>PVKB01000016.1:0-1376335 GCA_004027205.1 Ctenodactylus gundi
GCCCAGTAACCACTCCCTCCTGCATCCAGGTGTGGCCACTACACAAGGTTAATCCTAACTTAAATGCAATCCACCCCTCCACACCAGACCCCAGTCCACCAACATCACATGGTTCCATTAAAATATATGAGACTTTTGGGGGACACTCCAGATCCTAACCACAGCACAATTCATTTTGTATATTTGCTCATATGTAATTTCTCATTTAACTTTCATACTTCTAGCACTACACCAGTGTACTTATTCCATCTTGGCAAATCTAATCTCTTTCTAAAAGACTAAAGAATATTTTGATACTTTTTTATTTGACTTTTACTTATCTATTGCTTTTCAACTTCATGGTAGATGATTTACATGAACTTTATCAAATATTTTTAGACTGTTGACACATATGAGCTAATATAAACAGGATATGCAAACTTAAATGAGTGCAGAAGTTCTCAGGGGGAAAAAGGAGGATTTTCTCCCCGTCTAAGAAAGCAATAGACAGAATAGAAGGAAGAAATGCTTGGAAAAACATTTCCATCGATGACGTTGACTTTCTGGAAATGATATCTGTTCACGTCATTCTTGTTCTTAAAAAGAAAGCAGAGAGGTTAATCCTTATCATATGTAAGTTAAAGCTTAACTGCTGTGGAGTAGTGGGAACCCACTCAGCTTGATGTTCTTCCGCAAGGTCCACAGGAGTTGGGGCTCTCCTGCGGTACAGGGGGAAAGCCCAGAGCGCTCACGTTTGCAGAATCTCTTACCAGTAGGATCTACATTTTTCTAATGACCATCTCCAGTGTGAATTTGCAAGCTGAAAGAAAAAGATAACATAACACTTCAGGAGCAGCGAAGATAGAACAAGGAGAATGAACAGGCAGCCGTAGGAAACTTATGGCATCTCGGAAAGATCTCGCCACAGAGGTTATGTCCAGATCTCCTCTAAGGCGGCTTTAGCATCCTCAGGCCAATTACATTACATATGTACATTACTTACTGGATAACTGGAAACAATGCGTGCAGAATATACAATTATAAAATCTAAGCTGGGTGCTTTACTTCAAACATGAAAGATGGATTTCTACTTTTAAGGGTTTCCATAGTCATATTTTAAACAGTTATTGCCTGGTCATATATTATAAACTAGCATAAGAGATCATGATTCTAAGATATTTTAAATACAAAGTAACATGTATATAAGATGAGAAACACTGGAGATCTGAGGCACAGCACAAAGACTAAAATATATTTAATGAAATTGTATAATAGCAGAGGTTTTTATTATATACGTAATTTTTAGCTACTTTTGTCACAAGATACCATGTAAATTGATATATGTTAATCTCCTTTGTGATAGAAAACACTCTTCATTAATATCCCATTACATCAGGTTGCAAACTTTAAATATACAACATAAAATTCAATTAAAATACTCATATTTAAACTTTACTTTTCAAATGAAACTCCCTCCTGTGCTTGGTCAACCCATCTTGATTTGTTTGTCCAGTCCACCTTACCTGGTAGCATTTTTATGTTTGGAAAAATCTGCCTTATCATATTCTCTTCTTGAGAATTAATTTACACAATGCAGTTGTGTTCCTGAACACTCTTGCCAATAGCACCTCCTTTACCTGAAAGATTATCATTAATTCACTTATGAAAATATAAGTTCTGATGTTAAATTTTCCCAAAGCGCTATCGAAAATGCCCAAGAGTTTGACAGCTTAATCTTCTCAACATGTCACTGTGAGAACTGCAAACCGCTGTCAGATGTGGCTGCTGTTAAATCAGACAGAAGCGGCATTATAAAGGCCAAACAGTGTTAGGAGGTGACACTTTTCATGGTGTGACAGAAATGAATGTTGAGTGAAAGAATAAATACAATTGCATTCAACAGATTAGATCACTTTAACATTACAAAAAGTTAAAAAATACCTATGCAAGATTGCAACTATAACTTATTAAATTTGCTTGATTTGCAAATAAACAGTCTATTATTAATTGAATCCGTGCCAAAGGATGCTCTGGTGAAATTTTTAATAAATAGAATGGAAGTAAACTAGATTCATTTTACTATTCCTTCCTTGCCTTTATTCTTGGCAAGAAAACAAAAAGAAGTTAACAAAATATGTATACGGATCCTTCTTCCATGTGATCGATAGCACACATTAATACAACTGCTGTCACTACCCACCTCCTTAGAGATCTTGCCACGTAACATTGGGTCCTGTATATGTCTATTTCTTATTGTTAGTAATACAGAACCACAGACCTGAAAAGATGTAACAAAAAGAGCTTGATTTTACTTCACACTGCTGACAATCCAAAGTAGCAGAGTGTCCTTAAGCCGAGCAAACCATCCCAGGGAAATACACTGGGAAAGCGGCCATGTGACTTCTCTGGTTTCCCTCTTCATAGTCAGACATGGGGGCTCTCTTAGATGTTTTGATCTCAACCAATCTCCTTCCCCAAGGCCTCACATCCAAACATGATAAATTAAGGACCTACACTCTGTACCTCAGAACAGGGATGGTCAGCTGGAGTTTCAGAGAGAGGAAACCAGATTCGAACTCCAGGAGTTCCACTAGTGGTTTAACTGGCGCTGGACTTTCTAGGGTAAGAATATCCCATCAGTGTCTGCTGCACTCTGCCTAGAAGTTGCACAAGCTCTCTCTTCAATGAGGCCAATCCCTTTGCTGTTTTCTGAGGTGTTTTCTGTTCTTTCCCTCCCCGAGTTCAGTCTTGCAATCTTATTTTGTCCCTGATTCTGTGGCATTAGAATATTACTCTGCTCTTTTACCCTCTGTCTTGCTACTTCCGCTTAATTCTTGAGAGCAGCTTTGATTTTCTGTCTTGAGGAGCAGATTAAAGGATGGATCGGCGAGGCAGGTGCCTGAGGCAGCAATCGCGGAGGGACGCAATCCAAGGGAGAGAATTGAATTTTCCAGAACTCGTCTCAGGAGGAATCCAGCAGTGCAGAATTGGAAGGAAACCCCTGAACACCCCTTCCATGAAAGAATAAAGTGCCTGAGGGACTTGCTTGCGACTGGTAGTTAGTCAATAAAGTTGGTTCTTTGAGACATAAATGCTGAATTGTCCTGCGCCCTAACGGGAAGAACCCTTGTATTCCTTCGTTATCTCCAGAAGAATTAGAATATAGGTTGTTTTTCTAAGCAAATGCAAATAGTCACAGAATATCAACGTAATGGTATGAAAATTATTCAGCAGCCCCACCTCCCATAAGTGTCTTCCTGCCACTGCCTAGAAAGATGCAGAGGTGGGCTAGGAAACCACCTGAGGAGAAACTAACTCAGGCGGACCTTTTGTTATGACTCACATACCTATCATTCTTCATAGTAACAATTTTGGCGGGGGAAACCTTATACAAAACGCGACCTCTCAAGGCTGTGTACAACAGCAACAGGATGTTACCCATCCGTGAAGAAGAGTAAGTTCCTGTCATGGGCAGAAACTGGTCTGTGAGTGAAATAAGCCAGCTACAGAGAGAGAAGGACCTCACATTCTCTCTCACAGGCGCAAGCTGAAATAAGCGAGTGAGCATGCGTAATGGTGATTAGGAAAGGGGGAGAATTGTAGAAGGAAGGGAAATTAAAGGAGAGGGAATAATGGATACCAAACACACCGAGGTGGCCTAATTCCTCATGTGCGGCTCGGAGAGATGGCTACAGTTCACATTTGCTTATCGTACACTTTGTAAGGGGCTAAACTGAAGCGTTCTAAGCCTCCAAATAAACAGATGTGACACGAATAAGGATGCGACGGTCACCTTGGTTGGACCATTGCTCTCTATGTATGTATGGAATACCACACTGCACCCTACTGCTATGTAAAACTAATACAAGCTAACTTTTAACGCTCATTTTATAAACTTCACCTTTCAATTTCTTATGAAGCTGATACTTGAAGCCAGTAAAAATTATAGTACAAATCTTTTTCTCATTGAAGTGTACTGTACTTTTTATAAGAACCTTTTTCTGAGTTCAGTAAAATATTCACTGTAATATTTGAAGACATCTGGACAATGGCATGATTAAATGGCTAGTCTGGAATATAATATTTTATTTTTATAATACCATATTTTTGTTGCATTCACAAAATATTTCATAAAATCTTAAAACAGCACAAATATACTTCCATAAATATGATTTTCCTTTATTTTCAGCATAAATGACTTTTGTCAGAATCATTACCTACTATTTATTTGATAATACCTTCAATATCTACAATATCAACATTGTTTAGATGGCTATTAAAGCTTTTTGATTTTAGTTTTAGTGAGATCAGATCTCCATCTATAATACCTAAAGAATGTAAAATGTTTTAGCGTCCTTGTAGTTTCTAATTTTGCTTTGAAGAGCACTGTTGCCCACAGAGTGTGGAAGTTAACAGCTTCCACACTCTGATCCTTCAACAAATTTTCTCTTACCACACTTTTTCTCCTTGATTTTATTTTCCACAAGTAAATCGCTTCCTCACTATTAATTTTTCACCATTAGTACATTATTCTTGCATTGCATCTGAATCTTTATGTCTTGCTCTTTCTTTCTCTTTATGACTACCAGTCAACCTGTAAGCCTTTACGTTTTCCAATTGCACAAACATCTCTACTCTTCTCTGCTTATGATGCTGTCAATCTTATCCAACATATTATATTATGCTGTTAAGGGATTTCTTTTATGACCAATTTTGTAGTTTCTGTTCAGTTTTATATTGGAGCAAGGCAAAATCCCTTCAGAAGTTTCTTAAGCTAAAAAGCAAAAAGGATACTTTACGTATAGAGTAATTTCTTCTCAATTTGGAAATGCTATAGTCTGTTAACATTTTTACAGTAAATCCTAAGTGATATTTTAAATGTAAATATGCAAATATATTTAATAATCCTAAAAGAAAACTAATGTTTATAATACTGGAGGCAGGTAACTTTCTAGAACAATAAAACCTATGAATCCATGAAAAATAGTTTATTAAAATACAAAAAAGTAACTATTCAGTGGAAAAATACAGTAATGAATGGGAGAAATTACAAGCAAGGAGAACAAAATCTATATCATGGAGAAGAAAAATAGAAAGCTATGTGTCCTAGTAACCTTCTCATTGCTGTGAAATTGACATCCACAAATTAGGGCAGGAAAGGTTTATTTTAGCTCACAATTTCAGAAGGTCACAGTCCACCCAGGGGCGGCCGGCAGCAATGGAAGTACATGGCAGAGGCAGAGGTGGAGGCAGCTTCACAGGACATCACAAACAGGAAGCCAAGTCAAGGCAAGTTGACACGCGTCCTCCAACGAAGGCACGAAGCAGCTTATATATCCTTCCAGGTCTCCTCCCAGTGATCAGCTTGCCCCTGGATCCAGGTGTCCTGTTTGGAATGTTACGTTGGATGCTCACTTTACACACTATACAGTCTTACAGGAAAGCATGTAGTCTTTTGCAATGTGTTCAGAGCAAAGAAAGTGCTTACTATGGGAGGCAGCATTCATGTTCGTTGTGGGAAGAACTATTCTATTTCCTTCATTCTATCTCTACTGTTTGCAAATGAGCTAATGTTTATAGGCCCCTCTCTGAGTTGGATGTACCCAAGTAACCTACCAAATTTTTAGTAAGCCAATATTCCTTGGCCTCTCAACATACATTGCCTTGGTCTACTTTAGCACATTATAATTGGCTGTATACTGTCTGGGTTTTAATCGTATCCTCCATGAGAGGTGTGGCTTTTTCAAAGATAAGAGGTGAAGACAGCTACATTGCCATCATACCCAGGGTCATGGGTTCACATATCAACGTAGTACATGGCAAGTTACTCTCCGCAAGTTCTTGCCATCTTCTCACCAGGATGGAAATCACTCAGGACAAGTTCAGAGAGCTTGAGTTAAGAGTAGAGCAGCATGACTGAACATACAGGCTTTGCATTTGTTATGTGAGTTCATTTAATGTTCTCCTAATTCCTCTCAGTTTTGCATTTCGGAGACAGCCGGCTCAGTGTGAAGGCTCTGAAGCCATTCCAGAAATATCTAAAAAAAGGATTTAGTGACAGATGGTAATGAATACACCATACTGGACCTTGTTTTGTTTTGTTTTATGAGACCAAGGTTGTGGCCACAGTTATGAACTTATCTTTTCATAGCCAGCATAGTGGTTTACTTTGCATTCTTATCACCAGCTGCCTCTGCTGAGTCAAATGCCTTTTACTGAGTAATATATTTAAGCAGTGGAGCAAGTAATATATTTAGTGCAGCATCTTGCCAGTTTAAAAATAAAACACATTATTTCTAATAAGGCATTTTGGGACATGGGTAACCCATATGCTTAGTTTTAAGTTTTAGTTTTAATTCTAAGGCTAAACGATGAAAATTCAAATTAATCTTTAAAAATAAGGAAGTTCTAGTTCAACTTAACCTAAAAGTAAGAAAAGGTGAATGACAACAGGAAAAGAATAGAAAATGAAGAGAATCTGTTCATCTCGTATAGTCTCTTAATTATGTAAGAAATTTTTAATTGGTAGAGTAAATTATTGTTTAATTTTTGATATAGGGTGTTATATTATTAAGTTTGATGTAATAAGACATTTAGTCAAAGTGGACAATGGACAACTAATTTTCTCAGAATCTGGAGTCCACAATGGGCAAGCCAGTTTGATCACTTTAAATTAGAACGTTCTTTCCTGTAAGAACCAAAACAAAACAAAACAAACAAACAAACAAAACGGAGCTATTTATGGTAGTTTGGGAAATTATATTTAATCAATTACATGAGAAAATTGACAACAATTTGTACAATTGGATGAAATAACTTGGACTTTCTGACACTCCAGCTTGTGAAGAGCAATTTAGCTCTTCTTCTGCTTCCACTACCACTACTCACTCTTGATTCCCAGTTAACCACCCAGGAACCCTAAAACCAAAGAAAAATGGCATGGATATTCTACAAGAGCATTTAAACCTTCCCAACGATTTGATTCCAAGCTTCACTGATATTTTTGTATGTGTATCAGTCCTTACTGAGTTTTGTGAGAATTATTTAGAACTTGAGATCCAGCTGAATTCAGATTACTTTGACAGATGCAATGTTTTCTTCCTTTAATCTTGATAATCAAGGGGCTCGTCTCTGACCCTTAGGGGTACCAATTCTCTCTGAGTGATTTCTTCCTCAATCACTTATCTGTCTTCTTAAGCAAAGAAATGTCGTAGGTACACTACTTAGACAGATACACAAATTCTAATAGTTAACACACTTAAACTCTAGGCTTCTTTCTAATTACAAGTGTTTTTTTCATTTTCCCATTTTATCGATATGTATATAAGTGCAAAATATAAAGTTTACATTAATCTTGAGCACTTTGTGCACATACATATTATGGCAAAGTTATAAGACCTTCCCCTCTCTCCTTTTGGCCCTCCCACCACCCACCCACCCCCCTTTCCCATTATTTTCCACATTAAGTTTCATGAGATAATTGTGATCTGGGTTTCTCATATCAAAGAAACCATTCGATGTTTCACCTTCTGCTTCCGATTAAATTAGGAAAAATTTCTGAGTTTATTATATTAAACCAGTTCATCTTGCAACCATCAAGTACTATAATGAAATTGCAAAGAAAGCATAGGACATTTTTAGTCATATGGTCTACCTTGCTGAGATTTGCTAAAGAATAGTCACAATTTCACAGTTAACATTAAAATGTGAAGTAGCTTCCAACTTAAGATAGTTTAAAAACAATTATTTCAGATGAGTGTATAGTGTCAGAAACAGTACTCATAAGTTGCTTTAAAGAAGCTTGCTTTAGTGGCAAATAATCCTATTCAAGTACAATATTTTTCTTAGTCGCTTTCTCATCCCTGAAACATGATACCAGGCACTGAAACTTAATGACGAAGAGGGTTGCTTACATCACAGACGGCGTCAATCCGCGCACGGCTGGCGTGGGCCTCGTTTCAGAGCATCATCCAGCAATGGTGGCCGGGTCTGGAACAGAAGAAAGCATTGCAAAAAGGAAGCAGAAAGATCTGGGAGGATCCAGAGACAAGAAAGTAACCTCCCAGGCCCCAACCTCCACGATGGACCCCTTCTGACCAGGCCGCCACCTTTATCAACAAAGGAAATCTTAATAGATTAATCTACAGATGGACATAGAGTGCCCATAACTCAGTCATCTTATGAACACCTGAGGCTTTGAGAGACGTTCCGGTTTAAACCACCTTGTGTAACACAATAAAGTTGGAGCAGTAAAGAATCAAAATCAAAAATTAAAATAATGTGCTTTTTTCCCGCCTGTCTCAAAATCCTTGTGCCTGTGATTTATACCAATGTAAATTAGGTAAACCTCTCAATTCATCTACATTGGCTAAAATAATAGTGAGAAGCAGCTATCTTTTCTGTCTGTCCCCTAATAGCACAAACCTTATCTTGGCTGAATGATGGGGTGTGCCAGGGACACAGGGAATGTCGCTAACCATCTCTCACATGCATCGCGCTGCACTCCAGCTAAATCCGGCTCTCTTTAAATAGAAACTCACAGCTTAAACAGATCAGCAGAACTGATTCTGCCTCAAAAGCTAAAACTGATATCAGAGGGAAACAGTTCTCACAGTTGCCCTGACTATGCACTTTTCCTTAAAGTTATTGTAGGTCTGAAACAAGCTGCAGCCGGAGAAAGCCTATTCTGTTTAGGAGCTAACGGAATAAATTCTTCCTCTGAAGACTCCCTCAAATTCACAGTAGTTGTAGAAAGTTATTTGCTCATGCATGTTCACAGTACTTAGCAAACAGCATGTGATATCTATATTTAAATCCTTCTCTGCACCCTCCTTCCCCCCTCCCCCGAGTTCTGTGATCTTCAATAAGTTTCCTGAACTTTTTGGTCATCAGTTCAATCATTTTTAACTGGACAAGTAGAACTTACCAAGCTATTTTAAAGGTTTAAGTAATCTCTATTGCCATACTTATGCAGAAGCATATGTAGCAACACTCTACACATACACAGATTCTTTTTTATTTTTAACAAATAGACAATTTGAATTTATCAATGATCATGAGGAAGGTTAGGTGTTTTAGTCTTTCACCCAAATACACATCACCAATAATATTTCTAACAGGTTCAGGGGAAGGTGACTTAATAGGAAGAATAAAAACTGCATTAGGAGTGAGAACACTGCAATGGAAACACTATAAAACAACAAGTAATCCAAGAAAAAATGTAAAATTAAGAAAATACACAAAAATTGAGGCTAAAATATAGACTAATGTAAATATTCAATTGTGTATTGAAGCATGAAGTAGAAATAAAAACAGAATTTTCAAGTTTAATAGTTAAAATTCAGCAGATGAGTAAAATTGCCTACTGCTACAGCTATAAAAAGATATAAAATTATCTTAAACTAGAATAGATATGGGTTCCAAAAGAAAATGCATCAAAATATGTATTCTATAATTTCAAATTTTGAAAATATAGAAATAGATATAGGAAATCTGGCTGCACCACCCGGCCCCAATGATAAAAGTCTGCAAAGATAAGTTTTATTGAGTAAATGACAAATTTAAAAGGATGTGACAAGATTTGTAAAGTAAAAGTGAAAAAAAGAATGTGGACATACCTAGATTAACAGGAAGGAACAACGCTGGGAGTAGGGTTATAATATGTGGGAAAAAATTAAGCAATAGTGGATACGGTCATAAACAGACTTTCACGTAATGATTAAGAAGAAGGAATGACTTTAAAGAAGTAAAAGGAAGACAAAAGCATGAAAACCAAGCAGTATAGAAGAATGGAAAAAGACAAGGTGAACAATCATGGAATCTATTCAATAAGGCTAAAGTGTAGCGTCTATTAAAGTGAAAATTGAAAATTAGCAATTGAAAGCATTGCAGTGGTAATCATGGAATGTCAAAGTTAAAAGCAAAGATTTATTCTTGAGTAAAGTGGAACCCACTAGATGCATCTTTACAATTAAGTAATATGCTAAAACTTTTTAAAGGTAACTAAATATTGAGTATTTAGCATCAGTTTTTAGCATTAATATTCAATTTTATAAAAGACAAAAGTCAAGAAAGTATTAAGAAGATATTAAAACAATTTAATCAGTATTGTATACTGCTTTAAAATTATGAGAAGGGACATTGTGGCCCTTTGTTCAATTCGGACACTGTACTTGTGGGACATCTAAAGGAATTTGTGGAGCTTGACTATGTCACCCTGGCTAGCAGCAAACCCCTGACCTAAAATGCTGCTTCTGCCACAAACTCCGTATGAACTGGAAACACTGGTGTGTACCACTGTGGCCCTTTTCTTACCCACAGGATCTGACCAAGATTATGTTAAATAGGTCAAAGTTACATGTAGATACAAAACCATAACAAACGTCAAGGTCATATCACTGAGAAAAATACACTAAGTAAGAGTCATCGCCACAGCAGCAACTAGGCATTTCTATCCTAACTGATCTTCATGCCTCTACTCAAAATTAACTGAAACAAGAAAAACAAGTTAGCGTCATTCTTCCAAAAACTCAACTCCCACACCCTGTCCTCTCCAAAGTAGAGGAAGTTATAGAAAAAGAACTAAAAAAATCCTTTAAATATTTTAAAAAATTAAAGATACAATAAATAAATCCATAAGATATTTAGTGAGAGCAAAGAGTATTTAAATGCATAAATACACGATTTAATTGGTAAAATGTTCAGTGAATTTAAAGAAAACACAATCTTTAAGTTGATTGATGGCTTAATTAAAGAATTATAGATTATGAAAGAAAAGAATTAACAAATATCAGAATTATATTATCAAGCAAATGGACTTAACAGAAAACTACAGAGTGTTCCATCCAAAAACACCAACACATTTTTCTGAGCAACACACAAAACTTTCTTCAAAATAGATCATACCTTAGGTCATAATTTGTGCTTAAACAAGTATAAAAGTAGTAGAAATTAATCTCTTCATAGTATCAACTCATAGTGAAATGAATATAGAAATCAACAGCAAAACAAAACACAGAAACTATGAAAATATATGCAGATGAAATAGTACATTCTTGAATAATGAATGGATTCTAAAAGAAATCAGGGACAAAATTGAGAATTTCCTATCATCAAGTGGCAATGGAAACATAAAATATCAAACGCTATGAGACACAGTGAAAGTAGTTGCAAGAGGGAAGTTTATAGCCATGAAAGGTCATATTTTAAGAAATCAATTTCAAAAAATAGCGTAATGATGCAGTTCAAGGCAGTAGGAAAACAGGACTAATCCAAATTACAAATTTGTGGAAGGAAGGAAATTACAAGTATCACAGTAGAAATTAATAAAATTGAGACACCCCCCCAAAATAAAAAGAATTAATGTATCAAATAGTTGTTTTTTTTAAAGAATAAGCAAACCACAACCACATGCCAAAAAGAGAAAAGAAAATCCCCTGTCAATGCAATAAGAGATTTTAAAAGATAAAATCGTAGTAGATACCATTGAAATTCAGACCTACAGGAATTCCTTCTTTTGTGTTTTTGGTTTGTGCTTTTGTCTACTTCAAAAGCTTATATTCCAATAAATTAAAATTTGTAAGAGAAATGGACAAATTACTAAACACATATGAATTACCAAAATTTAAAGAAAAAAATACTAAACCCAAAACAAAGAAATACAGGCAGTAATAAATACTTCCTCAACGAGGAAAAGCCCAAGATGAATGAATTCACTACTGAATTTGACTGGAACTTCATGGGGAAAAAAAACCGAATGCCAATACTCCTCAAACTCTTTCATGAAGTTGAAAAGGAAGGGATGCTGCCAAATATATTCCAGAAAGTTAGCATTAGACGGTACAAAACCAGGACAAAAAAAAAGAAAGAAAGAAAGAAAAAGAAAGCAAAGGAATAGAAGAAGCCAAGGAAAGAAAGAAAAAAGAAATAAAGAAGGAAGAAAGGAAGGATGGAAAGAAGGAAAGAAGGGAGGAAGGAAAGAAGGAAGGAAGGAAGGAAAGAAGGAAGGAAGGAAGGAAGGAAAAAAGGATCACAGACTAATTTCCTCAATAAATGCAGGTGCAAAAATTTCCAACAAGATACTTGCAAAGAGCGTGCAACATCTCATTAAAAAGATGTGTACATCCCGATCAGAGCACATACCGTGAGCATCCATCCTCACACAGGACCGTTCTGCCACATTCTCACACTGTCGAAGGCCGCCCAGGAGTGAACTGAGATCTCTGAAACATGAGCTAAAATCGATCTCTTCTCTTATAGGTTGTGGGTGTGGGACACTGTGTCCAGAGATGAAAATGTCACAGCAACAACTTTTATGCTTGCTTTGCACACTAAGTTATATATTATATTATATTATATTATATTATATATTAGAATAAAATGCCTTTAAATCTTTGTTGGTATCAGTACATGAATACACACACACACACACACACACACACACACACACAAAATTTAAGATTTTTGATTAACTCAGTAGATTGCCATTTACTAAAAATATATAAGCAGAGTGAAGGTTGAAAATGTTACTTGAAAGACAGTGTCTACACTGACTAGGAAAAAATTCCTTCCTTGCCAGAAGCCACCTTGTATGTTTGCGTGTGTGCATGACGGCACAAGTGTGTGCACGCTTGCAGCTGAAACCGTGTGCTCCTTTACTACCAACCTCTTATGACAGTCTATGAAAGTTGGAGTTGGTAATTCATGTCCCTCATAGTCGCCAATTATGATAAGAACATAAACAAGATAAGCATTTCTAAAAATAAAATTTTATGTGCCATTCCAGCATATATTTTTCTTCTTCTTCTCCTCCTCCTCCTCCTCCTCCTCCTCCTTCTTCTTCTTTGGTCGAGCTTGAAATGCTGTGTTTCGCTATTTTGTTTTCTTCAGTGGAGTCCCCTAAAGTTCACAAAGGTTGACTCTTTTCAGTTGCATTCGTCTACCTGAAAAAAAAAGTTTTTGAAATTTTATATCATCTATAAAATCACTTACACTTAAATAAACCCAGTATCATGTAAATATTCCTGAAAAATAAAAATAAATAGAAATAAAACTATAATTACACCAATTTATGTCTTAAAAATAACCACAGAAGGAGCTGCTTTTCTTCAAAACTCAGATTATAATAAAGTTTTAATTGCAAATCTGTTATAAAACTCTACATAGAAGGCATTTGTCCTCAGTACATTTGTGTTCCTTGCCTTAGCTTTCTAGGAAATATCTGAACTAATGCTTAAAATTTTTGTTCTGTATTGGTTTATTTCTCATTTTCATTAGACTTATATTCTTTGAATGGAGGAATTACATTTTATTAATTCCATTTCCCTTAAGCCTACCACAATAAATGACAATCAGTACTGCCTCAGTAATTATTTGATTAAAATACACAAACTTCAAGTTGTGTATATTATGAAGTAAACACAAACATGTCCATGAGTGAGAAATAGACATAGTCTCTACCTTTAAAAATGGATAACATTGTCATGTACTATTATTTTAGACAATCATCTTTTAGAGTTAAAATAATTATATTAGCAGAGATGTCTTAGTTACTTTTCATAGGTGTGACCAAATATTAGACCTCCAAAACCATTATGGTTTAGGTCTGAAATGTCCCAAAAGACTCACATATTTGGGTACGTGGATGTGCAATGGATTTTGGGAGCATGATATATTACATGTGTGTGAACGATAGGTGTGTGATGAGTTAGTGGGCATGTGAAGTAGAGGGAATTGGTCACTGAGGCCTAACCCCGAGGGCGCAGATCATGAAGGCTGGACCCAGAAGGGGCAGATCACTGAGAGATGACCTGGACGGAGCCACCCTCGCCGCACCCTTCCCCGCTTACCTGGCTTCCTGAATGCCTTGCTGTGAACAGCTTCTTCCACCTGGGCCGCCGCTATGTGCTTCAGCTGTTGGCAGCTACCTATGAATGGATTGAGGCCATCTGATTCCGTGAGCTAAAATAAGTCTTTCCTCCCTTATGTTGTGGATGTTTGGTATCACAGCGACAAAAAGTAAGTAAGGTAACAACTTAAGGGAGAAAAAATGTATATATTTTTATGCACAGTTCCAGAGGGTTCAGTCCATTCACAGGTGGCTGGCAATGGTGGAAGCTCATGGTGGAGACGCAGCCTGAAGAAGAGCTAGCTACAGCATCACAGCCAGGAAGCCAGGAAGGTGGGACCACTATCCATGCTTCCAGATCATGTCCCAGTGATCCGCCCCTTCCAGGTCAAGCCTCAGCTTTCCCCCTTCAGGGTTAAACACAGTAATGAGCCCTTTCCTGGTGACAGCACACCAGTGTGCCATACATTCAAAATCTGTAATCTACTACACACCCATAATTCACCACACAATTATTATCTGCTCCTTTTGATCAGGACACAACTCTTATTAGCACATAGTTCCATGGGTGTTCCACAACATTCAAATATATGAGCTTTTGGGGTACATTCTAGATCCAAACAATAATAGGAGATTTAAAAAAAATTGGTTGGGCTATCAGCCACAATAAAGATTCTATGCAAAAGCCAAGTGCAAGTCTATCAAACACAGATGAAAAAAATTAACATAGCCTTCTAATGGATTTAGAATTGATTTACAATTGTTTTCCAAAGTCTTCACTCCAAGATTTTGCTTGGCGCTCGCTTTTGTAACCCATCTAGATCTTAGGCTATTCCCCTCAACTTGTTTTTCTTTCCTTGCACTTCTTCATTCACTGTACACTTCCCTGAACTTTCCTTCCTTTATTCCTCACATTAAACATGAAATAACAGCACTGTTAAAACATATAATACCACCAGAGAAAGTAAATCATAGAAAACACATGAAGCTTATCCAGCTTATCCAGTGTCCTGGAGGTAAGAAGTCTGTCCAAGATCTCACAGCTGATGTGTGGCAAGACCACGTCTGTCTCCACATATGATGTCTGGGCACAAATCTTAAAATCTTATTTCTTTACACTTCTCTCAACCAAGAGAAAGAAGAGAATCATTATGAGAGATTTAATCATGGACAAGTAACTTTGAAGTAAAGGACTAAGGAAAATCTGCATTAATAATTGAAATTCCTCACCAAAATGCAGTGAGAAAATGAGAAATTTAAAAACAACATAATGAGGAAGAAAAGAATAGCTGTAAACAGAATCAATGGTAGAGGATACGTTCTTAACGGTAAATAAGAAAGCTGGTGAAGTGATAAGTACCATAATTAGAACCAGAGGGGATTCGGTAAATGTTCAAAAACACACCGATGATAAGAGAAGAATTAAATATTATCAATAAGGATAAATGAGAACAAGTAAGCAATTAGAAGGCTAGGGGCATAGCTCAACAGTTAAGCACTCACCTAGCAAGCACAAGGCTTTGGCTTTGATTCCCCAGCACCACATAAGCCAGGAAGCATGGCGCATTATCTATAATTCCAGCACCTGGGAGGCTGAGACAGGAAGATTGCCTTGAGTTTGAGGCCAGCCTGAGCCATATAATCAATTCAGGACCAGTCAGGACTACAAAGCAATATTCTTTCTCAAAAAAAGAAAGAAAGAAAGAAAGAAAGAAAGAAAGAAAGAAAGAAAGAAAGAAAGAAAGAAGAAAGAAAGAAAGACAGACAGACAGACAACAAGAGGACATAAGAGGTACTTTTTTCTTCTTTCTTTCTCTTTGTTTTCTTCATTCTTTTCTTCCTTTCAGGAAAAATAAATCAGTAAGAAATTCTAAAAATAAATAAGTCTTTTTGTTGATAAGTAGAAATAAAAAAGGTTTGCTCAATTGTTATAGCCAATACTTGAATAAATTAAGGAAGAGTAAAATAGAAGGCATAAAAATGCAAAACAGAGAGACGAATTTGTCAGGTTGCTGAGTTTTTTTCATTGGTGAATATGAATTCTTTGTATTTGCAAATCTAGACATTTAAAAGATGTATGAAGCATCGTCCTGGACATTACAGATCTATAACAGGTACAAGATTAATATCTGTGTTAACAAAACAGCTATCATATTCTCAGAAATCATGAGAGATATATTTCAATTTGAGTTGACGAGAAAGAAGAAACCCTAACAAAGACATAATATTTTATATCCTATCATCTTTATAGATGAATATATAAGGTAGAAGAGGTAAAACTGAAACATATAACTACAAATAATAAACCTTGACTATGATATTCAAGGAAAGTGCAGTGGCACAAATGAGAAATATCAACTTTTTAGAAGTTTATCTTTGTAAAAATTATATTCAAACTTATCCTTACGGAGTACTGAGGAATTGAACCCAGGTTCTTGTTAAGCTGTTGATGCTATGTATGCCATCTGTGCTCATCTAATCTGGTCTGCATGTGTGTCTTCATCATTTCCGATATCAATAGAGCAACATTGCACTTAGCTATCCTGTCATTTTTAGTTAAAAAATCCCAGATGAGAGAAGTTAATTTCTTGAGGAATGATACACTCAGTGTGAAGGAAACTTTTTGTTTAGTACAGTTCCCTTAAAAGGGAAAAAGAAGCAGCAGTCTTAAAATAGTATGTTGGCTTTGGCTTCTCTCAACTGTTGACAAAGTGAAAAAAAAAATGTGTATTAGTCTTTTTTGGGGTCAACAATATAATTGTAATTGTATAAACAAACTATGCTGTGTGATTCAGGCACTTCTAGTTTTATTGACTGATAAAGATTATGCACATGCTTGCCTATAAACAGAGTTAAACTGGAATAATGTATGCCCTATCATCAGTTGCAGGTTTATGCAAGACTGACTTTCTTTCTTTCTTTCTTTCTTTTTAGAGTATCTTGAGGATTTGCTCGGTTGTTCTTATGGTCCTCTTATGGTTTGGAACTGGACTGTCCCACAAAAGCCTCATGTGTTTGGATGATACAAAATATCAATGTGCTCTTGAGAGGCGGGGCTTACTCCAAGTGGACAGAACACTGGGCTTCTCTCAAAAGGGAATGGTGGCTCCACCCTTCCTTCCTCACTTGGCTCATCCCACGTGGTGGACACCACCTTTGTTTTTCCTCTTGCCGTGTGCTTCTACCATTTCTAGCCGTCCGTGTAGGAAGCACTGTGACCTCCTAAACCTATAAGCTCAAATAAAGCTTTTCTCTCTCAACTCATGGATATCAGATAATCTGTTCCAGCAACAAATAAGTAATTAAGACAGAAATTGGTACCAGACGAGTGGGGTCATTGCTGTTACTTTGTCCAATAATGTGGTTTGGAAGCTTTGGAATTGGTTAGCGAGAGAGAGGTTTGGAAATGTTTGGAGAAGCCTGCAGGAAAGACCTTACAACGGTATGATCTACAATCGACAGGACATTCTAGTCGGAGACCAGAATTCCGATTGAAGTGTGGACTCTAAAGGCCAAGCTCAAGAAGTGTCAGACAGAAAGAAGGATGCCGTGGGAAATCAGTCTAAAAGCCGTGTGAGCTGTGATCCTGCAACAGTATGTCAGCATTTGGCCCTTGTGCTGGGACTTTGATTGATACTCAGATTAAGAGCAGTGAGCTACTTAACCTGATAGAGAAAATTTCAAAACAACACAAGTTCAAGCTGTTACCTGAGTGTTACTTTTATCTTACAGGGAGCTGTACACCGAGAAGTTGGAGAAAATGGCAGATGTGGTTGTTAAAGCGATTAGCATTAAAAAGAAGCCAAGTACTTGCAATCAAGACTATGAAGACGACACCTCGAGGATGTGGCAGGAATTAATAAGCCCCCTCTCTTTATTAACTAAAGAGTGGAAAAGCAAAAGTCCTTATTCTGAGAATAATACCCTGGAACATCCTATAGGGTTGAACAGAAGGAATTCAATCATCTAAGAACCCAGACGATTTGGCAGAAATTATCCAATTGGGCAAGACTGCTGCTTAAGCCAGTGACAGACTTTGGCAACATCTATGTGGTGTTGATTTCATAGGCATGCAAAGTCCAAGAGTAATGAGATTTTGGAGGCGTCCACCCAGATTCCAGAGAAAGACTTCGGAGGCCAAGCATGTGTGCCCCTGGGAGGGTAATGCATGAAGTAGCTTAAGGTGCAGTGGAGACCCCAGAAATTTGACAATGAGAGAAGTAAGGATCATCTGCTGAGGAAGGCTGTGGGCTATGATTGGAGCCAGCCTAAAAAAAAAAAGTTATAAAAATGGCAACAGCAGGCAATGCTGTCGGACCCCTTTGAAGCTCACATCTCGCCAGCTTACCCTGGGTGTTGGACACAGAACTACAGAATTTAATGAAACAGCATTATTTAGCTATTGTCCTACTGGGTTTTCTTCCTGCTTTGATCTAATTGTTCTCTATCCTCCCATTGAATCTTCACTTTTGAAATGAGAATGTTTACCCTGTGCCATTTATGTTGGTCGTGTTTAAATTTTCTTTGATTTTTCATGGGTACTCACATTGTAGAGTTTGTCTTGTGTCTCAGAGGAGACTGAACTTGGATTTTTTTTTTTTTAGCAGTACTAGAACTGTTGATGTTTTGGCAATTCTTAAAGAAGAACTGACTGCATTTAAATAATGTGATGGACATGAGTCTTTTAGGGACCAGGAGTGGAATATAATGATTTAGATCTGGGAGTGTCCCCCTAAAGCCTCATGTATTTGAATGCTTTAAAATATCAATGTGCTGTTAGGAAGTGAAGCCTAGTCAGAGGTGAGGCAGAACACCTGGGCTTGACCCAGCAGGGACATGTTACTGGAACAGGGTACCTCAGCCCTTCATCCTTCCTGTTGCTTCCTGCCTGTGACGTTACGAACAGCATGTTCTTTACTCTTCCTCCCGACATGTGCTTCACTCATATATGGACTATGACCTTCAGAAACCGTGAGCTAAAATACATCTTTCCTGCCTTAAGTGTTCTCATGTTCTCATGAGGAACACTTGTCCTTCTATGAAACTGGAGAGATTCCACAGAAGAACTTGGATATCATGAAGGATGCAATGGCTCAGGCAGAGAAGGCAGCGTCTGAAATCACCAGAAAGCTTATTTCACAATAAATTCTCTTTCTCAATAAAAGCCAGTCCAACTAAGCATAATTTTATAGGCAAGACCAGCAATGATGGTTGCAGTATGTGAGCATGCAAATTCTTAATTTGATTTCTGGCTTCATATTGTTATATTATTTCAGAACACACATTGCAAAGCATCGCGTCTGTTTTTCAGTTTAGAGTAAAGGCACAAATAAAATCCAAGGCCTTAAGTGTATGATGAATATTGTTCATGATCATTTCAATTATTTCCTACAAGGCTTTCAGAATATGAATGCTGAAAAATAATATGGCTAAAGTCAGATTCATCTATTAGATGGTAGTTACTACCAAGACAGGTTCTATCATTTATTTTCCAAATCATTTGATAAGAAGTGATATATAATCATTGTTGCTCTGAATACACAGGATATTTCCATAGGGAATACTCAGATATTCAAACTGCAGCTCGATTTTGATGTTGCATGTAATGCATCCTGTACTTCCTTTATCCAGATGACTGCTTGTTTAGATTTTCAGTCTTGCTACATGCATGAAGATAAACAAAAGAGCACGGCCACTCTTTAGAAGGTTTTTCTCTTTGTAATCACCATTTTTGAGAGTGAAATTGTCCCCCAGCTGCAGGCTACTATAGAAAGTATTTAAATTTAATAGTAGATGGCCTTAATTTATGGTCACGGAGGGAAATAATCACATTTAAAATAAAAGCCATAGCGTCTAAATGGAAATATATGCCATTGCAACACGTCCCCAATAATAACAACCACTCACAGGAATCACATGGGAGACATATGTTCCTTCATTTTTGCCCACTTTTATTTTAAAGGAAAAGTAATCCTTTTACTAAAACTATAACTGAATTTCCGATAAGAACACTAGGAGTAGTTTTTCTTCTCCTTAAATGGCTTATAGAGGCTTGATTCCGTGTGGTTTTTTCTTCTTTTAAGCTCTTCCTTGGTTTCTGCTTTCACGTTCTCATCTGTGCCAAAATAATGCATTTAGGAAAGACACTAATTCACTTCATAGAATCTAATGAGATATTGATTTTCATTGGTTCTGGAGTTTAGATAATTTGTGTCTCAAAATCAAGAGAAGGATGTATCTATTAAAAGATTCTTTATAAAACTGAGATATCTGCAAAGTGAAATGTTTTAATATATTGTTCATAATTTTTAATTAGGTGGAAAGGTAACAAAATTAGAGGCAAATTATGTGAATGATATAAATTAATTTCTAAAATACTTCAATCTGAGATTTTTTCAAAAAGAAAATTAAATAGAAAATAATATATTTTGAAAGAGCAAGTTGTTTTTTGCAATGCAAAAGATTATAGATGCTTAATACTTGCATTTTTGGAAGAATAAAATGTCAATTGAAGTATTTCATCTGGTTATAAATAAACTTAATAAAATACTATATTACACTATATTAAAATAATTAAATAATTAAAGTAGCTCTGAATTCATTCCGTAGCATAAACCTAAGAGAATATCTACATAGTCAACTCCAAGTGTGGCAAATATTGAAAACAACTTCAGTTTTAGTTTCTTAAACTTGATTAGCTTTAATATCAAGTAAATTATTATTAAAATTTGAAGTAGATGATATTGATAATTGTTTGTTATTCATTGTTTTCATTAAGAATATTTTGCTTCTAAAACTTTATATTATAATCCTTTGAATATCTTTTTCTAATTCTGTGAAAATGGCCTAAATGAAAAAAAAAATAAATTCGATGTTACTTCATTGTTAGAAGTTAATAATCACCATGAACTCTTTATTAACGCACTCATTCTGAGGACTCCTCTTCAATTTTGTGAAAGATAAATTTAATAATCTTAGAGCAATGTGCAAGATAATTGAAGTAGACTTCCAACAAATAAATACCCAAGAAATATTAGTTGCAATTATTTATCTGACCTTTAGTAATAGAAATGTGAAATTAAATATTTACTTAATCTGAAGTTGAAATTTTCAAAAAAAAAAAAAAACTTGTGAAAATTACCATGTTATTGGTGGAGAGGTTGGAGTCCAAACAGACAAGACATTGTTCACAAAGATGTTACCTTCTGGAAGGTACATTAAGATATACACAATACACAATTTCTTTCTTATATGTTATGCATATAATACCATGTTTACCTATCTGCCTTTATACAGACAGAAAATATAAGCTAGATAGTGATTTAAGTCAATGGGAAGTAATATTGCAAAGCACAGAATCTGTGAGTTCTTAATGTAAAAACACGTCTTAAGATTTTCATATGTCACGATTCATTCAGAAGATGCATCTTTGGTATTGGTATCCTGTATGCGCTTATAAATTCCATTTTCAAATGTGTAAGAGATTTTGTCCCCCTCAGTGTATCATATTTGCAATCAGTAGTGGTTAGGCTTAAATTGATAAAAATAATAATATCATACAATGGCTCAATTTTATCAATTCTTTTTCCTTAGTATATGGGTTACGGATTCACCTCATAATTTTATATAACAAATTTGTTTATTCTCATGATAATAACGATAAGAAACATATCTGCCTCCTCTATTATAACATAAATAACCATTCTAATTAGAAGGAATGATATCTATGAATGTATACTACTCATTAGAGATGAACAAAAATATAAAAGACCCATTAATGTGCCTTTTTAAGTGACTGAATTTATGAATATTTAAGACATGACTTTCTGCCAAACTGGTAGACCTAAGCCTGATAAGTAGCAATAAATACATTTGTAATTCTACACAAGCACTTTTGAAAGCATAGACATCCTTTGGTGTGATAATTAGTATCTGGTCAGAAACATGGTAAACAATCTTATTCATATAAAGTTTCAAAGTAAATATATGTGCATATGAATTTGAACATTCCCCACAGGAATTCCTTTATAAATACATGCAAGTGATTCGTAACTCATGGAATGAGACTATCTTTGCAGGGAAATTACTCTGCTGACACTTCTTCTATGCCATCTCCCAGAATGCATTACAAACTCTAATGGAGATCATTATTTCTAACAGCTCATAAACTCAAAATAGTTTATAGCTCTGTAAAGTCAATGTACTATACCACAAAGAAAATATTCAGAAGTATCTCCCATACTGAATTCTTTATTTAGCACAACTGGAATCGCTTCAATTGATGAACAAAAAGCAATATGTAAATTAATTGGTCACTAAGAGGAATGCAAAATTTAGAGTTCTTATATACTGTAATATTCATGCCTTATATGAAGCATTTTTCAAGCAAGCTCTTGTGCTGAAACGTCACATCAAGGTAGAGATATAACTTTGCATTGTGTGACTATTTTTAGAAAAAGAGAAGCGTTAAAAGGCAAAATATTTACACGAACTGAGGAGACAGCAGAGTCAGAAAATGAGAATTGTTTTCACTTATTATATGCAATACTTGATATTGAAATTGCTAAGCTACATTTAGAGAATAGCATGTTTCATTTTAACTTTCTTATTTACATTCTCAATACATATACATGTATTCTTGCTAATTTTGATGCACATTTTCATTACTGTATATTTCACATACACAATAATATACATCTTTTTCCTCAGAAGTAATTGACTTCTAATCTGTGATTATGAGAACAACTAGCCAGCTAGATGCTTTTGTTGAAGATTCAGGCAATGTAGCCATAAAAATGAGAAATTACATGTATATGTAATTTAATTACATTTAATTACATGTAAATGTATAAGTTAGTATTTTGGCACATAATAATGGCAAAAATGAGGATTCTATTTATTAAATCAGGGTGTTCAAATGTTTGCAAGTGCTGTAAAATATAAACATTTAATTTTATCTGTGTAAATGTCAAATTTTTAAAGTTGTTTAATGTTTTCTTACTTTCATCATAGGCCATTTGTTTAAAAATATTAATCATTAGCAGTTAGTAACAAAAATCCTCAACTTCTCCTTTAGAAGTATCTGAAATGTCTTTGGCTAGATTAGTTTATACCAAACAGTTGTCATACAGTAGGCACATGTTTCAAGCATTTTCATCCTGTTAATTAATTCAATTGAAAAGTGATATTTACTCATAGTTAGATTTTACCATTCTACTGGAGCATATAAGGATATGTTCTAATTTTGGCTCTTCTATCCAGCCAATCAACATTTTTATCAGAGCAAGACCACATTATAAATTTAACAGTTAAGACTGGCATTGTTGAAGAATCAAGTAAATGTTGAAAAAGATTCCAAGAATATGCAGAATAAAAGCATCAAAGTGAGTACTATGAATTGGAAGAATTATTTTAATTACTTAATAAGCATTTATTGAACACACAGTTCCATGTGGCTTATTGTTTGACATGTGTCAATATTAACAAAAGAAGTGAATCCCTTTGTAGGTTCCAATTAGAGAGAACAATATTAACAATAGTCAAGCATATTATTGTGATGAATTGTACCAGAAGTCTACTAAATTTTTAATTATGCACATCAGAATAGCATTGTAAAATGTAACCATTAATATCACTAATTTCTAATGTCATGACACACAGTGCAGTTTTCCTTCAGGCCTTGATTATTTGATTTTTTTGATAAGTTGGTCTGTTTCATTATTGCCTTCCTCCTAAGGCAATCTGGGATGTTGCCTTATCCTAAGAGAAGCCCCTGCCCTCAAAGCATGGATTTTCTGTGTTCTCAGTCCAAAGACTTGGTATTTACCAAGCCTGCCCCTGCACTGCAGCCAGTCTGTCTTTCCACATCATATTTTTGATGTGTATATATATATATATTTTTTTTTTTCAGTCGGTTGCTTTCCCCATTACTTCTCCTGCTGGGGTCTCGGAGTCGTATTTGTTTGTGCCCAGTTCAAGAAAAGAATGATGACCTAAAGCAAAAATGTGCCAGCAGTTCTCTCTCTAGGACCTTCCTGCGTAGGACCAAGCACTTCAGCAAACCAGAGCACCAGGAATTTTCTCTTTAGTCCTGTAAACTCACTGCTTGCTTCCTGTTTTCTATCCCAATATTTTTATTTGGATGAAGCCCGTAACAATAAAGCGTAGGTGAGCACATGGCTCAGCGTGTCTGCTATTTCTTCAGGAATCTCAGCCCCCAAGTTATGCCTATCGGAGAGTACCACCGAACCTGCAAATCGGTACCGCGTGTAATTTATTCAGTTTGTGTGACTGTTTTCAGAGAAAACAGCTTTTTTTTTTCTTGAAGGCAAATTTATCATGGCCCCATTTAAAAACTCCACAGAGGCGTTTAATTCTTACATGAATTTTAGAAGACATACCTGAAATTCCTTAAAATGAATGTTCTTAAAGTTCGAAAATATCTGCTCTAAATTTATAACATAATCTGAGGACATTAAAAATCCTTATGATACTCACATACACCCAAAAATAGCATGGAGGTTTACACTCGGATTATATTCTTTTACTTTTACTATGGTTGCTGATTTTCTTCTTATAGACATGCATGTGTTAGGTTAGCTTTTGGTATTTTGCAGCTGTTGATGTTTCATGCTGAGCTTTTTAAAATTTGTTGTCTAGTTGTAAAGTACTGAAATCAAGAAACATTACTGCCTTTCCTAAGTTTTTTTTATTCATTTGAACAGTTTGATACTGCATATATACCCAAATCATAATTAAATAAAAATGTACTTTTTCCCTTTCAGTCTTTGTGCTTTTTATTTTATTTTACTTTTTGTGTCTTTGGCCAGTCTTTCCAGTACCATGTTAATTCTCAGTGGTATTATGATTGTCCTTATTTTTTTTAACTCAAATGGAATAAATCTAAATCTTGTTACTTAAAAATAACATTCACTTAGTTTAAAAAATATTTATCATTTATAGGAAATGTTATCCTGATCCCAGTGTGCCAATGGAGATTGTTAAATATGAAACAGGTAAACCTGACTAAAAGGATTTTTGAGTCATTTTATATATGATATTTTTCTGGTATAATGAAACACCAAATTGTTTTGATAGATTTTCAGATGCTGAAACTTTCTTACATTTGCATGACTGGCAATCTTCAGTTAACATTATTGAACTCACAAACAGAAATGGTTATCACAAAATGTATGATAAAGGATTTTGGCAATAGAATCCAGTACATTTACCATGTGAAGAGCTCAATGAATATAATTTAACCCCTAGAGGTCCGGCTAAGATTTAGTCAAGTTTTAAGAGAAACATAGAACATTTCTCAGTCTTGTATATTAAAATATGAACAAAATCAAAATTAAAGTTTAACAATATCCAAATCAATATATTAAAAAACAGTGCTTTCCACAGCATCTTTTATAGTTGATGGTGTTTTAGGAAATACAAAAGTCTAAATCTGAAGTCCTTAAGGGACTGGAGCAATGGCACAGTGGTTAAGATGCTTTCTTTGTAAGCTCAAGGCCCTGAATCCAATGCCCCAGCATCACGTAAAGCCGGGCATGACGATGCAGGCCTATAATCCCAGCACTTGAGAAACTGAGGCAGGAGGATTGGCAAGAGTCCAAGGCCAGCCAGGGCTACATACAGAGTTCAGGATCAGGCTGGGCTACAGTGCAAGAATCTGTTTCACAAAAAAAGTTCTCAAAAATAATATATGAACAATATATGAACTATACTGGTAAATCCTTCTCCATATAAAATTGGCTACTAGAATTTTTTTTTTACAGGATTTCATCATCTCCAACTCTTGAACAGTAGTGCAATGGGGGTAATATAGGTCATCAAGGGAGCTGGACCCACAGAAGTGGTTTCACTGTAAATGTGTAACAGTCTCCCAACTTCTCCTATTTGTCTTCACTCAAAACTGATCTTTGGCAATCGTCTCCTGTCTGGGTGATCTATCTTTTCCTTATATTTACCTACATATTTTATTGCAAACATGAAAACATTAAAGCTTATCATCCCCTTTGTAAATAGAACGGCGCAACCTCCAAACTACATTATACGTTATGCTCAGTTTTGATCTATTGTGAAGGTAAGTGCACTAATATTTTTTAAGTATTTTACTAATGTCCAGGTAGGCAAAAAGAGTATCTTTCTACCAGCACAAGTAAATGAGAACATTTGCTTCCTACATGCTCATTTCTGATGTGTTCTCTTCATTTCTGGGTATATTTAGAACAGACAACCATGTAAAAACAACAACAACAAAATTCTGCCTTTTTAGCTCTGGATTTTAAAATCTAGAAAAAAATGCACACTTAACTAACACTAAAATTTATGTTTTTAAAAAAGTACTATTTGCTAAATAATGTCCTGAAATTCTCCAGCATTAAAAAAAGAATATAAATTTTCCAATTTTATTCTGTTCAATTTTAAGCGTTGCCATTTTTGGTAGTGTAGTGCAGTGTAGTAGAGAGATGGAGAGAGAAAAGGAGAGAGACAAAATTTTCCTAAACAGCAGCATCTTTTGCAATGACTAAGTTTGCCATATATGGTTTTTCTGAAGGTCAAATTGGCTTGCATTGAGTGAAATCGAGTACATGAAAGTCTAAAATAAGCACAAATTTTTGAGAATGAAGGGCCACTTTGTATTCAAACAAACTCTACCCTTCCTTGTAATGGATGAGGAATGCATTGAAAATTGTCTCAATCTAGCATTCTAAGGTCTCTCTCTGGATAAAATATATTTCTTCTCTTGGCTCTGGATAAATTAGAAGCCAGGAACAAAACTCTGACCTCATTTGATGTGGCACTGTGATGGAGTTTACTCTCAGATATGTGACCAAAAAGAAAGAAAGAAAGAAAGAAAGAAAAAAGAAAAAGCACGCTTTAACTTAGAGCTCTGTGTTGGACCAATACCTTCTCTCAGGTTTTAGATTAAAAGAGAGAAATAGGAGACTTGAATAGTAGAAAAATATGACACTTTCAAAGATTGAAAAATGAAATAATGTTAATATTTAATTCTTCTCATTTTTGTTTATACTTTCAAGAAATTCTAGTCACATTTCCATCTGGTTTTGTATATACATTTATAAAGTGACTAAAATTTGAATAGAAATGCATAGGATGTAGAATAATGAAACCAAATTTTAGAAAAAAAATGGAGAACCTACAGTTCCTAGTAGCTAGAATTATATAAATTGACAGTAACCAAGCCAATATTCTAGTGATACAAAAATGGCGTGCAGATAAACATCACAGTGTCAGAGTCCATAAAGAGATTTGCATTCTTATTGTAGCATTCTTATTTTATCAAACATAAAAGAAAAGGTAGAAGAAAAAGATAGCTTTTCAGCTGCAATATCTCATATATCTCATATTGAACTCAAAGTACATCATGGATATAAACAAAAAACAACTATAATAATCAGACAAAAATTATTGAATGTGGGATGAGTCAAAATTTCCCTGTCATGACACAAAACCATTAGTCATAAACAAAAACAATATGATACAGTGGACCCAGAAAATCCTATAAATGTTAAATTAAATAATTAAAATTAAAATATGTCAATAATTTTAATTCCATTCCTCAAAGGATTCACCTTGATAATCAAAGAGACCTTTGTATTTTCATTGCCCTGATATTTTGAGACTGTTATCACAAGGTCATGACCAGGAAAAAGCAGTTCACAACATGGCAGACAGAAAACCAAGCGACAACTAAGGAAGACCAGAGCTGGCCTTCCATGCCATGCCCCAGTGTTCTGCCCCTCCTGGGTCAAGACCCCTTGTTTCACCCTTTCTGACTGTGCCCACTACCTAACAGCACATGCTTTCATCAGGCTTTGGGGAGACATTTCGGATCCATGCCATCTTTTTAGCTTCCATGAAAGATTATTTACTTTTTCCAGTAAGTAGGTGATAAGAAAAAGGTCAGCTCATCATCCAAAATTATCTGATGCTATTTGCCACAACATGTCCTTATTGTTATTCATAGACTGTTTACACAGACACACACACATACACTCGCATACTTTATTCTTTCCCTGTGATGATTCCATCATCATTTAATTTGATCAATTCAGCATTTTAAAATATGTCCTTTTAGAAATCCTAATATGGCCAAGATTCATAGGGAGATCTATTTTTCTTCCCTCAGTGTACTATAGATGGGCATGAGGCAGTCTCTAAGATAAATAGTACCATTGTGGCTCTACTTCTGTCTTGGCCTAGTCCTGCAGCCAGAAAGCCAGGCAAAGCAAATCACAGCAGTATAAATCATCAACAAGAAATCAAGAACAATACATTCCAGACATATTGAGTTTACTAATTGTTACAGACATTCTTTCATTGTATTTCTGTTCTGAGGGTGTAAAGAGAATTAAAGAAAAAGTTTGTCTCCTGATAATTTCTTTACAACATGATATCTAATTCTTTTTAACAAAACCCACTAAGGTAGCTATTATCATTTCTATTGCCTTGATAAAACAATCCCAGATTTAACACACAGAAAGGTGTCCAGTCAATATCTCCACACTTGAACATTTGTTGGTTTTGTCTTAGAGGTGCTTGTCTCTAGATTTTTATTGAAAAAGAGTCACAAACCTTTATAAAGATAGCATCTCCTGAGTAGCTAGGCACTACTGAAGGGCAAGATTTAATTGTTACTAGCCATGATTTATGTGGAATTGGTCATCATATTAAATAACTTATCTTCAGAAAGAGAACAGATTAAAGATATAAAAAGCTAGATCAGCCTTCGGGTCCCTGTGAAGAAAACTCCGACACACTTCAAAAAAAAAATCATCTTCAGTTCCTCTGAGTAGTCATGTGATTAACGACTCCACAGGAGAGCTTATCCCCCCCTTGGTAATTCACCTTTTACTTTCCTTGTGTTCTGGAAAAGGACAGAATGTAATAACATGCATTATGATACTGTCATCTTGTATCATAAAATGTCTCACTATCAAGTAGTTTGTGAGAACTCATTTTTGCCTAAGGGCTCATTTCTGAATGAGTTTCATTTTCCTGTGCACTGTGCATTTAATAGAAATCAACTCTGTGATTACCTACACATCGATGATGATATTCCATTATCCCCAATCGAGTCTATAAAACTGCTTTTGGTATCAAAACTTATCAGATCTATAATTTTGCTTACAATAATTTGAGGGTTTTTTTAATAACAAATTGTCTTCATTTCACTAAGAAAGTACATCCAAAATGTAGCATTATTTCAGTAGAAGTAAGACAAAAATCTTTGAAGACTTTGACACGTTGTTGAACTTGGCATATATTTGCATGCAATTACAGAATTCACTCCCTCGCCTTAAAAATAACGAGAAAAATGCTATATTATGATAATGTTTTGATTTCAAAATACAACCTCATAGCTTAGCGACAATAATCAGGCAGGTAATTGTGACGCAGAGATAAGTTCTAGTTGTCCTAAACCTTTGGCTTACATAAAATTTCTTAGGACATCTGATACATAAAACCACACTCTTACATGTTTTGTTTAAAAAAGAAAGAAAGAAAATGATGCCTTAGAAAATTTAAACCACTGAGAAAACTTCTCTAGCAGCTTTATAAATGTGAGAAAGTCAGAAAAGAGAAGGGAACAAAGAAGGGAGAGAGGGAAGTGTGACAGAAAAACATTCAGTAGCAAAGGGATTGAGAACTGAAAGTGAGAATTTTTTAAATCATTGTAAGAAATGGAAATTCAGTTTGGTTAAAGCCCAGGGCCATCAGACTTATTTGAAAGGCTAAGTAATTCCCAAGAATCTTTTTATCGTTTAAATAATTGGAAAATATGTGGTTTCTGGCATTTTGCAATCATTGTGACCTCAATCTTGCCAACTCACTCTTTTAAGTGTATTTTAAATACTTTTAAGAAACAGAGTTAATTAATAATCCTATTATCTGTGTAAAAACATGTACAGGAATTTTTTTCATAACTGAAAGTTTGCACTGTTTTGTTTCTATCATACTCATATTTTGTTGTTGTTTTTCTCACAGAATTTATCCAGATTCTGTATTTTTTTGAACCAAAAGAACTCAACTTTGGTATTTAGAAAAATGTAAAAAATTTGATATACATTATTGTGTGCTTTTGATAAAATATAGGAAAATTTTTTATGAGTTAGAATTGTCAAGTGTACTATGCTTTTACATAGTATAACATAATTCAAAAATTCGAAATTAGCCATTTTTAATGAATGCCCTAAAGCAAAGTCCAAGGAAAGGTAAATAGAAAAGTATGAGCTAACCTATCTCTAGAAAATAAAACTTTAAGGAACTCGCCAGTGCTTAAACATGGTACTTTTTTTTTCCATTGCTGGAATCACAGGTCCAGAAATTAAAGAGGGTCGATGGGAATAGCACAGCTCACTCCTGTACCTCACTAACCACTAGAAAAATGTTTTCTTCCTGCCCTAGTGACCTGTCATCTGCTGGCTTACAGGTCTCAGTTCCCACTGGAGAACTATTGCACCCGGAAACACCACAATGATTATGTTGAACTGGAATGTTTGGGTTCCTTGTGTCTCTGAATCAACTTACAGAGAAGAAAGTGAGTACAGTGGTCGGTGTGATAATTCTGACTACCTAGATAAAGCTGGCGTGCCCTTCCACAGAGGAGATAGAAAGTAAACGTGAAGCCCTGTAGCCCATGCGAGTATCCCTTAACGTTGCCACGCACTGGGACTCGGGTAAGTGGAAAATTCCAACCTCCCAATACAGGCAGGAGCACTAAAACTTTAGATTCTTCAATAGCTAAGGCTTGCATCACCCCACAAAGCATGAAGTAGGTAAGGTGAATGTGAGTAGATGCGGTGCTTGCTGAAAAGCAAAGAGAATCCAGAATTGGTGGTAGAAGGTAGTTAAAATATTAGCACTAACCTCTAAGTGTAGATACCAAAAACTACTTTAACTGTCTCCAGGAGTTTCTTCTAATCTTTTCATACTTGTGTTGATATTAAGGTGTATTCATGTGTATATCTTTGTTATCTCCTTATTTAACATGTAACATAATTCACATTGACTTTGTCATGATGTTTAAGTCTTGTTATTTTTATATCACAGTATTTAAGTTATGAGATATCAAAAGGAGAAAACATCTCTCAAACGACTACCTCCTCTATTGGAAAAGGATTTAATAGATTTTTGGTTGTTTCCATGAAAGAAGTTTTAAGTTTGATAGAATCATGACCTTCTCATTGTCTTTATTTGGAGATTAACCAGAATTTAAGGAGCAATGTGAGCTCCAAGTTGACAAAGGGTAGACTTGAAATAGTTAATTTTGTATGTCATATTACTGGAATATAGATGTCCAAATTCTACGTTGTTTAGAGTGTACCTGTGAGAATGCTTCTGGATGAGATTAACATTTGAATAGGTAGACAGAATACAGCTGATCTCCCTCCCCAATGTAAATCAAATGAAGGTATACATATTATATGTATTATAATATGTTTACATATATTATATGTTTTATATAATATATAATATACATATATTTCTATTGGCTCTGTTTTCCTGGAAAACTCTGACTAATGATCGTAAGTATTCTTAACTAATCACCATAGTTGCCAGGATTGACAAGTCCAGGCTGCACCCAATAATGAGTAATTCCTATGACAAAGAAGGAAACATCAGATCTTAATTGTAAAAGGGAATAGCTGCAATATTACAGAAGTGTGTAAACACCCATCTCTAGTGAAGATAAAATATTGACCCATTATTCTAAGACTGTTGCCCTAAAAAAGTTTGCAATCATTCCAAGTAAATGCGTTAATATTTCCATCCAACTACTAGCACACCACCTCAGTTACATCCGTATCAGTGGCCCTTTCAGAAAATAAAAGTCTGACTATGTGGATGGATAATCAGAGATTCTAAAGGTTGAGTTAATTGATGTGCAAACCTCATGTAAAGCATAAAATCAAAAAAGAAGACTCAGAAAATCACATCTAAAATTGGAAATATTTCTTAATGGTGTTGGCACTTTTAATTGTCATTTTTGACATATCTTGCATTATTAATTTGAAATTTACTCCCATTCTATTTCATAAATGATTCACATATTGCAGAAGAACTCAGAAGTATAAGTGAGATTACCCAGTAGTAATCTTTACTTTAATTCAACCTCGAGGATTCTTAAAGAAGGATTTAGTGAAAAATTGCAGATGACCAATATTAGGTTAATGCAAATAGACTTGACTTAGTCCACCCCAGTTGCAGAGTCTGGTGTGCCCCTGCAAGGTTCTAGTCTGATTCATGCTTCTACCTGTGGTTTAGTTTATAGTTTCCACCCACAGTGGCTTCTAAACCTAGCTCAGTCTATTGATGATCCACTCTTTTCACTAGGATATAAACATATTCAAGTTTGCAACACTTAAAAATATAAAATAAACAAAAAAGAAACTTTGAACAATGTCAAATTCTAATTACTACAACTTCCTTCCTGGCCACTTCATTTATTGCATATTTAGAAAACCTGTTACATTTCTTTTTCCAACTCTCCACCATCAAGTGAATTCTCTTTCCACCTTCCCCCCTCTTAATATGGCCCTACTTTGTCAAAACTAAGTCTTTCCTCATCAGTGATGGCATGATTTGCCACTCAAGCAGAGAACACTATTGACAAATGTTAATTGTAGCATAATTTAACAGTGCCATCACTTTTCTTACATCTGATCTTTGAGAGTGACATTCTATTGGCCTCTTTTTCTTGAAATTCAGCTTAGAATACATTTTATGTTCACATATATTTCCTGATTGCCTTAATAGACCGTAAAGTTAATAATATTATCTCAACTTTCCAGATGAAAAAAAAAAAAAAACAATCTCACTGTTGCCACTGGTAGAAAAACTTTTTTAAATATTACCAAGAATCAAAGCCTAACAAACTTTTAAAAATAATTTCTAGATTTTCAAACTGAACAATTATTAAAAGTTTAGGTATCTTGTTGAGTTTATTTCTTTCTAACATATAAGTGAAACATACTAAATTATGATGTAGGAAATGGCACTTTTAAAACACAGATTTATTTTTTATGAACAATACTCATCATCTTAAAAGTTTAGATTTTTTTTCATTAAAAACGTTTGAAACTAATTTATACTATGCTGCCTTTTCCTTACCTCTGAATTAAAAAAGTCTTCCATTACTTTTTATTGGCTCAAGACTAAATTAAAAATTTACCAATATTTGGTGATGTGACAGGAGATAGTGGGGTTTTAGGCAGCGAGGAATCCATGGCGACTCCAGAAATGAAGAATTTACTGGAAAGCAAGATTCACAGAAAGTCTACAGAAATTGTAGCCGGCTATAAATGCTGAGAGCCTGTAGCAGACCAGTCCCCAGGACTATTGATGGGTACATGCTGAGTAGTTCAAAGACAATATGGAAAAAGATCTTAAGAGTGGAATAATTCCCGAGTTTTGCTTAAGCGTAGCTTCAGCAGCTGCTAGAGGGTGGAGAGCATAGCAACCAGCCTTAACAATAAAGCCTTTTAGCATGGGACAGCCCTTTTCCTATCTCCTCAATATAAGCCGCTATCCAAAGAAACACATGGGCAACTGCCCACACTTCCGGATGCCCTCTGGTTACCAGAAGCTTTATCCCCCTGCCTCTATTCGATATTTTTCCCATGAAGTGTCCTCTTCACAGGCTGCCTCGCTTCATTTGCAACACATCCTTCGAGGAGCGTGTAGACACAAACACAGCAAGAAAGCCCGATAGGATTGGAACCTGGCAACAGAACTGCTAACAGGACAAACCGATGACAATCTCAAACATAAAGGATGGTGTATCAGCCGTGGATGTTGTTTGCAAAGAAATTTACCCTGTTTCTCTATTTAATGAGCTACTCTAAAAACGGTACTCTCGATGTGAGAGCTACTTTACCAAATGTGGGCTGTGAACACTCTTGAATTCGGATTTAGCCACAATCTGCTAGCTCCGTAGCTTTGCAGTACTTGCTACACCTTAACTTTTCCTCTAAACACCTACAGAAAGGTAGCTAATTAGCAGATGAGCTTACCCACTACCGATTAGAAAATAAGTGAAATAATGCAGGTGATATGTTTCCACCACCAGCTTTCTGCCTGTTCCTGCCAGGACGTCTTGGCCTGGCAAGGTCCCCATCTTTGGCAAGTTCCCTTCTTCTCCTCCCTTTTCCCTAAGTAGATCTATTGTTCTTTCAGGGCTCAAACTAAATTTTAATCTCTTCCAAGAATATATTCACATGTTCCAGAAAAAGTGATGCCCATCAGTTTTGCATCTCATAGTATTAGTCATTCACTGATGCATATTTGAAATAAAACAGCAGAGCCACTATTTTGTGAAGTTCTTTCCTTATAAACTATGCACTCGATCATGGCAAAGAACTTGTCTGTCAAATGGCCTACATTTTCATAGTTGCATAAGGGAATAAAGTATGTAGTCCACATTAAACAAATGAGCACTTTCATGTATTAACAAGGCAATGCATGGAACATTGTAAATATTAGGAGATACTAGTAATTTTGAATTATGATCGAGCTATATACAACAATATAGTAAGTCTATAAGATTAAGCAGCCTGCAATCATGTATGTTTCAGATACTCTGTTCAGTATTATTTTAAAGAATCCACCTTTTTAGAACAGGAAAAATGGTAGTATATTGTATCTTACAACTCTTTAGAATTAGCATTGAATTAAAAAAATTCTCCCCAGAAAGATAACTGCTTCTACTTCTTAAGAAAAATAAACATTAGTATAATAATGAGAAACAGCTTACCTACGGGATGCCTATGGTGTTTAAACGTTTCTAGCACTGAATGTCATGGTATGATATGTTCATAGCTTCTATGAAAAGGAAAAGAAAAACAGTTGTCTTGTTATTAAACCCAACATCATATTGATAGCATACCCAAATTACTCTGTGTTGTTTTAACATAACGTGGGAGGGGAGGGAGTGTGTGTGTGTGTGTGTGTGTGTGTGTGTGTGTGTGTGTGTGTGTATGGGTGCGCGCGCGTGCACATGTGCATGCCCATTGAGTTATCGTTGCAAAGCTGCAAAATCACACCCTCAGTGCTGCTTCATAATCTTGGGGACTAGAATTTCACAAACCACATTTCTACTTTGCCAGCTGTACTCTGTTAGGCAATCTGTTTTTGGCTTTGCTTCTGTTTTGGTTTTGCTCTTGTTTGGTTTTGGCACTGGGAATTGAATCCATGGCCTCACAACGAGCTGTATCTCCAGCTTACTTTTTAACTTTTGATTTTTCAAGGCAAAGTCTCGTTCCATTGCTAAGTCTCGTTACATTACCCAGACTGAGTTCGAACTTGCAACTGCCCTGTGGCAGCCTCCCGAGGTTCTGGGAGTACAGGCCTGCACCACCAGGCTTAGGCTTTACCGATAAAAAGCCCTAAGAGGAGGTGCTAAGCTTGAGGATGCAGCGGAAACTGGCTCCTTGGTGCTTCCTTCTCGGCAATCTCTGCCAGGTGCCTCTTTCTCTGCATATTATCCCAGCAACAATGTTTCAGCCTGGCAGCAGAAATTAATATTTTTCATACAGCAGACTCAAGTACATTTTTGTAGTTGTCGCAACACTTGCAGACCTACCTTGGTATATCCCCTAAGATTCAAGTTCCTAGGATGTTTTCCCTGCTCAGAGGTATAACTCAAGGAATCATGGGACTTTGTCCTCTCAGCCTACCAGACAGCCTCAGCAGCTACTCAGGCTTTTCCCCAGAAACCTGCATTTCCACTTCATGTAGGATTTCCTCAAAGCTTTTGAATTTTAATTATTTAAATCTCTTTCCTTTTATGTTAGTCTACACCATGAGAAGCAGTTACCAGGACATGAAGAGACATGCAATAAGTGTATGAGAGGAAATACACGTGGGAAAAAAAGGAGAGGAAGCCACGAGACGTCAGGCACTAAGGCAGTGCTGAGCCTGAAAGCAGGAGGGAGAGAACGGAAACACGGAGGTTGCAGTGAATGTGTGAGGCAGATTTCTGCTCATGCATTGGATGTGGTTGGTCCCCAAACTCTGTGTGTTGGTATTACACCCACCGCCCGTGTGGCAACGTCAAGCAACGATGAGATATTTAAGAAGAGGAGCCTAATGAGAAGTCATTAGATAACTGAGATCACTGTGCTTCACAGAGATCAAAGTGGTTCTTGCGGGATCTTGGCGTTATCTTAGGAGTGAACTGCCATGGAAGAATAACTCTGGCCTCTGGAGTGCTTTGCTCACATGCCATATCTCCCTCTTGCCCGTGCTGCTGCCATTGTGACACCATCTGACATGAGCCTTCTCCAGAGACTAGACGAAGCCAGCCTGTGCCTGCGGGCATCCAGACTGCAAGCTGAATAAAGCCTTTTTCTTTTTACATTACCCGACTTTGGGCATTTCACCATAATAGCAGAAAACAGATTCATAAGGATTATAAATCATTATTGTTACTCTTTTGTCTGGGTGGTACTGAAGAGTGAACCCAGAGCCTAGGTCATGTTGGTCAAGGTCTCCACCACTGAGATACATCATTAGTCCTTTTTTAAAATCTTGTTTTCTGGCAAGGTCTCACTAAGTCACCCAACCTGGCCTCAGACTTGTGATCTTTCTGCCTCTTGTGTGTATCATTCTGCCTAGATAGGAGTCTGTTAAAGAAATGTTTAATCAGGATGAATCAGCTTTTATATCCAAGGATTAGGGGATGGAAAAGAGAATGACTGTTCAGAATGACACATAACGTTCTATTTTGCCAGTTTGGTTCCTTCCCTACAAGTCTGAATTTGGGCAATTTGCTGATCTTGGTGCCTAACACCAGGAAACACAAGAATCTCTTTATGAAATCAGGTGTTAGAGTGAGACCAGAAAATTGTGAGCATCTTACATCATTGAGTGAGTAGCAAGGAAGAAACGTCTTTTTTTTTCGTGCTAGTTTTAAAGTATACCTCTGAGGTATAACATGCGCCTCACAGGACAATTCTCTCATCCTGCTTTCTTGTGATTAAACTGGTGATATGAAAAGAACACTAAAAAATTACTTGCTCACTTCACTGTGCACTTTATAACAGGACGACTTAAGGCCACGATGCCAGCTCCGCGACCTTGGTAGCATCTGCCGTGTCCTCCACTGCAGAGTTACTCGTGTTCTTTCTGCTATATTCTTCCTTTGGGACAGAATCACAAAGATTATCTCAAGAGTCAGGGGAAAGTAATCCTTCCCCCTGCAGGAGAGAGGGCCTATTTTATTATTTGTAACACTTTTGATACGTGTGTGTGTGTGTGTGTGTGTGTGTGTGTGTGTGTCTATATATCCCTTTTTCCCTCTTTAGTTTTCTTCAATAATATACTTTTTGGACATATAAATACTTTTGCCAGAGGTTATAATCTCACACTAATATTAGTGCTGCTTGAATCATTCCGGCCTCTGCTACTGTGAACCTTTCATTTCGGCTATTGTATCTTTTCAGAATCTCATCTTTATTCATTTCCTGATTCGCTTATTTTGTGCACCTTTATTTTGTGGCAAGATGCTCCAGGCTCACCTTTTGTCTCAACAGTCCCAATGCCAAGCAATCACTTCTCCAAGGAATAATTTTTGTTATATTGGATAATACAACATAGAAAGCCGCTTCCGGCATCTGGCTCTGAGGAGGTTTCATTACCACACATACACAATCAGATCCACACACATTTTACACATAAATGTTTTACATACATACACATTTTGTAGTAATTAATACATATATCAAACTACTTAAATTTGTTTACCTACGTACTTATGTATACATACATATAGATCATCCATATATTTTCATTAAAATTAATATAAATTTATGTTGATGTGCTCTAATTCAGGTGTTTATTCTAAATGGATTTCTTTACTGAATTTCTAGCACAATCATCATAGCTCAGAGGTAAGTAATGTGACTATCTGTCAAAAATGAACATGATTCTTGGGATGTTGAGACTATTCAATTTGGAAAGAGCAAAAACGTCTTTGTGCCTGTGAACAACAGGTGCCTTTTGTTAGGCAGAAGCATATGGGAGTTCAAACATGGTGGAAGGGAGCACGCTCTGGCCTGCGAGGTGAACTCTGTATGGGAGAGGAAGCCGTCTCAGTACCCTAGTGAAAGGGCCGCTAAACTCCTACCGTCTCACTTTTGCTTCACTTATGGGCTTCATGAAAGACTTCTGCTTCTGCTCACTGGGCGAGCTAGAACTAGACTCGAAGGCTGTTTGAGAAAGAGGGGCTGGTTCCTCGCTATCATTTTCTGTCCCTTATTAATAATTCCATATTCCCGTGAGCATCCACCTGGCAATATTTCTTCATTTTGAGTAGTTTTATTTCTTTCCCCTGTATTACCCTTTTGGAGCATCCAATCTCTTTTCAATTCTTCTAACTCTTTTCTGAGACAGCCAGATTAGGTATTTTGCTGATAGAGCTCCAGCCGAAATGTGCCCTGTGTTGATTTTCTCTCTGTATTTCCCCTCCATTGAATTTCGAAGATTTAGTAATTCACAATCTCATTGAAAAAATGAGACCTACTTTGAGACCTCACTATTTCCTGGCAGAGCTGAAACTTTCCAGCACATAGTTAAAAACTGTATAGTTATTTAGCAATTCTTTATATTATCTGTGATAAAATAGCTGGAAGTGCCTTTTTCTCTTCATAAGGCTTCTACAGACATAATTTAATATATGTGAACACATTGTTCACTTAGAGTTTTCAAAGAAAATTCTCCATTATTTGTGGCAACCCATTATTGAAAATGCATTCAATAATGTATCATTAATGTGCCATTTGATGGCTTAAGATTTTGTGTTTACAACTGAATAGAAAATAAGGATGCTTAGTCCTTTCCTATAATTGTTTTATTTTAAATATGTCTTTGGGAATTTAGAAGAATTTGTCTTATTTGTAATATGATTTCTTTATTCTGAAATGTATTCAAAAGTCTTTCATGTGTGTGTGTGTGTGTGTGTGTGTGTGTGTGTGTGTGTGTGCGTGCAATATATATTCTAGTACTGGAGATTAAACAAGCAGCCTTTGCTGTGAGCTACATCCCAACTACCTTTTAATTGCTGATTTGAAACAAGCTCTTGCTAAGTAGCTACGTTGTCTAAGCTGAGCTTGAACTTGCAATTCACCTATCTCAGCTTCTCCAAGTGCTGAAATTACAGGCCTTCACCACCACAGGGGCCTAGGCTTCTTCATTATATTTTTTCACATACTTTGGAAGTTCTAAAAAAAAGAATATATCACATCTCAGTTTTCTGGATGCGTGTTGTATTAATTATTATTTTTAAGCTGCTTGTTTTATGAATGGAGGTATTAGGCAAATATAAGTTAAATCAGTGACTAATACTATTTTTCATTCAGTCAATAAAAAATCCCTTTTCACTCTTTTTCTCTCTTTCTTCCTTTTTTACATTATTTGCAGTTGACAAGTTGAGAAACAGGAATAGGGGCCAAGAATTTCTTATCTTATTCTTTTTATTTTTCAAGTTGTATCAAGATGAGATGCTGTATATAATGCAAAAATAAACCGTTAGTACTACGGAATATGAAAAGAAAAATAAATTTAAAAGTATATAACACAGAGAATTCCGTATTTAAAGTCTACATCCCAGAAATGATTTAATTTTTTTGGTGTGGATTTTTTATCTATTATTCCCTATGCAAGGGACTTGAGCCCAACCCGAAGACCTCTGGTACCATTGCTAATAGATGCTTGTGATAAATGCAGCCCTTATCCTCAGTGAAGGCAAATTTTGTGGTCCATAATTGCACACATACAAATATATAACTTGAATTACACAAGTCATTGCTCACCAGGTAAATTCTTAAGCCTTATTTTGCAACATCATGACATTGGTTGAAACATACAGTTCAGTTAAGGTAATCAGTCATGACCTAGAAATTTAAACTCAGCCATTATATATGATATGACTCACGGGAACTGAGACATCAGAACCGCTGATGGTATCAAAGACAGCAGAACACTTCAGAGCTAACCAATTCCATGTGACTTTTCTGCCTCTTTCTCAGAAGTTAAGAGTGCTAAAGATAAAGTTTTACTTAATGAGATTGTATGATGACTCTTCCAGTTTGTATTTAATCTAGGTAACAAAGAGGACATTAATTTTTCCTTCTTGCTTGAAAGCTCAGGAGTGTTAGGCACACCCTCCTCATGTGCTCGAATATTTCCCAGTCCCCAGTCACAAACCTGATGTATCTTACCTCACTGTTACAAATTCAGTTTTCCTGCAATTATCTTCTACTCAAATCCAAACTTTCCGTCCAGGGGACTTGGAGTTAAATTGGGAAAAATCGAGTTTGTGACATTTACAGAGAACTATCTTATTTCTGTCTTTGGCCCAAATAGGTCATCTGAAAAAAAAAAAAAACCTTTAGGAACAATGTGATCAAGGACATACTGTTATCATGATTTAAAGTCATGTGAATTGAGTAAAAGAATCCAGTGGAATACATCAAAATCAATTGTGACTATTTTAGTACTCTCTAGGCCAGGTATCCAAGCAGAAGATGTGGTAAGGCAAGCTTTCCTGCAGTTCAGGGAAAGGTGTATCTGACCCAATACTTGTCAGGACTGGAAACATAGATTTTCCTAATAGTTTCACACATCTCTCTACATCTTTTCTCCCTGAAATTATCCAGCTGGTAGACTCAAGTGATAAATCCTTTTGGGAACCGCTGTGTTCAGAGACAAAACCACTTTAATATGAATAAATGTGGGACATTAAGAAGAAAAGGAGAGAATTATATTTGTTTTGGTTTTTGAGGGGGCTGTTCCAGTGTTTCTTAACAATAAATATCTCTGAACAATAGAGTGTGGAATACGACTGGAAAACTCTGACTCTTGGGCCATCGCTGGGTGATTTTACAACAAAATCACACGAGAGTACACAGACAATTATCTTAAAGACTTAAAATATAAAAGCTTATTTTTCAAAAGTCCCAGGACCGTATATAGAAGCCAGAGTAAAGCATCTGTACTAGAACAATAGTTTCAACCTGTAAGAGTCTCTACAGGTGATAACATGAAAAAGTTAGAGGTTCAAGGCTGTAAACATGTCAAGAACTGGTGAGGACAATGTCCTTCTGCAAAGTGTTTTCTTCATCACCTTATGACATATAAGCCAAGTTTTGGCAAAAGTCACAAGCCTAAGACCCAAGGTTGCTGCCTCAGCTATCCCTCAGGAGCACGATGGAATGCATCCAAAATTTAACTCAAATGTTGTAATGATTGATGACCCTTACCCAGCAAGAAATATGGAAGCATTTATTGTTCACATAATGAGGCTTTCTGTGGGGAGCGTGTAGAATCTCTTAGAAGGTTTGAAAATGGCTGGAGAGAACAGGAATGGGAGAGTGACTAGAGATTTTATGTTCATGAGGGAGTGAGTTCAGGATGAGATATTTATGTATGGTTTGAAGTTGTTGCTAATCCCAAGAGAAAGCACATAGCCTTTTGTGTCTTCTTGTCCAGTCCACATGTGAGGCAGGACAGAATGAGAAATTGTGAAAGTGAAAAGCTGGTATCAGGGAAATATTTTTAAAACGATGATATGTGTTATAACTGACCCTTATGTTTGATACTATTAAAATGCACTTTTCTATTTAATTGAATGCAATTTTAAGTAGGACATTGTGGCATTTTGTGAGGCCCACAGTCGGAGGCAGACAAAGAGATGAACTTTCTAATAAATTCCTCTTCCAAGAGCTCAACATTGTATATTCTGAGAAGTGAATCTGAACCTTGGTCATATTAATACTGTCTATAACTTCCAAGGGCCTGAAGGCAATCTTTTGTTTTTGAGACAAGGTCTCACTCTATAGCCCTGGCTGGTCTTGAACTCGCTATGGGCTCAAGACAATCCTCCAGCCTCAGCCTCCCAAGTGCTGGGATTACAGGAGTGTGACACCAAGCCCAGCTTATGTGGTGCTGGGGAATTGAGCTTGGATACTTAGCACTTTACTTAGCAATTATTAAGCAAGTGCTTAAACCACTTCACCATTCCTCCAGCCCCCTGAAGAGAATCTTGATAAGGCCTTGGTTCACACATTCCTGTGATTTATATTTTGTGTATCTTTTAGGCGAGTGATACCCAGAGTTGTTTACTCCAAACAGGTAGCTTTAGGTAAGAAGTTGTTGCCGTGTACTATGCTAAACAACCAAACTATTTTCAATGGTCCAACAGTCTGTAAACTTTTGCAGGAAGAGCCAACTGTTCATGAAATTATCCAAGACCAGTGTGACTGCCTAAAACATGTCCAGTTATCCAGACTTTTGGAATCCTGCCTTTAAGAAGGACATTCTTATTAGGAATGGAAGGTAGCAGAGAGGGTGTGTGGGTGGCGATGCTGTCTGTAAAGTCTGCAAATTCTTCTTACTACTCATTCTATTTATCCCACAGAGCTCCACAAGGAAGAAGAATAACTTCCCTTAAAATCATAGCATCTGGCAAAGTGATAAGGGTATAAACCCCACAGCTTCCTGCCAGTGGAATATGCAGAGAGGTCAGGTCTGACTACATTCTGTAACAGGAGACCTCATTGGCCATACTAAGCTTCAGAGTGACACACAGAAAGATGAGCATATCAGTACAGAGAGGTATGTGTGTGGAACTCACGAAAGTCTGTATTTCCAAGACAGCCCAGTAGGGACCAGCAATTACTACACAGTGGCATGGAATTTCTTATACCTGAAGCCCACAGGCATATCAAGACCTTCATGGCTGGTCCAGCGACTTCACGAGGTGTGATAAGCAGTTGCTGGATTCTCCGTAGTGCAGTGTTTCATGCCGGTATGAACAAACTGCTTGTTGAGTGGCTGTTTGGACTTCTTCAGATCTTTTTTGTAGGAGAAGACCCACCCAAGATGGGGCAATTTGCATGTAATGGTATAATTGGAATTCAATTAAATTTGCAAATGAAAAATATATTATCTTCATAACACCGTCCAAAAAGCCTACATATGGAGCTGCTATATGTTGTAAGTACAGGGATAATTGATTTCAATTTCTTGAAAGTATCTGAGATATAGTAGATCTTAGGTTATTAGATGATTTTCAGGAAGCTGAACAAAGTAGCAAGACCTTGAAATGTATGTGGGCTATGGCCAATTCCATTCTCATGAGCTATTTTGAGTATGTGTTTGTCTTGACAGCTTAGTATGTTAAGTGGATCTCGTCATGAATGTCTTGAAGGTGTCGACAGTGCAATGTCATTCCTTTATTAAGAAAGTTAGATATCTTTACAATTTTACTTGCAAAATTTATTCATTTGTATCCAATGGCAGTGCTATTTGGATTGCCAATTAATGTTTACATAAAGATGTATTGTATACTTTAAAATGAATGCAAACTGCAACTAATTTAGTCTTTAATTAAAATTGATTTCCCTTTCTCTGTTAGAGTCCTTATTTTATATCTATTGGGCCAGACAACAGAAAGCAGAGAAGTCAATTGAGGAAAAAGGCACAGTAGATCTGCTAACATCTGTTCTACAACTGCATTTCCTCCTGTGGCAGTCCTTGAACCGAAGAATTTTCCCTAACACTTATGAAACAGAAAATAAAAGTGTACAATATATAAATTAAAAGGTACATGCAGATATCAAAGCCAACACAACAATGAATCGAAGGGGCTAAAATACCTATCCACAAATAATTTTAGAATCCATTTTGAAATTTACCCAAACTCCATCAGTTAAATTAATGTTCTTTTCCTGCCCAACAATGTTTGAAAGGTATGAAAGTGACATTCATGTATGATTCGTGCATGAAATCATAAAACTTTCAGCCTCACTTTGCCTGAAGCTTCCCCAATATTCTACTAGAACAGGGGCATCTGGCCTTTGACCCCTTTCAAGGAATGAAATATCCTGGACCATCCCTTAATGATCATCCTCTTAAAAGTAACTGAGATCAAAATAGAAAAGAAAGGATCAGGGTGTATGTCTTACTTACTCTTTCATTGCTGGGACAGAAAATCCAACATCCACAATCCAAGAGAGGTAAGATGTGTTTACCTCACAGTTTCCGAAGGTCACATTCCCTCATAGGTAGGTGTCCAGAGCCAGAGAAAGAGCTCCACAGGCATGGAAGAATCAGCACACACCCCTCCACGCCAAGCACCAAGATCGGCCTCTTCTAGCCAGATCCCATCTCCGAGCAGTTCACACTATCCATAGGTGCATGAGGTTTTTTGGTGGACCCTCCAATACAAACCACAACATTCCACCTCCAGCCCCCAAAAGACTCATCTACTTCCTTATGAAAATGCAGTTAGTCTTTTTCTAAGAGTTGCCAAAGTGTTAACACTTTGAGAGTTACTAGAAAGTGCAAATCCAAACTCTCTTCAGAGACTTAAGATAAACTCTTTGCTGTGAGCCCTGGCAAAAATCAAAGATCCTGAAGCCTTCTTCAGCTGGTGATCCATGTTTCTGACATCTCTTTCCTGCCTCCTTAAACCTTCCCAAATTACTCCCACAAATCGCGTTCCAAAAACTCCCAGATATATGGTTGCCTAAAGTCACAGCAATGACCTCACTTCTCTCGCACCAATTTCTGCCTTAGTTACTTTCTCATTGCTGGGTTAAAATACCCAAAATCCACAACTTAAGAGAGGAAAGATTTATTTAGCTCACAGATTCAGAAGATTCCTATATATATATATATATATATATATATATATATATATATATATATGGGTAGGTGAAAATGATGGAACTACTTGGCAGTGCCAGGGCCAGAGAAAGGCCTCCTCACAGCATAGCAGAGCTGAGCCAAGTCAGAAGGGAAAGACAGAGCCAGCACACACCCTGCCAGGTCAATCCCCAAGGAAATACCTGATATAGTCAGCTTAAAAGGAGGAAATGCTTATTTTGACTCATAGATTCTGAGGAGTCAGTTAATAATCAGTTGGGTCCATAGTTTTGGACCCTCTATGAGGCAGTACACTGCTGCAAGAAGTGGATAAAGCTGTTTGTCTTATAGAAGGGGGAAAGAGGTAAAGAGACAGGAAGGGGCCAGGGTGCTCACAACATCCATATCAAAGATAAGCCATCAATGACCTAACTACTTCCACTAGTCCTCACTTCTTAAAAGGTTCACTGCCTTCCAATAGCATCAAGTTGCAAATCAAACCTTTGACACATAGGTCTTTGATGTCTAAACTGCTACAGTAATATCTGTGTAAGATAAATGTTACTCTAGTCTTATTTCTTAACTTCTGATATAAAACAAGCCTTCTGGGTCTGAAACAAAGGACAGCACAGAAAATAGTAAGAGCATTAATATTAACACATCTGCTTCAGTTCCTCCCACGCCTTAAGGGTGATGAGGAGGCCCAAATGGCAAGTGACTTCTCCACACATCCTATGTTGCCTTACCAGAGAACATTGAAATTAGAGAATCTGTTTGCCTTATATCAGGCAGTAAACAAACCTGTTCTGTATCTGAGATAGTGACATAATTTTTCTGGCAAGGTTGTGCTCTGTAAAAATAACCCTGAAATGTGGCTTAATGTCTTGAGATTCTGTGACATTAAGCAATAATGAGGGACTAAGGAGCTTATAGAAAATTGTCTCCTAACCTTGCAGAAAAAATAAAGTTGGTCAAACTCAAAGGCCGGTGCTAAACATTATGATCATCATAGGCCACAGAATCACCAACAACATTGCCATTAGCCTCTACTTTTTTTCTTCCTTCTGTGCCTGATGCAGATGTTACTGTGGTTGAAGTTTTTCACTAGAAAATAAATATCATCTTGCTTCACTAGGATCTACCTAATGAAACATTACACAATAGATACCCTTGTGTTTACAGAACCTATTTTCTGCTGCTGTGTTTGACTTTAGAAAATCCATAGAGAGGCAGACTATACCTGCTGTGATACAGAACAGGAAAGAATACATTAAATATTATAAATCAATTTCCCTAGCAACAGTGGCTAAACTAGAAAGCCAGCCCCATGGTTTCATCACACATGTTTAGAATCTTTAATAAAACAGCTTCACCTTTTTAAAGTAATTGTCAAGCATCAATCTTAGTTATAGCTGGCCCTATGTTTCTTCCCAACCTACTCCTGCTGTCTCGCAAAGAAAGGAAAGGAAATGGTATGTTCAGGATCAAAACCTAAGAAATGCACGAAGCCTCAATCCCTTTCTTTGGAAAAAGGCTGCCTGTGTCAGGAATGTACAAATAGTTTCAACTTTAATCCAAACCACATTTGAGGAACAATAAAACATAAAGCCACTTAAAAATCAGTAGATAGAACTATTGCTCTCTATTGTTAGAAGTTCTCTATCCAACAATGTGACTATAATTCAAATGCAACACTGAACATCAGAACATGTTTTATCAGCCACAGCTATTTATTCGAGATATTTCAGATGCCTTGACAGGGTGGGTTACTGCATTATCATATCAGTATATATCGCTGCTATGCAGTATATATGCTACTTGTGTTTAGTTTATTATGTATAATAATATGTACACTCACAGATTATAACATAGTAACTAATCTATGAATAATCGAAATAGTCCTTTATCTAGTAACTTGATCAATTCTTTATACCTTTTTACTTAAACTAATGAAAAAGAGATCTCTCAAATGTTTGCAATTTAAATTATATTACTGTGCTATTTTGGTTCTTTAAAACAATTTCATAAAAACGAAATGGTAATAAAAGTAATTCGAAACTAAAAGATATCTATAACTTTCTAGAGAGAAAGAGACCCATTATCTGGATATCAAAGCCCCCAGTTAATGCAAAGTTGTTCTTTCAGTATTCCATGCAACCTCTCTTCCATATAAAGCCCTTTTGCGTTCCTGAGTTTCTTAGGATTGTGCTCAGCGAAGCTTGGTCCACACTTCCTTAGGATCACAGCTCTTGAATGAATTTGGTTTCCTTCCAACCAGCGCTCATCTCCTCAGTATCAGCTGTCAAGTGATGAGCAACTAGACCTCGGTCCAATAACAGAAAATAACTACTACATATATATATTTTTAAAACTCCCCAACTAGTAATTAGTCACGTAAACCAAAACCAACACAAAATAACATTTTATTAACATAAATTTCTTTTATTTGCAGTTTTTGTTTTGTGTAGTTTTAGTTACTTCAAGTCCCCTGGGATCCAAAAATACAATACGGAAAAATCTGGAAATACCCAACCTATAAATTTTAATTGCATAACTATCTGAGTATTATCATATAATCTGATGCCATGTACTCCTTTGTATACACCACCTGTTCATTCATCCCTTCATGACCATTTTTGGCTGGGGACCTATTGCAGTGCTTGCATCCATATAAGCTTTATTTTTATTCAATAATGGTCACAAAGCATAAGGGTGGAGGTGTTATAATTTACAGGCAATTTTAGTCTACATATTATTGTAACCATTCTTTTCTATTATTCATTATTGTTAATCTTTCATTGTGTTTAATTTATAAATTAAATTTATAGGAAAACTTATGCTTTTAATAAGAGTTGATATTATTCATGATTTCCTGCAGTCACATTTTCCATAGATAAAGGGGGACTGCAATGCAAAAAAATTAAAGTGCCTGAGAATTTCAACTCCTCAGGTAAATTTTCATGCTTTGGTAGTAGCATAAAGTGGTATAATATTTGCACAGCAGTGTTATACTTTACAATAAATTGAAGAAGCAATTAACCTATATTGGAATAGTTCTATGCCCAGCTTTGTGTCCCAGAGAAATCATTGCACATATGTACAAACAGTAACATCCAAAATTATTGTTCATTTAATGTTCTTTTACAGAACAAAAAGCCCTCAGTGTTTATTATTTTTAAATGGTCACTAAATTATATACTATTTATATGGCAGGTGGCAATTAAATCACAGTGACATTAATCAACAAGGCCAAAATTTTAAAGCACAGTGTTAAGTGGAAAATGTCAATTACAAAATATATGAATCAGGTGACAGAATAATGTATAATTTTTTTAGAACACAACCCAATTTATAATTTAGAAAACCTAATGTGTACAATACAAATACAAATATGCAGAGAGCGATGAGGCCGAGTTGAGGGCCATGACTGCACATGGGAGCGAAAGGAGGCTTGATAATGGCACAAAGAATTCAGCTTCTATCTGTGACATTTTATTTAGAAGGAAATTCCACACTGATAGAGCATGACTGTCAACTTATCAAAGAGAGAGAACAAGATTGAATACGTGCTCATTATGATTTTAGCTCATCTGAGATTCTTTTTTCAAATAAGGGGAACACAAAAGAGTCAAGGAGTAGACTTTGGAAAGTGCCCAAAGCGCGCGCAATGCCCTTGGTAAGCACTGCCTGACAATCGGCATCAGAGAGGAACAGCATGAGGCACCTGCTCAGATGCAGAACGGTATGCAGCCCAAATTATCTGGGGCCCATCCTCGAGTGCTGCCTCATTAGCAGTCGCCTCTAGCACCGATTATGAAGATTATATCTCCGCAAAATTACTTTTCTCTGCAACTAAAAGAAAACCTTGATGGCTGTAGTAGGGCCAGTCTTAGCAACGACACGTCCAAGTGCATATTCTGTGCTCACAAACTGAAGGGGGCTGTTAATTCAGCGGAACATCACGTTGACAGGCGTCTTGGAAGCACCTTTCATGCTTTCCTCTAAAACTCAATTTTCCAGGACTTCTTCCACGAGCAGAGAAAAAAGCGTGTGTCATTTTTTTTTTAATGACAATTTGGTTCCAACTGTGCAAGAGACTTTTCAGTGGGTACTTTGGGGGCTGGGACAGCAAAAAGACGAACTGCTGACAATGGGTTGACTTGAAGACATTCTCCCAGCACCTGTCTCGCGCACGCCTCCCCAGGTAAACAATTTGACGTGTCACCGGTGAGGTAAATGGACGCGCTCAGTGACATGCACGGCATGCATTGGGAATAGCAGTTGTTGTGTATTTGATGGCAGATGATGGCGTGTACTTTCATGCAAAGAGAGACTAAAATGAGCGGAATTTGTCCCCATGTCAGCATTTTTAGAGAGAGTAGCAATCCCACTACATCTGCTCTGCTCTAATTTGAGAGGATCTTAGAGATAATCATATCTGTAGGGAGAGGAGCATTTTTAAAATACAGATTTAATTTTATAATATGTAGAAAAAATTGCTACTGTAAAAGTTTGCATACATACACGGATAATTTTGCATTTAAGAATACATTTTTCCGTAGTTGTTTCTTCAGCTACTAGACTCCACATATAAAACACTCTCATAATGAAGGTGGCAAAGCTGTATTCCACTTCAACAAATTGTGACATGCCACTCAAAGTTTGGTGATAATGTGTTAATGTGAAAAGTAGAGCCATTTGGGGTAGGAGAGAGGCAATTTAGCGTTCAGCTATCATTTTATTGAGCAGTTATTCTCATAGTAACTGATGTGAGTCCATTTGCCATTCTTTTTTGTAAAATAGACAACTACACAATGACAGAATGGTTTCCTTTGGAAGAAATGCAAAAACCCAGTGGTAAGGAAGTATGTAAAGGACACAATTATGGCCCAAATTTGGGGTTTCAATTTTAATTATCTAAAGTAATTGGATCCAATGCTGGAAAAGACCAACAGAATTACAGAGTTCCTTAAAAGGGAAGTGTTACTTCACAATTATAATACAGGCATCAGCTGAGGTACCCTTCCCTTTGAGATCTATGAGAAGCTGACTAGAACACCTGCCCAGGGGGAGGAGCACATCATACCTCAATTATTTCTTAAGATTCTGGAGAATAAGGGTCATGTTGGTCATTTAAGTTTCTCCTCAAAGGCCACATTTTAGGAGCTTTTAGGGTTTTTTCCAATAATCTTATGATAAATTGAGCACAAGTTTTCAGTTTTCTTTGTCCTTTTCTTGATTCATTTATTTATATAATGTGTGTTGATTTCAAATATTTTATTATATATGTGTTTAAGTTTAAAATATATGCATTGCCTGTCACTTCGACAATGATGTAAGGTCCAGGAGGGCAGGAGCTGCCTGCCATCTGGTTACTGTTGTTTCAGAGTTAACGTAGTACTGCTTAGTAACTTTCTTCTAAGAAAAATCACTTTACCTTTTTTGTTCTTCATTTTTCTTTCCTTTCTCTTTTTTTTTGACAATAAGCCAAACTCCATTGTTTTCAAAAAATAACACTGCAATTCCCTTTATCTGATTTGATTTCTGCATGCCTAAGCCTTTGTAAATTTTTGACCTTGGATCAATAATACTTTCCTGGTCCCCTCTGGCTAAGAAAATGGGAGCATTTGCTGCATAGTAAGCTTTATGTCCCTGTTTATTAGATCATGAGATGAATCTCATTCTTGTGAGAGTCTCCAGGAATTTGAACCTGTGATCATAGATGAAACTGTCAGTAGATAAGTGTGAACTCTACCAGAGCCTGGTTAGAGAGAGGGCAGTGGGGAAAGGTTGCCCAAAACACTCAAGACCAGCCACATGCCAAAGGAAGCCAGACACCCTCTCCTTGACCTTTATTTTGTTCCAAGACAAAGTGAAAGTCTCTTCTGTGCACACTCACCTACCTTATTTAGACACCTGACAGCAATGGCCTGCTGCAGAGAAGATGTAATAAGAATTTTCAGCATTCTACCTTGAAGAACTGACTTTTGATCTGTGTAGTGCTAAATAGCTAAAGAACTGAGAAACATCACTGAAAGGGCAAAAAAATATTTTCTGCCCACTGATGCCCACCTAATCTATATACAGAAGTACTGCCTATTTTGAGCTGAGGCTTTACCATGAACTCATCATTGTTTTGGCCACATGTGTCTCTGTGTAGGTCCAGGCTAACCACAGCTGTCTGCGTATTAAGGCCAAATATCTCAATGAAAATCAGGCCAATTAAAAGAAAAGTATGCACAGCTGTTCAAGCTCAATACAAGCTGATGCAAACAGCCAAGAGAAGAAAATGGCCAAGATTACGTTAATAAAAGCACCAGTGTCTGTCTGACTCTTATAAGCAAGTACCTTGGCCATGGCAAATGCCTCACAGCCCACATAGCATTTGGGGCCTCAAACTCCACATTCCTCTATTCCTCTAGGTTATTGGCCATGCACTAAAGCTGTATGGGGACAGTAAATAACACCCTACTCCCCTCCTGTGTGCTCTAAACTAAACCTGAAATTAGACATTTACTTAAGAGAAATGTAGATCTATTATCAACTTTATGATGAGTATTATTAAATCTAGATAATGAACATTGGAATTAAAGCCACCTTGAAGCTTCTAATTTTTTTTTCTGAATTAAACTTACTTACCTCTTAAACCTTTTACTCTGGGTAACAACCACAGATCCAGAAGCAAATTAAAATAACTTTAAAAAGGTCAAGTAAGGAAAGTACTTAGAAATATGTAGACAGGACACGGAAATCCCCAAGAGCCTCATGACTGACTGCAGTGGGACCAGTTCTATCTGTAGGTACAAACTTGCTACAGATTCTAATGAACAAGTTCACGTTCAAAGGGACATCCTGAGAGAAAGCCTGCAACTCCGCATAGCAATGCTACAGAGCTTGTAGGCTGCATGCAACCCAAAATAGTTCTGAACTCAGCCAAACATAAGTTGGTAAACTTACACAAAACATTATGAGGTATGGTGTGGTGTGTGTTTGTGTGTGTGAGTGTGTGTTTACATTAGTCTATTGTTTGGGGGGTAAAGGTATTGCTCAGGGGTTACGGCTCTTGCCTAGCAAGCCCCATGACCTGGGTGTGATTCCCCAACATCATGTAAACTGGGCATGGAGGCACATCCTAGCACTTGGAATACTGAGGCAAGAAGCTTGAACAAAAGTTTATTTTCTGGTTCTGAGGCTCAAACTTTTAAACAATAAAGGAGAGGAAATAATCAAATAGATTTTGTTACTTCTACAAATACCTGAATATTATCTGTAATTCACATGAGAGTTGCAAATGATTCATTCAAACGACAGAGAAAAGCACTGATATCAAAGAATAAAATAAAGAACAAAATACCCATTTGCCGTACACTCTTGATATTTGAAGAAATCCATGGCTTCAGTTTCACAGTGGGGTGCAGCTTCCGAGTGTAGACAGTCACATTGATGCCATCAGGCAGTAAGTGTGCTGGCGGCAGCAACAGGGAAAGTAATGGTTACAGGTGGTTTCCTTGCGATGGCAAGTAAAAGCGGGGAGCTTGTAAAAGCAATAAAGATGATAGAATTACAAAGCACAACTCACAATTGGTGAACTATTGTTGCATAGACCATCAATAAATACATCCACAAAAGCTTTAAAAAGGAAAACAGCATTCAAATAGGCATTAGGGGTATGGATTTCAAATGATCAAGAGATTGAAACATCATCATTTCCAGAAATTTTTGTGAAAGTGTGGATGTTGACTGTGGCAACATCACTTACTTTTTGTAAGCTGGCTAAGTCAAGGCAACACGTTGACGAGATTTTATGATTTGTGACATGAAGTCGTGGGGTTACTCCCGCACTGTAACTTTTCAGCTATTCCCAGATGTAAAACTTGGCTTTCTGTTCATGACTTTGGCCTAGAAACAACCACTCCCTCATTCCTTGTCAAGCAGCCCTACCAACTTTCCTGGCTCAGCAATCAGCCAACTAATAATGACAATCCTGACTTCCAGCATGGATTAATCTCTGACAGACCTGCAGCCCACCTGCTTGTTCTTTCTACCTTACTCTTTTTTTACCTGGTGCCTAATCTATACACTCAGGAACAGCCCGATTCCCAACTCGAAGGCTGACCAATCCACCCATGATACAGAACAGCTTTGTCCACCCCACAGCCGGGTCTTACCTCTGAATCGCCACCCCAGCATAGGATCAGGGAAGACAATATATTTTCACTTTAAATTCTCTCAATGCTGGTCTTATTTATTGGTTTTGCATGAGTCCTTTGACCTAGCATAACTCAAATAATTTGTGGTATCAAAAACAAAATTTGGACCAGAATTTATGACAAAAACTTACAAATTTAACAGTTAGCATTTTTAGTGAATCTTGATAATTTAAATGAGTTAAATGCGTCTTTGTGATAATAGCCAATAATATTTCATAACCTAAGAGTATTCCAATTGAAATGGAAATTATGGCAAGCTCAAAATAAGGCAAAAATTTTTATTCATTTTGACATATTGAGTAAACATGGTGCTGTGAACAGGGAAAAACATACAGCCTTGCTTTTCTATTTGACACAGGGAGTTGAATATGGGTTTCAAGGTTTCTGAAAAAGTAATAAGTGTTTTGGTATATTTGTGACTTCTTTGCTCATCAATATGATTATTTTACCTGCTGATTTTCAATTAGAATGTATAGAACTGCCATTTGACATTCAACTGAAAAATCTGATCATATTTCTTCACTTGACTTTTATAAGATCTGTCTTCCCAGATGCACGTATTTCTTGTTTCACAATCATGCTTGATTCACACAATCACTTTTTGCTAGCACCTACATTTATGAATACATATTTTCAAGAATGAAGCGCAGGAATAGTAAAATTATAACCCAAACTATCTGCCTTGAACTCAAAATCCTTCTTTTATTCCATCTTCTTCTGGGAATGCCCACTGGCCATACGCTCCTAGAAGCCAAAAGAAAATGACCGCCCCGTGTATTTTACCCAGGTCAGCCTCTGGCACTGGGCACTAGACTAACAGGAAGCAGAGACCTGGATGAGAGGATGGATGGAACCTAGACGGTCTGCTTGGAAAGTACACGAGCCTTGATGGATGAGCAGAGAACAGCGGCCCGCTGTGCGCAGGTTTCTCTGACAGAGAGAAAGCACTGTGCCGCTGATACCCAGTTTCCTCCCCAGTCTCTTCCTCCTTCCATGGGGACGACAGCACGTGCATTTTCTTACTCTGTCACTCTTGTAGAGTGGCAGCTTTCTTCCCACTATAATATGTGAGAAGTGGGGAGCAGGCATTTTTCATAGTATCTGCTAGTAGTCCCAACAAAAAGTACAAAGTTGAAGAGGTCGAAACAAAAGCTTCCTTGTTCCCTCTTGGGAGACAGCTACACACTTGCTGAATAGCTCTTTGTCAACTCTCACCGTTGAGAGGATTAATACCTGAGTAAACATTGGGCAAAAGTCTTCCTCTTGGCAGTGTGTTTCATGAGATTTCCTTCCGTCATGTCACCTGAACGTATTGGCCAATCATCTTTTTTCTTGATTTCTGCGCTCGGGGTCTAAGAGAGGAAGTAATTACACAAAATCATTGCTAATATTTACATGAAACTTTTTAGTAAAGAAATATGGAGTGACAGGTAGTTACAGCTCAAAAGTGGGAATTAAAATTGAACATTGCATTTAATCTACTAAGTATGTTAAAGAATATTCAAATAACTATGCTTAAAACTTCAACAATTAACAACTATATATGTCTATACTTGCAATAGCATTGAGACTTGTCTATGTAACATTCTTGTATAAAGCTTTGTCTTGCTTTCCTTATACTTTAAACCAAATTCTTTGCATTTTATTATACGTCACAAATCAGCAGTTGCTTTTTTCTGTCCTTTCCTCCCACCGTTGATATTTCTTTGGACTACCAACATGATTATCTATAGGTAGATCATTGAACAAAAAGAATTTTGGTGCCAGTTGTTACTTACACTTTTCCTTTAAAAATAACATTAACCCTAAAATCCTTGGAATCTGGCTAGGTACTCATGACATCTCTGTAAACTAACCTCAGTGCAGTTGTTGGAGAATTTTTCTAAGATCATGAAGCTAGTAAATAAATTGGAATTTGGAAAGCAGGTATTACTAGATTACCATAGTTTAAAATGTTGATATGACGATTGCTTGCTATGGAAAGGAAACAGTATTATTTAACTACTTATCTTATGAATGATACCAATAAAAAAGTTGAAATCTCTTAAATTATATAACAAAATATGAAAGTTATAATTCTTCATTCTTCAATGGCAAATTTACTACTTACATGCAAGTGTCCTTTGATAATTAAAATTTTTATCTTAAGTGGAAAATTGTTTGAAATTCAAATTTTACTCTCTTGCATTTTTTTAATCTTGGCAAATTATTCATTGAGCTTTTACATAAAATATCATATATACTGATCATTCTCAAATGAATACTATAGACTCAAATTTCTAAATTTGAATACTATATATTTTAATATTTCATCTTTATTTTTAATTTTGGGAGAAAAATCAAGCCCATAAAGAAAATATTCTATCTTCAACTGATTTAAAAAAACTTAAAGAACATATGCACAAATTATTTTAAAAACCTGAGCTCAAAATCAGAAACAGTCTGAAAAAGACTATTGGTATAAGCCATTTATGAAACATTTTCTACGATGTTGAAAACCTTCAATGTCTCTTAACCTGAAATAGTTTCTCATGCTCTATAATTTCAGCTATTTGAGAGGCTGGGTCACTAAGACTTAGAGCGGGAGCCCTGCCTTGGACACTTAAGAACACTTTGTGTTAAAATTAAAATAACAACAACAAAAACAACAATAATAACAAATTCAACTCCTTTTAGTAAAAAATAAATAAGACAAAACCTTGGTGACCTTTCACTACTATTTTTATTACTCAGCATTTAGTCACTAGAATAAAATACTGGACACCCACAGCCTGAAGAAGATTCATTTGGTTCAGAATTTCAGAGGATTTGGTCTGTGGTCAGTAGGCTTTGAGGTAGAAACGTGAGGAGAAAGGTCATGGGAAACAGATGTGCTCAGTCCATGGTGGCTGAGAAGCACAGCAGAGAAATAATGCCAGAGAGGAAAGGGCCAAGGAACAAACAGAAAACCTTAAGGTCATGCCCCTAGGCCACCTACTGCGCGCGGAGGTGCACTTTACAAATGCCTCAGGTAGTCCTCACGCCAATCAAATTGACCATCCACATTAATCATCACAGCGTTCTTATATTTTTTTTACAATATTGTAATACAAACTCAAAAATATTGTTAGTTGAAGTTATTAAATCCAAGGGTACTTCATTTTAGCTTTACTAGCTGCTTTAGAACTGCTTTTGGTCCTCACACACTACTAGACTGTTATCAAGCCCCTGTGTTCTCATTGATGTCAGGTTGGACTGGATTTGAAAAATAAAAATGATAACCAACAGCAACATAGTGGTCATCTTTATGTCTTTTTCTAAGATGATGATTAATACAAATTTCAATAAATGTGGGAACTTAGCAAAGCCCGTGGACACCATCATAATCTAAGTTAAGCAATAAAATAGAGAAAACCATCAGGAGATTAAGCCTAAATGCTAAAGGATTTTATTGTAGGAGATTTTACTTGTATATTACAAATAAATCATAACATTTAGATGAGGTCTTTGCCATGAAAATTGCTTAAATTTTTGTGCTGATGCCACTTAGCCTGCTTTATGTTATAAGGCAGATTTCCCATAGCTATAAATGCAGCAGCTTGTACAGCTATCTCACAATCTAATGAAAGAGATCTGCTTTGGCTCCGCGTTGCGGACTGGCTTCCCGGGACTTGTTATCACAGGAAAGTTACATTGCTCTTCTCTTTGCTTTGGCATCAGAGATGAAGGTCGCAGTGACTGTGACTTGGTGAGCCTTTGAGGAAATACGATCATGTCTCATTTTTTAAAAGAAAATAAGTCATACATAGAAAAATCCTGATTTTCTTTTTTACCTAGTAATGATTTTATAAAATTTGAAAGTATGTGAGTTGGGCTCAGTGGTTAAAACATTTGCCTAAAAACTCAAGGCCCTGGATTCAGTTCCCCGGTACCACATGATAGCTGGGTGTGGTGGTCCACATCTGTTATCCCAGCACGTTGGAGGCAAAGGCAGGATGATTTGTGAACTGAGGTCAGCTTGGGCTCCATAGTGAGTTGAGGACCAGCCTGGACCACAGAGTGAAACTGTCTCAAAAAGAGAGAGAGAGAGAGAGAGAGAGAGAGAGAGAGAGAGAGAGAGAGAGAGATGAGTTATTTTATCTTTTTTTGGCTAAAAATAAAGTTCAAAGGTACATTTAATGGGGACATCGGCATAGAAACATGCAGAATAGGTTGGTTTTGTAAAGTGCGCTTCCTGAAAAATCTGGAGGGCAACTAACCTCCTGTAGAATAAGTGTAAGACTCTCCCCGCACCCATGGCGTTACTTCCTACAGTTTCAGTTACCTGCAGTTAACTTGCAGTCTGAAAACACAACACGGAACAATCCAGAAATAAACAATTCGTAAGTTGCTCTAAATTACTTTTACTATAGTATCTTGTTTTAATTGTTGCACTATTATTACTTATAGTTGTTACTCTCTAATTGTGCCTAGTGTATAAATTAGTTTATATATACATCATAGTATATTTAAAATTTAGTGGTGTTTATGATTTCAGGCATCCACGGAGTGTCTTAGAACATACGCCCAGTGGATACGCAGAACAATGCAGTTTTAGTGACTCAAACAAACATTTGCTCTTTATTTGGATTTCTTCTGCTGAATTGTTTAATAAAAGCCTGGAACTTCTATATTTCTAGTTACTTAAATATTTTGTATTACAAATGTCTAGCCTCTCCACAGGCTTTGATATCAAAAGCAGGCGTGTTAGCTCAGATGTAAACGTAAAATATTTTAAGGATGTGAATAGATACCAAAAGGCCCAAAAGTGACTCTCTGTAACGTTTTGAAACAGGAAATACAATGAGCTACCTCTATAAAGGCCTTTGGTGACTCAGCTTGCTTTTCCCTGGGATAGTGACTTTCCTGTTTTATTATTAGAAGCTACTTTTATTCCTACTTTCATTGTTCCCTAGTCTTCAAAATACCTTATCAAAGTATGTAAGACTAATAAATTCAAAGATACAGATTTACATTGGAAATGTACAGGAATATTATTTTAAAGTGACATTTCAAGTATACATATGTTATCTTAATTTTATATTTTCTGTTAAGGGTGTAACATGTATGAACTCAATTATTACCTAAAACACAAACAGGTAACCTGGTTTCTTGCCTATCAATAGAATCAACATGCATTGCTCCACACTGAAAAAAACAAATGTATAGTAATATCTACTGTTGCGTGCTCAACCGGACAATGGGTATACTCATTAAATTCAAAACCACGGAAATGAAAATTAACTTGTGGAAAATTATAAATATTATTACTATGCATTCACTATATTTATCTATTCATAATACAGGCATGAAATACACATGTAGTAAAATTGTGATTTATGGTTTCAGCATCAAATTCATCACAACTTTTAATAATTTCACATGGTTTATGATGTTGAGATGTTTTTTCATTTGGTGTATCTGAAAAGCTTTACCAAGAGATAAGGTCTGTGCACTAAAATAAAAGTCATGCTTTGAAATTAATTGCAATGTTAATATGTAATAAAAAATCCCATGTGTTGGTGACAGTTACCTACCTACTTTATGATATAAATAAAGTATGTTTGCATACCTTCTGAAATAAAAAGATCACAAAATTATGAAAATGACAATTTTAAATTTTAACAAATATATTGATTAAGAACTGTCAAGTATGGAAGGTAAGGTGGTCAATGAATAGGATATCTTTTAAGCAACTTGCCAAGTTAAGCACGAGCAGAGCAAATGCTTAGAACTTTTTTCTATGAACACGTCTACAAGAATTTCTACATATATTCAGTAAATAGATAAATTTTCATAAGAATGTTGTGCATAATATATTTTTTTCAAAGAATACCATCCCAAATCACAGGAGAATGGAAAATAATGATTCATTACCTACTGAAATGTTATTAATATATGGCAGGGAAAAACTAATCAACTATTTCTATGAATTACAGGAATAGACTATTATTCGAATGTACAGTAGTTTGGAGTGAGTATCAACTTTAATTAAAATGAAACAAAATATTATTTAGCAATTCAAATAAACATGACACAAAGCAACAGAAGAATTAACATAAAATTTAAGAATAAGTAAAAGGTCCCCAAATATTTTATTATGTTTTGCAACTTGCATACACATTTTTAGCCAATACCACATACTTCAGAAAGGACGTGAACTTCAACAACCCCCAATGGTTCAAAGTGTGTTTGTAAAAATGTTCAAAGCAATATAATTGAAAGTGAAGGAAATATACAAGCATATCCTAAAATCCAAAATCTTTCTAAAATACTCTATCTTCTATCATAAGACATTAATTTAAACTTGCATTATAGAATTGTATTCTATCACTATAATGCATATATAAATTAAACCAATAATGTGAGTTTTAGAACATGTTCTCAATGTGGTCATATAAAAGAACTCATTTACGCTGAACTTACTATGCACTTTGATTGGTTTGCTACTTTTAAATAATCCCGTCATTGGGAAACTATAGTTATTACCATTCTTTCACACATAACCAGCTGGCTCATCCCTCAAGAGATCAGTGGTACAGTGAATAAATTTCTCATTCAGCCTCATTTCTGTCTTTAAGACAGTAAAGTTTAACATCAACTTGATTGGTTTGGAAGAACCTATGGTACCAGGAAAAGACATTTCTGAGTCACAGAGATGCGCTCTTGGGTACCAAATCTGGTCCATAGACCCTCTTCCCTGGTACTCTTCCCCCTGCTCTGCTTCCCGGTCATTAAGAGCAAGGTAACTTTACTCCATCACTCCATTCTGCCATGATGTTTCTGACTGCCAACCATAGACCGAACCCTCTGAAATCATGAGACAAAAAGAATCCTTTCTCATTTAATTTGAGTGTTTTGTGCATTTGGTACCAGTAACAGTCCTTTTCAGGAACATGCAACAGGCTCAAACCTTTGTTCTTTCAATTCATAGTAGCCACATACTAATTAAAGCTGGAATATGATATAATTATATAAGAAAATTAAGCCTCTATAATAGCAATTAGGCTCACCTGAAATTTTTTTTTATTTTCATTGAAACATCTTTTGTTTATAAACAACAACAATGTAAATTAAATATTAAATACAAAGGGGAGAAAACAAGTCTGAGTTAACTTAAATGTCACTCTGTGTGTCCTGGTATATCTTTGATTATAATACTTACAACACAGGGATGGAATTGTGTATTTATTGACCCTACTGAACTGTGACTTATTTGAGAACAAAACAGGTCATTGTTGTCAATTTCTTAGCTTCTAAACTTACTTTAGCTAAGTGGATGGGTGCTCAGACATATTAATTACTTAATGCAATGAATTACTTTAAGGCAAACGCTCTGAAAATTCCATAAAGAAGAGTTTGTTAAGTCAGTTTTATAATACTTTTGTCTAATAGAATTTTATTACTGTATATTATATATTTTCAACAAGAGATTATGCTTAATTTGACAAATCAGTTTTCTTAGCCTTTTTTAGTTAAGCTATATGGTATAAAGTAACACAGATAAAATAAATATGTAAATAATTACTATATTACACTTATATGTTAATACAACTTTAGTATAAATAAGTACATAATCTACTAACTAGCTAACTAAAATAAGAGTGTTGTGAACTTCTTGATGGCAACTTGAAAATAACACATTGAAAAATTTGTATATGTGACACAGAGAGACACATCTCTATTCTAAGGATTATTGCCTTACTTTTAAAATTTCTAAAAATTAAATTCTGTAATTTGCACAATTGTTTAAATAACTACACACTACCAGCAAAAATTTTATTATGCCAGTTTTAGAATTTCTTAATCTTATTTTCTGATAATTTCATTTTTTACAGGCTCTTTAATATATTTCTCAAAAAAAAAAAAAGTTTTAGAGAAGGGCTCTCTGGCATCTAAGGACCAAACAAAGCAAGAAAGGACAAGGGGATAAAGGGGAGTCGAGAACAAATTTTACGAGACCCTCGAGGAAACCAGCACATTTGTGTTAACTTGAATGAGCAAGGATCTGGGACAGAAAATCATTTCTTTGTCTGAATATTTCATCCAAAAATAATCTCCTGAGAGATTTTCCAGTTTCCTGGTGCCTGAGAATAATGAAAAAAGCCACTGATCTCTTCTAATTCCAAATATGGAATTCCATGTTGAGAGTCAGATACTAGAAATAGAAGCCAATAGGTCTCCATGATCTGGAGGTCAAATATTGATATTTCTTCCCCCCTTCCGCTGTTAGAGGAGGGGGAGGTGTGTTCTTTCAGTGTGCAGGCCTGTGAGTATGCATGCCTGAATATATTTATGTCTGTGGGAGAGAGGGGAGAGGGCAGCACCAATTATTTGCAAAAGAAGTATTCATGGCCCTTGAAAACAGCCATTGAGGACAAGAAGAATACAAAGAATGAGAAGCAGGCAGTCTGCATTTCCTAATGCTAATTTCCCTATTTGCCAGGCGGCCACGGAGCCTATAGATCTGGCCTCTGCCTTGCTCTTTCTCTTGATACTCAGTGTGATGAAGAAAGAAGCTACAGAGGCCACTTTTGCAAAATCTGGAAAGTTAGATTTAATGCAGTTAAGCTGCTAAAAATAAAAATCTGACCAAACTCAACAAATATCTGAGGTCAACTGGAAAACTCAAATGCCTTTCTCATGTTATTTCATATGGAATCTGAGGTCACAAAGTGTAACAATGAAGCCCTTCTTCCATTCAGGACACTTTGCAGATTTTGCAGCTATTGTTTCAATTTATCAGTATAGTCCTGGGACAGACCGGCTTTGTGACTCTCTGAAAAGGAAGGACTACTGCTGAATATCGAATACGATGCTTCTTACCCCAGGACACAAAATGGATTTAAAGAAACTTGGTTTTTATAAATAGCGCATATACCTAACTATTGTATGGGCTTGTGTGTGTGTGTGTGTGTGTGTGTGTGTGTGTGTGTGTGTGTAGGTGTATAAACATTCTCACACTTTTGCACAAATAATCAAATCCAAGCATAGAATAAAGGCTCTCACTTTCAGAGAGAATTCATTCATTCAACAGGTATTTTTTACAATATCTACAACATGCTGGGCCATTGTCTTATGTGGCAGTGATTAAAAAGCCCTGTTATTTATAAAGCTTACATTCTTAGCGGAGAAATAGAGTAAACACATTAATTATATAACATAGATTATATACTAAAAGGTGTAAAAGGATAAGAAACAGATCATGGAGAGTACATAGGAACTATATAAAGAGAAGTGAAACTTTGAGTTGGGGGCCCACACGTATCTAACAGATACAATGACATTTTCCTAAAAATATGAGTAAGACAAAAAGCGTCTATCAGTAAATGTTGAATGTAGGAAACATAAACTGCTCTTTAGACACTAACAGTATAAAACGCAGAGAGTAATTAATATACTTATAAAATCAATGAGAAGTTGGTGCTGGTTTGGAAACTGGGAGACTCCTGACCACATTAGCTATGACTGTGACAGTGTACTAAAAATCCAACATTAGGTATGCTTTGGTAATTTTGTAATTTTCGGTAACCAGGTTGTGAAATTATATAACACAGACTTCCGGTATCCTAAAGTGACTCCATTTTGCAGTGATTATGCTATTCAGGTTATGTGTTTGCTGTGCAAGTTAGAGTTTATAAAGTCAGTTTGCTGTGAGCTCATCCTGTGAGGCCGGGTCTGGCCTTGGAGGCTTGCGTGTGTGCACTTATCAGCATGTCTCTGTGATAAGGATGGAGGCTTAATCTCTTCCCCGTCCCTTGCCTCCATAGCGGCCTGCTGAGAGTCACATATTTCCTGAGAATCACATACTTTGTGAGAGTTACCTTATTTTGCGCCAGGGACAGCCAGCCCAAAACCGATGGCTAGATGTCAGGTTTTGATTGGTCACTGTGAATGATGTAGTAATGATGCAAAATCCTCTGTACAATCTTTGTGTAAAATTTCCTCTGGGATGTTCTTCGAAGACTCACCCAGAGTCCAAGGACAGTTCATGACCACCAGTCATAATAACATTTTGACCATTAATGAAGATCCTAACCTTCCCTTGATTAGCGTACAGTAGGTTTCTAAATTTGCGTTTGGTGGTCTCTTAATATAGACCTATATCATAATGAGCAAAACAGATGACGCTATCTCTTGCCATCACTAGTGACACCAAAAAGTATGGAGAACAGAATAAATCAGGGGCAGAGTGTGATAGTCAACTTGTCTTCATTGTGAGAAAAAAAAAAAAAACTCGGAAAGACGACAGAAGAAAGGAAAGAGTTATTTTGTCTAGTGGCTTCAGTTCATTGTCATCTGATTCTTTTTCCTTGCGTCTGGGATGAGTCGGACATGTCCCAGCAGATGAGCATGGCTGAAGGGGCTCATCGGAGCAGAGCAAAGAAAGAGAGAAAGGAAAAGGCCCAAGAAAACGGTATGAGGCATCAGAGAGAGCCTCCAAGATGAGACTGATGACTTACTCTCTTCAAATCTGCTCCAATTTCTTCCCAATTAACTCCCAAAGATGCCATCAAATTATGATCTCATCAAACAATTAATTTATAGCTCTCATGATCCAATCATTCCCCCCAAAAGCCCACCAGCAATGAAGCCTTCAATCTCATGTGACTGTGACTTTTGGCGGGACATTTCAAATTTAAACAGTAAGGTAGACAGTAGTGAAGCTATCAGTGCAATAATCTCATGACTCCTGCAGAGCAAACAATGTGGACTTTGTCTCGTTTCTGTGCTTTAATTTGCTTGTAGTGCATTTAATGGGTAGGAAAAAAAATTCACATTCCAGATTCTAGGAAGTCTAGGAAATGTAGCTTAAATTTGCTGGTCCTCCAAGTGGAATTGACAGTGAGATTATTCTAAGCACTATTTTACCAAAAGGGAGTTAATAGGCTCTTGGGCCTCTAATGACTCTAATTATTTGATATATGGAAAATAATTGGAGACTTTCCAGCACAAGAATAGCAGGACTTGACTAATATTTTAAAAGAACACACTTAGCTATTACTCTGGAAGTAGACAAAAATGGGCGAAAAGAATAAAATGATCTCAGCAAAATAAGTTTTCATAAAATTGATGCCATTGAAAAGGAAGATCCTCTAATATGGATAAAAGTGTAAAGTAGGACTACTTGACTTTAATTTTAAATTAGAGGCCTAACACAGATTCTGATCTGTCCTTATAGAATCTAATTATTGTTAGTGGTATCCAGTCTGTCTTGTTTTTTCATAGTTTATGTTCTTAACTGTCTTTTTTCCAAGTACCCTGGTAATTTATCCTCCACTACCAGACAGAAAGACAACCTTTACATACATATGAAACCAGATCCCCAAAACATAAAAGATAACAGTGTAAAAAAAAACCTCATTATTTACAATTCCTAGTGATTCTAATATAATCCTTTACTTACTGTTTAAAATTAAAGAGTTAATTAACCTGTCTACACCCCAATTTCTTCTACTGCAAAAACCTAATAATATAAGTATCTACCTCAAAATATTCTTGGGGAGAAAGTTAAAAAGATTATGTAAAATACTTAACACTATTGCTGAAACCTGGTAATTAGTCTTTAAACATGAGACTATACCTCTGGAGATGAAATATACTTACAACTTGTGCCACTTTACATCAAATTCCATTTCTAATCAACTTGATGGAAACTTCTTGTGGAAAGAAATCATTTGCATCCTGTCTTTTGCTGTATTTTCTTTAGCAACTATGATGAAAGTAGCTTAGTTTATTCATGTAGTTCATCTGATGAGACTATATTCTAGATCTGGGCCAAGCAGGAACACATGTAATCCCAGTACTCTGGGAGGCTAAGGCAGGTGAATAGCAAGTTCAATCCCACTCTGAGGAACATAGCAACTCAGTGATACCTTGTTTCAAAATTTTATATATATATCTATCTATATATGTATATATATATATATATACATATATAGATAGATAGATAGATAGATAGATAGATAGATAGATATACGGGCTGAGGATATAATTCAATGTGCAGTTCCCTGCATCAACCCCCGGTACCACAAAAAGGAATATATATACCAGGACATATGATTGTCATAGTTATTTATGAAACACAATAGTATTATCTGGTGAAAAATTATATCACAAAATAAATCATATTTCATTAGGCCAAAGAATAAGAACATTTAATTGAAAGAAAAATTCTGAGAGATTCAAACACATTCTTATTTAGGTGAAAATTATGCAAAATATTAAAAGTAAAAATATGGACAAAGATAAACTTCTGTTCAATCTACAAGTGACCTAAATATTCTATTTTTCATGCAATTTTTAAATTTAAAAGATTTTAACAGTCATTTAAAATCAATTATTAGAAAATTATTTTTATCCTAACATTTTCCTTCAAGATAATTTTTGTTTTTACTTTTGAATTGTTATTTTAATGTGACAATATTTAATGATAGCACACCAAATTACCAAAAGTACTAGCTTGCCAAAAGTACTGAGTACAGAAAAATCTCATATCATATGAGTTTATAGAGGATTTTTTCTTTCTTTCCTTTAAATTAGCCCACATGTTCCATTATATTAAAAAACCTGCCTTTTGTTATTTAATCTAAATAGTGAATATTCAACTAGTTGGCCTTGTGTCACATTCATCCACATCTGTAAGACTTGCTAAAAAGCTAATTAGAAGTTAATGTGGAGATTAAGGTTGTTAAGAATTGTTGCCTTCAAGGAGAACCTTCAATAATTCTAAAAGCAGAGTGCATCATCCATCTCCACAACCCTAATCTCTTGTCTTTCCAGAGACAACCATGTACTCTCATTTCTAGAAGGACCCATCTGCTCACATGGCCTGAGTTCCACAAAGAGGAATCTAATACCTGGTTAAGAAGCAGATGCCCACTGATGCCTTAGCAAATTGCGCATCCATCCCAAGACAGCAGCAGCTGCAGTGGGTGGGCGATCACCCGAGGCTCAGAGTTGAGTGGGAGCGGAGCGAAGCTTCTCAGAAGCAGGGAGAGGGCACAGGCATGTGAGTCCTTGGGCACGGGAACAGGCTTGAAGACAGCTGAGAGAAAGAATCAGTGAGTTCTGAAGAAGTTGAAAACACAAAGAAAACGCTACTCTATGCATATCAAATGATTAATAAATTCTTGCTATTCCATCCAGTCCCTGGGCAATTTATTGAGCAGTGTTTGTTTATAAGAATCTGATATTTTTCTTCCGAAAACTACAAATGTCGCTGCTTGAGTTATCATGTAAAAAGTAGTAATATTTTTTACCGTACTGGGTCTCATGCACTAAGCAGGCACTTCACGATGGAGCTGCATCCCAGCATCCTAAAACAAAGCACACATGGTAAATCAGCCTACAAAGGGAAAAAGAACACGAGAAATGAATGGCATTCAAATAAGGAAACTGTAGAAGAAGGGAAGAAACAAACACAGGTACAGCAATAGACAGGCCTGGAAGCTAATGCTGATTTCTGCTCTGCACGTGTAGCAGTGTAAAGCTGAAAGAAGTTGAATAATAAAATACTCTTATTTTTGGAGAAACTATAATTTTTCTCAATTTTTGTAAATAGTTATCTCAAATGAAGAAACTGAAAATTGAGATAACTTCCCCATAGCCACTAAATTAATGAAAGTAAGTCTGACCTAAAAACCAGATTTCTAATTGCTACTTAGAATTCCTTGCAAAAATAATACTGCTTTTGGGGAAAAGACTTCAATCAGAAATCATACACTTTTAACTAACTGGCTATCAAACTCTTAAAACAATGGCATTTCATGGTCTGAGAAGACTTCATATATCATTTGCCCAGTGTGTCCTAAACAAAGATCTTAAAAAAAAAAAAAAGTATTTCCAGCTCCCAGATGACAGCAATTGGTCGTCTGGACCCCACTTACCATGAAGTACATAAAGCATATGAATTTAAGGCCTCCTTGCAATTATTCCAAGGTTCATAATTTGGAAACTACTGATTTAGTCCAATCCTCTCATTTTGTAGAGACAAATCCAAAACCCAGGGAAATTAAATGAATCACCCAAAGACATAAAGCAAGATATTCAAAAAACCAAGAGGATTACTACTCAGTCTGTTTCCCTCCTCTTTCATTTGGAAACAATTTCTTTTTTGTTTCCCTCTTGGCATATTGTGGTTGTCGTTATCATGAGATTTTAATTCTATTTTGAGTGTTCTGTTGACTTGGCAACACTATTTTCCATACTGCCTCTAGTTCATTCCAGCGGAGCATCCAATGATTTCTCTGTTCTCTGCTACTGATTGATAGACTGCCAAATTGAGGAGATTTAAATAAGGAGAAATTCACTAAAACAAAGATGACTCCACAAAATTAATCAGAAGCATGAATTTGTGTATTTATCTTTGCCCATTTCATTGATTACTTAAACGGAATGTTTCAATTGATTCTATTTTGACTTTGCATATTGGGGAGATCTTTATACAAGACCTTGCAAAAGTAAGAAGATAAACCAAATGCAAATTACCATTTATAGATGAAGAAATTAGTAGCACATAAATAAGAATTTTGTTCACATTGTGACTTTGTTTGGGAGGAGCTATTAGTAAAAGGTAAAATTCAACTGTGTAAGGACTTCTTACTTTAAGATAGTTTGATTTCTTTTTTGTTTTTTATTTTATGAATATCTCTTTGCAATAACTAATGTCAATCAGTTTGAAAAATTGATGCATTTACATATCATCACATGATTATTACCTTGATTTCAATGACCTGTGTGTCTAAGCTTGCCGCTCTAAGTAGGAGAAATGACATGACCAAAATGACTGATGCTCAAGCTCTCTGGCCACAGCTACTCTACAATGACTTCTGTAACAATGAAGCTGTCACTGTAACAGTCACAGGTTAGTAGCCAGTCAGGTTTTAAGAAAGAAAGGCCCACAGGAAGTAGTCCCTCATTTATAGATCTAACTTCATGGTATTTCATCAAATTAAAACTGACAATTAAAAGTTACAATGAAATTTATAACATTTTTAAAATAAATGAAAAGGTCCAATCATTCAGACTGTATGGAAAGGCTATAAACTTGAAAAGTCCTTTATTGTCAAAAATTAAACAAGTAGTCAATGTACAAGTTCTACTGAAGTCATCCATATGTCATCTTTAGAACTTGAGCTGAGGTTAATCAACCCTTACATGGGTCCTGGCTCTTTCCAAACTTTATGGCGGACAGGGAAGAACGTTTCTTTGCGTCTCTATTTCTGTCTCACAAAATAACCACAGCTTCAGTTCTTGAAAAAAAAAATCAAAAGATAGTAAAAGGAGAAAATCATTCTCATTTTGAAACTATCTGAAATTTATTTACAGAGTTTACAGATATGAATTTTTTAGAAACTCTTCTACAGTGACTTGTATACCCAACTCTATAACCTATATGTTAGTGTATTTTACTTAGTTTTATTTATGTTCTAGATGTAGTATAATCCAGGGGTTCCAAACCCCAGGACAAAGGTCAGAGCTGTCCATGGCCTTGAAAGGACACAGGCCCCTGGAACCGATGAGTGGTAAGCAGCAGGTGAGAGGTAAGCGAAGCTTCACCTCCTGCCAGTGTGCTCCTATCAGGTTCTAATACTGATGCTAACCTGTCAGGGGACAGGAGCTATGCTCCCTGCACCCTCCTGCTGCTGTTAACTGTCCTCCAACAGGTACTGTGTAGCCCACTTCCCACAGGTCCCGCCTCCCCTCCACTCTGTTCTTAGAAAAATGTTCATCAACTGAAACTGTCCCTGGGGTCAAAAATTCATGGTCCATTGGAATACTCTGTCAGAGAGGTCGTTTGAGGGTGAATACTCTGAATCCACATAAACCTAAAAATATTATTTGAATTGTATTTAAATAGCTTGATTTTTTAATCTTACGTTTCAAATTGATTTTCTTCAACAACATGATGCTAATTTGGATATTTTATAGCTCATTTGCATGGGCAGAAAGTCAATATCAAACTAATTTGTCATCCTTGGTCATTTGCATTGATCAGCTTTTCCCTGTAGTATTCTCAAAAATATCATCTCGATCTTTGATATTCTTATATTTCACTAGTTTTATTTAAGTGCTTTTAATTTTCAGAAGCCATGTGCCCTTTTAAACTGACACAGTGTGAGGAAACGGACAAAGCTACAGCTCTTATTACTTCCTCTTCCCTTCACACGCTTCCTGCCTCTGACGTCTCCCGGTACTTGATGGCCAAATATCACATTCTCTGCCCTGTTTTTATTTGTTTTTCTTTCTCTTCATTTTAAAAAATACTGTAGAACTGTTTTTAGCTATAATTTTTTCCTCAGCCAAATTGAATTTATTAAAACTATACAATCAATTCTTTGTTTTAAAAATATTTTCACAACCAATGAAGATGATATGTTTATGTTAGTAATTCTTGATGTCTGCACCCTATTTCCAGTAGTAATGCCCATCTCTCTGTGTATCTTCTACCACGCCTATTCTCTGTTATGTGTTGTTCACACCCTTAATGTCTTCACTGGGACTCGTTGTGAGTTCATCATTTTAGTTATTTTGCAAGTTGGGTAGACAACTGTCAGATCAACCTGAGGAAAAGTTAATGGTGTAGAAATAAGAACACATTTCAGGGCAGAAACATTCCTACCTGATTTCTGAGTTTGACTATCTACTTTCCTTTTCTTCCCCAGGGATCTTTTTGGAAATGAACAAGGTCTCAAAGTCCTGCTCACTCAGGTGCGAGGCTGAAACAGCACCTTCATGACTCTAATCATAGAAACACAAAAATCCTAGCTAGACTCTTTATTTATTCATTTTATCAGGCCAACAATTTATTTATACATAGTGATACCTCAAGTGCACAATAAAAGTCAATTTGATAATGTTTCCTAAAGACGTTCACTGCCAGAAGTGTCTTTGTGACTAGAGATGGGAAGAACTGGACATTCATACACACCGCTAGGATTAATCTTTACGTCTCTTTAGTGACTCCAGGGTTCAGTCTAGAAGATCACTGCAAAAGGAATAGATGTAAACGTCCTGTGGCTGGATACTATTGAATGAAATATCATTGAATGAAAGTACCCATTCAGTACTTGCTAGGCATTATCTTAGGCGTTTTTTTCTTAATACAGGCCACAGTGTGCTCAAGGAGGCCTCATGATAAGATGCTGAATTGATAGTCCAAAGTATTTCTCTGACCTTTGGAGGTATCTTCAAGAGGTTTATGGAGGCCAGTTAACTCAACGTATTCAAACATTCAATTAACTTGAGACTTCCTCATATAGTTTAAGGCTAAGTCAAAAGAAACAGATGCAGTTTGCAGTGATTAGTGGGACATTTATAACCTCTGTCTATTCAAAAACCCTATAAATTTAAATTTAGGTTCATTAATAACGTTCTCAAATTAAGAATAATATGGATAAGACTGAATATATTATGGCATCCTTCCAAATAATGACACTTTAAAAAAAGAATAGAGTAAAATACATTAGTTTTCTAAAATTCAGACAATAAAAAACATACAATATAAGTAGTGAAAATTTGCTGCCTGCTATATTCTATTAAATATTTCCTCATACTCTTTTTAAAAATGCATAGCCCACTGTAATTTTTATGTATTCTTTTCTAAAATAAAGGACATACCTCTAATCTTATACTATTTTCCATATGTTTTTCATCACAGGCATTTTTTCAAAGCATTACTATAAAGGTACTTCACAATTTTGATAATTTCAGATATTTTGTTGATGTATTATAGTTTTTGTACTAAGATAACTTGTTCACTTCATATATTAATACCATATATTCCTAGCTTTGTGTATTAGAAGCTCTTTGTTTTCCTTTTATTTTATTAAAAGTACTAGTTGATAGATCGTTTCATTTGTTTCAGATGTAGTCAGGATCTGGGACTTAGTGTAACCGAATGCTCTACATGTTTCACATTTCTAACACCTTTTTGCGCTCTGTAAAACTCAGTACAACCTGTGCCAATACTCCCAAGTCACATACAGAATGGCTTTTGTTTTACTGTCTACTGTAACTCTGACATTCCTGTACCAATTGTCCACCCTATTCACTGTACTCCCTGCTAATAAAAAAATAATACAAATTAGATGAGCCCAAAGCTTTTACAATATAATGATTACTATCATGGTGTGATTCTAAAATTCTTTATCATAATGTAATTTATTATATAAAATATATTTTATAGTCCAAATATACTTTACCCTATTTTGCCACATCAAACTATCTGTCCTTTAAATTTAATTTGAGCAAAGTCTGGATTATTGATTGACACCAAAGCAATGAAAATAATTAAGGTTACTGTCTACCTAATTATGTGGCCCAACACATACGGCTCTTCAATTTAGACAAAATTCTATGTGGCTTTTCAATTTAGACAAAGTTATCACCAGGTGTTTTTGCATAAAGAAAATTAGGCTTTTATGATTTCTCTTATACTGCAATTTTCTTCTTAAAATATAAGTAATTCTCCTTCAGTTCATTCACTTCCTCGGCACTGAAGAAGTTCCTACCATTAGACCTCAGGGTAAGCAACCACCGCGTTTCCACGTCCGGGCAGTAGTCCACGGGACAGGTCAGACTTCAGGCCACTATGTGCACGCTGACACCACAGGCCTCCAGTGAGAAGCGACACTGCCTGCTTCTTTGTCTTGACAATTGAGTTTTTAGTACTGGGGCCTGTAACTGTCGTTCATTTTTTATAATACTATATCTAACAAAAATATTTCAGTAAAGCTCATTAACAATCTACAATTGTTTTTTGTTCCTTTTTAAACAATTGTTTACAAAGAATTGTTAAAGTTAGGCATTAAACTCACGTCATTTTTTAGCTCAGTGGAATTCTGTCTGTGATAGGGCCAACTGCTCAGCCTCTTCCAGCAAACCCACATTCTACATTTAAGGACTCTAAGAAACTAAACAAATCAATGAGGATTATAAAAAAGAAATAAAATTTAATTTTAATCTGTACTATTTTATATTGCTAAGATTAGAAAAATAATCTCCGCTCATATCTAGGTTTAGAAAAATATTTTTAAAAGCCTTAAATATTTTCAGAGTATAGAAATCGGTGTGAATTCTTTGAAAGCAAAGCCAATAAGTAAGTTTTCCAAGGCCAATGTGGAGAACAAGCCCATAATTCTGACAGCAAAAAAATAAAAAATATGACACCTGAATGGAAAGTGATAGGAAAAAGATGAAGAAAGCCACACAGCTTCAAAATTGTCACCTGAAGATTTATTTTTTTAAACCTCAAATGCTTTCAGATTAAGAAATGGCAATCCAGTAATATTTTCTCCATTTCTATTTAATCTAATCTAAATGATTTTTCTTTCTCTGTAAGTATGCACATGAAAATCATTCATCGTTCCTATGATAAATATTTCTTATTGATTAAAAATCACTATTATAACACTCATACATATTAATTTTTCAAATATACAATTCAAAGCAACTTTTTAAAAATGCAGCCAATAATCAATTAGATCTTCATGTGGGATCTGAGAGATCCAGTTAACATTAAAGACTAGAATCAAGGATTTTCAAATCATTCTTTACTAATACTTTGTTTCATATGGATGCATACATGTAAGAAGTTTCAGTTTAGCCTTTTCTTTTTAAAATATATCATACATTTTCTTGCTGTGATGAATAATTCATCAGGCAATCACTGTGGTGTGTTTATGCATATTTAATGTGAAAGGTCATCATCTATTTTTAGAAACTTCTACCCCTGAACACCTTTAGAGTATCAGAATTCAATTTATTAAAAATATCACAAAATACCATCTTCCCTTGATATGCCAACCACAATTTTAATCACAATAGATTCAGGCTATTCCAAATAGCCTTTAAGCTAGAAATTATAGCTCAAATTTAATTTTGGTCATTTATATTTCATGGTTAGGCTGTTTGCTTATAAAAAGTCACATCCTGGTTTAGTGACATGTAAAAATCACAGATATTCTCTGAGAACAATAGTATAATCCTCAAATATCATCTAATAAAATGTTCTTTCAGAGTTAACTGTCATCTTTTTTTCAGGTAGTTTAAATTTTATGTGCTAATTTATTTGGGGAGAATTTCAGAACTTGATGACAATATGAGATATTTGTTTGAATGTTTTTGGTAACTTTAAAATATCCAATAAAGGTAAATTTCATTGTGTATATGCAAACCTCAAAAGTATATAATTATATACAGTATCATTGATTTCCATTTACTATAAAGTCATAAAAAGCCAGGATTTGTCAGGCTAGGTAAATGCTTGATCATGGTTATGTATTCTTGTATTGAATGATCTCACCTTTAAGGATAATTTTAGTTATGAATAATCCAAAGATTAACTAGATAACTTAAATCACTTTTAGTAATGTTTTATATACTTTACTCTTTAGGATAATGCTATCTCATCATCTGAAATGAACCTTTCTATTGTTTTGAAAACTATTTTATTTAATAAATTACAAGTGATTAAATTCCATTTAACATTTGAATTCAGTGTAAGAATGAAAGGACCTCTCAGAGCGGGGTAAGGACAAGAAACACAACAGCTGACACTGGAAGAAAACACCAAACTCACATGACTCAACCAGCTCCGTTAATAAATCCTACCGAGGAAATCCTCCTTAGTGACAATAAAGTTTATAATAGTTAGAATCTCTAAATATGAATATTTAGTGTTATTTACTCTCTAATTCACTTAAAAACTATCAACTTAACAAGTCTAAACTAGACCAAACACTGAGTAATTGTATTTTATGTTAAAAAACAAGAGCCAAGTCATTTTGATCTGTTCATCAAAGTCCTTGTCACCTTGACAAGATACGTAGGTGCACAAATGTTAAACTTCATTGTAAACCTTAAATTTAGCGCTTATACATAGCAATAAAATCGGGGGGGGGGGGGTGGAATATGCCAGAAGAAGCAAAGACAAAGGAGGAGACAAATAAGGAGAAAAGACAGGGAAACCTTATTCCAATGCAATTAACTTTACGTTTCTGACACAGCTCACTTGGGAAAAAGTAATAACGTCCTGAGCTGTCAAAGGTAGACTTGCGAGGGATTTATGATGAGGACTATTTCGCATTGCACAGGTGATGTTTAAACACAGTAACACGTATGGATTCTGAGAAGCTGAGAAGAAATGCTATGGAATTCAGTGTCGACTAGCACTAATATCTGCTTCAGAGCACAAACATGCACTGCTTGATGGTGGTGGCTGTACTTGCCAGCTTTCACATGAAAAGTCAAACTGGAATGCTTTCACACTTGTCTTTTCTTCTCTGTTGGACCAGCCAGATAAAGGAATAGTACAATAAAACAGCAGGCATGTCTGCTGATGTCTCAGGTAAACGTCCATAATTGGCAAAGGGTATTTATGACAAGAAGTTTCTTCCCATTTAGTGTCACTACTCCACTTCGATTGGGTGGCCCAGGCTCATTCGAAGGGAATTCTGACACCTGGCCCACACACACGTGTCTTGCCCAAGGTTTATTGCAGCTAAGCAGATAGTGTGAGGTTGAGTTTTACTGCAGCAATTGCTTTCTTTTAGGTTATAAACCACAGAAAGTGTAAGACAAGCCACAAAATATTGTTCCACACCATTCTGCAAATTGGGTAGTTACTCCACTGACGTCCTTTCAACTTGACAGTACTACACTGGCCATTGTGCAAACGTATCTCTTCCCTCCACGGTATGCAGCAACTCAGCGCAGGGCTAACTGTTCAAATTTGAGGGTATGTGCTTTGTTTGAAGTTTTGGTGTCATATTCTCTGTAGGTAAATGAATAGAACCAATTTTTAATAGCTGGTCACTAAACCATCTATTTTGAAGTTAGAGCGCTATGAAAAGCTACTATTTCTTTTAGCTTTGAATCAAGGAGAAAAGTAATATCTGAATATGAAATGACTAAAGAAACAGAATGTAAGTCAAATCATGATTGCACATGTCATCCAAGTTAAAAATAAGAAGATATTTTATTCTGAAGGTCAGTGAACCCCATTTTTTCCAAAGCCAGAGTTATTTCTAATGAATGAAGGAAACATCTGCGTTTCCTTACTCTGAGAGGTCAACTGAGCCAACTAATGAAACAAGTTGCATGCAAATTAGTAATTTAAGAGTCCAAAAAAGATATCAGAATGTTTCTCTTTCCAGGGTGGTCTTAATTACTCAAGAGAGAGCAATCTTGTTTTTCCCATATCAGTGAACCTGAATTTCAGCAGTAATACATTTGTCATTTCCTAACTTCGCTCAAAGCCCCATCCAAGAGCCAAAAGTCAATGCTCTTCTCCATCTGCAGTTTCAAAACTCTGCATATGTCTGTAACTCATAATAGAGAAAGAGTTCCCGCAGGGGAGAAATCATACACTGCCCATCTTCAAACTTCACAACCCTAGACTAATACTTGGAACACAGTAGCTACTCAGTGAAGTTTGACAAATCAAATGACAAATCAAATGACAAAATATGATAGCTCTGATTACCTAAAAATAAATAATACTCATGAAAATATAAAAAGCTGTAGCATGGTTTTCTCACCATGTGCTATTGCATTGTTTCTAAGTATTGAGTTTGGATACAGGTACACAAGTATAGTTTTATAAATTTCAAAAATTGTTACACACTGGGAAATCCATCTTCACCTTCACACAAATCATTTTAGGAATAATAAAAGGGCTTTTAATGGCAGGAGAGTGCAGAAACAGAAATGAGTATAATATTTCATTCTGTTTCCCTGAGAATGTTAGATGATTCATGCTCAATAGGTTCTTAACAGTTGACATACAATATTGTGACATGATACTTTTTCTGATCAAGAAGAAATCATATTAACTTTATATTCTTCTTTTACCTTACTTCCTTATAGCTGCTTAAATTATTACTTATTCAAGGAAAAAGTTACCTCTAAAATAGAGTGCATTACATGAGGCTATCCTAGTTCAATGTGAGGAGATATGGTAGTTCATTTCCATCAGTCACACGAATTTGTCCAACATCTGTTTTAGAATTTTGGCTTAAAGAGCATTAAATTTCAAATCAAATATGCATGCTATTGGCAAAGATATTCTTGGAACTTTTATCTGGCAAGCAGTAAAAACGTCATTATTTCTGAAAAAAAGCTGGGAAATAAATGTACTATGTATATTTGTGAAAAATTAAGCAAATTTTTGAAATAATTTAAAATACATTTCTTCACTCCTTAAATATTGGTTGAATACCTGTTATTTAAATAGAACTTTTCTAAGAATCATGAGCAATTAAAAATTTGAAGGTGTAATTTGTTTACCTTTTGAGAGATTTGAGTGAGTATAAAATCTGCAAGTGTGATGTTTTTTAAAACATTAGAAAATAGTATGATACATTGGAAAAATAAATGCTTGCTTAAAGAGTCCAAGTCAATGAGCACTACAAATCGAATTTTATTAGAAAACACTCGTCCTTAGTATTTAAGATTTAATGCATATAAGTTGTTAGAAACAATGTAATTGTTAGTTCTATTAAAAAGATCGGTATGAGTAAAAGTTCACAGAAATAAAGGGACAATTCATAACCACCTTTCAAAATTCCCTAATCTTCCTAGATATAAAAATAGGAGAAGAGCAAAGTTTGGGCAGGGTAGAAGTAAATAAATGAATGAAAATCCTCAAGTTACTAAATTAACCTTCCTCAACAATAATTTGCATTAGGCAAACACTTTTGTTGAAGTAGATGCTATAGTCGGGGCTTTTTATGTTATGTAATGTGTCCTTTCTACAACTCATGAGTTATTTATTGTCTCCATTTTATAGGTGAGGAAATTGAGGCACTAGGAAATGACTGCCCCCAAGCCTCCCAGAATGGAAACTTAACCTTTGAATCCAAATGAATCCAAATGCTGTGATGTTTATTAATTGTTTTTTTTTTTTTTTGTAGAATATGTTAAGAGTGTATGTACATGGAGCTACACGGACATTTCTTAGAAGCATAGAAAATCTTTAAAAATTCCATGTTTTCCTTTGTTTTTGTTTGTTTGTTTGTTTGTTTGTTTACCCTATCCTAAAATCTATTAAGCTGGAACCCTACCTGTAATGGAAGAATTATTTTATACCATCTGTTTCTAATTTCTAGAGCAAAAATAAACCTTACACTCATCATGAGTTTTGTCAGAATTTACCTCCTCACCATGGACACCTTCAGGGCACCAAAAAGAGAAGGACTAATTCCAAAAACATAAGCCTGGACCTCACATTTATAATTCTAATATGTTCGAGTCAATAGGAAAAAGGACCTGTCTGAATTACTAGGAAATGAAGCCCTGGGCCATCAAGAGATTTACAGTTGCAAAATACTGACAGACAGACAGATTCATAGTGTCCCACGTACCAAAGAATGAATTTGTCTTGGAAATTGTCACAATGTTAGTATAATTGGATAAAAGGTTGATCAAAAATAGGTAATGGAAAAAATGTGTATGTGAAAAATAAATTAGTCCTTAACTTCATTACACATCTACTGATATCATAGAATTGTAAAAATACGAAGCATACAGAACTCTACATATTAAATATTCCTACCAAATGAGTCTGACCTTGAATCAACTCAAGCCTCTGGTCATAAAAAGCAATGTGCAGGAACCATAAAAGATAGACCTAAAGGACACTACAAGCACACAGTCAACTAAATCACTAAGACGGATCCTGATTAAAGCAATTTTTTTAAAGGCATTTGAGAGGGAAATGAGCAACTTCAAGTATTTCCTGGGTATTACATATTTCTCTGGAGTTATTGTTTGTTAAAAGTGGTTGGTAACTGTTTAAGAAAATATCTATCATTCCTCTAACTAATATTTAGCCCATTTTGGATGCCAAAGTATTAAAATTTGGATATTTAAAAGAAATAGCAAATGTTATGATTTAGATATTCTAAAAATCATTTTATGTGTACCTGTAAGACAGGAGGTATTTTGTTGTATTTCTAGATTGTTTGATGAAGAACAGAATTTTAACAAAAGTTTTTCCTTCAAATCATTGTCCCTTGATAGAAATATTCCTGAGTTCTCCTATCACCTAGACAGAAGTTTGGGATTGGCATGAATAAACAGTATCCACATGAGTATCAGAGATAGTCTCTAAAATGACCTCTCGGGCTCCCAATCTCCTGGAACTCATATATTTGTGTCATTCCCTGCCCTTGGGTGAAATCTACACACAATAAATCACTTCTAGCTAAAAGAACATGGCCAAAGTGATGAGATACCACTTCTGGAGTTAGGTGATAAACGACAGTGGAATGCATCTCTCCTACAGTCTTGGTCACTTGCTTGGGAAGAAAACCACTGGCCGGGAAGACAAGCAGTAGCTGTCTAGAGAAATATACCCAGAGGAGCTTGAAATACACCTGTGTCATCTGATGAAAGTCATGTGAGTGAATGCTGTAGACCTTCCATTAGTGCCAGCATCAAATGACAGCAGAGTCAGTCAACAGCTTGAGTTTATCTTCAAGGGAGACAGACCCCAAGTCACAACCACCCGGCATGTCTACCTGGAATTTCTGACCTTGCAAAGGTGGTGAGATGAGCTGTGGATGTTGCATTCATCTGTAAGCTTAAAGTACTAGAGTTATGCAGCTGTAAATAACTAATGTGATCAGAATAAGAAAGGACAATGAGACACCTCCACTTTAAAAAAGAAAAAAAACAGTCATAGATAGCAGAGATTTGTCTACTCTTTCTGCCCCTTTTACATTCTTCTTGTTATTAACCCCACCGTTACCAAAATACGGCCCTCCAGGGCGAGCTCACACTGTGACGCTGCCTTCGGTGGTACTTGCATTCCTCTCATCTCATTTCTCTGCTTTCTCTTTATGCTTTTATTTCTTATAATATCATCTATTTGCTTTCTCTCAACCCTAAAGTTGTCAAATTACTTAAAAATTGATAACCTAAGCTGTTTGAGGCATTAGGAAAACATTACGTTCATTGATATAATGATATGAGAATTTCCTACCCTGTGGGAACAATCTAAGTGCCTCAAATCAGGATAACAGATGGGAATAAATATTTCACACCTCGGTACTCTATCCAGTAAGTCATTTTCTTTTGAAGATGAGAGAGGATTTTCAGTTCCTTGGGGTACATGGAAAAAGAGAGAACTAGTAATAGATTTTTGGCTGTGGATGTTTTATAGCTCTAGCCCAAAGGTAACAAATGAAGATTGATCAACCTTAAGCTAAGATGTTAATTTTTTTAATGTGAGAATATTTGCATTTAGTTAAATATTACTAAATCTCTACAGTTGAATCCCTATGGATGTGGTGGTTTTTTTTTTAATTTATTTATTGTTCCTTGGGGTACTGGAGATTGAAACCAAGACCTTACTGTTTTACATATCAAATCCGTTTTTATTTCAAGTCAGAGTCTCTCTAAATTGCTAAGTTGCCCAAGCTGGACTTGAATTTGCTTCAGTCTCAGCCTCTCAGAGTTCTTGGATTATGTGCATGTGTCACCATACTTAGTTGATGTATTTATTTTAAAGAGAGCTTCCCATAATATAGGTGACAATAATATAATATATACTTAAAAATCTAGAAGAAAGGACAGACCTCCGGGCCCCTGTGACTGGTCCTTCTTGCACCTCATCCTTGATGTAGGCCCAAGGCATCCAGAGGCAACCAGGTAACCATGCCCAGATACCCACCTGCATCTCAGAACTCATATGAGTGGGACTATTCGGCACCCTTCACTGTTGCACACCAGAAGCATCCAGGCATCCAGGTAGCCACACCCAGACCACAGCGTGCACCTCGGCACCCACATGACTAGGCCTACTCAGCACCAGTGGCTACCACACACTGGAGGCACCCAGTGGCTTACAGAGGTAGTACTCACTAGAAGCCATCAGAAGTGGCTGGAAACAACACTCAACAATTCGAAAAATTCCCCAGGAACAGTGACTGGATAGAACATTATCAGACTAAAAGATTCAGTGCCCAGAGTCTGCTTCACATAAAATGTTGCAATCTCCATCAACACTGTTCACAGCCCTGCACAATATAAACTTGTCTAAGGCAGACCAAGTGTCAACTGTCAGGCCTGAATGTAAGAAGCAGGTGAGCTGTAATGAGGAATCCCACCTCAGCAACACAGCATATCACAAAGCCGAAGAGCACCACTCTCAACTACCAGAACAGAGATCACTTAAAAGGCTACCACAGCGAGCCAATGGAACACTCCACAGCAAGATGCGAAAACAAGGGGGAAAGAAGCCACAGAAAGCGCCCAGCTCACCAAAGGAAACCCAGCTAGAGCCAGAAGATCCAAAATTCCTAAACTCTGACAAAGAAACATTTAACCTGCTGAAAGGACACAAGACAGACAAAACATTACACCAGACACTTAAAGAACTTTAAAAGATTTAGCCAAAGATTCAGCCAAAGAAATTAACGAGGAAATAAATGCAAAACTAACAAAGCTACAAAAGTCAACAAAGGAAATGAATGATGAATTCACTAAAGAATTCCCAAAATATGAAAAGATAAAGGAATAGCGTCAGGAGATGAAAACCTCCATGGCAAGTCTAAGGAACAGAATGACATAAAGTGAGAAGAGAACGTCTGATTTAGAGGACAAAAATGAAATAACTGTCCAGACTATTAACCATGAAATAATTCGATGTAACAAGGAAATGGAATACTGCAGATTATAAAAGACTCAAAGAAGCTCAATCTCACAATAACAGGAATACAAGAAAAATGGAAATTCACACTAAAGGACTAAGAAATCTATTCACTGAAGTCATAGAAGAAAATTTCCCATATCTAGAAAAAGAAATAGACATGCAAGTGTGGAGGCAAACCACATACCCACTGGGTTTGACCAAAACAGAAATGCCTTTAAATATATTATAATAAAAAAAATCACTAAAATTCAATGCAAAGAGAGAATTCTAAAAGTTATAAAAGAAAAAAAAGGCAGGTTACATATCAAGGCAAACCTATCAGGACAAAAGTTGACTTCTCATCACGAATTCTAAGGGTTAGAAGAGTCTGGAGTAAGGTCCTCAAAGCCCTAAATGATAGTGACTGTCAACCAAGACTCCTGAACCAAGAAAAAAATACCATTTAAAACTGGCGATGAAATAAAAACCTTTCAAGACAAAGAAACCTTGAAACAATATATAACAACAAAATCAGCACTACAAAAAGTTCTCAAAAGTCTACTGAATAGGGAAAACAGGGAACAACCACAACAAAGAACACAGTGGCAGATTTATCTTTAATAGAGGGACTATCGAAAAAATAAGTACACAGAAGATTTCAGTATTTACAGGGTGACAAAATGGCAGGACCTAAGACTCACATATCAATTATAACCCTAAGTGTTAATGGCCTCCACTCACCAATCGAAATACACAGATTGGCTAACTGGATTAAGAAATATAACCCGACCATATGTTACTTGCGAGAAACACACTTCTAACAGGGAGATGAGCACAGGCTCCAAGTGAAAGGCTGGAGTTCTTTTTTACAGTCAGCTGGGGAGGACAAAAAAAAAAACGCAGAGGGAGCTATTCTTTCTGCAGACAAAATAGACTTAAAGTCAAACTGGTTAAAAAGACAAAGAAAGTCACTTCATCCTTGTAAAGGGAACAATTCAACAAGATGAACTGACAATCATAAACATTTATGCCTTGAACAATGGGACACCCAACTGCATAAAAAAGAAGCTACTAGACTTCAAAAAACCAGATACATTCCAACTCTATAATAGTGCAGGACTTTGGTACTCATCTCTCCCAAGAAGGCAGATCAACTAGACACAAAGTTAACAAGGACACAGCAGATATGAACTACATCATAGGAGAAATGGATCTGAGAGATAAGTACAGAGTTTTTAATCCAGCACCAACAGAATACACATTCTTCTCAGCTGCTCATGGAATATTCTCCAAAACAGACTACATTCTAGGCCACAAAACAAGCTTAAACAGATACAATAAGATTGATATAATTCCATGTATCCTGTCAGATCATAGTGGGACAAAACTAGAAATCTACAACACAAACAAAAGATAAAACTCAAACAAACAGAAACTGAAAGGTACCCTTCTAAATACTCATTGGGTTACAGAAGAAATCAAGGAAGAAACAAAAAAATTCACAGAGACAAACAACAATGCTAGCACAACACTAAGTAACTTCTGGGACACAACAAAGGCAGTGGTAAGAGGGGAATTCATTGCCATAAATGCACACATAAAAAGAACTGAGCAAGCTCAAAAAACAAAAACAAAAACAAAAAACTAACCTCACAACTCAGGGCCCTAGAAAAACAAGAAAAAGTCAACCCCAAAGCTAACAGAACAAATAAGTCATAAAGATCAGAGTAGAAAGTAATAAAATAGAAATGGAAAAAATACAAAAAATAAATGAAACAAAAAGTTGATTTTTGAAAAGATAAACAAGATTGATAAAACCCTTGCTAAACTTACAAGAGAGAGAGAGAGAGAGAGAGAGAAAGAAAAATACAATTAAGTATGAAAAAGGTGAAAACACAACATGGAAAGATCATGGAAATCTAATGGATTATAAGAAGATAATTTGAAAATTTATATTCCAATAGAATCAAAAATCTAAAATAAATGGATGAGTTCCTAAACACATATCAATGACCAAAACAGAAAACAGAAGAAATTAAACATTAGAATAAAGAGCATTTAAAGTTGCCATCACAAAGAAGTGATATTTAGGAAAATAGATATATTTAGCCTCATTTAAACAATATTCAATGAGTATATGTGCCAAAACAACATGGTACTGGACTAATACGTATACTTTGTTTGATGTATTAGTTAAAAAATTTTAAATTGGTTTATCTTCTTGAGATAAATTTTATTCATCACTAAATAAAAATAATTTTACTTTTTATGTGTATGTATATGCTTAACACACTATACATGGATCAATCTAAATATCAGTGTATATATAAAAAATAGTTTCCCAGTCATGACAGTGTTAGATTCACTCCATCTGTTCCCAGGGCTCTGCTGTAATTTGTTTAAAATATCATCAAAGTCCTGATTAGACAACAGCAGGTAGAACCAAGGACCAGGGAGCAGACAGCAGCAGTTCCAGGAGAGGAGCCCGCTCATCAACACGGGGAGGGTGGGCAGTGGCGGCCGGCCCTACACTATGCGCACCACTCACCTTTTTATTAAACTCGTGTAGAAATGCCTTGAGGTAGGTATGATTATTATCCCCCTTTTAACATAAGAAAAATGGAATACAGAGAGAATAAATAATTTACCTACCTTATTCGATCTATTAAGCAGCTCTAGAGTTATGTTCCTCATTCCCACACAATGAAGCAACAGCCAGGCGTAGTGGCCTGCGCTCGTAATCCCAGCACTCGCAGAAGCCGAGGGAAAATTATCACAAATTCAAACCCAGCCTGGGTGACTTTGTGACCTAGTGAGACTTTTTCTCAAAATAGAAAAATTTAAAAAAAGAAAAGTGAGACTAAGGATGTATCTTAGTGTGAAGGCCCCAGGCTCAGCTCCCAGTGCTTAAAAAATAAATAAATATATAAAAACAAAGAGTAACAATTATAATTAGTATTTGGTATCATAACTGTTAGCATGATATTTAGAGCTGCTCCCGGTAATCTCAGCACTTTGAGACGTTTAGGTAGGAGGATCTCAAATTTAAGATTCTCTTGAGCAACTAAGCATCTTAATAAAACCCTGTCTCAAAATAAAGATAAAAAATAAAAATAATAATAGTAACTGAATAGTAACTTAATAACTGAGGATGTAGCTCAGTGTGGAGATGCTGGGCTCTAGCCATAGTATGAAAAGAAATATATATAATCTGTATTTACAGTTTAAAGTACCATTATAAAATTTTTCTCTCCAATGTATATTTATGTTTGCAACCACTTATTCATATTTTGTTGTGATCCAAATATTACTGTAATTTTTATTATGAAATAGAAAACACAAATAGCATACCTTTTATTACCAATAATCTACGCAACTACGTGTGTAAATTCTAATTGTTTTGCTTTCATTTGAGTTTTTTTTACAGCATTATGAGGACAAAAATATTAGAAAAACTAATTTTACTGTGTGAATGTAACAGCGAAGAATTCCTTTGACAGAATGTCTTTGAGAGAACACAAGAAGAATTGACTTTTAGCCAAAAGGGAAGGTGCTATTTTGAGCCAGCCTTGTTTCTTGCTTCTCTTTTGCTCCAGTAGCTTCAGAATCTTTAACAAGGAGGGCGTGTTTCACATCACCATGCAAGAAGGCTGAGATTTCTAATTATCAGAGCCCAGAAAAATGAAGTATTGCTATAGTGACAGTCACACTCGAAGTAAAATTAGAGAATGGAAGTGATCTACCACCTGGGGAATTTATCAGTGACACATTAAATTAATGCTGATGATCAAACTGAGTCCTCCAGCACTGCTGTGTCTTTTTGTGACGTAAGCAGAAATCCTTTTCATCGGGTCACTGTGATACTGTGATACTTTTTGTCTGTGCTCATCTGTGACTTCCGATCTTTTTGTAAGAGGAGCTCCCTCAGACTCTGCAAACAGAGCTCGGTGTTACCAAGCTCCGGAGGTGAACATGGAAGAAGAAAAAGAATTTCTCTTCTAGTGAAAATCAGTAAGTGATTAAAAAATGACTTTCTTATGTGATTATTGGAACAAATTTTATATTAGCTGATGTTCAGCCTAATTCATGGCAAACATGAGGTAAATTCAGAGGCCTGCACCCAACTCCCTGGCTGTGCCTGTGTTAAATGTACGAGATGGCACCCACAGACCTGAGGCCTCCTCAGCTTCCTCAGTGCAGACGTGTCAGGAAATGCCGTCATTCCTGTTCATTTTAAAGAACTTTCTTCTCACCTCTTCATAACTACGAGCAATTCACATGACTGTTGAGGACCACCTCCATGGGCAAACCTCAGGATTTTTTTCAAGGTCAACTATATTGATTATAACATCAATGAATTTCTTAATAATTTAACATCAATAACATTATATTACCATTGTGCTCTCTCTCCTTCTCCTCTCTGTCTCTCTCTTTCTCTTCTCTTTTTTGTAATTTTCTTGTCACTGTTTAAAAAATGTTACATGTTTCACTTCTACTTTTATTCCCCCCAGAAGCCCTGCAGTTTTTATAGCAGTATTAAATACAACACACTGATTTTTAACAATATGCATATTAAGTTACAACAGAACTAACTGCATTCTGCTTCTCGAGAAAGAAAAAAGAAAGATGATGTATTAAATCCCTTTTGGAAAAGTCTTTTCTACTAAAACTATGTCCTTAACACAATAAGTTGATGGCTCCTAACAAAAATAATTGATTTCTGTTGTCAAGATAGAAAATGTTCTGACCAGATCATTGTTACCATCTTCTATAGACCAGATACTACTGGAAAATGGAAAACTAATGCACAGATCAAAATGTGTCTTTTTACTAAAATTGCTATATTTTGCTAATCTTGGCACAAAATTATTTTTATATTGTTTTCTGCAAAAAGTCATTTTATTTTTGCCTTTTGTATATCCACAGTACCTGGGCATGTAGAAATATTTTCATAATATGCAATTACTGGATAAATTGCACACAATATGAATGCGTAGGTAACTATCTGGTCCCAGGAAAGAAAATGGTCAGAAGGAGAGGAAATTATGTTGGCAGCCCTGGTGACGCATTAGAGGCCGGTCAGGATGAAGGGAGTGGGGACAGCTAAGAGGACATTACAGTAAAACAAATTAAAAAGAAATGAGGCCTAAGATAAGGTGACAAGAGTAGGAATGCGGGGGGATAAAATATAATAAGGGAAAGGTCAGTCATAGGACTTAGAAATTCAGTAGTGGGAAAGAGGTGATTCTCATTGTTTTGCTGATCAGCATAAAAGAGAGACATGTATAAATGAAAAGAAATACGGTTGGCATTACACCTAACACACTGATTTTGGAGGCCTTTGTATGAATCCAGATGGTGGCACTTTATGGGCACCTAGGTATATGGCTATGCAGAGCAATGAAAAGTTGAAATGAAAGTTTAGGCCAATGAAAGATTTGAATTTATACAGAGAGAATTCCAGTATAAAGAGTTGAGTTTGGAAATTACAGACATAGAAAGAGAATAAAAGGCGACAGAACCTGATGCTCCAATACGAGCCCATAGGAGCTGACCAGGAAAAGCAGAGAGGTCACGGGAACTGAGCGTACTTGGTATGGAAGTGATCCACCCGTCCCCTGTGGTGTGTTTGAGCTTCACAGATCTTCCTGTGGAAAGAGTGAGTAAACAGAAAAAGATGGTAAAGGGACGGTATGAATAATAAAATAAATTGTATTGATAAAGTAGGATTCAGAAATTGCAAATAGAAATAGATAATAAAGCCCTAAAATATAGGAAGATTGATGCTTCCCTGTGCCGGTAGGAAAGGGTTAAGGAAGAGTCGTCTGGAAGGCATCAGCCATGATTTTAGGAGACTCTGATGAGGGAAAATTGCCTTGATTGACCCAGTTCCTTACTGAGATAGGAGGGCTGGTTTTCTGCTTGAAGTCAAGGCACTCAGGTAAAATCTGGAACTCAGGGTGTGGTAGCGGGAGTTAGGGAGAGCTGGATAGGAGGAGGGGGAGGGACTGTAATATTGATTATATATATATATATATATAAATATCAGTGTATATATATATATGCACAGAATATTATATTGATTTTATATATATCAGTATATATATATATATATATATATATATATATATATGCACAGAATACTCAAGCTCAGTGTAACCATTGTGTGTATATATATATAAATGAAGAAAAAATAAAAACAGGGAAAAAATGAACCTTGGGAAGAAAGAGAATAAGAAAGTAAGAACGCTGTGAGTTGGCATTTGATAACCAGAAGTTCCTGATAGTTTTGCCTGGTATTCGGGTGCATTTGGCCTATACAGTTCTGATACTGTCTCCACAAAAATTCAGGTCTTCTATTTTTTCCTTGATAAACAATTTGCATTTGTATTTTATTTTAGAATAATCAAAATTCTTTTCCATACATTATGTAATTTCCATTATATAAAATTTGCTATTGGTACCTCAAATTAGATAAAAACCTGGTTGATTCTCAGATTAAGTTCAATCCAGTTTTTGCATTAGTAAGGGCAAAGACTTTCAAAATCTCCAACTCCATATGCTTCATGTAATACAACATGCTTAATTTCAATAGCATATATAAAGGATCTGGAGATTGGAAAATAAAAAATGTTAAATGTCATCTCTGAACAATCATATTTGTTTCTTTGGATTGCTAATGTATTTCAATTGCCTAGAAAAGAGTCTGGCATGAAGCTGATATTCAATACATCATGTTTGGATTATTTTTAAAATAACATTAATTTATGGTAATGACTAAGGTTTTAGAAAGCAATCATTCACATGCTATAAGATCTCTCACTAAAGGAGGGGATAATAATCTGTAGAACATTTGAGTCACCTCTATACCTTCTACATTGTTACATTTGGATTATTGATTGAAGCTTCTCTCTACTTTATTCATCAGGAAATTTTGTCTTGTGTCTAACGACTGGGTAGCTTGAAAGGTTTAACTCAACAATGATTCTAAGCTAAACAGAAACAAATGAAGGAATTCCAGGGAAAATTACAGAGTCAGAACCCTTGGCTTATATTTAAACCCTGCCTTGTACTTACTATTTTATAAAAGGTCAGTGAAGATTTATGTGAGTTTTATACCTTCTAAAAATTAGAAAAGGAAAGAAAAAAATACTGACAGAATGGGTTAAATAAGGTCATGTATGTAAAAGTTCCTGGTACCTAAAATACAATTAGTAAGAGTTCATTGATGAGCTGTTTGTCAATTCCTGCCATAAGTTTCACATGGAATTTATTTTTACAAATCAAATAATTATATAAGGAAGCAGTAAATTAAATCAATACATAAATGTTTATGTGAATAAGTTACATTTTATTTTTCAAACCCAATTTATATCAATCATCTTTTATAATTATAATATTGGAATTACAATATTCTAACCTTAAACCTATAGAAAAATTCACATTATTATTTATATAAATCTTACATTTTATACTATTTCTCAAGTTTGATTATGAAACACAATTTTATATCATATAATTGTGAAATTTGAGAAAATGGAACAAAAATCTTAGGGCTAAATAAAATGCTATCAGGTAGACTGGCAGGAGATAAAATGACTGCTGTATCTCTAATTTCACAAAATATATTGGATGCTATATAGAGATTTTTAGGCTGTTATAAACTGTCTAGCCTTCTTAGTTAATCCAACTGGAATGCCAAGTATGCAAAAACAGACTTAATTTAAACATGTATACAAACCCTGCTTTCCTTTGGGGTGCATTTGATATATGGTGCTTCTCACTGTTAAATAAAAATTGAGTCTTTTGTTAGGTTAAATTATGATATTGTGATATCACCTAAGCTTAAGAAATGAGAAAACACCTCATACATCATCATTGTACATAGTATAGATACATGTGTGATGCGCACACACCTGCACATGCACAAAATTCATGTTTTTTAAACCCTCAAATCTGATAGAAAAGCACATGAGTTTAAATCCTCACAGTCTGTAAGCCTATGCTACATTTATTTCTCAGCATGGTCTTCTAAATGTGCACATGGTTGTCAAAAACAAGTTATGCATTCTTTAACTATGAACAACTAAATCGATAGTCAAAAGTAAATATCCAAAATAAATTATGCATTCTTTAACTGTAAACTATTAAATGAATAGTTTATTGTTCTCATTCTATTTTCAGAGATTTAAGTTTGTGAAGAGACAGATGGGATATCAGACCAGCACAATCTATTTTTAATATGTCCAACAGGCCAGAGGACATTAGTGTCAATAGAATAAAATCATTGACAGAATTAACGATTCTGTTAATATTCTTGAGTGTCACATACTCCTTTCCTCTTTGGGGTAACCCAAATCCTACAGGGACTCAGACATAAGGCTGGGTATGCTCCAAGGGGACCCATTTTCATCTCTTCTTAAGCCTTGGTTCCATATGCTCCCCCTCTGCTACACTCTGGCTAATTTTTTACCCTTGCCAATAGCTTTCTTATGAACCTAATTTTTCTTCGTTTCTCTTTTCTACTGAGAATGTCATACTCACGTTCGTCTTGTTGCATGGGCTCTCCTAGCACCTTGCCAAGTATTTCTAGAAGTCTTATGCACCTTCTGCTACTAGGTGCTAATCACTTGGCACTCACTATTTTTTTTCACACTCTTGATTTATGTAGCAATTGTTTTCTATTGTTCCTCATATAAAAGAACCATATCAAATTCACAAAAATGGTGTCGCTTCCACTGGTGCCCGCTCCATTTCTCAGGGAAGCTAATGGGCCCAGAGAGAAGGTGCCAGCTGCAGGTCAAGTGCCCTCTCTCCCATTGAAGTTCAGTGCCAGCTGTTCTGTCAGAAGATAAGTTGCACTCTCCGTGCACCCTGGAGATGTTTAATTGCTTTTTAAATGTTTATCATGCATATGTTTGGCCTTGTGTTTATGTTAGCATTCAGGCATGGGTTCATGGGCACCAGGCCAGAGGACATTCTACATGAAAGATACCACGCTGTTCATAGACCCATCCTTCTCTGCTAACAGTGGCCCATTTATATTCCATCAAAATCTGTAAGTTTATGGCTCACCCTTCTCCTTCCCAGTGTCCTCAGAAATCCATGCCAATGGACCACAGGTGGTTTGTTCTTCCCAGTCACACCAAAGTCTCCAGAGAAACAGCTTTGGTTTAAACCAGGAAATTTTAGCTTCATATGGATTGTTTTACAATATATTCACTGAAATATACTTAACGCTTTTTAAAGATAATAACCATCTTCTTAGATATCAAATGGGATAACAAATGTCTAAATTTTTGCAGGTAGATACCGCTGGAATGTGGGTAAGAAAGTTGATTGGCATTATAGCCCTGCAAGCCCAGTACTACGGCTTCCTTTGCTACTTCCTGAAACGGCTCTTATGTATGTGGCAGAGCACAAAAGCTCACACTAGTACCATTTGAAAAGACTCAAAATATAATAATGGATGAAGATTATATATATATATTTAGAATATTATTGCATTAAATGAAATAAATTGTGAATTTTGTCTTTCTTTTGTAAATGAATGTTTCCTTAGTGCTATTAAAACCTAAATAATAGAAAGCAGAGAAGTCTTGGAATAACAAAATCAAAATCAGAAAACAGAGTTTGGATGGTTAGAACAGATATAGAGTCCTGAAAGTTAAATTACTGATGGTGTGTAAGCTGAAAACCCTCTGCTATAAAATACAATAATGAACATAAACGAGCCAGAGATTGAGTTTGTGGGTCAATGGTGGAGCACTTGTTTAGCAAGGAGAAAGACAGAGAAAGAGAATTTTTACTATAACAAATTATTATCTTATTGAGGCATTTCTTCCAGGCCAGAGCTTTGATGATACTTAGGGCTTATTATGGGAAAGATTTACTTTTCCAGAGCTCTCTATTCATTAGGGTGATAATCGTTTTTACTTCGTACAATTTCTCCTGTCACTGTTATCTACCTGTCCTCACTCCTCTCTTCTACCCTGGAGACACATACGGCTTTTAATGCCATAGACTGAGAATTCAGAAGTGGAAAAACTTCTGAGTTAGGGTGGCAGCATCAGGCAGTGCCTGACACACCTTACCACTGCTCATTAAAATACCATAAAGACATTTAAAAAGGAGGAAGGTCAAAATAGCTGTGAACCTGAGAATAGCGATTATGCATTGAGAGTCTTCATTAATTTGGGCTGATTGATGCCACTTAAGGAGCAGGAAAAAAGCTAGCAAACACACAGGGTAGTGCACACGCGCAAACACACACACACACACACACACACACACACACACACACACACACACACACACGATTTGGGCCTGGGGCCAACACAGCCATTGAATTAGTGAATCTACTTTTTCTTCAACTGAAAATGTATCCTGTTCAAAGCTGATACACAGGCCAACACCCCTCCCTTTTTCATTTTTCCCAATTTTAACATATTTCCCATAATTGAGAAATATGCATTTGGTATGCCTTGGTGTTAACACTGCATTATTATTGACAAATATTTGGTGACTTCTTATGGATGAGCCCTATGAAAGAAGAACTTAACACTAATCACTTTCTTAACATAAGCTTTTGTGCTATATCAATTAAGAATGTATAATTTATCTATTATTTACAAAATAAACACAAAACTGCTATTAGGCTTCAAATCATTTTGACATTTTCATCCTTATTTCTCAATGTTAAATGAGAATATTAAGATAGGACAAAAATACAAACATTAACTCCAAATATCTCAAAAAATGATACTAGGAAAGAGAAACTTAAATTAGTAAGGTTTTTAAAATTAAAGGTTGTGGAGCTGGAGGAATAGCTCAAGGCCCTGAGTTTTATTCCCCAGTCCTATGTAAGATGGATGTGGTAGCACACACCTTTAATCCCAGCACCTGGAAGACTGAGGCAGGTGGATTGACTCGAGTTCCAGGACAGCCTTGGCTCCACAGTGAGTTCAGGAACAGCCTGGACACAGAGCAAAACTCAAATAAATAAATAAAATTAAAGGTTGTTACTTTTGTTAGGCCTGGTGGTACACAAATGTAACCCTAACCCTAACCCTAACACTAACCCTAACCCACAAAACTAATGGGTAAATTAGAAAATATTTTCTAGATTCTTATCAATTTCTATTCAAATTCATTTGTTTTCCTTTAGCAGTTAACATTTGTTTCGCTTTCTCAAAGACGTTGTGCATCTTGTTCCCTCTTGATGGCACCTTCAGTACTTAACTGGAACCTAATTTACCATTCTTGTATTTATAGGGCTTGTAAACTATATAGCTTTCCTATTTGGGTTCTGACTACTCTAATAATGGAACAATAAAAGATAAGCTTTCAAATCAACAAATAAATCACATATCTATAAAATTGGGGGCCTCTGGTCTTGACTGAATCTTTGGCCCTTTTCTTGCTTTTAAACATGAAATAAAAAATATTGTTTTATTTTCCCTTCAAAACAAAGAGTAAACCTTAGAAAAAGAGAAAACGGAAGGTATCTTAAAGATGGAGCTCTGTGCCAGTGGTGCACAGCTGTGACCTATCTATGGGCACACTGTGGCAATAAAAGGCCAGACATCAACTAAAACTGGGAGAAGCCTAAAGCATGGGGTTTATACAAACTCTATTATTCATTCCTACTCCTCTTTTGTATAATTTCATCCGAACAGATGCCTCAGATCATAGATTCTGATAAAGATGTCATTTAGAGAAACTGAAAGGCACTTGAGGAGATCATCACAGGGTGTCATGACATTGAAATTATTCCATGAAGACTCAGACCTACTCAGGTTTAAAGTGCAAAGCCAAAACTAATTCCTCAGCCACAGGAGACTGGTCTTTTAAGGACTGGATTTTTTACTAGCCAGATGCAACAGAAAATAAGATTAGAATTGTATAGGGAAAAGAATATCGTGGCCACTTGAAGGCCATTTGCAGGGAGGCTAGGAAAGGATGCCAGGCTACACGGGGTGCTTGCTATGGACCTGGAATCAGAGGAGGCATTAGTGGGATCCCTCACAGCTCCTGTCAGGCAGCCCCGCTCTTTTTTTCTCCCACTTTATTGATATGTATTAGGGTGAAATTTAAGATTTACAATGAAGTTGAGCATTTTGTGCACATACGTATCTTGTCAAGGTGACAAGGACTTTCCCACTCTCCTTTCGTTCCACCCCCTGCCCTACCCTCCCTCTCTCCCCCCCGCCCTACCCCCGTTTCACTTTGGTTTTTGTTTTAAGTTCCTTAAGAGTCGTGATCTGGGACTCTCATATCAGAGACCATTCGATGGTTCACCTTCTTGACACTTTCCTTTACACTAGGATTTTATGGCCACTGCACAACACTGGCATGACAATTACAGGAAATTTATCAGGTGGACACACACCACACGTCTATGTTCCTATTCCGCGATGCCCTGCCACGTGTGTAGACGTGCAAGTCATGCTTTTGTGTCCAGTCTGGCTCATGCTGTTTCCTGCCTGGAGATACTTGTTTGTGCTCATTTGTCTTATTTGAGTGATTAAATTTGCAAGTTGTCTTAGTCCACTTTATGCTATTATGACAAAAGGCCTGACTTTGAGTAAGTAATTATTAAAAAAACAAAGAAGTTTGTTTTATTCATGATTCTATTGGCTGAAAGATCAAAAAAATAAAAAAAGCATGACAGCATGAACTGGCCATGTCACACCATGGTGGAAAAGTTGAAAGGAAAACAGCCGCCTGGGGAAGAGGGCGAGCAAGAAAGGGGTGGAGCTACCAGACCTGACCCACTCCCGCACGTCACTGCCGTTCTATTGATGGGAGGAGTGTCTCTATGACCTAGTTTCCTTCTACTAGGCTGTCCTTTTGGGTTGCTTTTGTTATTGTTGTTTTGTAGTAAGAATTAAATCCAGGACCTCTGTCTGCATTGAGCTACAGCCCCAGATTTTTTGTTTTGTTTTTGTTTGAGACAAGATTTCACTGTTTCCCAAATGGAGCTCCAACTTGCAATCCCCCTGCCTCATCCTCCCCAGAGTGCTGGGATTACGAATATTTATTTACCCCACAGCCAACTTAGCTTTACCTCTTAAGAGACCCACCACCTCAACATTGTCACACAGGAAGCTAAACTTTCAGCACATGAACTTTTGGAGGCGTGATCCAGGTGGGAACTGTAGCACCATCACCAATAATTCATTAGTCTCTTTCTTAGTGTGAAAGTGCATGTATAGCTATTACTCAAGAGGGAAACTAAAAAGAGATTAAGGTATTTATTATGGAGGATATACCTTACTTAGGGAAAGACACAGCTCTTCTTCTGACTAAGTTTAATTCTGCCATTTTTATACCAAATCTCACTGCATAGTAGGCTGTAGAACTGTACTTCTCTCCCTACTGTAATCTATTCTCATTAATAAATAAAGTAACTTCATCCTAAATGTAGTAAGAAAATTCTCCCTGCGCTTTTTACTCCCCTTCAGCAAGAGTCTCTTTCCTGTTTCTTCTAAAACAGTAGTACATTTAGACACATGAAAGTCAGTCTTCCAGTCTTTTTTTTTTTTTTTTTGTTTTGAGATTGGGTCTCCCTCTGCAGTCCAAGATTCGCCTTAACTCACTTTGTAGCTCAGGCTGGCCTTGGAATTCATGGCAATCCTCCTGCCTCAGCCTCCCAAATGCTGGGATGACAGGTGTGTGCCACCACACCCAGCTTATGTGGTGCTGGGGAATCAAACTCGGGGCCATGTGCCTGCAAGGTAAGCACTTTAACCACTGTGTCATTCCTCCAGCTCCAGTTTTCAAATTTAAAACCACTTTGTGGAATCCATGCTTTCTAAGGTCATCAATATTTTCCCATTTGCAAAACCTAATGAGGATTTGTTTATTCTGTGATTCTGTTCGCCAGTGACTATCCTTTCAGAGGCATCTTTTTATTTTCCTAAAAGTCCAACAATTTCTCCGACTAACTCCGCCTACTGCTCAGCATTCCTGCCTGACTTTGTTTCCTCTACTGTGCTTCTTTTTTTTTGCTGTTCTTTTAGTTTTCTCTTCGTCCTCGTCTCTCGCTACCCATTTCCCTCAGCAACGTGATTCACTGCTATGGTGTCGACTATCAGCAATTCATTCCTAACAGCTAAATTATGATCTCCAACTCTCTTCATATACTCCAAATTTGTGTGCAGCCACTAAGTGAGCGATTTATACTGAACATTGAAAATAACAATAAGTTCATGTTTTCCTCCAAATTTGCCTCTTGAATTTTATAGCCAGCTTCAAGGAAAGATGCTGACATTTAACATCCTGCCAGAAGGAAAGAGCTCACCTTTTTTCTTTTCCCTCCATTTTCTGCCCACCCCTTATTCAGTTAAATACATACATCTCACATCTAAGTTGTGGACATATGCTTAATCTATTTCTCTTCTCAATTCTCACTTCAGTCTTCACCATTTCTCATTTGGGTTTTTTCAACAATTTGCTAAGGGATATTCACTGTACAAGAAAAGAAAAAAAAATCCTTCTACATAAGCATTCAGAAAAGAAAGAAATATATTTTAAAGTACAATTACAGCCAATTAAGAGTGTAAACTCAAAATCCAGAACTCATAAAAGTGCCCAGAAATCTAATTTGCAACTGTTTTGATCACTGAAGCTTTTTACAGACATCAGGGACTAGAAACAAATTCTGAATCAGATCATCCACTGTTTTTTCTTTAGAGTGAGTCCCATTATCCATTTGAGTAATACTTTAAGGCTTTTATACAATTGCTTGCTCTGGGTCAGTGTGACAAATTAAACAATGGCCTTAATGGGCTTTCTGAGGCTTCTCAAGTCACTGTGAAAGGTTCAAAGCCTGATTCCTGTCTCGTACTTTACTTCCATTTTCTTTTATGCCTCATTAAAACTTGTATATCTCCCACAGTAATTTTACTGTGAGTGAGTTATAAGTTCAGGGCTCAGTGTTCATACTCTAAAGCTTTGTAGGCCATTTCTACACAAGCTCCTATTAGTTATGTCATCTAATTTGCTCCAAATCGTTAGTTGTTAAAATACAGTAATTTCCGTCTTTAAAATCCTATGTTTAAAAAATGTCTTTAGAGCTGGAGGAATAGTATAGCAGTTTGAGTGTTTGCCTAGCAAGTACAAGACCCTCAGTTAAATTCTCTAGCACACTGGAAACCAGGCATGGAGGAATACACCTGTGAGGAGGCTGAGGCAGGAGGATTTTCTTAAGTCCATGACCATCCTGGGCTACACAGCAAGGTCTCAGTCAGGCTGGACTACAGAGTGAGACCCTATCTCAAAAAACAAACAGAGAGAGAGTGAGTGAGAGAGAGAGAGAGAGAGAGAGAGAAATATCTTTAAGGCAGATAACAGTCTATATCCTTAATATCACTGAAATCAAATGGATAATTAAAACTCTGGAGTAGACAGTCTTGAAAAAGATACGGATGGACATGAGAAAAGAAACAGATATTTTAATCTGAGAAATTAATCTGTCCAAATGTGAAGTTATTTCACATGGTTGGCTTCTCCAAAATTTTTTTAATATAGACCATTTTCCCTAGTCCATCCAGGAAGCACTAAACTTTGGATAGATGACCCACAGTCTCAGATAATCCTGCACCATGTGTAAAAGTCTTCTTAGATACTTAGCTAACAGGACATACATAAGGATGGCATCAACTATCTCATTGCTCAAGGAAAGAGTTTTCTTTTCTTTTACAAAATTCATAAAAGCCAATCCTCATGTTACAATCAGTCCTTAACAGTTGGATCTTTGTTGAAATTTATATGTTGGTTTCTTGTCAATTTAATAATATTGCTTAAAGAAAAACCAAAACAAGCCACTAATTAACTTAGATACATAAGCTAATTTTAATTTTATTCATAAACCTGAAGCTTGGGATTCTACACGTAAAAGCTCATGAACACACATAATTTGGAAGTACAACATAGAAAACTTAGCCGTGAGAGCTCTTTAACATCTGTATATGTGTGTAGAAACACAGACAAAGACAAGCTAGTATAATTTCTGTCCTAAACTACCTGAGTATTTAATTTTATTCACTGCAATAGGCCCTTTGGTACATATTAAAAATGTATCATGAGGCCTACACTATGCCCTCAAATCGGTATGTCTAAGAAGACTATCAAACTATACTTACTAAACAAAAAAATAAACCTCTGAGATTTAACTCTGAGGAAATATTTGTCAATGATAACGCAGGTTTATCTCATCTTACGTTATTATCTAATCTACTTGAATGATTCTGTTGAGATCTGAGGGGAAGTGGAAAGTTATGATTCATTTTTACCCTTGACAAACTATTGGTTTTCTTTTCTCTTTTCTCTACCATTAATACCAATCTGACAGAATTCAGCAGCACTCTAATATCTCTTCTAGCTCCAAAAATACTGATTATTATGTTGAGAAACAAAATACAAAAAAAAATTGCCATTTTTTTTTCTGAGAGCGTTGTTTGACAATCTTACTGTGAAAAGCAAAGAAAAGTTTTAAATGCTGGCAGAGAACAGTTCCAAACTCTCTATTTCATGATCTCCTCTCATAATAAGCAAGCACAATATCTTCTGGAAGCAGCATTTAATACCTAGAGGACTGTGCATTTGTTGAGCGCCTACTCAGTGCTAAGAACTTTGCATGCACTCATTTAGCTCCTAATGACTTTTGAGAAGTCTGTTAAATTTGGTCTTGTGTATAAGGGAGGATGCAGGGAATGCCGTCTTTATTTTATGGCTAGAAAACAAAGTGCCCCCGATGCCAGCCTGGATCTGCCCGTACCCAGCCTGATGCCAACCTGGGTCTGCCCGTACCCAGGCTGATGCCAACCTGGGTCTGCCCGTACCCAGCCTGATGCCAACCTGGGTCTGCCCGTACCCAGCCTGATGCCAACCTGGGTCTGCCTGTACCCCACCTGTGCTGCACCTATTTACATCAGTGAAATACGCACAGAGAAATGCTAAGAAAGTGAGCACAATTAGTTCTTTTACTGAATCCTAGGAAAATACTAAACAAGACTGGATGTGTGTCTTACTAGAATAATCTACGAGAAGGGATCTCTCATGGAGCACAGGGTTCAACTCACCTTGTAGCATCATGTGGGTCATGGAAGGGTCAGTTCAGACAAAATTTCATGACGATGGGGAAAAGGATCAGCCCCTCATGTCTGGGGCTTCCCAAGCATTCGATCAAGTCCTCACCCTGACTCATCTATTTCGTCTTCTATATTCAGCAATTTCAATGCAACAAACAAAATAACCTTCTTTTCTATTCCAATGAAATAGAAAACATTAGACAAAAGTTTCTACTTCCTCCTTCTGACTGCACACTCATTGGTGAGCAACCGTCACTTTCTCCTTTCTCTTTGCAGGGCTAAGTCACCTACCTTGCACCTGGGTCTCTGTGCCTGGTGTGCCCAGCCTCCTCTGGATCATCTTCTATCACACATCGCTTACTTGACTGTGTCGTGGACCACCGTTCCCCACAACAGCACATAAAACACTTGTCTTTCTCAGACTAAAATAACCAAAGCTCTATCTTCCTTTAGTTGGTGTCTGACTTCTTTCAATTCTGTAATCACATACTTCATGAAGGAATCAGCTCTGTTCTGTTTCTCTACTTCTTGTCTCCAGTTTGAGTGTCCAAACTCCAGATATGGCCCATTCTGCCTGACCACAAGCTGCCTCTCCCTCCAAACAGGCGTAAGGCCCTGCGAAAGGAGGTTAGGAAAAGTGAAAAGTTTTTATAATGTTTCATTAGCAAAATCAATGACATATAGAAATAAATACACAAATATGGATGTATTAGATCAAAAAAGTAATGGAAAAATAGAAACAGTTCCAGAAATGCACGCATCTATTTGACAAACACATGCTTCCTTAGCGTAAATGAATACAGAGATAGTAGGTAACACGAACCTGAGTTGTTCCACAGCAACTTTTCTAAGAGGCTGGACATAGGAGAAGTATAATTAATATCTTTGTTATGAAAAGGAATAAGCTCCCAGTTTGGTTATTACACGAGTAAAGATGTTTTAAACTATATGTGAAGAAGATTAAGCACAAATTCCAGCCTGGGGTCCTGAGGCCCCAGCAGCCCTCCTAGGCTTGGCCGGGTTCCCTGGTCAGGTTAGAATTTCTCCAAGAACCACAAGCTTTTGCTTAATGAAAGTCTTAGTACCCCCAAGCCAACAGTTCAATTTTAACATTTTTGTACCTATTTGATGTCCCTGAAGCACCTTTTCTCACATAAGTTATTTTGTGGCATTTCAATTATCACTTACTTTATTGCTTTTGTTTCAAAGAGGCATGGGCTTCAGGAAGTCATTCCGTAAGACCAATTTTTCCCACAAGCTCAAGTATTTCTAGTGAATATTTATTTCCACACACAAAGATTTTAGGAATGCACACTCTAGGCCACTTTAAACATGTCATATTTTAATCAATGAGAATTAAAAGTGAAATACTTTTGTACTAATAAGGCCAAGCTCCTATTTCTTATTACCTGTCTGCCAGGCCTGAAATATGAACAGGAAGCCCCCCCCCCCCCTTTTTAACTTACATAAATTACATGGCATGAATCTGACAACTCCTTTTTCTCATATTCAAGATAACAAAAATAGATGAGGACACGTTAGTCAACAATGCAGAAAGGATTTGCTTTTGGATGACTTCCAAATCTAAGAAGTATCCCTCAATTTTGTTTAACAGTAGAAGCTGAAGGCTAAAATAGCCTAGAATAAATGCCTAAATTTAATATAAGCCACAGTTTTTCTAGTATGATTCCTGTGAACATGAAGTCTGCACTAGGTTTTACTTTTGGTATCCAGCCACAAGACTGGAGGCTGCGGTGCTGCTGTGCTGTGGCTGCTGCCGATGACGTCGTCACCATCTTCGTCAGCATGGTGGCTGCCTTCTTCTTTCTTCCTCCTCTGCTTCTCCTTCTTCTTTTCTCCTCCTCTTACTTCTTGGGCTCCCTCCCATGTTGCTTACCAGAGCCAGAGTTCAAGCTAACCTTTCATCCTCTTAGCTTTCTCGTTCCAATATTGTGTCTCGAGGGTCAGACTGTCTTGTAAGTTATGTTCGGACTCCAGACATTGTTGATACAGATGTTTTCCCTGACCTCCAGATCTTAGATTTATAAAATGTTACCAACCAATGAATTAGAAAACTGAGTATAATCTTAACAGTGAGAAAAGAAACATCTGAAGTTTTTTTTTCCTCAAATTCTATGCCCAGAAATCCATTTTCCCAGAATTTGAGAAAGAGAACATCTTTCTTTTGTCAGATGTCCCTGAGTTATAATAAGTAAATGGGATTTTTATATTAAAGCTGAATATAGTGTAAAGAAGTTAATCACATTATTATTAAAAATCTACCAATGCCTTGCATGAAAGGGTTGCAAAGAAATAATTACACAAGATAAACCTTAGCTGTAGCTAAAGCAGAACTGAGGAGCACTGCAAGAAAATTGGAAGTGGAAATGATAAAATTCAAGGGGTCACACAGAGTCAGGGTTAAAGAAGGTCAAGAAAGTTAAATACTTAAAAGTTTAAAATTAGTGTATTTTATTTGAAAGTTCTGCTAATGCTTACAAAATTATCTTCTCATACTGATTAAGTTTTTTTTATAGTTCCTGTAAAAAGTTATAACATTGTCGTATACCTAATAGGTTTTCAACTATTTTATTCCCTTTATTTTCTAAATAAGTTTTTGTATCCTCATGTGTACCCATAAGGACAGTGTTAGAATTTTCTTCGTTGAAGGTAGGGACACATTATTGTTTTAAAAACTAAAAAGAAAAAGAAGACAAAAAAGACAAAGAAAAAACAGTGTATACATGGTAAGAACAGGGTGGGATTGAAAGTACTCGGCCAAATAAACCAACATATGTTTTTTTGCTCACACAGAACTCAACAAGTGAGTCTGCAACCTCAGCCCAGGGTTCAGCAAAGCAATGCAAACTTGGAATCTACCTGTATTTAAATAAGTTTTATTTTTCTTCTATCAATGCCACAACTTTCAACTCCTATGTCTTATTGTAACATTTTCTTGCCCTCCATCATTTTTAATACCTTAAATAATTTTATTAAGGTTTTAATAATTTAATACAAAGTTTGCATTTATGATCTGTGTATATTTTTCAACCTAAATTTTTCACAATTATTCACATGGTGTTTTCATAGGTCAATAAGAAACCTCTCATTACAAGGGCAAATACCTTAAGAACAAAAAGCAATGAAAGGTTTCAAGCAAGACAAAGACGTAGCCATTCTTCATAGACCTGCTAATCCGAGGAACATAGATGTGTTGGTGTTTTGCTTCCACTGTCAAATCTGAAAGTCAGGAGGAAATTTGTTCCTAATGTATTGCAGCCACCCAATTTAATCTCAATGAGCCACAAGGAGCAGGAAAAGGGCTTCCATCTTCCTGCACAGCACAGTCAAAAAGGCACCAAGATTGCAAAGTTCATGGCCTCCCAGAGTACAAAAAGCGCACAATGCTGAAATGACTAGTGTGATGCTCAGATGAAGAAATTCCATTTTATGACAGTCATTGGAGAGGAAATGTTGCTAGACTGGATATACACCTTTTTTTTTCAGCTAAAGTGAAATCTGTTATAACTTAAAAGGAAAAGAAAAAGCACTAAGCTTTCTTAAAGAAGTGAATGCTATAGTCGGTCTGTATGTTTTGGGAGTAGGGCTGTGCAGAAGATTCGTATAAGAGGCTTCAGAATACATTTAACACAATAAATACGCTTTTTGAAAGTCACTATTGTTTTTAATACTTTTTGCTTACTTTCATGTGAACCCACTCTAGTAATTCCCCTCATCAGAACCGTAGCTCGATGGGAAACTCCATTTGTCCAACTTTAACTGAGAGCCCTTTTCCAGACAAAAATAACTTCCAGGGCTGGTATCTGTCTAAGGGTTAACACTATTCCTGCAAAACCTTTGTCTTCCTTTAAAGGAAAATAGTCAGGCTTATTTTCCTCTTAGTATAAATTCCTGGTTTTATAAACACACAGGCAAATAGTTTTAGAGTCGTTCATAGATACTCAGAACAATACTTAATCAAATGAGATTTGGTAGAAATACCATAGAAGTATCATTTTAAATGACAAATTTATTTCCAAAACAAGGCAACTGAGCCCACATTGACATAACATCTTGATATAAATATTCACTATCAAAACAAGACATTGAAAATGGTCCCAAATAGCCAAATTGAGGAAAAATTCTACTAAACTTTTATTTCCTGTATAAACCAATATGATATTTTGTTCTTCCTCAGGTCACGCTCTTAACTATCTCTAAATCTCGAGTTTAAATTAACAGTCATCAACAGGCGCCACCAAGCTGAAGGCATTTCTCTCTTATTTCTGGGCTGCCTGGCTTGGAGGTCCTCTACCTTGTTAGAGTCGAATAGATCTCCACTGACTATTTCTCTCCAGTAAGCACTAGACTGTACATTTTCTCTAAACATTTTGAGGTGATTTACTTAACAATCTGCTGTGATTTGGAAACCAGCACCCCAAAACTTCAACCACCTAAAATCATAAACCCACAGTATAAATAACAAATGTTGTTCCAGAACAATATTTGGAAACTTCTACCAAAAATTATCAGAGTTGGAAAATACAGATATGAGAGCTCACTACTTAGTGTGTCCAGCTTTAGCTTTTCCTTGTACAAAACTTGGATAATAACAGCACTGAGAACTGCATTCAGTATTTTTAAAAACTTTGCTAGTGTGTTGTTTGTGATGAAGATGAGAAAATGGATCCTTCCATATCCAAATCCGATAGCTCAGTCACAAATGAAACTCCTGGCTTCCTCAGTCTCAGAAGTTCTTTCAAACATTTCACTGTTGACCCCAAGAAGAAAGGGGGACCTCGTGAGGAAGGAACGACTCAACAGAGTAAGCACACAGTCTCTCAGTATTAGGGAGGAAAGTAGGTATGTGTGTGATAGAGTTATAATCTGACGACTTTGCTAGGCTGTAACATGCTTCCTTACACATTGAGTCACAGGCAACAAGATTGTCCAACAATCGCAGCAGGTACGACAGGACACAGGCAACTTTCCATGAGAGAAGGAGATACGGATAACAACAAGGAGGGTATTCTGAAGAGCAAGATTAAAAAAAAAAAATAGAATTCTGCTGTGGGGACAACATAGATGGAAACGTATGCCTTACACTTTCCAGTAGTCTTGCAAATCAGTGCTCTTCATTCTCTTAGAGATGAAATGCGGCCTTCCGCAAGTCAGTAACAATGACTCAGAGTCATCAGGAAAGAAATAAAATGCCATCAGTATACCTTGTGTGAGAAGGCAAGGAAATTGGTATACTCTGCAAATATCTCTCAGTGCATACAGTCTACTTTGATTATCACCCTCCCCCCACCACCCACAAAAAAAAAAAAATAAGCAGACAGGTTTATGAGCTTCACTGCCACTCTCAGCCAAGCTCAACTTCTCCTCACTATCTGACTTGATTAAGAGTCAATATTTACAAAATAAAGTAAAAGTATCAATAATTCAGACCCCTCTCCACAATTTACCTGGAGGTTGAAAATTCATCTTCTTTCCTATGTCAGGTACCTTCATTGTATTGGTGGTACCATTTTCTAGCCTGATACCTAGCAACGTCATAGAACAGCACTGCCACACCAAACTCTCCCCAGTGATTAAAAATACTCCTTTGGGCTGTGTGATACTGCAGCCAGGAGCCAACCAGTGCAACAAAATGCTAAGCATATTTTTCTTTTTTCTTTTCCCCCATTTTATCGATATGTATAAGTGCAATATTTTTCTATAATTAATTTAATTTTATAAAATCACATATATAAACATATTAGCTACTATATCTGGTATCTGAGAGTACAACAGCAGAGAGTCTCTAAATTCTAGCTTTAATTGTCCCAAAGGACTGGGCTTCATCCTGGAGAAAGACACTGTCTACCTCACGAACTTTGTGACTATGTCACCTACCCATTTAGAAATCCTGGAAATCACTGTCTTTGCATCTCTATTATTAAACCCAGTTTCAATTTTCAGTTACTATATTGGATGCATATTTGAAATGCACAAAAAGCCTAATAAAAATTTGATTCATTGGGAGGGGCAACAAAAAGGAAAAAATGAATTTCAAAGTTAAAATAAGGAAAGCAAGGTTCTCCAGCTAACACAATCTGGAATTTATAGAAGGCAGAAGGAACTGTTGGGCAAAATGCCCCAGACTCATTTTCTTAAATAACAGGAATTCATTTTCTTTGGTCCTGGAGCTTCAAAGCCCAAGATCTGGGTGCAGAATGACCTCTTTCTGACCTACTGAGGACCATCATTTTATACTGTCCTCACATGGAAAGTTCCCAGCTATCTCAATATAAAAACTCAAATCACATCATAAGAGAATCACTCTTCTGACCTCACCAATCTAAATCTAATTGCTTCCCAAAGCCCCGTCAACAGATACTATCACATGGTACCTGGGCAACCCCATAATAGGAAACGATGGGGTTTCAGCAAATAAATATTCAGTCTATCATACAGTTTGGTCACTGGATTCACAATTAAGAAAAAGATGAAAATTGTTTCAGGAAACTGGTCATACACATAAATATGTAAATTTAAAAAATGTAAATCAATGGCTTCTAAGCATTAGAAGTGCCAGCCTTTGCTCTTCTGAGGCCAACTCACAACCTTGGTACAAGTAAAAATGGCTACGTTATTTTACAATTCTTCCTACCAAGAAGTAGAGACTGCAACCTGTCAACTCAAGCCATATCACATGATTTTCTTAGGTTAAGAAGCCAACAGTAAATATAATGCAAGAGTGGATTGAAAAAGGGTTTCTCCCTTGGAATTTCCTTGTGTCTTCATAAGGTAATTCCTCTGTGAAGAACTCAGTCTCGCCAGCAGGGATGACAAGTCGTGTAAGGCAGAGCTCACCTCAGTTAAACGTCACTGAATAAGAAGCCTCTAGCTAACCTGCCGTGACAACAGACACAGAGGGGAGCCCGTCTGTGACCAGCCGCAGTATGACGCAACTGATCCACGTGCAAACTGCTAACCCCCTTAAGGGAAGGATACAGAGATGGCTGCTGCTATTTTAAACGACTAGACTATTGAGTGCTTTCTACACCAGAGGAGTATTGAGGAGAGCTATTAATATAAAAATTGATCTGGAGGAATGGCATAGGAGTTAAAAAGCTTGCCTTGCAAGCAGGAGGCCCTGGGTTGAATTTCCCAGCACCACACAAGCTGCGCATGGTGGTGCATGCCTGCAATCCCACCACTCAGGAGGCTGAGGCAGGAGGCTTGCCATGAGTCTAAGGGTAGCCTGGAGTCCATAGTGAGTTCATCACCAGCCTGGGCTACAGAGTAAGACCTTGTCTCAAAAAAAAAAAAGAAAGAAAAAGAAAAATTGATCTGGGAAGAGGGCAAACTCAAACCATGCACTTGAAGCACACCAATACAGTCTAGCATAAAAACCCAGAAAACAATCTCCCTTGAGCTTAAAATTTAAAGAAGAAAGAAACATTTAGGGGAGTTGGAGGTTGTCCAAGAAAATGTGAAGAACATTATAAAATATGGAAGAAAGGATATTTGGAAAGAAGGAAAAGCTTAGAATAGAAACAGCCATATATTTAAGAAGTAAAAACATAGCTATTGAAATAAGCAAATTTTCAAACTCAGGTTAAAGAGTAGACTAGACATATTTGATGAGAGAATATTTTAATTGAATGACATAAGAAAAATCTGCAAAATGAAGCCATAAGAAATACGAAGATAGAAAATATGCATTAGAAATCATTGGGTACTGAGCCCGGACGGAGTACGTTTAAAATACAATACGAATAGCAACTACAAGTAATCAGACACAGATAAGTTAGCTTAAACTTAGCTGAATGTTTTTTTCATAAATTAAGAAAGAATTCACTAAAAAAAAACCTCACAAGTTCTGGGTAAGCTAACAGAACACTAACACATCATGTAGAAATGAAAACAAAGTTACAAAATATAAAATATGAAAATCAGAAATATAACCATTCAAGAATAGCAGTTAAAACGAAAGCGTAATTTCAGCAAATAGGAATGAAATAATTACAAAAATGAGAAGACAGAGGCTCAAATTGTGTTTTTAAATTATTTACCCATGTATTCTCTCATGCTCAGCTATAAGCTACATACGAAAATCAGTAAGAGAGAAATGAAATTAGTATTTGTATAACTGGTAAAGACAATCTGAGGAAAAAAGTGACTGCTTTTGCAAAAGAGAAAAACACTTGCCTGTATTTCTCCTGAAATAAAACAAAACCCCATCATCAAAATCCTTTCTCTCCAGTCTCAGGGGAAAGGCCGGCATGCATCCTCCTCCTCTGAAGCTGTCTGTCTTCCCGAGAGGACATCAGCGCGCTGCGCTTCTCCACGTTCCCACCCATCCTCCCCAGGTGGAAGCCTTCGAACTGTTAGCTGCTTCCCCTAATTCACTATGAAGCATAGTTCATTCTTTTTTTTTTCTTGGTTTATATCAACATGTCAGACTACATATCTGGGAAAATACTCACATTAAAGAACACTTTACGGTTGATTCAAATTCAAAATTAAATTCATGTTGAAAAGAGGACTGGACTGATGAAGGGTGACAGGTCTGCTTAGAAGCCAGAAGCTACAACAAATATCCCGTCTGATCGTAGACTGTTGATACTCTGTAATGTGTTGCAGAAGCAGAAGGATCTCTCTGGAGAAAAATACCTTAACTTAGGATCTTAAATTCCTATAGCTCAATATTCAAATAACAACCTACAAGCAAAAAGTACAAAAAGCAAGTCACAATGACTGAAGTCATGAAAAAACAACAAAATCTAAAAAGACTGAAATTAAATCCATATGATTCAAATTCAGAATGATTATATTTAAAACAATATAAAGAAATACAATGGCAGTAGTGTCAGCAAACAAGAATAAGGAACGACTTAAACGGATCAGGCCAACATGAAAAACCAAAAGCTAACAGAACCTGACATCATGGGACGCTAGAGTGTTTGCCACGTGTGCTGTTGCCACGTCCGAAGACACGACTTAGACAGAGGAATCTTCAGCTCATCTTCAAGACAACCGTTCCACCAATTACTAAAGGCAATTTATGGTCATTATCTTAATTCCTCCTAGAGAAGAGATAAAATTGATCATATGGAGTAACACACACATACACCTACACACTTGTTGTGAATGGGATGGTAAATTAATAAAGAGACACCGATATGGAGCACGGCATGTGGCTGGCTCAGAAGCCAACTCAGTTTCCCCATATCTGAAGGTGGGAAATGGCTCACATGGGACTGAAGAGTTTAGGTCCATAACCACAAGCTGCGTACTTACAGAATTTTCAACAATGAACACAAGATGCAGAGTTGTATTCATGTGTAACATAATTTGGAAACAATCTTTTATTTCTTAGAAATATGTCAGACTCATCATTAAAGGAAATCTAATTCTGCAGGTAGAATTTTGCTTTCCAGAACTTTATGATAAATAAATGCCTACTAGTTTTCTTTTACTTAGCTATTGCTTAAGTAAAGAAGACACTTTTTATAAAGCCTCTGTAGAGTCATATAGAACCTCCTGTATTGAAAGTTAGTATCCGATAATCCTGAGACCAGAAACTAAATCACAATAATATATCTTGAGATCCAGCACTGTCTTGCCTTTGTAAGTGGAAACAGGAAATCAATTTTATTTTAATGCTCCATTTACACATACCATCGGCCTCTTCTTCTTTAACTTCTATTAGTAAATTCAGAAGTCCTTTACCCTGTTCTCTGAAGAAGGTAAGGGCTACACTGATGGTACTTCCATGCACACAAACTCTTTTACAATCTACAAGCTGGAAACTCTTGGCAAATTAATCTCTGCTTTTTTTCTGCAGAAAGAAATTCTTATAGATTCGGTGTCATTGCTTATGAAATGTTTCATCTCTATATATTACGATCATCACAGATGACCTAACAATGTCTATATTGCATGTGTTCGGCAACATGTACTTACACTTTTAATCTAAAACTTCTCATTTAGTTACTTCTTCTATTTGTCTACTCACTTTAAAGCCCTACTCACTGCTCAAAATCTATCCCCTTAATGTTTTAGTGTTGCTTGTTGTTTTATCTTTTTTATTTAAATAATATAAAAATGATAAAGTCAAAGATAACATTTGAAATTAAAAAGTCAATTTCATTTTCAAAATCACGCAAAGAACTTTTATAAAATAATTCTGCAGTTTCTTGTTTACATCAATACTTTTGGGTGTCATCTAAGAGAGAATATTAGAAATAGTAAATATTAAACAAATTGAAAGACATGGAAGCACAATTTTTGGTGGCTTTAATCAAAGGATGCTTCTGGCATCATTTGAATAGTCTAAAATATCAGAGCACACACCTATTTTCTTCTCCTTAAAGATACTGACATCATTAACTAGGTTAAGTTTACAGTCCAAATTCATCTCTTATTTTCGGATATCCCAACAAGAATAATTTTTAACTTAAATGAAAGAAGTGTCTGAATTTGGGATTAGAAAGGAGCAAACTGTTACATGTTTATGAAAATCATACACACTAAACACAGTAACATTTTATTAACTTTTGAGTGGAAATAAAATTTCACACACACACACACACACACACACACACACACACACACACACACAATCAGGATGCTCCAATTTATCCTAAAACATATGATCTTTTATTTCAGCTTTTGTCTTCATTTTTTGATAAGACCAGAGAGATACCAAAATGTTTCCTAAACTCCATAGTAAGAAAACTAAAATCTGTCAAAGACAAGATCAAAGTAGAAAGCTATTTATTTTCTAATAAAATTTCTAGAAAAAAGAATTCTCAAAAAAAATAGAAAATAATTTTCAAAGCTGAAAAAATTTAAGTCTTTAAATTAAAACCTCCACAAAATTCTGAACAACACTGATTTTCAATAAGAGCCCATTATTATCCAAAACACATTGTTACGACATTTCAGAGCAGAAGAATAAGGGCGATATCCTGAAAGCTTTTTAGTAAGAAAACAGATCCCCAATGTAAGACTGAAAATACAAAAATGAAAAAGAGCATGCTCACATACAGCTGTGTACGGCTTAAAGTCCTGAGCAATAACTGAATTTGAATTCCAGAGCTTCCCTTCTCCCTTGTATATAGCCTGTTGTACAAATGGCAGGAAAAGTCAGCCTGGGAAATGGCAAATCAGATCACCCGAGTTTCTGTGAAAATCCTCCCATAACTCCCCAGCTCACAAGAAACCCTATGGTAGCCCAGAAGTCCCTTCCTGGCCTGCCCCTTGGCTCCTTCTGCGCACCAACATACTGATGTTCTCACTGCTCCCTGACAGAGCCAAGCACGCTCCTGATTCACCATTACAGTTGAAGATTCCCTGTCTCAATGTTCTTTCAAATGTCAAAAACTCATACATCCTGCCCCAAAGTAACTCATACTGCCATACACAACTGCAAGTAAGAAAAATGAAACTCTAGCGTGAAACTAGAAAAGAAGCTTAAATATGACTCTAATTTTTTTCAATGCAGACCTAAAAAACAACAGTCCAAGATTAAATGAATGTTGTGGTCTCTAAGAAGAATGTCTGCAAGAGAAAGATATATTACAAGAAATAAATTAAATTAGTAAGAAGCCGAATTTTATTAAGGATATAATGGAAAGAGCATGTCTTTTGTCCAAATAAGAAAAAGCAAAAGCACAGAAACCCTAGAGACAAGTAAAATAATTAAACAAAAAGTCAATATACATGAATTGAATTTGATATTTCAAACAACTGATGGAATATAATAAAAAATATTGAATTTGTACATAATTACAGAGATTTCTCCCTTGAGGGGTACCAAAATTAACAAGTGGGAACTCCCAAGAGGAAAAACAATCATGGCCCAATGTTTTGCTAATAAAACAAAATACATCTTCATTGTGTAAATTCTCTTTCTCTCTCTCTCTCTGATTTTTTAGACAATGCCTTATCCAGTTCATTGGTTTTCAACTCTAAGGTGATTTTATGGATAAAAAGGGATTAGATTTAGATTATAGAACTGAATATAAATATTTCAACTTATTATAAGAATAATGTTCTTATTTTATATTTATACATTAATAACTGAGCTATTCATGATGGACCAGGAATAACAATACATATATATATATATATATATATATATATATATATATATATATATATATGGTGTGGTTTTTTTCTGTGGTTTTTTTTGTTTGTTTGTTTGTTTGTTTTTTGCTTGCTTGCTTTTTGAGTCAGGGTCTTGCTCTGTAGTCCAGGCTAGTCCTGAACTCACTATGTAGCCCAGGCAAGCCTTGAATCCAGAGAAATCCTCTTGCCTCAGCCTTCATGTTCCAACACTGGCTTATATGGTGCTCGGGAATGAAACTCAGGGCCTCGCACTTGCTAGGTGTTTTAGTTCCTTTTTTGTTGTTGGAGCAGAATACCTGACATCCAGAACTTTAGAGAGGAAAGATTTGTTCTAGCTCACACGTTCAGAAGGTCATAGTCCGCTTACATGTGGGTGGTTGGAAAATGGTGGAATCACAGGGCGGGGCTTAGGCTGGGTCCATGGGCTGGAGGTATAGCTGGAGAGAGAGACACACAGAGGTCCTCACGCATGGCAGAGCACAGGCAAGTACCAAGAAGATGGGCAGAACCAGCACACACCCTCCCGCTGAAGCCCCAAGCATCACCTCTTCCAACCAGGTTCCCCCTCCCAACAGTACACAATACCCATAGGTACGTGAGGTTTTGAGGGGACGCTCCTGATCCAAACCACAGCAGTAGGCAAAAGATCTAACTACTGTGCTAGTCCTCCAACCTCTGTAACCATTTAAACTTAGAAATTAAATAATAAAAGAACTATAATATTAAAATGATTTCTAAATAGGAAAATGGAAGATAGAGGGATGAATAAAAAAACTTGAGTCCAAAAATCAGCATAAACTTAAATCTCATGAAGCCGTAGTAGTGAGAGCATATTTGGGAGAAAATATAATGTAGGAGACTAGCTGCCGCTGAGAACAGGCCAGCAGTGAGAATCCACAGGAAGAGGGGATAACTGGTTTCCTTCACAAGATTTTCTGTTAAATTCTAATTTACTGTGTATTTATATTTAAATTACCCTGCTAATAAAAAATTAAAGTGCATAATTCTTTTTAGATTTACTGAGATGTGGTCTCACTCTATAGTCCAGGCTGGCCTTGGACTCATTATGTTTCTCAGGCTGTTCTCAAAATGTAATGATAGGAAAATATAGGGAAAAAAACTTGAATGATACAGATCATGTATGTGGTATTTTTAGTGGTCTTAATGATAATGTAATTGCAATTATCCTCACTGGTTGAGTCTAATACCTTGAAATAAAGTTTTCCCAAGTGCTGGAACATACTTTTCATATGTTGACTGTGATAACATTACATAGTACAATACTTAGTTAATAATAATAGGTTTTTACATTTTTAGCCTGCTTTTTGAAACAATAAACTTAGAACTTAAGGAGTCTTTTGTCAAATAAGATATTAAATAAACTTACCGTTGTTTTAGCATTTTAAAAAATACTCTTCAAACAACGGCCTTAACCAGTGGTTGTTACACAGTGACCATGTGTCACTGTCACGCTGTCATCACCGGAACGCAGTACCTGACGCCCACCATTTAGAGGAGGACAGATTTACTTTATTGTAGCTCACAGTGTCAGGAGATCTCAGCCCATGCATGCATTCCCGGCAAAAGTGGAGGAACCCAGACGAGGGCCTAACTTGAGAAGCCTCCTCAAGGTATGGCAAGACAAGAGCAGGAGGGAGAAGATGGGGGCGGAGCCTTTCCAGGTCATGACCTCAGTGACCCACCTCCCCAACCAGGCCACATCCCACCTTCTAACCACACAACTTAATCGTCCAATTAAAGCCAGTTAATCTGCAAGATCCAATCATTTTCCAAATACAAGAGATTCTGAGGGAAATTCAAAATTCAAACCATCACTACCTGCCTTTTAAATAATGACAGCTATATTATAGACACTTGGGAATAGTGCTGGTGTTATTGTGAAAATTTTTCCCTGGAGTTTTTTCAAATTAGAGTATAGGAGTTATGAAGTATTATTGACATAAAATGTGCTTTTTCCTGGAGAAAATGCTTCCATAATCTCTTAAGGTCTTATAAATCTATGCCCTATTTCTGAGATACTTAAAAATTCTGCAGTACATACAGAACAATAAGAATTTCCTCCTGGTAGGAATTTTTCTGAAAATCCAGTTTTCATGAACAAATGACTGACCAAAGATGCCTCTGGTATACAATAACCTTTCCACTTCTTGTTAATAATTTTTTTTTCTTTTAGCCACATTTTTATTTGGAAAAGCCATTGTATTCAGCAGAATTAATTAAATGTCTCAGCCCAGTACAATGCAATAACCATGTGGTAAGAATAATAAAAGACAAAGTGTCTGCTTCCTTAACAATATTGTAACTGAATAGCCCATACAGAAAATGTGCCCAATGTCTTAGAAAGTGAACCTCAAGTAGGAATGGAACTTTCCACCTTTGAAGTAGAATGCTTATATAAATTTTAAATCAGTTTTTATCTTTAGAGACTTTTGCCCCCAGACAAGTTCTTCCCAAATTTGAACATTCATTAAAATTACCTGTGGAGGATTTTAAGGCTTGTAGAGTTGAAGAACCACTATTTTACCTCTAGAAATTCTATGTAGTAATCATCTTCATTACTTTTTAGTTGCTGGAATAGAATAGCAGACATCCACAACTTAAACTATGCATTACTTGTGGCATTCCCAGAAAATAGCAATCAATTACAAATATATTTCTAGTTAATAATAAAATTTAAGCCCATAATTTTCAACTCCCAACAACTCAGCATGATACAAAGAAAGGAACAGAATACAAAAAGGGGGTGTAGAAAAGATACAAAGCATGAAAAAATGTCGCATTTCTAAATGATTGTTAGGCATTGCTAAAGCTTGAATAAAGCCAATTATGCCCAGAAAACGGCAGCATCCATTATGCACTAACGTTAATATCGCCTATTTTAAATGTTATAAAATGAAGTCATTCTACTCCACAAAATCAGCATTCTTCTATGGTATGCACACGTAGTAGGTGGGGAGATTCCAATTAGGTAAATGCTGATGTACTGATCACTTTCTCAGATCCTTTGCTTCAATATTCTTTTTTTTTCTTCTAACATATTTGAGCTTCTCATAAGAGACAGTTTTAAGAAGCAGGTTAAGCCTGTCAGCTTGATTGGCTCAATCACCACCTAGAGGATTAGTAAAACGCATTTTGGGTGTGTTTAGGTAGGTCCTGGCGCTATGACACTGGGGGTGTGTCTGGTCCCGTGTCTCTTCCTCCCTGGTTCTGCTCTGCTGCTTTGCTACCACCACCATGAGGTGGGCAGCATGCTCTGCCAAGCCTTCCTACTGCCGTGGTGCACCTGTTTTGAACCACGGACCGACCATGGACTGAAACCTTCCAAACTGTAAGCCAAATTAAACCCTTTCTCCTTCGATTTTGTATGCTGAGATTCAGTCTCAGCAATGAAAACCTGACTCATACACAGATATTGTATTCTTAAAAACCTCTTTCAAGGAATCATAACGTGATAAATTTCATTTGATGTTTCTCTTTAAAGACTGCCTTCTGAAGTAAGAATGCATACATGCAAAAGAACCAGAAATGCACAGTCAGAATACACACTTACTTGGTAGGCTAGCATTACACAAAGGACAATGGTGGGGCATTTTTTAATCCTCCTATCCTTCATGAATAAACACTTATACAAAAATCATATGAATGAACTCCTGAAAATAGACACAAGAAACACAAACTCAAATTATCATTTGATTCAGTAGACACCAAATTAAATTGCCATTAAATTTCTAATCACTTATTCTCAATTTCTGCATTTACCCTCTTATGAACCTTTTGGTCTACAAGCCACTTTGAAAAGCAGAGATTTAATGCAGTACATTTATCAGAATGCTGACTGGATCCACTGACAAGGGTTTACAAAGTTGAGTCTTTTATAAAACAATGATGGGGTTACCTAACTTTATGCTTCATTGTCTCATAAAATTTCATATTTTACCTTCCAATGCACATAAATAAACATAAAACCTCCATCTATGCTCCCCAAACTACCCACTTGAGTTCAAGTCAGATTTATCCTCAAATTCTACTGCTGCTCTTCAGGCCATAATTCACATCGGCTAGTGTAGTTTTTCCATTTTTTTAAAAAAGCAAGGTCCTTTATTGGTTGAAGGTTATTTCTGTCTTTATTAGTGTAATGTTCAATAATATTTTAAATATGTATTTAGTCATTTCATGGACACCTGCCTTCTTAGCTAAATGCTGTGTGGCCATAGTATTTGTATACATCTCCACTTAATATTATACACAATAATTAATAGAAAGTAACAAGATAATCATGGTAGGAAAATCAGTTTATAAAATGAGACAGTTGGCATTTTAGCTGGAGGCAAACCAATCCAAGATTATCTTCTTCTATACCCCTGAAGACTCTGTATTTTTCTTTTTGTACTTGTATTTCAGACATAACCAACCTTTCTTTTTGGAAGAAGTTAATTCGTGGGAAAAGCTCAAGCTAAAAAGTTTGAGCCCCTAGTTGCCTAATATCAACACGAGTCCTGGACTACCAACGTGAGAGTCCAGCAGCACACAAAAGAAGCAGCTGCAGGAGAGGCTATGTGGTTCCATCGTATCATGATAGAATCAGAAAGCTGAAACTCAAGGGGAAGGACAGAATTAGAAAAGAAACGAAACTCTTGGAGCACATATACTACAAATATTTGAAAAATGAGTATGAGCCCTGGAAGTAGAAATTTTAAAAATATATTTAACACATTTCTTTTTTTTTAAATCCAAGTGGTTTTCTCTTTGCATTACTTTATGAATTTATATGTGCCTGCCCAGTTAGATTTTTCAAAATGCTCATTTTTACAGCATTTAATTTCAGCTATAGCGCATCAAAATCAAATCACAGTGCAGCAAAGGGCACATCTCTGGAGAAACATGTGTGTTTCCTACCTTAGCTCAGAGAGCACTCGCAGGCACACCCTCTTTGGAACACGCTACTCCTGACCCAGATCCCACAACCGTTGAGCGGGGCCCCCACCAAACAGCCCATCTCCAATGACAGCCACTCACGGTAGCTGCTTTGCTAATCTCAACCTGGCCTCCGCAGAAGGAGGGTGTGATTGATTGCAGTAGGAAGTGTCGCAAGGGAGTTATTCAATCAGAATTTGGCACAGCTTAGCCCCTGCTGGCAATCAGTTGGTAGACTGTTTCAGCCTTCTGGACCCCTTACTCCACTCGGGCCAACAGCGTTTCTAGTCACTCTTGAGGTACACTTGGCAGCTGCAGAATGGAGCACCAAGCTGTGAAACGCGCACAGCAGCACCGACTGCGCCTGTCTGCCTCTGAGCGCCAGCATCTTCCCCTCGGAATCTTCCCTTGCTCCATGAAAGCTTTTAGTTTATTTTGTATGTTGGAAAGAAAGATTAGAGACAAGGGATCTACGGATGCGCCTCATTAACCACCCAGACTTGTGCCCAGAAGTGGCATCATGCGAAATGGATTGCTCTCCTCCTTAACTGCGCTGTGTCCTAGCATGCTTGATTAAATCGCGTGTTGCTTTACATTCGCGTTCCTACACTCCCTTTGTTCTCTGCTTGTTTGCCGGGGCATTACTGGTTGTTTTCTAGTTGTTTATGTTCACTTCAGAATTTGCTAAGTTTCACATTTGCCCTTTGCGTCTAGATATAAATCCACAAGGAAAATAATGTTCTTTTATTTTTCAAATGTCTACTTATCCAAATAACTCGCATCAGCTGCGACCTATCCATTCTACTAGAATGTCTACATATCTTCCTCTTGGAAACGGCAATAGGAACCAAAACAACAGCCTAAGAAGGAAATAACGAGAGCTGCTCACCTCTCCTACCTGATTCATCCTCTCTTCCAAGCTACTGATGACATCTTTTATCTTTGATTTCCCAGATCAGCTCTAAAAGTAGAGAAAGCCAAGTCACTGACGTTACCCCTGTTCCTTCTCACATCTATCCACAGTAGCCTTCTCACGTCCAATGCCAGCTAACAGCCACATAGCTCATGAAATATTTCCTAAATGTACTTCATTACATATTTCTAGCCTTTCACACGTCGCACCTATCAGCCAGTGATTCAAAGGTCTTTTTAAATGTTGATCAAAGGGAAGATCTGCAATGGAAAGAGCTAGCCCTGGAATCTACAGTTCACCTATTAATCGATAAGATGCCAATGTTGTAGGTCTCCTACTTGTTCTCAAACTCCTTTTGTTCACCTTCACAAAAGTTACAATTTCACAGACTGCTGACACAAAAATAGTAAAGAAAATCACAAATCCTACCAAATTCCTTCCTGTGTTTATTATTCATGATTATTCTGATCTGACTGTGCTATCTTAGCTACTAACTAGTTTATGCCAGATTCTTTTGAAAGGTTTGATCAGTCTGTATCTCTCTGTCTCTGCTCACTGTTTGTCACAGTACTGCTGGTGTCATGCCAATAGCTGGGCTTGCTGCTCCCTCATTCCTCTGGGGAGATCCTGTCTCGTATACAGTATAAAACAAAGGCACTGAACGATCCTCAGTCACACTCAGGGAAGCATCCTGCTCTCTGAGCAGATATATAAGGCCAACATGATAATAAGCTTCTGGGGACAGCATGAGAGAAAGAGAGAGGTAGAGAGAGGAAAACGGGGGGTCCTTCTTAAAGCTATTTAGCTTGTGTGACAAAGCCTTCCTGATTAAAACAGAAAGACGCAAATGAATCAAGTTAGACAGCACCTTTAGATTTGGCCTTTTGAAATAAATTATTTGCATGTACTATGAGAAAGTGGCATTTTATGTTATCAAAGACATCATGGTATTCTCTTCTTATTCAGCATAAAAAGATAAGACATACATAGTGTTTAGGATATTCTAAAGTCATTTTTGAAATATGCCAAGTATAAAAGTCTAAATGCTTATATTTTCCACGTTATTTAGTCATTCAGCATGCTAACTGCATAATAAAATTCTTTGATTACATTTTAGCATTATAATTAATATTTATTAAGCTCTTCTTATGTTAGTCCTATATCATTTGCATGTGTTTAATAATTATTTATCCCAATTGAGGATGCTCAGACAAAGAAATGTTATGCAATTTATCCAAAGTGACACAATTAATGAGCAAAGAGCAAGATGTTTATTTTTATCTTTATTTTTAATTATATAAAGTGTATAATAGGATGTCTCGGTAGACTTGATTTTTAATCCCAGGGCTCAGTTCCACAGAAGATTCTCCTTGAGGTCACTTTTGTATGAAATTCTGAAGATTATTTTGAAACTTATAAAACATGACATTATATCCCACTGGTTCACTTCATGCACATCAGTTACTCTGAAAAAGGCTTAATAGCAATAGGGCCCATTTATTTGATTTTGTAAATCAAATAAAAAATGTATGAAAGCTTCCAAGCCCCTGTTGCCCCTTTGATGGATTTAATAAATTATACACTTTGCTTGCTCTTATATCATAAAATCCTCTGGGCAACAGAAAAAAAAGCAGCAGAAAATATGTCCTAAAATTACTCCTCTCAAAATTTCTTCAGCTCCAAGAAATATACATAAGTAACTTGTTTCAAAACCAACCAGAAAGAGAGTCACCCAAGCTGATGGTCCACATACCAAGCTTCTTGAATCACACTTCCTATAGGCCTTGTCTTCTCTAGGACCCACAATTGTACACTCTGCCTTAAATCAAATTTCCTCTTCATTAATAAGGTGATGATCTTGAGTTCTGCTATCAGCTCTTATTCACATTCTGTGTACTCCAAGGGAAAAAAGTAATAACATATATTAAGGAGAAATTTGTGAACACAAAATGTGAAAAAAAAAATCTTTGGCTCGTTTAAAGCTAGCATAGACACGCTGCGTGTCTCTATTCTGAAATGAAACCACATTTAATAGCTACTTGAGCGAAAGGTAATAGAAATGTCATTGACTTTGACTCTTTGACAGACCTAATCTATTCTTTGGAATTAAGGGGCCTTTATCATCCAAAGCAAGTTTAAAAGGACTTGTCTGTTTTCCACTCAGAATCTCATGAGATATCATCCTCCTATGCTTTCCTCAAAGAGCGAATCTTTCATTTCTACTATTGGCCTAAAGTTCTATAGTAAAGTTATTTAACCAGAAATAAGACTGAAGATGCAGCTCAGAAATAACTTTATGTCTTAGCACATTATACTGTCATATTATTATACAAACTTTTGGCAAAGTTGGTTTTATCTCTCGAGGCCCATGTAACTATGTGTCTTGTCCTCGTTCATGAAATCACACAGGTGAGAAAGAAATGTGACCTCCCCTTGCCCAGGTAAGTCTGCCCATGGATATGCCATCCATGTGGGAAGACTATGTAAATATAGACCATATATTATGATATTGCAAGTTCAAAAGTCTATTTTTATTGTTAAGATTGACAAATATTTTTAAAACCAACTACACATGCCTATACATATCAAAATTACCAAAATAATTAACAGAAATTATTACTGTCTAAATATCAAAGTTACTTCATTAGAATTTTTCTCTTTTTTCTCTTATTATATATTCTTTTGGTCCTAATAGAGCTTATCTTTAATTTTTGGTAGTAAAAATTAGTCATTTTCAAGATAAACATTATTTTCTTTTCATGGTTGCAAGCGGCTTACACAAACGAACAGATGGCAGTGTGCAGGTACACTTTTTCTTAAAAATGGTCTTGTTGATCATTTTTCCCAGAATGTTTTCTACTGACTTCTAAAAAAGAAATAAACATATTCTAAAACAATGACATCTAAACAGACTGGAAACATAATGATGCCAAAGTTTCTTCATCATTCTATCCAAGAATTCGAGATACAAAAAACAAAATTATGAGTAAAAAAATTCATCCTAATAGAATTTTTAAAAATATATTTTATTTTATAAGCAAAAATAGCCTTCATAGAAGTCCAAAAGGAAAACTAATTGGATTATTTCAATTTAGGTCACTTTTTTCCAAATGCATACCTTCCTTGAGAATTAGCTCTGGATGTTCTGTTTTAGAACAGTTGTAGGTCATTTGGTTCCACTGTCTCATCTGCCCCATTTTGCCATAGATCCTGTATACCAGAGGCCCTGTGCGGTGTGGGTCTGTGTGGAGATAAACAGGGTGAGAAAGCCATGTGCACCAGTGCCCGGCTTACGTCTTCACACACTTGCAGTCAGTCATTGTCCAGCAGGTACTTGGCTTTAAGAAATGCATGAAACAATTTTAGAGTTTGCAATGATATTAATAAAATAGTTCTCTGTTGTTAGCAATAATTATTTCTGCTTACTATAAATTGTCTTATCGCTTCAAATGGTAGACACAAAGTATACTTTTTTAGGTAGCAGAGATGTAGAATAAATATATTACATACAAAAGAGCACTTAAAATTTAAGAATAAATGTTTAAATACTTAATTAAAGGTGTAATTTTACTCTGTAGTAAAAGTCATGGATTTTATGCAGAGCAGTATGTTTCTGAGGATCCAAGGAGGACCAGCCTTTTAGTTCATTAGGCAAGACCTAGGATTAGATATGGCTTTCCAAGTGAAACCCAAACCCTTCACAAAACATTTGTGGTCTCAGATATCACTAGAAACCACCACACTGTAGGAAGGGTCACTGAAAGGTTTCCTGAGGTTCACAGACCTTTAAGCAAACTCAAGATGAATTTTTTCCAAGGACAAACGCCAAGTTTTTAGCTAACCTTAGTTAAATTTCATGTGAACTTTACTGGCATGCCAAACCTAGACCAATTAATAATTCTGAGAAAATACTGGGCAAAGCTTAGGGGTTTCAACTGAAGTGCTGCTATCCTTCATGGCTCTGATTATAAATACCATGTATATGGTACAAAGTTTACCACAGTCACCCAAAAACTAAAATACAAAGATTGCAATTTTTCATTGTACAAGTGGCAATATTTTTGTCAATATTTTCAAGATATCACTAAACAGTTTCTTCCAAAAATGTGTTAGTATATAAGCCAATTAAATATAATGCTTTCTCAGTTACTGTTTCCAAACTTATCTTTTCCTTGTACAATATTCACAATGCCTATGAACCAAAAGGAGTCCTAGGTCCTTGTGTGGTTCAGGAATATGCCACAAGTTTACACAAGGTTCCAGCATGTAATTCTCTAGACAGTCGGAGTCAAAGGCTAGATAAGTCTGTATTTATTTCTCTTAAAATGGCATATTTCTCTACAGGGAATCAATCATTAGTTTTTACAAGTCAGTTGAAATTCTCAGAGATGAAAATATGCACAGATGTATTTTCTGTGCTCTGGTTTGGATCTAGAATGTCCCCCAAAAGCTTTGTGTATGTGGATATTGTGCAATGCCAATGAAACAATGTGCTGCTGGGAAGTGGGGCCTGGTTGGAAGGGATAGAACTCTGAGGTTTGAGCCAGATCAGGTGGGGACCAGGAAGGTTCCTCCCTTATGTGACTTTCTGTGTGCCACGCTGTGGAGAGCTTTTCTCTGACTAGACCTCCGTTATATGCTACCACCATTATGGACCATTCAGAAAGGGACTGTGTGAGACCATCTGAAACAGTGAGCTAAACTAAATCTTTCCTCCCCTTAAGTCATAGATGTTGGGTATTCTAACTCAGCAACAAATAGTTAACTAAGAAATTGGAACCCGAGAAGTAGAGTTGTTGCTGTGACTACCTGGCCATGTGGTTTGGAAGCATCTGGAACTGGCTTGAAAGAGGAGTTTGGAGAAGTTTGAATATGCCAGATAGAAAAGCCTTAAGATGCTGCAAGTCAAGCATGATGGGAGATTCTCTTCAGAGCTCAGAAAACTAGAATGCTGAGAGAAGTGTGGATTGTAAATGCTAGGTTCAGGAGGTTTCAGCTGGGAAGAAAGACTTTATTGACAAAGGGCCTAGAAACCATTATACTATGCTCTGGCAAAAAATAAAAAATAAATAAAATTAAAAAATTAAAAATAAATTAAAAAATTTTTAAAAAGTGTTGGCATTTTGACCCTGTCTCAAGACTTTGCCTGACACTTAAATTAAGAGAGTTGGACTCCATAATCTGGTGGAAGAAATTTCAAGGCAGCCCAATGTTCAGGCTGCCACATAGGTACTATTTGCAGCTTTCAGCCAGCTCTACACTAAAAACATAAAATTAAAAAAAAAAAACAGCATAGAAAAAAGATCAGAAAAGTTCACAGTATGAGGCAGAAGAGCACAAGGATATTAAAGAAACAAGCATCAAAAAGAAGCCAATACTTCAAACTAGGGCTACAAAAGAGGCCTTGAGGGTGTCTCAGAAGTCAGCAGGACCCCATTCTTCATCAATTAAAGGTGGAAAAGCAAATGAATTTTCTATTAAAAGAGTTCCCCTGGGCATCTTGCAGGGTCACATAGAAAGGCAAATCCCTAAAGAGTTCAGCCCTGCAACACTCACCAGCCTTGGCCATGACTGTCCAAGGGGGCTGAAACTAGCGCTGGACCTTGACATCATCCACAGGGTGTTGGTTTTATGGGCACTCAGAATGCAGAACTGTGAGGTCTTGGAGGCTTCCACCCATGTAACAAAGAAAAGGCTTGAAGGAAAGGCACTCTGCCCCTGGGAGGGCAGTGAATGATGTTGTGAAGGAGAACGTAAGGTACAGTAGACACCCCAGGAATTTGGAGATGACAGAAATGTAGACTGCCATTTGAAAAAGTCACATACAGACTGTGGGCAAAGCCAGTCTAAAGAAAAGCTATGGAGGCTGCAGTCAAAGGGAATGCTGGAGAGGCGGGACCACTCAGGCCCTTCAGAGCTCACATCCTACCACATGGGGTTTGCATGGGGTTTCAGATACAGAGCCTCAGAACTTAATGGAACTGCAGAATTTGCTTATTGTGATGTTAGGTTTAGTTCCTGCTTTCATCTGATTTCTATCTAGCCTCCTATTCCTCTCTCTGGGAATGGAAATGTCTGCCCTGTGCCACTGCTTTTGGACGTGTTCAGCTTTCCTTGGACTTTCACAGGGCCTCACAATTAAGAGTTTGCCTTTCATCTCAGGAAACCTTGGACTTTTTAGCGGTGCTGGAACTGCTAAAGCTTTGGTAACCCTTAGAGAAGAGCTGAGTGCATTTTGCATAAAGACGTGAATGTAAGTCTTTGGGGATCAGGGGCAGAATGTTATGGTTTAGATCTAGGGTGTCTCCCAAAAGCCTCATGTATTAGGATGCTGCAAAATACTAATGGAACCATGTGCTGTTAGTCAATCGTGGTGGGAACTGGTGGAACAGTGGGGCTTCAACCAGGTGGAGTAGATTATTGGGACAGGACCCAGAAGGATCACTCCACACCCTGTGTGTGGGGTGGAACATATATGTAACCCCCAGGTACTTGAGAAGCTGAGGCAGGAGAATGACAAATTTGAGTCCACCCAGGACAATTTAGTCAAACCTGGTTTCAAAATAAAAAATTAAAATTGAGGCTGGGAATGCAGCTAAGAGGTGGAATAGTCTTACTTACTTTGTCCTTGCTGTGACAAAATACCTCATTTACACAAAAAGTTCATTTCGGCTCAATTTCAGAGGGTCTCAGTTCATTCAGCAATGGTGGAAGTACATAGCAAAGGCAGAAGTGGAGGTAGGTCCTCACAGCATTGCAAACAGGAAGTCAGGAGAGGGAAGATAGGCCGAATTGGCTTATACCCTTCCAGGTCCTGTCCCAGTGACCCATCCCTTACAGAACAAGCCTCAGTATCCTGCCGTCTGTGAGTTACGCTTCAAGCACCTCCCCAGGTCCAGCCAGGTCCCACCTGCCAACAACACATGGTTCCATAGCTATCCCACCACAACAGCTTTTGGGGGACATTCCAGATCCAAACCACCACAGCATCACCGGACCCAATCCACATCACAGGATAGAAAAACAAAACAAAACAAAACAAAACAAAACAAAAAAAATACTGACTTTCTAAACTGAATGGTTTTCAAGATGCTATTTGTATAACTAATCTATGTCATGAATATTTTCCAAGTAAAATGAGATATTTAACAGCGAAGTACTCTTATCCTTCTGTTTTTCATTTTTTAAAAGTTTAACATGGCAAAATAAAAGAGCATTAATTTGAGAAATTCACCTTTCAGAAGCCTACCATCATAACCCAATTGCTCAGTTGATGTCTCGTTTCTCTTTCAATTAAACATTTACATATTTATAGGCATAATGATAAGGTCCTTAGAATTTCCATGAACATAAGCTGCATTTCAAGAAGACATTTTCAGCTACTTAATTATTTCCAGTACCTCAATATTATTTGAAAATGCATATCAATACACTTTCCACTCACCATGAGAATAATGATTATCAGGAATATTTTACATTAGATTTACTTTATTTAGAGCCATAAAAATGCCAAATTATAAAATGTATGTTAGAACTGTGGGCCTCAACTGTTTGTCTGAACTGCTTGTAGACGTATAAACATAAAATATTCTTTGTGCTTATGTGAATTTACATCTTCTGACTGTATAAAACAGTTTTTACCACATCATGGAAATGGTAGAAGTTATAGAATTACATCATTCAAGGGACTTACTTTTAATTGAATATTCTTATGATATTATAGGTATCCATATATGTGTACACACATATTCCTATTTATATAAAATACATACTTATATGTTTACACAAAGTTTGATTTTTATATGTATTTCTTTTTTCACATTTCTATAAAGAGTAAAAACGTCTTCCTTTTGGCAAAATATAACAAAAATGCTATTCTAACATTAGATCCGCTGTTCTATAAACAAGGCTTATACGTAAACAGCTACAGCCAAGTTTCTATAACGATGCAAACAGTGGAGAGCAAACTGAAATCTTGTCTTATCGAACGTATTCTGTTTAAAATATTTCATAGACTATTTTTCACGTTTGACAACATAGCTACCCATTTAAATAGCATACACTATATATATTCAGCAAACAAATCACAAAAGGGGATAGCAAATGGTCTGGGGAGCTTTGTTGTGACCACTGCTACTGTTGAAGGCACAGCCCTCGGCAGGACGCTGTCTGAAGCAGCAGAAATATCCAGCTCTCACGTCTGCCATAGCTGTGTCCAGGAGAGGTCTTCACTGAGCAAAGCTCATTAAGAAAAATGATGTGCTTTTATCCTGAGCCAGCCTATCTTTCTCTAGCTTATTTATACTTTTTACTATTATTGTAAAGACAAAATTTGATTGATGGGTCCTATCTAGTAGTACTTTTTTTCCCCAACTTCTCCTTATCAAGCAGACATTGGCTGAGACAGGTAAGAATTTTCTCAGAACTTGCTTATCTAAAGTAATCAATTTGAGACTCTCAATGCGGAACTAAGTCCTGTTAGAGGAGGTTCCTTTGGTATGCCTGTTATCTTTTTCAGAAGGGGATGTATGAGTGTAAGGTGAGGAGTGAGATTAAGATTCAAAGGAGAAAGCAGAACCAGGGATGGCTGAAGGCTACAAAAATGCATTGAAATGCACTGAAATGCATGCCACCTTCGCTCTCTCTTTTGAGATAGGGCTTCCCTAAGTCACTGAGTTGCCAAGGCTGGGCTTGAAGATGTGACCCCACTGACTTGACCTTCACACGTCTGTGCTGCTGGCCCATATTGCCAGTGTAGGAAGACTTCACGTGGCCATCTCTTACCTATGTAGTCAGGGAAGCACATGAGGCCATGGATCAGTCTGGAAACTACAACAGGCTTCGTGTCTGCCTATACAGTTAACTCAGTCATTGCAATGCAATGCTGCTTGAAGTCCTAACATTATAAATTGGTTGTCAACCCTGGCCTAATCCCAGTAATTATTAAAATGTAGATTTCCTTGGGAGATGATAAAACATTAAACCTTGACACTGCTTTGTACATTAGAATTCTGCAAACACGCTCTTCTTCTGAAAGCTAGATCTGAAGCCACTGTGCATCACGCCAATCATGTGACTCACCCTATCCTTGCTGGGTAGACATAACAAAAGACTGAAGTCAGAGAACATCGCACTGAGTTTAGGATTTACATCAGTAACCAGAAAGACAGTAATACCTATCTACCTTCAGGTATCCCCAGAGAGAGTTCTAGTTACAATCCTTTGATGAAAGCATTATAAGAACTTTCCAAAATGGATTTCCTTGAGCAAATACAGCTCTAGCAATACACTAAAGATTAAATAAATATATATTTATGAATACATTATAAAATATATTAGCTATAATTTTTGCATATTGCCTATAGGGAGTTTGCAGTAGTACTTTGGAAAAGATAAAATCCAAAAAGTCTGTTTGCTATGCTAAATTGTACATTTATTAATAATTTTATTAACTAGTTTCTGAACAGTTCTAATAATATTTAGATGACACATCAGCCATGAGTCTGAAGGTAGTTGTAAGGTCACTCCTATGTGGGTTTTACTAAGATTTCATTCTTGGAATAGGTCAAGAAATTTGGAAGATAAAATTTAAATTGTTCCAAAAATATCAGTTCTGGCCTAAACGAAGACTTCTATCAAAATTCAGTCTTCTATCAAAAATTCAAAATATGTATACCACATAGCACAAAGAATGATATCAGTCCCAAGTCAAAATTTTGACTTCTGTTCCTCTTTTCCATCAACTATCTTAGGAGCATTATCATAAGCTTTCAATCAACGGCATTTTAATAAAAATCTGATCCATTTTATTTACTTTTAAAAGTGTAACTGATGTTATTAATCTCTTTAAAACCAACTTTCTGTTCTGATATTTAAAACATTGGTTGCCAATATAAAGAATCGATATCATACCTTTTGCTTTATACTTTATATCCAGTTATATATGTGAATGTGTATATAAATATATATACACATATATACAAATTGTACAAATTTAAAATATTTAATAGTATAAAATTAACTCAGTTGTACTATGTACATGTTTTGAATAAAACAAATGTATAAAGGAATTCAAGAACTTTTAGAATGTGTAGAGAAGCAAGAAAATGGATATTCAACACCTCTACATACATATGTACATATATACACATACATATGAACTTATATAAATATATGTGAACATTTAATGAAGGGAAACCACATATTCTGTATATGCTATATACAAGCCAGACTTTACAAGTTGCGTCATTTATATTTGCACTTAAGTTATTTTTATTCCACTGGTTAAATACTCAATGATTTCCAAAGTAGTGTCCTCACAAGTGACTTTGGCACAATGTAAAGCCCTTCATAATGTTCAGACATTTTTATCTGTTGATTTAGCATTGATTGTGAAAAGATGTAAATTGTTATCATGGATTGCTTCAAGGCCCATTTCGCTTTGTCTAAAGGAAGTACTAAATCAAAGACTTAAGAATTTTCTAGAAATTTTAATGCTGAGGTACAACAGGCTTCCTATTCGAGTGATCACACTAGCATTTGCTAATTAAGACTGTTCAGCTATAATGTAAATGAAACTATGGAAATGACCACTTATATAAAATATAATGTTTGTCTGTACATCAACAAACACCCAAAGAAAGCCCCAGCTGGTCCCAGACCTACACAACTTATATCTTAGTTGTTAATACTGCAAGAGAATGAGAATTTTCAACAGAATACACTGTCACCTTGAAAAAGCTGTCATTTTAGTTGTATAAAAGGAAATAAAAAGCAGGCATATTGACTAGGTAACCAGTAGCATCTATTCTCTGATCTTCCTATACGAAGAAATGGGAGAAATTCATCAAGGTGACACAGACAGAAGGGTACAACTCAGTGACTGAAGACAGAGACAGACAGAAAACAGCTCCCCAAGGAGGAGAGAGAGAAGAGCTGTAGAAAACAAGAAAGTAGCAACAAGATAAACTGTTTAAAAATCTTTGAGAAGCAGAACAACAATACATAGAAAAGTGCACAACTATCCTTAGCGCCACATCTTAGCTCTCCCCGGGTGAAGAGGGCTGGGGCCCTAAAGCAGAAGGTGAGTGTGGAGAAGGCAGGGGTCCTGGCACCAGCACTGGCTCAGGAAACAGCGAGCTCACGGCCAGCTCTAAGTCCTGTGTGGGTATCTACTCTGACCACAGACCCTCCTGCAGGGCAGCCAAGCTCTGGGGAAGAAGCCTACTGCAGGCAGCTGTCATACCCCAGAGGCCAGGCAGCTCCGCCAAGCTGTGAACGGACTGCCACCTCTGAGCTAGTAGCTAAAATAAACCTTTCCTCCCTTCAGTGGTGGATGCCAGGTGATGTCCTGGGGACAAGAATGTGATTAAGCCACATACCGAAATTCGTCATTTTATAAAGTTAGTTAATACTGGCAAAACCATAGTTTAAAAAAGAACAAAGGATAAATGCTTGTCTAACATATTCTAACACTTTCACATGAAATTATTCTGTTTATTAGTACGTTGCAGGTCATTATTTTGAGGCCTTCTTGTTTTTGTTTTTTACTTTTAAATTGGGCCATTGTTTTTCACTTATCGGTAGATGAGTTTTGAGTACAGATATATGACATTTATGAGAAGATTAAGAAATATTGAAAAGTAACAAGAAAGATATTACAAGCATCTATTATAACCAGACATTTAAATACATTGATATACAGAAATCAAAATATATGTATACATTACCTCACATATTCATCATTCAGTGGAAATCTAGAAAAATCTATGTGAAATATCCTAAAGCACATAAGAAACATTCCTGACTCTTCTAATTACTTAAACAATTAGTCTTATTTCAAAAAAGATAAAAATAGCAACAGACTGAAAGCATAAAAAACCAATGAATAAAAATAAAATAACATCATGTTTAGTGAAGTGAGTCAGAAGCAGAAGGTGAAACACTGAATGGTCTCTCTAATATGAGAGACCCAGATCACAACTATCTCATGGAACTTAAGGTGAAAAACAAAGTGAACCAGGGGAGTAAGGTGGGGAGGAAGGGAAGGGTGGGGAGGGGGAGGGACAAAAGGAGAGTAGGAAAATCCTTGTCACCTTGACAAGATATGTATGCAAAAAAAATGTTCAACTTCATTGTAAACCTTAAATTTTGCACTTATACCTATCAATGAAATGGCAAAATTTTTTTTAAAATAAAATAAATGTTGGGTAGTTCTTAAATGCTATCATCTATGTGCTTGTATGTAGGCATTGCTTACCTAGATTCACATTTTTAATAATATCAAACACACACCTGTTATAAAGTAGTTGTAACATATAAAAATGAGATAAAGGAAAACAAACTCATCAATTCCATCACTCCAGAGCAACTATGGACACGGATAATAGGGCAATTTTTTAAATTCACTAAATGTTTTTTAAAGGGATAAATCTTACAAATAATAAAATTAACACCTCTTATGATTTATCTTTTTAATTAAAATAGAGCATTATTTTACAGTAACCTTTTGTTTCTTCCTCAAGTGCAATTTTTATATCAGTCTTTCTCTCTGAAGCCATAACAAATGATTTCAAACCGAGCCAAACTACCCAGACCATCTTTCATTTTGCTTTGGTAGACAAACGGCCTGTTCTCCAAGTATTTAACAGGCAATGCATCTCTCTTTGTTGATAAGAGAACATCAGTTACTGCCTGTCCTCATTACTTGTCCTTAATCCTCAGATGAAAGTCCAGCTGCTTCAGTCCCTTTTCACTTGTACTTTCCAAATTAATATAACAAAATAGTCACAGTTCTCTTGATAGGAGTCACAGCAGCAGTGAGCTCTCAGTTATGATGCCAATAGCTTGCTGCTTGTATATAGATGCAGATTTCTTCATATTTCTAAGAAACCAGTCAGCCTTCCAAATTCTTTATTTTTTAAAGTTATCCCATATTTAGAGTTTTGAAGGATTATAATTATTAGCAGAAGTACACTCATACTCTTGCCACTCCGAGTCCCTCTTTTTAATGCCAACAACAGTAGTGACAGCAATAACAACAACAATATATCGTGTACTACTGGGTCCTTCATTCATCAGAACAATGAATCAAAGCTTACTACTGAAAGTCTAGGACAATGAGATTAAATCCCCAAAAAAGTAGAAACAGGCCACTCTGGAGACAGTAGAGACACTGACTTAACAATACCTTTGTCTATCAATGCCATGAGCAAGAAAGTACCCTAAAAAATGTAACCCTGAGGATGTGTAAAGACAAACAAATTGAATACACCTGACTGAACAGTGTATTGAAGTGTATGTCCACAGAGCTACACAGTAAAACAAGGTAGGACAGATTCAATTACAATTGTCTCAATAGTCTTGAAGTATAAAGGCAAAGTTGACTACAGAGAATCGCTGTGCCTACCTTACTACTCTCTCCATAAGTGTACGCCCTGCCCTCTCTGTATCAAATCTTCCTTGAAGACACTGCTGTCTCATCCCTTTCTTTCTCTCTTTTCCTTCTTCCTTTTCTTTTCTTTTTTTCTTTTGGTTTAGTTTTTGTTGTTGTCTGTTTGTGTATCAATCTTTTGCCTGTAGACACATGTAACACTTTAGGTTCTAGGGTGTTGCTCAGTAGTTAGCTTGTCTAGTGTGCCCAAGGTCCTGGGTCTGATCCCCCTTTAACCACATAAAAATTAAGCAGGAGTGGTGGGATACATCTGTAATCCCTGCACACAGGATGACTGCCATGAGTTCAAGGCCAACTTGAGCTACATAGTGAGTTTAGAACCAGTCTGGACTACAGAACACATTTCTATCTCAACAAACAAACAAAAAAAGCATTCCAATACATTTCTAGCATCTATATGTGTAATTAATATAACTATGTAAATCTATTTGGATTAGATACTTGTAGTGCTATTTATATCTAAAAAGACTTTATACAAAAAAACCCACCTTGCTAGAAAAGATGTCTTTGATGTCTATATTCTGACCAAGTAATAAAAGAGTTTTAGTGACCAGAATTTCTGAATCAAGCTCATGCTTAGCGATTCACACGTGTGTTTCTCGTTGCACCTCACTGATCACTTGTTTCGCTGTGGTGTAGGTCCCAGTCAGCCAGGCACCAGACAGACAGAATTAGTCTCACATACAACTCTGTTATTTATTATCTCAGTACCCTCATGTAAAATATTCAACTTCTCTAAGGTTCACTTTAGTACGATACCCAAGGTAAAAAAAAAAAAACAATAAGAACCTAAAACTCGAGGAAGTTAAATGTTCTGTCCCATGGCACACAGGTATGAGATGGCAGAGTTCTACGGGATCTGGTTTACTCTGTTGCTCACACTTAACGACTCCACCACGGTACTATTCACACTTTCAGCACTAGTAATTCTTGATTGCTTAAATTTTCTATTTCACGATTTGTTTCTGGCTTACCATCAATCTCTGATTGGCAAAACTGTCCAGTTTGTATTTGAAATTTTTTGTTATCAATAAAAGTTGAATTATCAGATGTAGCCTCTGTAAATTAATTTTAATTTTAATGTTTTAAAGTTCAATTAAATAAAAATTGCTTTAATGTAACAAATGTTCTTGTAAAATAGTTTTCTTCACATTAATTCATTTAATCCTGTCAAAAGTTCCTATGAATATCTTTTATGTTTTTCAATGTTAGAGAAGTCATAATGAGAAAATATGTGACTACAGCGTCATCCATCTCATAAAAGCCAGATTCAATCTGCAGATATTCTGTGCAGAACATATATAGAAATATATCTTGCTTTATGTACTGAGACACACCAATCTTTGATGAGATGATATTTAACAAATGAGAAGACTGATACAGAGTTGAGAATGACTCCTCCTGAAGCTGAGTGCCATGGGTCAAACAGAGTGAGGACTGTGGATGACAGGAATACTGCATCATGTTCAGAGGAATTTAGAAAAGTTTGACCTCAAAGACATTATATCTTAGCAAGGAAACCAAAATACCAAGTCCTCTTGTAAAAGAGTAACACTAGTCAGTCCATGTTTTGGCCAACTTTGTGTAGGCTAAGCTTCGTTGTTAGTCCTAATGTACTTGCCCAATATCCTATCCTACTAATCATATGGACTCAGGATTGAAATCTAGTCAGCTGGGCCTACTGCTTGCTGCTGATGAAAAAAAAAAGGGGGGGCCATGCTAACTGTTTGGTGTCACATATGTGAGGACCAATGACATGAAAGAAAATGCCACTTTTAAATATTTTTTTCAGACCAGGTGTATGCCTTGCATTTTGAATACTAAAATATAATGTAAAGTAGCCTTAGAAAAGAACAGATTTTTCTTATGAAGAGCCTCAGTGCTATACTTGGTCTCACTCATCCATTCTCTGTGTTCATAAAGAATTCCAAAGTACAGTTCTTAAATACGGTCTGCTACATATAATTTTGATGTTAGCATATAAAATGACTTGCATGTCTAATAATGTGATTTTTGAAAACCAGTAAACAAGGGAACTGATAGAGGCTATTAGTAAGAAGAATACAGAATTCTGCCCTTATTGTAGCAAAGTAGCTTATTATTTTGTTAAAATATCATAAACTAGCTGGGCCCAGTCGCACAAGACTGTGAGCCCAGCACTCTGGTAGGCCGAGGTAGGAAGATTTATAAATTCAAGCCCAGCCTGGGCAATTTAATGCTTTACTGAAACCCTATGTCAAAATCAAAAATAAAAAACAAGATGAGGATGTAGGTCAGTGAGATGCCCTGGGTTCCATCCTCAGTAACACAGGCATACACACACACACAGTCACAGTCACAAGGTGTCAATAAAGTATTTTAAAACATGTACTTGAAGGCCCCAAAGGGCAAATAAAACATGTAGAAACTGGAGAAAATACATCCTTTGGAACATAAAGCATGTTGATAAAATTCACATTTGCAAGCATTTCCCCCTAGTGCAGAAGGCTGTCCTTGGGTTTCACAAGGAGTAGAACTGAATTATAAACAGAATTCTCTCAAGTCTGAGGAGTCAAAAGTCAGAATTTGAAACAGTGATAGTGTCTGAAAAATGAGTGGAGAAAAGTAGGAGCCCCAAACCTGCTTCAAGTCCCTTTAGATGATTGATTGACACTAGACCATACACGTATGAGATGAGAAACTAAGAAATTCAGGAGAAAAAGCAAGAGGAAGCTGGAAAAACATTAGAAAGAGATTCAACATCTTCTCACCACTGGGGAAATAACATTGGAAGACTCTGCCAGGTAAGAAAACAGCAAGCAAATCAAGATTTTCTTCAGACCCTGACAAGAACCTTAGTAGTGAAGCCCACGTTCCATGATTAAGGGAGAAACTAAAATAGACAGACGTTAATAAAACACACAGCAGGTAAACAACAAGAATCATGATGGCTATGGCCTCATAAAAATAATGAGGACAGAAGAAAATAAACTGTGGAAAGGGGAAAATTTTCAAGATATAATTCTACTATTGAAAAATACTCCCTAAACTTTACTATGAAATCAAGACATCTTTAGATAACAAGTCAATAATTCTTCACTAGCAAATATGCCCACACTATAAAATAATTTGACTAAATTTTTTCAAGAAAAACAGTCGCAGGTAAACCTTCGAGTCTACAGAGAAAAATAATGACCACTCAAAATGGTAATGATGAAGACAAATAAGCAACACTACTTATCTTTCTTTTATTGAATTCTTAAAAGTCAGTTTAAAACAGAAAATAAAAGAACTAATGAATTCCTTAAGCAAAACTGATAAAAATATCAAAAGTCCGGAGCAGCAGTCCCTACTGCTACCCCCAGCTCTCAGGTTACTGGGGAAGGAGATTTATTGAGTTCTATGCGAGACTGGAATAAACAGTAAGACCTACCGCAAAACAGAAAAAAAAAATCAAGTTGTTTATAATATCTGTAGAAATAAAACATAGAGGATGCACTGATTTCTACTGTTAAAAGAGTGAATTCACCACATGTAGACAGTAATTCTAAATAAATATGCAAAAATTTAAATATCTGAAGAAAAACTTGACAGAATTAAAGAAAAAACTTTACAACTGAAACTGAAGATTTTATCACTTCTGTGTCAATAATAATAGAAAAATTAAGCAAAGATTAGAATATGATAATATACTATACTGAATAACTGCAAAATGTACATTAATTTTAAAATGTGCCTGCCATATTCAGCAAGACAGACGCAGACCATATGCTGAGCTATATGAAGAACAGCTACTGATAGGCTTTGTGGCTGTGATCACAAACAGAACAGCCAGCAGATTTTTTTTCTCATAATTTTCTGAATCTCTAAATATATACTTCTACTGTGTGCTGAACTTCACATATAGTTTTCTGGCTTCTCTATAAATAAACACTTATATAAAAAGTGTAATTTTCAAATACAAAGTAAATACTTCTGTTTCTCTCATGAAATTGCATAAAATCTCTATTTCTTGTCTTCCTGTTTGCTTGGTTTTTCTACCTTATCCATGGTTGACAGAAGAGGATATTTGCTTTTGGTAAAGATGCTACCAAGTCATGAAGGGAGGAAAGACTATCAGCAAGTCCTCAGAGTCAGAGAATGTAAAAAAAAAAAAAAAAAAAAAAAAAAAAAAAAAAAAAAAAAAAAAAAAAAAAAAAAAAAAAAAAAAAAAAAAAAAAAAAAAAAAAAAAAAAAAAAAAAAAAAAAAAAAAAAAAAAAAATAGTCATGAAACTAAACAGTAATTGCCTATTAATGAGAAATATAAAAACCACCCAAAAATAACCTAGAACTGATACACACTCCACTTTTGCTACTGACTGTGCCTGGCAAATTTTATTTTAAATGAAACTTTCTGCTCCAACTTTTGTAAGAAAAATAAACTGATATTCTCCAAAGAACTATACAAATAATGCAGGACTAAGGACAAAGTTCTTAGAAAACTCATTTACTATTTCTACTCCAAATTAAAATATTCCAATATTTTCAAATGAAAAAATGATGCTATTCATTTTTTCTATAATAATTTATATATATATATATATATATATATATATAGTATTTACCATGTGTTGAGGCCATTAAGGCTCTCACATATCAAGAAAACAAAAAGAAATCACTTACCTAATGATTCAAGGTTTTTCTTTACAAAATCTCTCTTTGTCTGCATGATAAGTAAAAGTATTTGCTAGAAGAAATTAAGCCATCCAAGTCTCTGGTGGAAAAAATGAAAGAAAGAGAAAGAAATTAGCAGGTTGGTAAACTAGAGGACAGAGGGAAAAATTAATGGTGAGGGTGAAAATAATATAATATGCTTCATGAGACTAATGGTTCCTATGGCTATTAATCCAGAATTTTTTAAGGCAATCAGAAAAGTATACAAATGTCATAAATGCAAGGGATAGAAATTTTATTTATGATCACTTGATGAGGATTATCAGCAACATGGTAGAATACAGTGTCCTGTTTATATCACCATTTAGGAACAAAAATTTGCAAGAATTATGAGAAAAATAATAGCTTCTGCATGAGTTTTCTGACCACATACATGGTTAAAAGAACTTTCTGGTACTCAGAAAGTTTTGAGAAGGTAAGCCAACATCTAGGTGACAGATTCAATTACTCCAGCCCTTAATCCATACATAAAAATAATCTTGTACCATGTTAGACTGAACTACAGAACAAGCTGAAAAATCCATGAAAAGAAGGGAGTCATTCATCCTATTGTGGAGGACAGAATCGCACATCTTGGTCCTGGCTGTGGACCAACAAGCAGCCCTACCAGCCAGCTCCAGCTCCTCTGACTGTGAGCTAAGAACATTCTTACTAGTCCTGGGTCCTAATAGAGAAACACCTGTCTATGCCCTCAGAGGCAGGCCAGCACCCTGAATTGACCTTTTAACTCAGTTTCCTCCTCTCTAAACTGCACTCTCAGAGCAAAATCTCCTGTCCTGTCACTAAAAGACAGACACACAATTATGCCCCAGAAATAAGTTCATCAAATTCTAAACCACTGCAGATTTTGAAGCGTCCCTTCAATCCAGCCCTATTCACTCCATACTGAAGTACTGAGGAAGTATTGTCTACTCAGTATCCAAGAGAAAAGTATACATCTGTGCTCCCAGAAATAAGCCTACAGATCTCCATCTTTATTTATATCCATAAGCAACCCCACAACTGAGCAGTAGCCCACAACTACAGTCCAGGGTCATCCTGCTTGATGAATCAAACTAATGGCTAAGGAAAAGTCCTCTCAGGAACCTGGAGGGAGCCCTCCCACGTGTGCACCTATTTAAAGGCCCACAATGAGCAGGCTCTGCTGCGGGACTCCACAGCACTACTGTGACGGAACTCCAGCCACACTGGCTGAAACTCTGCAGACTATTTCATCAGTATGAAGAACCAAAAGCAGAAAATGTTTACCTACTGAAATCAGTACGTAGAAATGGGAAGAACTGTTTGCTCTTTCAAATGTGTATAGTCCATTTTCAAGACACCCAAAAAATAATCAGTCACCATGAAACCACAAAAAGATACCAAAAATTAACCGAACAGATGGAGGTTATGTTAGTCAGATTTCCATTTATGGTAGCATATACCTGAGGTATTCAACTTATTAAAAGAAAATGATTAATATTGGCTTAGTTTTCTGAGATAATCACCTTATTAAGAGAGAAGGCTTATATAATAACTCACAGACTTAAAATTTTCAATTCTAGATCAGTCAGTCATATTGCTTTGGACTTCCAGTAGCAATTCATAGTAGAACATGGTAGAGCAAAACCATTTACTCTGTGGCCAAGAAGCAAAACAAAAGAAAACAAAACTAAACAGAACAAAGAAAGGGGGGGGGGGTATAGGGGACAAGCTAGAATTTGACTAGCTCCCTGAAGAGCACATCCCTGATGACCCAAAGATCTCTGGCTAGGATTCAGCTATTAAAAGTGTTGCCACCTCCCACTTATGCCATGCTAGGCACGAAGTCTTTACCACATGGACATCCAAAGAACATTAAAAATCCAAGTTGTAGGAAAGATGTATAAATTGCCAGGCAAAAAATTCGAAATAATGTGACAGAACATGTAATAGAACACAAACAGGTAACTAAAAGAAAGCAGAGAAATGATACATGAACAAAACGGAAAGTTCAATAGCAGAAAAAGAGCAAATAGTAATGCTGAACAATTTAATGAAAGAACTGAAAAATGTGATGGATGGCTACAGATGTGACTTCAGACAACAGGAGCCAGTAAACTCAGACATTTCTCTTGAAATAACTAAATACAGTAACAGAACATAAAAGACTAAAAGGGGGGGGGGGTAGAGGAATGGCTAAAGCACTTGCCTATCAAGTGATATGTACTCAAGTTCAATTCCCCACACCACATAAGGTGGCCATGGTGATGCATGCCTGTAATCCCAGCACTCAGGAGGCTGAGGCAGGAGGACTGTCGTTCATTTGGGCCAGCCTGGGCTCCATTGTGAGCCCAGGACGAGCCTAGGATACAGAGTGAGACCCTGTCTCCAAAAAAAAAAAAAAAAAAAAAAAAAAAAAAGACTACAAAAGGGTGGTAAAAAAACTAAAGAGCCAATGAATATCCTGAATTATGGGAGAAATAGAAAGAGGAAAGAGGGTAGAGAATAATGGAGAGAGAGAGAGAGAGAGAGAGAGAGAGAGAGAGAGAGAGAGAGAGAGACTGAAAGAGAAGAGGGATTTAAAGAAGCAAAACTTCAGACAATGCAGGAGGAATGTGGGTATCAGATTCATGAAGCTGTGAGAATCATTGGGAAAGATCAACTGATTGAAGGTGGCTGGAGGCACAGCGTCAAGTATTTCACACCCAAAGACAAAGAAAGAATGTGAAAGTAGAAAGAAAAACTGAAACTTTCCGCACTCAAAGTCATTTCTGTGCAAGCAGCCTAGAGTGCTTGGACACATGCACTGACATATGGTATATATTCCACAAGGAAAAAGCAATGATAAAAGAATCAATTCAATAGGATAATGAAACAACCATAAATATATATTCACCCAACATGGGAGAACATACTCACATATATTTGAAAGAAGATCTGGAGAGACAAATTTCAAAATAATAATAACAGGGTAGCACAATACTGCTTTCAAAATGAGCAGATCATTAGTCCAGAATATCAATTTTTTAAATGAACTTGAACTACATTTTAGACCAAATGGACCTAGGAATAAACACAATATTTCAAGCAACAGGTGTGATATGCACCTTTTTCTTAAGTGTACATATAGTATGTTCCAGAATAGATTATAACTTAGGTCACAAAACATGTCTTAGTGACTTTAACAAAACTGAATTCATATCAAGAATCTTTAATTAATTACAAAAGTCTAAATAAATAGATGCAATATATATATATATATATATATATATATATATATATATATATATATATATAATCTACCAGGACTTAATAATAAAGAAATACAAAGTCTAAGCAGATCAAAAATGAGTAAGGAGGTTAAATCAGCAATGAAAAACAATCCCCCATGACACACACACAAAGAAATCAAGGCCAGATGGCTTCATACATTTATGTACACATCACTTAAAGGAAAACTAAAAGCCAGGTGTGGTGGTATGTGCCTGTAATCTCAGCACTCAGAAGGCTGAGGCAAGACAATTGCCATGAGTTCATGATCAGCCTGGCTACACAGTAAATTCAGAAAAAGCCTTGACTGCAGAGCGAGACCCTGTCTAAAAAATATTAATGCTAAACTTCCCTAAAGTCTTCCAAAGAATTTAAGGGGAGGAAATACTTCCCTATTAATTTTATGAGACAAGCATTATATCTGCTAACACCAGATAAACACACATAAAACAAAAACATGACCGGAAAATATCTCTGATGAACAGAGACAAAAAATCCTTAAATTTTTTGAGAAAATAAATTCAGTAGCCTCTTAAAAAGATCATATATCAAAATCAAACAGGGTTTCCCCCCAGGATATAAAGAATAACAAAATGAAAGACAAAAACCTAAGGTAATATCAATTGATACAGAAGAGGAATTAGAGAATTTCTTTTTTCTTTTTCTTTTTCTTTTTTTTTTTTTTTTTTTTTTTTTGCTGTGGATCTGAGGGTTAAAAAACTACATCACCATTGTATTTGTTTTGTTTTTGTGTTCTGTCTTTTTTTTTTTTTTTTTTGAAACAGGGTCTGCTTTAAGTTGCTAAGCTACCCAAGAAGGACTCAAACAATCAATGATTAATAGTTTTGACCTTCTTGCCTCAGCCTCCCAGAAGACTGGGATTGCAGGCATACATGGCCATGCCCAACTCAGCATCTTTTTATTATAATAATTTTCACAAATAAGCTATAGAAGAAACATGCCTCAACATAACAACACAAGCCTTCAGCTAACACAACAAGCAACAGTAAAAACCTGAAAGCTGTGCAATGTACACCATGGTTGTCATAGTTAATAATACTGTATTATTTACTTGGAATATGCTCAGGGAGCAAATATTATATATCCTTACCATACACACACACTCAGAAATAGTAACTATCTGTAGCAAAAAAGGTATTATTATCTATTAAGAATTAATCTATTAATCTATTATAACCATTATACAAAATGCACATATATGAAATCAGACTGCACACAAAGTATGTATGTGTGTACATATATATATCTATATATATACATAATTTTTACGTATCAGTTATATGTCAATGGAGAAAGAAGGAAAAAAATAATGTCTCTCCTTCAGTTCATAGTGTTCCTACCCCAAATTTTAACTTCTTTGTTCACTCCTTTACTCTAGAAAAGCTGTTCTTAGAAAGAAGCTATGGTTGATTGTCTCTGTGTGCGTGTGTGCGCGTACGCATGTGTGTTTGTGTGTGTGTGTGTGTGTGTGTGTGTGTGTGTGTGTGTGTGTGTGTGTGAAGCAGAGAAAGAGAAAGAGGAGAGAGGTTATCGTTACCCTTTTCAAGTATTTTCACATTTGAAAAAATCTTCCTGTTGGAATGCTAGATTCTAATTTTAATTCAGCTTTTATTCTCAGTTTGAGATCGGAAGTTCCCAATGGGTCCTGGGTCATGTTAAGTCTGCCCTTGCTGGAGCTGCTTTTTCTGAGTAATTTCTTAGTATCTCTGAGGATTTCTTCTCTAATCTAAGAACTCCACCAAGTTGGCTCTCTTTCTCTGGGCTGTCGTCCAGGCAGAACACAAACTCCAGAGAAGCAAGGATGATTTCTGCCTTGTTTCTTGCTCAGTCACCAGCTGGCCTATGAAAAACACAAATGAACTGTAAAAATGAATTAAGAAAACAAAAGAACAAATAAAGAGCAAATGAAACTTTTGCTCTTAACTCTACAAATCAATTACCACACCTTATAACTTAGAAGAAGTTATTTAACTTTTCATTTTGTTCCCCTGGCTGTAAATTAGAGAGGAAAATCACCCACTGGATAAGATTAAGAGTAGTCGCTCAATTCAATTTCTTATGGATGTTTACTCTCAATATGAATAGCTCTTAAACACTGAAGTAACAATGTGGGCAAACTGTCAGCTTTGTAATTAATATCAGCAGTTACTGCTATTCCTCTCACATAACCCCACCTTATCACTGTCTAGTTCGTACAAGTTGCTTCCCTTAAGCATCTTTGTGATATTCAAACATGGGATACAATGACTCCTTACTACATTGAATACCAAGAGCATGCCTTGTCCACACAAGGAATTCACCAGGAAAAAGTGGTACGCTTCAGTTTCCTTTGGTGAATGCTCCGGTTTCTAGATTTCTCTTTCAACTCCATCCCTAGCAGAAAGACATACAGAAAAGCCCACTAAGGAACACTCAAAGAAGAGTTATTTCTTACGATTTGGATAATTAAATCTTAAATACCACCAATTATATATGTCTTTGTTCTCTCAACAGGGAAATATAATTTAATTATATTAAAATTAAGGTTTGTAATAAATTTAATACGATATAAATATGTTAAATAATATAAAGGAAAGACCTTAGCTGATAAAGGGAGGTTTAAAAAATTTCATAAAGTTAACTCGAGACTACTACAATGTACCCACGGGACGAATGGCTCTGACTGTTAACTCTGCAGAGGAAAAAAAAAAACAACAACAACACAGCAGATTACTTTCCGATTTAGATATTGAACTGAACACTTAAAATTTTAGTATTTAAATTTTTTGAAAACGAAATGTGGAGTGTATTTCAAGATTTTTTCCCAGAGAAATGAATTACTCTAGCTGACCGCCCACTCTACTTTTGTGAACTTAGCAGCACCAACTCAGTAATTTTCCCAAAACAAAAGGTGTGTAAACAAAGTCTCCACCTCCAGGAAGCCCATGGCCGCCCTCAAAAGGAAGCTCCCTCACAGAAACAATAATAAAAACCACAATAATGAATTATTTTCATTCCACACTGAGTGCCCAGAATATTTATGGTGAAATTGCCTCCTTCACTTTCATATTCAAAAGTGTATCTCAGCGTGTATGGACTCTAGAAGCTCCTGGAAGCACATCCTCTTCCAGGATGGCAGGCCACTCTGAGGGATGTTACTTACACCACATTAATGTGGGTGTTTCGTTTGCTTTTATTTTTCAACTTAGTCTGATGAGGAAATAGGAACAGAAGTGGGGAAACTTGCTAACCCAAAGTAATTCTCTGTTGGAGAAAGAAATTTTTCCATATTTGGGGGAGTTGGGGAATTACATCTGGAGTAATGTTTCAATTGTGCTAAAAGATGGGGTTTTCTTTTTATCTCTATGGTTCAAGCCAAAGTTAAAGGAAGGAGCAACCGGAAATCACGAAGTTTGCGACTGTTCACTCATTCTTTCTTTTTTTTCTCTCTCTTTGTTTGTTTCTTTCTTTCTTGAATTTTTAAGATAGGATCTCTTTAAGTCACTAAATTGCTCAGATGGGCATGAACTTGCAATCAATATTTCTGCCTCAGTTGCCCAGGAAGCTGGGATTACAGGCACGTACAACCATGTTCTGGTCATTGTTTTGTTAAACTACTTGCTTTGAAGTTAAAGAGTCTTATACTAGACATTTGTCATGTAAGTTAAGCATTCCTTATTCAAAATGTTTGGATCAGAAGAGTTTCAAGTTTGGAGATGTAGTCTGTGATATCTGCATGTACATAATGAGATATCTCTGAGCAATATTCAAGATAAAAGTATTTTTATTTTACCTACACCTTTTGCACATAACCTGAGCATAAAGGTAGACAATGGTTTTTGTACACTGCTTTTTGACTTCAGTTTGCCACATGAGCTCAGGTGTGGAATTTTCCACTCATGGGCATCATGCCACAGTCAAATAATTTTCCAAATTCAAAGTATTTCAGAGTTTGGATTTTCAGATTAAGACGTTCAACCTGTATTTAAAAATGTATTAAGAGGTACTAGCAAATGATAATTCACACTTAGATACAGTAGCAACGCATGATAAATTTTCAGTGAAATGTGCACCAACTAGGAGGTGTGATCAAACCTACAGTATACATTTAAATTGTTTTAATTTAAATAATCAACTGTATTTTGAATCATCCTTTGTACACTGGTGTACTACAAACCTATCTACATGTGCTGACAGACTACATCATACAAAAGTGATAATTTCTAATGTTTACATGCGCCAGGAAAAAATCGAATGGATACAATATGCTGTGTGGGTAATAAATGGTTAAGCTGACACCAATGAAAAGTGGCGTGTTTACTGACATGCTCAATGTACATTAAAGAGTATATTCAGAGAAGTGGATGGTCCTTTCTAAACCATAAACCGGTACCTGGAGTGGCTACAGGTTTTTCAAACACTTTGAAAAGCATTTTTTAAAAATCCTCACTTTTCTGAAATAGTCTTTAAAAACTGGTGTAAAACTTACACTTGCTTCAAAAAAAAAATCAAAAACTTGCATCTGAAAATAGGCCTCAGTCACAGGTGTCCACATGACAGCAAAGGAAGAAAAAGATGCAGACCCAGTAGGCAGAAGGCTACTGCCAGCAGCACTAGCTCCAGCTTTGTGTTGCTGATTCACACAGCACTGTTCTAAAGTATTGCACGTTGTGAGTAATGATCCTCTGGGTCCCTAAATGGTGTCGCTGGCCATTTAAAAGATGTGCGACAGCTTGCTTCTGAGTTTTGTCTATTTTAATAAAGCTTCTCACTGACACATTACTGCCGCCATCTGCTTACACATCATGGAGACGGTGGCAGGCTAGCAACCAGCACAAGTGGAAAGATTTTCTGAGTGCCTGGTTGGCAGCCAAAGCCAGGAGAAATTTGACACCTCATAAAGTAACCTGGGACACTGTACTTGGCTCTCTTCAGAGGGGTTTCCTAAGTCATACATCTAATAATAAGTCAAAGGCTTTTATCCTCTGCTAAAGGAATGTCCTAAGACAGGGAACAGGTGGGAAAGCAGATTTGGGAACAGCCAAGGAAGGAGGAGGAGCTTGGGCTGCCCAGAAATCATAGCACCCAGCAGCTGCCTGTCCTACCTAAATAGAAACCCAGTCCTAACTGGATACCAAGAATATACTTGGGACTTATTAGGAATGAATTGTGGTTAAAAGGGGTTTAAAAAAGTAAGTTCAAATGATCATCTGTGTCATATCAATGACCATAAGGAGCAGTATCCACTAAATTCTGAGCAACAGAATGCTTATAATGACAGGTCAGAAAGAAAGTGGAGCTCACAGAATCCATGCTAAGTGTTCCTGGAAGCTGGGAAACACAGTCAGAGCCTCTCAGATCCGGCTTCTTTACTAGGAAAGATTTACCTGAGGAACCGACTGTTTTCTTCATACTGCAAATGTTTTTATTCTCTTGGTATATCGAATCAAAATGGAAACCAAAGAAGAGTACACTTATACTTTTCTTTTGTAACGTGTTTAGGTAACGTTTTCTGGGGAGACGTGAACACCCATGTCTATCCAGCCCGGATGCAATACAGCAAACCAATCAAAGTAACAATTACACCAAAGCCCAACAAGGCTACAGGATCACCTGTGCCAGTGGGTGCAGTCGTACCATCAAACAGCAGACCCAAGCAGAGACGGACACTCACTGAAACCTCCCCTGGGGCCAAGTTCCCGGTCAACTGTGGTTTTACTCTGAGACCCCATCACTCAGGAAGGCCACGCTCTGGGCAGACGCTCCTGCTCTCTTGCTTAGCTTCTCCTCACTACCTCACACTAACCATGTGACCTCAATACTCTTAAATTCCTGAAGGCATGGCCAGAGGTCTGCACTATGAGCAGGAAGGCACTCCCCCAGGGGCAGGATCTCAAGTGGGAAGGTGAGAACAGTGAACAGACCTGTGGGACTGCTCACCCAGGCATGGGAGGGGCTCCTATCCTGAGGGCTCCACCTAGATACTTTCTCACTGTGAGCACTTCTAAATCGTCCCTCCTTCTTTGTGGGGGTCTTCCCACCACACTTCTTCCAGGAAGGCTCGTACACAACAGAGGGTAAATCAGAAGTGGTTAGATAATATCCAATTCTGTCACATCTACTAAACCTGAGTGCTTACTTAGTCCCCCAATATCATTAGAATGAATCAGTAGGTTTCGTTGTCATTGCTATTATAGAAACCATGGGAAAAATAGATTTTAAGGAGTTGACAGCCATGACAGATTCACTAATAACTACTGCATAATTTTATCAATATAATTTAAAGCAAAAATGATGAGTTTTTTTTTTTCTTGTGAACACTGCAAATTCAACCTAGGAATGTTTGACCATCTGTTACAACACTGTATAGTATTAACTTTGGTAGATTACAAAAGTCATATTATTTCTTCTTCTTCTTCTTCTTCTTCTTCTTCTTCTTCTTTTTGGATGTGTGATGTACATTCCTTTGGAAAAGCCAGAGTGAAAGTCATTAAATTCTCCTTGAATATTAAGAGTGGCTTTTCCTTCCACACCAAATTCTTTCATTCATTTTCCATGGTGATGTCTGATGGTTTTTTTTTTTTTTTCGAAATACAGGTAGACTTCCATTACTGTTTATCTGTGCTATTATCTGTTTTACTGTGGATTAAACTAGTTTTGAATAATAAATAATACATCAGTAAGTTGTAGCACAAACACTGGTTGTCCAGGGTGTTCACTATCTTAGCCAAACCGATCAATGCCACAGATCTTGAGGCCCATTAAACATTGAATAGTTGCTGCTCTCAGCAACAAAGACAATACCCATTGATCACCTCAATTGGTCTGGGGAGGAAGGAGAGTCTTTCATCTGCCTGGAAAATGAATATGCCATACTCCCTTGGATATGGGGAAATAGATAAGGTCCCTAATACAAGCACACCATCCTGAAACACATCTCACTGGTATTGATTCCTGTGCTGAGGTTCTGCTCCTAGCTGTGGCCCTTAGCCAAATCGCAAACATTTCACAGACCATCTCTGGCAGCTGTGTTGATAACAAGTGTTCAAGGCGAGCAAACACAAGCTTTGTCATCCATGGAAGAGTAGCAAATAGTACACCATTACCACTCTAACATCTGCTTAGTAAACAAGAGCAATCTTGACAATTCACCTTAAAATGTTGCAGAGACTAGTGAGAGACCAAGCGTGTTTACAAACCAAGAGATTGGGTTTGAGAACTCCTTACTATTCTGTTGGGTAACTGAGCAGCTGTTGTGGTTACTTCTTGACCTCTGGGTGAGGTCTTGACCTAGGACATTTGAGACAGATGCTCTGAGCTATCCAACTTGCATTTTTGCCACAGTGTGATTTTTCTCCTGAGAAATGGAAACAATTTTTGATATAAAAGAGAAAAGAGACATTCAGCTGCCTGAAAAACAACAAAACATCATAGCTTGACTTTCAGGCAAGGTTGTAATAACCATATCACTGGCAGCTTGACCAGTCGGCCTTTATTTTTTCTTGTATCTGTATTCAAAGTCTTATCTCTGAAAAGTAGGACAACCATTCAAATATATATTTTTTAATCCATGAGTTCATTTAATTTCACCATCTAATAGAAAAATTAAAGGCCTAGATGTAATCCAACTCAGCATGTTCTCATAACTCATTTAAAATTTGCTACATATATTAACTTACCATAATATTTCAACTTAGTGGGACCCTGTCTGAAATACAAAAAAGAAAAATGGGCTGGGGATGTAGCTCAGGGGAAAGGCTCTGGGCTCTGTCTCCAGTACCACATACACACACACACACACACACACACACACACACACACACACACACACACAACAAAACACACACACACACACACACACACACACACACACACACACACACACACACACACACAACACAACACACACACACACACACACACACACACACACACACACACACACACAAATAGGTAATTTCAATGGATATTTCCAAATAAATGTTGGGAATATAATTAAATATCAACCCTTCCACATGAGGCTCTCCCTTTTTTAGTACTACCACATGGCATAGTTCTCAATACTTGTTAGCAGCATTATAAATTAAATTGCTATAAATACATAATTTTTGAAGAAAAAATATCAGTTCCTAATTCATATTATTGCACTAAAACAGGCAAAAACAGAATTTTTAAGTCTCAGCTAAAACATCTTTTAACACAGTATATAACAATACTCAAATAAAAGTTCAAAATATCTTTAATCTCATCAGCCTAAATACAGTCAAATGGTAAACATGGAATTGCTATCAAATGATGTATCAAAAGTAACTAAAAAAAATCTTTAGAGCTTACATTTCATAAACTTTGAGAGTACCCTAGTAGGAGTAAGCCAAACTGAAAAGCTGAAGAAAACGGTTGTATATTTTAGATTTATAAATTTTGATTTTAAACTGACACATAAGAAAATAAATTTCTTCAGCACACTACCTCTTCCTTCACTTCAGTCTAAAACAGTTATTCAATAGTGATTTACTATGTATTTTTCTTCTATTTTCTGCATGAATAAGTCCTGGTAATACTTAAGAAGTAGTTTTCAAATTAATTCTGCATCATAACACATTGCACTTAAAAGAGAAAAGCACCAAGCAATTAATAACGTGAAACCAGAAATCAATGGAGTAACAAAAAGCAGAAAGTTAATGCATGTGACTGATTATGTAGAACAGTATGGCACAATCAGTTCCTGGAATTACATGTTATCAGATTAAATGTTATCTTTACAGGTAAAAGTGGAAAATTTGTGTTTCTTTTTAATGATTCCTTATTTAGGTTTTCACTATAAAATGGTTTTGGACACCAAAATAATCATAATTTATGGATGATGTTCTGTTTTCCCAATGTTATCTTCAGAAACATTAGAGATCAGCTTGTGACCTTTCCGGCTTAAAATTCCCTTCTAACACTGTAAAAAACAGCTCATTAAAAATACCTTTCATGTTTATTTTGCAATGTTTTCCTTTGTTATTTTGAATTATTTTGTCTCACTCTCTTGTTAACTTTTTGAAAACAAAGATTATTATCACCATATGGCTAAAAGCTCATAACAAAATATAGTTTTTAAAATTCTTAATATAGATTTGTTGAATTCCAAGATAAAAGTATACTAAACTCTCTTTTATACAAACGCCTTGTTTTATTAGTAAATAAAGTTTGTTGCATTCTACATTGATCCCTTCCTTTAAAAAGATAATAGACGCAAGCCAATTGCTGCATCAGCCTGGAACCCACTGGCTCCATTCTTGTGTGGTACCTAACACTTCCTCCCCATAGGGAAACTGCATTGAGAAATACCAGTTGCTTATGTTGCCTCACTCCAGATATGAAAACGTGGCAGGCCGCAGCTTGCTGACACGTATACTCCCGAGGCTGGGCCTGTCTTCTGGCCTTGCCCTTTATGTTCACACCTTTGGGCACCAAGTGCTTTGCCATAAGCCAAGTCCTATTTGCCTACTGACTTCTGTGGACTTACCTTTCAAATTATTTAGCCCCATCCCAAACGCTAGCTGCTAGTTGATTCTCAGAGATACATCTTGGCTGATTAGAAGGGGATCACTACATTCTAAATAACTAATTGTTAGCCTATTATCTCCTATTTTTATTACAATATTAAACTGACTTTGCCACACTGTAGGAACTCATCAGAAAAATCTCTGAGAGGAGGGGCAGACAAAGCCCCCAATCCTTCTGAGCTCCCATTTCATTACCTTACATTTGTATTTCTCTATGTTACTTCACCACAATTTGTGGCCATTTCTTCCTATGAACTGTTCGTGCTTGGAACCCAGACAAGAAAAACAAAATGACTTGCTCAAGTTATCAGGTAATTATAAATATAAGTGACAACTAAAGTAATGTAAGTGATAAATTATACATAAATGTTTTCCATTTTAATAATAATGCAGATTTAAAGTACAAAATGTATAACTAGATAATCTGTGGTCATATTTACCCTTGGACTATTTTAACTAAAGTTTTCATTTTGAGATAAATGTCCATTCATATACATTTGTGAAAAATAGGGTAGAAATTTCCGCTGTACCCCTTAGCCAGTGTCCTTTAAAGATAATATCCTGCAAAACTAATGTATCTTGATACAGTAAAGAGTCAGAACATTTCTATTCCCACTAAACTCTCTGATGTTACTCGTTTACAGTCACACAGAAATCCTGGCTACTCTACCCCTCCTCTAGTTCCTAGTGCTCAGCAATCACTGCACCCCCCCCCCCCAGAATTATTTCAGGGATGTTTAATTATGGAAGTATACAATAGAGATGTTTCAGCTTGGCTCTTTTTAATTAGCATAAATTTCTAGAGATTTATCGAGGTTGATGAGTATATCAATAGTTTGTTCCTTTTGTTATTGATCAGGACCCATGGAATGAATACACCACAGTATTCCTGATTACTCAGTGTCTTAGTTACTTACTCATTACTGAGAGAGGTAACCCAACACCCATGACATAAGAGAGGTAAGGTTTATTTTAGCTCACAGTCTCAAAAGTCTCACACAGTCCATGCATGCATGGTTGGCAACAGGGGAAGCACAGGGCAGAGGTCTAACTGGAGAAAATCATTTCACACCATGGCAGGAGGAAAGCCAAGAGAAGGCAGTCAGTTCATGTTTAGAGACTAAGGCAAAGGCTAGCGCCTTCCTAGAAGGAAGATATAACAACGTGTCTTTTTCTTTATTTAGTTTAAGCTGCCGGTTAGGCCACCCACACCCCAAGTGGATGTCCTTTACTCATTTTCTAACTCACAGACACTTATACACATCTGAAATTTCTGCCCGGGACATTTCCCAGTCTCAACAAATTGACATAATGCCTACAGGTCAAGCCCTAAGCATCTGCCCCTTCCATCAGGTTGTACCTCCCAAAAGTACAGGGAACTATGGGCGTCCCAGTACATCCAAATACGTCAGGCTTTGAGGGAACATTCCTGATCCAAATCATTAGCACTCATTGAAGAGGTGTTCCTCATTTTTGGCTGTGAATATTTATGTGCAGATCTCAGTGTAACCATAGCTCTCTTTTTTCTGGGATAAAGGTACAGTTTTTATAAAAGTAACCTAGATGTTACTTTTTAAATGCCAAGTAGCTTTCTGATGTGGCTAACCTATTTCACCAATATCAAATGAGCTAAATTTCTTTATCTCACCAGTAGTTTGCATTACAATTTTTTTTTTTTTTTTTTAGCCATTGTGAATAGTACATAGCGATATTCTGTTGTGGTTTTAACTTTCATTGCTATAATGCATAACAATATTAAGCATCTTTCCTTGTCCTTCTGTCTACACTCCAAAGTGTCTGCTCTTTGTCACATGATTCTAACCTCTCTGCCACCTTAGCATTAGTCTCTACTGATTATTACACTTTATTCAAGCTGAGTTTTTTTCTAGGTTCTTGATATAATGAGAAACTTTCTACTGAAATCTAAACATTGTATTTATTAGGATTCTCTCCTCTTACCTAGTCCTCTATTTTACCCAGGTTCGTTGGCACTGCTATAGCAGGGCAGGAGGTCGGGAGAAAAGACAGTAAGCAGTAGCCCTTCTGCTCCCAGTAGGTGGTAGGGGTCCAACCTACCTTGGCCTAGGATGGAGAGAGCGGCTCCCCACTACTTCTAGGGAGAAATGGGAGCTCTAACTTCCCTCTGAGGCCTCCACAGACACCCCCTCAGTTCATAGACATGGAAGCCTTCCTCCTGTACTCCATTAGGCCTATACTGATGAAATTCCTTAGGGAGGACCACTGTTTCTGGGAAGGGCTAAAGAACCTAACGCCCCAGTAGGCTTCTTTCAGCCGCACTCCAACATGGTCCCTCCTTAGTTATGGACAATAGCAAAAGTCTGGGCTTCCCAGGTGATTTCCAAAGACACTGTACAGAGGGCCTCAGCACTCACTGTCTGCTTCCCTGCCCAGGGTTCTCTGACACCATGTGAATGGGAAGAACAAGGGCAGGCTGGGGTTTCAGTACGTCTAGCCTCTGTACTCTGCATCCACACTAATGTACAGCAGTGGGGCTTCTACCTTTCCGATGATGTTATCTGGAGTGGGCTTTTTCTAAAAGGTTCTTTTTGCTACATTGCCCATTATCCTTTGACTAGAAAAGAGACAGCTTTTTAGGCTGTTTTGCCTATGTCCATTAGCATACTTACTTCACTGGTTTTTATCACATATAAGGCAAAAGAAACCCCCAAAACCTCAGAAATTGAACAGAGTATTATTACTTGAGTCCCAACTCCCTACCCAGTGTAGTAGCAGCCTTTTCCCTGCAACATGTATGTGAGTGTGCACACACTGCACGTATACGCATGTGTGCATAGGGACCAGGCCTCTTACGTATACATATTGTAGTAATAGAGAAAAATTGTATCTGTAGTGTCCCTTCCAAAATGGAAGTCTCAGGTTAACAGTCTGAAAAGGATTTCCTTTAGATTTTTTTCCAGGCATGACAAAGGCTTATATTTAAAAATAATGACAGTTCCTTTGTGTTTGAGTAAATGATATTCAAGATGAAACATTTTAAAATATTTATTAAAATATTTCAAAGTCAGAGGAATATATGACTAGAATAATCAATTAAGTACATTTTGTAATAGTTATCAATTATTATCCAAATAAATTCAGTAACAAAATAATTCAAAAACCCTTAATATAAGGAATGAGGGGCATGTTTCAATACAGACTGCTGAAGGCTCTTAAACTTCTTTTTCGTGTGAGATTTGTTTTTCCCAGGGTAATTTATCATCACTGTCTCCCTTATTGCTCATACTGAGCTTTCAATAAATCTCAAGTTTGAGAGTCAGAGACCCGGTGTCATCTGGGGTCATGCGGGAACTGAAGCAGTGGTAGAAATTATGGTGAAGTACAGTGCGCACTCCCCTGGAGCTCACTTCAAATCAAACCAACTCCACACTATGACAGGTACAGCCTAACACTTTATGATCACTGCCTTCTTTGCACTTTGTAGAAAAGTAATATTTATCTCAGACTGAATATTTTGAATTCAAAATGATTTCTTCATTCTTCTTTGCAAATCTCTCAGGATCAAGAATCACATGAAAAGCAAAAGAAACTGTTTTTTAAAAAATTCAGGCTGCACTAAATAATACAAAAAAAAAACATTAAACATGGCTAAGCACTACCTTTAACAGAAGAACTTTGTTCAAATATATGTGTTATTTGTGTTTGCTTTCAGAAATAAGCTGAAACTTAGAAAAATAGGATTTGTGAGAAATTTGTGCATTGTTTTTAATTGCTACTAGTTAGTGAGTCAAGCTATAGAAATAGAATTAGTGTATAACAATAGACCTAAAATCATTTTTAAAGAGTATATAACCCAGTTGAAACTAGAAAATATTGCTGATAATACTATAGCCTATAAAATTTGATCAGTTGTAAAAATAATAATACCGAAGAGCTAATTAAGGAGCAAGTTGTATAATTTCACTGTAAGCTCATTTTCCTTTGACTTTCTCTTGAAGATGGCGTACCATCTGACCTCATAAGGAGCAGGCCCATTAGATGTGATGAGTTCAATCACCATCAAGCTCTCCAGACCTTGGAGGTTTACATGATTTAACTCCCTGTTGGCTCTACACCCTTTGGCCCTGAACACGTGAGTGCAGCGAGGATGTCACATGGGAAATTACACTGAAGCAATAGCACTCTCCAACTAGGAATAGTATAACAACTCGTGTACCAGGGTCGTGTCCCTAGTACATGACCAAGGCTGCTGTCCAAAATACAAATGCCCACAAGTCTAATTAAAATCCTCAAGCTTTTAAACATATTTAAACATACAGAGAAAAAGCACACAGAGGAGACGAAGTAAGATGACAGACTTAGGATAACATGCAAGTGTAAAAAGACCACAGTTTCTTGATGTGAGCTTGCACATCACACTTAGATTCTATTTCTAGGCTGCATTAATCTTCCCTGTGCCAAGAGGGTTATTAGTACCAGGGGCAAGATTTGAGCAAAAGCCAAGACATTTCTCCTGTCTATGGCACACACCGACTGTCAAAGAGACACAGGGATGACTGAGTGTAACTGCACAAGTGTCTTGTCATCAGCTTCATGAGCAGCTGTGGGGGTTTATTTATATGTTTTGGATAAAGATGTGAAGTCAGAATGGGAACATGCTGGATGTCACCAATTATGACCAGTTTAGAGGGAAAATCTTCTTGGTCTACAAATAACTTCTCTTTATCTCATCTTTATAGAGGAACTGAACATCCTTAAACAATTCCGCAAACTCCAGTCACAGGCAATGGTGTTTCCTCATTCCCATCAGACAGCCCCACGACACGTATCAAAGCATCTCAAAGGATACCGACGCTAACTCAAGAATGAAAATTCAGATACCTCACATGTATACCACATAATGTGTGCAAATTAAAGATATTTTTGTGCTTTGATTTTTGTGGTGAAATATTAACACAAGGCAATTTTATTCATTGTATAAAGGACAGAACTAGAACTAAGGCAAGAACAAAGAGATTAGTATTAAATCTAATCCCGAAGAAACAATAGGTTAAACTTATTGAAATGTTTATATAACAAATTATGCTTGAATTCACAAAAACAGAAAAAAAGATAGTTCAAAATAAAGATATATTAGATTTAAAGAAGTTATCTAAAAAGAAAAGTCTCCATTCAGTATGAGATATGGATAAAAATTTATTCTTTGATAGAATTTCATCTCAAATTTTTAAAAACAAATTCTGAATGACTGTTTATTTTGACTATTTCAATTTGAGCACGTGGGCTTCTCTTGTAAATGATAACCTACTGGACTCTATTTCAACTTAGGTTAGTTGAACTATGTATGTAATTTTTCAAATATTTAGCTGAACGATCACAGTTTATTTTTAAATGATGTCAAAATTGCTCTTCTCAAGCATTACTATTATTTATATAATTAAGAGAAACTTTGGGTTGAAAATGTAGACATAGCAATTGTTATGGCCATGAAAAATATGAGCTTAGAAAGTATATTAATTGTGTATGACAGCTGAAACTCATATCCAAATCACAGATTACCTAAGTTGGAATTGCAAAATGAGAAAGGGCCTATTCAGAACAGAACATAAGGCAAGAGATTTAAGTAGGAATATCCTGAGAAAATTTTATCAGCAAAAGAACTTCTAATACTAAACTTCAGGATTTTTGAAGACAGGTTGTGTTTACACTAGAAAAATTCTTATCAAGACTTAACAAGGGTATAGTCATCCCTCACATGTGTAAACCAGACTGTGGTTTCTTCAGTTAAGACTTTTGAGAATTAAGAACACTTCAGGAACCCAAGTGTGGCAGTAGGCACATTCCATGGAATCCCAGCACTCTGAGGCAAGAAGATTGGGAGTTCAAGTTCAAGCTAGACCAATTAGCAAGATCCTGTCTCAAAATAAAACAAGTAAATAAAACACATTTCAGGAAATGAGTTAATGGATGTATACTGAGGAATACCACACAAAAGAAAAAAGCAACAACTGAGAAAGTGACAGAAAGCATTACACAAGCCACATGCCATACGGTCCTTCCCTTCGAGGTCCTCACCAAAGAGGTGACATCTAGAAAACAGTTTCGCAGCTTCAGTTTTCTTACCATATAACTACATATTTTAATGCCTCACTCAAAATTTGGTAGCGGTTCATTTTACATAACATTCAAAGAACATAATTTTTAGCATGAGTATTTATTGTAAACCTTTGATTACCTAAGTTTTAAATATACAGAGAAAGATTATATGTATATATAGATATAGATATAGATATAGATATAGATATAGATATAGATATATAGATGTAAAAGGTTAAACAAGAAAGCAAAACCTCTATCCCACCTTTCCAATAAAGGCCTTAGAACAGAAAATTCAGAGACATTTTAACTGATCTTCAGAAGTGTTATTTCTTATATGATTAATGTGGGACAAGGGTTTAGTATATCTTTAGATAATCCCATAAGACATGTAATTTATAGCTTACTGATAAAGAAAGAAAAGGTTCATATCAAACTTTTCCTGTGTGCATTTATAAAATTTTTTTCTGGTACCTGGAGCTAAAATGCCCTGAGCCTTCACCCTGAACTACATTCTCAGAACCTCCCATTTTTTCTCAATTTTTGGTTTTGAAATAAGATCTCAATAAGTCACTAAATTACCCAGGTTGGACTCAGACCTGAAATCTTCCTGCCTCAGTCTCCTAGGGTGCTGGGTTTATAGGTCTGGGCCACTGGGACTCGCCTCATTTATTTAATTAATATTTCTATTTTATCTCCTGTGGGCCAGGTGCTTACTCTGCTAGATTCAAGAAATAAAATAATGAGGAAAAGAAAGAATATGTTCCTGATGATATGATCTTTTAGACACACTGAAAATACACATCAGTGTGAAACTCTCAACCATGTGTGCGTGTTGTCGACATGACATTAATTTTAAAAACCTGCTGTAGTAATATAAAGCTATGAACAGAAAATAGAAGCAAAGAATTGGAAGCACAGCATAACCCAGAAAAGACAAGGCAGACCCGTGGCTGTGTTAGTGCAGAGTAGCAAGTCTTGCCTGCATCTCCCTAACTTGCTCAAAGAGACAGACTTGGGACTGAGTTATTTCTTCCATCTGGGACAAGGAGGCAAATTCTTCCACCATGCCAAACTGTTACACTCTATAAACCACACTCTGCATTTTCCAGAATGACTGAAATCTTTAGAAATAAATTTTAAAAGAAATGTCCCACTGCATTTCACTTCTTAGATAATATGGATTTTCTAGCTGTTGTTTGCAATTCTTTATCTTCTAGGGTTTTCCAAAATTGAAAAATAAGAGTGCTTTCAAGTATAAGCTAGCCTTCAGCATAATGAGTAGATATCAGCAGGAAATAGGCTTGCTCTTGTGGGAAACGCTGAATAAGGGAAACGTGCTTTAGGTTATATTTCTATTTAGAAACAAATATATTAAATGGAAAATATCCTTAGCCTCAGAGATGTTTACTTCAAATACCCCTCGTTGCCCTGATAGGCACGTTGTTTCCTCTCTCTCTCTCCTCCTAGTCTCCAAATAGGCCCCAGGCGTTGTCCCTAAGTGAAACTTATATCTGATATAAGCTTATGTTGATTAATAAAATATTACTGGTAGTAGGAATAAGAGGTAAGCATTGGCCGCTGCCCATTTAAATGCATTTTTACCATTGCATTCTATCACCCCTAAGCAAGTTCATTGTATCACTTAAAAGTATTTTTCAAATTTTCAGCTACAGGGTAACCATCCGTAAATCTAAGTGACCTGGTAGTGATCTCTTCTATAGTCCTTTTCATACTGGAAAAAAAAAAGAAAAACTCTCCTGGGATAAAAAAAACTCAGACTCATTTTTAGAAAAATGAAAAATAACACTTTCATGAATTCAGATGCACAGCATGACAATGAAATATATCATTTATGTTGAACTGTTTCAGCTAGCTTTGATCTAAGTGATACCCATAAGAAAAAATTGAGCAATTTTTCAAAATATGAGTACTTGTATCCCATCCTTCAGTAATTTTCATTCATTACAGATGTGGAATGTGAGGGAAAAAATTTCTCCAGGTAATTCTGATGAGCACTACTGATCAAGAAAATTTAACATAACTTAAAGACTGAGTAACAGGTGAAAATTAAAAACCTATGTTTTTAATTTGGTAATTTGATATCTTGCCTCTCAACATGCTCAGTATTACATATACAAAGGGTGGTCAGAAAACACGGTGTATATTTAAATTTTTTTTAAATTACAGTGGAAGACATTACTGCTAAGTTGCCTCAGAATATTTCCCCTCATTTTGAACATACATATCCCATAGTTCTTGTGACTTCTGGAAGTTGTTCTGGGGACCTCTCTCATTATTGTCCTTTGTTCAATTGTTGCAGCTATCTCAATGACTGGAATCAATTCAAAACATTTATTTTTCACAATTTTTTTATGCTGTAAAGAAGCCGACAGTGACACAGTATCAGACGTTGTCAACGAAGAGGATGAGGACACAGGGATGCTCTCTAGAGTCTGCCTTCTCATTGGATAGCATGTTGTTACTGACCTTCACTGTGTTTCTAAATCATACTTCTTCAAAACATTCAGAAAATATGACTTCTAGAACTTCTTCAAAGAGTTCAAGAATGAGGAGATAGGTATATTTGAAATGAGACAGACATTTTGAGGGGGCATGTCTTTTACTGTGATAATTTTTGCTAAATCAACACTTTCACCACATATTTGATCACCATTTTATTTGACTTCTTTGTTCTTCACAACCATCTTAGGAAGTAGATAACCTTATTATCTCTGCTTTACAGCGAAGGTTAGTGAAGACCGTACAATGAGTACCCTCTGTACAAGGGCACATACCTAGTAAGTATGAGAGCTGACATTCAAATTCATTCACGTTTAAGGAGGCTATACCTAATAACCACTATGTTGTGCTTATTTCATTGCTGTGACAAAATACCTGACAACCACAATTACAGGGAGCGAAGATTACTCAGCTGTCAGTGTCAGAAGGTCTCACACAGTCTATTCGCGGGCCGCTGCAGAGGCAGAGGTGGAAGAAAGTCAATCACAGCATCACAGACAGGAAGCCAGGTGATGCAGGAAGGGGGAACAAAGGTATAGGCTTTCAGGTCCTGTCTCATTGGTCCACCCTTTCTTGGTCAAGCTTCAGTGTTCCTCCCCTTCTGGCGTATCGCCCCTTCCGTCCAGATCCCACTTCCCAACAGTACACAGCTCCACAGACATCCCACTACGTCCATACACACGAGGCTTTGGGGAAACACTCCAGATCCAAACCACAACACGCTACGAGATGCTACTTTTCACTGTCACAGTACTATACTTCGATTTACCAATTTTTGATCACATTCAACATTCCAGGAAGTCAGAGAGACATACATGCATGTATTATAAAGCATAATTATTTATCCTAAACCAAACATTTAAAACAATGAAAGGTATCATTAATGTAACAGATATTGTTAGTACAGAAAATACATTTGCAAACTCTGAAGTCTTCTCTGATTCTGAAGTTTTTTGAAGACAAGAATGATATTGTTAAGTGAATGTATCAACTTGAATGGATCTTGCGGTACCCAAATATTTCACTGAGCATTATTTCTGTGTGGTGTCTGAGAGTATCTCTGAAACAGGCTAGTTTTTGAATAGGTAGACTGAGGAAAGCAAATCACCCTCCCCCACTGCAGGTAGGCATTGTCTAACCCTTCCTAACAGAATAGAGTATTTCTTAGCGAAGAATTCTCTTTTCCTGATGACTAAATTAGGATATTGGTCTTTTTCTGATCCTAGACTGGACCTTGTGTCATCAGAGCTCCTGGTTCCCAGGCCTTTGGACTTGGACACTAACAACTGCACCTCCTGGCTGTCCTACATCTGCAGCTTGCAAACAGCCGATTACGAGATTCCTGAGACCACATAATCACGTAAGCCAATTTCTTACTATAAATCTCTTTACTCACACATATATAAGAATATATCCTGCTAACTGTATTTCTCTAGAGCACCCTAGTTTTTGAGTATAAACTAAACTTGGCAAAAAGATTTCTCTTCTATTAAGAAGATCCTTGTCTCTGGGGATAATAATATACTACCTCCAAATGTTTTATTTTCTTGGTATTATCACTGCTGCCAAAAAAAACATCTCTCTGGGAGTGGTAAGGAGAATCCAAAAATTCCTTTTTAGAGAAGAATTTTTTTTAAAGCCCTCCTGTCACAGTTGGGTATATAATACAAAAATGAAACAAACCATTTACTTGAAACTTAACGAGTTTGAATACTAACAATTTGCTGTTTAGTTTCTGATGTGCTCATCACAATTTTTAGGCTTCCCTAATAGTCTGGCTCTGAAATGATTTCCAAAAAAGCTCTGTAATGTTTGATTTTTATTTTTAAGAAAAATTGCACAAAGTAGAGAAAATAATGTCCAACTATAGTTAGAAAAGCAAGCAAATACCCTAAGCACCATTATTTAAAACTGTCTACGAATTCTCAAAATTTAAAACACTTCACATAGTACAGTATGGGAACTTAGTACACACACACACACACACACACACACACACACACACACTCACCTAACTTCCATTAAAAATGCAATTTAGAAGGCCTTCCACAGGTTCAAAAAGGTCATGAGAGGTAAGTCTACTAGCTAGACTCTAGACATGGCATTGGAACGCAAAAACCACACTAGCATGCACAAAAACTCCTAAAGTAACTCTAAGTAACACGGGTACCCTTACTCTTGCTTGCATGTTATCGTTGTGCTTTGACAAATGCTAAGGGAAACTTCTAATTTTCTCAATTTAGGAAGCATCTGATATCTTTAAATTCAAGACAGTGTTTGGAAATTTAGACGATACATTTTTTTGTACTGAGGATTAAACCTAAGGCCTTCACATTGTGCTACTTCCTAGCTCTTCTTTCTCTGTCTGTCTTTCTTTCTTTCTTTTTCTTTTTTCTTTTTGTTTCTATCTTTCTGTCTTTCTCTCTTCTTAAGGATCTCAGTAAGTAAGTCACTAAGTTATCCCAGTAGATTTGTGATTTACCCGCCTCCCAGAATACTGAGATTGCAGGCTATCTAGTCTAGATTTTATACGTGTGATATGAAATAGAGACTCTGTCTCTGCTACTGCCAAGGAGTTGTGAAGGGTACAGTAATGGGCTCTTCTTTCTGATTTTCAGTCAAAACCTTATATTCTCTGCCTCATTTAAAATAGTGCCCAAATTTTATCTGATGTACTTTAGGACTTATTGAAAGGTTGAGGGATAAAGAAAAGAGAAAAATAGAGAAAGGAAGAAATGAGAGAAGATAGTTCAAGAATGTACAATGCCTCAGAGTGCTACATTTTCAAGTAAGAAATCAGTCCTGGAAAGTAATGAGTCCCCTGTCTTGTTATGGGGAATTTGTAGTTATACAAGAGTCAAAATTATATTAAATTACTAGTCACTTTAGACAGGATAAAAGAAATAAACATAAGTAGAAAAAAGGAAAATCATACTTTTAAAATTGCACTTTTAAGAAAAAACTGTGCCCTCATGACATAAAGTTACCCATGGTGACAATGTATGTCTTTTTTCCTACCAAAGAATTCACTCAGAAAAAAAAGGATCTTAAAGAGATGATGATGCCACACTGGGGTCTGTCCCCTTCCCCATAAGTTGAGCTGTGCATTTCCTCCCACAGATCTGCGTCTTGAAGAAAGCAGCTTTCTTGAGGGGGTAGCATGTATCTAAACTTTAAATGCATGAAAATGATTCACAGGCTAAGATGGGCCACCGAATGGATAACCCTGCAGACATTAGGAATATGCATTTAGCTAAGCTGACAACACCCCCAAGAACACATAAAAAGCTCCTACCTCTAATATCTAAACCCTCGCCCGCCCCCCCCCCCCCACACACTCCATTTTCTCTGAGCATGTGCCTCTGTAGCTCTACATGAGCCTTTCTGTGCCTCTCACGGATACATCCCACTGTTCTTTTCAGTGACATCATTACGCAATCCGCAGCCTACATCCTGGGTAACATTAGGTAAGGGTTCCTTGTCTTCTCTGCCTCAGACTCCAACTGGTGACAAATGACCTGAAGTCAACACTTTGAAGAATCAACTTTCCCCTACTCTGTGTGGTTCAGGTAATACATTTTACAATTCAAGGATTATGTATTCCACAAGTTAGCAACACAAATGTGCGCAGCTCTTGAGAATGATGATCTCCTCTCTCTGCTCCAAGCAATGATTTAAGCAATTATATGATCCGCATTTTCAAATATTTAAACTATGATGCTTCTAAATTTCTACAACCCTATTTTTCATACTTAATTTATACATTCTCCATCAATTCTCTAAACATAAATTCTGAGTTATAATCATTATGCTCCCTCCTATGAATAACGATGAGGCTAATTGCAATATGACATTAGTCAACACTAGTTTCTTCAGAATCACATTAATTTATCAACATTGAATATAATTTACTAGCTTTCAATAGTGCATTTTTGTGAAGAATCTTGCTTTCCTCTGTTTATAAAAGACATGTTATCATCAAGAATAAGCTATAAAACCATAAAACAGTTCAGGCTTTTTAAAGCAAATATTATATATATTTTTTGAGACAAGGTCTTGCTCTCTACAGCCCAGACTGGTCCTGAACTCACTATGGAGCCCAGGCTGGCCTTGGACTCATGGCAATCCTCCTGCCTCAGCCTCCTGAGTGTTGGGATTACAAGTGTGCGCCACCATGCCCGGCTTATATGCTGCTGGGGAATCCAACTTGGGTACTTAGCACTTGACCTCGTGCTTGCTAGGAAAGCACTTTAATCACTGAGCCACTCCCCAGCCTCATCATATCATATAATTAAAAGGTTGATTTAAAAAATATTTTCTATCAAATACTCCATTTGGGGTGTATATTTGAGTGTACAAAATATCAGACTGGGACCATAAATATCACCTTCACCTAATCTTCCCTTTCCATGTTTCCATCTCTTTGACAATCCGAGCTGAGTGAAGCTATAGGCTTTCCCGTAACCCTGTCACGACAGGCAGCAAACAGCAAAGTCTACTCGCCACAGTAACAAAGTAAGCAGGGGTATAATCAATTCTGAGTCTTCCTAAGGCTCTTTTCTCTTTTTACCCACATACATTTCAACTGATTTTCGCTTCCTGACACAATAATTACTTTCAGAAGAGCATACAGAATCATTGTCTATTTGTGCTTTAGGAAATTGTCACTTTCCCTCACAAGAAGAAGCCAGACCTTGGGAACCCAAGCAGGAGAAGAGGCGTCCATTCACCTGGAAGCTATTCAACTCTGGCCACATGTCCTTGAATCACATGACTCATATTCCCCTTAGAAATTCCCTGCCTATATTTTCTTGTCACCAAGATGAACACATCAAGGGAGAACAAAGTTTAAATGTTTGAAGTCATCTAAAATGAAGGAGAGATTTCACTCAATTTCAGAGCAAACTGACACAAATGCATTCAGGATTTTACTTTCCCTAAATTTGTCCAGCTCAGATGAGTTGGAGACATTCTACTACCTCAACAGCTGGAGCTCCATCCACAGACAGAAACTCTCTTTATGGCCATGGGATAATGCAATTCAGTAAGTGCTACTTTCTAATAGGATCTAGATCCTGGAAGGATGGGTTATCCAAGGAGAATTTTTACTAGAGTTTGCGACCTGTATCACCAAGGAATCATTTTTGCCACATCCCATCCCTTCTATTACTGCAATCAAAATTTGCATAATCTGTCATTTTTGAGTAACAAATATAATTTCTGCTCAAATTCTTCATATCAATACTAGCACCGCAAGACACCTGATAATCTTTTAGGATTTATCTTCACAGACACTGTTGCAAGTAGGCCATAATAAGACAGTTATAACACAGATGACAAGCTTCCCTCTAGCTCTTCATTCTGTCTGTATTCACATGAACAAGGAGTTCACAAATATATAATAAAGTGACATCAAAGGACTATCAAATCATTCTTTGTTGCAAAAAACAGGGAAGGGGATGAGAAGAAGATATAGCAAACCTTCAGCTGCATACCTATCAAAGTCTATAAACTACTTAGTCAGATTTATGCTAAAATAATTCATTATTCAGCTTTGGGGACAAAACACTAAAAATGAGCTATAGCACCTGTAGGAATAAAGTAACTATAAGTTTCCTGAAGAGCTTTATCCACTCCTTGGGGTGTCCAAGTAAACTGCACAAGGCTAACATGAACACATGCGTGAGTATAAAGATAGAAGAGTTCTAAATCAAATATTCCTGGAGTCTTCATTTCCTCCACTCTTAGACACAATTCTACCAAGAGAATGTGAAAGTTTTTGATTTACAGTTCTACTGAATTCAACAAGCTTGTTGTCCAAAATCATGCAGCTAATCTTTATCCAATTTAATTTAAGCAAGAATGAGGTTGCCTCACTAGCTTAGAAGCAGGGATTGGGTCAGACTGCCCATTTTCCCATTGTATCAGAGAAAACACTTAAGTGATAAAAAAGAATTTACATAAATAAGAACTACAATGTTCAGCAACTCAGATTTTACATCTAGAAAAGACGCCGTGTCCACTCTGGTCTATGTGAACATTGCTGCATAGAGTTATGGACTACAGAATGTTTGCAGTTACAAAGGTATCTACAACAATAATAATAACGCCAATGCTAATGCGCACCAATACAGAAAGTGCCGAGGAAAAAATTAGTAAAAAAAACAAGGTTGTTCGTGAGACTATCCCTGCCATTCTCTGTAAATTTGAAATTACATCCAAATAGAAAGCTAAAACCCCCAAATTTCTGAAATTCTAATGATGCTATGAGCAAAACAGTGGAAAGATAATCCATACATAGCCAATAAGAAGAAAGAACTCCTAACATTCAATAAACTAGGTGTTAAAATATAAAACTGGTGGATAGACAAAAACTGAATTCACCAAACATGAAGAACATACAGAAATATGTAAAAATATGTGCAACCACCCCATTTAGGGAAACTATAATTTAAAACATAGAATAAATCTTTACCTTCCAAATGGGTAAAACTGTGTAATAATGCCTAGCCCCAGAGTGAGTGCGCAGCAGCAAGGCTCTCTCACTCTGCTGGTGGGAATGTAAATTGCCATAAAATCTTTAAAACAACAGAAAGTTTGCTAGTTACACTGAAGAAGCAATTACATGAAACTTTTGCCTTTGCACATACACTACAATGTATGTGTTTTTATTCCACATACTCTGCTAGGACACAGGATCATCACTTGTTATTGCAGTTAATGGCCAAAAAAAAACCCACATGTAAAAGTAGATACAATAGGTAAACATCTCAACAAGGATATATCTTAATTTTTTAACAAAAAAGGAAATCAGATAATACATATAGTATTATATCATTGAAATTACTTTTAGACATATACCACATAGACTAAATTTGTGTGTTCTAACTTTTTTCTTTTTCTTTTCTTTCTTTCTTTTTTCTTTTTCTTTTTTTTTTTTTTTTTGAGACAAGATCTCACTCTGTACCCCAGGCTGGTCCTGAACTCATTGGTGTAGCCTATGCTGACATTGGTCTCAGGAAAATCTGCCTGCCTCAGCCTCCAAGTGCTGGTATTACACGTGTGTAACGCCACATCACCACACCCCGCTTTATGTGGTGCTGGGCAATCAAACCCAATGCCTTGCATTTTAACTGCTGTGCCATTCCTCTAACTCCTAGCATTTTTAAATGTTACCATATCAATTTTATTCTATTATCAGATAATAGATCTCATTAAGCCCTTTGAAAACAGTTATTGAATAGAAAGATTTTTATACAGAACTTGAGTACTTTAGTGTAATCATCTGAGCTTTTTAAATTTTAAGTAAATCAATTTTTATTCCATATGGCAAAGATGAGAATAGGATCACTACAGTGTGTGTTTCTGGGGGGTGGGGGTGTGCATGTGTGTGCAAGAGTGTGTCTATGTGTGTGTTACTCTTTGTCTGTTAGATTTTAATCTAAAGAAAATAGATAAAATAATGTTAAAATCAAGTAGAGTTACAGATGTTTGCCACCCAGTAGTAAAATCAATTTTAAAAAACTATAAAGATAAAGAAGAAATTTTAAATACAAAATCTCAAGTTAGTAATTACCTGAAGATGAGAGGTGGTTGCCTTTGGAAAATGTAGTATCCAGATAACCCATTGCTGGGAAAAAAAAATGTGACACCCACAATTTAAGAAGAAAAAAAATGTTAGAACACACAATTTAGGGAGGACAGAATTATCTGGCTCACAGCTTCAGAGACTTCAATCCAATGGCTGCAAGGCAGAAACGCCAGAAGAGAAGGGGTTGGAGGGGCAGAACTGATCATCAGGCATTCTTTAGGGCAGAAGGGGCGACGCTGCTCACTCTAGGGCATTCTTCACAGCACAGGGAAAGAACTTCAACACAGAGGAGCAAATTACCACACGTAGTCCTCATGATTACACTCTCGTGACCAATCCAGCCACACCCAAACATGTATTTAACCAGTATAAGTATCAAGCTGACAAAGTCTACAATCAAGCCTAACAGCCACAGGGGAAAAAAAAAAAAAACACAGGAAACTAAGGATTGTAGCCGTCATTTCCCTTGAGTTGGCTTGTGTCATTTATGCAGAAGTTTTTCTTATTTTATATATTATGTAGTAATAGAAAAAAGTATCTTAAAATATTTTATGATTTTATGCAAAGAAAAATTAAAATTACTATAGTGCTTTGCAACAGCAAATGTTATTTTACTGTCAGATAATAGATCTCATTAAGCTCTTTGAAAATATTTATTAGATTAAGAATATTTTTATAAAGAACCTGAATACTTTAATCATCTGATAATTATTTAGTTTTAAAATGTTAAATCAATCATTTAACACCTGGCTTGTCAAAGATGAGAACAGGATCATTACATGTGTGTTGGGAGGTTTTTATGTGGGGGAATATTGGATTTTAATTTATAGAAAATCAGTAATTCCAAATATTTGCTTACAAGTAGCAATGCAGATTGCTTTTCTGAACTTGCCTTATCATCCTGCTAATTTCTTCATTACTTGTAAACTGAATATTCGATACACGTTCACAACATATTCATGTTAAGTTTTTTGATTTAGAACTTAAAACAAGTTGTAAAAAGATCAACTGAGAAAAATATGCTAACAAAATTCTTTCATGTAAAATTGAAGTATGTGTAAACAATGAAATCTGCATGTCAAATGTCTTCAGTGTATTTCTGTGATTGCCAGCCTTGATTGTCAGCCTTCAGAAGTTCAGAAGGAACTAGACAGTCCACCGCTGAGCCAGTCCCAGTAGAACTAGCACTGTTTGTAATCTCCTGGAAATAACTGCCATCCAGCTCCAGCTGAGGGGGAAGCCAATACTTAACCAAAAAAAGGAAGAAAAGAAGAAGTAAAGTTTGAATAGAGAGTAGAGATCAAAATCAAAGGTGATATTCTATTCATTTCTGGCGTTTTGGATGCAAAGGAGCCAAGCTATATTCCAATCTGACCAAAAGTTTTCTGAGGAAATATGATAAAAAGAATGCGTGCCTTGCACTTAAGATGTAATATTTTCAAAAACATTATGCTTTTTGAAATGGAAATATTTCCCTAACTATAATGTATAGTCTTTGTGATTCAGTATTTTGTAAGGTTCTTTTTCGCTAATGATTTATGTCTAAATCTTCAAGAGCAATATTAGACAAAGAGTGATATTATTTCTATGCTAAGAAAGCTAGCTGAAATTAAGGGAGCTCAGTCTCCTTTTAGTGCTTTAGGACCTGAAGTAGCATTATACTGCAAAACGGTAGAACGTAAAGTACAACATATTGCTACTGAATTAACGACTTGTAACCTATTCAATCCGGTGCTATTTACTCACTCTTCACACAAAGATCTTCGGTGCCTCATACTGTGGATGTGAAGAAGTAGAATATTAGTACAAAGACCAGTAAAATCTGGTATTGTAGCACAGTTTTTTTTTAATTAACCATATCATTTCATGTAGGGAAAGAAAAAAGAAATTAGCTGTTTTAGAAAATGACAGGAATTACAAAGAAACGTAGTAAAATACAAAACTGACCCAATAATAACTGCATCAATAATAACTGCAATTAAGAACATCTGTAAAAATTATCATCAACACATTACTAAAGGGCATTTTAAAATTCTATTAACACTACTCACTATTCAAAACTTGGGGAGAGTTTGGTAAGAGGAGCATAATCTCAACCTACTGGTGGTTACAGCAATGAACAAAACTTCTGGATTTTTTTTTCTTGTGCCACAAGGGATTGAACCCAAGGCCTTTGCACTGAACTATATTCCCAGCCCTTTATTGATTTATTTAATTTTGAGACAGAATGTTGCTAATTTGTCCAGGTTGGCCTCAAACTTGCAACCAATTTTACAATATTTAACACAATTCTTATATCGTTTAATCATGTTTCATTAAAAAATGAAATTTAAAATAATTTCTAAGTAGATATTTACTAACGCATGCATATATGTGGGAATAAATATATTATCAGTGTACTACTTATAATCACTTACCTATCCCAAATGGATAACTGATGAAACATTTTATACTTTAAAATATGATGTAACATGTAAAACTGTGATTTCATTCTTTTTAATGTCACATGAAATGCCTATGTCAACATGTTTTTTTAACATTTCATATTCTATTTGAATTATGAACCCCTTTCTAAAAATATATTAAAAGCTCACCAGGTAGCACATTACATCTTGCAGGGGCATTTCTTTGCATATTTCTGTGCTCAAAAACTGTCCACAGGGGACAGTTACACATTTTGTATTGACAAAATATTTTAAGCATAAAAAAGACATTTTAGAAAGACTGAAAAATATTCTCGAAGAAACCCCCATATAAAAGGACTTTCATCTGTAAATTAAATCCCTTCTTTTCATACTGTGACCATTTAGAGTATTGTATAAATTTGGGCGCATTAGGAAAGGCCCAGCTAATTCGTAAGGCAGAACTTTCGGTGTGACTGACTTATTGGCCAGCAAACCAAAGAAAGAAGACCCACCCCGGAAGTGAGTGAAGTCAACCAATACACTGGGAGCGCTAACTGAATAAAAAGAAAGGAGAGCTACAGAGCTGCTGCTTCCGAGCGAGCTCCAAGTTTTACATCTTCTCTGAGCAGTGACCCCAGCTCAGACTGGCTCCCGTCTTCCCATCGCTCTGGACGCCCATCTCTAGCACAGCTTGATTTCAGACTTCAGATCTTCGCCCTTGCGTCCGGTGTCAGTCTGTGCTGTACCACAGAGACCTCCAGGCCTCTAAGCTCGGACCCCTGCTCTTTCATATTCACAGCTGAGTGACTGCTTATTCTGTGAGTCAGGTCCAGATTCTTCACTTCTTATTTGGGAGAAGAAGAAATTGAGTGAAGAGTTGACTTGAGGAAGTCTAGCTGAAGGCACCCTCTGTCTGTTTTTGTTTTTTCCTCTCTTCACCAACTCTGCCCTCTCTCTGTTCCCTCTTGTGCTCCCATTCTTTGCTCTCCAACGCTCATCTCTCTTTCTGCTTTCCTTTCCTCCCTCCTCTCCCATCTGACTTGTCTTTCATCCTGTCCATCCTCTCTTCTCCTCTCACTCCCATTGCTTTCTTGCACTACTCTCTCTCTCTCTCTCTCTCTCTCTCTCTTTCTCTCTCTGTGCAAGCCTTTGCACCTTTGGGATTTTACTTTTCAGCAGTCAGAGTCTCCTAAGACTCTGAAAAAAAACAAAGAATAAACAAACAAACAAAAAACCCGAGTGCTTATATATAAAAGCACTGAAAATGCTAAGCAGTCGCTCCCTCTACCGAGAAATTCAAGGAGCTATCAAGAGATACATGCTAAAATGAGTAGTGGCGTCGTTCGATACTCCCCCTGGTCAGTGGACTCTGTTCCGAGATCAGACCGAAGTAAAACTTGCTAACCAGGGACATACAAACAAGCATAGACCCATTCGGTGTCTTGAATAAAGTTCCTCATACAGACAGTGTAAGAAAACTGATCCTGAGTCACTGGAGACAGCCAGATTCATGGTCACTCCTGCAAAAGCCATTTATGCAATTCATGCACTCTTTTGGATCCTAAAACTTTATATAAAAGGAAATTCTCCAAATTATTCTTTTAATCATTTTCTCTCCCTTCCTCATTTTTTTTTCATTCTCAAAACAGAAGGGCATGAGCTCAGTCCACCTACTTTCATAACGCATGCTGCAGATTCAAGGGATCATTAAGGTCACAGCTGATGCTAGTCTCTTGAGAACCTTGTTACTCTCCTTATAGAATCTATGTACAGAAACAAACAAAAAAAATCTCATTTGATCTCGCTCTCTGTCTCTCCTTGCCTCCTTCACACCAAACCAAAAAGAAACAAAACAGAAACCTCATTCCTCTTCTAGTCCTTTCTCCACTTTCACCTGTTTTATCAAGAAACTCAAATTCTTTCACTTTTGTGAAGTTAATTAACAGAAAAAAACTAGAAAGCAAAGAGTAAAGGGGATAAATGGGAGCTCTAGGGGACAGGTAACTACCCCTCTGCCTGGAGGGGAAAGGAGGTGCACTCCCTACGAAGCATCCTGCCACATATTGATGCTGTCGGGGAGGAAAATAGATCAAGTCCAGATGACTAGGCCTAAATCCGGACCATCCTACTGGTACTCAGCCAGCAGCATCAGGCTATGTATGACGAATAGAGGGTATGAATGTTTCCTTGCAACACCCTGCCAGGAAGAATTTGCGCAAGAGCCAGAATGTGCATGGACCCATGCCCTAGGGCCTTACTAGCTATGATAGCAAACTGGCAGCTGCAAAAGCAGCACACAAAGCTTGATCTTTTTTTTTTAATTTCACTTGTAAGAGACCCTCCTTCAGGGGTCCCAGCTATCAGCTATCCTGTGACGCTCCACCCACCCACAGGTCAGTGCTTCTCAAAGTTTCCCCTAGTACCATGGTTTCTATCTGGGTAAACAAATGGCAAGGTGAGGGACCTTTATGTCCATACATTTTCCATTGCTGTATTGGGAGAGAAAGATGGACAGTGCTAAGTCCCCACCCCATGGAGTGGGTGGCCAAAGTGCAGCCAGTGTCCCTCTCCTCCTACCCAACAGCAGTCCCATGCTCCACTAGAAGGGAGGCTGGGACACAGAGCTACACCTTAGTGATGGGTGCACTCAGGGATTTGTTCTCCAGGTCCCTGTGCCTAAAAGGGCTCCACTGCAGCCAGAGGTGACCATCTGTGACACACTCACCGTGGTATGCCTGGGTTCTAGAGCCATCTTGCTAATGTCAGCTTGTTCCATCCATGCATCCTGTTCATTTTTTTAAAATAATACCTTTAGCTTAAGTTTATCATCTTATCTAAGGCTGTATGTGCTTCATAGTTATTAAGCAGTAATTCACGAGTTCTTTTTAAGTACTTCATGAGTTTTATTGTATGTATGGTCCTTAGATAGGAAGAGCACAAGATATTTAACAATAAAACCCAACCCTTATGTATGACTTTTCTGATTTGTCGTAAATGACACAAACAAAGTTAGATACGTTCATAATCTATAGGAAGGCCTGCAAGCATATTCCTGCATGACAAGTAGGGGTGTCCAATCATGACAGAAAATTGAGATAGTCTGCAGTTTAATCCTTTGAAAATAGGGACAGGCCTGTGCTCTGACACCTGAAAGATTTGGGGGAGGGGGCTCCTGTTGTTTCACCCCAGGAAAATTGAGCCTGTAGTATAAGTAAAATGACAAACATCATCTTATCCTGAGTGGAAAAAAAAACCCTGCCTCTTTTTTCTTTTTCTTTTTTTTTTGCCACAATTTTTTTCTGTTTATATCTTTTCAGAAATATTTAAGAAGACATGCTGTGTATCTTAATAGACGATGAGCAACCCAACCTCATGCAACAAAACATCACTTTAGCTTGTACTTTACAAAATCAGGACATTTAAAAGCAGAGGAGTAGAAAGTGTGATGATTTTCCTTTGCAACTCAGCTTGGATTTAATATAAATTAGAGAGTTAGGAAATATGACCTCAGAAATGGAACTTTACATTTTAACATAATACTGCAATCTGATCAATTTTGTAAAAGAGACAAAAATAAAAGTCCTCTATGTCCAAGTTTCATGGCCCTGTATCATGATGAAAAATTACATGAATTGTGCATGTCTGTTTTGCCCATGTACTGTTAAAACGTGATTCGGACCCAGTAAAAGATAAGATCTCAATACCTCAGACAAAGTCCTGTAGTAGCAAAAGCAAAGCCAGCTGTGGCTCCAAAGGCCCCTGAGGGGAGCTCTGGACTCAGTTCATTTACTTCCTCTACTCTGTCTTCTCCCACAGTTGGCTCCTACATGCTACCCCCAATCAACCTCTCTATCCCCCATTACCACAGGAATCCAGTTCTGCAGGTATATTAAGAAAAATCACCGCTTACCTTCCAAACTTTCCAAACAATTCTAATATCTGTCTGCTTTGAGAGATTTCTGAGGAACACATCACTATGAAACTATATGGCCCCTTCTTCATGGCTGTAATGATTAGCTCTGTAGTGCATGGCAGCCTGGATGTCTATGAGCTGTGGCTGCTATGGTACTCCCAGTGGGTGAGGCTGCTAAGTTCAGGGCACCCACTAGAGTCCAAACCCTCATCAGGTTCAAAGAGTCCTTGGAGCTAGAGGACAACAACAGCTAACTGGAAGATGGCTATAGAGACATCAAGGCCTCTTGTTAGAATCCCCAGTTTACTCTGAAAGTCGGACAGACTTCAAATACAGCAACTGTACTTCCTACTCCAGAAATAATCAGTCTGTTTCACTACTGTATGGAAACTGGAGAACACCTTTAATCTAGTATGCCTGATCTTAAGGATGGAACTTTAGCTAATCCTGATGCAGAATGGGTTCTGTGAGGAGAGTAGTTACGTACATAATGGACCTCGGAGGGCAGACAATTGTTAGTCTCTAAGAGGTGATTGATGTAAAGCTGCTTGCTTCAACTTCTTAAATATAAAAAGCTGAAATCACCGGCCTTACCCAAGCTTCGCAACTCCTGACCCCACGTGTGTTCATAGTCTTTTATGTTCACACAGCCATATGAAGTGAAAGGAAACTTGCCCAATAAAGAAAAATTAAAGGAAGGACATGAGGTTCCCTTCCTTGCAGAAGCAGTGTTGTCACCTGCCCAGGTAGCACTAACACATTTGCAGAGGATGTTAAAAGGGCAATTCTCCCATAACCCAGGGAAATTTCTTGGCAAACAGCAGTGCCAAACAAGCAGCACGGCAAAATGCCTCAGAAATCCCTGATCCTAAACATAAATACCAGATCTTCCTAACAAAAGTTGACCAGAAATGGGCAAAGCGGCAGAGATAGAAATCATGAAAGGTGGCAGGTATACTCAAAGGAAAAGCATACATAGCCCAGGTCAATCAACTTAAATTATTAAAGAAATTAATGGTTTATATTATTTAGGGAGAAGAGCACTGATTACTTTGGATACCTATGATTTGATGGAAAAATCCTCAAAACACTATTTACTCTGCCTCTGAAACAAGACAAGAGAGAAATGTAAGCCTCAACTTACACTTAACTCAATACAAAGGTGAAGAATTTTCCCTTGAAAAGATTCACAGCTAGATTTCACCCACAAGCCCCTGTGCTAGGAATACAAATACCTATAGCTTTTGCTGAGAATTTCTCTGGGTGGACTGAAGCGTTTCCAGTCCAGACTGAAAAGGCCCAAGAAATCACTAAGGCTGCTAAAAGAAACACAATAAGGATTGCCAGGCTGCTGTATTTGGCACCCAGCCAGGCAGTCCCCACCCAGCTCCAAATTGTTCCCCCCTCCTTCCACTGGAAGATGGAAACCAGTGGGTTAGATATTTGCAGGAAAGAGCTCCCCTCAGATTAGGGCATTTGGGCCAGAAAAGCACTCAGAAGGCACTGAGTGAATTAGAACTATTGGCCTGAGGGACAGACAAATTTAAGTAAACAATTCTGTATAGGGACCTAGAACCAGACCAATATGTTCTGTAGCTGTGACCAGTATGACCTAGAGGTGGAAAGGGGACATTAAATAGTGCCAGAGGGGGCTTACTGTCATTGTCTCCCAAAGCGCACCCAAGTTGTGCGGCCATGGGTTATCCTGGCCAATGCTGACCCTCCAGGTGCCACAGACCTCGACATCCATGCAAGATCCATCCCACCACCCACCAAAGGCTACTGAGCTCAGAGCCCATGTAAGATCCCTCCCACTGGCTCCTACATGCTACTAAGGTCCACGTGGGGAAGTGCTCCTTGCCAAGCTGTGGATGCCAAAGCAGGCAGGGCTGCGCAGAGACTGGCAAGGGTCCAGATCCAGATAGAAGCCGAATCAAGGTCAGAGAGTGCCACGGGTGTGCAGGGAGCAGACAGAAGCAGACACGGGAAGTGTCACAGAGGGAAGCCTCTCCAGATATCAGCAGATCTCCGTTTCCATTCTACCTTCCTGCCATTTGGAGTAAGGGAAGGTGTCAGGTCACAGGACAGAGATAAATCACCCAGCTAGTCACGCCCACAAGAGCACATCTGAAATCCCCCAGAATTCTGCCACCAGAGGCAATTAGCATACAGCCTCAGTAACATGCCCAGAAACCAAGGCCCTTCATTCATTATTAAGCAAAAAAAGAAAAAAAAATCAAATCATTGGACAGGAACCAGTTCAAACACCTCCAAATTACAACCACAGGCCACAGGGGACTGGAGATTATCGCCCCCCACCGCGGCCTCCCCCTAACTGCAACCAGACAAAGTTTCTTCATTTTGAACTAAAGAGGAAGAGCATATATATATATGAGAGATAGAAGGGGGGCTGTGTATGTGAAAGACGGAATAAGGATTTAATTTGTGCTATAGCTTTAACAGCATGCACTATGATTATGCCATGTTAACTCCCACTGAAAACTGTACGGAGAATTCAAACACAAGCTCTCAGCATGTTAATTGGTTCTGATGCTCCTACAACATCCGCAGCCCCAATTTCCACTTGCTTTCTACTTCCTGTCTCTTGTGCCTCCATATAACCTCTCATACCTATTTTTCCTTTTTATTACTTCCAGATATAAAAATAACCTCACCAAGATCCTCTTTCTTTCTTTCATTTGATGTTCTATCTTCTTTTGTTGTCTTTTTGAGAAATATTTCCTCCCCCTTTTTCCCCCTTTCTTATTTTTCTGCTTTCATCATCCTCTGCATTCCAGCCTACTTGTTTTAGTGCTATTCCCTGGCCTTCCTGGGTTGTTGAAAAAAATGTAAAAATGTTAAGGCAGGTTTTGAATTGGATCTATAGATGTTGATATAACTGGTAGATGTTTCTTCCTTGAAATGCAATGACCAAAACTGACCTTATTACATCGAGTAAATTGAAAAAGTGTATCACAAGAAGACATGCACTAACTAATTTTCACAGTAGTGAAATGATTTTTAACCCCTCATTGACCTTCAACCCTCAGGACAGAAACATGAGAAAATAAGAGAACAAAGTACCTTCAAAAACTCTCAACTCCTCAAAAGCCAATCCCAGATGCACTGAAATAGAGGAAGTTACAGGAAAAGAACTGAAAAGTAAAATGTGATAAATGTTTTACAAGTCAAAGAAGAAACAAATAAGTAGTCATAAAATGTATAGTGAAGTCAGAGGATTTCAATAAAAAGATAATTCAATTAATAAAATATTTAGCAAGCTTAAAGAAGCTACAAATAAAAGATCTTTGAATTACATAAAATAAGAAATCAATGACTATGTTAGCAACAATTATAAAAAGAAATCAAGAAGAGATACAGGATGTGAAAATTTCAATTAAAAGTATTAGCAGCAGAGCTGACCAATGTGAGAATGTGAAAACGTGAAGACAAGGTTGATAAATAGATCATATACTTAGTGATACTTAAATACAAGTCACCATGGAAGCCATATCCAATAGCTGCTAGATGACATCAGAAATTAAAAATTCCACATCCAAAAATTATACTAGTTAGATAAAGTTTAGAAGATGACACAAAGGAAGATTTATTCAGCAAAAGATTTTCAAAATCTAGGGAAATAATTCAATTCTCAGGTCAAATGTCCACGACTAGAAAGGTACGTCTATTCAATGTGTAACAGTCAAAATTCCAGAAATTTAGCACAAAAACAGAATACTGAAAAATAGACAAAACAAAAAATCAAGTAATCTATAAAGATAAGCCTATCAGAACAGCAAACTTCTCAAAACAAATTTTAAAAGTCAGAAGATACTGAATCAAATTTTTTAAAGCCCTAAGATAAAATAATTGCCAATTTAAACTATTTCCTACAATATTACCTTTCAAAACTTATGAAAAAATATTTTTCATGATGAAGATAATCTTTAAAAGATCATAAACACTAAACCAGTATTACCTAGAACACTTAAGGGAATCATAGACAAAGACAGAGAAGCTATCATAAACAGCCCAAAGGAAAGTACATAGCTACTGTGAAGTAGCTAAACAAAAGAAAATAGTATAAGAATCAACACTGAAAAGCGATACAATGAGAGGATTTAGTAAAAAACTGACAATTACATTCAGTGTTAATGGCCTGGACTCTTCACTCAAAAGACACATATCAGCAGTTTTGATCAAAAACAAAAACCAGCCATCTACTCATATAAAGAAACATTTTAGACTGAAAGTAAACGAATGGAAAATTGTATTCCATGAAACCACACCCCAAATGGAAGCAGGAGCAGCTATTTTATTTTCAGATGAAGCAAAGTTCAAGCCAAAACTGATCTGAAGAAACTAAGGCCTCTACATACTGTTAAAGAAAACAGCTCAATAAAAAGAGATAACCATTTCAAATACATATGTACCAAATATAGGCACACCCAATTCACAAAACAAAAACTACTAGACATAGAATGACAGATCAACCAGACCCCCCCACAATAAAGTCAGCTGAATTACACTATCAAACAAACGATACTAACAGATCAACCACAACAACAAACGCAATTTTCTCAGCAACACATGGAACTTTCTTCAAAGCAGATATTGGGCCACAGAGCATTCTTAAATAAATACAAATAAAATAATTCCTTACATAATACCAAATCATAGTCAAAAGAAACTAGAAATAAATAGTAATTGAAACCACAGAAACTAGACAAACACAGGGAGTTTATACTTTTGAAAAAAGTATGAATTATAGAGGAAATAAGGGAATAAATTATAAAGTTCCTAGGACCAAATAACAACATAGTAAAACCTATAGGACATAATGGAAGCAGTTCTAAGAGATATCTGTGAATCAAAATAACCCAGTAATTCCAAATTAAAAAAAAAAACTAATGAATTTTACCAGAATTTATGGGAAGAACTAATGATAATAATCTCAAAAATCTCTCATAAAATTAAAAAGAAGAAACACTGCCATACTCAGTCCCTGAAGCTACCATTATTCTAACACCAAAACCAGACAAGAACTTATCAAAAAAAGAACACGACAGACCAATTTCTTTAATAAACTTACATACAAAAAACCCTTTTAACAAGATACTTATAGACAGGATGCAACAAATTGGTTAAAAGACCAACAAATCATCATTACAAAATTGGCCACATCCCATTCAACATATGCAATGCAATAAATGTAAATATCATATAAATAGAAACACAGGATAAAATAACCACATGATTATCTCAGCAGAAACAGAAAAAAACTTTGGCAAACCCAGTATTCATTCATGAAAATTCCCTGGTGAAAATAAGTATAGAAAGTCCTTACTTTAAATTGACAAAAGCCATTTATGACAACCCACTATGAACAACATGCTAAATATGAGAAAACTGGAAGCACCTGCTTTAAAATCAGTAACAAGATAAGGACATTTATTTTTGTCTCAACTATTTAATACAGTACAATTTTTACCAGAGCACTCAGGTAAGAGAAAAAATAAAATGGATGTGGGTAAGAAAGAAAGAAGTGAAACCACCCTTACTTGAGATGACATTACCCTTTACATGGAAGACCCCTAAAATTCCACCAGGAGACTTCTAAAACAAAGAAATAAATTCAGCAAAGTGGCAGGAGATGAAATCAATACACAACAATCAACAATGTTTCTGTACATCAGTGATGAACCCATCAAAAAAACAGGAAAACAATTTTATTTGTTGTGCCTTCAGAAAATATTACGTACATAAAAATTAAGTTAACAAACGATGAAAGAGACATCTATAACAAAAACTATAGTACTCAGAAAAAAAAGATATTTAAGAAGACATTAAAATTAGAAAGATTAATCCCATTTCTGGGTAGACAAAGTTAATATTGTCAAAATGAGCACATTTGCAAAAATGATGTAAAGACTTACTGCAAATGCAATCAAAATATTAACAGCATTTTGTACAGAAGTGGAGAAAAATACTCAAACCAGATGAAACCCGAAATAACCAAAGTAATCGTGAGCAAAGTGATGGAGAAGGCATTACAGTCTGGATTTCAAATTATATTAATACTACAAAGCTACAGTAATAAAAACAGCATGTTACTGACACAAAAATAGACACATCAACTAGTGAAACAGAGTTGAGGATGCAAAAACAGCACCATGCACATCCAATCATCTAATTTTTAAAACAGGATCAAAAGCACACACTAGTGAAAAGACAGTTCTTGAATAAATGATGTGGGAAAACTGGCTATCTACATGCAAAAGAATCAATCTAGACTCATGGCTTTTACCCTCTATTAAAATCAAATGAAAATGAATCAAAAATTTACAAGTTAAAACAGAGACACTGAACCTGCTAGAAGATAAACTATGTAAAACGCTTGAAGCCATAAGCATAGGCAAGGACTTCATGAACAGAACTCTCATTGCACAAGAAACAGAATGAAGAAACAAGTGAGATTATATCAAATTAAAAAGCTTAAGCTTCTGTGCAGCAAAGGAAGCAACCAACAGATTGAAGAGGTGATCTACAAATAGGAAGAGCTTTTTACCAGCTACCTCTCTGCTATGGTTTGAATCTGCAGTGTACCTCAGAAACCTCAGGTATTTGGATATGGTGGGATAACTGGGGAACCAACCCTGTGCTGTTGAAAGGCTGGGTGTCGCTGGGAGTGACCTAAAGGGATTGTGTCAATTTACTGAGGTCGGGGAGCCCCCAGTAAGAGCTTTCAGGTATGTGTTACTGACTGTGGGCCAGGAAGTGAGAGGGGACACCCACTCAAGGTGTGGGGAGTTCAGCTGGCAGCTTGACATAAAAGAAAGAATAAGAACCATTGTTATGGTTTCTTCGTGGGAAAGCTCTGGCCTTGCCTGAGTCTCCAGACTTGACTCACCCCTCACTTTACTTAGCTCCTCCTTCACCTGGCTTATGTCTGCAATGCAACCAACAGCTCTCCATCATCTACCATGTGCTTCTACCATTGTGGCTGTCCATAAAAGGATTGGGGGAGACATTGTGAAACCGTGATCTAAATAAATTTTCCTCCCTTAAAGTGTGGGTGTTGGGTATTCTGTCCAGCAATGAAAAAATAACTAAGGCATTCTCAGACAGAAGATTTATATCTCAAATATATAATGAATTCAATATATTAAACCTCCAGAATAAAGCATCCAATCAAAAATTGACCATTTAAATGAATAGATATTTCTAAAAAGAAGTACAAATAACCAATAAGTATATGGGAAATATTTAGCATTTTCACCATTAGAGAAGTGAAGATCAAAACAATGGGATTCTATTTTAGTCTAGTAAAAATAGCTATCAAAAACTCAAACAACAAATACCAGTGAGATGTGGGAAAAAGGAACCCTTCTATATGTCTGGTTAGAATATAAAGTAGTATTAACACAACCAGTACAAAAATCAGTATGGAAATTCCTCAAAAAACTAAAAATAGAAGTTCAGTTGGTCTAAGTATACATCTTCTGGGCATCTTCTTGAAAGACTTAAAGACACCATTTTGCAATGATAAATGCATACCATACCCATTTGATAGCAACACAATTCACTTCAGCTGAATTTTGGAAGTGGCCTATATGCTCATCAGCAGACCAAGAGATAAAGGAAATATAGAACATATACACAACAGAGTACTACTTAATCATAAATAAGGATAAATTTAGGTCATCTGTAAGAAAATGAGTGATTTTGAGACCTAAGTGAAATAAATCAGACACATTTAAATATTATATGGTTTCTCTTATCAGAGAAACCTGGCAAGTAAACAACTAAAGAACAAAATAAAAGAGAAACTAGGAAATAGGTGAACTGTGTGGACATGGAAGGAGATCTGGGGAAGTGGGGAGAGGAGGACAGAAAAGACATGGAAAAATGAAAAAGATTAAGAGGCACATGTGTATGTAACATGTTCCCAAAAATGAATGGCATACTTATGCATGCTAAACATCTATCAATAAAAACTTTTAAAGAGAACAAACTTTCTTTGAAAACATTATAGAATCAATAAAACAATAAAATAAAGACCTGTGATCAATATTGCTGTGAGTCTTTAGGGAGCCTGTGCATATTACTGAAGAACAAGAAAGAAGATTCAGAATAAATTACGTGCATTTATTCAGCTCAAATATATCTCCTTTCATTATTATGTCTGCTCAAATCATTGTCAATTCAGTTTTCTCATAACTCATATATCATTTTCCAACGAGAAAACACTTTTTTGGCTCAACAATGTGCGAAAGATACTAATAAATTCGCATGTTGGATTTGTGGCATATTACCCACATCACACACATCTGTATCACCATTGTGGGTATCCTCTCTACAAGGAAGTGCTTGGATAAATTTTCAGGACTGTATAAAACAACAACAAAATACTGTACAATTTTATTGGCTAACAGATCTAATGCCTCTCGGTGGCTTATAAGTAAAAACTTTTCATCAAAAGGGTCATTGGAAAATTTTTTCTCTTGCTGAAACTAATATTCAGTTGTGGCAGTATGCAAGATTGATCAACCTTAAACTTCTCAAACATGATAACCACAGATTTGCAGAGATTTTCTGGCCTGAGATGAACACACCTGGATAACATCCACTGGGGAACCACTCAGCCAGCTAGCACCTCTTTTGATAGGAACAGAGAAATCATACTTATGATAAATGAACCAATACTTCCCGAAAGCTAGTATTCCCGAAAGAAGGTAGTATTCCTGAAAGAAGATTAATTCCTGCACAGAACTATAATCACGTTATTGTGTTAACATTGATTTATTTACTACTGACTGCAAGACAAGAGCTGCGGTAAGTTAAGCATCCCCAGACCGTGTCAGTGGCTTCTATGATTTCTATGGAAGATGTACATTAGAATATTCATGAGTGCAAGGATGCGAAAAGACCAACAAGTTAACCTCCCAGGCTTGTAACGCTGGCGGATCAGATCAGTTTGTCATTGGTATAATCATTTGGCCTCCAATTACAGTTCGCAAACAGGTCTGGAAGACTTCAGGTGGCATACTTTGTTGTCTTTTGCCAAGTTTACACATAAAAGCTCTAAATGACAATACCGAGCACGTTTTATTAATGAATCCTGAAGTAAAACTAGTGAAAAAAGCCATTCTCCAAAATGAAATGGCCCTAGACCTTGTAAATGCAACGCAAGGCATGACCTGCACTATTGTCAAAATAGAATTATGTATATTATACATATATGTAAGATATATACAATATAATATATAATATATATGACCATTCTGCAAATGGGACAACTGTATCAACTGCATTACAAAACCTACGTTCACAGATTACTACAATTTTATATTTTGTCTTAAAATTCAATGTCTTGCTTCTCTGGAACAAGCTGAGGGTAAATATATACATAAAAAAGGACCTTACTTTTTAGTTATGATACTATGCATAGGAATTCTTTTCTTTTGCCTCATCTACATTTGTCGGGCAATATCTTCAGTGTCCTTGCCTTCTTTTGCACACTATGGTAGTGATTGGGAGGTAGAGGGCACATGGCAGCTAAGGACAAAGGCCCTACCCTGCACCCCATGAGGAATCTCCCAGGAATGAATGACTGGCACGTGGGGATGGCTTTCTCTTAGAACTATTAATGGTTTACATATTAGGTAGTTAAAAAAAACAATAATGTGGACATCTTCAGGGCGGAACGGCGTTACAACAAGCCGGTGCTCACTAAAATTACTTCCTTACTCAACTCATCTCTAAACATCCTTAGAAAAGAAGCCTGGTTGGCAACTTTTTTCAGGACCCCTCCCAATTGGTGGAAGTTTTATCACTCTATTCTTGTCTTATCCCCCTCTGGCCTCCTGTTTACAAATACACTACCAACTTTTATACCCTGCCTCCCTCCTTAATCCACAATTTAATTTTTAACCTTCTGAGACACAAACTCAGTGTTAACACAGTGGTAACGGAAGGACGACGGTCTTCAAAACCAGGTCTTTCCCAGTCTCCTTTACATTACGCAGAATGTGATTTTTGATTCTTGGTTAGGGAACACCTACTTGCCTAACCCTGCACCAGCTATAAGAAAATGAAACTTTGGCTCTTATGAAACCCTTAAGGATAAGAGGTTGAAGTTTCTGGAACCGAAGGTAATGTAGAATTAAAAAAAAAAAAAGATAAGTACAAAGTAGATGTCAATGCTGTAATTTTAACATTGTACTTTTAATGAAAAATGCAGGTTTTTTTAATCACTTAAGCCTAATTTAAATAATTCCCAAGATCTTTAAAGACACAGTAAGACCTGGTCATTTGTTTTTACCTATTAATGTGTCTTGGTAATTCTCTTTTGCCTATGAGTGGAACAAACCATCCCTTTGCCTGAAAAATGGTCCCTCCACTTGTGGACAGACTCCTGCTCTATCTTTCCTGTTCCTGGAGGCTGCCATCTACGAGCGGGCGCTCATCCTTTCCCTACAAAGGGCCTTTTGTGTTTTATCTGTAATTTCAATCCCCTCCATAGATTTATAGCTTCCCAAGTTTCCTACCCTTGAATTCCTCCTTATATATATTTACAGTCCTAGACTAAAATGCATCTTTCTCTGACTCCCCATACTCCATCCTGAGTTTCAACTTTTTTTCTCTAAATAAATTTTTTGTGCCACTTATTGATTAATCCCAAAAATTCTCTCTCTCTCTCTGTGTGTGTGTGTGTGTGTGTGTGTGTGTGTGTGTGTGTGTGTGTGTGTGTGTGTGAAAGGTGTCAGCAAACTGATTTTGTGGATAGGGTAAAAGTAAAGGTGATTCATCTCCTTTTTGGGAATGTCTTTGAACATTGTCCAATGACATCAGCTCAGCTTAGGCTAAAATTTGAGAACCTCCTGTCTTACTCTCCAATACTGGAATTATAGGCAAGTACTACCACACCCAGCTGAAGTTACTTACCAATGTAATCTCACAACTAAATGCAAACTCGTACGGTGGGAGTTTTGTGACTCACATATATACTTTCATAAGAAATAGAAAACATATTAAAACTTAGCTGCTAAGCCAGGTGTGGTGGTGCACACCTGTAATCCTAGGACTTGGGGAGGCTAAGGCAGGTTGATAGTCATGTGTTCAAGGCCAGCCTGAGTTCTGGACAAGCCTGAACTGCAGAGTGAGACCCTGCCTGAACAACAACAACAAAGAGAGAGAGAGAGAGAGAGAGAGAGAGAGAGAGAGAGAGAGAGAGAGAGAGAGAGAAAAGAAAGGAAAACCTCAACTGTATTGAAACAACCAATGAAAAAGGTAACCTTGAAAAAATACACAGTAGACATAATGCTGAACAAATAATACAAGGGAAAGGATACAGACTACTATGTTTCCATTTAAATATAAGGAAACAACTTTATTATGGCAAAGATCAGAAAAGTGGCTATTCCTTGGAAGTACTGACTGTGAGGACACTTAAGAGAGATTTCTGGAGCTCAAAAGGTATTCCATAAATAGATTTGGATGGTGATTACAGAGCTGAAAAAAAATGTATACAGTAGAACATTTAACATAGATACAATTTAGTGACCTTGCCTTAATTTGAAAGTTTTTTAAAACCATGTTTTCCTAATACAATCCTTTATAGGCAAACTGAAAAATGCATAATGCATGCTAAAGATAAAGAGAAGGTTAAAAAAAAGCAAGTTAGATTCTTGAGAAAACGCACATGTTTCAGCCAGATAAGGTGAGCTCTGCAGACTAATGAGACTCTGTACAGAGCAATCAATACAAAGTCTTTGTAGTAATCACTATAGAGGTATTCGTGTTGTTTTCCTGGCTTCTTGTTTACTGTTTAGAATGCAATACTCTTCTATATTTTCCTTAATAGGCATCAAGGCTTGTAGAATGTGAGATAATATATCAAAAATGAATATCCTATATACATATATATATATATATATACAAGATTAATGTTGAAATTAAATATGAGATTGGCTCTTTCTCTTAAAATAAAAGCATCTGTTGGAAAGAATGACATGGGTGAGAAAAAAAGGAAACCGTTTTTTCAGATCTAAACATGCAAAATAATACTTTAAGAGACATACACTGGCAGATTCCTAAAATAATTTTTAATTTTTACAAAAATTAATTTTGGCACAGTCAAATTCTGAACAATTTGCCCTCATGTGCTAAGCATTAGTCTTTACTTACTTCCCTCATCTAGATTTCATGATTTTCATGGTTAGTCCTGTCTCTTCAAAACATGCTTACTTTCCAGCAGCCTTAGAAATAATCAAATGCTTGGGAGGAAAAGAAACAATGCCTTTGTACTGGTTTATCAGACCAGAGGAAGGTAAGCAATTCCAACTAATAAATTCCCTAGAATTCTCCAGGACTTGATTACACTTCCAAATCCTAAGGAATGTGATTTGCATTTGAAAGTCTTTGCTCCTCCTTTGGCCTTTGTAAAAATGTAAATAGAAGAGTGTTGAGGCTAACAGAAAGGAAATTAAAAGAGATTTAACCCTTGGTATTACTCATTAACTGTGTAATCTTGAAAATTAAGAAAAACTGATATTGTTTTAAAAAGCACTGAAGACATTAATGGCTATCACAAATGCTTTACAAGGTTTCTTGGAATCCACTTGTTGATGGACTTATTGTCCTTATCGCATACAGACTGCCTGCGTATTGCACCCTTTTTTTTAATCCCCAAAAATGTTGGGTTTCAAGGCAGAGGAGGGACTACCATGCTTTGCTTTTCTCTTCTCCTTACACTGCCAATCCAAATAGGTAAGACATTCGTTAGAGGCACTGATGTATGCCGTTTTAGTAAATGCTGCTATGTTTTAAGGCACCTGTGCTTTTCTCTTCAAAATATCTGTTTGCTAAGTTCTCATGTAGAGAAACTGCAGTATAGGTAGCAATAGTAGTTCTACCTGAGAGTATCTTACTGAGATCCCTTGCTTGGTAGGCACATGATTTGGAAGCTCCCTTTCAGACACTGCTCTTAGCTCTCCATGCAAAAGTCTCGAACCTGGAAGGATTCATTCCCTAGGTAGAGATAATGCTGAATATGGATGGTTTTTTCAAGTTCTGGAAAAAAGGAGACCTTTAAGCAGCTTCAAGCTTGATGTTACAATCACATTTTTCTATGGTAAGATGTAAATTTCTGGTGAATTTCTTAAATTTGAGTTCCCAATGACAGGTAAGTACGAATGGTCACATTTTACTCTCATGTCATTCTGATATAACATCTGCACAGGTATCCAAGGCCATGTATAGTTCATAATGCTTTGGTATAATTGTACATATTTTGCATATGAATAGTAAACCAGTTTGGATCTAGAGCCTACTGCTGTGATTGCCCTGCCTATGGGAAAGTCAATGAACAGGTTTCCCAAGGGAATAAATAGAATGAGCATCTGAAATGCCATTTATTCCACAGAAATAATGGCTCCTTTCTGGATCTCTTTTCTGGACGTGTTCAAGTCCACAAAACTGCTGTGATATGCTTGTTACATTTAGAAGACACAGAAATAAATACTAAATTCTGCTGCTGCTCCATAAAATGTGAAATGAGACACTGTGGCAAAATACCTGACGTTCACAACTTAAAATTTATTTAGCTCACCATTTCAGAAGGTCTCACACAGTCCACTCACCAGCAGCCCACAGCAGTGAAAGCACACAGCAGAGAGCTGGAGAGCTGCTCACACCACTGCACACAGAAGTCAAGTGAATAAGGAGCTAGCCAATGTCTGGGGACTCAGGTAAGGCCGAGCTTACACAGGAAGAATCTGTAACAAAGTTTTTCTTCTTTCCTTTAATTGCCATTTGGGCTCCCCACACCCAGGGTAGGTGCCCACCCTCACTTCCTGGCCCATAAGGCAGCAACACATACCTAAAAGCTCTGCCCTGGGCCACCACCAGTCTCAACTAATTGACACAAATCTCTCTGTCTCAGTTACTTGTTCATTTCTGTGACTCAATACTCAACATCCACAAACTTAAGGGAGGAAAGGTTTATGTTAGTTCACAGTTTCAGAAGGTCACAGTTCATTCAGGGTGGCAGGCAGCAATGGAAGTACACGGCAGAGACAGAGGTGGAGGCAGATTCTCACGACATCACAAACAGGCAGGAAAGTTGAGACTAGTTGAGACTAGTTCTAGTCCAAGGAAGGCAGGATGCAGCTTATATGTCATTTCAGGTCTCTGCCCAGTGATCAGCCCCTCCTTGATCCAGGTGTGGAAGGTGTGGCCACTATACACCATTAATCTTAACTTACACACCTTTAATACTAACTTAACTGTAATCCACCCCTCCAGATTAAGCCCCCATCTACCAACAGCACATGGTTCCATAGACAACCCATAACATTTAAATACATGAGACTTTGAGGGGATATTCCAGATCCAAACCACAATACTCTCCAAGTAAAACTGCAACCATATGCCACTTTCAGTCAGGCCCCTCATTTCAACAGCACATGGTTCATCAGTTAACAGAATGCTTCCAAATGCTTTTGGCTTTCGGTGGACACTCCAGACCTAAACCATAGCAGATACTCAAGCTGTTTCAAGCAGCCTCGTAAGTAGTGAGCTGCATGGGGCTCCTTAGAACTCATCGCGGTAATACAGAAACACATTTTGTGGGTTCCCTAGTTACAGAGATAAGAACTCTACCAAGTAGGCAAGAATTGCCTGAGAGATAAATGTTCAGAGGAAGGGCAGTGACTCAAGTAATTCCATCCACAGGAGACAAAATACTTGACATTCACAATGTAAGATTTATTTAGCTCACACCTTTTATTAACATGAGCTTATAGTTACACAAAAAGACAAAAGAATCATTTCACACTTTATTTTGAGAGTTTTCATTCTTGAAGTAACCTATAAAATTTTCTACCAATCCATGTAGAATCATGATTTAAAGAGCAAAAAATTAATATCCAGAGTCTGATGTAAGCTCATAAGCTACTGTCTTTAGAAACAGTGTAAGGATTTTTTTTTTTCCCCAAGTCAGTAGTATCTGGGTCTCTATTCTTTATATAGAACTTTCTCACAGTGCTGTATCTTTAAAGATGACCTTAAGCAATGAACAGATCGGACTTTGAGAGAAAATTTTCTTTCTTTTTTGTTTTATCTCAAGACCCTTTTTTATTTTTTATATGAGACAGGTTCTTGCTAGGTCACTAAGTTGCTCAGGATGAGCTCAAACTTATAACTTTCCTGCCTCAGCCTTCAGAAGTGCTAGGATTATAGACCTGCACCACTGGGCCTGGCTGGAATAACTTTTTGTTTGAGACAGTATGCTTAATAAATTACTTTGCACAAAATGGTCCATGTAGATTAATATATTATTTGGGATATTATTTCATAATACTATACAGAGATGCCTTCCTTCCCTCCAATTCTTCTTATTCTTAATAATTTGAAAGGGATCTTCTATTCATTCACACATATGTTTTGGGGAAGTTGATCAAAAAGTATATTTTTCTATATTGATCAAAGTGAAAACTTCAGAACTACAAGTTTTTTTTCTAAAATTTTAAAGCAGAATTCTTTTTGGGAGGAGGGACTGAAAATATCCCTTGAATGTAGAAACACATTTAGGAAGACATCTCAATAAAGCAATTTTTCCACTGTGGTCTTTTTTTTTGCACCCCACCCCCCGTCCACTGTGGTCTTATAAGGAGTTTTTGGGATGATCTCTTTGGAAGCCTGTCTTCTTGGCTTATAGTGAGCCCCCTTCCCAGTGTGCCTTCCTCCACATCAGCGGGTGCCCTGTCTCCTCATCTAACACAGACACAAGCCACATTAGGTAAGACTCACTGGCGTGACCTCATTTTAGCTTACCTACCTCTTTAAAGACAGTTTTAGCTTACCCATCTCCAAAACCAGTTATATTTTGAGTTACTGAGGGTCGAGACTGCAGTATACAAATTTTAAGGCACATAAATCGTTCTCTCACAGAGGCCCATTTAAGTAATCCAAGGAAAAGATGGGTGAGACCTTTCCCCCCGGCTCCTCCCCTTGGTTTTGCAACAGCTGATTCTATCAGAAAAAGGTCATGGTCTTAGTAACTTTTTGTTGCTGGGACAAAAACACCCTAAGTTCACAACTTAAGGGAGCCAAGATTTATTTAGCTAACAGTTTCAGAAAAGTCTCCCACACTGCACTCATGGGCAGCCGGCAACAGCGGAAGCACATGGCGGAGAGTGGAGAGCTGCTCACCCCACTGCAGCAGACGCCAAGTTAACAGTGAGCAAGCCGATGTCTAGAGACAGGGAAGGTGTGAGCTTGTCCAGGAAGAAGCTGTAACCATGTTTTTTTCTTCTTTCATTACTTCAAACTGCCAGTTGCCTCCCCCACCCAAGGATGGATGTCCCTCCCTCATTTTCTGGCCCACAAGTCAAAAACACTCACCAGAAAGATCTGCCCTGGGGACCCCCCATTACAACAAGTAAACACAATTTTCCAGGTCGAACTGAAGCATCTGCCCCTTCCAGCCAAATCCACCTCCCAATAACACATAGTTCCAAATACCTGAGGCTTTTGGAGGACACTCAAGATCCAACCTAGCAGCCATTCTGCTGGCACATCACTCTCCTAACGCAAGGTTCTTAGCGGTGTTCGCTAATTGCTGTTGTCACCTTCTAGTTGGTGTTTAACGACTCACTCTTTGTCTGATCCTTGTCACACTTTGGAAGCAGTGTCATTACAAAGTCGCCCTCAATTGTTCCTTCTAAGTGTGCTATATGTGGTATATGTGGTTGTTCAGCCCTTGAGTAACGTATTAACAAAGATTATGCACAATGAAAAAAGAAAAACATAGATTTCACTATATAGTTGATGTAAAAATCATTATATTCCACAAATTTATGATATTTAGTATGATTCTGATTTCTAATTTTCTGCTAAATTGAAATTAAAATTCCCCATGTCTCCTTCTGGCATGGTTAAGTGAAGGATCTTTGAATAAGATTCATTTTCTTAACTTTTTCCAGTTTTCCAGTTGTGTGTATTAATAAAAGATTTTATTAGTGCTATTCTCAAGGCTGAGTGAGGAGGTGCCTTTCTCCCTTTTTTCTGCAAAATGCCTCTAACGGAGTATTTATAACCACAGTAATCTCTATTATTTTCCTATTTGTGTGGTCCTCAATTTCACCATCTTTCTTTAATTTTTAAGGAATGAATTTCTTTTGTAATTGCTTCTCTGTTACCCCTAAATGCTGAAAAAAAAAACCCTATGCATAAGAAGAATAACTTTCAAGTTGGAAAACAAGCAAACAGTTATTTTTTTTCCTGCAGCTCTACACATGTCTGTTCCTTTCTTCTAAGTGCCCCCCACGTTCCCTTCTAGTGCTGAACAATATTGATGATGCAAACCCACTAATTATAGGAATGTGATTTTAATTTCCACACTATGTATTTCTGGATCACATTTGTTCCATCAGCACATTTTGAATATTCTGAAATAAACGTCTTGGGTCTCTCAAGAAGCAAGTTCTGAAGTTGATACATACACGTCACTCTTTTCCCTTGGTTCAACTCCAGTGGGAACAAAAAGGATTTCTCCCTGGTCTAGCCATACTTTTGAAAAGTTTCACTGAATGAGAGAAAACAGACACTTTGCTTTTATCCAAAACATGGTGAATCTTTTTTATTGAGTGACATCCTACCGATGTTCCTTAACTTATGGTGAAACTTCAAGGAAAGTTGAAGTGCATTTCACCAAACTAACTTCCCAGCCATCACAGCTCAGCCTTGTTCACTGTACACATGATCTGGCCTCTAATATTAGCTGAAGGTTAGTCAAAATTATCTAACACAGAGCCTATTTTACAGTAAACGACTGAATATCACATGTAATTTATCGACTACTTTGCTGGCTTCTCCCCACTGTAAAGTCCAAAAATTCTAAATCAAATCATTGTAAGTCAAGGTCCACTAGTACATACTTTGATATAACTAACTTATCAAAATTACAAGTGAAAAATTACATAGAAATTATCTATCTGATATGAGATAATTTCTATGAGACAAGTAGTTATTGTTCACTTTAATTTGTATAAATGATTGTTCAATTTACAGACATTCATTAAGAGTTCAACTTACAGCTTCATACATACTATTAGCACTGACAGTATGAATGCTGTAGGACATTAGAAATCATTTTCATTTCTAGTTAGTATCTAAAAGCCAAATGGATTCAGACTACAATCTCTGGAAACAAAACATTCAATACAAGGGGATAGAGGCATAGCATAGTGACTAGAATACTACCTATGGTGTGCAAAGTTCTGGGTTTGACTTTCCACCACCACATAAAAATTAGCTGGACATTGTGGTACACACCTGTTATCCCAACACTTGTGAGGCTGAGACAGGAAAATTGCCATGAGTTTGAGGTCAGCCTAGGCTGCATAGTGAGTTCAGGACTAGTCTTGGCTACAGAGCACAACCCTGTCTCAAAAATAATAACAACAACAACAACAAAAATCAAAAACAAAAACAAAAAAAGTTCAATACAATATATTCATAAAAAAGAAACTTCTGTCACAAAATCAAATTAGTTAGAAAGCATGGTATTATAATATCTATGTAAATGAGTGTCAGCTATTATGTACATATGGATGGTGTATGTATGGAACCATATCAGGTAATTCCCAATTAATCTTTCTCTCTGGCCCATAAATAGCTACAAATAAATATAATTCTCTGCAAATTAGTATGTAGGTTATGGACTTACTTTATAATTTTTTTAAAAAAATGTTTCTTAAGATACTGAGAAGTTTAAAGATTTAGTATTTAATTTAGACTTGAGTCTTCTTCATTCCTCCAGATATTCCAGACTAATGAATTCTCAGGACAATTTGTCATATTCTCAGTTATCTTTGTTAAGCAGTGAAGACAGACAATGTCCTTCCCTTTTTTAACTAACCAATAGTGACTTTAAAAAGCTGCAGGAATTGTTTGGTAGCAATTATCCCCTTTCTCTTTACATAACTAAAGGGGAAATTTTTTTTATCTGTAAAAGGAGATGACCCCAGTAGGAGTATCAACAATTATTCCTGCCTGGTCCACTAAAGCTTTCTTTAGAGAAGCAGCATGCATAGGAGCTAAGAGTACTGATCTCAGAGCTGGTCTGCCAAGTTCAGGTACAGTGTGTTCAGCTTATCATTGTTGACTTCTCATTGGTGCAAAACCAATATGCATTCGATACAGAATGTACTTTAACTTTTGAATTTTGATCTTTTTCAAGGCTAGTGAAGCAACACTCTCACAATGCTAGTCAGTGGCAGCGAGCACAGCACCCCATCAAGCAGGCCATCACAAGAGCAGACAACCAATAAGCCGTCAGGTGCTGTGCTGCTGAACTGTGATGTTTAGTGGGATAGCTATATTAAATGCACTTTTTATCTAAAATATTTTCAATTTACAATGGTTGTATTGGGACATAACCCCACTATTTAGTTGGGGAGCATCTGTATTACCTTGGCCAATTCTTAACTCCATGACTTAAGCAAGTTATTTGGCTCGATCACAGCCTTTGTTTCTCTCTAACCAAAGGACTTAGTAGGATTGTGACAATATTTTGAAGTCTTAAAACAGTGCTAAATAAGCACTATGAGATCAATAAATTCTGCTTTAGAAGTGATAATATCTTTTCTACTTCTCAAAAATTTGAGTCTTAGCCATTCATACTTACACATCGTGGCAGTTAGAAGTAATCAGAGTTTTTGCAGTAAGGAGAAATGGCCCCCCACAAGCTGTGTGGGGCAGCCATGTGAGGCAATTGTCCCAGCAAGGACAAGTTAATTCAATCATTTACCAAATATAGTAAGCTGAAATTTAGGTTGAAAACATCATAGGCCCATGAATAAGTCGTAAATATCCAAAGGGCCTTTGTCCGAAAAAGGCTTCCCCATCTTTATACCTGCACAGCAAAGCTGTAGCTCAGTAACAGCATTAGGTATTTCGGTCATGTTCTAAGAAATTTCCATATGCTATTACAATTGAAAGCAAGAAATCTCATTAAGCAATTGTCCAAATCCTTGACTTTTGTAGTAATTATCTTGGCATAAAATTATTTAAAGTTGCTATACTAGCCAAAGCAAAGATTAAGTCTTAAGTGTACGTGAAATAGATAATCAAGTAATATTCTTATGGATTATGTCATTCACATAAAAGCTAGAATGTTTTCAGCCCTTGGAATTATGTACTAAATTGTGCACGGTTTCTTGTTAGTTGTTTTGTAAAGTATTATCTTTTCTTTTTCATATAAAAAAGGGAGAAAAAATGTTTACTTTGCCCCATAAGGATAGCAAAACATATTACTCTGTTCAGGATCTCCCGGTGGAAATATGCGTTTCATGGAGTTAAAATGATCCAGGGATGTGTTGAGCTCATTTGGCCTGTTCCTCATCCTATGTCACACAGAAAGAATTCTCCCACGTAGGATGAGAAATTGGCTCTCAGTTTTTTAAGCATCTGATTCCAGACAAGGTTTAAACACTTGGTTTGCAATAATTAAAAGCTCCCAAACATTTTTCCAGTCTGTGCAAAAAAAAAAAAAATCAGATTATTCTTAGGCGGTTATGAAATTACAGAGTATGGCCTTTCTGAGTCTCGAAGTGTCTTGGTTGTCCTTATGACTTACAAATCTGTTAGAAAAATGTGGGGAGGAATGGAACTCTCAATAACTTTGCATGATTTGGACACTATATCAATAGTGTCCAAACAGTTTGGAGCAAAAACAGTTCTTGAGCTTATTCCAAAAACTTAACAAATGTAAACACTTAGCAAAGTGTTTAAATTAGGAATTTACACTAAGTTTCTTATTAATTGGATTAAGCATAGCTTATTTATTCTAAGGTTTTTATAACTTCTAAGATATTCCTCCTTACTAATTAAAATAACTATAAGAAGTATTTTTTGAAAGAAAAATTAATATTCATTCAATTATGGTCACATGGTTAAACTTGAAATAACTTAGCTTGAATTACAGTATTATTAGTAATGATGTTTCATTCTATATTGTGGTATAGTCAAAATATCTGAAATCTTTACATGAAAATTGCTTTGTGCTTTGCTGTAATAAAATATTATGGAAATAATAAAAATTACTTTAGTATTGAGTGCATTTTTATGAATATTAGACAATATGCAGGAATTACTGTCTTGCTCTTTAGTTAGTTCTTTGCTATGAAGTTCATATGCAGTATTTTTAACACTGTGCTCTTTCATATTAAGTTCTTTACATAAAGCTCATTCAATTTTTTTTCAGGCTCCTAATGAAAGCAGCAAAGATGACAAAATACCATGATTTAAAAAGAAAATATTTATCTATTTAACATTTCTTAACTCACATAAAAATTAACAGTTATTCCTAGGTATTCATGACTACAATGAATCTATTGCTGAATTATAAAGGAATCAAAAATTTTCAAAGCAGCAACTATGAATAGATTCCATAACGCACACACAGCACCTACAACTTTTAAAGACTGTAATAAAAAAGATTACCTCCCAGAATAAACTCTTATTTGCTCTTCAGATCAGATTGAAGCCAATTCTGTAGCTGAAAGTTGAGCTCCTCAAAGCTTGGCAAAGGAAATAAGCCAAAAACATAAACTGCAAAAGTTCTAAGTATTTTTGGCATCTCTTCTGTCCTTTACATTCATAAAAGTTTTAAATAAATAATAAAATTTTAAAGCCTGTCAAGAAAAATCTAACCACCCAATTACGGACTTGACATTGCTCTTGCATTTGTTAGGTGTCAGGTGTTAGTGTCTCGCTGAAACTTTTGCTTGCTTTTCAGAGACTATAAACCAGGCTGTGGAATGAATGGAAAGACAAGGAAACAGGTTTCCATCTCTAATCATGAGCACTCACGTAAGCCATGGCATTCTGACTTTATTCCCGAACATCACTATGAGATGCCTACCCATCTACACATCCCGTAGTTCAACGTACGGCATTTGACTGGAAACAATATATCCTATTATATCCCCAAGGTGTCACTTTGATTCTGACTTTATTTTCTTTAGTTCATGTCTCTCCCAATGTCCTTTTTTCTTTTTCCTTCTTCCAGTTTTCTGTCGTGCATTTATCAAATAGTCTTATGTGTACACCTTTTTGTTATTCACTGTCAAGTTTATCTCCATACTATTCTCACTATTACTAATCAAATTATAATTTCACATCTCGCTTATTGCAATAATTTTTTTCTATGCAAAAGTGATGCTGTGCAGTCCTATCATTTATCAAAAGAAAATGAAACAGAAATATTGCTGAGTTTCATCACGTGCCTTCAAGTTAAGAGTAAAAAAACATTTCCTTTCTTTTTCTTTATACTTTTCTGCCAGTGTAATAATGTTCAGTTTGCCTTTTCTTGGCCTTATTAAAATTATCTTATAATCAGCTGGCCTCATATTTATAGCTCTAAGTTTTAACCTATTATAAAAGAAGAGTCATATCCCATGCCCAATCACTGAACAAACAAGTGTTCGATATACTTGGTCCTTGCCTTTCTATAATTCTTAGAACACTTAATACAGCGTTTCCAGCACTCATTCAGGGAGCTCCGCCTTTTACCAAGCACATGATAGAACTATACTTCTTAAGACCTTACAGCCAGGATCAGCCAGTGACCTTTGACCTGTGGTGATGTATTTCACTACCAGTCTAACACACACAGTTGCTGTTATGAGACTCTTTTTTCTTAACATGAGTATTGACAAAAGGTAATGGCTTGTCAGTCTAGGACTAGAATGAGCACCATAGCAGCACAACTAACAATAGCTAAACTATGGAAGTCACTAAAATACCCATCAATAGACCAGTGGATACACAAACTGTGGTACTTATACACAATGGAATACTACGCATCTCTAAGGTCCAACAGCGTGGAAGTTTTCACAGGCAAATGGAAGAAACTTGAGAACATCATGCTTAGTGAAGTGAGTCAGAAGCAGAAGGTGAAACATCGAATGGTCTCTCTGATACGAGAAACCCAGATCACAACTATGTCATGGAACTTAAAACGAAAAGCAAAGTGAACCAGAGGGGTAGGGCGGTGGGTAGCAGGAGAGACAAAAGGACAGTGGGAAAGTCTTTGTCAACTTGACAAGATATGTATGTTCATAAAATCCTCAACTTCATTGTAAACCTTAAATTTTGCGCTTATACATAACAATAAAATGGGGAATAAAAAGAGAAATAAGTGCAGACTCCTTCCTCATCAACCCAAGATGCATACAAGGTGAGGAAGAAAGACGCTCTCAAACTTTTGAGCCAATAGATTTTGAGCCTGCCTGTCAACAGTATGTTGGGTTATACTGAGTAATACAGATTCTTAGAAGAATCACAGCTGAGAGTAATGGTAAGAAATTTTTCATTCTTTCTCATGAAATACTGCAACAGCTGCTGCTTCATGAGTTTCAGGAGCTGGATCCAGGGCTGGTTTCCTGCTGGGCATCAGGACATTTTGAATTCTGTTTCCTCCCAAATGTGAACTCTGACTGCTTTTGTTTGTTTTTAGAGCTAAATACCAGCAAGTCCAGGCTATCATTGTTTCTACTCCATTTCAAGCCCATAAAGATTTTTATCTTGCTTATGAGTATTTCTTTTGATGTTTTAAAATTATTATAACTGTCACTGCTGTGTTTGGCAGGAACAGGGTGTTTTAAAATATGCTTTCACAGCACCACCTTCTCCCCAAATGGTTTTGATGATTTTTAAGTATCAAATCCTCATGTCAAGTCAAGCATTCACAAGCACTAGGAGAGAAAAAACAAATTCAAGGCCTACTTGGTAATCTTCCAGCCAGCATTTTTGATCATTTAATCCAGATAATTATTTAATGTCTGTGAGTGTTGAGTGGTACCTTCTTCAACCGGGCCTCTACCTACTGGGCCCTAGTAGCCGCCCCTCCTTCCCCACCCCGCACAAGTCGTGCAAGCACAGCAAATGTTCTCTGAAGGAATCTCTACCAGTTGAGAACCAGTAATTGAAATGAAAGGTAACTCCAAAAGAACAGGTTTAAAAAATACAAAACGATTACTAGAGTCATCATTAAATGTGGGGGTTCTTTGAATATTTACTTTAAAGTACGGATTTCCTCTCACCTGGAACACACTTAGCCCACCATTTTTGTGACTTTCTGAATTGGTTCAATAATAAAACCCTCTTTTGTGGCTTATAAAAGTATGATCCAAAGTTTGGTGAAAGCCGCTGCCAAGTGACATTCAATAAAGCCAGGCTTGTAAGAAGCGTTACGGTGCATCTTCATGCACTGTCTTCTCTTGGTCCGGCACTGTGAAACTTCCGACTCTCTGCTATAGTCAAACTGGCCCCCTGGCAAATGTTTTGAATTGATTCATGACATTGAGGAAATGGCAACAGTACAACTAAAGCACTAATGAGAGAAGATATTTCCAGGACTGCTTCAGAAAGTGTCTTTGAAGCAAAGGAGAATTCTTCAAAGGGGACTAACGGTAATGTGTCTTTTACATAATACTTTGTTCAAAAATTTTAAACATTCACTGCATTTTTCAGCTACAACTTGTATACCAAACGCAGCAAGCTTATTCCTACCTCAGGGTCTGTGTATTAACCAGGAAGTTCATCCCAATCAAACACAGACTCTACCAACACTTTGAACTTCAAAGCTTCATTCTCCAAAAATGAGATAAAATGCTATTCTGTTAAGGTAGTCCAGTTGAAGACTCCTGGATCAGCTTTGTGAAAAGTCCATGGTATCCTTAAGACTTCTCCTAAATCCTGATCGAGAAAGGTATTTCTTTTTTCCCCCATTTTATTGATATGTATAAGCACAAATTTTAAGGTTTACAATGAAGTTGAGCATTTTGTGCTCCTACGTATCTTGTCAAGGTGACAAGGACTTTCCCACTCTCGTTTTGTCCCTCCCCCTACCTACCCCACTGTCCCTGCTCTACCCATTTCTTTAACGATTTCTTGTTCCTATGTCCTGTTCTCTAGGAATTTTTTTTGTGCTAAATCTTAAGTTTCATCAATCCCCTCCTCACTGGAATTTTAACAAATGAAAATATTCAATGTGTGTCAGAATATCTTGATTGATATAGAGAAGTATGATTTAAACAGAATATCAAATATGCTGGCTATTAAAATTTCTAAGGCACATTTGCCATTGCACACCCATTTATTTATCTCTTACTAACATCCTCCCCCTACCCACATTCTTCTCTTTTTTATATACCTTTTTACTTGTAATCAGAGCATTTAACTCATGTGTGTTGTTTCCTTACCTCTGCTAATTCATTACGTGAGCATTTCATGCATTTTGTCAGTGATTTTATCAAATGTTGTTTGTTTATTTTTTAAGCAAAGACAGTTCTTTTCCTCAGGTGAATTCTGAAGCATGTAGTAATACCATATTTCTTTCAGCATATCAAACATGTGATAAGAATTTGGAGGAGGAAGAATGTTTTCTGGATGAAAGGTTGCAGAAGAATTTCTTGCCAAGAAAGAAAAAAAATTGAAAAGTAAAAGCTTGATGGTGAAATGATTTGGGACAATTTGGGGATATAGCAGACACACAGTACAGCAGGTGATAGCTGTGCTGGAAGATAGTTTAAAAGATTAATCTAGAAATGTATTATAAAGAGATTAATGCCCAGTTGTAGACCTAGAACTTATTCCAGAAGAAATTTTTAAGAATCCCTGGATACCACCTTCATGTTTATTAACCTAAAATATAGTTTTAATACTTAATACCATGTCATAAATGTACAAGGAATTCCACTCTAGGGCTATAGAATCTTTCATTTTTTATTATAAGGAATAGTTTTAAACTAACAAAACATGTAAATTAAATTGGAATTATTTTATAAGTTATCAGAAAATATACCATTCAATATATTATATATCATCTTTTAATTTAAAATAGAAAAATTGCTATTAGGAAAATGAAACAAAATGTAACAAACACAACAAAGACTTCTAAAATGCAGGAATATCATCATAGTTTTATTCCTGGGGATAAACAGATTTTTAAAGGAAAAATAACATAAATTACTAAGTATATCAGGCTGAGGTATCTAGAAAACTTTACATTTCATGTGCTCTGAAGCTTTGGGAGACAATAGTTAATGGAATTTTAGGTTCCCTTGACATGTGAGAACTCTCATGGGAATTTATGCAGAAAATGACTGAAACTCTTTTCTATCTGTAAAACCCAAGTGTCCTGTAGAAAAGTCTATTGAATGATCAGTGAGAAATCTTTCCTGTTTCGCCTGATTTTATATTTTGCTATTGTTAAAATGAGATCCCTTCTTACTATAACGTGTGTGTGCGTAGGGGGGGGGGGGTAGGTGCATGTCAATGAAGAGGAAATGAATATTTTTCCTCCTTTCTACTTTAGGTCTTTTTTTCCACCCCCTATTAATTTACACGCATAATTTAGAGTTAGATCTCACACTCATTTTTAGGTAAATATTACTAAGTTGCCAGAACTTTCAATCTCTTATACCTTTTTTGACAATAAATAAGACAGAATACAATTAAAAATGCAATATATTCCCACAGGGACCAAGGTTTTGGGCTTGTATCTGTATTCCACATCCTTTAAGTAGAATTTCAATAATAAATTTCTACATACACAAAGTTCAAGTGAGAATAAATGTTGCATGTATCTCATGTTATAGTCACTGAGCTACACGGATATTACTATCATGACCCCGTGGACTGTTAAGCCTTCTGAAATATAATCATTGGTTCACTGTAATGGGTAAAAGAGAGAACTTTTTAAAAATTCCATGACCTCACTAGTGCAATTACCATGCATTTGCAATGGCTTCATGTTAGAAGCAGTAAAACGATGACCACCAAACACAAATATGTGTGGCCAAATTGCCGGAGGTGGCTGTTGCATCCAATTTTAAATGATTCTTTATGTAGGTTTAACTTTTGAGTAACAGGATAAAAACAATTATTGTAAGTATTACCAGATTTCCTTCCAAAGCCAATTCATGATCAGGCTAATATTTTCACTTAGTCCATTACTCTCTTAGGGTACACAGGTCTGTTTAATTTGCTAATTTTGAAGAGCTGTTTCTTAGGAGAAAAAAATGCCATAATCATGAGTCATCTGCGCTCCTCCTGCAGGACAGCGGTGAGGCACAGCTGCACCTGGGGCAGCTCACTCTCTGTTCCTCCAGTTTTCCTCTTCTCTGTGAGCTAACGCCTTCGTCAAGCTGCATTCTACCCCTCCCTGGTGGAAGATGGATCCTAGCAACATTTTGGGGCAATACAACTCATCAGAGTAAGCCAGAAGAAGGAGAATAAGCAGGCAAGAATTCCTACAAAATCAAATCTCTAGTATTCACGCTCACTGGACTGCCCTGGGATCAACAGTCTCTATAATCAGGCAGCTGTAATGTGCTCATACACTGGCCTTGCATTATCTGAATGTTGGACAGCATTGAGTGAGGCAGGAAGAGCCTGACTGTCTTAAATAAGGAATTCGCTGCAGAGTTGAGTGCTGAGCTAATCCTGCTGAAAGGATTGTTGCTACCTAGTGGCATAGGGATATTAATGTCCACCGCCATTGCTTGTTTCCTCCGGAAGCAGATTCTGAAACGGAGGTTAAGTTACCAGCTTCTCTAATAAACTCTCTTTATGAGAGAGTTCCTTTAGGATCAACACCCATAAAGGGAAGCGAGGGAGGCAGGAAAGAGTAAAGCAGAGGGGATAATGACATGTTTGGTGATCCTAAGGAGCGATCTGAAACAGTGATCCTCCAGGCAGCAGCGTGGGCAGGACTGTGTTCTCTCGTGTAGATGTGGCTACAGGAAAGAAATGTGACGTTTCTTGCTCTCTGCCTGTGAGGCAGTTCCTGAAGGGCTGAAAGACGAAGGAGATACTTTCTGATAGGGGCCCCAGTCATGGGGACACCAAGTCCCTCACTAAGAGAAAGGTGCAGTATGTCTTCTACATTTCCTCTATCTCCAAAAGACAATATATGAATGTTCACTCAAGAGCATCTTGAATATTTTGGTAGAACACTGAAAGCTCATTTTTCAAGTTGACAATGGAGTTTAAGAAATCTCAAGTTTTGTGCTCTTTCTGTCGATCACAATTAGATGACTCAAAGTATAACTTTTTTCTTTTGTGCTCCAGTGTATTCATATTAATCTTAAATCCTGAAGAGGCAAAATTGCATCAACTTCTTTGATACTATCAACACACTTTATGTTTTAGCTTTATAAACCAAACAGGTTTTGAGCTTAAATAAGTTATACTGTATCATAAAAATCATCCTCCCCCATACTAATAAAATGAACAAAAATAGCTTTAAAGTAGAAAAAGCAGAAAAAAAATCCTTTACAGACAGCAATCACATAAGGAAATGAGAACAAAGAGAAGCCATAATTCTCAAAATGTGATGCTAAGAGGCAAAAGACTGGCATACAGCGGTGGCAGGGCTAGGCTTCTGAGCCAGCTCCACTGCTCCTGCAATCTGCACCGAAAAGAAAATGACTACAAAGTCCTCTAATTTCTCACTAAAAATCTTCCACTTTAAAAAAATAAATAAATAAAAATAAACATAGACTGGGAAGAAGTAGGTGGCCTTGTAACGCTTATTTCTTTCTCTACTGTCCTATGTAATTTGTTTTTTTTTAAATTAGTGTATAATATTTTGTTCAAATTAGAACTAAAAAGAAGTATCCCACTTGTCCCATAAACTGTATCAACTTAAAATTTGAGATTAATGCTTGAGAAACTGAGAACTGGTTTGTATCAAATATATTTTTTGTTCATCATTTTGCTTCGATAGACATACTCTTCAAAATAAAGAATCATTTCAAATTAACAGACAATTCAAAACAAGTAGCAGGGGCTGGAGGAACAGCCCAGAGGCTCAAGTGCTTGCCTAGCAAGCACTAAATACTGACTTTGATTCCCCAGCACCACATAAGCTGGGCGTGGTGGTGCAAACAAGTAATCCTAGCACTTGGGAAGCTGAGGTAGGTGTACTGCCCTGAGTTCTAGGCTTGTCTGGGCTACATAGAGAGCTCAGAACCAGCCTGGACTTCAGAGGAAGACTGATCCCAAAAAAAGGGGGGACATCAGTTATACATAAAAGTATCAGTTATCTGCACGAATTTATTCTAAAATATAGGACTATCTTATATACCATCTCATTATTGTATTTCTGCAGTATATATTAACATAATTGTTACCCTAAGGCTTTTGTGAAATATCATTTTTCTATAGTTTTATAGTCTAGATACTATTAATGAGAAATTTAAAAATATTTGTTTTATTGCCACATAGTTACCTTTTCAATCTGGTAGACAGGTAAATATCACTCACTTTCATTCTTTAGCTTTCAATTTTGCTTACCACTATGCAAGGCACTGTGGGAAATTCCTGCTACAGCACCTGCTTCTACTGATCTCAGAGCAGCTGGTGAGACAGCTGCCCCAAACTGCTACATCTGCCAGTAACAGATGTAACACAGAGGCTAGCTGGGACTCCCAAGGGACACCTTCTTAGGAACCACTCTGTATTTCAAATGTCCCACATTCATGCCTCAAAATAACGGTCCTATTAGCTTGTCATGTTCACATGCAGGGAGGATGAAAACATTGAAGTTCTGCATATAACTCTCCTCCCTCTACTTTCCCTCAATTATGCTCCTCAAATGCAGAATCTAGAAAGAAAGAAAGAGGGGCTGGAGGAAAGGCTCAGCGGTTAAAGTGCTTGCTTAGCAAGTGCTAAGTCAAGTGCTAAGTACCTGAGTTCAATTCCCCAGCACCACATAAGCTGGGTGTGGTGGCACATGCCTGTAATCCCAGCACTCAGGAGGCTAAGGCAGGAGGACTGCCCTGAGTCGAAGGCCAGCCTGGGCTCCATAGTGAGTTCAGGACCAGCCTGGACTACAGAGAGAGACCCTGTCTCAAAAATAAATAAATAAATAAATAAATAAATAAATAAATAAATAAATAAGGAAGGAAGGAGAAGAAAAGAAAATGACCTGCTGGAAGGGAATTTAAGAAAAAGAACAACTTTAAAAGTTTGGCTAAAATTTAAATAAAATGTCTATTAAGTCAACCCAGTGTTTAAAAGGCCTTGTCAAAGCCATCCCACATCCTCCTTGATTTTGTGAGTGGTTCCAGAAAGCTTCAAATGAAGGGCAGATGCATCATGATCTCCTTTTGTGACCTTGGCAATGCTTTTGGCCTCTTTATACCTCTGCTTACTTATATGCAAATGGGTGATAGCTAAGAACATACTGTTTCTTATAGTTTATAAGAGAACTACACAGCAAAAGCACTTTTTAAATGGTAGTATGTTACCAAACATAAGTGCAACAGGATGTTCCGGTTGTACTAGGCCCAAACTCATTTACAATCAGTTTATCTAATCAGCAGGATGATGAGTAGCGTAGAAATCTGTGAGCACGTGCTAGTGGGCAGGAGGCATTTTGCTTTCAGGCTGTAGGAGAGAGTGTGCATACTAAGCACTCAGGGGAGTCTGGAAGATGGAGGTGACAGCCTGGCATCTATAGTCTGCTCCCATTCACGACAACAATGTTTCTACTCCCAGTGCAGGAAGGAATTAAATACTGAAGAAAGCATTTATATGAAATGATGTATGCCTCTAAGTTCTACCATACATTTTTCAAGTGACAAATCATGACAGAATTTGAGAATGGGCTCCCTCTCTATTTCACTAACCAGCATGGATCCCACTGATCCCCACAGATATCGAGGGGCCCCCTTGACAAGCAGGCAGGATTCAGTGTGGCTAGTGAGAAGTTGGCACTTCATCTGCAAGCCATCACTGCACGCAGGGCATCCAGTAACACGGTGGCCCACGTGTAGGCTACTGCAGAGAGCAGACCTCCTGAGAGAGCTGGACTGACAGGCAAAACAGATATGCTTCTAAGCATGGACAAATACATTCAGGGGCCCAAGGTCCTTTATTATCAGATGTCTAAAATTGGAAACAGTTTAGGTGTGGATTTTGATATGTGAACCTTCAGGTGGATGAGGCATGAGGATTTATTAGAGAGTCATACATAAATAGCATCTATAAAACAGGATTTCCAGGCTGTGTCCACATTTTGGACTAAGTAGTCATTTTATAGACTTAGTCTTTAAGTAAAGTAAAACAACTACAACATGAGTGAATCTAGGTGAAGAATGGGGCCTTTTAGTGCACTGTGCTCATCTAGTACAACAGGAATTATATTAGACCTGCTGCCTACTCTCCTCAAGGAAAGGTTTTTAAATTTTGAAGCCTTAAAACTCTTCCCTCAAATAAAATATGTTGAATTCTAATATGAATCCCATCTGAAAACCAACGTAAAGAACAAAGAAAAGATCGTTGACTTTAAAGCTGACAGAGTTATCTTTTCTTAGAGAGACAAGTTTTATTGAGTAATAAACTCTAGCAAATGCTGAGAAATAATGTTTGTCTTGCACTCAAATAAAGTTGTGTGCTAGCTGCAGCTAAACTTAAGAATAGGCAGGAAAGATGAAGTTTATATTCTTAGAATAACTTGGGGCAGAGAGGAGAAGAGGAGGGAGACCAATAAAAGTTACAAATGTTTGGATCAAGATATTGTGACTGGGTAAATCAAGCACATGGAGGTCAGACGTAGAGTGTAAATACAGACTCAGGAGATGGACAGTACCCTGACAATTTTCAATTCTAATAGGTTTCAGAAGATCAGGATTTATTGGTAGGGATGGAGACAATTTCACCTTGGTTTTGAAGGGAAAGGAATCCTGCACAAACAGTTGAAACACATTAACAAAAGCTGAACTCTGTATTGGAAATGTCCACTGAGTCCTAGGAATCCATCCGCAGTCTCAAGCCGTCTGGCTTCTGAACCACCTTCATGGGCAGTACAAAGACAGCAGTCAGAAGAACAATAATCACTGCAGTTCCACCCAGAAGGAAGGATTCCATTGAGTCTTATGGACCTCCTGTAAAACTCACAGGTCATATTCCATTGTCTAAGCCCATAACAATTTCAAAGACTGTGCTTCTGGGTTTTTCCCACTGTAACCTCCAATATATAAATACATTTAAACTGAAAAAAATCTTGTATGCTTTTCTTTCCCTCCTCTTTCAACCTTATGACTTTGGATAGATAAGTACTACAATTACTAAACATTACAATGGATCTAACTATTTTTCTACAGAGGAGCAAACTAATCTCTGATCAGATATGCAGAAACTATTCTGATGAAAAACATTCTGCACTCAATCAGCACTTTCAGTGATGAGTCACTGAACTTAAGTTGAAGATGCTAAAGGGCAGGAAATGACTTGGCATTATCTTTGATAAGTTTCCAGGCTAATGAGGAAGAAAAGTTTTTTTAAAAATGTGTAATACTTTAATGTGCTACATATTACAAAAAAATAGGTGTAAAGATGCAATAAAAACCCAGTGGAAGAAATAACATCTGTTCGGAGATGCTGTCAACTGCCATAAGCAACGTTCTAGATGAATCCTGAGAAATGAGTGGGGTTAGTCAAGCAGAGAAGAGAAAAGGTGAGGGTGGATGGAGCGGGAGTCTGGATAAGACAAGCGGCCAGACAGTTGCATGGAATAGTAATGCAGCTCAAGAATTAATTGACAATTTTCAGGCTTTTTAATGTTGAAAAACATAATATCCACTTGAAAATATTTCATTTTTAGTAATTAAACAATTCCAACATTTTGTAGTGATTGTTGTTGCATTTTCATAGTCCCCTCCCCAGAGAATACACACCCAAGTTTGCAGTATTTTCCCATTGTATTCCCAGAGATAACTTTCAAATTCAAGCGAATCTCTTACTGTTATTTTGCTCTGAATTTAAAAGGCCATAGTAGACATGACACAGACATTGGACATGCTAAGATTTCCTAGCTATATGCAAGAGAAATGGTTTAGATCAAGTCAGGTTTTAACACGTTTATATGAAACGAGCCTTCAACCATTTAAAATTTCACTCATCATCATAATTATAATTCTGTATTTTTGAAGGATTTATAATTCAACCCTAACATTTCGCTCAGGGCTGACACTTGGACTTTCCCTTCAAAACCTCACAAGAACCAGAATCAGGTTCAACCGGTTGAGCAGGCTTTTTCTAGAGGGTGAGTTAGGCTCTCCCACACTGTCCTGGACTCCAAACACTTACCCCAAATTGATGGGTGCCTCAGCTGGAATGTCAACATTCTCAGAAATACTGTCAACAACAGCGAAGCTGGTCTCCAGGACGTTTAAAACAAGTAATTCAATAAGGTACTATTTTGAAATATGACTTCTTAAAGGCTGATTTTGGAGTTATTGACCCCACATAATTTTATTTATCTGGTCTCTCAAAGAGCAAACCTCTCAGAACTTTGTGCATTAATAATGTTGTTTTTTCTTAAATATAGGTCATGAAAAACTTTTGAGGGCAGTGGGATTGCCTGGAAAGTCATATACAAATATAATCATTTGTAACTCTAAGAATAAAAACAAATATTGGTAAAAGCCCACAGAAAATCATGACGTTAAAAACTGGCTCTTGATTTCTGCTCTTTTTTAAGTGTCTATACTATACAGCCATTCAGAAGATTGTGAAAACTTAAATAAATCATCACAAAAGACAAAAATTTTATTATAAGAAAGAACTTCCAATATCAACTCCACCAATCTCTTCACATGACAAACAAGCACTAATGTCTATAATAAGTAGCAAGCCTAAATTTACCTAGAATTCTTAGTAGAAGGGCTATAAAGAGGAGACAATTTAACTACCAGTAGTACAAAACTTTTGACTGACATAATATAGAAGACCAGTTGAAAATATTAATCTATGTGGTCTTTTTAAACTTTTTTATCCTCTTAAATACCTATTTAAAGAATACTTACTCTTTCATGATGATAGCATATATTTGGGGAACCTAAGTCTACGCAAACAAAGATTTTTAGTTTCAGTTAATAATATTATCTAGATTAAAGAACAGCATATTGAAGAATATACATTTAGGGAAATTTTTACTTTCATTTTCTCATTCTTCCCTTGGTGCCAAAGCCTAATGAGAAAAAACATCAGAAAAGGATGCATAGAAAGGAAGAAAGTAAGAAGAGTATGCCAATGTTTACTCCCAAAGTAAGATGAGAAATTGGCAGACAAGTTTGGAAATTATAGCAAAGAGGACCCTGTGGATACGTCCAGGCAGGCAGTGGCCAGCAGGAACTTCTCTGGGCTAGAGGGCAAGAAATGTCTGCTTGGAGCACTGCAGGCAGAAAAGGACTCAAGGTGTGTTCTGGGCTTACCTGAAGCCAGTTGAGTCTAAAGAAGGTTCAAAGCTTCCCTCGGATTCTTAAATGGGATAGAAGTTAACTGAGATGGAGAGTCCACAGATTCAGAGGACTCCGTTGAACAAGGAAAGAGACCAGTAAAAAGGCACGCAGCTCTTATACATAGATCTCAAAGTGACTGCTTGAAAAGCTAATGAGCACGTCCCGGCAGCGTAACAGAGAACCTGGAAAGTCTTTTGTGTGTTCTTTAATCTGATAAAACTAGTATGCCTATATGAAGAAATTTGTGAACATGAAGACAGCCATCAACAAGTTCGAGGACCACAGAAGAAATTAACCTTATAAATAACTTGTTCTTAGACTTTTAAACCACTAGAACTGTGAAAAATTAATAAATTTCTGTTGTTACACAGGCACTTTATATTTTCTAACAGCAGCTCTAAAATGTTAATAAACTAACCTAAAGATCAATGCCACGCTCAAGAAAAGAGATGGAGTATATGATTCATACACCGACTAAAATTAAACTTCCCTAAACTAAGCCTCTTGGGAAGTGCAAGGTTACAGTTTTATTATCAATTGAAATCACAACAGTGATTCAGTTCAGGAATTTCTTTAAATAGTATCATTTAACGTAGTCATGTACAAGAGTGATCATTTGAACTTTGTATGCTTATTCGTCTTATCTACGCATTAACTTCCTGAAAATTATTAGTATTTTTTTTTCAGATCAGAGGTAGCTGACCCGGAGATATCAGCTTTTTCTGTCATTCTTCTCTAATTTAAAAGATCATTAGTGCTCCAGAGAATTTACCTTGGATACATTACAAAACATCAACGTTTTAAAATATTCAGCTACTTTTTGAACTGTGAAATTTAAGAACATGTAGCTATTCTTAGTCAGAAAGACACATTCCATATACTGAGAACTACTGGCGCAGGTTGACTTTGCCTAGAAAGCTTTGTGAATTAATAAATTGAGATGAGATGCATTTCTGAGTGAAGTATTTTTGATTACTGGTTTGACTACAATTATATTTCCAAGTCAGTCATGCATTTATCGACTACAGAAACATGAATAAAGATTCAGGGTCACCAGGAATGTCAGTCATGCTATTCTGTCACTAGGATAATTTTCAAAGTTAACTAAATTTTCATTTCTTTGTCTGTAAAATATACATAATAAAAACATTAATTTATATCATTATTGTGTAGGTGAAACTGAATAATGCTAAAATACACAGTAAATTATTGACATAGAAATTAGTTTGAAATGTCCACTAGAATCCAAGGCAGAGCTTATGCTTGATTTGCAAGTAAAAAGGAATATTCATAGACAAGTGAGGTTGAGAGGCCAAAACTACATTCTCATATTAATAATTGAATACAACCATCCATTATTAAGATTTAAAATTCTGTGGGTAGTGAGACAAAGTATAACTCAATTGTAAATTATTTTCCCCCATTATATTAATGTGTATATATGTGATACAAAATGTTTACATTAAACTTGAGTATTTTGTGCACATATGTATCACATCGCAGTTACAAACCCTTCCCCTCTCCCTTTTTTGACCCTCCCACATCCTCACACTCGTTTACTTCCCTTTGCCCCCCCCCCCATTTAGCTCTATGAAATGACTGTATTCTCATTTTTGAGAAGCCATTCAATATTTAACCTTCTGTGCCTGGACTCACTTCAGTGAACATGACAGTCTCAAGTTGCATCCATTTACCTGCAAAAGCCTCCAAACTATCTGTCTTCATAGACGAGGATTGCTGCAATGCATATTCTACTTTCCCATTCTGAAAAGTTATTTTCCCTGTTGAAAATATATCATAGCCATCATATCTCCCTTCAGGAATGAATGACTTACTCTCCTTGATGCTGGAAGTAATGAGGGCCAAAATCCTGCCATAGGGTACAATTTTGTGAAAATATCTTGTTAAAGAAATTGCTTTCACCCAGATATCCAAGTTCTAATGCTATTTACAGCTACGGACTGGTAAGGGAAGGGGCCACTAACATAGACAACTGACAGAAGCCTGCCTTGACTCATGCAGTGGCTCAGGATGTGGGCGCAAGTTAGCAATGGGTGCCTATTGCAGAGACAGCAGGTAATATAGAAATAAGCAGTGAAGGAAAATCTTTCCAAAAGGTAGAATGCAGGCAGTATGGCTTTCTATCCACATAGCGCAAAGAGAATAGGCACTAACTAGCCAAGTAGGCAAAATGATCAACCAGTCACATCAGCTATTCCGTGCAAACAGCCGCACCAGTGCTGAGGCAAATGGCTCCCCGCTGGCATCGCCAACGGGCACAGATGGACACCAAGCAAGGCCTAATTGTTTCTGCTGCCATGTTAGCAGCAGACTAATAGCAGCAACTGCTGAATGTTCAGGAAGCCAGTGAGAGAAAACAACTGTGAGCCCCGATATGAACAAGCCCTCCTGTTGGAGGCAAAATGACTACATTGTCTCCTTCTTGGTGAAATGACAGTGATTTCACTTTGATAGAAAAGGACTTAGAATCTTATTATAAGTTTACATTTTCTGACTACGGCTGCAGCCAGTAGCAAGCATCAAAAGACTGTTTAATTAACCAACCCAATAGAAATAACCTTATAGCAAAGAAACTATAAGTGTGAGTTAAGACCATGGGAATCATCAGCTCAGTCATCTAGAGTCTACCGAGAAGCTTCTGGTCTAATAAAGGATGGAGAGAGAAGGTAAAAATCCAGATCTGAGGCATCAGCTGGGATAGAGTAATGTGGGCAGGTGGGAAGCCATCGTGCAGTATGCAGAGCACGCTCTAAGCAAACCAATGACTTCCAAATGCTGCTCTGTCTTCAGTGGGGAAAGTCCTTGGACCTCGTGTCTAAGTGGTCTAAGGAGTAGACGCTCTGTTACCCCTGCTAGGGACACTCTTCGGGAATGAACACTTTCCATTCCTACAACCCTGGACTGTTCATGTTTTCAAGATCCTTGTACCCAAAGAAGGAACCCATCATACACCAAAGAAAGAGTTCCATTCGATGAAGATCAGCTACAACTGGAGCATTTTATGCTCCTTATGCAAAGAGACAAAGAATCAAGAAAAGAAGTCACCCTCTCATGGAGCGTAGTGAAGCCTACCAGTTGGTAGAGCTGCCATTACATGGTGGGGGCAGGGACGAACGTGCCACCACCAAAGTAATTTACTCGGGTACTTCTTTGAATTCTACGCAGTTTTTATGGCAAACAAATAAAAGCAACAACCAGGACCAAGAAGAGGATAGCATTGAAAGTCCGGGCTTTGCAAGGATGGATATCAAAGTCAGGTTACCTGATGAGCCACCAAGAGACCAGTGAACTCTAAAGACTGAAAAAGAAAAAAAAAAGTATCAGCTTTGGTCCACTAATTTATGAGGACTAAAAGCCACAGAAGTTCTAGATTTCTGCCAAGAACAGGATTCCGATTACTGTCCACTGATGTCAATGCTGTGACTGTCACCTACTGCTTAAGTGGACTTAATCTTTCATCTGCTAGCAGTACTTCAGGCAGAGATCCCACAACTGACAATCCTACTCAGCAGACAGCAAGACAGCTGCCTGCCTCAGGGGCACACTGTCTTCCCCACAGAGTTGAAATCCAGTGACTAACCGACATGGGAGTATATATCCCAAGTCCCTCGTGTCAAATCTTAACACCGAGCCTTGATTTCGCCACAGGGCTTCATGGAGACTGCAGCACAGACCCTATCCTCCGTCTGGCAGGTCTTGCATGCGTCTCTTCTTTTCCATAAGGGTTTGTTCCATGAAAACACCCTAAGAAATTCTCCGTATGTAAATCTCTATCTCAGAATTTCCTTCTGGCTAACTTAAACTAAACCAATACTAATTACGGTATAGGAAAACTAATCGATCTCAAGGGGAAAAGGAAAAGAAGGGAGAGAGAAGCAGGGGCTGCAGTTAGTGACTCACTAGCACTAGAACGCAGAGTAGCCAAGAAATGGTGAAACTGGGAATTGTCCTCTATACTATAAAATGCAATTCTGATATGTGTATGAAAGTAGGATATATTTAAAATCTAAAGCAGATTAGCCAGAAAGTATTTTCTCTCTTCTTCTTTTCTGTGGACCAGAATCTACAGAGATTTTTGCATAATAATCAAATTATACCTCATACCTGGTTGCTCATTTATTCACTGGACTATCTTCCTGGGAGTCCTTTCAGAAAAAGCAAACAAAATGCCAACCCCATGCACTCCTTACAGGCACAGGAATGCACAATAAAATATTATGTTATTAATAAAATAATTTGAAGCATTTCCAGTATTTTCCCCTGTGTATAAAAAATCATATCTCAAGGCACAACTGATATAAAAGTATAATAAATTTTCAGAATTGTCTGTACCTGAAAATAATTCTAACTCTCCTACAGAAAGATCTCATTTGATGAGTATTAATTATAGCTATGCATCGATGATCTCAGCTACAGAAAACTTTGGCCACCATTAATGTATTTTCTCGTCAAAATGTTCTAAATGCCCGAAACTTAGTTTAGGTTAAATTTGAATTCCAAAGAAATAAACTGTAAAACTCTAACAGGAAAAATGAAATTGTTTTTTCCAAAGAATTTACTTGTTGCACACAAAACAGTGGAGGTCTACAATTCATGTAGTTTATGTTTTATTGTAAACAATATGCTAAGAGTTTGAAATGGGGATGTCGTGCTACTCAAAGACTTGCTATTCAAAATCATCATATTGTCAAGAAAGCAATATTATTTTGCTAAATGTTAACTGAAACATATTTGTAAACCAACTGCATGTTGAACTACCTTCATAAATGATAGTCTGAGAAAAGACATCATGAACAATTTGAGATGCATTTCCTTGGCAAGTTAAGAGATGTTATACACAAAATGTAAGACATTATTTATTCTGTGGAAATTTATATTCCTGTGTCTTAAAAACCACACATATGTCTATAGTTTCCTTTATGTTTCTAGTTTTTAAAGAAATGATACTTGAACAATAGTAAAAAAAAAAAAACTGTAAGGGTGACATAAAAACTAGGTGAAGAAAGAAATACATCATCATACACGGTAAAAATTATTTTATACCATGAACTGAAAATACAGTGAATCACGGTATACCATAAAGTATAGTATATTAAAAATAGCTAAATAAGATAGTATGTAGTGAACTCCTGACATAATTTGACATTCAATAGAACAGAATGACATCCATCATTGTAGTAAGTGTTGTTACTATAGTCAAAATGAGGGACATTTTGAAATGCAGAAGGGCACCTTCTCCTCTTATGAGAACATATTAGATTTAATATTTTTGATTAACTTAGACTACTTGGATCTCACTGAGGATTTAGAAAGTTAGTATGAGTAATACTCCCATTTCATCGAAGAAAAAACCCATGTAATTTCCAAATTCACTACTTTTCTAAAACTCATTGGGTAGCTGAGCATGTAAGTGAATAAACTAAGTCAAAGTTGAAAAAATACAAGTGCTTCAAATGAGTAACAAGGTAGGATCACCTACATTTTCAGGAAATACCACTGAATGGCATTAATAATTTGCTTATGTACACCTGTAATCTAAGCTACTTGGGAGGCTGACACAGGAGAATGAAAAGTTCAAGGCTAGCCTGGGAAACCCAGCAAGACAGGATCTAAAAACAGAAAAGGGGGAGGGAGCAGGAGCAGGGGATGTAACTCAGGGAAAGAGCACCCTTGATTCAATCCCAGCACTCCATAAAAAATTCACTTACAATTTTTAGTAAGTGGCAAAATACGAATGATTGAGAGTCTACTGAGCTCCTTAAGGCTGTAGATACAGATTTTCTAGTCACTCAATGGCCATGGGTCTAACTGCTCCTCATAAATAGAGGTCAGGGCAGCAGACAGCACTCTGGTGATGGAGAAGCAGTCCCTGATGAAAAGGCACGGCCTCCATCTGGTCCCTTGTCTTTACCTCCCATGTGACAAAAGCTCTAACTAAACCAATGGGATAAAGGGAAATGAGAAGAAAACAAAACAAAATAAAACAAACAAACAAACAAAAAACATTGCAAAAATTAGGTCGTTGGTGAAATCCCAATGTAATTAGGAGAAGACATACTCTCCGGTTTTGGAGAAGGGAAAGAGGAAAAGGGATGGGAATGTATATTGAACCAAAACTTGCAGCCTGGGAAGGGTAGATCCCAGGGGAAGGCCTGCTCTCAGTGACTAATATTCCAGTTAATCTAAAGAGCAGAGAGCAAACTTCTATGCACATAAAAATTTTCTCTCATGTAGTTTCAATCACCTACTTACCAAGGGTCAGGTATTGTGGAACAATGGCTGGCTGCTGGGAGAGGGAAGGAGGCCAGAGAGGTGCTACAGGGGACACTAAGGGGAGGTTATACGTTTAGATAGAGTACAGGTATGAATAAAACACTTCATGCCTGCTGGACTATTCTTATTTATTTCTGAAACAGGGTCTCACTCTGTTGTCCAGGCTGGTCCTGAAGTCACTATGTAATCCAGGCTGGCCTCGTACTCATGACAATACTCCTGCCTCAGCCTCCCTAGTACTGGAATTACAGTACTAGGTGGAATCACCACCACACCAGGTTTATGCAGTGCTGTAGAATTGAACTCAGGGCCCTGTGCTTCCCTGGCAAGCATTCTAACTTCTGGGCTATTCCTCCAGCTCCACAGTCTCTGCTTTAAATATAAAGCAGGTTACTGAAATTTAAAAGGTGCCATGCATTAATGGCAACCACAAAAAGAAAAAAATAAAACAAAATAAAAACACAGTTTGACTCCTGATTATACTTACTAAATACTGTTACACAGATCTCCTGAGAAAGAGATGATCACATCTAGACATAAATTGTTTGCCTTAGTCTTTACTGTCCTATATAAAATGTTTGATTCCAATAAAGAATTACAAAGTGAGAAAAGAGACAAGGGGGGACTGGAGGAATGGCACGGCGGTTAAAGCACTTGTCTAGCAAAGGCACCACCCTGAGTTCGATTCCCCAGCACAACATAAAACTGGGCATGGTGGTGCACGTCTGTAGTCTTGGTCTGTAGTCTCAGTACGCAGGACTGTGAGACAGGATTGTCTTGAGTTCTAGAACAGCCTGGCCTCTATAGTGAGTTCAGGACCAGCCTAGGTTAGAGAACAAGATCCTGACTCAAAAAAAAGAGAGACAAGAAACATAAAAACATACCCTTAACGGACAAAGTAACCAGAAGACCTGAAGTGAGTTGTGACACAGATATTAGAAGTATTAAACACAAATGATAATACATATTGTATAGCTTACAGCCTGTAAGAGAAGAGGTAGATGACATTGATGGCCAAGTAGGTGATTTTATCATACATACAAGAACTATAAGAAAGGACCAATTGGACATATTAGAATACAAAACCACGTGGAACAATCTTGATGGGCTCACCAGTGGGTCATCATAGCTAAAGAGTCAGTAAAAAAAATATTATATATATATATATATATATATATACAAAATAATACAGAAAAAAATGAAACAAGATTATCCAAGAGCTGAGGGGTATCAAATTGCCTAACATGTATGCATTTGGAATCTCAGTAGGAGGAAAAAAAATAGAGGGAGAACAAGATAAAATGCATTTGAAAAAACAATGGCTAAGAATTTTCCAAAAAGTGATGATAAACATTCTACCGTATGTTCCAGGATCTCAGAGGATAAACCGAATAAACATACAAGCAAGCAAAGCACCAACACTGCACAAAAATAAATCATACACATGTGTGGCAGTGTGTGTGCACGTGCATGTGTGTGTGTATGTGTGTGTGTGTCCTCTCCAAGTGAAAGCAAAGAGAAAATTCTAAAGTAGAAAGAAAAACATTATACATGTCATTACAGTAGATCTGATATTAGAGAAAATGAAGTAACATCTTTAAAAATTGACAGAAAAAGGGTTCTCAAGCCAGAATTCTATACACAATAGAACATTTGAAAAATAGTCTTCAACAAAAGCAGAAACTGTTGCCAGAGCTATTTTGTGCAGCAAGCAATGTTGTAAGTAATTCTTCAAGCAAGGCAATGTCTTACAAATAAAAAAAAATGAAATTTACCACAAAATATGAACAGCACAAAACGGAATAAATGATAGTCATTACAAAACTCATTTTAGATTTTCTGAGAAAACTAGCTGTCCAAGGCTAAAACAGTGGAGATATTTTGAATTGATAACACATATAAAAAACCAAAATATATTACAATAACAGCCCAAAGATTGGTAAAGAAACTGGAAATGGATTGTTCTAATGGTGTCCTACTCCATACGAAGCTATCTAACACAGTATGAATGCATGAAATGTATGTGATGAATCAAGGTACATATATTTTAACTTGAGAGCAAACACTGAAAATACTTACATTATAAATATAAAAATAATTATTATCAATAAAATGAAACACCAGATATAAATCTCAGATGTAAAGTGATCTGAAAATAAAGGAAATTAACAAAGAAGAAATAGAAATTAATTATTAATTAAAAATTATCCAAACAAGGAAATCAAAACACAGAAATTATCAGGTTTAATTGAAAAAAATTCAACCACATACTGTTCATAAGGAGTACTTTACATATGAGAACAGGAAGATTCTAAAGAAAAGAATTTTGTAATTGTACCATGAAAACATTATTAAGGGAAAAAGAATTAATATATGACCTTACATAAAGAGTAGAAATTATGAAGTATAAAAAATCAAGTTTCAAAGACATAGCCACAAATCTGTGAATCTAGCATTTCAAAATGAGACAAAAAAGTAGAAAATTAAACAAATTCACAATTATAATATTAGACTTCAAAAATCTTCTCTTAGAAATTGATTAAGCCAGAATCATAAAATCTGTAAGGACACAAAACACCTGAAAAACAGAATGAAATAAATTAACCTAATTGATGTTTATATAAAACTTCTCAGTATATTCACCAAGACAAATTACATTCTGGGTCACAAAATAAAGCTTAAACGATTTTTAAAAGAAGAAATCAGACTGTCTTGAGCAAGCATAAAACGGAATTTGGAATCAATAATGAAATTAAATTTGGTTTCTGGAAAATCCCAGAACATTTATAGATATTAAGCCATGTATTTCTTAAAAGCTCATTTGTCAAAATAGAAATCACAAAGTAATTTTAAGGTATTTTGAATAAGTGAAAATTAAAATAGCACATTAACTTTGCTTCATCTAAAGCAGAGTTTAGGGAGAGTTTTACAGTACTGAACTATATTAGACATGGAATGATCTAAAAATATCAGTAGCCTCCACTTCAAATGTAAGAAACTACTAAAAAAGAGGAAATTTAAAGCCAAAGGAAACAGAAAAAAAAGTCATGAAAATAGTAAGGGCAATTGGCATCAGGCCCATCCTGGGTTGCAGAGCAAGACCCTGACCCTGGCTCAATAAATAAACAAACAAACAAACAAATAAATTGAATGACAGAATTAAGCCATTAACCCATTGTTCTATTTGCTACTTTATGACCAACCAAGTGGAAAAGGGGAATCTAAAGAAGTATGAAGTTGATGGCAAGAACATTGAAGTAAAAAGCTTAAAGATTATGTACTCATTTTAAAAATAAAATAAGCAGAGAAATATAGCGGGAGATGTATGAGGAGGTAGAGACCGGGGTGAGTACTTAAGGCAGAATTACAGGAGAAACTTTATCATGCTTAAGTGAAAATGCATGAGCTTATTTTTGGCATACGTGTGACAGTAGGAGAGATTATATCAGCTTGCGGCATAATACAACACGCAAGCAAGCCAATAATGGAACCCAGTGTTTGTTAGCCCAGCAATGTGTAATCATCACAACAGAAAAGTTACTGTTTGCACACATTCAGTTGTGGGGCTCAAGCTAGTCAGAAGGAAAAGCATCAGAGATTCTAAAGGCATTGGTGTGCAGTGAAATGTCATGGAAATTGCACCTTTTGCAGTTTTAATTTTGTTTTATTCTGATTGACGCAGAGTTGACTTTAAAAAAGTGCCAATTGACTGTACACACCACACACTAATCCTACATATTTATAATTTTGAAGTGGCCTGTGTATATGCTAAAAAGCAAAACCATAAAAAAATAAACACAGATACATAATTTTCTACACTTACTAAATAATTTGGACAACATGGGGTTTATTACATGGTATTTATAGATATAGAAAACAATCACAAAAATCTGAGAAGGAACATTTTTGGAGTGATATCTAATATCTAAGTGATATCTAATTTAAGAATATTTACCCTGTCAATAATATGTTTTGCATACACTCCTGGTTTGGAGAGTTCACACAACTATACCAGGAAAATTCTGAGAGGAATTTCATAACTTTCTCTAAGTAGTTTCTCTAAATCTTCCTCCAAAAAGGAAAACAGAAATATTAGGAATAATACCATCAATGATAGCAAAGAAGAAAGGTAGCTTCAACTGCTACAAATATAAGCATTTACTCAAGAACTTACTGTTTTTAAATGAAGTACAGAGAGACTTAATAATAATAGATTTGTATTTTTCAAATTCTAGGGTAGCATGTGTTTTAAGTGTGGTTTATAACCAAAAAAGTAAGAAATAGTAACTCACTTAAATGCCTACAAAAGATAAAGAATTAAGTCTGTTTGAATTTATTTGCAGCCTAAAGTATTTCAAATGTGTTCACCTTATGATAATATAATATGCATTATAATGAAGCTGAGAAAATCGGTGGAGAGAAGAAAATCTTATATCAACACATTTATTATAATACCCCTGACTATCAAAGTGAGCCATGACCAAGATAAAACTAATCTTCCACTTCAGCAGAAGCAGAATTCTAGGTGAATTTCCAAGATCACCAAGTAATTTAGTATTTTTCCCTCTGGTATTTAAGCAGAAATACAAAAATGCAGGCACTACCAAATGCACACACAGGTCACAATGTTTTGCTCTCTATGATCTCAAATTGAGATTCATGACAACTAAGTGATTTTATTTTGAAGAGCAATTCAATTTATATTCCATTTGGTAAAATTCTTTTTGAAGTGCTGAAACAATGCATTTTGGCTTGGATCTTTTCTAAGCAAAGGAGAAGAAATCACAGCTATTCCTAAAGCACATAACATCAAGGAACAATAAACACTATTTTGCAAGTTTAAAGAAACTTTTTTTGCAATGGCTCTGTAAAATTGGCTCTATTTAAATAATTCCCAATTATAGTACATTTTACTATCTTATTTCTGATTCTGCCAATAATGGTAAAATTGAAATACTTCAATTTAATGTTCTGTTGGAAAGTTGCTGACAATATTCCAAATGCACATAAGAATTAAAATTATCTATGTCCCCGAAAAGATAAATTAAATTTGAAGGCTTTCTGTCATCTGCTGTGCCTCAGCAGAAATCTGCAGACTTACTATGCGATTTTTTGATGGAAAGGATTGGTATTAAATCTAACAGAATCAGAAAGAAAGTATATTTTAGCAAAGAATTAAAGGAGAAACAACCTAAATTAAACTCTTCAATCAAGATTAAATATTTTTTATTCATGTAATAGAAAAATACATATTGAGTCTCCAGTATAATTGATATTTCTTTGCCACCCTTCTTAGCAAGAATCAAAACCACCAAAGATAATTAATGTGGTTATATCCTGTTCTCTAAGAACAGTGCCCTAGCACTCTCTAGAATTGTATTACTGTTTTTTAAAGTGTAAAACAAATATGAAATATAAAGTTTAAACCATAATCTTCAACAGCTTTGAAAGATATGACAATGAAAAGAATTATTTTTTCATGTCTTACATTCAGAGACTATGACTTCCAGGAATACGTGAACCACTTGGTCCCAATTTCTCCCTTTCATGTCAGCCAATCAGTGGATGCAGTCATAGGACTGTCAATTGTCCCCTGGCCACAGCAGATGAAACTTTTGAGGTATAAAATCTCAATGGCAGAAAAGATTTGGGGCCATTATGAAATGGTAAGTTGAAATGACTATGAATGTGTTAAATTGAATTTCTAGAAAGTGTGCTTTTGTTTATACCTCATTTTACTGAAAACATATGGATTCAAGTTAAAGCCTTAATACTTCTCAAATTATTGGTTAAAATCAACTGACAGTTCAATGATGGGTTTCCTTTTGCTCTTATTGTTCAAGACTATGCCAGAACTTCTAGAACTAATTATTGTGGTTTTCTAGTGTTTCGCACTAGTCTTCTCTATGTAAAGGCATTGTTTAGTACTATATAAACAATTTTCCTAATCTCATATATAAACAAGTATATACTTGATTAAAGGCTCCTAAATCCTATGCAAAAGTATGCAGAAAATGTTACCAAATACATCCTTGTTTTAAACTAGAATTTTGTAAAAATTTATAAGGATAAGGAAGGCAAATAAAATTTAAATGAACAAAATAGGCTACTTTGTAGTCAAAGTTTTTAAATGCTAATATATTGTGCAGTAAATTAAATATAGTAAAGCTCAAAGTGGGAACAACATATGCCTGGCTAAGGGCTTGATTCAATTATTTCTCAAATAAAATAATTCATATAACCTGGAGGTCAATTTCAAGGTTGGCCTGCACAACTTAGCAAGGTTCCAAATAAAGAAATATAAAGGTCTAGAGATGTAGCTAAGTGTTCCTGGGTTCGGTATCAGGGACCAAGACAAACAACAACAACAAAGAACCTCACATTGCAATGGTATTTAAAATGAAAAAGTACATTAAATATGCAACAGAAAAGTCATAAGAATTTGCTACTAACAATAGTTAATAGTAAAGATAACACCTTGTTACACAAAATATTTGTTCTGTTTTGCTTCACTAAGATTCTGATCTATCTAGATTATTTCACTTTAATTTAAAATAAAGTAAGGCATCTATTTTACAACTAGCAATATATGCAGTTTTCGAATTCAAGGGAACATATGCAATTCTGTTCATTAATTTGCTCAAAATCAAATTTTAAAAGCCTTGTGACCTTGAATCTTTGGTTAGATAATGGTTATAGTCACATAAAATAGTGTGTGTGTGTGTGTGTGTGTGTGTGTGTGTGTGTGTGTGTGTGTGTGTGTCTATTTGCGTCTATAAAATTCAATGCTGAATTTGGTAATGAATATTCACAACTGTGCCGGGAAAGTATACTTTGCTGCCTGTTAATATTGGGCTAGACTTAATAGTTTGGACAATGGACTGTGGGCAGAAGTGACAATATGTGGGACTATGTGTGTGCTAGTATGGAGCACTGTGTATTTCTGCTTATCTTCTTGGGAGAGTTTGAGTTCCCTCATAAGATGATCAGCTATGGTCTGGGATGCTCCACTCTCTAAATTGATCCAAGAATGAGACATGTTAACCAAGACAATTTTTAAATTTATACTGGTTTAAAAAATTGAAATTGTTAATAAATTGTTATTAACTTAAAATAGACTATTAAAGCCAACTAAGGTATTACAGCCTTGCAGCCTGAGCTACTGGAGTGGGTGGGGATGCAGGATCAGTTAGGCAATTTAGTGAGACTCTGCCTCAACGTAAGTAAAAGCAAATAAGGGCCGAACATGTAGCTTCGTAGTGGAGCACCCCTGATCCCCAGGATTCTTGTGCTGCTGTTGGATGGGCCGTTCTTTAGGTCAATTTGGTCCACTTAGGACACTTTTTGTTCACTACCAGTACATTTATGATGGGAAATTCTAGGGAAATTCCTCAAAGAATTAAAAATTGAATACCATTTGGTTCAGCAATCTCACTTGTGAGTACATATTCAAAGATGAAAGTAGCTATCAGAAAGACTGAGTGGAAAATCTCAGTGCGCGGCAACATTATGCACAACAGCCAAGGCACGGAAGTAACATGAGTGTCTGTGGTCAGAAAAAGGACACTCAGTGTTGCTCTGTTTATTTATTTGTTTGCTTGTTTATTGTACAGCAGACCAAATTCAGAGCCTTCACACTGAGTTGCATTCCCAACTCTTTTCTTCTTTCTTTCTTTCTTTCTTTCTTTCTTTTTTCTCTCTTTTTCATCCCATATTGAGACAGGATCTTGCTAACACTATGGGGCTGGGCTGGACTCAGCACTTTCAATCCTCTGTCTCAGCCTTCTGAGTATGGCCCACTATGCCTGGCAAACTTGTTCTTTTATAGCAACCCAATTCTCTACAAACGATCTACTCCTAATGCATCTGATCTACTCCCAGGAGTCAGCATTAATGCCACCATGAGAGCAAAACCCTCATAATCTAATTACCTTTCAAGCTCCCAATTCTCAAAGGAATCATTACCTCATCTCTGTCATACTGGGAATCAAGATTCCAGAACATAAATCTGTTGGGATAAGCATATTCAAATGATAACAATAGGTAAAGAAAGTGTGGTAAACATATAAAATGGAATATTATTCAGTGATTCAGTGTTTTAAAATATGGAAATCCTGTCTTTTGCAACTATTTGGATGAACTTGTATGACCTTATGATAAGTGAAATAAACTGGACACAGAAAGACAAATGACATGTCATCTGACTTAAATGTGAAATCTAAAAACAAAAAATGGTCTCGATGCAAAGAGTAGAATAGTAATTGTCAAGGGCTGGGCATAGGGATAATTTGGATATTGGCCAAATACACAAACATTTAGTTGACGAGTTTCTTAAGTTACTTTTTTTGTCACTGTAATTCACTACCCGGCATCTACAAATTAGAAGAGGAAAAGTTTATTTTAGCTTACAGCTTCAGAAGGTCACGGATCATTCTGGGGTAACCTGCAGCAACAGAATGTCATGGCAGAGGTGAGGGCTATTCCCGTCAGCGTTGCAAACAGGAATCCAAGTCAAATCAAGCCCAGGCAAATCCCAGAGAAAGGTAGCAGCACATGTGTACTTCCAGGTCTGGCCCCAGTGAACCTCCCCTTCTGGTCCCAGAGTCAGTGTCCCATCCTTTCCAGGTTTGGTTCTAATCAACCACACACCTGTAATCTAAACCATCTGCCTACAATCCACCCCTCCAGACCGTGCCCCGATCTCCCAACAGCCCATGGTTCCTTAGACAATCCATAACATCGAAATACATGAAACTTTTGAGGGACATTCCAGATCCAAACCACAACAGCAGGATGCATAAATTCTAACTATGATTAATACTATTCTAGGTTTAAAATATGCTAAGTGAGTAGGTCTCAAATGTTCTCACATGCACAAAATAAGAAATTATCACCATTAAATGATGGATATGTTAAATAGTGTGATTATGATAATCTTTTCACAATATGAAAGTTGTATTTATCAACTTATATATATTCAATTTTTACATGTCAATTATACTTCAATAAAGCTGAAATAATGAGAGGTAATATTTTATAAAGTATACAAGAAAAGAAATTAAATAATTTAGTTTTACTAAAATAAGGATATCATTTCAAAGAAAGATAATATGAAAAGTATTGCACAGGTCAGTGAAAGAATGGTTTAACATATTTGTAGTATCAAACACACAAAAGATTAATATCTCAAATATAGAAGAAACTTCTAGAAAATAAAAAGAACAGGATATCAATCCTAATTGAAAAGTGGCTAACCACTATGATGTAATCAAGGTAACTTTTAGCCAATGAACTTCAAAAGGCCAACATACACAGATAGTGCTGCTCAAACTTATATCAAAAATATGCACATTAAAATATATTTTATCTTTCACCACCATACAGAAAAATGAGGAAGATGGACAATTTCCATTGTTGGAGAGAATTACTCATGTAAGAATCCTGCACATTGGTATTGAGGTAGAAGAATATAGTTATGATAGGAAGCTATGCCATTAGCAGGTAAGTGTAGGCATAACCTTTAACAACTGTAAGAAAGCTATTCTACTTATATGGACATGAAGAAATTTTCACAATACTAAAGAGAATTTTTGAGGATATTTGTTAAAGCATGATGTCTAGTACTTGGGAGTTGGAAGCAACCTGAGCCCTCCCTGCTTGGAAAGCAATCTGGTAAAATACATGAATAAACACATGAGTAAATTTTGTACAAAAAAAGAAGCAATAAAAAGTTGCAAATGTATACAATCTGAAATGAATGTATCTCAAAAATCCTTTAAGAAGATTTTTTAAATAATATTTAAATAAATCAAAACTCCCACATGCAAAACAAACACACATTTTTAAAACAATGGAAACTAAACATAACAAAGTGGTTGCTGTTCCTTTTATGCTTTGATGAGTAAGAAACTACTCCAAAACTTAGGGGCAAAATCAAAACAAACAATCCTTTCATGGGCCAAGGATTCAAACATGGCCTGTATAGTAATACCTAGCTGGTGAGCACAGAGATCATTCCATATCCAAACCATAAAGGTAGCATGGTTGGTTGTTGTGTCTAGGTTTCACTCACTTATATATGCCTCATGCTTTGCCAGAGACACTAAAAGTCTCTACTCCCCTGACACGATCTGTGACTTTTGCATCTACAAGGCTTGGGCACATGATTTCTTCACAAAGGTAGTCCAATTAAATAGATGTAACAGGACTCTTGAAGGCCAACCCTGATGTTTATACAGCACCACTTCATCCCAGCTGGAATCACACAGATGGTCACAGGCCAACACAAATTGAAAGTGGCAGACAACACACTCCATGTTTTGGAGGGATAGTTATGAAATTATTTGGAGTCATCTTCACTGAGCCATTATTAAGATCAAAGGAAAAGAAATGATAGTAGAACACCGTGTCAATCATTGTTTTGTCTCTGAGCTATAATGCCCAACATGCACAAGTTGAAAGTGGAGAGGTTTTATTTTAGCTCACAGGTGGTAAAGGTTGCAGTCCAAGCACATGAACCAGTCATGTGAAAAGGGCCTGAATGTGGAGGAAAACGGCTCAAGACATGGAAGAAAGGAAAACAAAAAGCAAAGCAGAGAGAGGGGAGAAGTGGAGATAAGAACGTGTCCTCCCAGGCCAAAACCTCAGTGGCTTATCCCTTCAGTCAGTCTTCACCGACTAACAGCTCATGAAATTATCAACGGAGTCACTGACAAGAGCAGCAGCCCCATCGTCCAGTCACCTTCCAAACACATAAGACTTTTGGGAGACATATTACACAAAGACCACAGCAAACATGTAGATAAAAGTAAATACATACATTAAGAATGAGGATCTATTAAAACACGGTATGTCATCGTCCTAGTTACTTTTTTGTCACTGTGATAGAATACCAGGCATCCCCAATGTAAAGCAGGGAATTTTTTATTTTATTTATTTATTTATTTATTTATTTATTTATTTATTTTTATTTTTTATTTTTTTATTTATTTTAGTTTCAGAATGTCACAGTTCGTTCACAGATGCCAGCAATATAGACACACTTGGCAAAGACAGAGGTGGAGGCAGCTTCTCAAGGTATGGCAAATAGGAAACCAAGTCAGAGAGGAAGGGGCAGAGCTACCTGTCTAGGTACTCTCCACGTGATCCATTCCTTGTAGCCAAGCCACAGTGTCCCCCAGCCTCTGAAGAGGCCCCACCTTTCAACAGCACATGGGTGTTTTCCAAGATTTAAATACACGAGGCTTTTTGGGAACACTCCACATCCAAACCATAAGGCATGAATTGAGAGTGATTTTGGTATAAAAAGTCGCATTCAGATTTGAAAGGACGAAGAACCCTCCAGTACTGTGCTTGCTTTCTTAATTTCTGTCAGCTTCACATATTTCAGCCTAAACATTATGACCAATATTGTCACATTAATTATATTTCAAAATACTGTAGGATAGCATCTGTTAGAATGACATTTATTAAAGTTTTGCAAATTGGAGAAGGTACAGCAAAACCTTAAGTTAACTCTGGGTGATATTTATGTAGGTATCTATTCTATGACTTGAAGAGTTTTAGGTGAACATGAATTTCTGTCATATAAAAATAACATTCACCATTAAAAATACTGAATTAGGAAAAAATAGTAAAATTTTGAATAAGCAAGAAGCCTCTGAAGGACAAATGGCTAATCCAGTTTAAACTGTCTCTAAAATTAAGCACAATTTTTTATCTCAGTTCAACATGAAATGCAAACATATCACTGTTTTAGATATTTTTGAGAGATAACGGATAATTAATCTTTTAGAGAAAGACTATAGTTTATGGACAAAACACTGTAAAATACAAATTTCATTGCTAAATTCAGAATTTTGGGTTTAAATGTGAAGAAATCATAACTAAAGTCTGAAAAGGGGCATTTTTGAAAAGTATGCATTTTAAAGTACTATGAATAAGTTTATACCTGTATCTTAAATGCGATACCTACTACACTCAAGACAATTTTCAAGATTCCAGAATATCGTATCTCAAGCCACAGAGGAAGGGGCTTAGCTTCTTTATAAAACCCTTTCTTTGAAGCTGGAGGAATAGCACAGCAGTTAGGGCAGTTGCCTAACAAGTATTAAGTTCGATTCCCCAGGACCTCATAAACAAGGTGTGGTGGCGCATGCCTGTAATCCCAGCACGAGAGAAGTTGAGGCAGAGGACTGCTATGAGTTCAAGGCCAACCTGGGATACACAGTGAGTTCTGGACTAACTAGCCAGGACTAAAAAGCAAGACACTGTTTCAAAAATAATAATAAATAACCTTTCTTCTTCTCTGACAATAACTAGTAACTTTTTTCATATGCTGTCTTTATTTAGCATTGTTAATCTTCTCCCTTATCTATACACAGTTTGTTCATAAACAGTATTCTAGGATATGAAAAAGTTGGTTGAGATTTATGACGACAATAGCAAATTAATTGCCCTTCCCGCATAAACACCACAAAGGGTATTTCTAAGGATACAACCCACGGACCCTCTTGATAGACTCAGAACATCCTCTTTGTTGGAAAACAAAGCAAAATAAAACAAAAAAACCACAAGGGTTTCTTTTAACATGAAAGAATAAAGCTTTGTGAAAACTTATGAGAATTATTATCACTTGCATAGTTGTCTTTAAATCTCTATATTCCCACTTGACTATACTCTATGCCTGAGATAACTTCTTCATTGATCACAGTCTAATTATCTAATTTAGTAGCATGTTTATCATGACTACTGAAATCAAAATATGGTTCTCTACATTCAGCCTGTTCTTGGTCTTGGCTGGCTGAGTCTGAATACCAATACACTTCACTGGTTCATCCAAATGACTTTGTTTCAGTAATGCGATGATGACAGCCATTTGCTGGTTCAAATTTAAATTTGCTTTGCCTGGGCTACTTAAATTATAATTGACACTGACAGCCAGTGGTCACAAAGAGACCATAGTTACAGAATGTGTATTCCTAGCAACAATAAAATAATGGGGGTGAGGGGATCACTACAGCAGAAACCCCAGGGAACAGACTTCATGGGGTCTGGTGAACATCTAGAATATGCATTTGAACACAACAGAAATATATTGCCTCAATAGCAAAATTCATCAATCTCATTACTCCTACTGGTGAGATGACAGTTAAAGACTGCAGTAATAATAGCAACCATGGACGTGTCAATCTCCTCTGTGGTTGTTTAAATACAATTTAATCTTTTTGTTTTTACTTATATGGATTGGATTTTGGCAACACTCACTAGCACCTACAGTGCATTGAATACTTTATATAAAATAAAAGTTTTCTATTATAATGGAAACAGTCCAGTTCTCTGCCTTTTCTTTGCCATATACATTGATGTCTTGTCACTGGTCTTCTTAAATATTTGGCTGCATTTTGATGTGTATAATAAATTGTATAAAAGTTTTGATTTTATACAACTATATTAATCTTTGAAGTGAGTCACTTTGAATTGAATCTTGTAAATTTAATGACAGCTACACACACACACACACACACACACACACACACACTGTGGTGAATGACACAAGAATGTTTTACTCATGTGAAAATAGAAATGAGGAAAAGATGGATGAACCCTGATAAATTTTGTTTGACCAGTTCTAAGTGTTTCTGTCAGCTACAGGATTCCCAATTTCATATTCCCAATTGCCAAAACAAACATCCTTGCAACATTTGTCTATGTTTTTGACCACACCAAGCCACATGCAATTGCAGTAGAATTTTCCTCTACAAATGTAGATTCAGCACAAAGGTAGACATACTTGAGCAAAAGAATCTATCTAACTTCTGGAGTCAAGATAAAGACATTTATTAGAACTCAAACTACACAGCACCATGCAATAAATACCTAGTATTGAGTGGTGGCAGTTACCTGAAGAATGACTCAATTAAGAGTTTTGGGAATTGTTGAAATATTTTGCAACAAGGTATGTTTTTCCTTATCATTTATCAAAAACTTTGTATAGAGAGACATAGGTGTTACTACAGTCAGTTTCTCATAGAATAAATGATACCCAAGATTTTTGTTAACATTGTTCCAGCTATAAATCTATCTCAGTAGGAAAGTGGGAGACTTGTGTGACCAACTAGGAGAACATTTTATAAAGCTAAGACTAAACTGATCTGTTTTTCCAGGACACAAATTAAAGCAGCTTGAGAGACAGGTATTGTCTGAAGTCATCCCTTCATAGATGTAGATGCATAAAATGGTGGTAGTAGTTCAAGACACAGGACAAGCTAGTGAGCAATTTCCTCACTTCCACCAAAACTCAAAAAGCCTTAGTATTTTCTTTTATAGTCTCCAATCCCCATATGTGCCCTCCATCAAGTCATATTTCTTTTTTTCCTAGTGTTTCACTTCAATAAAATGATTGAAGACAACTGTATTGATTGATTTTCAGAATATGTGTTTTTAAGGCCTTTTGGGTCTGCATTAAACAAAATGGAATCATAGGTCCTACGTCTTGACTGAAGTGACAGGCTAATTTATACCAATGTGTTTCCTTTCAATTAACATTTTGAATGGCCTATCAATATATTCTACTGTTGCTGTGTATATAAATATGATCTCTCAAAATCTGGCTTTACTCAAGATTTCAAAATATTATGACACTATTTGGCATTGTGTGTTCATTATTCCCTAATAATATACTATTATTACATTTTATTTCCACAAAAGCACTATTAGGTTAATGTATAATAAAGTGAAATATATAAGGGATGAAATACAGTAGCCACATTTCAAATGTCAATTCTTTGCTGTGGGGCAAAATGAGAAAGTAACAATATGGTGTTCCATCTAGATATATTCTAAAATGCAAAGTCACAAATAAAATCATCAATATGGAGTAACAAATAAAAAATAGAACTTTGAAAAATCTGGGAATATATTCAAAGAAATGACCACCTCTCTAATTCTCTATGTCACTGATCACATTATAATAAGAAAATTTTCCATGTAAAGTGGTATTTCGCTGTAAAATCACCTCTTTCATCTTTCTTCTTTGATGAAGTATTAATTTAAAATGAGCCACCCACTCTGAAATACAGAATAGGCTTCATTTCCTTTAATTCCATTTTGTTAGCATAATATACGTAAGAGCAGGAAGATCAGTAGATGAAACAAATAAAAAATACGTACTCCTCCACTACCTCCTTTTGTCTAAGGACTTAATATAGATTATTTATTAAAAAACATATCATGATCTTACTTTAAGCAAAATATATAGACACATAAGGCATATTTAAAACTAATAATAAAAATCTCACTTTTTCTTTCTTAAAATTATCTCCTTGCCTACATTTCCACTGCCTTAACCTGTTCATGTGCCCATCATGTTGGCAGGGTCTCAGTTGACCTTCTAGAATGTATCATTATTAGTTTTTTACCTAACTTAAATCTAAGAGCTATTTCAAACAAAAAAGGGAGCTTATGCCCTATTAAAAGAGAATCTTAGCTGATCAAACTCATGCATTACTCAAGCAGAGCTTCTCATGAGAAATATTCTTACACCAAAGAATAACTTCAGATCTGTTTATATTCAGCCTCTTCCGTAATCACCCTAGTCACAAGTTTTACATCCCATGGGAGACTACAACACACCACCCCAAAATATGAGGGATTGTTAAACTTAAAACAAGAAGGGGATGCAGGATGGTTCCGAAAGCAGTGCATAAACGGTGTAGGCCTGCAGTCTCAGCACTCTGCGGAGCTGAAGCAGGAAGACTCCAGCTTTGAGTAACTTACCAACTTAATGAGACCCTGACTCAAAATCAAAAATACAAATGGAATGGGGATTTAGCTCAGGGTGAAAGCCCTGGAATTGATCTTTAGTACCACCCAAAAACAAAACAAAACAAAACAAAATGAGATCTCCCTACTCCCAATACCACCAATGGGGAGGAAAATATTGATCACTAAAGACAACTTCAACCTGCAGATGGTACCAGGCGTTTGTTTAATAGTCTGTACGGAAGTAGCAGCCCTCCTACAAATTGGCAGTCACAGATACTGAAAGTTTCTTTACCTTGTCCTGCCTCTTAAAACATATTGTTCTTTGTCGAAGTTGCAACACTCACTGGAATCCACATCCACCTGTGTGAGAACATCTCTGGGTCTGAAGGCTTGCCAAGGAAATATATAAAACATATATGATAAAGCTTTCTGGTTGTTTTTTCCTCTTGTTAATCTGTCTTTATAACAGAGGTCCATTCCAATGAAAATACCTATAATTAAGGAAAAATATCTTTTTCCCCATGCCCTTACAATTTCCTATTGATTTTTTATAGTAACAGCAAACTCTGTTTTTTCCAAAAGAGCCAATCTATTCTATAAGGTTTCATAATGAATTCATGAAACTGAGACCTTATTTTATTTAGAAAATAAAGTCATCCTCACTTTGGATATATCAATCATTGCTGTAAAATTTTATCTCATGTGAAAGGAAAAATAAATGTCTAGCTCAATTATTTAATTAAGGCTTACTGGGCAGTTATTATTTGTCATGTACTATGGTAGACAAATAAAAATACACATAATTATATTTGGGTCTCAACGGACAGAGGATTAAGTTTTGGTTATGATACTTAGTGTCTAGGATGCACTGGGTAATTTATGCTAATAAGTTGACTCATGGTGTGTCACTAAATAGTTTATGTTTTGTGATAACTCAAGATGGGGTCCGGACGCACCGGAAAGACCGACTGTGTCGGGCTCTGAGCCTTCTCCACCTCTGGAAAGGAGAGGGAGGGAAACAGTAGGGACTCAGCTCAACCCCCCGGCCGTGATTCTCCTGTGGGTTGGACCTGGAATGTTCCCTTAAAAGGCTTATGCATTGGAGCTTTATGGATCCCATGTGCTGTTAGGAGGTAGGGCCTGCTCAGAAGGGGTGGAGCACTGGGACTTGACTCAAAAGGGACAGGAGATGGGGCTTCATTAGGAAGGGTCAGATGACTGGGACCAGACCTAGAAGGATATGTGTTAGCTTGGCCTTTCCTCCCTCCCCTGACTTCCTGTCTTCCACGCTGTGAGTAGCTTTCATCCTACTTGCTTGTACCATGTCCAGCCACTCACGAACTGACTGAGACATTCTGAAACTGTGAGCGAAAGTAAATCTTTCCTCCCTTAAGTTGCGGCTGTTAGGTCCTAGCAATAGGAAAGGAACTAAGGCAGACTCCACCAGCGACGTCCATGGAACAAATCCCTAATACATTGCTTAACACTAAAGCCCAGGTGAGCTTCCTGGATTCACAGTATTCTCTGCCAAGAAAATTTACTATCTCTGATAAAACAGAGGTTGCATATTTCGATCTTCCCAAGACTTAAATTCTACATTTCTTATAATATGTAGCCTTTGTTTGTAATAAATATCATTAGTTTCAGGGTTTTCTGTAAATCTTTAAAGTACATTTTTGGGAACAAGGGAAATTTTTGGAAAATGAAACCTCATACCAGCTGACAATTGATATTAAGTTTTTAGACTGATCTGGTGATCCACAAAATTGTACCTTAAAATTTGAGTCTGACTAATTTGAGATATTGAGAACCTAAGTCAATTACTTATTATTTTAAGTCTTAGTCCTTATTTTTATAGATAAATTATCAGTATCTAAATTATTGATTGTTATGATGATAAAATAGCAAATTATATAAGGTATTTACCAAATGTTTTGTGTGGAAAGTTGCGCAGGTAAAATTTTTTTTATTACTGGCTTGGAATTCAAAAGTGTACCTTGATACATTTTCTGATGAATGAAAGACTCATTAAGAATTGTACTTATAAGAACAACAGCAAAGAATAAGGCATGTTTCATGTTTCAGATCTTTGGCTTGTCAGTCAGACAAGACTGAGAACTCCATCCATAAACATTACATCATCAATTATAAGAATCTTAGGTCATGACTAATGATTTCATCTTAATCATGGAAAATATTTTTAAGTGCAAGAATAACAACACAGGGCTCCATTATAAATATCTAAGATTTATCTAAACGGTAAATTATTAAAGAAGATGGAAGCTTAGAAAACCACCATGACATAATGGAGAACTCAGTAGGTCAGCAAGTCTCTTCAGAGCCTTGGTTCAGACATGAAGTCCTTTCCATTTCTCCTCTGTGACACCGGAAGAGGTCCTGGACCCACCCAAAAATGACATTTTTTCTCCTGAATACAAGAGCTGATGTGATAAATAAATGAAACAGTGCACACAAGAAGGCTCAGAAATTGTTTTTTTTTTTTCCTAGTGTATACAATCCCTGATTTAGACATATGATTTTTACTATAAAGATAGAAAAAACAACCTTGGGGCAGTAAAATGTAGACGCCCCATTGCCTTTGCCTAAGGAAATAAGAATAAAAGAATTGGCTAAATAGAGTCTTGAAGTCGAGCTCACTTAGATATTAATCTTAGAGTATGAAAAAGAAAAACAAATGAGAAAAGGGAGAGAGACTGAAGGAGGCACCAAATATATCCAAAGTATGTTCAAGTTGGTCTGCAGAGTTTTCATTTAAAAAAAATTTGGTTATCCTTAGCCTATATTCGCGAGTGATAACTTTCATCTGAAAATATATGGAATGATCTCCCTTCTAGTTCTTCAGTGTTAAGGCATTAACTCCCAACCAGTGTATCTGAGTACAGCAATGGCTGCCAACCTTTTTCACACCAGGAACCTGCTGAAAACCAATACCCCAAGGACAGGAGAGGTTGGGCCGGGGTTCTTACTACACGTACGTTGTTGGAGGACGGCTTTAAAAGGGTGAGCAGCAACAGCTTGGGAGCAGGCAGAGAAGAGCCACCGCACATCAGCTCAGGAGCTCACTAAAATCCAACAGGAGGGGAAGGGGGCGCAGCACAGTGGTTACAGCACTTCCCTATCATGTGTACGGCCCTGGATTCAATTCTCCAGTACCATATAAAAACGTAGCTGTGTATGGTAGTACAGGCACTCAGGATCTAGAAGCAGGAAGATTGCCTTGAGTTCAAGGCCTGCCTGCTTTCTTTAGTGAGATAGTGAGTTCAGAAGCTGTCTGGATCTCAAACTGCGAAAGACTGCCTCAAAATATAAACAAACAAACATACCCTAAGGGGAGGAGTAGACAGGAAGTGCAGCTTCACTACCCTGCTTACACTTGGCACTGCTCTTCCAAGGCCAGTGGCAGGTATTGGTTTGCAGCCCTGGGCATGAGGGGAGAGAATCCCTGGAACATGGTAACTTTAAGAGGAGTTAAGAGGGAGCTCATATCCAGCAAACACTGCGGAGGACACAATGGAAAGGCAATGGTCTTCAAGCCAGAAGATTCCTCTCCAGAAACTGAGCTGGCCAGAAGCTTAATCTTATACTTCTTAGCCTACAGGAACTGCAGAAAAAGAAATCTCTGTTATTTAGACCACCTTGTCTGTGGTATTCTGGGGCAATCCAAACTGGTGAACCCATGTCCCATTTCCTCATTTGTATTTCCAACTTGTGCCTTTAGGCATGTGAGCCTCTGACTCCTTTCAGATAGTTGAGTAACTGCTAATTATGACAGGTCAGAAACAATTAAGACTAGGAGAGAAATATGAAGGAAGACAGATGGGCAAGAGTTGAGATCAGAGGACTATTGCCAGGAACAAAGCAGTCCACAGGTTAGGGTGAGGCAGAGCAGGCAGAAGGCTTTATAGTCCAAGTACCTAGAAAGCCTGGAAACATAAAGACTGACGGGCTCCCACTTCTTTTACACAGCGCACAACTGTGTAAAGCTCATAGTCTGGACCTTCAGAACCCTTCCATGAAGGGAGAAAGTAGCCATGAAGCTGCAGCTGAGGCGGGTGGGTCTCCACTACGTGACTGCCAGACCAAAGCTTAGATACTTTGCTTCTCTGTCCAGTAACACAGATATTTGAAAACCTTCCTCCTTGATTTTTACTGAAATACCAACTGTAATTCTTATTTTTATAAGTGGATACTATGATTGACATGAGAATTTGGAGCACCAGCATGCACAGGTTCACATTATGAAGGGGGCCCAGAACCCTTCTCCCTCCATGTTTTCATATGAGTACATTGGCTATACAGATCAATGGGTTTCATTTTGGCAGATCTGTGCCTGCACATAATGCAGTTTAATTGTTTCCCTCTCCATCCCCTCACTTGCCCCCTGCTTCTAGTTTCACACATTTCTTTTGTTTGTTTGTTTGTTTGTTGGATGGGGAAAGAAGTTCAATGTGTATAATATATTTTGATTATGTCCGTGTCCTCTATTACCTTTCCACACCTTCTTTCTTTCTATGCAATGTATTGAGTGTTGCTAACTTCCTATTCCTGCCTTGGGAACTGTTCTACTGCTCTCTGACTGCAGAAGCAATGAGGCTTGGCCATCAGGTGAAAGGATGGGGACACATACATGTGAGTGTATCACATGTGATACATGTGAGTGCTCTGAAACCTGCTGGGTAGGACAGATAGAAAATCAGGTGAGTCCTAGCAGTGGTTCAGTCTGTCTCTTCCTTATCACTACAGTAATGAGGAGAGCCCAGTGTTGAGATGACTTTGTGCCCAGAGGCTCAGGTGTTGGCAGGAGGAGGGCTGGTTAGCATCAGGTTGTACGTTCGATACTCAGGTGTGGAGAGAGAGAGAGAGAGAGAGAGAGAGAGAGAGAGAGAATAATTAGTGACTAAGGAAACCTTAAATTTCCAGGCAAGAAAAAAGCTATATGATGTAAGTATAGCCCAGAGAAAATAAATCTTGAGCAGAGGATGTGATCAGGGAAAACTCTGTTTCAACTCCAAGATTTCCCATTACAAAATAGGGAAAATGTGGACTTCTTATCAACTCGTTCCAGAAGCTGAAAATTTGGCTCCAAACTGAATTCTCACTTTATCTCCAACCGCTTCCTGGTTAGGTCAATTATTCCACACGTGACCTGTATTTCCACAATGCCACATCATCACTGGCGCTCTCCTCACTGCTTTTCCTGTAGGCTTCAAGAGGTTCTGTATCTCCTTTAAGATCCAGTTTAAATGCTAATGACTGTGGGAGGGCTTTAGATTTCAATCATTGAAGAAAACTCTTCCCTGTGCTATCCACAGCAAAGCGAAGAGCTACAGTGAGTTGTGGCTTTTTGCGGGAGATCAGACTTCCTAATCTCCATCAATAATTTACTTTTCAAACCAAGTGAAAACTGACTTTTCTTTTACAGTGTGAACATTTCTGATAAAAATAAAATAGTTTTGAGTGATTACTCTGTGCCAAGCACTACACCTTAGGTCAACAACTGGGAAGTTTTTCTTATGTTCATCACCAAGTAGAGCTCCTGAAAAGGACTTTCACCACATCTGCATGTCACCCTCCCTTGTATTTAAGCTTAGCAGGATCAAAAATTTGCCCATATTCCTAGATACTAGCTCAATGTTTGGCATACATTAATGTCTTTATGTTGGGGGGTGGGAGTCTTCTGTCCGTAGATAGGGTCTGAGGGGGGTGAGTGTGCAGTCCCCCCGTTTTCCAGCCTCTCAAGTCCCGAGAGACACTCAGACGCGACAGGGAGTTTAGTCAAGCAAGAACTCACTTTATTCAGGAAGTACAGAAGCTTATATAGGATAGAGGAGGATGTTGTAAGAAGGAGGGGACAAGTAATTTGACCTGACACTCATGTAAGTGTAACTTTAGCCAATTAGCCACTTATTCAAGCCAGCGTGTATTGGCCTTAAACAGTGACTACATTATGATCACGCACTGTCCACAAGGGTGGAAAACATTTTGTCACTGCCCCTGAGTCATTTGTCCAGCGCCGTTTTTGTCCCGTGTGTCCCCACATCTTTAGATATGACTTGAGTGAATGAATGGATAAGACGACTTTTTGGATCTATGTATTCATGCTCAGAATATTAAGATTATTTGGAATTGTATATTACAATGAGGTTTTAGAGCACACTAAATGCCATGTTGAAGAAATTACCTTTGTCTTGAAAGCAATGGGTGACTATGATTTTATGGTTTGAGAATGAGGTTACAGAATTAGAGAGGTGGCTTAGAATTATTTGGAATTTGGAAATCTTTCTTGAAAAAAAATATTAGGGACAACAGACACTCAGAGCTTTTTCTGTCATCAAACCTGGGAATGATAAACCCCCACACAAGTATGTATGAATATGAAAGACTAGCAAGGGTTAATTATTAAGAGGGATGATTCTGGTTGATTCTGGCTCACTAAGATGACAGTGATATATAGAGATACTAGAGAGTAGGGTACAGATGTGTGTCTTCCTATTGGGGACATGTTAAATATGCAGTGCCCAAAGACTGCTGAGAACCCAAATAAACATACCTGGCCCTGATGAGAGCAAACTTTACTCAGACAGTTCAAATCATCTAGGCTGTTTCTGAAGACCGAGAATTCAGGAAGGATGTTTTGCTTTCCTTAAGGAACAGCAAGTGTCCAGAAACCATCTCCTGAATGTATAATGCAACCATAGGGCATGATCAATACACCTGCTTCTGGGGTGAGTTCATACTGTAAGAAAAAGAAGAAGCAACTAAATGTGTTCAAGGTTTATAATAAAAGGCAGAGCTATGCCTTTGAAAGTTGGACAGAACTGTAAAGCAAAGGCTGACTTAGGAACCTGATGTTTTCCTTATTGGTCTAAATCTTAGTGCGGAAGCATGAATCTACAAGGCAAAAATGGAGTTTCTGAAGTAGTAAAATATAAATCTATGATGCTTCATAAACTTTTGCTAGAATAAGAAATTTGTATTTAGCAGCTTCATAGAAGAGACTGAGTTCCTTACAGTATAAAGGGGGAAAGATCCAAAACAGAGCTACAGGCAGCGAACACATGAAGGCTGCGAGGAACCCAGCACAAGAAAGCCAGGGAACACGCACAGCAGAAGTGTCTGAGCAGAAGGGGAGCTGAGAAAAATCCTAGGGGCCGTGAGGACTTCGTTGGTAGCCTAGAGAACATTTCTCATTGAGTGAGAAGAAGGACACGGGAATTGCTTTGAGAGATGCCTTGGTAATGCACAAATGCCAGTGGAAGGCCTAGAGCAACTGCTTAGGCAGTTTTATGACTTACAAAGAGGCAGGGTAAGACTATGCCACTCATTCCACATCCAACCACAGAAGGCAGGTAGGGGTCTGAGAGCTGCGGGTGAGTCACCAAGGACTTGGATGGAAAGGTGCTCAGTGTCCTGAAAGTTTTCATTTCAGAAGGAGAAAAACAAAAGGAGAGAATTAATATACTGAATGGCACATCCAGCTACTTTCCTGGGACAGATGCTGAAGGAAGAAGATAAGTGGATGGCGGTAGAGCACTAGTCCTGACGAGGACAAATGCTATTTCTTCCTTTTACATTCAAGTGTAGTTTCTCCTGGTGGGATATATACAGCAGGAAATTGTGTTCTTTAAATATAAAAGTAAAAATTTCCCTGAACATGGAATCTATCATTTTGTTAAGTTTTTATTTTTAGAACATACATGCAGATATTTTAGGATTATGCTTAATTCTTAAGAGTTGCAATACCTTATTATATAAACTTTTGTAATTGGACTATTTTTTGTTGAATTTGCCTTTATTCTTTCTCTTACTATTTTTCTAACAATATTTTAAAGTTTTTATATTTTCATTTTTATTGATTGATATTTAGAGTTGAATCTGGTTAGAATCCATAGAATGTATTTTATTATTATAAAATTTGTTTTCTTCTAAAATATTACCAAATGATTTCTTTTCAAGCTGAGAGAAACAACCATTGCAACATATTGTTTTCAATGATAGACCCAGAAGCACCTATAAATAAATGTGAATCATTATCACAAACATGAACTATAACTTAACACAATTCGTTCATTTTTATACTTGAGTAAACTGTCATAGGATATTCCATTAACAGTGATTTTTATTTTATAGCTAAGATAATTTGTGGAAAAGCTTTCTTTTGCCCAGCTAATACTAAAAAATAAAAAAAAAATTCAATTTGGATTCTATACCTCACAGGTAGCTGTAGGTTCTTCAATAAGTAGCCATTCTCTTTCCTGGTTTTCTATTACAGTTATGGCATATTACATAAAACAAAGGATACAAAGTGAATTTCCTTGAATATTTTCATGAAAAATGGAAGCTCCAAAAACATTATACTCAAATAGATGATAAGCTTTCTATCCAATCTTCAAATCTTATAACTTAAAGCAATAGCTTTTTCTAAAAAGAAAAGTCAAATGAATAACATTCCTTATGGCAAATGACAAGCTGTTTCCAAACTCTTCCAAAACTCAGTTGCCATCTTTCCCCCATAATCATCTAGAGATAGATTAACTATTCCTATTTTCCTTTGAAGATGTGACCATGTGGCTAAGCTTCACAATACAGTGTGAGAGAAAATGACATCTGAAACTTTTCTATTGCCTTAAAAGAAATGACTTTTCATAAAGTTTCATTTTGTGTGTCACTCGGAAAATGATTTGTTCCCAATGAGTCACTCTTTTCTACCTACAGTTATTTGTCCTAACTTCAAATGTGCTTTTTAAATTTCTTCTGTCTTAAAGACTCTCCTGGGTGGACAGATCTTTCAGAAGTCTGGGCACTAGAAAAATACGATATATAAGACAACGTGATTATCTTCAAGGAACTATTTTTAAAGTCCTACCTCTTTCTGCAATATGTTTACAAATAGTTCCTAATAATTTAAAAGCACAGTAAAAACACATCACTAGAAAAAACTAGAAAAGCAAAAGAGAAGAATTTGTGACTTGGGAAGAGACTTCCTGAAATGATCAGTATTGGAAACGATCTAGCAAAACAGGGAAGTAAATAGGAAAATAATTTTTGGTAAAGAGGATAGAATGACTTTCAGAAAAATAAATTTAAACTTAAGAGAAAAACAACCTGAACTCAGATGTCACTTCAAAGTAGAAACTATATAACTAATTATAGCAGAGACTTTATTTCAAAACATATTTCTTTCCTGAATATCAAAAATATTTATTCCTATTCATATAAGAAAATAAATTATTTGAATATGAATTTATTTTCTAGGCTTAAGCTGCATAATCTCAATCAGTAACAAAATCCTCATTGATTAAAACTGACAGAAATAGAAGTTGATCTGTGTATGTATGGCATATAAGCTGTGAGCAAGTTTTACCAAGAGAATGCTAAATCACTCAGTGTATATCAAAGCAGTTTTCTTTTTTTTTATATTGGTATACCTTTTACAATAAACTAGCTGATACACACATTTTCGCAAATATTGTGTGTATAAAGATAACTTCTCTGATATACCACTCCCAAAATTATCTGGAGTGAAAGAAAAATGAATACAAGTGCTAGTCAAATTAGCATAAACCTACATACTCAGACCAACAATTAATAATAGCTCTAAGCAAATAAAAACTGTACGTAAAATGTCAAGATGCAGTTCCAAGTATCAGGGCTCTGCTTTTTCCAGCTACACCAATTCATTTTCACCACACACAGAAATCCAGATTTAAGCTATTCTAGGATTCATTTCTAATCTCTTCCATTTTTCACTACCATACATCCTTCGGAAAAGCTTGCTCATACACCCATGAGAACTCTGTATTTATTTATTTATTTAGAGACAGGGTCTACCTCTGCAGTTCAGGATGGTCCTGAACTCTATGCACACACAGCAATCCTCCTCCCTCAACCTCCCAAGGGCTGGGACTACAGACGTGCACCAGGGCACCTAGCTCGTTTGTACATGAAGTTGGAGAACAGAATCCAAGGTCTTGCACATACTAGGCCAGTGCACTAACCACTTAGCTACATCCTCAGCCCCAGAGTTCTGTAATTTCTTCTAAAAAATGAAAATCAGAATATTTTACATCATAAGCATGCCAGCCTTTCAAGCTTATTAAAAGTAGTAACTGAAAGCTTTTATTATTCATGTCATCTTTTAATTTTAGGTCTATTCTTTTTAACACACTGCGATGTCAGGCTCAATTAATAAGTATGTACTTGTTCATAACTTCTATACTCTCATTTTAAGGAGTCATGTAGATAAAAATAAGTGTCTTGGATACAAAAATATCTGAATTTTGGTCATAGCTACACCAATTACCAGCGGGAGCTAAACGATTTTTATCCATAGAACTTGTATAGCTTTGGGATAAAATGGCAACAAAATTATTTGTTGCAAGGATTAAATGAAAAGCTGTTACATGATTGGCATACCATAGATATTACCTAATTTTCCATTCCATACAAAAATATTTGTTTAAATTGCTTACTTTTCAAAATAGGCTATTTTGGTATCCTATCACTAATGTTTCATATTGGAAGTCAGTGGGTCTACATTTTTATGCTCGTTTTCTTTATCTATTACAAAGTAGTAAAGTTAACACACACACACACACACACACACACTTCTCTATGGTCTACTTTCATTTATTACTTTAGGACATTTAGGACAGTAATAATATATAATTTCAATGACACAGACATTTGTAAATAATAAAAATTCTCATTTAGAATTTCTTTCAGGACACAGGATATTCTCTTGAAATTCGTTATTCCTGTTTAATAGTTGCATTTTATGGGTATAACTGTTTTATGAGAAATAATTAGAAGTAATTCAGAAGAAAAAGCAAAAAGAATCTTAAAAAATATAAAAATTTTGTTACATAAATGATAATAAAATTATACTATTAATAATATATATGATTATCTCATGTAGTGATTATAATAATATGACTTTCCAAACCATATGAAATTATTTTATATCTATTTATTTTACAAAAAGACAGCTCTAAGGCTGTGAAATTTAACTTATATTATAAATTTAAATGTATCCTGTGTGATAGCCATGAGAATAGTCAAATGAAGATACAGATAATTGCAGAGGTAAAACATAATTGTTAGGAACATTTTGGGAAACCTTACAAATATAAAAAGGAAACTTTACAGTCCATTTTAATAATTATTTATGTAGCATCTGCTCAATATTCAGAACTGTGCTGTTTGGCATTTCTACATCTTTTCTCTAAATTTAGATATTCCGATTAAACCTTTTTAACTGTCAGGGAAAAATATTTAGTTTTTCCTTGGAACTGCTTAGCCATTGCAAAATGCTTGGAAAAATATTTAATTTAAGGACAATTTCATTTCAGCTAAGTTTGAGTAAAGGTCTACTTAGAAAAGAGAATCAGTTATCATTTTTCAAAAGCCCTTTCAGTTCTATATTTAAAATTCACGAAACCATGGCAAATAAGTCTTCATAAATATTTCTGTAACTCAATTTTCAAGATGTGCTGTAGAAAAACAGGTAAAACACTCAGCTAATTTTGTTTTAGGCAGTAACAAAAGGTACCAACTTTTCCTCATGCATATCTGATACTCTGGAAGTAGCCTGCGTGATACAGTTTGGGTCAGGAATGTTGCCCAGAAGCCCCATGCATTTGGTTGCTGCGGAATGTCTACAGAACCAGGTGCTATGAGGAGGTGGGGCCTGAGAAAGATTCGTGGGTAACAAGAGGTGGAGGAAGGGTTTGTAATAGATTACCCACTTGTATCACATTGCTGGATGCGTGACCTGAAAGAGGCAGATCCCTGGGGCTTAATGTGGAAATGGAGGAACAATGAGGCTTTACCCTGAAGAAGCAGACCACTGAGATATGGCCTGGAAGGATGCTTGGCCCTTCTTCACTCACTTGGTTTCCTGTCTGCCATGCCTGAAAAGTTTCCTCCCACGAGGCTGCCACCATGTACTTCCACCATTGCAGTCACCCCATGAATGGACTGAGACCTTCTGAAACTGTCAGTAAAATGAATCTTTCCTTCCTTACATAGTGAGTATTCTGTCCCAGCAACAAGAAAATGACTAAGATACCATGGGATATAAAGTTATTCAAAATATTTACTTAGCTGACCTAAATTTATATCAATCCAGAATGATAATTACTAGTGCTTGAGAAATCATGAGAATTTTGAAGGTATTTGATTTGCTTCTATCCTAAGTTGTGTTTTTATAGGAAAAACAAATCCTCACATACATAGTGTTTTGAGATGATCCATTGAAAATCTTGACTTATGTAACAGTTCATTTAAAAACGTTCAGGGAAGGATTAAGTTTCAAATTTTATATCGATACAATATTGGACATAAAATAGGATATTGCTGCTAAGATGAGAAAAGAATATCATCTAAATGGCCAGCAAATCACAAGACTTAGAAGTTATCCAAAGAAGGCTAATAAGGGCAGTGAGAAATCAACAAACAGCCTCTGTTTGGGCTCTCTTATCAGAGAATGAATTACCTCTTATCAGTTTTCAATGCTGTGACTGATTCATACAGAGGTTAACCTTTCATGAAAACCAAATTTGCTTTGAGAGATTTCATCACACACTGGTGTGAGAAACATCTTATTTCATTCCTTAACATGAAGGGAACATTTGTTATTTCTGTAGCAAATAATGAAAAGAGAGACTACAGCACAAAAGAGCAACAAGTCAGATAACATTTCTGCTTTCAAAAAGTTGTCTCACCCATGATATTGCCATTTCCAGTTAAAACATAACTTAAAAACTTAAAATAGCCTAATCTGAAATTAGAAAAGAGTGGTGAACACTGAGACTAGACCAGTGTGTTCAAGGTAAGGTGTAAATTTCTGAAGAATGCAGTCTTTTGGAAGTGGACTTATCATGACTTCCCTGCTGTTTTTTTTTTCTTTTCCTGTTGCCATATATATAGCAATGTTCACAATGAACACAATATAATCCCATGAATACACAAACGCTCTAACAGATTACTCAAAATATTTTGGTCAGCACCAAACTAGTTATCACTGTTAGTAAGCGATTATCGATCTTGCTGACAAGTCAACAGCTGAATCATGCATGAAATAACTTATGAATCACACCACATTCTATTTCTAATGTTCATTCCCCCACATTTCAAAACAATGGTGAGACGAAAGCAAAATGGCCTTAAATTAGAGAAAAGCCATATGCTGTTCTTGAAGAATACCTGGTACACAAAATAGGCAAATATTTTAAATTCTTTTAATAATCTTTTATTTTGACACACTTCATAGAAGATGCCAATAGCCATGAGTTGTGTGTGATATAGAAAAACTGAAAGTCAATGCTCGTCAGTCATAAATATTCTCACTAGACAGAAGTTTTCATTATAAGAAACTACTTAAAGCTAACCAAAAGTGTCATTAAGTATGCCCCAAATTACCATGTTAAATATTTTGTGGTCATTTTACTGTAGAATTCTGGCCAAATTATTTGAAGAAGAAAATTCTGTATGATATATATCCCATATTAGACTACATTAGCTCAAAATTGCTTCTTAAATGATTTTAACATAGAGAAGATGCTGATGTAACACCTTTGATTCTGTACCATCAACAACAATTTCTTTTTTCTCTTTGATGCTCAAAGGTAAACTCTGAATCCTGTGCTTGCTAGGTAAATGCTGTGCCACTGAGCTGCATTCTCAGTCACATCAAGTATTATTTCAACTAGAGTTTTTCAATAGCGTTACTGTATCGGTTATGATTCTGTAAAGGTAAAGAATCAATAGAATAAGAAAAGTAAATGATAGAAGGAAGGAAGGAAGGAAGGAAGGAAGGAAGGAAGGAAGGAAGGAAGGAAGAAAGAAAGAAAGAAAGAAAGAAAGAAAGAACTACAAAGGGAATCTACTAGGATCAGAGGTGGGCTTTCCGAAATGGCAGACTGCATGCTGGAGTGCCGGAAGATCTAGGAGCTGTTTAGTTCAAGAAGCTGACAGAGGCGGAACAAGAGGCATCAGGGATAAAGTTATCAGTTTGATTCTGAAGGTCTGGAAATTCCCTGGAAGATCACTGATGTGAGTCTGCACAGAAACACGGAAGAAACTGAAGTCTGATGTCCACAGATGTGAAATTAGCAGCAGACGCGCCCACTCAAGCAGGATGGAGCTTTTGAAGCACAGGCTGTCTCCCTCCTTCCTTTTTCATTACATCCAGGCTTGCATACCTACTGGGCGGTGCCACTCAATATCAGAGTGGCTTTGCCTCCACCAGTTGGCTGCAATACATGCCATTCATTCTGGAACTGCCCCATAGATATGCCCAGAAATGTGCTTTACGAATCTGCTAGGCATGCGTTAATTCAGACAGTTAATCACATCAGTTAATCATCATTAACTGTCACAACTACTTAGGTTAATACAACTATATTGATTACCTTGTACAATGAGACTATGAATGTGTTATTGATCCATCATGCCTTTCTGTAATTCCCAAGTTTTCTACAAGAAATATAAATATTTTGTATTAAAATAAGTTGATGTACATATACATGAACTTATCTATATATACATTGTAATGAGATGAAACAATAAGACTATATTTTAAAATGTAGAAAGTAATTACCATATACTGATTGATGACAATTGTTCTGATACTTGCAAAAGTAAGCTAAACATATTTTCTCCCTGCTTGGAGATTAGAGTAGTTTAATCCTAATGAACTACTGAAGGCAGTGAATTAGGAAAGGCTAACATTCAAGAAAAACTGGATAGCCATCATGTATGTTCTATAACTGGCATGAATAAACGCAATCTAATTGCTCTAATGGTAACTGTAACATTGGACCAGGAAATAATTTATGAATTTTCACATATAACAGAAATTTAGGAAATGTCAAATAAGTGAAAAAATTTTGGTTCTCATGAGACTGCTCAGAAATTTGGGAGTCATGAATCCGTAAAAAAAAAAAAATGCATAAAAACCATCTTGACTAAATACGTGCTTGTTAGTCCCGTCTTAGAAAAATTCCTGTAGTGTAACTTGTTAAGAACTATGCTCTTTTCTACCCGATAGACTGCATAGACTTCACACAGTAAAAAAAGCATACTTGCTCGAATGAATTTCATATCTGAAAGCTTAAAGCATAATAATAATCAGGCTAAAGAACTCTGCATTATCCACCATTGTACCTAGTAGGTAGTGCTGGTGCCAGCTGGCATTCACTAGGCAGGCAGAAAATTGAGGCAATTATTGAAAATTAATGGGTGTTAAACACAATGTACTCAAATCACTCCTCCTATCCTTGAAAATTACATGCAAATTCTTCTTATTAGGAAAATAATAAGTCATAATCTTTTAGAACCAGTGAAGCTAGATTTATGAAGATTTTGTTATATATATTTGCTTTATAATAGTTTGTGTATATTGTATATGATATTCATGAATTGCTATTTGTCCCACACAAAGAATATACATTCTCTTGTTTACCACAATCAAAATTGCCTTTAAACAATGTCCAGAGCTTAACATACACCACATGTTTGCCTTTCCTCACTGAAAACTATGTCTCAATTTTTACTCCAAAAAGTCTTTCCCAATTTTCCTATAAAATGTCACATTTTCCCGTATTAGTCTTTTACAGTATGTTTTTCAGCTCCATTATGCATCTAGTCTATGTGCAGGCATGATCGTAACTATGTACATGTCCCTACTATAGTACAGGACAACACAGGTACAGTAGAGTAGAGCGGCGAGGCTGGGACATGTCCACCTCTGTTCCTCATACTGACTCCAATAATCTGCATATTACTGACATTGACTGAGTAGATAAATGTACCTCAACTCAATGATTCTTAAAATAAAAATTATTTGTTCCACAGAAACAACTTATCTTACTTGTTAACTATTTATTTTGACTTGCTTGAGTCAGACTGAAGGTTGCATGAATTAAAAAATGAAGAATATTAAAATATGCAATTTTAAATGGACTATGATGTTTTCCCATATTATCCAAGACAAATTATCCTTTGAAGTGACTCAGTATATACAACTATTCTAAGTAATTTTCTATCTACTGAATGAGTTTGGCTACAACTGCATACACTATGAAATACAACTTATTTATAACAATAAAGTTATCTCTGGTAAAACTGGCTTTTAAAATTCTTAGGTAATAGAAAAACAAGACTATATTGTACCAGATTCACTTAGTTTATTAAAAGAAAATGACACATTTTAAAAAAATGATTAAACCTAAACCATCTATTTTCTAATTTATATCGCTAAGAAATGAGTCCTACACATTAGGTCATGGATTACATCACAGGTTTTCACTACCAACATGAACCTCTTATTATTCCACATGACTTACTGAACACCATACTTAGAAAATCTCCCTGATGCTATGTTGGAGTAGAAGAAAACTCTATTTCCCCTGAGAAATTCTTAGAAACTTAGCAAAATACACACCATTATTTTATACAACTATCATGCACTAATAATTATAATAAAGGTTTCTTTTAAAAGGTCTCTTACATACTGATGGCTACATATTTGACACATCGCATTATTAGGACAATTACTAATTTTGTCCAGTGTCTGTCTATATGAGTTTTTGAGTATTCTGAAATAGTGAACTAAGCATGTGCTAACTTAGCATCCTGAGCGTTCAAATTTAGTGTCCACCACATTGCAGGCCTTATGCTTAGCACTGAATTGAGTCAGAAAGATAAGATTGGGCTTTGTCCTAAGAGGCACTGTAACATTAACTTAAAAAATGTATTAATTGTCATAGCTGAAATTATGTCTTCCAAATTAGCTTTACCCTGAATAATCTGAGAACCACAGACTCCTAATCATTGCAAACCCACAAGCAATAGGCACTCCAAGTAGTAACAATGAACACAACCAAACAAAAGAGATAATGAATTATTAGTATGTCCTACTATTTGCAACAGCCATAGAGAAGATGGTGACAGTAGACTTGCATCTGTTTACTTAATTTTAAACCTGAACTTGACACAATAAAAAATTTCTGGTCAAATTATGGCTCATAACATATATCATATACCATAATTTTTCTAACAGATTCTATTTATGTGATTATATTTAATATATATTCTGAATCATATTGTCTGCACAGGAAAAGAATTCATCATATATAAATATGATATTGAGCAAATATATAGGTATGGAAAAGGCATTATCATAAAATTCAGTGAATATTTAAATCTAGAAGCATGTTAATATTACGGTAAAACACACTTTGCCATTAATTCCGCTCAAGGTAGTTCCCCTCCTGCTAAGGGAAGACACTTATCACGTCATTCCTGCCATTTTTGGAACCCTTCTAGATGTCCTCTGTCATGGATCTCTTGCGCTGCTCTGATTGCCTTGATGTCCTGAATTGATTCAAAATGTTTATCTTTCATGCTCATTTTTACTTAGGGATGAACCAGAAGTCACTGGGTGCCAAAGTTAGTGAATAAGGTGGGTGAGGACACACTGTAATGTTTTCCTCTGACAAACGTTGCTGTAAACATTGGTCAGTTCAGGACACGCAAGCAGAGAGTACAACCCAACTGAGAACACAAAAAGCGACTTTCAAAACTGCTTCCAAAAGTGGCACGAGCCACGGGTTCAGCGTGCTCTAAGTGAATGGAGTATTTTGAGGGAAATCAGTGGCAGTAGTTTTTACTGTAATAATTCATCTTAAATGATTTAAATAGTCATTATATTTTGTGATCACACTTCATAGTTCACTATAAAATATTTCTAATGATAATTAGATTGAGTATTATAAACAAGGAAGAATTAAAAGACCTTGAAGGAAATTCATTTAATTTCTATTTAACAGAGGTTATTTATCAGAGAATATGAATGTATTAACAGCTTACTGATTTTTTGCTAGGCCAAATTGAGTTATTTCCATATCTTAGAAACACATGAACCAAAATGGATATTTCAGGGGATGTCAAGATGAGACTAAAATAGAAGATAGTTGTTTTGTTTTGTTTCGTTGTGGTACTGGAAATGGAGCCCAGTATTGAGCTACATCCCCAGCCCAAATTTTTATTTTAGATTCTAAGATAGGGTTGTGCTAAATTACTAATTTTACCAGGCTGGAGTTGTGACAGGGTTCAGTTAAGTTGCTAAGTTTCCCAGGCTTGGCTAGAGTTTGTGATCGCCCTGTCTCAGCCTCCCAGAGTTGCAAGATTACAGGCCTGTGCCATCTGGCACAGCTTGAAGATAATTTAATGGTTGCTAATTTAGTGCTCAGAGAATAATGAGCCATGCCTTTATTTGTCTAAATAGACCATGACGAACTAACGTTGCTGAGCATAAAACAACTTGCAACATACTTTAGTGAAAAGACAAAGTGGATGCAAAATCTCATTAAATGGTTGAATTCTAAAACAATTTTTTTCTTAAATTCTGAAAAATCTCATCTAAGGCTGAGTATGCATGTACAAGACCACATCCATCTCCCTAGTTTATTAGCATAAACTGAATACAAGCTTTATATTATTATGAATACTTCCTGATTATACAGAATTTACTAGATAATAGCTGCTCCACATCAAAGGGCTTTTTAAACACACAGGCAAACCACACAGTGAACATTCATCCTGGATGGATTGCTCTTTATTTGCATATTTCTGTAGATTTAACAAGCCAATTTACATAATATTTCAATACTCTTTTTCTTTGAGAAAGCAGGAAGTTCAATGTAAAAGAAGGAAAAAGAAAATAGGGTTAGTTCCATTTACATATTTGTGTTTTGACAGTTGGGTATTTTTTCAGTCTTGTAAGTGAAGCTAAGATTCTAACACATGCTGATACCTACTCCTACTTTTGCATGGCGTCAAATAATCTGTGGAATTTTTGAAATTTGAATTTAGAGTTGGGTTCCAATTTCTTGACATTGAAGTACCCATTCAATCCATAGAATGCCTAATTACTTAATATTTCTGTAAGCATGCACAGAAGGCATTTTAGAGAGAAAAAGAGGCAAGAATTTCTAGCCATGCAGAAAGCATGGATTTCTTTTGATTCAGCCTTAAGAAAGTCTAAGTCAGGAATAAGCTTTGCTGCCTGTGAGTAGAGATAAGGGCTTACTTAGCATATGTAAATTATTCATTTAAATGCTAGTATGGAACACAGAGTACCATCTGATGGTGTTCTTTATGTTTGTGGCTAAGCTTTTTGATCCACCTATACTTGCCATTATTCCACTGTATGTGTATATTGAGACCTGACTGGTAAGGTGTAGGAAACACTTAAATATCACAAAATTCCGTGCAGCTTCATAAACCATCATAGTGGGTGCATTCCATCTGTCTCGTGGTCATATTCATTCTGCCCAGCATACGAACCACCCTGTGTCAGAGTCATTTACTACCAGCAAGTTGCCACGTGTCAAAGTTCTTTACTACCTCCCTAGACTATGCCATCTGCACTTGCATTGTGTCTGAAGCAGTAATCTGAAGCTCCACTATAAGAGTGTCTGGTATAAACGATGCGTTCAATGAGTATTCCAAATGTTACTTCAACTCTTGAGCTGTAAGAATGCACAAAGACAAGCTAAAATAATTCTATTTAGAAAAGAATTTTGTATGTTGTGATTATAGGCAATGGGCTGACAGGCACTGTGCATGCAGATTATAATTCTAAACATATTTTGAACATATTTCTTACAAGCAACAACTGAGGGTGTTTGAACCCCCTGGGGATAAAATGGCAATGTTGGAAATAAGTCAATAAGCTACTTAATATCTATTAGTGGGACACAGTGTTTTTAAATTAAGTATGTGGTTTAAATAGTGTGTCTTGTGATTTATTTCTAAAGTTTAAAAAAAGAGGTACTCACACTGGTTCCTTTGTTATTTGAAAACCTAATCCTCATGGTCTGGTGAGGATTCTTCCACATAGGAGATAAATCATGTCATAAAAAACCCTTCATTATGAAAGTAAAGCATGCATCTCTATATGTAACCACTTGAAGCAGGAGAGAGGAAAACACGATGTCTAACAGCTATCAAATGTTGGGAAGTGTCAAATATTCAAAAATGTCACTAGTAGAATGATGTCACCTACAAAAACAAGACATTCTTTTTTACATATTTTGCAGCTTCAAATAGTTGACATTTTAGAAGGTTAAGAATTCTTTAAATATTTTCCAAATATTCAAAGGTAATGTACAAGAAAAAAACTGCTTTGCAGAGAACATGCTATCTGCTTATTTGTCCTTTTTGCCCTGATCTTATTTATCTTATCTGCAGTCAGTAACTTAATGAAGAACAGTTCATTCTGCACAAATGACAAACTGCATTTTTGTGTTTGTTTCATAACAGCATACGTTATTTTCTAATGTGAAATGACCACATTTTTTAAGGTCATAATCCTTTAATTTTTAACAATTAGAGAAAGTCAACTAAGATTGAATTAGTAATTTTATACAACCTTAATTATGCTAGTTTATGTTAAAATACTCCATCATTATATCACTGACATATTTAACTTCAATTTATTCAATGTATTGTAAATATACTCTGATTACATTGGCTATCAATAATAAATTTTAGCTATAATTATACGGAAGAAAGAGAAATTATTTAAGAATTTGTTCTGGGGTAAAGGTCTTAGCTAAAATAAATTATAGATCTTCAGAGATGCGAATTACCCCAACTCACATAACTGGGAAGTTACCGATCTATCTTGATTTCATGTTAAAGAAATAAGGAAAAAGAAAGGAATCTGTGCATTTTTGATATTAGAATTTTAAAAATAATATTTCATTATGTATTATCCCTGGAAATAGTCAAAAATTAGAAATAAAAAGGAAACTTACACTTAGTATTTTGAAAGGGAGTCAGTAAATTTTGATCACAGACCAGGATGACATAAACTATGCAACTGAGATTTCTTAGCATTAGTAATTTCCTAACTCTTGTTACTTATGATAGCAAAAAAAAAAAAAATGATTATGAACACACTTGTATGGGAAAAACAGATACTGTATTAGTGGGGAGAATATTAAAAAAACTGAAGGGTACAAGAGGGAAAAGGATGAGGCCAGCTAAGGCTGGAAGGGAAGGAAACACTGATTGGGGAGCTGGTCTAAGCCTCAGGAGACTACTCAGTACTGCACATTAACAGTTCTCCACATCTCCAGCAGGCCACTGTACTGTATAAGTGACATATGTCCAATTTAGCCTTGATTTTTATCCTAAGCAATTTTTACAGAAAGAGATAATTAATAAGGTCAAATTCTAGGTCAGAAACTGACAACGTACAAACAACGAAGACAGGCGTAATCTTTCTCCATATGGCCTATTGACTCCATTAAGGAAAATAGGCAAGCAATTATAGTAAGATATAAAAAAGTACTAACAAGACAAAAGTGGAGAGGGTGCCTGCCCCAACTTCCTGGGCTAGGGAGAGCTTCTTGAAAATCATTGGCTCTAAACTAAAACTGAAACTAACAAAATAAAAGAGGAGAGGCTGGTGGAAGACCTAGCAGCCAGAAGTGCTGACGAGGCAGGTGGTTCATTCTATACGCTGAGATTATCAGCCTTCGTGGAGATCTTAGAAGGATAACAGAGCAAAGGGTCTCCTTAAACATACTGGCTCAACTCTGGAAGAAATAGCAAACATCGTGATCTTTGTCTTTCTGTGCTAAGACTGGATGTCGGAGGCTGGGTAATATATTTTCGTAGGTCACAGTTCTGAAGGATGGAAGGTGATATTAAGGCGCTGGCATTCAATGGAGGCTTTCTTTCTGCTTCACAACATGACTGCCTTAGTCACTTTTTCATTGCTGTGACAAAATACCTGACATACACAAATTAGAACAGGGAAATTTATTTTAGCTCGCAGTTTCAGAAGGCCACAGATGAAGTGACAATAAGTTATAAATACATCTGTTGACAAAGCAATGTGTCTGTGGTCTTCATTGTGCGGTAAGTGGAGCTACTTTCTCTAGAAGTTAAAGGAAGAGACATTTTTAAAGAGAAAAGAATGAGCAGAAACAAGTATCTACACATGTGTATTCCATGCTAATTGCAACAGAAAGGAACAGGGCTTGGGGAGAAGCTGGGGCAAGAATGTATCCTTTCAAGTGACCCACCTTTTCTGACCAGGCCCCACCTCCTATTAGCACAGGAATCAATGGATTAATCCCCATGATGAAATCACTTTCTAAACACACAAAGCTTTTGAGGGAAAATTCCAGATCCAAACCATAACATTCTGGCCCTGGCCCCCAAAGCCTCCACCATCTCACCATTGCCAGTCACCCATGAATAGAGACCTCTGAAATGTGACCTAAAGCAAACCTTCCCTCCCTTAAGTTGTGCCGGGTGTCATGTCCTAGCAATGAAAAAAGTGACAAAGACAGATATCACCTGTTATCAGCTGCAGAAAAGAAAAAGTGCTTTAAAATCAGTCAATTTAGCCAGGCATGTTGGGCTGAACCCGTAATCTCAATACTTGCAAAGCTGAGGCAGGAAGACTGCTGTGAGCTTGAAGATAGCCTGAGCTATAAAATGAAACTCTATCTGAAAAATACTAAAATAAAATAAAGTAAAATAAGCCAATTTGGTGACCTGTTATGTTGGTTCTAGCAAACTAATACAAACACCAAACTGACAAATTGTAACCACAATCAAAATAAGATCAATATCTTTGCAGAAAAGAACATAAATGTAGATTAATAAACCAGGAAGAGAAGCATGAGGATATTGTTTGTCCTGAGGCAAAGTCGATTCAGAGATCGAGTAATCCAATTCACAGCTTAAAACTATGAGTACAATTTTCCTTTTATGAAAAAAAGAGTATATCAATCACCATGAGGCTGAATTGTTTGTCCTAAAAGAAGTGTCATGACTAAGGAAGACAGACATAAACAAAACTCTTCCACTAGGAAAAGAGACATGCCATGTGTTAGATGAGACGTAGGACCAGTGGTGGCCTGTAGTGGCTTGTTGGTGGCCTGTTATCACTCTCTGGATGGTGACAACAAGAACTAGCCACTCTGGCTCCTCTATCACTGCCATGTTACAAGGACTGTGGAGACTGGTTCTCACACTGCCCTGTGGTCCCCCAGGGTCAGTGTCCCACGGAGCAGACCAGAAGGTGTGCTACAGGGGCTGCCCCTGTGGGTTCACCTGACAACCACACAGTTCCATGCACAGAGGGAGGTGTGGGTGTGAGGATGAGGCTCCTGGCCCTAAGGGTGACACCTGGCCACCTCTACTAGGCACACCTGTGATTTCTCCTCCTCCGTGCAGGGGGAACATCCTATTTATGCAGGAATAAATGCAGCTAAGGAAGAAGGAGCAACTCTACAATGATACATCTGAGGACTTGCTATATGACAGTCATAGGGTCAGCTGCCTGAGCTTGTGTCTGCCACGTGTTGATATTTAAAAGGGGAACAGTAGAATCATTACAGGATTCTATCAGAAAATAACCTGCAATCAGTAAAGACACACTTAGAAGACAAGATTAAGAATCTTCAGTGTAATCCTAATATAAATCATAGAATAAGGTAGTTCCAAGGAAAGACAAGCAATGTTAAGAGGAAAAAAAGGGTTGAGATTTTAAGAATTAAAGCAAAATATGATAACAAAAACAGCCCTTGACTCAAAAAAAGAGCAGAGAAAAAAATAAACCTTACATTACCATATTATCATCAAGAGCTACTGAATGCTAGGATAAAGATAATTTTAAAAGCTACCAATATGAAAAGAAAATTGTAATAGACTGACAGTATGTACTCCTCATCAGTAACAAGACTGTAGAAGCACTGGGCTAAACTTCTCGGTATATGGGGTTGCGGGGGAAGAACTAGCCTGAAATTTTATGAAAATTAAGTCACCCTTTAAGGTTATGAAAAAAGGTATTTTTAGACACTCAAATTTCATATAATATGCAGTTAAAGGATAAATTTTAGCAAGAATAAAGATAAACAGTTACACATAGAACAAAATTGAGCTTCAACATAAAAATTACATGTTGCTGAATCCAATTAGTGCTAGCATCAAAACCAGTAAATATATATACAAAAAAGAAAGAATCAGTATGCTTCCTCATTCATAATAGTAAAACACTGACTGCCTTTAGAATTATTTCTCCATTCCTGATTCCATTCTACAATCGGTTTCATCTTTCATTTACTTTAAACTCCAATGCATTGTGTCAATAGGAGCAATAAGAACTTCAGTAGGAACTTTGGGTTCCTTCAGCTCTCTTGAACATGAAGGACAGGACATGTGGTGTCCTCTGTCCTGACTTTCACACACATTTAGGCTCTGGGCCGAAGCGGGCCAAGCCAGGCACAGATCCTAGCATGGAACACTGGGACTAGTGAGGAAAGTCAAGGCTAAGAGCAAAGGCAGCAGGAGATTTCTGACCATAACAGGTCATCCTTTCCTTTCATTACCAACACAAATGCCAAGACAATTCCTTACGCTGTATAAAAGCTGCCCAACTACAACAGGCTTTCCAGACAGAGATTATTTTCCTTTCCATGTTTCCTTTCATAATTACCTACGTGAAGATGTAGTTTATGCTACTTTCATTCCTGTTTCAGAAGTTAACTACAATCTGGCATCCTGTAAAGCCTGTGATACTCAAGGGTCATTTTAGCCGGTCCTGTACTGGCTTAACGGCTTCAGCACCTCCCTCAAGTAAGGAGCAACTTACTGGTAACACATCAGGACACAGCCTGTGGACCAAACATTCACAGCTTCTATTCCAATTTGGAATTCATCAGTAATTACAATTCATAAGCCCCAGGTCCATGCTACTCGTCTACTAGGCTGTGTTTTCTCTTATTTCTCCTAGCAGCATGATCAGAGACCTCACTGAGATGTGGTCTGCTATTTAAATGGCAAGAAACAAACACACAGTTAATATCAAGTTCAATGGAAATAACAATCAAATCTTGATCTGAGCCTCAGAATAATAAACATAATCTCTTTTGTGAGTACCAAAATATGGATAGCCATATATCCTGTTATATCTCAGCATGAATAGGAATGCATTTTTAGATAATGCATATTAATTCTAAATCAAATTTAAATAGGATTAATGTTAATTAATACAATTAATGTTAATTTACTTTCAAAATGAATGGCAAACTGAAAAAGAGTGTATGTGGTTATGCTCTCTGTGAGAAAGGCAGACATTTATCTACAATGAGAAATTTATGATTTTAACCAGAAAAAATGTACAAATGCCTCAGAAATTAAACCTTAGTATCATCTAAAGCCCTTTAGAAAGACAGCTTATGAGTTACGTATGACCTGGTAACCATGAGAACACTTATTATCTCTCCTATCCTTTCCATTTTTCTCCACTCTGTAGCATCACTCATAAGTTATCCCGCAGACGTATATAATTTAAGATATTTAGTTAATAAAGTAGTTGCACAGTTACTCACAAAATGTGTCATCTGCAGTTGAAATAGGATACCAAAAGTGAAGCAAAAGGAAACACAAAGCAACGTAACAACCGACAGAGGCAGCAGCAGCCGAGCCACTCCAAACGCATCATTATCTGTTCTATTTGCACGCACCCCACTTAAAACCGTTCATGTCGTCTTCCCATGGCAAAGGGCCAGTGGCAGGAGAAAAATAAAATGAAAACATTAATGCACTTTTTGCTCAAAAAAGTCAGTGAATGGCACAATTATCAAAGCTGGGCCCTTTGGCAGGGAATAGAAAGAGCCCTTTCCTTCTGTGCAACTTTCTTTGCAGAATACCAGGATCATCACAGTGTAATTCATCTATCTCCCAGCAAGGAAGGAAATTACAAAAAGACAGCAAGTGCGGAACATAAGATTATTCATACTTTGTATGTCATGCATAATATGAAATAAATATACTTCATAAAACTGGCTTATTACTGTGGTCAGAGAGAGATTATTTCAGATTACAAAATCTTAGTACCACTGACTTGGCCTTTGAGGAGACTCCCCTCCCCCAGCAAAGTACGAAAGCAATACGCACTTTAAAAGACTAACCAGGAATTCCGTAAGAAGTTTAATCTCTCTTGGTTCTCAGTGCTGTAGATATCAACCTGAAAATCAAGACATGACTGGATGTATGTACACAGCGGGAGCACAAGCTCCAAGGCAGGGCCCTTCAGTTTGTCGGTGTGCTCCATTTCGTTCATTTCTGACGCCAGTATGGGAGCCAGAATGGACCCACACCTGCGTTTGATTTGAGCAATATAAACACACGGCTTGGCCAGCACGCGAAGTAGGGTTTTCTTAGTCATGTCAGTTGTTTATTTTTACTGTTTTCTTTTGGAGCTGAAGACTATTTAAGATTTTTGGGGGTGGGGGAACTAGGGGGGAGAGGTCTAAGTAGCCTGAAAATAGCAATGCTAATAATACATTTACATAATGACCATTCATTTTCATAAATATTTAAATGATTCAGATTTTAAAATAACCTTATGCGGTGGGCATATGCCAGTTCTCATTTTATGATTGGTGAACTAATGCAAAATAGATTAAGTTTCTTAGCATAGGAAACATATAAATTCTATGTTACAATCAGACACGGAATCCAGAAATTCTGAACTCGAAGACCTCGTGGGAGTTTAAGGAGATCATAAATATTTTTTCTAGTACTTTTATTTGAAAATACTCTAGCAATAAATCTCCCAGTCGTATAATGTTACTGATAAGCTTGTTAAGATATTTTTTGTAAAATCCTTTCTGGTACCCTGGTAGAGTACCAAACTCTGTCTGAGAAGCCACCTGGGATTGTAAAAAGTTGAAGGCCTTTAAGAAAATTTTCCAAATATAATTTTTAAGCAAAAATATTTCAATCTAATTTTTCAAAAGAATGAAGTTTCTAGTTTACTTTTAATAATAAAAAATTACGTTTGAAAAGTATATACCTATAAAAAGGCAATAACTATAATGTTTTTGAAAAGTATGATAAAATCTTGTAATTATCTATTAATGATCATAGTTCATATTAAATTCAGTTCAACATATTTCTAGAACATTAAGCTTTGAATCTCAGATTGAACATAGCAAACGTCAACATCTTTGCAGACATTTAAGAAATCATGAAATATGTTGCAGACATTAAAGCAAATGAAAAGATTTTGCGATTCTATGTGGTTTTACTTTAGAATATCTTTAACTTTAGGATCTTATATCTTCTATGGTCTGGTTATGTAATCAATATGTCTATGATACCATCTTTCTTAAGTTACACTATAAAACAAAAGTGTTCATAAAAATTTTTCCACATCTTCTTACATTTCTATAATTCTACAAAAGGCAGCAAGTTGTCTTATATTTAATTCAGCAAAATAAAAATTGTTATAACTTTGGAGACTAGAAAATACAGTCTTATAGCATAATAATATGGAGACAATAAAATCCATTGCCTTGTGAGCAACTCTGATAAGAAAATAACAGGGTCCTCTTTTCCTAGTATTTTTTCTGACTTTGTCACTTATAACCTGTGAGTTGAATCCCCTAACCCTGTTTCTCTCACTATGAAAGAGAGAAAGAAGTATTTTATAGCAGTATTGTGAAGAAAATCAGTATCAAACATTAAAAGAAATATTTAGAAATTATTTTCTGGAATATAACTACATATCTTATATGGATGAGTCCCCTTTTCCTTTTGAAATGCATTCTTTAAAATCCCTTAAAAAATTTATGAAGTCCTTACTTACAACACTATATGTCCACTGTAGTTTTGATTAGAAATATCTCCCCCAAAGTGCCTGTGTTAAAAGTCTTCTTCCCTAGCCCATGACACTATTAAAAATTTGTGGATATTTAAGAATGAGGTTTACATGGAGGTAGTTAGGTCATTGGAAACATCCCCTTGAAGAAGATGCTGCAAGCGCAGCCCTTGCTGTTTCTTTGTTTCTAGTCCTAAGAGAAGGGTTTCTTCTACTACGTCCTCTCATCGTGCTGTACTGTCTTGCCACAGACCCAAAAGTAATGATTATCCAACTATGGGTTAGATCCTCCAAAACAAACTTTTTATTGTTCAAGGTGGGCTATCTCAGGTGTTCTGTTGCAGTAACTGAAAGCTAACACAACACTAAGGATGAAAAATATTAGTTGTATCCTCCAATTATATTGGTAACTGTGGAAGCAAGACATTCATGCAAAATATTTAAACAACATCAATAGCACAAATAAAACTCATAAGCTATGGTGACTATCAGGAAGAGAAAAAATCTCAGAATAAACTAGTAGTTTGTTGGAAGCTCTAAGAACAATTGGGTAAGACCCTCGAGAAAGAGCTTTCTTTTTCAATGCTCTCACCAGAGGTCTAATTTCCTTTACTCCTAGTTTTGCATTAATTTCACCTTTAAAAAAACCCATCTTGATTCCCACAAACTTTAGTTTTCTCTCTCTATTTCTCACCTTAAGAGCCCATGAAGATTCTGTTTTCCATATAAATTTTGATCCCCATATGGCCCATAACAGAAAGGAAGTCTCATACAACAATAGATAGGCAATGTAACTTTGAAAGTATTTAATCTAATGTGATAAATCATGTGTAATTAAAATTAGACAAAATACATAGACTTTTAAATAGAATATGGGTCACAATTATTGTGATATGCCAAGTTGACTGGATTAAGAAACATCAGGCATTCAAGCAATCAAACTGAAGGGAGAGGACCCACCCTGATCGTAGATGGCACCATTCAGTAGGCTTGAAGCCTGGATGGCGGTAGGAGGGGCAGGAAGAGGAATTTGGTACACGTTTGACAAGTTCCATTGTACATAAGTGATTATGTTGTTGCTACTGCTATTGCCTGTGGATATAAAACTCAGTTTCTTCAGTATTTCAGTATTTCAGTATTTCAACCCACTGACTCTCTAGGGAGTTTCCAGGTCTTTGTCTCAGACCAAACCCCTTTTGTTTTTGGGCTTCTTGGACTGAGTAGCTATTGGGTCCTCTGGCTGCCAGGCACACAGGAGGCATTGCAGACTATCTCATCTACCTCTCATCCAATAAGCCTACATAATAAATTGCCTTGTATAATTTTGCATATATTTTCTTACATATTTTCTTACTTACATATATTTTCTTACTTTCTGTACTCCTAAACAGCCCTAATCAATACACTGACTGCTGAATGAACAATCAAGTGACTTTATATGTTGCCTTACACTGACCAAACTCTGGTAATATATTCGGGTTCCTGTCGAAAATGCAATATTTTTCAATATTATAATTGTTGCATTAAAAACTATCAGCAATTAATAGTCATTGGGATAGATACCAGCAATAATCTATAGCTACTGTAGCGTATCCCATTGTTCAAATGCTCTCAGTTGACTAGAGATTCAACTAATATATTTCTTTTCAATATTGAAGAATTCGTAGAATTGGGGCATAACTCAGCAGGTAAGGCACTTGCCTAGCAAGCCCAAGGCCCTAGAGTTGATTCCCCAGTACCACATAAGGCAAGCATGACAGCGCATGTCTGTAATTTTAGCACTTTAAAGGCTGATGCAGGAGGATTGCAGTATGTTGGAGGCCAGCCTGTGCTCACACTGAGTTTGGGACAGCCTGCAGTACAGGGCAAGGACCTGTCTCAAAAAAATGAATGCATAAATACACTGAAGATCGTAATGCATTGGAATGGTTAAGAAAATATGAAGTGAGATCATAAGATCTTTTGGAAAGGAATGTAAGACATCTATTTAAAATTCTGTGGTTTGGGAAACAATGTTGCCAATATATCATATATATCATGTGACTGTAAACAGAATTATGAATAATGTCATAAATAATAAGGAGGAGCCTGAGTTCCTTCACTACCACTCACTTAGTAAGGACAGTGCATTATGTGCTACATTGTAGACTTACAATGCAAGATAAGAGACAATTATACTTCATATGAAAATGATGCAAAATTATAACTAAACCAGTTTAAATAAAGTATGTTGAAATTAAAATATAGGAAGAAAGTGCAATAATACTATAACATTTCTTAAAACATACTGTACATGAGAAAATGGGGTCCGTGTTTCAAATCATCTGTCGCTGTGAATACTTTTGTTATTTATTGAATATTCTAATCAGTCTTCTAGCTTTGTGCATGTACTACTTTTTGATTAAAGCAAGAACAAAAATGTGGCATTTTTGAAGAGGGCCTAAATTTATAAAGATGGCTCTGCTTCTAATAATGATGCAGCAGCTATATTTCTTGGCTTTGTCCGTGGTGTATGGTGTCTAGTGGCACCCAAATAAACAACATTAACGAAAATGCATCATCCCATAGGGTTGGTAGAAAAAGAAGGGAAACTCAGACTGGACGCAGAACAAAGGACACTTGCTGCGGTTCTCAGCTACAACTGATCTCCAGGCTGAGGGCTGGTAGGTAAAGATTTATCCCCAGGTGTTTATAAAATACATGTAGTGAAGACTATTAAATTGTACAAAAAATTTGCATCTAAATTTAAAAACATAAAAATGTACTCTTAGCACATGAATTAAATATGTTAAAGTCTGTAAGATGCCATGACAGATCCTGGAGAAATGACAAAGACTGAGACTCCACTTTCTGTCCACATTGCAGAAAGGTTTTACATTTGTGAAGTAGTAACTATAATTTAAACCACAATATGATAAACAGTCCTGGGGAATGCAGTGTGTTAGAGGAAAATAATGAAAAAATGTTCTTGCTTTCAAGAAAGCATAGAACTCTGTGTGAAAACCATCTCCTTGCCCCACTGAAGAGGGGGGGGCTTCTTCCCACGGCTGTGGAGACAGCTAAACAAACACAGTACCAGCACGCAAGAGACAAGATCAGTACTAGTCAGACTCACTCACAGTCTGAGGAGGATGACACTGTCTGCCATACAAGAACAGACAGGTTGCACTCAGGGGCAGAATAAAAACACTAATGCTGCAGAGGCAGGCTTTGTAATTACAAATATGGTAAGGTGTTCTTCAGCTTCGAAGGGATTGCAAAGAGCTGACAGGTCAATAAAACCGAGAGATAAGGAGAAAGTGTGCCTGGTCCATCTGATAAGAGGTTGTTGACCAGCGGACTTCAGTTACAGACACAGAGCAGGAAAGAGTGACTCCCAGGCCACTCAAGGCTGCACCAACTGTCAAGACAATACTTAATATTTGATGCTAATTTTAGGCCTTATTTCATTTCTAGGAGTTAGAATCAGAGAAGATTGTATTCCGAGGATTATATTTGAGCTCTTAAGTCAGATTTTGGTAAAATGCATGGAGAAAAAGAAAAAAAAAAGAGAGACATTAAAAGTAAAGTATTTCAATTAGTCTATATTCCATCCTTTCTCAAAAAACCCTACTAATCTTTTGTGCATTTTAGTTTTACAGATGAGCTGCTTAGGCAAAATTTTCTGTTCCTGAAATACAGTACATAAAATAGTAGAAAAAATTGTGTGTGACTTAATGTCATTACACAAGCTATTGCGCAATCCCTTATGAACGCAAAATAATGTACCTTGGAAGAATGAAATAAAGCCAACCTCTGACTACAGTAACCTAATTAAAAAGGTCCTTGGAGCCATGACTGTCTTCTTCAATGAAATCCCAAACCTTTTGATAATTGGCATCTTGGTGGATCAGGCCCAAAGCATAAAATTTCAGAACTGGAAAACACATTTATTCTCATCATTGTTTTTCAAGAGAATTCTGATTCCTAGATTATTCCTACAGTGGGAAATGCAGATACGAGAAAATGTACCCCATACTTATGTGTCTCATTGTGGGCTTGGGGTCTAGTGCTGGTCTCTGAATCCATGTGCACAGTGACTGTACTCTGTTCTATAAGCAACTGAGATAATAAAAATCACTTGGGCAGCTTACAGCTGTGCTACAGTGTTCCCAAGTGAGCATAAGCATTATCATAAGATAAAAATATAAACAATTCCAAACAAAGCACACATGCCTCTGATGGAATAAGACGAAGACAATGCCACGCAGTGGCCACATCGGAAAGACGAAGATAAGGACCTTACGCAATCAGACCACTAGACGTATCCCTCCTCTTGCTAACATAAGCGACTCCCTTACAGAAACAATTCTAATTCCACTCTGGAATCCCTTTATCCTAAAAAAGATTACTAACACATCCAATTACCAGTGTCTCTACTTCCAAGATCACGCAACACAAAACTTCAGTTTTCTTTGTCCTTTTGAATCATGTAGGCTATGCCCAGGTCTTGTTCATAAAGACGTTACCCAGTGCCTCTTAGCATTACAGCTTCTTAGTCACAGTGTTGTGCGTTGTCTTTTGCCATAGAACCTTCCTTAGAGGTTGAGATATCTGGATGGGGTTTGACGTTACCATTATGATACTTGACTGTAAAGACCTAGGTCCCAGTTCAAGTTCTGCCATCCAGATCACGAAGCCAATTTAAGACTCAGTTTTTACAAATGCAAAATTAAGACTGGGTTGATGATTTCTGACCTTTGAAGTTTAAACTTCAGTGGTCATGAATAACGACAAAAAAATCTTGAGTTCACATATACATACAAATTTCCACAATTGCATGGATTGAAATTCCAAATACTCTTTTATGAGGCCATCTAAAAGTTCAGACCTTAAAAGAAGTCTTTATTCTTGGATGTTAGAGCCACTGAACTCTTTTAAATGTCCTGTAGCATAACTTTTCCAGGGAACACTGTCACATAGCTTTCATTAGCTCTCTTCATCACCTTGGAAAGTGACAGAGTGTTGGGGAAACCCTATCGAGTTCCTACCAATGAAGTGTCACTAACCATTTGAGTAGCTACAGTAAAGCATAAGGCAACTTGAGAACAAACTTTAATGACGTGATACCCATGGAAACATTGAGAGTATGTTGGACCGTTTAGAACTTTCTTTCTTAGGCCTGGGTTTGAGACTTGCTGAGACCAATGGGTGAACAACCGAGAAAGCTAAATGCTGAAGTCTGTCCCAAATTGCTGAGAAACAAAAGTTACCATCAAAGAAGTTAATTCACAACAATATGAAGTGGCAGGGTTTTCTCATTATTGCCATTTATAAAAAATCATTAAGATTTAGAATTCAAATAACTTCAAATTTTAGAATTAAATAAACTTTCATGTATAATACTGTATTTTTCTCCAGATTCTCAAACCGTCATTTTTTGTGGACTATACTGGGAACCCAGGGTTTATCTTGTGAAAGCAGGTTTTGTGCTCTACTTAGAAGGATGTTTCTTGTTCTTCCACCACAGATACTCCTCAGTGAGTGCAGCCTTCACCCACTGACACTGAATAGTCCTTCAAACACAGCACCAGAAAAAGCCTCCTATTGTATTAGGCTAAATGAGAATGTATTTGATTTATGTGAATACATTACACAGACTTTGAATGCAAGTGTCTGCACTTGAGACCATTATAAATTTACCCTGATCACTGTCAAGTACTTAAGATTTTTTTTTCACTGCAACAGACTCTATGGTGGCCATAACCTGGCTTGTAAACCTTGATTTTAAAGTACCTACAGCTAGAACTGTTCAGTGAGAATGTTAAGCATATAATTTAAATTTCTCAATCTCTTGTTTTCTTTCTCTCTCTCTCGCTCTATAAATGTGGGTGTCAGTGTGTGTGTGTGTGTGTGTGTGTGTGTGTGTGTGTGTGTGTTTCATGAGAATTCAAGAGAGAAAGTTAGGCCTATTTCCATGCTGAACAACTTATATATAATGATTTATTTTTTAAGGAATTACAGTAAAGATTAATAAATCAGTACTTTTCAAAGTATCAAAAGTCTTATTAATCAGATAATTTTTAAAACCAAATTAAATATGCTTAACATATATACAAGAATCCATCCTACACATTTATTAGCTTAAATATATGTACAAATATATGCAATTTATACATATGATACCAAATCCAGTTGTATAGCTGTATATGCAAGGTTACCTCTGCATGTATGACATTGAAGACAATGTGCCAAATCACAACCTGCATAAATTGTAAACCCACACAACAAAATCACAAACCCATTTGGCCTCAGACCCTTCAGAAGCCTACCAGAAACTTCAGCTTCAGCCTCACATACGCAAATGTATTGATGAATTGGTCTTAAACTTACCTGTGACTTGAGCCCAACAATGTTCTTCAGAGATATTAAAAGAAAAATTAGCAAATGACCCTTATAGGTTATAATTTTATTTCTCTCCTTCCCTTAACTTTATGTTTCTTCAAATTCTGTGAAATTTTCTATTGTCTTGCATTTTTTTCTTATCATTTTAACTGTTCTGAAGTTTATTACTAACATTCCAATTAACAAATTCAAAGGTCTTTTGTTACCACTCATTATACTACACCCACCGGAACCATTTAATATGAACATCCTTTAAGAAAAACTCATCTCTCAACATGGTATCTATTGTCAAATTGTATTTAAAAACTTACAGCTTGTTGCTGTTTCCTTCTAGCATCCTGTTCTTTGAATGGAACATTTTTTTCATTTACATGCTTTGCTATTCTTTTTTCTCCATCCCTTTGTCCTTGGAATAGGAGCCTGTCCACCTCCATCCTGGTAACACCAATTCTACTTCTGCAGGGATCTCCTTTGCTTTGAGAGTATTTCCCATGGTTTATCTAGCCCATCATCTCGATAACTTCCCAGCATTTCAAATTTTATTTATCTAGACTAAATTCATTGTCTTCACACTCCAACTTGTCCCTTTATGATGTAATATAGCACTACAATCACCACAGTCATGCTCTGCTTTGAGAACTATAATCTCACATAACTAAACCACAAAACCATTTGGCCTTATACCCTTAGAATTCAGACTTCCTCACCACAACATCTGCTTACTGCTCTGTTTTTAACTTTCGCTTCATGAAGGCTAGTGGCACCTAATTTCACACAGTGCATTACAACAGTCTTCACGGTCTACTCTTAGCCCATACCTCACAGCAACAAACAGCGATCTTCCTGATGCATAGTTCTGGTAGCCTCATCACCCAATTAAAAACATCTAGTGACTTATATTGCTACTTAGTAATGTACAAACTCCATTGATGGCCTTCCTTTGTGTAATCTTATATTTTAAACTTTTAGGATATTTCACAACAACCTTTTTTCCTCATTTATATACACACCACACACACACACACACACACACACACACACACACACACACACAGTGATTACATCGAGCTTGAGTATTTTGTGCACATATATATATTGCATCAACATTACAATCCCTTCCCCTCCCCCCTTAGCCCTCCACTTCCTTCCTCATGTCCCTGACCCCCACTGTCACACCCAACTGGTTCTATAAAATGCCTATATTCTGCATTTCTCGGATTAGAGAAACCACAACTACCTTCCTTCAAATGCCCACATCACCATTAAGTGATGCTACATGATATTCTACAAATATGTTATATGCTTTTGTATCTCCATGCATTTCCTAAGAGCATAAAGGGCTGTGGGTAAAGATATAATTGGAAGGAAATACCTCTATATTTTAATACAAATTCTACAAAAATCTAAAACAGCTGAATTCTACTCCTCCTTCCCTTAAAGTACATAAGAACTTGATTCTGTTTACATTAATTAAATATTCTCTGCATTAGTTTCTATTGAAATCCATGTAACAGATTATTACAAACTTAAACAGCACCGGGATTACCCCACAGCTTCTGCGTGGCTGGAGTCTGCTGAAGATCTCACCTAGCTGAAATTGACGTGCTTGGAAAGATTGCAGTTCTCATCTGAGACACAGTCTCTCTGCAAGCCCACTGGGCGTGGGAAGAATTTGTTTCCTGGTGGCTATCAGACTAAGGTCCTTGTTTTCCTTTCAGCTACTAGACAGGGGCCATTCTTCTGCTAGATGTTTCCTGTAGTATCTTGCTCAGTGATATCCAATCCTCATACACCATTCAGAATATAGTTGCTGGATTGCTCCAGACCAGCACCAACTCTTTTCATCAATTGGCTAGTAACTCTCTACCTTTAAAGATTTCAAAAGATTAGATAAAATCCACAAAATGATCTTGGTATATTAAACTTAGCAATGAAATTTAGCTATGTCTACCCAGTTAATTCACATCAGTATCTAATTGGAGCTTATCCAGAAATAAAAAAAAAGGGGGGAGCAGCCAAGTACAAACCAAGGAGTGAGTATCTCAGTGCAATGCTATGTCCACTGGATTTTCAATGCTGCTGACACATTTGATTCTTAGCCAACAGTTTCCTACAGAAGATGTTAAAACTGTTGACTAGTTGTTGGAAAAAATGTATAATAACATAAATTGTTGACTTTGGCTCTAAATTCGCCAAATTTCAAGCACTGATACTAATAATACTGTACCCAATAATGCAAGTCAAATGTAGAAATGTGTGTTCCAACTAACTTATTTTGTTGTGACCATTATCATATGATTTTCTTTAAAAACAAACTTTTCTGGGAGGCATGCAGAGGGCTTATAATAACCGAAATGGCCAATTGACCACAGCAAGTTGTAAACTATCTAAGTCAACTTTTTTTGAATCAAAATCAAAAACTCAAGCAGTTTCATCTCTTTTCTGGGTAATCTTTGACTTACTTGCAGGCTGACCCTTTCAGATTTTGGGTGGCCCTTTTAGCCTGCATGAACTATGTGTTAGGTTTAGTTAATAAAATAACAGAAACAAACTATGTCGCCTTATCTTCAGAATGTGGACATTGCAGAGCTAGTCAGAGAAGTCAATCCCAAATTAGTGGCACTATGAATTCCTGGAATGCAGGGGTAAGATCTGAAACATTTAAATCTTTAGAGACTTAGCCAAACTCTCTTATCTGAAATGCTTGGGACCAGAAGCGTCTTAGATTTCAGATGTTTTCTAATTTTGACATATTTTCATGTATTTATTGAAATATGATGATGAGATTCAATTCTAAACATGGAATCCACTTATGTTTCATGTACACCTTATACATACAGCCTGAAGGTGATTTTATACACAATTTTTAGTGTAGGAGCATTTTCAGGGTAATTCCTTACACGAGGTCAAGGATGGGATTTTCTACTTGTGTTATGTTGCTGCACAACAACGTTTAGAATTGAGAACATTTAGTTTGCTTTTCAGATTAAATATTATCAAATTATAGTAAGCAAATATGTGATTAAAATGTAATGTTTAATGGGGTCTGGTGGCTCAGCCTTATAATTTCAACATTCTGGGGAGCTGAGGCAGTAGGATCACAAGTTTGAGCCAGCCTGGGCTACTTAGCAAATGAGTGAGAACATTTTTCAAAATTGAAAGGAAAAGGAAAAAGGACTGAGGATGGGATGTAGCTCAGTGTGAAAACCCTGGGTTCAATTCCCAGCACCATAAATTCACAATATTTGACTAATGATTTCTAAGACCGTGGTTAGTTCTTAAGGAAATGGCTTTATCAAGATTCAATTCTATATGCTAGGCATGACAAGCTGCTATATGAAGGGTTTTGCATCTTCTTAAATCTCCAATGAAATATTTTTTTTTCATTATATAAGTTGGTCTCCCTTTTGTCAGCTGTTGTATGGTAACTTTATAATTAGTTGTCATGTAAAAGGGTTTTGGTGACTGTTCAGTTCAAAAGGGCTTTAGGCATAAGACCCAAGATAGTAAGAAAGGCAAAAATGATACAAAAATGAAAAAGTAAGTGATTCTCTTTCTAAAAGGGCAAAATAATGTGTATGTATTTCATCTCATGAAATATTAATGATCCTACTGATCCTTTTTTGCCTTAATTCCTATAAAATATAGCAATAAATGTTGTATTATCTTCCAGTAGCAATATTGTCCTAACATATATATTTTTTATTTCTCCAAACAAATGAACTCTGGTTTTCTACTTTTAAGTCTCTTTTAACGTTTTTTTCCTTCACTATTATAAGCTGATTCACATTCCTTTTTAGAAATGGATAACATTTTTAATGTAACTAAAAACTTGAGGGAGCTCAAGTTTATTGCAATATTTTCTTTCCAAATTATTTATAAAATTATCTTTGGAAATAGAAAATAGTCACTAATATTACTAAATAAAATAGCCTTTTATAAAAATTCAAAATATCTTGTGGTTTTTACACACTAAATCGTATTTTCAATTTAAATAGTATTAGAACAGCTAACAGATTAGTTTTAGATTTTCTTTTTATAACTCATTATTATTATAATAATAATAATAACTAAATAATGGGTTCAGAAATATACTTTAAATCTTTTATAATCCCTATGTGAAAAGACATCATACTCTGTAACATTATATGTAATAAAAGAGAGAGAGAGCTGACATTTATTTTATAATTTCTAGGTCCCAGATAATGTCCAAAGCATTTTACTTAGTTTATTGTATTTAGCAACTCTGAAGACTATTAGTCAGGAGAGTAATATTTTTATTCCAAAAGACAAATACTGAACTTGGTATTATAGCATTTGGTTTTTTAAGCAATTCCATAAAGTGAATTAATCTCTGTTTATATAGGTGAAAGATGAACCTTAGAGAAGATACATACTTGAGTAAGGTTACAGAAAAAAGTTGCAAGCTAGGTGTGTGGTTGCAAGAATTCCAAACGGTCCTCAAAGACCCACACCTTCGCACAATTCTCTCCCGTTACTGGTGAGGAAGTCTATCAACTGATCTTTCCCCAGTAGGATGTCAAAGGAGATGGGACATCACTTTTGTGGTGATATTGTTTTATATGGCAAAGATGAGAGAATTGGACAGAAGAAGTTTCAGTGTCTAATTAGATGCTTTTCAGTTAATCACAAGCAACGTTATCTGCTAGGTCTGACTTGATCAGGGTAGGCTTCTCACGGAGGATTTCAGTGGAAGAGACAAGAACAGGCAGCAGTTCAGGGCTATCTTATTGGTATGAAGATGCCATGCTCAGAGAGACACAAGAGAAACAGACCTCCACCAATAATCAGTGAGCTCGGAAGAAACCCAGGAACTCCGGATGAGGCTTCCATGTTGGTTTTAGGCACATAAACCTGATCAGGCTGTGTTCAGAGTTCTGACTCACAGAAGCTGTGAGAATTACAACTCATCTCGTGTGGTGGTTGCCTGACAACTATTTCCCAGCATGCTCTCTTGCAGCCATTATCTGACTCCCTCTGTGAGTAAGGCCGGGAACAATGGGCTTATTCAAGCCCAAAAGATAAAAAGAAAAAACAGAAATTTGGAAAACTCTAGGGAAAGATTTTCTTTCTTGATGAAGAGAAGAAAAGTGAGTATATTTGCCTATTCCTATTTCAATGTGGTTGTGCAAGGATCCAATTATTTCAAGATGCAACCACCATGTCGTATTAATGAACAGAAGACCAGAGGCGCTCAACTGCAGTTCTGCTATCACCAAGCACCTGTGAGCAAACACACTGTAGTGAGAGGGAACAAAGTCCCAACACATCAGCCCCTGTGACAGTCCACGGCAGAGAAAGACCATAGACCACACATGTGGCTAAGGTCATCAATCTTAAGTAAAAGGAAAGGAAACAAAACCAGTAGAAAATGTACATATATATCTAAACACACACACATACACACACACACACACGTAGGTGTGTGTGTCTGTGAGTGGGAAAGTAGGTACATGAACGTGTATATATGTAGGTACATATATGTGCACATACACACATGTCTGCGAACGTAGGTATGTAAATGTATATATAACATATACACACATATATATAATATCTACATATATATAAATGTGAATATATATGTATATACACACACATTTATATGATTATGGAGGCTTGGCTCCACAGTTCTGACGGGGAGACTAACAAGCAACTTGCAGACTCTGGAGGATGGCAGTTTGAATGCAACTGCAGTGTGCTAGAGAACCTGAGAGAACTCGAGCTGAGGAACAACTCCAAAGACAGCCAACTGAAAAACTGCCTCTTGCTTGGAGAAAGTCAGCCATTTATTTCAGGCCCGACTGGATAAGGCCCATTTACATCATGGGAGATAATCTTCTTTAGTCAAAGTCTCACCACTATAAAATGTCTCATCCAAAGAACCTCTTGGAAGCATGCTGAATTATGGATGAGCAAATATCTGAGCCTCTGTACCACACAAGGTTGCAAAATTAACTATTACAACATCTTAATTCATAAGAAAAATATAGCTCATATGTTTTAGCTTGATTGATGAAGTCTCTAGTATGAAAAGAGAAATTTTAACTTTGAAAATAGCATTCATTGAAAGTTAATTGTGTGAAAATCTTTATCATAGACACTTCTTATATATTATTTTTGGACCTACATGCCACTCTTGTAAGGGATTAAATTCTTTATCCAGTGATGTTCTCGGAATGGTTTGAAAATCCTGAACATAGCAGTAAATTTTCTCATGTGCGCTTATTATTACCATAGATTTTCATGATAACTAAAGTCCTTGCCCTCACAAAAACAGTCTAGACATATAGGTCACACAATAAGCCAATGAACAAACACATGACAAAATGCTAGCTAGTAATATGTGCTATGAAAAAATATGAAAAGAGAAATGTAACATATTTTAAGGAAATGACCTAAATACATTGAGGGAGAGAAGTTGCATGTTTATCTGGGAGAAAACAGTGCAAGTAGTGAGTGAAGGTCCACGGTGAGGAATGAGCTTGGAAAGCTTTAAGGAACACACCGGCCAGCTCTGATTAGCAGGATGGAACGAACCGAGGCTGAGTTAGCAGATGGCAGCAGACACGCGGAAACTAAACCATATGTGAATCCAGCCACTGGAAAAATTTAAATGAGAAACTTGTGATCTGATTCATATTTTAATGCTCTGACAGGAGCCAGACTGGACAGGCCAAAGATGGAAGAAGAGATGCCATCGGGACGCTAGTGTTGTAACACAGGAAGCATGACGGAGACGAGGAGTTGGGTGGCAGAGGTGGAAAGGAAGAGTCTTATCAATCTCCACCACAGACTAAGGCACTGGCCTTGGAAAGTGTGAGGAAAACGACGCGAGGTAACACAGCCAGCACACTGTTTAGCTATATTTAGAAACAAATCATCCTGGACTCCAAAACTCATGTTATTTTCATAGTTTTGTTCTTTTGTTAAGATTAAGTAATTAGAATGTGTACTGTATGGGATTAGTGACTTTAGGGGGCTTTGTGCTCTATGTTATTACCCTTTGGAGAAGAAAATAACAAGAAAAACTTGAAAAACCTAAAATGAAAAGAAAACTTCTTGAACAATGAAGAATCTGTCTTCGAGGCAAAGTGGATCAGGAGAGTGCCACTTGTGGATCTTCCTACAAACCCACTTGATGGAAGAACAATAAGGTTCTGTTTCCTCTTGGCCACAACTATTGAAATGACTTCATTTGAGGAAAAATTTAAATCTGGGTATAGAGAAGCATAATTGTTTCACATTTAAACTTGTGTGGTATGTAAAGAGAACACTGCTGTCATTTGTTTGAAAACAAACATGTTAAGCTTGACTGGCACAGCCTTTGCCCTTCGGGTTTAATGACAAGATACTTACCAAACTTTTCTGAATATTATCTCATATAAAGTGATAACTTAGTAAACACACACACGTGCACGCACAAATCCCTGAACAAAATACCTGCAATCAGTATTTATATCCACTCTTCAGAATAAATTCGGCAGTTTTTAAATTTTCTTACTTACTTAGCTATTTTTGATGAGGGAAAATTGGGAACTGACCCTAGGGTCTTCTACATACTAGAAAAGTGTTGTACCATGGAGACTAAAACTCAAAATAAAAAGAGCCATCATTATTTTTTTGAGACAAAATCTCCCTGCATTGCCTGGGCTGGCTTCGAACTTGTGATCCTCCTGCCCAATCCTTTTCTGCAGGTGGAATTACAAGCATGTGCCTCCCAGAGTCATTATATTTTTTAATGCCAACTGCAAACCAGTAAATGGATTTTAAAGCCTAATAAGTGGCCAATGATCAGACTTCAAAAAAGAGTGGAATGGGCAGCTGACTGGAGAAAAAATGTAAATATTTAGCTTGGTGTCCACTCCTGTCTTTCCCAGCTTTGGTCAGGCTTACCGTGTAGTTATTCTGGGTCCCAGCCAAAGCCTGAGAGCAACTAAGTCCACAATTGTGAAAGGCAAAACTGTCTCCAGAGCTCTATCCTGGACCCTTTTAACCTGCCCTTCGCCAACAGGTAGCAAAGGACAGAGTGCAGAATTAAGGATCTAAGGTTGAAATCTATCTGAGCTGGAAGGAGTCAGTGAGGTGACTTTTCTGGCTGCCAGAGGTTGCTGTCCCCCAGGATTGTGAAGGGTCCCTCACATGAGTACATGAGCTCTGGAGGGACAGGCCACACACTTGCCCTGCTCCAATGCTAGTTCCCAGTGCTACAAAGCACTGTTTAAGTTTGTGCTTCAGTTTGCTTAGGTTCAAAGCAGCACAAACAGGATCTAACAGAGGGATGCTGAGATAGTAAAGGCATTGAAAGCAAGGTGCTTTGCTCAGACTTGGCATAAGTTGACCACTTGCTTGACAACTATTACCGTATTTTTAAAGGCATAGTTAGGGTAAAAGGCCAGGGGGAAATGGGGCAGAGAGTGCCTGAAATCTGCTTCCTTCACCCTAACTTTAGGCACCTATCTGAAACAAGTAAACATGAAGAGGGATCAAGCTGAAAGAGGGCTTGGGATACATCAGCCAAACGCTTTCCAGATAAAGAAAATGACTAGAAGAGGTGTGCTGGGTTCCTAATCTTGTGCAGCTACTTTGCAGCATTTAGGATTGCTTTAGATTTTACAAATCTGGTCATTACTCTTCATATTTCAAAGTATTGGCACTCCTACAAGGGTCCATGAATACTGTCTCATAAAACTTTTAATTTCAAAACTATGTGCCAATTCTTTTATTGCTAAGAAGTAAATACGAACTCCTAGTAAATATTTTTAAAAGGTCAAGGGGTCTAGGAATGCAGCGCCGTGGTAGAGCACTTGTTCGTCATTTGCAAGGGCCTGGGTTCAATCTCCAGCACCATTAAAAAAAAAAGATTAAAGACTCTGGATTTGAGGAATACATAAACTATAGATACAGTTCAGTACATTTGTGAGACTTACGTATATATTTAATAAAGACAATCTTAATATCTTAATACTCATTAATATTAATAAGTACAAGCTCTCAAATTTCAACTCACATTATACACCAAGACCTTCTTTCATCTGTTTTTACCATTAAAATTGCCTTTGAAAGTTTGATATCTACTAATGGATGAATATTGAAGATGAATTTCAAATACAACTAAGATAATTTTACCTAGTAATAAAGCCTAGAAAACACACACATACACATAGAGAGGAGATAGTTTAACAGTCTCTCAATTTAAATTATTTATTTTTTTAAATAATATGTTGGATTACCAGCTCTATGTATCCCACTAAATAATCATTTTTAGCATTGTATAAGCTTAACCTGAGACCAGAATATAAGCCAACACAGTAGTGATGGTAATTTCTGGGGATCATCATAAAGTTTGCTTTCAAACAATGTTGCATCATCTCACTCATGGAATTTGTATTTGTCTAAACTGCACATATAAAACTATTTAAATACATATGTGCTATATATATGAATACAATTAATGCATATGTATAAACAAACATATGAGAGAGAAAGAACGAAGGAAAAATAAGTAAAAGGATAGAAGTTTGGATGCTTTACACACATAAATAATAGGAAGCCCCTTTAAATATTCAGTGAATTGATGGATTATTTCCCTAGATCCTTAGGCTATAAAGAAAAGATTAGTTTTCTAAAACTTATCACAAAATACCCCTGTGTAATTCCCACTATACGGGTTCACTTATTAATATACTGCCTTACTAAATTTAACTTTCAAAATAATATATTCCTCAGCTATGAAGACATATGTATCAACGGGCCTGATTGATAATGTATATTTCTGAATACAAAGGAACAAAACATAGAGCATTTTTAATACTGAATTAACTTGTTTCCACATAATTAAAACATCACCCTTCCTAGAAAATTTTCTTTGAGCCTGAGCAAAATTACTGAACAAGGTGCAGAAAGACAGAAGCTCACATTTTATGACTTAAATTCAGAGTGAAACCATAAACTAGTGAAATAAATAAGTAACTTTTGAAATGACTAATTCCAATAGTACAGGAAAAAAAAAATTCGTACCGAATGCAGTAATATAACTTACATCAACACGATGCAAATCTATTCAAGGTACACATTAATAGCTATATATTTAAATCTGGATTTTTTTCTTCACACAGCATTTGATTTATCTGATGATCTTTCTATTATCTTTCATTATTAGTTGTGCTGTTAAGGGGCTGGTACAATTGCGAGCAGTACACAGAATTACTTCCTAGGATGGGACTAAGTTGCCTGCAAACAGGGAAACCTTTTCTGTTATATGTTTATCTACCTGGTAACTCACTACTGTCCCTAGTTATTTTGCATGACTATTTGTCCAGCCAAACATTTGGATTTAAAGTAAGTAGAAACCTAAAAATACAGAGTGATCTCAGGACATGTATTGGTAAAGGCTTACAAATGAGGGAACCTCATGCACCCTTTCAGAACTTTTCAGGCCCAACTCACACTGCAGTAGCCAAGTATAAGCAAATTCCAACTCCAAGACTGCATCACACACTTCCTCTTTTCCCTAAAACTTCATAGATAGCCTGGTATGCAGTAGATGTTGCTCATGACGGTAGAATCCTGGAGTGAGGGTGAATTCATGCACACATGGAGAACTCTTTACCAGTAGTAGGAGGAGATAGACAAACATTTATTCTGAGCTGGATTTCAGAATTCCCTATGACACTGGCATCAGTTATTCCACAGAACGGCCAGCAACAGACATCCCTTCCTGGACTGCCTTTCATTCCAGATTCACCCTCTCTTACCTCTTTTTCCTGCTCCCCGGTATTACTTCCCAAGAAAACACTACCTAAAAGCCAAGGCCTCAGATGTTCCTTCTGGAAAAACTTAACCAAATGACCTCGAAAAGATATTTTAGAGGGCAATCGCTAAGAAGCTTCTCCGCACACATGCACAGGTCAGTGTAAACGTGCATATGTCTCTGTTTCATTACAACTTGAAAGAAAGTACGGTTTTGGTCAAATGTATCAATATACACCACGAACCTGGTATTGGGTAATCAACATTGTATGTCTTGATTCCTTGTCAGTTGCATTTCCTACTCCATTGTTTTCCTAGATATTTAAATAATACCACCAAAACGTGGAAAAAGCGGCAGACACAAACCGCAAGTGCAAGTAGATTGCCTAATTATTTACTTGTTTCAGGAACACAAAACCCAACACTCAAAACTCAAGAAAGAAAAGATTTAACGTAGCTCACAGCTTCAGGATGTCTCAACCCATTCGCAGCGGCTGGCAATGGCACAGGGAACGGTGGGGGCCTCGGCAGAAGGAAGCTGTTCGCGGTGTCACGCGACAGGAAGCTGAATGGGCAAGAAAGGGAGGAGCTAACATCACCCTTCCGGGGCAGGTCTCAGCGAGCCACGCTTTCCCAACAGCCCCCACCTCCCAACAGCACAGGAAACGGATGGATGAACTCCCACGACTGAATGGTTGTCCAAACAAGAGGCTATTGGTGAACGTTGCAGGTCCAAACCACAGGAGAGATGTTACCTTTTTGATAATTAAACTTTCAAGTTTGCATGTACATGTTTTTCCTCATGTAGGAATATAATATACATAGCATGTTTACATTATTGTTTAATAACTGAAAACATCAGTAAATTTCTGAGATAGAAATTCAATAAAATTTACTTACAGTCGCTTACCTCTCCAATCTTATTCTAAGTACTATGGATATGATGACCCAGTATCTCTCATTGTAGGCTTGATAATCCAATGTGCAAGTTTGATTATTAATAAGTATAATGAGTATAAACACAAAACAGGACTAAGAGAGCACTGAACTTGATCTACTCCAGGTTCAGGAAAGGGAAGCGTAAAGTTATAACATACGTCTTTCAGATTCTTAGACATTCACATCAACATTGCCAAGTTTCACTATTTTTAAAAATGTGCTTCAATGTAAATCCTTATGGCTAAGTATTAACATAATTTCATGATCGCTTGCTTAGAATAAATTCTTAAAAGAGGTTCAACAAACGTGCACCACCTTAAGGTGTCTACAATGCATTTCTGTGTCCAGTAGAGAACTTACACTGAGTTAGCACATCACCCCTACTCTCATGCTGCAGTGTTTTCCTTTAGCCCTCGGTGGCTTGTTTTGAAAATATCTCTCTCTGTCTTTCCTCCCTATTTCCCCCTCTGTTTTCTTCCCACACTCTTTCTCTCTCTTCCTTTTTTACCCATAATAGGTGTTAATTATCCACTAAGAAGTTACCATTTCAAAGACTTTAAAACATGAAAGAAAATTCCCAATCTATTTGTCTAGAGTTATTAAACTTGACTAAAATAAGAGCTTTTATAAATCTAAATTTCAGGGGTCCCCCAAAATATCTTTAGAGAAAACCCCTAATTTTTGGGGGGGCCCCAAAATATCTCTTTAGGAAGGCACTAATTTTTATTTTTAAAATGTGTCAGGTTATTCTTTCTAAGAGGCAAAAAAGGGGAAAAAGCCAAATTTATTCATGAAAATACTTCAAGTACAGTAAGCCACAGAACTCCATTGTTACCAAAGAAACTAAGAATAATATTTGTGTGCTGTCATAAGGTCCATAGTAAAACAAGAGTATTGTTCTGCAGAAAATGTAAGGTTTCCGGGGTCTAATACTTAATCCCTGCAAAACTATTTTTCAAAGACCTGCTTTGTCTTAACTTTGAAAGTGAAATTTAACTAGAAATCTCCCAAAAAAAAAAATTAAAAAGCAACCCCAGGTCAAACCCATATCAGTATTTCTTTTATGTTACTTTCAACAAAAATCAAGGGATGAGAATATGAAATTTAAATCAGTGAAGCAATTAATGGAGTTTTTCTTTATTAATTTAAGCAGAGATTAGCTGTACTCTGCAAAGTAATCTATATTTTTCATTGTGAAACATATCATTTCTACAACACCTGTCCTTGTGCTAAAACTGAACATAAAGCAGTAAATTTAAGGAGCTCATAGTTTCTTGCAACAGGAGGCCCAGCTATCTATTCCAGGAACAGACTAATTTTAAAATATTATTACACAGAATGCAATTTGCTGCAGTGAAAATACTTAAAGTACTGTGTGATTACTGCAACAGCCTAGATGAGTGAGAATCAAATGATTCCACTTAGAAAATTATTCAAGATAAAAAGCAGCTGAGTTTAGATTAGAAACCTAAATGCATAATCTAAAATAGTAAGTGGTAAATTCCCTGTGGTCATTAGCATATTTGAACAGCATTTCCAAAGAAAATAAACACTAGCAATGTCCTTGGTATTTCCTCTTTTATGCAGAAAACACCTTTCCATTAGACAGAATATGCCCTAGTGGCACACTGGTTTTCACCAAGAAGCAATCACTAAACCTTGTTGATAACAGAGAAAACAGCACTAGAATAAATTATGAAAGGGACAGTTTAGGATTTAGTGCTCGTAGGTATATGTTGTTGTACTCATCGTTAATTTAAAGTGTGCCTGTAATTTTATGTTGTGTTGTTAGATGTGATCTTCTGTTCTTAGTCTGTACATTTCATGCAGCAACATTACTAAAATCATGTCCAAAACCTCAGTAGTCATCTATATGACACCCTTAGTCATCACACAGTATGTTTAGAAATCTCAGATTCTCTTCACTAAGAATATGATACAATGTTGCACAAAACACAACATACATTCTTCCATGTAATATGTCTATTTTTAACGGAATGCCTATGAATACAGGCTTTCAAGTGTCATTAAGATGACTGTTTGAATAAATGGGGTCTTGATGACGATCCTCTCTACCCTCATGGAAGTTTTTAAATATCTCATATCTCTGTTGTTAACTCCTAAACAGCTACCTTCTCCTTTCTTTTGAAATTATTCTATGAAGTTCCACGTAACTTATCAGACACAGCTTCGGACCACTCCAATAATAATCCAAGAACTAACTCAATAAAGCAATGCCTTTCAGTGCACTTCAAAGATAAACTTGAGAAGAAACAAGAACATTTTAGAGTGAGTAAGATTTCTTCTGTTTTTGCAAGTTCTGATGTGTTGGCTAATCTTGTTTTAACAGTGACCAGTCCTAGAGCTTTCTTTCACTGCTTCCCTTGGAAACCAGGCCAGGTCTATACCACCATCCAAATCAGAAGGTTTTGTAAACAGATACTGAGTTGGGAATAATACGAAGGATTCAAGCCAGAGAATTTGGGAGATCAGGGTAAACATTTGACAACCAGAATATTCCAAATGAAGCAAGAATATGGGCAGCCCTCCACTTTGCTAGGCCTGAAGCTGGCAAAGTCTCCCTGCATACTGGCAAATGGATACAGAGAGAGAAAAGGCACCAAACTCCTCCAAATGCTTGTACAGAAACTGAGCACTACCGGGCCAGCATAGACTCTGAGTATATATGCTGTAACTATATAAAATTTCAATTTTTTTTTGCTAGAAGTCATTGAACTCTTACAATAGTTTCCAGTTGATAGAAAGATCTAGAAGTGAAAGAGGTGGGCAGGAACAGAGAGCGAGAAGCTTGATGCATGAAGAGAAAAGTAATATACATTTTCATTGGTTTATTCCCAAATAACTTGGGAATCACTGCCACACTCACAAAATCTTCTGGAAAACTTTGAGATGAAAGTTATGTTTATTTCTGAACCCTGTGGTTGGGCTGGCAGAAAAACATTCAACTAAGAAATTGCTTTACCAAACATTTCTTTTACTTCAGCAGAAATATTTCTTAAAATCATGGATTTAGAAATGTTCATAGTATATAGCTAAACATTCAGTTTCAAGCAAATAATGAAAGTAACATTTTTATTCAATTGCAAATGTTCATCTTTTGTCTCAAATAACTAACACTTTGGTATTTATCTGGAATGTGCATTTCATACTGTTGAAGGTTGATTTATCTTTCCAACGATAAGTCAAGAGGTTTCCTTGAAGCTGCATTTGCCAGCTGATACAGTAGCTGCTATATTTTTAAGATCCAAACTTACAGAATTATTAAACTACAATGTAGCTTAGCCTAAGAGATAGTGACTAAAGTTACTAGGCCTAAGATAACACTCACAATACAGGGAGTTTCTCTCTGAAATCACAAGACCCGTCTTGGAAAAAAAAAGTATTCTCTTTCCTTTTTACTTCCTGCCCCTCTAGTCCCCTTATGGTTGCATGTCTAACACATTTCTGTCTGCTACTTACTAACCCGTCATACTTAAGCAGAACTTTTCCCTTCCACCTTTAAATTGTTTCCTATCAGACTCAGTTCATTGTACTCCATTTTAAACATTGGATGATTTGACATTATCTTTCACTTATAAATGTGTGGTCTGTTTTACTAAGTGTCAATAGAAAGATAAGGAAAGGAAACATAATCATAAGACTGGGCCATTCCATTTAAAAAGAGGACTAAATGCTAGAGACATGCACGAGAAGAGATACTCAGTTCATTTAGGAACTAAACTCAGCAAAAACGTCATTCATGAAATAATCTGAAGTAGCCTTCAATACAGCTTGCCCCAAATTGGAGACAGACTGGTTTCACCATAGCCAGGCCCTAATTTGAAGGTGAAATGGTTTCAAATTCTGTATAACTCTATTTGAAAATCTACTGCTGAGCTTCCAGAATCCCATGAAAATACGAAAACACATTTTCATATGTAGGCCCTACCTGTCTCTTCATCCCTTTATCACAGCTTCTCTTTTAGGTACATGTTCTTCTCTAGGAATGATGCAGTCCCAAGGAAACAGCAAATATGTGTGACTCAAGGCCATGTGTGTACAGGGCATGCTGTCCCGAATGTATCAGGGTGCTTCTTTTCTGGTAAGCTTTCCCTCTCTACCACCTGACCTGCCACTTCCTATTTACCTTCACAAAACCCATCTGAGACTTCAGCTCTTCTGGGATGTCCCTCCATGGCCACTTCTTTCATTTGTTCATCCATGCTAGTCTGTGCATGTGCTCACTCAAAGGTCTCAGAGAGCAGATTTTGAAATCTTTGCCTTACTCTGTTTGCTTGAAAGGTAGAGGCAAAAGATTGAAATAAGCTTCTCAAGTCAGAGCACATTATCACTGTAGGTTCAAACAAAGTATTTTTATCACCTTTTATGATTTAGATCTGAAATATCCCCCAAAAGTCTCATGTATTTGGATTTAGTGGGAACTGGGCACTGTTGGAAGAAGGGCCTGGCTGGAATGGGGTGGAAGCTTGGGTTCGACCTGGAGGGATTGTGACAGTTTGGTGAGACTGGGGTGTGCCAAGGGCAGAATTTTCATGTTTGTGTTGTTGATTTCTGGGCCAGGAAGTGAGGTAGAGACAGACACTTGCCCTGGGGCCAACTGACAACTTGAACTAACTAAAGGAAGAAAGAAGAAATATTGTTAAAAGCTTCTTCCTGGGAAAGGTCTGACCTTGCCTGAGTCCCCAGACATCAATTTCACTTGGCTTCTCATTCACTTGGCTTTCTGACTGCAGTGCCTTGAGCAGCTCTCCATTCTCTACCATGTGCTCTCACCATGCCAGTTGTATGCACTGTGTTAGAACTACTGGAACTGTGAACTAAAATCATATTTCCTCTCCTTTAAATGTTTTTTCTGTTTTATTAATATGTATATATGTGAAATATAATGTTTACATTGAACTTGAGTATCCTGTGCATATATATATCTTGTCAAAGTTACCAACCCCTCTCCCTCTCCCTTTTTGACCTTCTATTCCCTCCCTCCCTCTCACCCCTACCTCCCATTATGACCACCCCACCCAGTTCTATGACATGACTGTATCCTGGGTTTATAGTTCCACCCTGAAGTTGTGGTTGTCAGATATTCTGTCACAGCAACTAAAAAAAACTAAGACATTTACTTTTAAATCATCACCATATGCACTTCCATTCTATGCAACCATTCACTTTAATGAGTATGCTTTTATTTATACTTATAAAATGTTTTAAACTTAAATATGTGCATTTTCAAATTTATGTAAATTTATTTTAATTTCTCATTGTTTCTACATTCACATTCATAAAATAGCATGTGTTTAATATATTCAGCCAGGTATAGTGATACATGACTGTCATCCTAGCACTCTAGGCAGGGGAATCACAAGATTAAACTCAGCGTGGGAAATTTAGTGACTTAGCCAGACCCTGTCCAAAAAATTAAACAAACAAAAAAAACTAGGATGCACTTTACTCAAAGCAAAGGCCTTGGTTCAATTCTCAGCACCATACACACACACACACACACACACACACACACACACAGAGTATATCCATGTTGCTACAAATTTACATAATCTATTAAATGTAACTCTTGTGCATAGTCTAGGGTGGGCATCTATCAACACTGAGTATCTGGGTTACCTAGATAAAACCACTATTACATATATATACAAACTCACAGACACACTTCTACACAACCACCAAACTATACAGACACATTCACACATACACACACCTCACATACACACACATACACATACACAAATGCTGCAGAGATAATGCTTCCATATCCCTCGCTTTGAACATGTAAGAGCTTCTTTGCTTTATGGACGCAAGGGTCAAACCGTTAAGTCACAGCCCATGCTTACAAACAATTGGTCCAAACATTGCCAGACCAAATTTGAGAATGACTAGGAGCTCCCATATTTATTCATCTTTGCCAGCATTGGGCATCATGTGGCTTTCCAGTAACACATGAAATTCTTGTACTAAAATAATTCCTCAACACAGATCTGAACTGTGTCTCTCATTTGACCTTGTAACTTAAGTAGCTTTGAAGATGTTAGAGGCCATTATAACTCAAATCTGTATTTGAAGAAATAAATATTTTGAGAAAACAAGAAAGCTAAGAGTGAGAAAGAGAGAGAATATTACTCAAAAGTCATTAAACAGGGATTAATTAGGCAAAGAGGTAACTCAGGAGATCCGATTCTAATTCCCAGCTCATTTTCACATATCAGAAAGTAGCATGTTTATGCGTGAAGGGTTAAAAATTACTACAAATGTTTGTGTGCTTCACCCTTTTGGTAGGAATAGTAATTCCTATCTCCAGGTCTTTAATGTGTATCACTAACTCTAAGTCATCTCTGTGACAAGTAAGATAGAGTGTCACCCATAGCACCTAGAAGTCAGGTCAAGCAGTTACTAAACTGCCCCTGGCCAGCAGTCAGACAAGCACCTCAGCATGAATTTTTAGCCTCCCCCTCCCCATCTGCTTAGTAGGTTCTAAAAAGCTGCTGGAGTTACCTGATCTTCATGACACAGGGGTTAAAACTCACAACACAGAGCCTGTCAGCACAGCCTGCTAATTCACGTGTGTAGAGATTACCCAACAAATTCCTGGAGGAATTCTTTGTTTGCTTTGTTCTGACCTTTTCAAAGTCTTATTTAATTTATACATTCAAATATATTCTTTGAAGTACTATGTAAGAAATATGTAATCCATTTGTTATTGATTTACTTCTTTCTTATTACAAAGGAATTTTAAGTGGAAAATAGTTCATTCCTTTTTATATCAGTGACATATCAAATTTTACATATTATGAACTGGAGTATATTCCCCCTAATGTTTTTGTTCCATCTTAGAGCAAAGGTCACATGCGTTACTATGTAGCTCACAGTAGTTCCTGGTGAAGAGACCATCACATTCCGGATGTCCTTTATGTTACACGCACAGATTGGCATTTCTCAGAAGTCTTTGATGTTTACCCTTTATAGGGTTGTGCATAATTACTTATGTTATCCAGCCTTGGATAGTAAGGCATTTCTAATCCTATGCAGCACAACTGAAAAGAAGCAGGCACACATATGGCTGACAGTCTAGAATCGGAAACTTTGACTTCCAGCCCTTGCCCTGTAAATCCCATTCAACGAGTTAGAGCACTTAATGAGGATTCTTCAGGATTTTTGTCTACAATTTATAGACATGTATCTGAATATTAATATCCATTTTGCTTATTATTATTGAACACTTTTTATAAAGCCAACTATGTACAAGGTCTGATTCTTTGCATTTTACATATGTAAAGTACTCAAATCATCATGACAACTGACTCAATTAGGCAAGCACTAGAATTATTTCTAGTTTATAACTATATTGAGCCCTTAAGCCCAGAGAGAGCAACTGACTTGTCCAAGGTCCCAGAGGTTGTTAAATGTCAAAGCAAAGATCTTTAACCTTAGTAGTCTAGCTACCTAGACAATGAACTGTTTCTGTGTAAAGTTTCCAAAATATACACTGAAATTACACAAGGGTTTTGCTGTTACATCTGTAAGGGGAAGGAGAAGACACAGAAGGAGAAGACATGCTGCTCCATGAATCCAGATGACTCATGGCTCTCTTCTACTTTCTGATTAAGTCCTTCTGCTCCACCAATCTCCAAGTGCATCCCATGGGTTAAAGTGCCAGAGGTCAAGTTAGCCAAACTCCTGCTCTCTTCACATCATTTTCTATCTTCCTTACTGCAATCATCACCAAGTCCCTTTGTACTATAAAGATCCCAGCATGCAAATGGAGTATGCTATCAGAAATTTGAGGCACTTTTCAAATTTCATCCAAGGGAAATAGGCCAAATAACAATCATGGCATCAAGGTCTATCATTCAGTTATTTGTTATAGAAATCTAAAAGTTGCCTTTCTAGCATCAGTACATTACGTTCTATTTTTTAAAAAAAGAAAACAATCACATACCATTTAGCCTTTTAAGTTGACAAGGACATGTTGATAAACATTTACTAAACACTCACCACGTGTCAAGTGCCATGCTAGGGGTTAGGAATGTCAAGATTAACATGGCAATACCTAACCTCTGAAAATGTGTGCCTTGATGCAGAGGTTACAAAGGAGGCATGATAAGGCTTTTTTGTTGTTGTTGTGAACAATTCATTTGTATTAAAGATGACAGATGCAGAGCTTAACTTTTCTAGATAACAAAATGACTAAAAATCTTCATTTAATTAAAGATATATGCACATAAAAACTTTTCTTAGACCTTGTATCATACAAATAAAAGATTCATGGGAAGCTTTAAACTGATTTCCAAGGCCATGTTAAAGACATTTTGAAAAACAACTCCACTGAGCAAGGTTAATATATTTTGAACAATTAATTCAAATGAGAATTCCACAGGAAATTATCCAATTCTCAGCCTAGAAAATATGTTAGAAACAATACATTTTTCAGATGTCCCTGATGGATTTATGTTTGGATCTATGTTTATTTAAACTACCCCCGCATTCCTCATGTAACAGTATCTCTAAAATAGGAATAACACAGTGATGTCATGGCAAGACCAGGAAAGGCTTCCATAACAGAAATAATGAACCTGTTATTCTACCCAACTATATATCCATAGATATGGAGCCAACCCCAGCAGAGGAAAACCTCTATCATCATGGTGACCTCAGTCCGAAATACTCACAGATGGTTCTCACTCCTTCAGATGCAGCTTTAAAATATTCTTTTTAGATAAAGTCCTACAGTCTAAAACAGAACCATTATATTCTCTTGGATAAATCTGTGTTTCTCTCTTTTTAATACTTACCACAAATTTTCATCACATGACAGCTTGCTTCTTTGTCATCGTCCTCTGTCAGTGTAGGCTCAAGGGATCATGGACTAGTTTGATTTGGGCATCGCTAAATATCCATTATCTGGCACAGGGCCTGGTACACTGCACTCTAGCTGAATCTTCATGGAACAACAAATGTTACAGTGGTCCATATCCTCACATAGGAATGCCTCAGGTCCATCTGTAAAGGAGAAAATTGACTTCAGGAGCTTTTGTGCTCTGCAAAGATCTTCAGGCATATTTTAATTTTCTCCATTTTAATCTTTTAAAATAACACAAGATAACTTTAATACATAATATATAGCAGCACCTTAGAAATTACATTATAAATTCTATTCACATCAATTTCCAACTTAAATCTTTTTTATGACTGTAATCCTTTGACAGTAAGAGCTGGGCATGGTGATGCATGCTTATGATCCTAATCCTGAGGGAACCGAGGCAGGAGCAGCACAAGTTCAAGTCCCATCTGAGCAATTTAGCAAGAGCCTATTGCAAAATAAGAAATAAAAAAGGACTGGAGATGCATCTCAGCAGTAGATCACTCCAGGGTTAATTTCCTGTACTGCACACATACACACAAAGGGAAATTATAAGAAACAACAGCTGAAAAAAATTCATCTTTGGTCAAACGACAGAAATGTCTTCCTTAAACATCCCATCAAATTTTTATGAAGAAGCACAAAATTAATTGCACTGATTAAATTAACATCTCAAGAAAAAATATGTCTTTTACTTTTTTGAGACTGTTTATCCTTAGAACAGAGAAATAATCCAGGCAACATCTGAAGATAAAGATTTGTCTCTGACTATCCTTCAACTGGCCTATATACAGTAGTGGCTACTTCTCAGTTCTATAGTTAACTTGTATTCCATTCCCCCAATACAAGTAAAGGATATTTTATTCACATCTGTCGCAATTGATATGTGTTTTTGTGTTGAGAATAACATACTTCAATGACTATAAGCCTCTCAGATACAAGGGTAAAAATCATGAATTCAAATGACCCAAATTTTATTCTTAGCACAACTAAACTTATTCCCTGAAATCAAAGACATTGTATAGCCAGCTAAAACCTGATAGTGGTAACATACTGGTAAATTTAAGTAAGAAAATAAATGTTGAACCATTTTCTACATCAAAGAGCTCTACAAAGACAGATGATCACTATTACCAACATCACCCATACTCTGAATTAAGACACAAGCTCAGGGGGGGTGTGGTCATAACTCTGTGTGACCTATCAGTGGCAGAGCTGTCATATCTCACTTCTAATGTTTCACTTCATTACTACAAGCCCAGCCTCTTGTCATTTTTACTCTCTCTGCTTAAGATAAATTGAGACCAATAATCTCTAACTATTGTTGTGTTGTGACGAAAAATAATCGGCTCGCATAATTCAGCCTCTCTTCTTTTAGCAAGCACTGCAAAAAGGTTTCCTTTATATATTCTTCCCACTGGCAGACACAGCTTCTTTTATAGAAGGCTAGTCCCAAGGCAAGACCACCACTCCAAGAGTGTTAGCAGCCATCATCCAATATGGCCACCAATGATTTATGCCTTCTGATCTCTTTTCTTAATCTCACCCCCAACTATGCTGATTCTGGCTAACTTTGGAATAAATAGGCTGACATAGAAATAATATATGTGAGGCAAAGTCATAAAAGAATTTGTGACTTTTGCTCTGCACTTTCTAAGTTTATCCCCATGGAAGAGGCTTAAATGCTCAAATCAGACCTATACAAAGGAAAAAGCATAGTCATCAGTAAGCATCAGCTCGGCATCAATGTGACTGAGCCATTTTGGAAGCTGAGCCTCCATCCCCAGTATACAACTTTAGCACAGGTTAACACTCTGAAAAAAAAGAAAAGAAATAGTTCAATTTTAGCAAAAAAAAAAAAAGAGTAGGAAAGATTATTGGGTAAAAAAGCTAGAAAATAGGAACATTCACATTGAAAGGCAGATTCCATTGGAATCAAAGAATTAAGATACTAACAGTAACTAGATCATTGAAGAGGAACAAATTAAAAAAGAAGTTGGCATAACAATATGATAAGAGTTGTGAGGAAAAAAGGCAGAGGGCTGAAGAGGACATATCAGGCTCTTCGCAAATTTCTGAGACTTTACTCTCAGTTTACTGACTGCTTACCTTGAACCTTGAAAGAGCTTAATGTAATAGCTATACAGTGTGAAAATTAAGGTTTTAAGAGCAGAGAATGCTTTTTTGTTATAGCAGGGAAAGCACCAGTTAGCTGTATTTTCAGGAACAGAAGGAAGCTGATGAATTTTATGAAACCTTTGGCAGGAAACTTGAGAAGCACATCAATAAAGCTCTGCACACCTGATCAGAGCTTCTACAGAAACATCACCATCAACACTGAGAGAAAAAAATATCCTGATTTGTAAATAAAATTTTAAATTACAGTGTATAGAAAGAAAAAGGCCCAGATAATTAATAATAACAACACTAAGATAATTTTAAAGGTATAATCTGGATTTTAAAGGCAAGAACTTGCTATTAATTATTTCATGAAGGCTGAAGGCTTTCATAAGCAAAGTATATTTAGTAAATATGTACTTTAACTTTAGTGGCCTTGAATAGGGAAAAGTACACCACAGTCCATTTTAAGATGTTTTTAGCATTAAAATTCAAAACCATTTGATTGTTTTCAATAGTGGCATAAATGAAACATAGGGAAAATACATTTAAAACAAAATATTAGAACACCAAAACAAAAATTAGAGCAGAATGACACAATCATAAACCAATGATGAGCATTTTTAAAAAAAGTTCTCCGCAAGCATTCGACTTGGCGGTGGAAGCCTGCGTGTCTCTCCTCTAAAACTGAGATAAGGCCTGGTGTCTGCTCGCACCACTCCTGTTTGGTATTGTACCGGAAGTCCTAGGCGTTATTCTTTACAAAGGAAAAGGAAAAAGGCTTACAGAAAGTTTGAAGTACTACCTTTAAATAGTAGCAGATTGAAGGAATAATTCTTTTTGCTAAACTACCAGATATATGAGCAATAAAAAATAACATTATTTCTGTATCCTAGCAACAATTAAATATTTTTATATATGTTAAAGTAAAATAGGAAGAAATTTAAGGAATGATACAAAAGAATTATATATTCATGAGTATTTTTTCTTTCTTTTTTTTGAAAATAAAAAGACTGGCTGAAGATGTAGTTCAGTGGTTAAAGCCTACCACAAACAAGGCCCTGATTTTGAATCCTTAGCAACACACAAAAGTCAGCAGGTGTGGTGGCACATTCCTGCAATCCCAGCACTCAAAAGGCTGAGGCAGAAGAAGTGACATAAGTTTAAGATCCCTCTGGACAAATCGGATCAGCTTGGACTACAGAGCAAGACCTTCTCTAAATAAAGAAATAAATAGATAAACAAATAAGCAAACCATGTTTCTAGAATAAATATTAATGTAGTTTTCCAATATTTTATCATCAAAGAACAATTGCTAATAGAGAACAAATATGTATCATCAATATTTTAGTAGTGTTCATTATACCTAAGTATTTCTATAGGCTCCACACAACTTAATCAAATTCTAACAGGTGATATTGTTTTAGTAGTTTTCAGATTCTGTAAGTATGATTATGAGCTATAATAGTCAAAACCATATTTTTGTTTCAAAAAGTAGAAGGCATTCATTACCTGAGTTCAAGACTTATTTTAAAGTTGTGGTCATTAGTACTGTGTGGTATTTATTTAAATATAGATACAAACGTCAATGGAGTAGAATAGAGAATTCTAAAAACCTATGCACACATAATTTTCAATTATTATCTTCAAATGTGACAGTATAATTTAATAGGAGAAAGAATCAACTCTTATTCATAATGTTCTTGAATTACCTGATGTGGTTTTGGAAAGCAAAGAACCTCAAATTCTATTTCATACCCCAATATTAATTAGAGGCGAAACATAAAAACAGCCATAAAAACTAGAACTACAAACTTTGCAAAAGAAAATATTTTAAAAATTTTACTAGTAGTCATGGGGTAGGAAAAGATTTCACAGGAAGTACATAAATAATTGAAAAAAATTAGACTTGCCTAAGTTAAGCTCTGCAGCTTATCAAAAAACACTATATTTAAAAATGCAGGAATAGAACTGAAGATACAGAGATAAACTCAAGCACCCTCTCCCATCTGAGTTTCAACAAAGGGGCCAAAAGCACTCACACTAGATAAAAGCCAGCGTCTTCAACAATGGCGTTGGAAAACTTGGATATCCACTTGTAGGAGAATGAAACAAAACCTGTATCTTTCTCCCTATACTAAAAATCAAATCAAAACAGGTCAAAGACCTAGATAGCAAAACAATGTTGAGGTTCGGATTTGGAGTGTCTGTGAAAAGCTTCATGCACCTATGGATAGTGTGTTCTGTTGTAAAGTGGAGGCTGGCTGGAAGGGGCAGATGCTTGGGGCTTGATTCGGAGGGGTGTGGGCTGGTTCTGCCCTTCCTTCCCCCAAACTGGGTTCTGTCCCGCCATGAAGACAGGAGAAGCTCTTTACCCAACCCCACCCTGTCGTGTGCTTCCAACATTTCCAGCAGCAAGCTGCCTGTGAGTGGACTGCCAGGTATTCTGTACCAACGAGGAAAAAGTAACTAAAAGAAGATGACACACTCAACCTGCTAGAAGACAAAACTGCTAAAACACCTGGAAACACAGGAACAGGAAAGAATTTCGTGAACACAATATCAGTTGCCAAGAAGTAGCAGCAAGCATCAGCAAATGGGACTACAACAGCCAGAGAAGCGATTGCACAGCCAGTGAGCAACCAGGCAGCCCACAGAAAGGGAGACAAATTTGGCCAGCTGTGCCACAGACAGAGGATTAATATCTAGAATATATACAGAACTCAAAAGCAAGCAAACAGAACATAAATGATCCTGTTAAGAAATGAGCAAGTGAAGGGAAAAGAAGCTTCTCAGGAGAGGAAGTACAAAAGGCCAATAAGCACATGAAAAAGTGAGCAACATCACCGGCATCAGAGAGATGCAAAGCAAAACAGCACTAACATTCTATCCCACCCTAGGGAGAGCGGTTTGCCTACAAAACTCAGGAGAGCCAATGCTGACCAATGCCGATGAGGTTGTGGGGGGAAAGGCACACATTTACACTATTGGTGGAATTACACTCTGGTCCAACCATAATGGAAAGTAGTGTGGAAATTCCTTAGAAAGGTGAGGCTAGCAAACCCATCCGACCCAGCTCTCTTAGTCATTTCCCCAAAAGAACTAAAATCATATCACACAGGCAACTGCATATCCACATTTATAGCAGCACAATTTTTAATAGCTAAATCCTGAAAAGAACCTACATGCCCATCAACGGAGGAATGGATAAAAATGGAGTAGTATGCAGCCATAAAGAAAGATAATTATGAAGCATTTGCAAGAAAATAGGGTCACTCAGAATCATTAATGTTTAGTGAAATTGACCAGACACAAGAGTATTGCTTGTCTCTCATGTGAGATTACCATGAACACATGTGTAAAAAGATCTTAGCATAAGAGGAAGGGTAGGAAGAGAAGTAATGGACTGAAAGGAAAGAGACATAGGGTGGGGGGGGGTAGGGGAAGGGAAAGGGTTAGATGGGGGGAAAAGGTTATTGAAAGTGGTTTATTCAAGTACAAATGACCCAAGTTATATGTAACTAAGACATTATTGGATCTGTAGTTCATTCAAACTCAAAGAAGAAAAAGAAAAAAAAAATGAAAAGAGCCAGACACAGTGGTATACACCTGTAATCCCATCCTCTTGGGAGACTGGGGCAGGAGGATCACAAGCTCAAGTTCCTATTTGGGCAACTTAGTAAAATCCTGTCAAAAAAAATAAAATACAAAGGGCAGAGGAATACAGCTCAATAACTGAGTGTTTTCCTAGCATGTGGGAGGCCCTGGGTTCCATAAACCAGTATCAAAAGAAAGAAAGAAAGAAAGAAAGAAAGAAAGAAAGAAAGAAAGAAAGAAAGAAAGAAAAAGAGAGAGAGAAAAAGGAAGGAAGGAAGGAAGGAAGGAAGGAAGGAAGGAAGGAAGGAAGAGACAAGCCATAAGGAAAAGGAAAATTGAAAACACATATCTGACAGGTATCATGGGTCCAAAATATATATGGAATATTTATAAATACCAAAAAGTGAAAAAATATTTGAACAGGTAGTTTTCCCAAAAGATGTCTAATGTATGTGTATGAAAGACAATCAACATTGTTATGAGAAAAATGCAAATTAAATCATGAGCAATTACTCACACTATAGTCTCACATGGGAGAGTCACTGAACATATCTCTACTTTGCTGAGTGTAAAACTTAAAAATCACTTTGCAAAACGCACTCTTTTCTATGTAAACATACTCTTACCACATGATCCAGAAATTTTGTTTCTAGCTCTTTATCCAATAGAAATGAAAGCATACCCAAGTAAGATCTTGTATGCAAAAATTCATAGGACATCCATGCATATCAGCCAAAAATTGAGAACAAACTGCCCAATAAGTAGTGAATGGGTAGGTATTGATACATCACATAAGGGAATATTATCTAGCATTGAAAAAGAATAAATAAATAAACTAGGGATGTATTGTATAAGATCGGTGATGCTTAACACCATGTTGAATAGAATCAGCCAGGCACAAGGAGTGTATATATATATATATATATACTGCATTATTCCATTTCTTAAAAAAAGACAAACTATAATGGTAAAAAAAAATCATAGTTAGTCTAAGGCAGAAAAATATTGCAGGCAAAGGGGTGGGACAGAACCTTGCAGGTAACAAAAATGCTCTATATTTTAATTGAGATAATAATTACATGTAAATATAGAGGTGTTCATCTGGTATAATTAAATATTTTTGCCTTCTATTTAAAGCAATTCATGCTTCAGTGAATTTGTTTTTTAAAATAAAAGATACATAATCACAACACCTATGGAACTTAAAATGAAAGACAAAGTGAAAGAGGGGAGTAGGGTGGGGGAGGAGGGAGGGACAAAAGGAGATTGGGAAAGCCCTTGTCACCTTGACAGGATACGTATGTGCACAAAATGCTCAACTCCATTGTAAACCTTGAATTTTCCATGTATACATATCAATAAAATGTGTGGGGGGAAGATACATAATCACAAATTAAGTAAAATGCAGTTGCCTTTTGTAAAATATTTGTAAAATTTTATTTAAAAAAGGAAAATGTACTTTGCACAAGTGTAGCATAATATAGAAAATAAAATAGAATATTTCGGAGTGTAAAACACATTTTTGATGGTATAGCCCTCTTCGTAGAAATAAGCAATATTACTTAAAATAGAACTTAACACTAGAAAGGAACCGTGCAATTAAGAAATCCTGAAGCTTAAGGAACTTCATCAGCTTTACGTTAAATCCACCTGGTATTTACACTTCTCTTGAGTGCAAATATAAATTCCATAAAATTATATCCTGGGAAATCTAATTCACTAGAATCCACTTAATGCAGGGTTTTATTTAAGAATGTGTTTATAGCCTCATTTAGTATACAATGAGAATTACTTCCAATAATGATTTTATTTAAATTTAATTTTATTTATGTATGAAATGAAGTTAAAGGGTGAGAGAAAGGAAAAGTTCATTCAATCAAATTTGCAGTATTTTACTCTAAAAATTAAAAGGTGGAATCAATGGGAGCCACCTCTTACTTTTGTTTCACTTTTCTAAGCATATCGCGTCGTTCAGTTAACCCATTATTAACCTTATTTGAATCTTTTTTGCTTGATGTGAAACACAGAAGAATTTGGGTTGTTTTCCCAACAGAGAGAATAAAAGTTCTTTAACAGTAATGCAATTTTCTTTTCCACAAAATTCTTAAATAATGTAAAATTAACGTAAGTATGACTTTTCACAATGAATCTTCCTATGTTAAGAACACGAGCCAGGAAAAATACTGCAGACAAATCAGCCGGCTCTTATACGATAGTAAAGTCTTCTTAGCAAGGTTCACACACCTGTACGTTTGTAGAAGGTACTAACGAGTGCTTCATTTATGTGTAGGCACCGACCGGTCTGTTGCTTGGATTTCCTGAACACTACTCTTATTTTTAGGAAGATTTTCTTTCTACCAGAATATGGCAAGTATTATCTTCATATTATCTGGTGACAAAAAATGCCTTAGGTATGTGATCTGCAGGTGGTACCCAAGGAATCTTCATGTTGGGGAAGAAGGTTTTCTGTTACCAGGTTTAAACTTTATTCTGGTTGTTCAGAGTGAACATTCTGAGTTGCACTACACTGTTTGTTCACAGATTAAGTTGCCTGAGATACAACCTTTTCTTTTGAAAACGATTTTCCTTTCTCATTTGTGACTTTTTTGAAATGTTGCACCAGGAACACTCCACGCATTTTACATCTTCATTGTGCTAATGTAATGTCTAGCTCATTTCCAGTAAATACATTGCTGCAGATTCAGAAAGACAGAAAGGGAGGAAGGAAAGAAGGAAGGAAGGAAGGAAGGAAGGAAGGAAGGAAGGAAGGAAGGAAGGAAGGAAGGAAGACCTTGCGAGCAAGGAAGCTAATCGTTCTCTTGCAAAATATTTAGAAATCTGCCCTGTGTTTTTTCACAATTTGCACCCACCTCAAACTGTTTTCTCCACTGTCATCCTGGTTCTCCCTCACTCTCCCCGACACCCACGGAAGCTGGGACATTCAAGTATTAGCAGCACTGCTCACACACATGGGTCCAGTTATGGGGAGAGGGAGGTAGAGCATCATGAGAGATGCTGCGTGGTCCTCAGGGCTTACCACATTCGCAATACTACATTTATCAATTCAAATGTTATTTTTATTATTGAAACTTAAGTCTTGAACAGATTAATTATAAATCAAATAGGTTGTATAACACTAGCTGAAAAAGCATAGAACAGAAAGATATGGGTCGGAAGCCCCAGGAAGTCGCCTGGGCCAAGAGGAAGGAAAGATACAAAGATCAAACTGGATTAAGCCAGATTACATCACAGCTTTATCTCTCAGAGGGTTTGTAAAGTGTTTAAAGGATGACATAATTTGAAATGTGCCTCTGAACTTCAGATGTGTTTAAGTGTGTCAACCATGATTAACATGTTTCTTTAGGAAACAAGAAAATATTTATTGACTACATTGACAAGAGCATTCAAATCTAAGGAGAATAAAAATGATGAACCTTTATTTTATTATAAGAAAATAAAAGCAGGGACATCCCTACAGGAGTCAGACAGACAAAAGGTGGCAGGGATTTAACCACAGTGTTTATGAAACATGGCTGTAGTACTAGGCCTTGCAGACATTTTCCTGTGAAGACCAAGTTGTTTTTTTTTTTCCCCTAACCCACTGCATTTAATTAAGTGCATCTGCCAAACTAAAGAGAACTTTGAAATTATGAACACACATAATTCTGAAAACTTCAGCTGCTCGTCACGTACATTTTGCCATTGCTCCCACACAGTGGTTTTAGAAAAAAAAAAAAAAAAAGAAAGTACATCTGGGTGATTGAGCTTCTTCTAAATTCTTTCTGAAAGAGTATCTTTTATTTCTTTTACAAAACATAAATACTTTTCTTACAAAAAATATGTAGTAGCATAGACTTTGGGGCATGTATGTGTGCAAAATTGTCAGAGCAAAACTTACTGAGCACAGTAAAAACAAAAAGTAGGTCATTGGAGCAGTTCTTACAGGCTATCTGTCCTAGATTTCTTCAGTCCATTAAAATGACTAAATTTTAATGTTTTATCTTAGTCACCACAGTTCACTGACCTTACCATTTTTTTATTAACTGGATGGGAGTTTTTGAGAAGATTGATAACATTTCTTAAAAAAAAAAAAAAACTTTACTTATAGCTATTAACATAGTAATGTGCCCAAGAGGTCTCTGCCCTGAATAGTGTGGTCTGACCCCTGATGCGCTACCATTTCCTGCAGAAGAGAGTCTAGCAGAATTGAAACATTGTACAGTGGAAATTACAAACTAGTAATGAGAGGGCCAATACTGTATATTACCAAAGAAAGCAAAAAAGCATTGCTTATTATTCTCTGAACAATATTATTGATGATCAACAAAGGAACACACTTCTGTAAACCATGCCTTTGTAAAAAAAAATGAATAAATTTCTCTTTACCGCACACATTAATATGGATAGCTTCTTTTGAGTGGGTGCTTTAACATGACTTCCTTCTGAAGTAGTTTATTTGAATATAATTTTTAAAAAACTTAAAGACCTTGCCAGATTCATGATATTAAATTATAAAGATGATTTTCATCACTGGCCATCGCTTCCATTGGTGAAGATTTTAAAGGTACTTTTGATTAATTCTAAGTTGTAATCTTTCTCAGTAGAGAAAAGGTGGTTTACAGAATGTAAAGTCAGAATTGACAGGCTTTTAAATAAGAATGAGTTGTTACTACCACTGTGGTTTCTAAGTACAGAATCTTACACTAAACTATTTCACTGGAAAGACTTTCACATCATAACTTTTCTAGGACAGTGGCTCCCAATATTCATTTGATTGGTGTTTTGAATTTATTTCTAGTAAAATTCATAAATGAAATATGGTGGGCACTATACAATTTGAATACACTGGTAAACAAAGGTCTCTCCGCCGTCCACTTCTCCATGTCTTCTATTTAGGAGAACTTCTAATACAGTTGGGATGGGTCTTAGAGGTAGAAGAAAATTTAAATGTAGCATACAGACAAAGGCAAGTTCTATAAGAAATGGTCCAAGTCCTGGCTTTGGAAAGACAAACTCCCTTTCTATTGTATAATAGGAGGGTGACAAGTTCTGACATATTTGGGAAGAGTCAGTTTGCAGAGGAGGTTTACAAAAAGAGCTGACTTGGCATATGTCTAATAATTTTTTGTGAAATCTAAAGGCAGCTATTTGATTGTTAAGGAAAAAGTATGAAATAACAAACTATCTTGGGAAAAACAGGAAATTTTTTAAACAAATGGAAAATAGATTAGGGCATAATTTTTAAGTGTCATGAATAACAGCATAAAAGGCTTGAATTTCTACAACTTAGAAAGTGAATCATTTTCTTTCATTTGAAACTTGAAATGATAGCTGTTAGATTTGCAAATAACCACTCATGGATAACACTAATGAGAACTACTTTATTAAGGGTGAAAATCAGGTTTTAATACAATTAAATTTTAAAAATTCAGGGCTATGAATGTAGCTGTGTGTGAACACCCAAGGTTCCGGCCCTGGTAACAGGATTAAAAAATAAAATTTGGTTTGAAGAGCTCAAAACAAACATTTAAATCATTTTATTATCATAGTATTTTATGATTATTTAAGAATAAAGGAAGCAGTTTGCCACATTCTATACACGGGCCTTTCTTTGCAGCCATTAAGACCTGAGGTACTTTCTTTCATTTAAAATCCTACATCTTACTATTCATTTTTTATTCTAGTGTCCTTAGAATTAAACTTTGCTTATAAAATTATATATAGTAAATATATACATATATTAAAAACACAGATACAGAGATAGATTCTGGAAAATGTGTCTTATTGCTATTCAATTAATTACTGAGATATCTTACAAATTAATTACATTATAACATTTAAAATTCTGACTTTCATCTACAAAACAGAATATAAAATAAACACAATCTTACCTTTACAGGAGAAATCAAGCCTATAACTTGAGAATAGTAAGAGTTATGAAGCTTATTACTTCTCTAATTTTAGTTGAGTATTTCTCATCTATAACGTGGAAGCCACAGAATATTGCCCAAGTCAACTATAGTGACACCAAGTTTATACAATATAAAGTATTTCTTAATGTGTTGATTTTTTTTCACTGCAGACATAAAAATGTATGTTTTATCCCAGAGAGAGAGACATCCCCCCATCATTTCCATTCACCACACATAGATATTAAAAGGCCGGGGTGACAAAAGCAGTGATAATAATTCCTGAAAACACCAACTCACTTATCCTTGTCATTGTAAAAGGTCATAAACATGTTTTATCCTGTCACATTTCAGAAGTATAAAATAATGTGTGGGCATATGTGTGTGTTAAAATTTTGTGAAGTATAAATTTAAACATAATCTAGTATTTTAATTATGAATACTCGGTTTACTTTTTAATATTAAAACGAATAAAATTTCTGCCTAGATTATTGCTAACTCATATGTCCTAATTTTCATTTATGACCATTTCTTTGAAACAAACAATGGAAATGCCAAATGCCCCTGCTCTCCTTAGCAGATGACTCAGTGGTTACTGACAATGGAATACAGATGACAACATGTGACAATGATACGAGCTCTCTTTCTTATAATTTGCACTCATCTGTTCAGTTTTTTACAGGAAGTTACCATGTGCCTATTGGATGTCTAAGATACTCTTCAATAGATTTAATGATGTAACTTCAAAAAACTGACTTGTATACTACTCAGAATATTTTCAAAATTATGAAAATAGAAACTATACAAATAATTTAGGATGCATGTAGTTGTCAACAAGGAAGAAAGCCAACAAATAATTGGGACTTTTGAATAATTGTCCCATATAGAGGTGCTAGGCAGAAGATCTTAGCAATTGCATAAGAGATGTCAACAAGAAAAATTAATAAAAGCACAGCAATTAGATTTTTCTACATTCAAAAGATCACTTTCACAACTTAGGAGATAAACTGCTACATGATAATGCAGAATATGGTTAAGATAAGAAATGAGATCAGAAGAGACAATGAAAAATAGTAATAGATGATTAAAATGTGAAATGGACACAGAAATAAAAGTTATTCAGGAGGACAAGATGGCATTTAACATGAAAAGGAAGGAGAAGATGCGTAGAGTGGTTCCTCAGATTTCCATTTGGGCAACTAAGTGGGTAATGTAGTGAAATAGAAAAAGGGAATCCAGGCAGAAAGACAGGTTTGTGTGGGATGGGAAGATATGTTCATTCAAATTAAAATGAAAATATCATGTTGTGGCTACATTAAATGAGAGTGCTTTGTATAAAATTAAGTTTGTTTCTTTGTATTAGTCACAGCACATTTATCTGTTCAAGGACAATTATTACAGAATAATAAAAGTAAGAGAGAGAAGTGGCTAGGATTGGACACAATACATCAAACACGTGTCATCCCAGCTCTTAAGAAGTTTACTGAATGAGAGTTTTAAAAATAAGTTACATGAAAAACTAGCAGTATCAGAAAAGCTGCCTGAAACTAATAAAAAAGTTTACTTAAGAAAGATTACATCCGATAGTAAGTTTCAGGAAATGCACTTAAGAAAAGGAAAAATGGATTTATAATAAACAATACCTGAAAGAACAAATAGGATTGTGATACATGGAGTGTACAGGAAGTACACTCTAAATGAGGGCAGAAAAGGTCGTAAGTGTGGGGGGCAATCTACACAGAAATACCTAACTTTTACCCAATTTGACTGGCAGACAGCTTGTATCTAAGATAATAGTACACAATTATATTAGAAGCGACATTTGATCTTGAAAAAGGACAGAGAATCAGAATTTGTCTTAGTGGGGATTAGAATCTACTTTGATATTCTGAGAAGAGAAATGAAGAACCTACCAGTTCTGTTCTTATTAAGATTAATTTTGACTGTGCCCTTCAGGGAAGAAATCATTTAAGGGGTATTTGGGCTTCCTAGAAAAATGTCATTTAATATTCAGGAAAAAAGAGGAGGGGACCAGTTCACAAGTTTTACTTGATATTAACAGCTGACAGAAATGAAATAAATGATGTCACTTGTGTTTCAAACCGGAATCACTGGGCACATTGCAGAGACATTTACTGAAATTGGCAAGATAAGAAATAATTGTTTTAGGTGAAAATAATGTTGTTATTCATGTATAAATTGCACTGGGTATTGAAATAACGTTGTCTAAGCAGTCCTTCACAAGTAGGAAACAAAAGTCAAAAAGAGTTTAGGCCTGAAATTGTGTATTTGTAGAACAATAAAAATCAAAAAATACGATGCCTATTGCCAGAAGAGTGATATGTTCTTAATTGCCTATTTATGATGTGTGTTTCCTTTCAGATGGCCTAACTCCATAGCTGCAGACAAAATTGCAACCTATAAACCTAGAATGTATTGTTTGGTCAATCTCTATCACTTTTGAAGATACAAAGTCATTTAAGCAACTTCAAGCAGCAGAAACTAAAATAAGGATCAGATGAGAAAAAGGAGGCCTATGTAGACACATGGGAATAAGATCCAGAGCAGAATTCTACAGAAATTACATCTGGACTCAAGACAAGCTTGGGAATTTCAGAAGAAGAAGTTACAATTCTACAATTAAATTATGCTACTGTTTTTCTGTGCCTCCTTTTTTTTGAGTCTTTCTCCTTTTCTGTATCTTACAAACTGAATTTATGTTTTTAACTCTTTTTACTACTTTATATCTTAGGTTTACTAATAATTTTTGCATTCTCGTAACTTCTGCTTTATGATGAACCATGATTTTTTAAATTTTATTTTATTTTATTTTGAGGCAGCAACTTGCGATATAGTCCAGGCTGGTCCTGAACCCACTATGTAGCTCAGACTGGTCTTGAATTCATAGCGATTCTCCTGCTTCAGCCTCCCAGGTGCTGAGATTGCAGGCATGCATGACCAACCTCAGGTTATGTGTTTCTGGGGAATCGAACCCAGGGCCATGTACTTGTCACTGTGATATTCCTCCAGTTCCACTCATGATTCTTATATAAATTCATGATGTCTTCATATCCTTTCATTTCTAGCTCTTTCTCTTGTTACCTTACAAATTTTCTCTGTAGATGTTAACATCTACTTGGAAATGCACAAAGCTTTGGCTCCAATTCATCCCAGTTTTTGCAGAAGTTTTTAAGCCAGCTCGTCTTACTGGCTTTCTGGCCAGTCTATAAATTCCCTGACCTAGGTCATCTGTCTAACATTGGTCCAGTAATTTAAAGTGATCTGGGCAAAGGATATCATGAGAGAAACTAGGATCTTAGTTTTACCTTTCTATTACAAACCATGGGTACAATTGAGGCATCTAATACAAATTGATTTTTCCATTAATGCCTAATAATTCATATACTTAATTTAAAATGGTTCAACATATATATTTTCCCAAAAGAATGCTAGAAATATAGGGTATAACTATATTAAATACTGTGGAAACTAAATGATTACATTAAAGTAAAAAAGGGTTCCTCACAATATATAAGTGGAGCATTTAAAAATAAAACCAATTGCTTATTATTAACTGTCTTGTGATTATATTGAATTTATAGTTAAATTGATGCACCTGATGTGAATATGTTGTTTGACTTTAACTTAGAAATTACTAAAATGTAGAAGCTAATTTTGTTTTATCATATAATCTATAGGCATTCTTTTGTTATTTTATAAGTATATTTTCTTCTCCCAATTACAGGATATATACTTCACAGCATGAAGTAAGTTGCAAGTTAATATTGTATTCTTCCACAAAGGTTAATAATTTCAAGGCATGCACTTCTATTTATTTACCTTTGGTGCTAAATATATGACCCATGGGCAGCTATTGCACTTAAAGGACTACTGTTGGACATCTGATTGATCTCAAGTCTTATAAATTCATGTTTCTCAATTGAAATTTCAGATTTGACATTTAGTTCCTACATATAGGCAAGTACACACACATTATGAAATGCTTGTATATTGTAATTAATGTTTCTGGCTCTCAAAGTCTCATAAATGATAAAGGAATTGATCTAAGGCAAGTTTGTAATCAAATAAATATATATAATTTCTCTTTCCTGTCTCATATTGTTCAGCATTACCTCTTTTTTTTTAACTCCTTAGGAACCTTGAGTTATACATAATAGAAGTTACAGCAAGATGCTTTAGGCCTTCTTCCTGACTCATTCTTGTAGTATGAAAGCATCTGTATACTGATTATTTTGTTCTTTCTCATTTGTGTAATGTTAATTTATGTGTCTGTTAATTAACTCTCAACAGCTAATAGTGTACCCAAAAGAGAACCAGATTCTGTACATTTACTCACTATATATATATATATATATATATATATATATATATATATATATATACATGGATTCTGAAGATCAGCAGGCAATTTTTATGTCATTAAAATTTATAATTACTTTTTCCTATTTAACTATTCTTCAACTTAACAGTACAGTCAAAAAAAGAAAAATACTAAACATTTATATTTTAAACCAGTATAGTGACCACTGAGAAATAGCTCCTTTTACACTCATAAAAAAATCAAAGATACTATATATTTCCACATATAATTAAAAACCAGTGGGGAAAGTAGTATGCAGTCACTGGTAATTTCAAAATGAATAAGGTCATCTTCTTGACTTTCAAACATTTACAATCTAAATGGGACAAAAAAAGTTCAAATAAACAGATGAAGTTTATAAGACACATCTTAGAAGGTCAACACAAATTTTTAAAAATTTTTATACACATTACTTTTTTGGTAATTCATCCCATTTCTATTTTGACTCCCATTCTGCTGGCTAACACACAATTTCAGAATCTTAGTAAACTTACTGTAACTTCAGGAAAACTTCTCATTTCTTCAGCCAATTCAAGATTTCCTTGGTCAATTCAACTCTACCTTCCCAATGAAAACTGAGCTAGAACTTCAATCCAAGATTACTGTGTCCAAATACAGATGAAGAGGCAGTGGCAATAGAAAAGAGGATATCTGCTCCTGACTTACACCATCTACCTACAAAAGGCTCAATTAAAAACACCCAGTTCTCACTAGTTCTCAAGTTGTTGGTCTGTGCAAGTTGCTACTTTTCCTGCCTTAATCCTATTAAACCTTAACCTACACATCCGGGGCTCAGGTATTTTGAGCCCTTCTGAGGCGTGTAGCAAACACTGAGTCATTCACACTATCCTGAGTACAAGAGAACTTTTGAGCTGGCCCCAGATACTTCTGCTCAGCTACTGTATTCACTCATATCTTCTTTGCTACTACAGCCTCTCAGAGCACTATCTGGAAACCACATCCATGTCCCTTTTGCTCTCACTTTACCTAGGTTTTCCTCTATAATTTCTAACAGATAAAAGGCAAGTTGCTGAGACCCAACATATATTCTTAGGGAGTCCCATGGCCCAGCCCTCCTTACCTCCATTCTCCATCTCCCACGTCTCCACTCCTTCCCCTAAAATGAGACCATTTTTCCGTTAGATCATCATTCATTTTTCCAACTCTCCAAGTGTGATTTATTGACATGAAAGTGATACTCTGCGTCTTACAAAAGTTAGGTTTGGGAGTTCAAAAACCAAGATGCTTTTTCCCCAGAAATTAAAACAATTTTATAATTTTTTTTCTTTTCATTTTACGGCATCCTCACTCTAAATAAAAGGATGTTTCACTGTCTACTGTGAATAAGCAACAATTTACATGGATAAAAGAGATTGCTAGAGATAAAAGATACATCCTTTGATAAGGAAAGGAGTCTAACTTTGACGTGAGCATGGACTCCACTAAGGGCCAAGAAAGGAAACTATTTCCACCACTGCCAAGTTTGAGAAAGGGAAGAGCCAAGCTGTGGCTTCACTGAGCACATTCTACTAAGCTGAGTTGTGAAGGGGAAGAAGGATTTCCACAAGGTATTATTTTGCATATCATTACTTATTCAAACAAATAGATACATATTTGAATTTCAATGAAAACAAGTGTATCAGTTACACTGAAAAAGAGGAGTAAGAGGGGGAACAGAAAAGTGAAGTGAGTAGGGGACGAGGTAAGAAAGGGAGACCAAGAGATCAGAATGACACGCACAAACCCTGGGATGGAAGCTTTTGGTAGATGGCCGACTTTGGAGAACCTGATGAAAGTGAAAAAGGAAGCAATGAGAGTCATCAGGTTCACGAGGGCAAGATTAGAATCACTACCCTTGGCAAGAATATTGGGTTTTATCCTAGTGGGAACAGACTCTTAATAAATAACAAAACTATTGAAATAGCCAAGTAATACAGTCAGATATCGTATCATTTAGATGATAATTCTGATGGCCACATGGAAAGCTGACTGGAGAAGACTATATAAAAAGAGAATAATTAGACAATAAAAATACCCAGACAAAAATTGCGGTAACCTTGAACAGTGCAATAATGATGGAAAGTTCCCCTACCTGAAAAATGTTGAGTTACATTGAGAAGATTAAGTGGCAATTCTAACAAATGCTAAAATTTTCACATGTAATTACAGAGGATACAAAGTCCTATGACAGGCCATCTTCAGGCTACAGAACCAGGAAAGATGACTCAAGACAAATTCAAAACCTCAGAACCAGGAAAGCTGATGGCATAATTCTCTGCTCAAGGTCAGAGGCCTGCCAGGTAGGGGAGAGGTCACATCCAACTTCTAAGCTCCAAAGACTAAAGAATCTTGAGGTCTATTGAGTACTAATGTCCGAGAATAGAAGAATGGTGTTTTAGCTGTAGGAAAGAATTTGCCTTTTCCCTGCTCTTTCATTCTAACCCAGCTTCCACATTTTAGAAGTTTCTACCACGTAGAGATCTTCACGGCTCACCTGACAAATTCGCCTACAAATCTCCTCTGCTTCATTTTCACAGACACGCCCAGAAATAATGCTTTATCAGCTACCAAAATGTCTCTAAATCCAGGTAAGCTGACATGTAAAATTAACCGGCATAGCTCTTTCATTTTGGTCTTTAGAAAAAACTAATCTGAGCATGCTATTTTGTTTCCTGCCAGCTTCTTAGTTGGAAAAATGACAACATTAACTAAAGTAGAGATTACAGGCAAAGAAGCACTTAAAAAAAAACTAGTATAATTTCCATTCCTACTTTCTAGTGTCACCCTATTTCTGGAGATGTAGAATTATATTGATCCAAGGTTCGCATATGTGTTATACAGACTGTTAAGACTCTTTCCAAAGTATCTTACGGTCAATTGTCTCTTCATAAAAATATTAAAAAGTTATTTGCTTCTTTTATGGTGTTCTCATTTGTATCAATAATACAGAAGGAAGATAATAATAACCTTATAATGTCTTAAAATTATTAAAAGGCTTTTCACTTCTACATACTCAGTTAATTTTTTAAAAACAGCATAACTTATTTTTGTGAATAAGCAGTACTAATTGTTAATAAAATTACAATTGAATACATTCTGCCCTGCAAACCCAAGCATGATGGTTGTCTCAGAGAAAACCTCTCTTGTGTGGCATAAGCTGTATGTTAAACTGGACACTTTTTCACTGAACACCATTTTTAATTGAAAGAGCAACTGATAGACAAACTATGGTTACTCATAATTGAATATATGACATATTTTTCCTCAGAAATAAATGAAATAAGCATGTTATTAAGGAGTAAACAACAGACAGAATTTATTTCCAATGACAAAATGTAAGCTTTCAAACTGAAATTAAAATTTTGGAATACTAATTTGAATCTCTGACTTGGCCACCATTTCTGAAAAGATTCATGATGATTTTAACAAACATAGTATGTGATATTGTATAGTTAAATATGTCTGCATAACTCAGTGAACTAATATTTACGTTTGCAAAAAAATAGATTTATCATATTACAAAATCATGCATGGATAAAAGTTCCATTCAAAACTCAAGACAGATGAATAAACTTATTTTAATATGTGTATTTAATCTGTAGCAAGAATAAACTTATATTAATATGCATATTTAATCTGTAGTAACAACTCAAGACAAAACAACTAAATTTATTATAATAGTCAATTAAACTTACAAAAATTTATTGATATGTATTCAGATTACATACTGAAAGTTTAAGATATTGCTACCTGCTAAGTTTTGGTGTAGCCTAAATATAAAATGTAATTAGAAAAACCTATTAGTTGATTATTAAGTTAATACAACTATATATTTGTGTTAGGCTAGATTTATTTTACTATATCGGGGGTTATAATATAATTCTTTAATATAATTATTTTTATAAAATTGTAGCATTTACAATAGCAAGTAATAAGCTCTAGGTATTTAAACATAATGTATGTATTTTAAGATGTCACATAATAAATATATTATAAAAAATAAACACAGTTTATGCACCAAATTTTTGCTGACTTGACAACTCTTAAAAACAGTAAGTGTTCTAAGACCAAAATTCTTGAGAAATTGACATAACTAAAAGTAAACAATTTGACTGACATAACAACTCATTATAATTTACTTAAAAACCACCCGAGGGGGTTCCTTTGACCTGTCTCCACAACACGGAGCTTCGTGTCTTTAGTTCTGCACATGACAGCTCCAAATCAAGAGCATAACAAAGTCTGGAGGCCACTTGAACTGGAAGTCATCCAATCCTATCTCTTCCTCAACACTTCAGACCTGGGGGCTTATTGCAATTCACTTTAGCTTTAATCTCTGCAAAAATATTTACTTCAACTCATAAGATCTACATTATCTCCTGCCTATTTTCTCAGTGAAGACTTTCCTCTGTTTCCAAATCATTACTGGTATTCAGTTGCAAACATTCTGGTTTTGAAAGTGTGTATGAAATCCAAGTGGAAAACTGCAGCAAAGAGCATGGCGTGTGGAGGACGGAGGCTGAACCAGGCACATCTCTGAAGGGTCCCTTCAAATACGAACAAGAGCAAAAATTGAAGGGAGGAAATAGAATCCTAGGGAATGTGCATGTTTAGGGGACACACAGATAGGCATGAACCAGCAGAACAAACCAGGACATACAACTAAAGGGCTATGAGGAAAAACAATAGATCTGTACCTTGGAAGAGAATGTATGTTTGACGTACCAAGATCGATTAAATAAGGATTGAGAATTAGCACACTCAAAGGTCATTATTGACTTAAAGGAAAACATGTTTTGGCACAATCGTAAAGGCAAACCTTTAGCAAAAATGGAAGGTGAGAGGTTGGAACATTAAGCTTGAGCTAATATTTCCAGAAATCTGAACTTAACGTCAGAAATCCACAATAGTGTATATAAAAATATGTCTATGTATACAGATTGATATACTTTTGTTTTTGGTTTACTATTTAAGAAAAATCAAAAACCAATGAGCTGTGTACAGGGAGTGCAATAGGCATTGAATCAGTCTGCTAGGGCTGTCATAATCAAATACTGCTGACAAGGAGGCACAAACAAAATAAATGTATTTTCTCAAGATTCTGGAAGCCAGAAGTCCACAACTGAAATGCCAGAAGTCTTCTCAGGAGGTCTTTCTCCTTGGCTTGCAGAGGGTTACTTTCTCATTTTGTCCTCACTTGGTCTTTCCTCTGTGCAAACATTCTCCTGGTATCCTTCTGTTTTAAGAATATCAGTTCTATTGGATTAGAGCCCCACCCTAAGGAGCTCATGAACCTTTAATTGCCACCTTTTATAAGACTTATCTGCAAATACAGCTGCACTGGGAATTAAGAGTTTAAGCACTACACGTGAAATGTAGGAGGGTGGGCACAACTCAGAAGACCGCCTATGTGAAGTGATCTGACTTCTAAACATGAAAAGGGCAAACAAACAAACAAACAAAGAAAAGCAGAAAAGATGAAATTACAGATTAGGTCAACCTAAAAGCTAAAGCAGCACAGGAAATCCACCATATTCTACAAGACTGCAGCTGGTATGATCCAGTATGGCTAGAGCAGAAAATACTAAGGAGAAATCATGAAAACGAACTCAGAGCCATCTCATTCTGACAATGCTATCTTTCTATCAGAGACAGCTACAGCAGTGGTGACAGTGTCACAGAAATAATTAGTAATACATTGTTTTGCAGATGTTTACAATAATTTTTAAGGACTTTTATTATTAAAAATACATATGAAAAATGGCCTTGGTACTTTAGTTGATTTTCTCAAGGTTAGAATAAAACCTCTACTCTCTGGGTTTCTAGTTTTTTATAGGCATGGCTGCTTCAGGGACTCCAATGAGGTATGGCTTAAGAAAAATGCTCTTCCTTCTACGTCACTATGTATTTCATTGATGCAGTTCAGAAAACCTTTTAGTTTTGGTAATGTTAAAGAGGATGTATTTGCAGGAACGGATGCATAAAGTCAAGGTATTCTAGCAGATATACCTTGGTTTGTGTTCTTGTCTTCAACCAAAGGGACAAATTTCATGAGTGCCTTGAGATATTATTAAATTGCTTCTTGCTGCTCGCAATTAAAACTATCTCACAAACTTCAATAACAGGACAAAACCTGAAATGAAGAAGTTAGAGAAGATCAAAGCACAGGATTTTTCACTGTGCCTCTTGTAGCTCTGATGGAGAAGGGGAGATACACAAAGCAAAGTAAGCGGTCTTTATAAAATAAAATTGGCCCTTTGATGAGCAGCAAGAAAAGGGGAATTTTAAGAAGGATTTGTAAGGAACAGAGTAAGAAAGAGGCAAGCAAGGAACCGAATCTAGTCAATAACCTGAGTAAGTCTGGAAGGAGATCTTTCTTCAGAGCCTCAGGACAAAAACCTAGCCGGCGACATCTTGATTCTGTCACTGAGCTCATGGGATGAGAATAACACACATGAATCACAAGAAAGTTCTGATCTTTGAGAACTGTGATACAATAAATTTATATTGTTTTGACTCACTACATTTTTGGTAATTTTTTTTAACATGGCCTTAGAAGACTGATCCAGCTATAAACATTCTTACCCGACAGTGGGAAAAACTGAGTTTTAAATTCAGCTGGGAAAGCTCCATTAGGCTTTAAGCCTGGGAATATCCTTTATGGCTTTCATCTCTGTCCACTGGGATTTTAGCTCATGAAAGGGGGCTTGTGTTAGTAACTGAGTAGTTTTGTCAATCTTTACTTGCTGACATGAGAATTTTAAGGATCTGAGAGTATCCTTTGATTTCATAAAACTCTGTCCATTTCAGTCCCAGCTGAACCTAAAAGCTAAAGCTGTATCCTTTCATTTTCTCAGACTATACCCAGAAGAGGTCCAGATAGGCTCAAGTGAGTTCTATGTCCCAGCCATCACAAACCAAAATCAAAGTGGTGTTTTCTCTGGGACTTTAAGTTCTCTTCCAGCTTCATTATTGTAATTGCCAAAATCTGGTTCCTTGGAGTTGCAGGACAAAAGTATCTGTTTCTTTATTGGCGATTGGCTAGGGGTTGCCCTTGGCTTCTCCACACATTCTCCAAGGTTGTATTTGACCCTCTATATTCAAACTAATAGTGGAATTTCTCCTGCTCTGAATTATTTCATATTGAAAACAAATGGAGTATCTACCTATCTGTCATATATAGCTAGATACATGAAATACATATGTATAGTATTATATTTTTTTCTCTCTCGAGATCATCACTATTCTTGGGGTTAATTTCACTGCTTATGTTGAAAGAAAATTTTTTATTTTTACTAAGTATAAATATGAACTCTCATTTTGATATTACCTCACTGCAATGAACTTTTCAGCAATTGTTTCTGCTTTGGTCTCAAAGTAGAAGTGACTTATAATTATTTTCCTCTTTGTGGATTCTAGCTCATGCTATCAAATGGTAAAACCTTATTCTTCCTGAAGTTCAGGACCAGGGTAAGGGTTTCTTTTATATAATAGGTGTACATATCTAAAAGTCTTGCCTTTATCTTATCAATAACAGATTAAAGACTGAAATTCCGGGCACCTGTGCATGTGGTATTTTAAAATCCTTCTAGAAACAAATAAGGAATATGTATAAAAACACAAGTAATAAAATAGTCTTCATTCATTTCACTTGAAACTTAGCCAAATTAAACTGCCATGTATTATATTTGCTGACATCATAAGATTATATCAAATAAAAAATTTATCTTGAGAACATAAAACTGATGCCGATTATTAAGTTATAGTAGCTATTGATTTTTTAAATGTTCATTTGTTTCAACATGCTATTTTTTAAATAATATCATTTAACTCAACCTTTTTGTTTCAGGAAAGATTTTAATCACTAATGCCTCAGAGATTAAAAAAATTGCTACTTTTAAATTCCCTAGTTTAAAAGAATTTAATCAGTTCCAATATAGCTAAAACTAGAGCCTTTGTATAGAACCAGAAAAGAGAATATTATCACTTTGTTATGTACTAACTACAGAAGTATAGTTCTATTCAAAGTCAGATAAAAGACTTATTGAAAGTTGCCAGTTTCTGATCAACTATTATATTTTAAGCTTTCTCAGTCTTGACTTTAAAATCCTGTTATATTGAAAAAAAACAATTTTTATAAACAGAGAATCTATCACTGAGGAAAAACATCAGTATATATAGACATGTTTTTATCTTTAACTGCATGCTCCATTTATTCATCTTAAGTGGTACATTAAATTTAATCTCTAAAATTAGAAGCTACTTAAATCAGAATTTCTTAATCTGAGGTCCTGTAACACAGAAGGGAGTCATTTCTTTAAAGTTAACTTTGTGAGGGAGGGGTTTCTGGTGAAGAGTTCATATTATTTAGGAAATTTTTAAAGATTTCCATTTGTGTTATTTTGAAAACACATCTATAATATCTGGTATCTTATCCCACCCACAGGGTGGAACCTATTTCTCTTTGGTTGAATTGGGGAAGTTTTTGTGAGTCGATTTGACTTCAAAGTAGTGGGAGAAGTAATCGGAGGATGAATTGTAGAGCATAGGTCTCCAGAAGGTTCATGGAGACTTCCTTATCTCCTGAGGAACTGTGGACCACCTTTCTGTGAGGAAACTGGGGAGAAGGCCCATTTGCCCTACTCTCTACACAACCACCTTCGCTGACAACCCAAATGTAACGATACCAGCTGAGCATAACCACTTGGCAGAAGCCAGGGGAGACCAGCAAAACCACCAAGTCAGCCCACAGCAGAATGAGAAGTAATAAAAAAGGGTTTTTCTAAGCCATTAATCTCCAACTTACCATAACAAGAATCTATTACCTCACAAAAAGCTAGAAACAAGCACTTCTTTGAAAACTTTTTCTTCATCACAAAGCCTTTTGAAACCAAAGTCTAAATAATAAGATTTCTTTGGGAGTAAAATCGATCTATGCCAATGTTAATAAATGGAGCCCAAATATGAAACTCCAGACACTAGACTGAGAAGCAAAAGAGTTACCTGTCAGACAGGAGCACAAAATCTCATCCTGGCAAATTCATCTTGTTATTTTGGTTTATTCCAAATTCCTACATGATTTTTGAAATTTCTTGACAAATACATAGAAACTCCAATTTGAAGGATTTGTTTTCTCTTTGATTATGTTGGAAATTGAACTTATGACCTCATACATGCTATGTGAATGCTCTAACACTGAGCTGCATCTCCAACTTTCCAATTTGGGCTTTTAAAAGCTCTCATAAGGGAGAATTTGTCCTCAGAAAAATTGGTTATTGTATGTTCAGCATATCTAGACTTGAAAGTAATTATGTACCTACATTGTCTATATCTTCTTTGCTTTTTATCTCAGGTAGAGTATAACAATGAAGAGGGGAGGAATAAATATTTCATATAATAGTTAATATTTAATCAAAATGAGGTTCAAATTTAGAAAACCAATTTTTTTTTATTTGTTCCCAGAGTGTTGCTTCAAGTTTCACTATGGCACATGAAATTTCTAAGTATTGGCTAGCTTGCAATGTTAGTTTATGAAGTCTATTATTTCTTTGTAAAAATAATTTAAGTTTGAATAATTTCAGGCTTGTTATGTTTTACTAATCCTTTAGAATACATTTATATAAATGTTAGGACTTCCTGATTTCATTGAATTTTACATAAGGATTCTTACAACAGATGTTATTCTCACACCAAATAAATGAATGTAATAACACTGTAAATATGCTCTAACTTAAATATAGGTGGTGCTTCCGGGTCAGTTGTGCTATGGTTTGGATCTGGAGTTCCCTTCAAAGCTTAATGTATTTGGATGTCATGGGATTACTGTGGAACTTTGTGCTGCTGGGACGTAGGGGCTGTCTGAAAGGAGTGGATGTTTTGGGGTTTGAGCTGGCGAGATGGTGTCCTGAGATTGAGGGGTTGCTCAGGGCATCACTTTCAGGTGTTTGGTCTTGACTGCTGGGAAAGGAAGTGGAGGAATGGCCATCTACTCTGCCTGTTCTGGCCCAACCTGCAGCTTTAACTAAGTAAAGGAAGAAACAAGAAACTTTTGCTATAGCCTTCTTCCTGGGAAATCTCTGGCCTTGCCTGAGTCTTCGGACTCACTTGGCTCCTGCTTCATTTGGCTTCTGCCTGCAACTAGGTGACAGACCGCTCTCCAGCCTCTGCCATGAGTTTTCATGGCTTCCTGCTGGCCCAGGAATGGACTGTGTGAAATCTTCTGAAACTGTGAACTAAATAAATCTTTCCTTCTTTGAATTGTGGATGGAGGCATTCTGTCACAGCAATGAAAAAGTAACTAAGGCAATTGTCACTCAAGATTCACAGAAAAAAAAAGTTTTCTTTTCTGACTCATGATTTATTCTGATTGTCATGTGACATTAAAAGTTTGCTTAGCACATGCATGTTCATGAAAACAAATCTTTCAGTAATCAAGTTATTACTTGTTTTTCTATTAGAATTTCCCTTTCATTGTTAATGTCTACTGACTTCTTTTCAGTGTAACAGAAATGGTACGATTTTAACACAATTTTTTTGACCAGGGCCGGTTCACCCCTCCTTAAGTAACCTGGTGGTCCTCTGCCCCCAGGAGGTCACCATATGGATGTGGACCTTACAGTAGACACTCAATCCGCACAGTGCACTGGAGCACAGAGGTCCCAGACACAAGCGATCCTCCCGCCTCAGCCTCCAGGTCTGGGACTACAGGCATGCTCCACCATGCCCAGCTATTTTTAACACAAATTTTAAGTAGTTTCCTACTTAGAACATAGAAAGGAACAAATCAGAATCACCTGATGAATATAGACTTGAAGACAAATAACCTCTTACCACATGCCAAAAAGGTAAAATTCATTTAATTCCTTTTGAATCATGACTTAGTTATTTCTCTAATATGTAAATGAAATGTTTGATATTTATTATAACTTCCTACCCCTTCTCTCATTTATCAACAAATGACCCACTTGCTGATTTTATTGCAATTTTTCCCTATCATAACTTCTTGAGGAATTGCCTCAGTAACAATATGTAATGTGTCCAGGTAACATGATTTGTTTCCCTGCCTACCTCGCATTGCTCTGATGAATCACACATGAGTAAAAATGGGCTGAGAACTACTGGAAAAGTTTTACTTTTCTGACGTAGGTGCTGTTTCCTACCTATTCCAAACTCATCTTGTTCCTGTTTCTAATGTGCAAGAGAAGCCAGAAATAGAACACCACTTTGGGAACAACTGTCTTGGTTAGCCAAAGAGTGAGGAAATTCCCTAGATGTGTGACTTTTCATTTTAAAATAGAGACGACGAGGGTGGTTTAGGTATTTATCTGTTACTGGGACACACTACTCTGCATCTACAACTTAAGCTCACAGTTTCAGAAGGTCCCAGGCACGGGCAGCTGGCACTGGCAGAGCACAGCAGCTTGCAGCCTCACAAGAGGAAGCATCACACGCCTCTAGAGGAAGCTGGGCCAAGAGTGTGTAGCTTTCCAGGCCACACACCTGTAATATTTCCCATGCCTGTAATCCACCATACCTGTTATCCACTTCTCCCAACAAGGCCCTACCTCCTACCAGCATAGGAAATCATACTTCCCAAATCTCTGAGGCTTTTTGGGGACATTCCAAACCCAAACTGTAACGAACAGCCAACCTGAGGCATGTTTATTTTCCAACCAAGAAGTAACAATGAAGGTGAAAGTCATATATTCAGGATGGCAGAAGGAAAAGGTAGAAGGATGAGTTCTAGTGGCCTGTGGAGGTACCACGCAAGCCAGCTTTCTACTGCACAGGAGAAGTAAGCCAAGGTGAGGCAGAAGGATCACAAGCTCCAGGCCACACTGGAAAAATTAGCTAAATAAACAGAATTTTAAATGGGCTTGGGATAGAGTTGAGTGCAAAGTTCCCAGGTTCAATTGCCAGTTGACATATATATATATATATATATATATATATATATATATATATATATATATATGTATATGTATATGTATATATATATATATATATATGGAGAGAGAGAGAGGCATTCACATATCAAACCACTGCTTTGGTCTTTTGTTACACAAACTTGAACATGGTATCTAACTATATTCACAATGCTGATATATTCTAGCCCTTGTGAGACACACCACAGCTGATTTAAGGTGTGCAGTACATAGCCTGTGCAGCTAGCTCTATGTGGTGGCCCTGACCAAGACTATATTGTCCTAAAACCATGAACATCTAAATTATGATTTGAACTTTATTGACAATGATCTTTCTCAGACATACTTCATCTTGAAATAGCCTCAATTAGTATCTCCATTTGGTTTCCCCAACATGGTCTCTTAAGGAAAAAAAGAAAGAAAGAAAGAAAGAAAGAAAGAAAGAAAGAAAGAAAGAAAGAGGATTCCGTTTTTTTAAAAAGTGTAGGTCCTTAAGTGTAAAATTGATTTTTTTTTCCCTTTTCACCTCCTCCTCGCATCTATCCGTGTGATTTGACTGAGAACTATTTAATTTTATTATCTATGTTAGTCAGCTTTACATCACTGTTACCAAACACTGGAGGGGTGGGGGAAGAGAGAAATACATTTATTTTGGCTCAGATTTCAGGATGTGCATGATCAGCTGACTCCACTGCAGAAACAACAGGGTAAAAGAGTATAGTGGAGGAAAAGAGTTTAACTTGTAGGTAGCCAGGAAGAAAGACAGACACAGAGAGGGCAGCAGGTGGGGGAGCGGCTGGGGACACAAGCCTGTAAAGGCTAGCTTCCTCCTTCCTCGGATTTTTTTTTCCCACCTGTGCCTGTCTTTTGAGGCAGGTCTCTCAGTTTGCAGTCCCACAAAGTACTCATCTCTGGAAATTCTCTCTCTCTCTCTCTCTCTCTCTCTCTCTCTCTCTCTCTCTCTCTCTCTCTCTCTCTCTCTCTCTCTCTCACACACACACACACACACACACACACACACACACACAGAATTGTGCTTTGCTGACTTCCTAGGTGTTTCTAAATTCAATCAACTTGACAATCAAGATTAATCATGGCAGGATCTTTTTTGAGACAGTAATGATAAATTTGATAGGAATGACACATAATATATGACTCTTGGGTTCTAGTAGCTAATTACCTCCAGTTTAAATTCTGAAATTTTAAATAAATTAATTTGTTCACTTGAGTAATGAGTGTGTGTGTGTGTGTGTGTGTGTGTGTGTGTGTTTGTATAATTATCCCAGTAATGTATTTTTTTAACAATAGAGAATCTTGTTTACAAAAGTTAAAATAGGCACTCAGAACTTAAATGTTATCAAGAAATGTGCTTCTAATTTAGATTCTCTCATACAACAGTTACATGTAAATTTCTGCAGGTGAACTGGTGAGTCTCTTATTACAAAACTTGATGCTACAACTAGATGGTTTTCTGATTGGCTACAGTCAAAGTTCCTGTATTGACCAATAGTTTCTAAAGTGTGTAGAATCCACCGTGGAGAGAAATAACACTTGGAAATAAACATTATCTTATATTCACTCAATATGAATTTAAAATTACCAAAGACAACTAGAATGGTATAAGTAAAGAAATGTTTTAGTTTGCAAGAGCTATATCAATGACCCAAGAAAACAAATGAACTGACAGAAGCTGTGGTATTTCCTAAAGATTTTGGGTATCTCTCAATCTCTCATAGAAACTGCTTGGGGTCAAGCAAGCTTTGGATATTTTTTTCAGACTTTTTTTTTTTTTTTTTTTTTTTTTAGATTGGGCTTGTAAACAATGAGATACTGTGGGGACAGGACCCAAAGTAAACACAAAGTAGACACATTTATGTCTTATTTTTACACACATATCCTGCAGGTGATTTTTTTTTACCATATCTTAGTGCTCCTGCATTTTGACCATGACTAATTACATGAGGTTTTGGGTAGAATTTTCCACCTGTGGTATCATGTCAGCATTCAAAAATTTCATAGTTTGCGTATTTCAGATTTTAGATTTCTGGGTTATGTATGCTCAACCTGTTACTTGTGGAATGCTAGGTGATTTGTTGTTCCATCAGATAGTGCTTAAGTTACTCATTACTCTATAACACAAAACCCCCACAGAATAGAGCCTTGAGACAGCAATCGTTTCCATAGCCATGGTGTTTCTGACACGCCACATGGCTCATCTAGACAATTCTTTCCCTGGTCTTATTTGGACATCTTCCTAAAGTTTCAGTTAATTGTGGCCAAGGCTGGAGTTATCAGAGAACCCACTGCCTACTGGGACAGTGGGCTATTTGTTCCTCTCCATCTTTTCTTATGATCTTGGGACTTCTGCCTGTAGTCTCTCTCCTATGGTCTCTTCAACTAGGTAGTAAGACTCATGAAGGTCCTTAAAAGTAACCATCCCAAGGTAGGACATGGAAACAAACAGTCCTTTTCGAATCTAGGCCTGGAGTGGACACATTGTCACTTCTGCCACCTTTATATCACAGGCCAAGAAAACGCAAGGAGAAGTGACTACTCAAGGACACAAACTCCAGGACGGATTGTTCGGCCTCCAGAAACTACACTTAGTAACAATATTGGGGAAAAAGGTATAAAAATGTTGCTTCCTTTTTTAAGAGTACGGTAATCTATAAACATATTTCTTTGAGAATAATTGTAGGGTGATATTTTAATACATTCTAAAACAGCAATCATCTTAGAAAGGCATCATGTTTTATAGTTAAGACACTTGACATACAGTGCTCTGCAACCAGTTCAATCTAGGCTTGGGAATTTGGTTACAGTTTTGTGTTAGAATTTTCAAAGACAGGAAGAGCTTAGTCGAAATTAAATGAAAATAAAAATAAATTTTAAATTTTAAAAACACAAAGGATAGATCATATATAAGGCTGACTGAGAGTGCTAATAGAAAGTATAGGCACTGACATAAAACTTAGCAGTCAGAGAATCATTAGTTATATCTTGGTGGACATTTAACACCCAGGCTAGCTTAGAAAACACAACTAAACTTTCTGAGAAGTTAGCAAGCCTGCCACAGCACAGTGTGACTGAGGTCCAGGAAACATGTGTAGAATGGGAAGTGAGGGACTTCAAGGCACCTCTGTGACCTTAGGAAAACCTCTTATAAGGTGTGTCACTCACACAGACTCTTTGTTCAGTTAATTTTATGCCTTTTAATACATTATATTAATCTTCTAAATTAATACTGCTCCCTTCCTGAGTCTACCAATGCTGTGGCATATTGCCTTAGCAAGTGTCTGACACTGGAAAAATAAAAAAACAGGGTGTGGCTTTAGAAGAGCAGAAAGGCTGAAGACAGGAAATAAAGTAGCCTCTACCATTTATGCAGTAACTCCTCAATGAGTATGTGCAACAAACCATGTGATTAGTTTTTCTAATGTGAACGCATAGTGGATGTAAAAAGTTTTGAAAATTCACTTTGACAAATAACAGCATTAGTTTCAAATTAGTATAATTAAATATAATTATTGCTATTATTATGGCCAAATGGCAGAAGAATCGGGAATCTAACTTATAGTTAAGCTGCTTTTGGATATTTTAAATGTGGTTCAGGAAACACTTACATATATCAGAATGAAAGGCTTGACGAAGCGTTAAGGGTGACTTCATAGATGAGGTTCAGTCATTTAAACCCTATCCAATCCTGCTGTAGAAGAAAAGGAGAGAAAAAAATCAATCATGAGAACCCAATCTACAGGAGGCATATGTCTGTTAGAAGATATTAATTAGCTATTTAAAAATCTTTGCCACAGGACTACAAGAATGGCACAGTGGTTAAAGAGCAAGCGCAAGGCCCTGGGTTTAATTTCCAGCAGCACAGAGAGCTGGGCGTGATGGCACAGGCCTGCAAAGGAAGGCTGAAGCAGGAGGACTGCTCAGTCTAAGACTAGTCTGGACAATCTAGTGAGTTCAGGATCAGCCTGGGCTACAGAGTGAGACATTTTCTCAAAAAAAAAAAAGGGAAAAAAAAACTTTTGCCACATATGAGAGGGAGACAAAAATATGAATTTTGAATTCACGTTATTTTATGTATTACGAGCATGATTTTGAGGGACTACCAAGAGCTTCTGCTCTAACAAGAGCCTGTGGAACCAGGTGACCAGCTCTTTGTAGCCAGGAACTTAGCAACAGTAGCCACCAAGTCACCATACTTTTTGGCAAGTAGTTCTGCAAAAATAAATTTTATTGGGGGTTCGTTAATTCTTCGAAGGAAAGGGCTATAACTTACACATTTTATAAGCAAAAGCTATTTTTAGGCATATGTTCAAGAACAGGATTGAAGGCGGCTGCCCACAAGTACTTATAAAATGCAAAACTTAAATAAGCATTCTTCTAAAAGACTATTTAGGAGGACGACCACAACTCGCTGTTCCTATCACTATACTCTGTCAGTGAAATCCTCTCTACAGTCTTGGTCTCCATCAAGTCCAATCAACATAGCCAACATAATGTGCGTGTTTAATTTTTATGCTTTTATTAAAAGTAGCATTCAAGTAATATGGAACTGGCTTGATAGACTGTCACTGTTTTATTTTCAGCTTCTGCTATGTTCAATAATGTGTAAGATAACATGAAGAGAATTCTTTAAGTTTGTGGGAAAAACTGAAAAGCTGCCAGTAATCGTTTTTCCTAGCTCTTTGCAGACTCAAACTATTGTAGCTCCTTCCTAAGATAGATTATATATATATATATATATATATATATATATATATATATATATACATACATACATATATATATATATATATATCTTAAAATGATAACTGGCATATTCACATATACACATACACACAATAGCTCATGGACTTGGTAGTAATCCGAGAAATCTGGAATGCTGCTGTGTTGCTAGATACTTCATGCTCCAGGATGCTACTCCTGAGATTTAACAGTAAATGTGGAAAATTAAATGTGAGGTGTATCTGAAATAAGTGAAATAGAGATTTTATCAATCTGCAGTAGCACAGCCAGCCGGTAGGCTGAATGCTAGTAGAGTTCTCTATAGGCATAGTTTGAAAGACAGTTGGTGCTAACCTCAAAAGCATCAACAGCACTACTTTGCAAATAAATTAAGAGGGTTTAAAATGTGTCCTTTCATTTCCTTGTATTGTAGGTATATACAGTCTTCAGGTATTGTAATGAATGAAAATAGGGCTCACAGACAGAAATTGAAATTTATCTCTGCTAAACCAAAACAAACAAAAAATGAGTGTACTGTATAACAGGATCATGAACATTATAAAGACCTAATTCTGAAATTTATAATTGTGCTTTGGAATACTTCAAGTGATGGGCAGAATCTTTTGATGGAACTGTTGCTTCTAACTGGATAAACATATATTCCATACTCAAATGAATTATAATCAAAAAATGCATGGTTAGCAGAACATAAATTTGCTTGAAACTATCATCATGAAAGCATAAATTCAAAGTATACACAATGTGCTTTATCTTGAAGTGCTTCAGAACAGGGCAAGAATAGAGGAGATAAAAGTGCTCAATGTTAGGCATTATGAGGGAGTTAATCCCAATGTGTCTTTAAATATCTTGTGTTTTGATCATGTCTCATGTGTGAAATAAACTAAAGTTTACTTGAAATAAACTAAAGATTAGTTACTTCAAACAGTAGTCTATGCTAGTGGCTAATTATTAAAAAAGCCGACTAAACCAAAAATTCCTGTCACTCCTCAGGCAGAAATTATTTTAATTACCATATTACCAAGTGGTTAGATAGAAATGATGCATATAAATCTTACTTAAAATTTTACCTGAACATACACCATTACAACTATGAAACAGGACTCAACGTAGTCAATGATGCGTGGCAAACTAATAATTAAAAATGCTTAAGCGAAAATAAATTCAAATTATAAATTTATATCTACTTGAAATATATTCTTCTCCAATTTTCGTTGCGTTTTGGAAAAAGAATCCCCAAATCCAGGGTTCATTAAGCTGAAGCTAGGACCAATAAGCTTCAACTGGCATGAATGAGTATGTAGCACAAACTCGATCTGTCTGGTTAGCAGTTTTTCCATATGGTTAAATATGTTAACTATAATTTAAAATTCCTAAAACTCGGTGGGAGAATGGTTAACGTTTTGAGAAAGACACATACTCGAATTGCTTGGCGAGAATTCTTCATTTTCGCATAAGCTGTATTTCTCATTCTGAACTGACAGTTACCCAGCCCAAATTTGAATCTAAGCAAACCAAGTCCAACGTGTGCAAACAACAGGTCTATTTGGTCCAAAATTAACTCAGCAGCCTGGGAGGTCATGACCTCGACCGTGACTTCCCCTGCAGTCGCCTCAGTGGGCAGAAGGGCAGGCCTGCGACCCGCTCCGCTCGGGGCTGCGGACACCTCCGGCCGGCCGGGCAGCGCTGCGGTCCCAGCATCGCCCCTCGCACCCTGGGTGTTGCGGTGCTTCCCACCGTCCCGGTTCCTTCCTTCCTTCTCTTGGCCCCCGGCCGGAAGAGTCAGCGCATCCAGGGAACTGAACTGGAGAGGGACGAGGACGACTGAGGGACAGGAGCGGAACCGGACGGCCTTCGGCGCCACGGCTTAAGCGCCAGGCCGAAGGCACCCCGCCCGCCGCCCGCTCCAGGACCCGACGCGGCCCCCGCGGCCTGCGAGACAAAGGAAGTCTCCGGCCGAGAAAGGGCGGCGGCGGGGCCGGGGCCGCGACTCTCCGGGCTCCGGGCGAGAGAGAGCAGCCCCGCCCGTCTCCGTCTCCCCTGCGAAAGGCGGAGCCCACCTCGGCTCCAGAAAGGCCTCCCCGCCGCGCGGCGCGCGTCCCCGGCCGCCGCACACGCCCGAGCGCGGGCGGCGACGGTCCCGCGGCGTGGGGGAGGGCTCCGGGGGCGGGGCCGGCGGGCGAAGAAAGGCCGGCGGGGGCGGGGCGGGGCCGCGGGGCGGGGCCTCCGGGGGCGGGGCGGGGCGGGGGCGGGGCCTCCGCGGGGCAGGCGGAGCCGGCGGTCCCGGCTGCCGGAGACAGTCCCTGTCCTGACGGCGGCGGCGGTTGGCTGGCGGGGGTTGGGAGGAGCCCGGCCGGCGGCTGGGGCAGCTGGAACTGGCCGTCGCCGGGAGCCGGGAGGCGGACCTGCAGCCGGAGCGCTCCCCGGGCCGCGCCGGGCGGCGGTGGGAGTCGCGGGCGCGCTGCCGCAGGCGGCTTCCCACCGGAGCAAGTGCCTGAGGCTGAGTCCGCGGCCGCGGTGGCGGCGGGCGCGAGGTAGGTAACCCGGGGCGGCGGCGGCGGTGGCAGGGAGGCCCTCCGCGGGTCGGGCGCTCGGGCTGCAGCTGGGCTGGGGCCGCAGCCACCCGCCCACCTCTCCAGCGCGGGGCCCCTCCGCCTCGCCGAGGCCGGCGGGGAGCGCGAGAGCCGGGCACAGGGCGCGGGCGCGAGCGGACGCCCACCGGGGCGACCCCTCGTCGGGAGCCGCCAGGACCTCGGGGCGCCCCCTCCCCCTACGAAAGACACACCCCGGGCTCGGGGCGGGGCGCGACGCGCTCCCAGGCTGCGGGAGGGGAGGACCTGGGTGCCGGTGCGGCGCCTCCGCCGCGGGCCTCTCCTAGGTGGCCCCCGGTGGCTCCTGGGAGCCGCTTGGACCCCAGGTGGTTCGCATCGCTGGGAATCCCGGAGTTCCTTTTGTCTGTCAGCCGGAGAGGCCGGAACTGTAAGCAAACACCCTTCGTCGGAGGACGGCACTTGTGAGCCCTTTCCTGCCTTGGAAGGCACATTCCCGGGCCGGAGTGGGAGGCTGTTCCTCATTTACATCCTAAACCTCCATCCTTGGTTCTGAGGACCTTGAGGATTCGTATTGTATTCATTTGTATAAAAGCAGTCATTCCCCCTCCTTTTTTTTTTTTTAACCAGTTTCTTCTATGCAGCTGCAGCCCTGGTATTTTCCTAGATTTTGCAAAGTATCAACAAAGAAGTGTGTGGCTGGTCGAGTAGACGGAGCCCTTGCTTGGCTTGGCTGTGCGAGTTAATAGAGCTTCCTTAGTGGCGCTGTGCTACCAAACTAGCTGGGAAGAGTTTTATGGCTAGACTTAAGGATGGCACTCTATGTGCATAAAGTATCCTTTCTCTTTTCTACAGCAGTGTTTTAAAACTTAAAGTTATATTTCGCTAAAACCTGATTGGTTGGGAAGCATAATAATAGAGGAAGAAAAGTACAAAATGAAAAATGAATGTATTTGGGAGTTCATTGTCCAATATTCTGAGAGTAATAGAATTGTGGATTTTTTTCATCACTTTAGTTGGTAAATTGTGTCCTTTGACCAAAAAAAAAAATTGATGTAACATTCTGTACTAAGATATTTTTGTTCTGTTTTAGTTACTTACGGAAATTGTTCATTACCTGGACATCTTTAAAACCAAGGAACTTGTGGACGGTTTATTGAGAATCTGCTGTCTTGAAAAAAACGTTTTGTGAATGCTTTGAATTAAGAAGGTGTTAACAGTGGTTTTAGCATTTCTGCCACATCAGAGACTATCATCTGAAGCGGTTCGCTGACAGTTCCAGATGCCTGAAACTGGCAAGAGCTTGTGTTTTGAATGAGCATTCTTCGACAAGAAATACAGAGCTACCAGTGTACTGTGTAAATGTAATCTCTTTAATAACATTAAACATAATGGACAGTTTTTCTGCATCTAATTTTCTGATAAAGAATTAGCACTGGAATCTGGAGAAGCTTAAATTGAAAGATTGGGCTTTCTCTTTGGTTTTCCAGATGTCTTGTCTCACCTGTATGCTTGTAACATCCACAGTCACGTAACTCCAGATACAGCCATGGAGTTACATGCCCTGTCAAGATACAGGGAAACTGCTGCTGAGCTGGAACCAGCATTTTTTCCTTCAGTTCACCAATTAAAGTAGTAAAATTTCTGCTAACCAAGAATATGGAACCAAGTAAAGTCACATACACTATGGTTACAAATAAACTGTGTGGCTATAGAATTTTACTGGTTCTCTGATGCTGGAAGTGAACTGAATATGCAAGTTATATCCAAATGAATGTAAAGAGCTGTGTTGATGTATCCAGATTCTAGCAAATGGTGAAGATAAAAACCCTATTATGACTAATCCTTGGGAAGAGAAAGTCTGCAAAATGGCCCAAACAAGTTTACTGCAGGGAAAGCAGTTTTACTGTAGGGAGTGGGTTTTCCATAAGCTTCAGCATTGCCTCCAGGAGAAAACAAACTGCTGCAATAGTGCTGCCACCACACCAGCCCTTGTGATGAATTCCGGGAATAATGCTAGTGCTGCCTCTGGAAAGGGAGCTGCCTGGGGTGTGTTGTTGGTAGGAGGGCCTGGCAGTGGCAAGACAGCCTTGTGCACTGAGCTCTTGTGGCCAAGTTCACCTACGAGCTTGCAGAGAGGTTTACATCGCCAGGCGCTGGCCTTTCATTTCTGCAAAGCCCAAGACTCTGATACTTTGTGTGTCGGAGGGTTTATTAGAAGCCTGGTTGCCCAGATCTGCCGCAGTGGACTACTCCAAGGATATGAGGACAAACTAAGAGACCCAGCAGTCCAGAGCCTCTTACAGCCTGGGGAATGTGAGAGGAATCCAGCTGAAGCATTTAAAAGGTAACAGAATGCCAAGGGGTTTAGGTTTCTATGCAAAGATTAAAGTGATTTTTAGCTAAGTCTTTTTTTAATAACTCGTGGTGTGCCTTTATTAGTGTCCTATTGGGCTTAATAAATGGATGTAAATACAGCTCTTTAGTTTTAATAGTGAGGGAAACCTTATGTTTTGTGTTTATCAGCATGTAGATTGAAAGTGAGTATACTTTGTTAATAACTAAATGTTGCTTTTCTAAATGATAAGAGAAATTTGTTCTTGTGGTACAGAAAAACAGCCTGGAAAGTAGCCTATATTTTCAGGAAAGTTAAACTATATGTAGAGTGGAGGAATTCTCAGTGTAGAATTTAGTGTCTTTTTGTTTAGAATAGTATTTCTTTAAGTGAGGAAGGTTCTTTTTAACAGAGATCATTGGCACTGAGAATCTGAAGAAGCTTTACTAATGATTTTTTGAAATGTATTCTCTAATTAGGTTGTAGAAAATGGGAATATAGACTAAAGTGATAGTTACCAAGTAATGAATATAGAATTGACCTATTTTATTATTTATAAGTGAATGAACAGTTCAAAGAACACCTTTACCTCTAGCTTGAGTTTAGAGCTTTAGGTTAATAGATTGGGCTCTGTGAACAAGTTCTTTTCAAAGTAGTTTCAGATTCAAAATGTGCTCAAGAAAACAATTTTTGAAAAAAAATTTTTGCATTATCACTCCTGTTCATTGTAAAAGTAGCAAGCAGATTGTTATTCTGTTTTTGATATTCCTCACTTCTACTTGAATGACTTACCACCACAGTGACTATTTCTTAGCAAGCAAAAGTTTGTGCCTCAAAGATTATGGTATGCCGTGGACTGCAGGTTTGTGTGTGTGTTTCTCTGTGAATGTGCCTTTGGGATAGATTAGGATTTGAATAGCGGTGAAAAGAATAATGCTTGTCTTTATAATGTCATCCAACCTTATCCTATAAAATCTATAGATTAGGAGAATTACATTCAGATTATTTGCTAACCGAGCAAACAGCATATATTAGTCACTGTTCTAAATGCCTTGTAAATAGTAGACCATTTAATCTTCATAACAATCCTTTGAGGTAGGTACTACTGTTCCCATTTTAGTGGTGAAGAAACTGAGAGAAACCTTCAGTAAATTGGCTGAGGATATGGGGCAGTGAGTGGCAGAAGGGAGATTTGAAATATCACGGTACGTGTTTGTGACTCTAAGAATTCTTTAAAGGACTTCATGCCAAAAAGAGCAGTTTAGAAGTTTATGCGTGGTGAAGTTGGAGAGCAGGGTGTGTCAGAGTGTGGTTTGAGTGCAATTTTCAGATTATCCATATAGGCAATAATCCGTGGTTGTGTATATAGAATTTGTAATGATGGTATAGAATTTAAATATGTGAGGTTAATGTCAGTCAGAGGGAGTTGTTTTGACAAATATGCTATTCTTGTAGATTTAAATATATAAATACAGCCTAGTAAAATTCAGGACCAATCTGTTTATCTTTTGCTGTGTCCCATCAAATTCAAAGTTAAAACCATTGTATCCTTTGTTAATCAATGAGAAAACCTGTTAACGTGTATCGCACAAATGTGAGCTACCAGGCTTGGTGGCGTGTTCCACGTGGAATCACTGTACGCAGAATCAGGAGTGTTGCCATTAATGTGAGACTTTCCATTTCAGGACAACTAAAGTCTTGAAACAATATCCTCATCGGTCTTTTTAAAGATAAATCAGCATCTAAATAGATAAATCTTACGTTTTTGTTATAAGTAATTTTGTCAGTTACTTTAAGTCCATCCAATCTGACCAAATTTATACTTGTTCAAGTTCATACGTTAACTTCTGACACCTAGGTGTTTAAAACTCTGATAACTAAAATTTTTGTATGTTCTGATCTTAAATTTATCTTTTGTCTTTGATTTTTCTGAAAAATATTTCTTACCCAGGAGTTCCTCTTATCATTATTCTTATTCAGGAGTTCCTCTTGTATGATTTGTAGTTATTAGTTAATTGAAGGGAAACAGAAGAGCAATTAAATCTGTGTGTAAAAACCACACCAACACTGTTTTTCTGGTTGACAGAAGGTGCTAATCACCCATGTTAATCAACAGGAAGTCCCTTACCAGATGCAGCCCCTCCATCTTGAAGTTCCCACTCTCCAGAATTGTGAGATGAATAAAGCTCTGTTGTTTATAAAGTCCCTAGTCAGTGCCATTTTGTTGTAGTAGCACACAAATGGACTAAGACAACTGTTTCTTAAGTCCTTTAGAGAATTTCAGCAGTAGTGTATTTTATTTAGGCATGTTTAGGTGTCATTCAACAGGCAGAGGTTATTGTTTTCAAGGACCTACAGTATTGTGAGGGAGATAGAAGTGAAAGTAGGTAATTAATGCACAAGGAGATGAAATATACATGTAAACAAAGAATTAGATTTTAAGCTCACTTTCCACAAAATCCAAAGCCAGTTCTTTATTGTCATTTTTCACATTTGAAATCTGATATTGATGTTTTGATTAATATTTAATAGTAATAGCAAATTGATAAAGTAACTTAATTACTTAAATCATACAGCTGAGAAATTTGAAATGATTCAGTAATGGCTGCTTTTTTTATCCACTTGCCTTCGTTTCAGACTTACTTTCTATTTTTTCCTCTATATTTCACTCTTCAAAATACCAGATAGAATATGTAGTATGGCAAGCTAACTTTTTACATAAATGATTTGATAACTTATTAATTACTTCTAATCACTTCATAGCAAAGAGTGAAAAAAGTCATTAATCTAGCTATATCATGCAACGTTCTTTCCCTTCTAATACGCCAGAGTACATTGTTTATTAGATTTAGTTGTCAGAGAATTTCTCCTTGCATTCACTCATTCATTAATTCTTATAACAAATATTGAGATCAGATGGGTTTTTAAGCACAGTTGAACTGAGGTATACATTGAGAGTCTTCTATGTGTTAGACAGGTAGAGATAGAGCAGTGAAAAAATACTGGGATTTTATGCAACACATGGCTGTTGTCAAATTAATAGAATTATATGATCTGCTGAAAGGAGTGTTGAATTTTGTGTTGATTAATTTCATGTTGGTGTTTTTTTCTTTTTTATCATATTCTTAGCTAATAAGGTATATTTACTTTTTTAGCCCAGTTCTATTAGTGGAAGTAAATTGATAATGATTATATCTTTCTTTTGAGAATTGAAGACTATTTTTTCATATTCCCTTACCTACCATGCTTTTATTATAAAACTTTGTAAATTTTGTTTTGAATATGTCTTTTCTAGTTAGTGTTAGATTTTCTTAGTAGCTCTGTAACTGTAAAACAAAAATTATTTTTTGCAAAAATCTAAGTCACAAAAAGAGGGATGGTGGTACAGTAGCTTGAGAACAGAAAATGGCTATTTCTTTCCACTAAAAACTCATTTCTGAACTTGACTCTCTTGTTCATGGAACCCAAGGCAGTTGTTGGAAATGTAGATGGATGTAATACTGTGAAACACAAATCTTTGTTCCCAGTTATATCATTGTCTACTATTATTTCTGTTGACAAATCTGCAGGGCCAAATGTGACTTTTCTGCAGGTGATGGCAGTGTTCCTATACTGAGTAGCAAGAATTTTTCTGGGTAATATTGCTAGGAAAAATTTCTTTGGGGATGCTACAAAATAAGTATGAATGGAATAAAATGAAATTTGAATTTGTGCATTCTTTGAAAGTTTCACAGAAAAGTTATTAAAGTGAAAGGTGTCTTGTCTTGTTAGAAAAATATTGCAAATTGGAGACTAAACTGCAATGTTTGTTATTTATATCAAATAGGAATTCTTGAAAGTGTGACTATTGCAACGTTTTTCTCTTTCGGGAGCTTTTCTGGTTCTTATGTCTGTAGATTTTTACCTTATGCTATAATTATTTGTGCATATATCTTTTGTTATCTGCTTTTAGACATATGCTGCTGGTTCATGACATTATTCGTGCTTGATGAATTTTTTATATTTACCATGGTGCTTTGTATAGCACTTTATGTATGTTATTACTAAATATTTGTCTTGTGAATGACTACATGATGCAACTTTGGCTATCTAGAATATGTTTGAACCTGAGACAAGGCTGAAACTCTCAAATAAGAAAAAAATTGATTTTTTTAAATGTAGGTCACATCAAACTGGTATAGTGATTATTAATTTATTAACCTGCTGTCTGCTCTTTAGCATATATGAATATGGAATTAGCACAGATAGTTTTAAATGGCCAGATATCTATCTCCCACCTCTACTCCTTACAAATAATGTTGGCACACTCAACAAAGGGACAAAGAGCAGAGGAGCTCCTTCCTTCTTGCCTTTGTTTGTGGTATGTTTTAATGGCAAAATATTCCACTTCTATAATTTTTTTTATAACTGAGACACTGGAAGATAACCACCATTAGCCGTTCTTAATTATCTAATTAAAAAATCCTGGTGAGTGGGTCTATATTTCCAAACTTAAATAAAATAAATGAACCAGTGCATTTCATAAACAGATTTTACACATGTTTGTTAGTCATATCATTTTTAATAGAAAATAGACTCCTATTCATTTGAATCTTTCCCTTTGTTGAATCTTTTCTGTTCACCCTAGGCTGATCCCCCTTGCTTCACATCTGGTGCTGCTTGCCTGGGCGCCTGGCTCTCGGCATCTGCTGAGCCAGCCCTACACCACTCTCAGCACTTCTGTAAGGTGTCACACATTGCTCCTGTTTGCATATTTATCTGTTTAGAGTCAGCCACATTCAGGGTTCTGTTCCACAGTCTTTATTTTCTTTGGGTAACTCAGGTTGTTTTTTAGACTACAGAGAATAAAGTGATACCCTGTAAGGTAAATATATTTTTTTACTCAGTTTAGAACATTTCACATACTCAGATTTTCATTCGTTTTGTTTTTGAGGAAAAGGAAAACCTGGAAGTTTAGACTATACGATATTATCCCCCTCCCCCGCCCCCTCCTTTTTTTTTTTAAAGGGTGTAGCTCTGTAGTCCAGGCTGGTCCTGAATTCACTTGTAGCTCAGGTTGGCCTCGAACTCAAGGCAGTCCTGTGCCTCCGGGATTACAGGTGTGCACCACCATGCCTAGCTAGTATATGGTGCCAGGGATTTGAACCTGGAGCCTCATGCCTCCCAGGCAAAGACTCTAATCACTGAGGGCTGCCCTCAGCCCTGATTCCCAGTCCTCTGAAACAATAGTGTCCGGGAGCTGGAGTCAGCTGCTGTCTGTGTGGGGCTTCTGTCCCCACACACTTCTGTACCATCACCATTTCATTTGTTTATATGTGCCAGCCTGACTCCTACAGCACTCTCAATATAGCATTCTGTTTAGTCTTCTGAATAAAGAAACACTATTTTTCTGTTCCCAAATTTGCTCTTGAATTGTCTTGAGTATGTGTCTGTGTGGATATTTACTTCCTCTTCCTTATTACCTTGATTTTTAACTTAATGAAATCTAACTTCTTTCACTCCATATTTACAGAAAATTGTTTATGTGTAATTGCCTTAGATTGATGGCTTAATCTGCCTTTAGCCTTAGATATATTTTAGAACTTTTTCTTACTGGTAGTCCATTCCTAATTCCATTCTTTGGTGGCTGTCCTCTGGGGTATCTCAGGGTATTTGCCTCTTTTCTCTCATGCACTCCAGGAGTCACTCGAGTTACTTCCATGGCCTCCAGGGCATGTAGCTCATGCACTGGGAATGAAATCTGCACCAACAGCCTTTAGCTTCAGTCTGGCTAACACCTCTCTCTTTCACCTGGCTGTCCCTTGCTAACTTTGTCTCTTCACACTGGCTTCTCTTCTGGTCCTTGTAATCATCTGGTAAATGCTGAGCGATGGCTGTGCGGCAGTTGAATGCTAGGTGTTGGGCTAAAGTGGTTCACCATGTAGGACCCTGAGTTAAGGAAATATGGGGAACAGATAATGACAGGAATGAATATAAAATCATACTCACTAAGTCCTGAGAAAGAAAGGCACAGGATGGTAGCAAAACATATAATACCAAGCTTGATCATCATTTGAAATCCTGGGAAAATTGGCATTTATGGAATTTGTTCTTTAATGATTCTCATTTCTTACGCCGTTTCTACTTAAAAATGATCTTATCATCAGGAGCATTGGCCTCACCTGGGAGGCCCTTAGGATGGCATAATCTCAGTACTGATTGAACATCTGCCCTTCAAAGAGGCTTCCAGGTGAAATCTGAGAGGCACTTCCCAGGTTCTGGAGCAGGCGAGTCCAACCTATGCACTACCATTTTTGTTCTTTTCTGTTTTGTTTTTTTGCCCTCGACTTTTTTTTTTATGTTGTAATGAAAAAATGTATGAAGCAAGTTTTAGTACTTATACATGTACAATAATCATATTATCTATTTTATATTTGGCCCAAGGCCCAGTGTAGTTCTTCTTAATTAAAAAATACATAAAAACCAAAGACTGAAAAAAAGCAAGCCACAGGTTGGGCATATCTGTTTCAGAGTTTTCTTTGACTTATCTTTTTTGTATGGTTTTAATCTTCAGTACTTACTCTTTTACTGGGAGTGTTTCTTAAATTTTTACCCTACTCTAGAATTTTTATTCACTTATTCCTAGTTGGTCTACTTAATTTATTTTGCTTATTTTCCCAGTGCTTTAGTTAGGTCATTCCTTTGATTTTAGGATAATATGCATAACAAATTCAAATGTCTCTGTTTAGCTTTAAAAACTCTTTATGATTTAGTCCTGCCTCATTTTAGATGTATTCAGTTTTCATAACCACATCAGAGCATAGTAAGCACATTTGTTCTTTTAAGAAATATTTCTTAAGTATGCCAAGCAGTGTTAAAGCTTAAGGGATGTGAATAAAAAATGATATTCTTGATTTTCTTAGCATTTAGTAAGAAGGTCATTTGGGGCTGGAGGAATGGAACAGCTGATAAAGCACCTGCCTAGCAAGCACACAGCCCTGAGTTTGATTCCACAGCACCACGTAAGATGGGCATATACCTGTAATCACAGCACTCAGGAGGCTGAGGCAGGAGAATTGCTGGGAGTCCAAAGCTAGATAGTAAATTCATGACCAGCCAGGGCTGGAGAGTGAGACCTTATCTCAAAAGAAAGAAAGAAAGAAAGAAAGAAAGAAAGAAAGAAAGAAAGAAAGAAAGAAAGAAAAGTTATGTGCTTACAAGAATAATAAGTATGGTCCAGTAAGGTATTTTGAGAGACCAGATTCACTTAACTTTTACTACAGAAGATTGCTATAATCTACTTTATCCCTAGTTATTAATATCTTACTGTAACTAATTTATTTAAACTTTATAGTATGTATGCGTGTATTAGAAAAAAACTGTATATGAAGGATCTGGTACTCTTTGTTATTTCAGGACTCTTTTCAGGGAAATGAAGTATATGCCTTGTATATGCATATGTGCATGTGAATTTTACATAATAGTCAAAAGTAATGAATATTTGTATTTTTGACAGTCATTTCATCTATGCACCAAAAAATCAGAAAGGTACAATATTGACTTCATTTTTCCTATGCTGAATTTCCTATCAAATAAATCTCTAGAAGTAAAATTGCTAAATAAGGAAGTTATGTGCTTAATAAAGATGATTTTTTGATATAATTAATAGATTTTTTAAAATGTTTATTTTTAGCCATGTACTTTGTTTTAACAATTTGCTGTTTATTTAATTTTATGAGTAGAGTGGATGAAGAAATACTCTTCTATTCTTAAAAGTTTCTTTGAAGTGTGCTAATTGGTAGCTTGTCCTTACTTTTTAGTTGTTTTACTGTTATCTTTGACTTAATCATTTTGAACGTTTTAAATTTCAAACCAGTTTGTCTCTGTTGTTATCCTAATCTCAGAAATAGCCCTGTTGTCTTTTTGTTTCTATTGTAAATGTCGTTTTTAAAAATAAAATAGAATTTGGAGTATTTACTTAATTGCTTTATGAAAGTAAGAATGAAGAGAACCAGTTATATCTTTGAAGACTGATTTGGAGCCTTCCAGAAACCGATACCTGTTACAGTTATGTGCCATAATTTGAATACATGGGCACTAGGAAGGGTTGAATTATTTGCTTCTGTTCTTCATCCTTCTCGGTAGCCATGATTTTTGCCATACAGTCCTTCAGGAAAGTGTATCCTCTCTCCATGTGATTTACAACTCAGCCACGATGTTTGCTTCATCTAATGAGATAGCAGACGTGACCCAAGTAGAGGCTTTAAATTAGTTTGTCTTCTTATGCTTCTGCCCTCATCGTGAGCCTATAACAAGATAAGGACATAGCTGAGTTAGCCTGCTGGCACAAGAACTACAAGAAGTCTGTAGAGACAGGACCCAACCTGCAGTTGACTCTAGGCCTAGAATACATTAACAAACGCATGACGTAGAAGATTGTTGTTTTGAGTCACTGAATTTTGAGATGTTGATATGCCATATCATGAATGTAAACACTTGTAACACAAAACTAAGTAAAGAATATTTCAAATGGCAAGTTATTGTTTTTCATTAAAGCCCAAGTCATTTATTCTTCGGTGTGCTCGTTTCTTACACAGCCTGTTGCCATCTGCTGCCTACACTGATGCAGTAGCCTCCTCGCTGGTCTCAGTGCTGTTGTTGTTGCTTTTGTCTTCACAAAACAATTGAAGCATCAGATCCTATTATTTGCCCAATTAAAACTGACCAATGACTTCTTACTGTTTTTAGAATAAAACCTAAACTCTTCATGTTCAAATTTGCCTCATTTTTGTCTGCCCATTTCCCTTATTCATTGCTTTTTATCCAGCGCATTTTTGTGTGGCAGCTTTACATGCTGTGACTTGGGTACCATCTATGATATAACCTCCTCTGAAAGCTCTTCCTCCGTACTAAGTCTGAAGAGATCTTCTACCCTGCCATTGCCTCTTTTGGTGGTGCTGTGGATCAGAGTCCAAGCATTGGATATGCTAGGCAAGCACGTACCACTGATTCTGTCTCCAGCCCACTCCCGCCCATGTCATCTCATTTTGCTTTCTTTATTTCTTAATTTTAACTACCATGATCCGGAATTTTGTGCATTTATTAAAAATTTGACTTTCTCTTTACCTGTTGTGGTAAGCAGACTATATGTCTATCTTGTCTTCTATGTGTCCCCAGGACTTAGAGGAGTGGTAGGAATCCAGTAGCTACTTATTTTAATTTGAAAGATTGTAATTTTAGTCACACTGATAATCCACATTGTTTTAACTATATTCAGTTTTGAAGTATTTTTGTGGAGCAGTCTCTTCATGTAGATTATATACTTGAAAGATGAAAGAATCAGTATTTTAGTTATTTTATTTGTATCTTTTAAATTCACATTGAAACCAATTTTTATCAACTACTTTTGTGTGTGTGTGTGTGTGTGTGTGAGTGTGTGTGTGTGTGTGTGTGTGTGTGTGTGTGTGTGTGTGGTACCCAGAGCTTTTGTACTGAGCAGTAATACATTCCCAGGGTATTTTTTTTATTTTTGATTTTGAGACAGGGTCTCAGGCTGCTCTTGATCCTGTGATCCTCCTGCCTCAGTCTCCCAGAGTGATGGGATTGAAAGCCTGCACCACTGAGCCAGGCTTGTAGAATCTTTTTAAGAGCTTTAGATTTATATTTTGTAATCAGAATCCTATGAGATCTCCTTTACTTAACTTCCATAAATCTGTAGTTTCACCCATGAAATTTCTATTTCTGAGGTAGTATCATTTAAAAATCTTGAAATTCACTTGGTAAGGGGAAAAATAATTACAGACTTTAATTTTAGTTAATATGTTGATATGTATGTTACTATTTAGAGAAAAACCTACATGTAATGAGCTTCACACAAATCAAAAGGAAAAATTTAATGGCACTGTTATGGTTTAGATCTGGAATGTCCCCTTAAAGTCTCTTGTGTATAGAAGGTGATTGCATCATAGGGCTTCATTGTATGAATGCATTAATCCATTGATTTCCTATGTAGTTAAGGAGGTGGGGCCTGCTCAGAAGGGGCAGATCACTGGGGCATGATCTGGAATGGTACACCTCCCTCAATAGCACCATCACCCTATCTCACACTATTTCCTGAGTCACCATGGGATGAACAGCTTTTCTCCATATAGGCTGCCAACTTGAATGGACTGAAACCTTCTGAAACTATACTCAAGTAACTCTTGTGTGAGTGTCAGGTATTGTGTCCCAGCAACAAAAAAGTGATTCAGAGAAACTGATACCAGAGATGAGAGGTCACTACTGTGACTTTACACAATCATGTGGCTTAGAAACCTTTCAAACTGGTTTGCCAGAAGAATTTGGAAAGTTTTGGAGATGTAGGCTAGTGAAGCCTTAGGATGCTATAAGCCAAACATGATGGAGATTTTGGTCAGCGGTCCAAAGACTGGGATGCTGATGAAACTGCATGTCCTGAAGGCCAGGCTCAAGGAATTTCTAATGGGAAGGAGGACTGTATTGGCAGCTAGTCCAGAAACCATGTGTACTAACACTGCCACAGAGAGTTTGTTGCCATTTTTCCTTTTCCTGAGACTTTGCGTGAAATTGAGATTAAGAGTTGTGGACTAATCAGTCTAGCAGAGGAAATTTCAAGACGGCCCAGTGTTTAGGCTGTCACATGGGTACTGCTTCAGAATTTCAGCCAAATCAAAAAATACAGACAGACAAAGACATAAAAAGTTTACTTTTTTGCCAGAGGAAAGCAGCTGCAAAGTTGGGGCAAAAGAGTATGTAATTATTGAAATTAGCACTTAAAAGAAATCAGATAACCTTATGTCACTATGGTAGGATATATACCTTAGGGTATCTGGGAGACTACTAAGAGCCTACTGTACTTGTTCAAGGGTGCAATGGAAAAACACTTTGCTTTGTAATGGCATTCTGCAAGGCCACCAGAGAGCCTGAATCCTCAAAGTGTTAAGCCATCTGAGAACTCTGGTCACTGCAGCCACAATCCAGCAGGGCCATACTCATGCTTTAGTCAGTGGTAGACTTTAACATAACCCATGTGCTGCTGCTTGGGTACACATGATAAATATAAGAGTTGTGGGATCACAGAGTCTTCCAGCCGTATTTTAAAAGGAGGCAGTGTGCCCCTGAGAGGGCAGGATGTGACACTCTTAAGAGTAAAACTGAACATTTAGTGGAGAGCACAGGAGTTTGGAGATAACAGGAATGTGGGACAGTTGCTGAGGAAAGTCACAGGCTGTGAGGAAAGACACCTCAAGAGAGAGGCTCTCATGTTTGCATCATGCAATGCCATAGGGGTGGGGCCATTGGAGGTAGCATCCTACTATCACTTGCCTTGGGTGCTGGACATGGAGCTACAGAATTCAGTGTAGCTACAAAGATGCTTTAAAGTTTGCCTTTCAGGTTTTCAATCTTGCTTTGGTCTAGTTTCCTTATATCCTTCTAATCTTTGCTTTTGAAATGGCAGTATTTACCCTATGTTATTGTATGTTGGGAGTGTTTAGCTTTTCAGGGCTCACAGGGGCTCACAGCTGAGTTTGCCTTGAATCTCAGAGCAGTTTTTAGACTTGGAGTTTTTAGCAGTGTTAAGACTTTAGTGGCTCTGACTCTTAGAGATGGACCAACTGCATTTTGCAAAATTAGATTGACATGAGTCTTGGGGAAGCGAGGAGTGGCATGTTACAGTTTGGATCTAAAATGTACCTTAAGAGTGCAAATATTTGAAAGGTAATGAGATCATGAAATTTACTTATCAATTATTAGTCCATTGATTTGTTAGCTGCTCTGTCTCTTCTCCTTGCTGGGTTTCTGTCTCAAAAAGGTGAGTGAAATCATGGACACAGGAGGCAAGGTGTAGGGAAGGTGCTTTATTAAGGAAAAGCAAAGACAACGGGGACAGAAGCTTCCACTAACCTGACGGGATCTCAAGATATTTGCTGATGAGGCTCTTTGTCTAGGAGTTTTACTAGGCTACTTGAATAAGAAGGTACTTTTACTAGGTTGCTAAGGCCTTCCACCCTTAAGGTCCTCTGCCCTTACTGTCTTTGTTGCTATTGAACATGTTTTAACCATAAATAGCCCTAAAGAGTGGTCACCAAAAGCAGTCACATGTTATCTTGTGTCCCCATAAATTCTTCATGGGAGCGGGGGCTTCTCCCTAGCTACCTGTATTCCCACTGCTTGCTGTGGCTGATTTCCAGATAGGGCCTGACTGAAAGGGGCAGATCACTGGGGCAAGACCTTCCAGGGTACACCTCCCTCGCTAGCATTACCCTTCTCTTGCTTTGTTCCTGGCCACCACAGAATGGACAGCTTTTCTCCGCCTAGGCCTCTCTGGTCCCCTCCACTCTTGCTGTCACTGATGGAGGGATTGAAACTTCATGACACAGTGAGCTAATATAAACCTGTTCACCTTTAAATTCTTGGTGTTGAGTATTGTGTCCTAGCAATGAAAAATTGACTAAAAGAGACACCAAAAGGAAACACATTGTTATAGAAAAGGAATTTGTGGGGCACAGGATGAATTTTTCCAAGGACCCAAAGTGTTAGTTATATGGAACACAAATTGAAAAGCAAATATGCATGTACCCAGTCATTCTGACATATTTGTTTCAAATTGGAATTTTCTGGTTTGTTTTGAAGAAAACAGTCCACATTTGAAACTCATATGTATCCTAATTTTAATCTCACACTCTAGAGGTGACCACTCCTGTTAATTTAGTTTTTAAGCCTACTAGTTTGATCACAAGGCTAGATCCATAAGCCCATGTGTACTTGGAATATATTTCAGCTTTATTCTTCTTTAGTTACAAGATACAGTTTCTGAACGTTTTTGTTCTAGATCCCCTTTATACTTTTAAAAATTACTGAAGACTCCGAAGAACTTTCATTTCCATGGGTTATATTTATCAACATGCTGTATTTAAAGCTTAAAATGATATATTGTTAAAATATGTATTATTGTGTTGAGTAATAATAAATCTATTACATGTTAACAGAAATAACATGTTAATGAAAGAATAGCTATATTGTTTAAGACAAAACAATATAACAACACCTCAAACAGTAGCATTGTTTTTCATTTTTTAAGTCATTTAAATATGAGACTTAAAAGCCAGTTGGATTGTCATCTGAACATATACACTTTGGTAAACTCCACTGTATCCTTGGGAGAGAGAGAGAATGCAAGAGGAAAATACAGTCCAGTTTCATTAAGACTATGAAATGGTCAAGTTTTCAGTGTTCCTCTAGGAATTTCCAGGCCTCCCTTTGAAAATTACTTTTATGTGTAGCATAATTGTTTTACATTTCTTATGTATAATATTTTTGGGGTTATTTCTGTTACTTCATGGGGATCTAATGAGTGACTTTAAGTATAGTATATAATTCCATTCTTTATGCCATAATTAAAACTTTTATTGTCATATTCATTTACTATGTGTCTACCTACTTTATTTTATGAAACTGCTCTGTGCTACTGAGGACATCGTAGGTATCCTTGTGGGCCTACACGAGGCGTAAAGTAGTGAAAGGCTGTTCCAACTTACATACCTAGGAATGAAATTACTGGGTCATTGAATCTGTGTTAAGTTGCACTTTGTGAAATGTCCCAGTGTGCCCTTTGGAATTCTGTCAATTTCTGATCATGTGGTAGTATATGAATTTCCATTCACCTGCTAGGAATCCAGGGTTTGCTTTATTGTCAGAATGCTTTATGTTTTGAATTTCTGTATCTTTTATTGTAATCAGATAATGTTAAATGCACCCAGAACTTCTAATCACAAATATTATATTTTTACTCTTAGGTTGGAGTTTTAATTGTTGGTTTTTATTGACTTTGTTTTTTGTTGAAGTCTTTCATTTTTTACCTATTTTTATCCATTCTATGTTCTGGAACAAGTTTATCAGTTATTTTAGCCTAAACCAGTGAAAAATAATCTGGATCATTTCCGTGTCTACATCTATTGTCTGTTTTTCCTATAGATTACCAATGTTATATTCCTACTTTTTAAATAAAATTATTTCCTAATTGAATTTTAGACAGCTTGTTGCATAATAGCAGCGATTGAAAATTTTTTTTCTAATCAAAGAAGGCTTTCCCATTCTTCTCTGCCGGATGCAGTGAATGGCTGATGGAATCAGGAATCAGTTTAGGCGAGAGAGCTTCATTGTGGTCTTAGTAATACCTCTGATTCATTTCTGTTCTTTCAGTGTGGTCTTCCCCAAACATTTGATCCACAGCCTGCAGGTATTTTCTTACGTCCCTATGACTTGGTAATTCAGGGGTTTTTTCCCTCTCAAGTAACATTTATGCTTAGCTTTTTACCTCCCTGCCCCTTATAGCTTCAAATTCTTACAGATCTCTTGAGTTTTATGTTTAAAGTAAGCAGAATTTTATTTTCAGCATACAAACCGAGAGAGGTTTCATGTTGGCTCTTAGACACACTTGGCCTCGTTCCCCAGTCTTTTAAGCACAGCTCAGAATTTAGTAAATGTGCCTTTGGGAAAATTAGTCTTGTGTTCAGGACCCTTCAAATTTGCACTTTGCTCTTTGAAAGGAACGTGACTGACCTCTAAAAGCAAGCCTGGCTGGTGTGTTCCCTTGTAGAGTCCCTTGGGATGGGCCAAACCTAATTCTTGGTCTGTGCCTGTAATCAACATATGCCTCCCATCAGGAAATGACCCAGAGAAGAAATCAGCAGGTCATTTTTCCTCTCCCTTTGAAGAGCTCTTATTCTCTGGAGTTGTAATTCATCTCAATTTCTTGCTCAATGGTTTTCTCATGTCTTTAGAAATACAGATTTGTAATTTATTCTTTCTTTTTTAATTGTTTCAGTGGGGGTTTCTGCAGCTGCCACCTACTACTTTGTGTCTAGCAGAAGTCTTAAGTCTCTGTAATGATTTGCTGGATTCTTTCCTATTGTATTGAATTTGTGCCTTTATTTGTTAATTTTAAAAAAACTTTTATCCTTGTATTATATTTCTTGAATATTGCAAATGCATTTTCTTTAAATTTAGCAGTTTTATAACTTTGATTTGGATATAAATACATATTCTGATTTTTGGGTTGCCATTGCCTTTTTGAGCATCATGAGTTTTATTTTTTCCTCTTTTCCTCTTTGGATTCCCTTACTACCATCATTTCTACCTTTTTGCTCTTCCTTTCCTAATTATTGATTTCCTCACCATTGTCCATCTCCAGTGTGATCTGAAATGAGGGCTAAAATATAGCAAGTTCCTATTCCAGGCTCATATATTAAAATTTTTATAAGTTCAACATTGACTTAAGATCTTTTTAGATTCAGTTCCTGTCTCCATCAAGGCCAGCTTTGTGTGCCCTATGATATGAAGTATAGTCAACTGTACTTTTTATGTTTTGTTTTTCTTTTATTATTAATAAGACAGGCACTTGTTCTATTCACTAGTTTCAGATAATGAGCCTCTGTCCTCTTGCATGAGACAGGAGAAGTTGTGGTCCCCTGTACATCACCTTTAAAAATCCAGGCAACCCCTCCATATCTTTTGAGTAAGCTGGGCTTTAGGCTCACTCAGAAATTTCTAATAGTTTGAAATGTTTATCTTATCTTTGACTAGCTGTATTTTGTTTTCTTATTTCATATTCCTGTTATGTTTTACCAAAAGATAGGCAGTTTGTAAAAATGTGAAATTATTGCAGCAATTGTAACAGTCCAAACCCAGATTTTACCCTACATTTTGGCCAACTCATGACCTGATTTTAATTATCAATTATTACTAGATTTTTTGTTCTTGTTCTTTTGGTCAGTAAATAGGTATTTTTTACCTTTACTGATTGGTCAGTGAATAGATGTTTTCTTCCTTACTGATTAGAAATACTACTTATATTTCTTTTTTTTTTCTTTTTTCTTTCCTGTTCTACATGTTTTAATTTTTTGATTGGGTAATTTTCCTAAGGAGATGGAATTAATCTGTTCATTTTCCCAAGGAAAGACAAGTTATATATATTAGAAGTTATAAGTACTTCAGTTTTTTTTACTTCCATGACAACACATGTGTTAAAGCCTCAGTTTTGACAGAGTTTAGTGATATAATGTGATAGACAGGTATGTTGGTATATACTCTTAGATAATCTTGGAACGTGCTGGATGTTTGGGATTAATGTTCCTTGGTAAATGGTTTTCACACATGGTAGGTAAGCACTCTACCACTGAGCTGCATTCTCAGCCCTCAGATGCTAAGTTTCTCCAGATAGTGGTGAGATTTCAGACTCCAGAATTAAAAATAGGTAATCTGAAATTATTACTTTTTATTAGTCAGGTCTCTGTCCATATAACAACTCATCAACTTGAAACTTGAAATCATCTATTTTGGCTCACAGTTTTGGAAGTCCTAGTACCTGATCATGTAATGTCTGTTCCTGTGGGCCTCTGGATATGAGTGCCAGATGGCAATGGTAGCAAACATACAGCAAAGCCAACTGTTAGCTGTACTGTCAGGACATGACAGAGGATAAAAGGAAGGCGTAAGATCCATTTTTTCCTTCAAGTGTATGCTTCTTGTAGCCTGAGAACTTCCCACTAAGCCTCGCCTCTTAAAAATTTCCATTGCCCTCCAGTGGTTTCTAATTGGAAACTGCTTTTGACACATCAGCTTATGAGAATGGTATATTTTCGTCTAAATGTTCCCCCAAAGGCTCATGAGTTCAGAGGTAAGACTTTCTGGGAAAGTATTGAATCATGAGGGCTCTGACCTCATCAGTGAACTAAATGTATTGGAAGATGTAGGTAAGTTGGGGCATGGCTGTACAGCCTCTTCCTCTTTCTGGCTTTTTCCATGTCTGCTTCTTGGCTTCCATGAGGCGAGGAGCTTTCCTCTTTCATGCCCACCCAACATGTTTCTGCCTGGTCACAGGCCTTCAACAGTGAGAGTGATGAGTCATGGAATAAAACTGAGCTAAAAGAAATCTTTCTTTCTTTTAAATTGTTTATGTCAGGTATTTGGTCAGAGTGATGAAAAAATAATGTGGAGATATTTAACATATATATATATATATATATATATATATGTAATTTAGTTTTTAAATTTTTGTAAATATCAAAGTAATATCAAGTGAACGTAATAAAATGTATTGAAAAGTATTAAGTCTGAGGCTATTTTTGGTTAGCAAGCAATTATTCATAGTTCTGCCGTGTCCAGCATGATATAACGGAGTAGCAGAATGACAACGGGTAGGAATAATCTTCATATTTTTAATGTGTATCTGATATATCACAGTAAATCAACCTTTTCCCCGGTGCATTGATGATACCTTCTTGCTTTGTCTTCACAAGGTGAAGATGAGCCAGCCCTCTGAGATCTTTTTTGTAAGCGCACTAACATCTCATTCATGAGGGTTCTGCTTTCATGACTGTTGTCTTCCAGAGTCCTAATACTGAAACCTCCTAATACTGAAACCTCGGAAGTTAGAATTTCATTGTATGAATTGTGGGAGGGATGCAGACAGACCATAGCTGGGTGATTGTGTTTATTTCTCATTTTTATGTTTAATTGGATTTTGTGAAGAAGTAAATAAATTAGCACACATTACCCTTATAATTGATTTAGAATACAAGTGCATTTTATCTCCATAACCATAACCATCTCCATAACCCTAACAAATCCTCTTCCATGATGGGAAGGCATGGAAAAGGAAACCTGCTGACTTCATGGAAGCCAAGAAGCAAAAATGGAAAAAGCCAGACTACTTAAAAATATCTACTAGTTAAGTCACTTTTCAGAACCAATGTATGATTTTGAATGTTTAATAATTGAGGATGTTGGTTTGTTACAAACTTCTGGAAGCTGGAAGCAGAGCAACTTAAATTATACTGCTTTCAAATAGATGGGAGGCAGTGATTCTGGTTGCTGTTGAAAAAGAAAGTTTCCACTTATACCCTTCTTTTAAGTCATTTCATTAAATGCACACAGTTTTTCCAAAAGAAAAAATTACTCTTTCATTTATATTGTATTCTTTTCTCTGTAAAAGAAGCAGGTGAAGAATTGCATGACAAAACAAAAACTGTACTGTTTGGAGCAGAGTTTGGATGTAAACTTTATTTCAGTAGTATTACATTAGTCATGGAAGCAATATTGCATTGATCATTGCCCAGAGAGAACATTTCTTGAATTTTAGCATTCAGACTGTTAAAAATTCAAATGTTCTTCTCACTTTTAAAACCAATGAATCACAACCAAGTGCAGGATAACATGGTGAGATTCTGAGTCATAAGTGAATTTGTAGTATTACCTCCCTGTCTGCAGTTCAGACCACAGAGCCTCTTTATCTCCCCACTTCTATCCATCCTACTCCTCCTTTCTTTCCCTGTCTCTGAGTCCTGTTTTCTTCTGGTATTCCTATACCTTGTACTCAAAAGTTCATAACAAAGAGATAGATCGTGTTTTTTGAATAAATAACATGTGATTACACTGCTTAATATAAAATTAGTTGAACTGTTTGTCTCAGAAACAGTACTAAAATTCAACAAATACATTTTGGGTTTGTGCATTTCAATGGATCCATTCTTTTCTCTCTTTCCCAATTTTTTGTGTATGTGGCAGTAGGAATCAAGCCCAGGGACTTTGCACTGAGCTATATGATTTGCCTATTTTTATTTTTGATTTTCTTTCTTTTTTCTTTGAGATAGGCTCTCACTAAATTAATTAATTACCCAGGTTGGACCCAAACCTTGTGGTCCTCCTATCTCAGCATTGGGGAGTGCTGGAATTACAGACCTGTACCATAGGCCTGCCTCATTCTTTCTTTTTCTATACTTATTTCTTTCATGCTTTCTTTTTTCCAGATTAGTGGCAAATTTAAAACACAGTGCTCCAGGGTTATTATTTGAATAAACACTAAAAGTTTTTTAAGAGTACAACAGGATTGAGGAAATGTAAATGTCGCAGTCTTAGTTACTATGACTTTATCTTCAAAAAATATTGGAAGAAGTGTTGATGTTTATTTTTAATGACTCTTTCATTTTAGCTTTTTGTGTATTATCTATTTTTTAGTTGCCAAACATGTATTATTTTTAATTTCTTATTATGAAGACAAGAAAAGATTGATATCAGTGCAAGCAGTCCGGGGGCTATGCCAGCCTTTTGTTTTTGTTTGGAACTACTGTATTTTTAAAATGTTCTTATATTAAAATGGAACTGTTAATACATATTAAAAAGAACTTTTCTCAGAAAACATAGTTCCCTCTTCAACATTAAGGACATCAGTGGTAAAGCTAAGTATCAGAAATAAAGTAAATGAGGTAATTGTGTTAACATTTTCCTTGAAACTGGAATTTCAGATTGGCATAGGCATATTTTTGAAAAATATTTGTGAAGTCTAAGAAAAGTGTTAAATCTTCTACATTTATATACAGCTTATGCCATATTTTGACATTATAATTGCCACTGCTGTTTGAGATACCCTTCTGATGTTATATGAATTTTTTGTTTCGTATAAGTTTATTTTTGGTAGATGCTTTGTTTGTTTCTTCAGGTTGCTCAAAAGCAGAAATCACAAATTAGGCATTATCCAATATTCTGGGGTGTGGTAAGGATCAGTAATAGTGCAAAGATGAATGGGAGGATATAAGCAAATGCTTTATGATTGTCACATGAAGACATTTAAAAAAGTGTATAAGAAAAATTTAAGAAAACACACAGGGGAGAAGTTTTATAGTAAGTTCCATGTTAGAATTACATAGAGAAAAACTCTAAAGAGTAGAATTATGAAAACAAACTCATGTAATTGTGGAGGCTGAGAGACCTCAAGATTTGTAGTTATTAGCAAGCTAAAAGCTAGGAAAGAAGTGTAGTTGTGCTCTAATTTAAAGGCCTGAGTACCTGGATAGCTCATTGTTCTGAACACCAGCATTCTCGAGATACCAAAAAAAGCTGAATTTTTTTTTTTTTTTTTTTGAGTTCGAAGAAAAGACTGCTATCAGTGGCAAGCATTCAGGTGGCAATGTCAGCTTTATGTTTTATTTGAACCTTCAACTGGTTTACAAGGTTCTGGAGGCTAGTCTAAGTCTGAATCACCCTCAGGCGGACACCAGACAGACCAATGTCTGCACGCCGTATGGCCCTGTCAAGTTGACACATAAACCTAACACAAGCCCATCTGAGGTGAATGTAAGCCAACAGTGAAGTATTGTTTATGTTTAATTTTAAGATGTAACATTGGAATGAATAAGCGCTGTTCTGTATATCAACAATAAAATAAACTCCTTCATTCACTCAGTAAATATTTATATGTCATACACTTATGCAGGGTCCTGAGGTAGCTGCTAAAGATGGAAGAATGAGTGATATGTGATTCCCCTTGTCTAGGCTTTTTGAAGATAGAAGCTAAACAACCAACTCCTTGGTTACTTGACTATTTATAATTGTTTTTTTAAAAAAATGTCATGGGTATCCCAACAGTATATATTTGTAGAATCTTACCTAGTTTGGGTTGTAGAGTGAGGAGTGTTACCGAGAAAGCTCTATGAATTGGTGATATTTGAGCTGAATGCCAAATACATTCAGTGAAAATTAGTAAGTGAGCATACAGCAGGTATGGATGGAGAACCTGGGGGTACAAGGTGGGGGTGGGGGGGAGGTCTCGTGATTGAACCTGGACCAGACTGATGAGGTTAGAGAAGTAGATCAGGTGGCAATTGTTGGTCAGGTCCCAGAAAATGGATTCCATGGTTTTTACTTAGTGTACTATGTGGTGGGTTGCAGTGATGTCAGTGGAGATGGTCTGACCTGAGGCCACTCACCTGTTCAGATGAACCTCTGCATTAAATGCACAGAAGACAGTGCATTGACAAAGACATTTTTAAAGAGAAATTGCTACATGTTACAAATATTAAGAACAGAATTACTTATCTGAGTTCTAATCCTCCCATTTAAAAAAAAAATCTTTTCCATTGTTGAGTTTTGAGAGTTCTTTTTTAATTTTGGACTATAAGTCTTCAGTGAGAAATTTGCTTCACAGACGTATTCTGCCAGTCATCACCTTGTCTTTTCTTTTTCTCGCAAGGGATTTTGATGAAATGTATTGCCAATTTCTCTTTATTGTGTGGATACTCCTTTTGGTATAGCATCCAAAATTTTCTTCTAGAAGTGTTGTACTTTTACACTTAAATTTATAATCTATTTTGAGTAAATTTTTGTGTAAAAGGTGAGAGATTTGTTTTGCTGTTTATTTTTTCATCATATAACATGTAATTGTCATCACGTGACGTCACGTCATTCAGCGTCATGATTGTTGCAAACCTTCCTTTCTCAATTGAATTACTACCTTTGCAGCTAGGTGAAAAGTCAGCTTCTTGGCCTGTTTTTCCATGTTTCCCTGTGTCTTGTTTACAGATACTCTGCTCCCTTGATTACACTGACTTTGTAATCTTAAAAATGGTTAGTGTGTCTCCTTCGACCTTTTTGTTGTCTTTCAGAATAATTTTTATGATTGTAGACTTTTAAAATTATTTGTTAAAAACATAACATTTGGGGCAGAAATAAATATTTTTTGTGACTGGAAGTGGAGATTGCCTTCAGTGTGTAGGAGGAAGATGGAGTTTATTAATCCATTTGGAGACTTGGGTTTTGCTTTTGTTCTAGGTACCTTTGGTGGATCCTAGGCTTCTAATCCTTGAGCAATACCTTACGTTTACAGTGAGACCGATTTTCCCGGTGGCTTTTCTCAGTATCTGCTGTCCTTGGAGCTCTCATATTCTTTCTTCCCTTCTGCAGTCTTTCAGCAGTTGAAGTAGGGGAATAGAAAGTAGAGACATTTTCTGGTTTTCTGATTAAGGTTTTTACACTCTGTTTTGGCTGAGACCTTCTAAGTGGTCCTGCCCATTCTAGGTACTGTGGGCTGCTGTAGGCTTTTACTAATTTCCTAAGGGCAATAAGTGTTTAATCTCCCTCCCATTAAAGCTTTTCCATAGATGTATTTGGAAAAATAGTCTGGAGGAAGGCTTTCATTCCATGCTCTTTCCAGCTGCGATTGTTGCATTAAAATAAATAAATAATAAACCTTGTGGTATCTGTAGAAAAGTCTGGCAAAAAATAATGCCCTCTCCTTTTTATCCATGGCCCCAGGGGCTTCACATGCTCTTCTTCCAGGCTTTTATCAGTCTGTGCCTGTTCTGCCCCCACCACCACCTAATCCACCACTGCATCTGCCCTCCTAACCTAGTGTTTGGGTTCCGTGCCTCCCTGCAACTGTTTTCTCCACTTAGATTTTGGGCTATAACATCAGCTCTGGTAGATCTGACAGATTTAAGAAAAGTCTTGAACTTGCCACTTGTTAGTTTGCTTTGTTGTCAGGTCTCAAGGGACACTCTGTAAATTCTCTATACCTGAGCAGAGCCATAAAAGGAGCTGATGTTCAACATTAATAATTCTTACTCCAAGGGAATTGTATCTATGTATCTATCACCTAATAATGTAGTCTTTGTGATTTATTGATGGTAGCTTTGTAAAAGCTGGCTAGCTTCCTTAAAAAAAAAGCCATTAAATAAATTCACAATATCAAGGAAAAAGAACAGTGGGTATTTTTCATTTCAATATTGCTCTAGGAGTCTTTCAGCTGCTCTTCCTCGTGAAAATCAAAAAGTCAGCCATAAAAGGATCATCTGCACCATTACTCATATTCAAGACAAATTAAAAATGGGGGAAAATCTATCCCAAGAATTTTAAATTGAATTAATGAAAATATTAATGTAAAACATTGGCTGAATACTAATAGTGAAGCTAAGAAATGTGGAATATTTCGTATGTATACCCTACCCTTCAGTGTATTACTCTTTTAAAAGTGCTGATTATCTCTGTAAGAGTATGATATCCTAAAGCATTATCTCATAAAATCTATTTTAGGTTGTCTACATTATTCATATTTTGTGTGTATAAAATATGGATAGATTTTCATTTCACAGATTATAAAGTGTAACTTAACAGAAAAATATGGATCCATGTACTCTTTGGTATATATGTTCCCAAGAGGATGACTTGGAAATAATTGAGAGGGATTTGGATATGGAAATTCTGAATTTAATGTTATATTTAATACTTTAAAGTACCAGCTTTTCCATTTAGTACTGCCACCAGGAAGCCAAGTCCAGGGACCCATCCTTTGCTTTCTTCAGTTCTTGTCCCCTTGATACAAGAATTCAGTCAGAAGCATAAATGGCCATGGTAGAATTTATTATAAAGTGAATGAAGAGTTAACACTAATTTCAAGGAAGAAGAAAGAGGGCAGTGCCACAAAGGCATCTTCCCCAACTGTGAGATTAGATTTCTTTTTATATATACAGAAGTTACTCCTGAGATTTGGGGAACCATGATGAATATTGTTGCAGATTGACATTTTTCTTAGGATATCAGAAGGAATGTGCATAAAGTATAGCCTTAAAATTTCATTGTGCTCTGTGGGATCACTTTGAGTCTGAGACCCAAGAAGGAATTGTAAATATATGAATACAAGAACTCTTTATTTACTGAGCTATATCTGGCAAAGCCTGCTATCTTGGACCCAATCTCCTTTGTCCCTCATACCCTCTAATTTCTAACTGCTTGCCTATTGGTATCATTCATCACGAAGCAAATTTATAGAGTGTTGGTGATGCACTCAAAAGGGTTTTGAATTCTGAGAGTCTTAACTGCACAAGATAATGGTTCCTTAGTACCAGGGTTATGTCTTAGTTACTTTTCATCACTGTGACTCAATACTCGACATCTACAACTTAGGGGAGGAAAAGTTTATTTTAGCTCACAGTTTCAGAAGGTCACAGTCCATCCATGGTTGGCTAGCAGCAGTGGAAGCACATGGCAGAAGCAGAGATGGAGGAAGCTGCTCGTGGCATTGCAAACAGGAAGCCAGGTCAGGGATGAAGGGCAGAACTAGTACATATCCTTCCAGGTCATATTCCATTGGTCTACACCTCCTGGGTCAAGGCTCAGTTTCTGCACCTTCCAGGTTAAGCCCCAGGCATCGTTTCCTTTCAGCTAGACCTCACCTCCCAACAGCACAAGACTCCATAAATATCCTTGTGCATCCAAACATGTGAGGCTTTTGGGGAATGCTCCAGATCCAAACCGTAACAGGTGAAGTCCACATTTCAGGGTAAAGCTTACAAAGCCCACCATTCCTGTTTCAACTTTTAACTAGATTTTGTCTTTATTTTTTTAAACTGTGTGTCCTACTCTGCTCCTAGCTCTTTCCCCTGACGAATGGCTGATTGCTGCTCTACACCTTCCTTATTAAAAGCAGCTTCTGTGTGTTCTCATAACACTATTATCTCAGAAGTAGCACTGTTAGGCCATATTCATATATATATTACCAAATAAGTATGCAGATTGATATCCATTATCTGAAATGTTAAGAACCAGTAGTGTTTCACATTTCAGAGATTTGGATTTTGGAAAATTTGTGTAGACTTTACTATTTGAAGTGTTCAAAAAGTTTCAGATTTTGGAACATTTTGAATTTGAGATTTTTCAAATGAGGGGTCTTTTACTTACATTACTCGTTTTTCATCAACTTTCTTTGTGCTCATTGAAGACAAAATATATAGAAAAGATTCAAGAAGTAACTTCCCCAAATTTAGCATGTTTATTGTGCTAGGATTACCTTTTGCCTTTATCAGCCTGGGGAGTGGGAATTCGTTCTTCAAACTGTAGTTCACCTTGAGCATCTACTATTTGAGTATTTATCTGACATTCCCTGCCTTCGCTATATCTGTCCTTTGAGTTGAACATTTATTTACTGTGTTGGTAATTTTACTGCTTTTCATGATGATGAACACGCTGCACACTGTGTGGTCGTTATTTAGTTCTACTGTGAGCACTGTGCTGAGTTCTAGGGATATAGTGTTGAGCAAAACCAGTGAAATTTCTGTTCGTCTGATGCTTAGAATCTAATTTTAAAAAAGCAATGATATTCGGTATCAGATTCCAGAAATGATAATGCAATGAAAGAGAAGGTACTGTGAATATTTGGCTTTAAGAAAGTGATTTTTTAAGGTTAAAATTGAAGATTAAAGAGTTAATCTCTGTGGAAGAAAAAAGGAAAATCTCTATCAGGCAATGGAAACTGCATTGAAAAGACCCATGTGTAATTTGTATCTGACACTTAAGGTCTGGGGAATTGAAAAGAGCCTAGAGTGCTTGGAGTGACCTTTGAAAGGTGACTGGGCTTTAGATTGACTGAAGCGGGCTGGTGGAGACATACAGGTTATTATGATAGCCCAGGTGAAAGAGGTTAAAGTGGCACTGTTACAGACCGATGTGGGTTTGAAAGATGTTAGTATATGTTTGATATATAATAATGGCATTCACCTTGTGGAATTGGTACATATTACCAATACATTTTCATCTTGATCAAGAAATACTGATCATTCCATAGTAATAGGTAAGATTTTGGTGTGTAGGGGATTAAATGATTAAGAATTGTTATATGTTTCTGTTGCTCATAGCTTATCTACCCAACATCTTGCTGGACTCATGACACACACACCACATAAATGTTTGTTGAAGATGAGTGAGCATTATTTTATTTATGAAAAATGTATATTCAGCTGCACTGTAAGGTACATAAGTAGGAAGTGTATTCAATGGAATAAAGTCTAATAATTTTTTTCTTTACTTTGAATATGAAAATGCATGGGATGGGACCTAGAAAATAGTTATTTCTATACAATCTTAAAGTAAATTTTGTGTGTGACAGGCCTTAAACAAATGCAGTAATCTTAAAAGGAAAATGATGATTAAAATCCTTTTAAATTCTACGGAATTTTTGATACTTTTCTTGTCATTAAGGTGATCTTCAAAGTTCTTATTTCTCTCTACAACTCATTTTATAGCTTTGTCATAGAGAATTCAAGCCTTTTATCTCTGACCCCCCAAAAACTATCACGAAGAAAATGTTGAAATCTAGTATCTTCTAATTCCTACTGCTATTCTTGTGTATGATGCTAAATTACTGTCATGTGTATTCATATACACAATCTGTCACACTATATTTTCGAAAATGGTATTGTTAGAAAAATGTGAACTGTTAATAATCGCTCTCTACTTAAATAATTGAAATGAATGATATTTTTGTTCTAAAACATCTATTTATTTATTTTCTTATTTATTTTTCTGTTTATCAAAGATTGAATCCAAGGCCTTCCCTGAGCCTCATCCCCAGACCTTTTTGTATTTTTAACTTTGAGCTGCCCTCACTATGCTTGTTAGCCTTCTGCCTTGGTCTCCCAATGTGCTAGAATCACAGGCATGCACTACCTGGCTTTTATTTTATTTTTAAGACAATTATAAGTAGTAATATTAATGTTTGAGTTATAAGTGCTAACCTCCTGGTCAGTAACATCCAGACTTCTCCCCGGATGTGTCTTGCAGGTGTGTTCTACTCCCGCTGTTGGCAATGAAGCCTCCCCAGCAGAGCCTGTACCTGCTCGTTGACTCTGTGGATGAAGGGTGTAATGTTAACGAAGCTGAGCAGACAACGACCAGCTTCTCTGGGACTGTTGCAGAGCTCTTAGCTGGTCACCATGAGTTCTTCCCACCATGGCTACTGCTTCTCTGTTCTGCTCGAAAACAGAGTAAAGCTGTTACTAAAATGTTCACTGGTAAGCACATTCCTTCCTCCTCTAACATGCTTCTCAGTGATGAATGCCTGGCTTCTTTCCTGGGCAAGGTAGACAGTTGGAAATCGGTGTGTTTCATTTATTCCTTCTATCAGTTCTGAACTGTACTTTTTAACATTGTATTAAAAACTCATCCATAATGATGTATTTTTAAATGACTTAAGTATTACCATTTCAAAATTTTTCTCTTGAGTGTCTTATTAAAGGATAGGAGTACTTAATGTCATTTTTGGTTCTCTGTGGTGGTTTGTAGGGTTTTTTGTTTTGTTTTGTTTTTCTTTGAGACAGGGTCTTGCTCTGTAGCCCAAGCTGATCCTGAACTCACTGTGGAGCCCAACAATCCTCCTGTCTCAGCCTCCCAAGTGCCGGGATTATAGGCATGCAGCCCCAGGCCCAGTTTATGTGGGGCCAGGGAATTTAACTCGGGTACTTTAGCACTTGATTTAGCACTTGCCCAAGCACTTTAACTGCTGAGCCGTTCCTCCAGCCCCTGTGCTCTGTGTTTTTGAGGCTCCTTTTCTAATACTCTTCTATCAGGATCAGTTTATATTTCTTCTAGTGTAGCAGTTTAGGAGTAGTAAATATTACATATATATCTTTGCCTTAAAAAAAGAAAAACTCATGGCGCTGACCGGGTATTTTTCATTTTAAAGAGGAGAGACAGGATTAATAGCCCTTAAGAATACCACTTGAAGTATTTCTTTTCCCAACTTTTCTGTCGTATATGTGAGAAAATTCTGACCAGTTTTTTGTATTACTTTTTTTCTTATTTCATGTTTTTTTCCTAATAAAGTTGTCATTTCTCCTATTGGAATTTATAATATAAACCACTCTTTGCCCTGTGGGAAGTAAAAGGAATGTAAAACAGGGACCTCTCACAGGATTTATAATGTAATTGGAGAGTTATTAATTAAGCTGATGATTACTTGTATCACTTTTAAGTAGCTCTATATGTTATTAGTTTATTAAGATAATTTTCTATGGCTAGTTCTTTTTTTCTCTGTCACAGCCTCAGATTGCATTACTATCAATGGCAATACTCTGGGTTTTCAAGTATTGCATTCTTTTTTTGTGGGCTGTTGTTAAAAATATAGTTGGCAAATACTTGTAAGTTAAAATAGTGTTAGATAACACCTATACTTCCTATGCTGGGACAAAATAGAAGCTTTTCATGTTCCATTTTCCCAGTTGCTTTCTGTCCTCACTAGAGGTAACCAGTGTTACTACTTCAGTTACGATTCATACATACCAGTCTTTCTCCTCACACTGTCAGTAGAAAAGTCTTTTTATGTAAATGAAGCAGTACATTTACTATTTTAGCTGTTACTATTATTTGCCTTGTGATTGTAGGCAGCTTATTTAATAGTCTCTGCCTCCATTTCCTCATTAAAGAGATGAAAAAAAAGGTTTAGCAACAAATTACATGTGAAATGCTTAGAACAATGCCACACTCAGTGCCTTTGCAGTAACTGCTTTGTAAATGTTGCTTTTGTTTTATCATTTTATTCTCTCCTTTGAGGAAAAAACAGTTTTAATTGCTATTTTCATCTTAGTTACTTTTTTATTGCTGGGACAGAATACCTAACATTCACAACTTTAGGGGGAAAAGATTTATTTTAGCTTTCAGTTTCAGAAGGCCACAGTCCATTCACCAGTGAGGAGCTGGAAAATGGTGGAATCACATAGTGGGACCACAGCTAGAGCCAAAGTTGGAGCCTGGGCTCTGGAGACAGAGATCCACACGACATGGCTGGACAAAGCCAAGTCTGGTAGGAAGGGTGAGACCAGCATGTGCTCCTCCAGGTGAAGCTCCAGCATCCACCCCTTCCAGCCAGGTCCCACCCGGCACCAGTATACACTATCCACAGGCACACGAGGTTTTTGGAGACACTCCAGAGCCAAATCACAACAATTTGTTACGTGGTGCTACAAGTAAAAAATACCATGTCTTGGAACATGTTTCATTCACAAATTATTTAAAATATTTTATAAAATGATCCTTCAAAATACATATATATGCATATATATATATATACATACACACATCCATACAATATGTAAATCATAAGTAATTTTGTGTTTCAACATGAGTCCCATTCTCTAATATACCTCATTTTGTATATGCAGATGCTCTAAAAAGCAAAAAAAAAAAAAAAAAAATTGTATAAACAATTATGGTCCAAAGCATTTCAGATAAGACATATTCAACTTGTATTAAAAATCAGTGCTTTGTGAGCACGCTTGAACCTGTATATATGCTGAAGGCTTATGTTATAAACCTAGACTTCGGTGTTAGGCAGCTTTTCTTTTCCATGATCAAATAGCTGAGAGAAACAGTTAACAGGAGGAAAGATTGTTTGGCCATGATGTCAGCTACCTCCGTTGGTTTGGAGCTGAGGCGAGACAGAGTGTCCTGGCAGAAACACCTGGCAGAGGAAAGCGGCACACCTGATGAAAGCCAGGATTCAGAGAATGAGAGCCACAGAGCACAGAGGAAGGGCCCAGGGGCCCAAGTCACGTCCTGTGATGCACTGCCTCCAGTGAGGCCACACCTCCTATTTCCTTCACTGCCCAGTAATGCCATCAGATTATGCCATCATCAGTGAATTAATCCACTTGCTGCAATCAGAGCCTGCATGATCTAGTCACTTACCCCAAAAACCCATTAACTGGCAACTCGGGCTTTAGCACCTGAGTTTGGGGGGAGGTGTCCAATCCAAAATATAATAATTTGGAATTGCTAGATTAGAGAGTTTAAAGATCTTCAACTTTACTTATTTTTGCCAAATTTCTGGCTAGTATGGTTGAAATAATTTATGCTACGACCAAAAAGATGCCATTTTCCTTTTCCTCTGCCTTCTGCCATCAGTGTGTGTTCTTTTCAGCTCTGTTTTTGTCTAGTTCTCAATCCTCAGTCTTAGCACTTGGTGCTGTGTTGCCCACCGTCTCCTGTGGATCTCTGCCCAACTGCAGTCACACGCAGGCCTCGGGCTGCTCTTTACTTGGGTCTACTTTTGCCTCCTCAGCTACTTAGGCTCATCGTCACTCTTTATCTGTATGTTCCCTGTATATATTACTACTTACTGTTTAAAAATTGTTTAAACCTCATGTGTGTTTACTCGCTAGATATAGTCTTCATAAAAATAGAAACATCTTCCTCTTCCCCGCTCCCCCTCTGTCTCATCTCCCCAGCTTCTACAGCAGAGCTTGGGACAAAGCAGGTATTTACTCATAATGGGCTATATAATCTTTCTTTCATGTAAATCAGTCTGTTCACAGCATCATTTTGAAAACTTCAAAACATTGTGTAATATAAGATACTGGGTTTTTAAAAATAAGTTTTATTAGAAACATGCCAAGCGTTTCTCTTTTTTATCTTAAATGGTTTTACTGCACTCATAAAACCCAACAGAAATGGGTACACAGTAAAAGGTTTAGGTTCAAGTAATCTTGTGTCATAAATTTTGATTGCTATAAATTTCTAGGCATGTTCTTGATGTCAAGAATGTCTTCAAAATTGAAATTTATATTTTAAATGATTTATATTGAAGATTTAATTATCAGTTGCATGTGTGTGTGTGTGTGTGTTTACATGTAAATTTAGATTTCATTTTTCTATAGTCTTAAGGCTATGGAAATTGTTTCTTCATATTTCATTTTCAATAGGGTGTGCGCTTCAGTAAATTTATCTATTTAATCTAGGAACTTCAAAGTTAGTATTACAAAAATGAACATTCATTTTTTATTTTCCAAACCTATCATTTATTCTTCAGGGATATATTTCTTTCAGTCCTGTTCACAAAGGCAGATGTATTGTCATCTTCCAAAATCCTTCTCTCTTCCCTTCTCCATATTTAACAAATGTGGTATGTTCAAGCTCTCGATTAACAATTCCAAAATCCTTCATTTACCTGTCTTGATTGTCAGACACTTTATGATTCTCAGGTATAACTTATCCTAGCCATTTAAAAATGATTTTGCTTCTTGTCTTCATTCAATTTTACTAAGAATGTTAGAAGGATTCAGCTCATGTAACCCAGCTACACCTTTTCTGAGTATCTTTCCAAAAGAATTAAAAACATCGTACAGCAGTGATATATACATACCTGTATCTGTATTTATAGTAGCATAATTTATAATAGTTAAATCTTGGAAACAGCCCTTATGGCCATATGTGTCCATCTATAAATGGATAAAATGTGTCCTGTGTACACAGTGCCATACTACTCTTCCATAAGAAAGGTGAATTTGAGTCATTTGTAGGAAAGTGGGTACACTTTGAGACCTTTGTGCTTAGTGAAGTGAATCAGACACTGAAGGTTAAATATTGCATGGCTTCTTTAATATGTGAAACCAAAAGTATAACTAAGTAAAAGAGCAAAATGAATGAATGAAGATAGGAAACAGAGAGGTTGATTTTGTAGGGAGGGAAAGAAGATGTGGTGAGGTGGAAGGGAAGTAAGATGGTACAATGTGTATAGGCACCGGACCCCAAGTTGAATGCAAATGTTTTATATTGCAAGTACATAATAATAAAATCATAACTTGGTGGAAGAAAAATGCAAACCTGGCTATGTCATTGTCTTGATGTCCATTTATTTACTCTACAGTTTTCTTCTGTAAGGTCTAAACACAAGTGTCTGTAAAATCACGTCTGTGCATCCTGATCCAGCTCCCCTCTGAAAATGAAGTTATGGCTCTCTTTAAAACACTTATACTGCATTTTAAATAGCTAACTAGTGTACAGCTTCAGTTAGTTTGACTGTTATTAAATGGTTTTATATTTTACAGTACTATATTTCAAGTTTAATGTATCCAAGTTCCATCGTAACTGGCTCAAGCTGTTTATTGACAGCCTGAGATTTACTTCACTTGATTTGGTAATATCTAAAACGATGTAATTTAGATGCAGTAGCAGGTGATACTCTTAATTTGATATCAATATTCAACCCCACAATTCAGGCTAATGTGTAATGGGCGGAAATGCTTCAGTTTTTTTCTATGAAAAAGATCATCTTTTAAAAACAAACCTTATTCATGTGTCTCTTGCAACTTTTTTCCTCGACATTTGGGAGTTCAGAAAATCTTACTAATGTACTTTGGTGGATGTGTAACACTGATGCCGTTAATGTCTTACACTGAGTAGAAAAGGTACCAATCTACTAAAAGAAGTAGTTTCATTTATTGATTTTTCTGCCAGCCACATATTTTTTATTGAAACTTATTACTGGATATTGATATGTTTGTTTTTATTATTTGCAGTTGGTTCATTATGTATGGAAGACATTCCCATGGCAGATTTGGCAGCTTCTGTAATAATTCTCAACTGATGATGTCTGTTTTTTTGTTTCTTCTCCAGGTTTTCGAAAAATCAGCTTGGATGACCTTCGGAAGGCATATGTTGTCAAGGACGTTCAGCAGTACATCCTCCATCGTTTAGATCGAGAGGAAGCTCTGCGGCAGCACCTCACAAAAGAAACTGCGGAGATGTTAAACCAGCTGCACATTAAAAGCAGTGGCTGCTTTCTTTATCTAGAGCGAGTTTTAGATGGAGTTGTAGAAAATTTTATCATGTTAAGAGAGATTCGTGACATCCCAGGAACTCTAAATGGTCTCTATCTCTGGCTCTGCCAAAGACTTTTTGTAAGAAAACAGTTTGCAAAAGTTCAGCCTATTTTGAATGTGATTCTTGCAGCCTGCCGACCTTTGACTATAACAGAATTATATCACGCAGTATGGACCAAAAATATGTCGCTAACCTTAGAAGACTTTCAGCGTAAATTAGATGTCTTGTCTAAGCTTCTTGTTGATGGATCGGGAAATACCAAAATACTGTTCCACTATAGTTTTGCAGAGTGGCTTCTGGATGTGAAACACTGCACTCAGAAGTATTTATGTAATGCGGCAGAGGGACACAGAATGTTGGCTATGAGTTATACCTGTCAAGCTAAGAATTTAACACCGTTGGAAGCACAAGAATTTGCATTGCACTTAATTAATTCAAACTTAAAATTAGAGACAGCTGAGTTAGCCCTGTGGATGATATGGAATGGTACACCTGTCAGAGACTCTCTGTCTACTTTAATTCCCAAGGAACAAGAAGTGCTACAGCTGTTGGTTAAAGCTGGTGCTCATGTCAATAGTGAAGATGATCGCACGTCCTGCATTGTTCGACAAGCCTTAGAGAGAGAAGATTCCATTCGAACATTACTAGATAATGGAGCTTCAGTAAATCAGTGTGACTCAAATGGAAGAACATTACTGGCTAATGCTGCCTACAGTGGCAATCTTGATGTAGTGAATTTGCTTGTCTCTAGGGGAGCAGATTTAGAGATAGAAGATGCTCATGGGCATACACCACTCACTCTAGCTGCTAGACAAGGACATACAAAGGTGGTTAATTGTTTAATTGGATGTGGAGCAAATATTAATCACACTGATCAAGATGGGTGGACAGCATTACGATCTGCTGCTTGGGGTGGCCATACTGAGGTAGTTTCTGCGCTACTTTATGCTGGTGTAAAAGTGGATTGTGCGGATGCTGATAGTCGAACAGCTTTGAGAGCAGCAGCATGGGGAGGCCATGAGGACATCGTACTGAATTTGCTGCAACATGGTGCTGAAGTTAACAAAGCTGATAATGAAGGTAGGACTGCTTTGATAGCCGCGGCATACATGGGACATAGGGAGATTGTGGAACATCTGCTGGACCACGGAGCAGAAGTGAATCATGAAGACGTTGATGGAAGGACTGCACTCTCTGTAGCTGCACTGTGTGTGCCTGCAAGTAAAGGGCACGCATCAGTTGTAAGCCTTCTGATTGATCGTGGTGCTGAAGTAGATCATTGCGATAAAGATGGCATGACTCCGCTACTAGTTGCTGCCTATGAAGGACACGTGGATGTGGTTGACTTGCTCCTAGAGGGAGGAGCAGATGTAGATCACACAGATAACAATGGCCGAACACCTCTGTTAGCAGCAGCTTCTATGGGTCATGCTTCAGTGGTAAACACGCTCTTGTTCTGGGGTGCAGCTGTGGATAGTATTGATAGTGAAGGTAGGACCGTCCTCAGCATAGCTTCAGCACAAGGCAATGTGGAAGTGGTACGCACCCTCCTAGACAGAGGGTTGGATGAAAACCACCGAGATGATGCTGGGTGGACGCCTTTGCACATGGCAGCTTTTGAAGGTCACAGATTAATATGTGAAGCGCTTATCGAACAAGGTGCTAGAACCAATGAGATTGACAATGATGGGCGCATCCCTTTCATATTAGCTGCACAAGAAGGCCATTATGATTGTGTTCAGATATTATTGGAAAACAAATCCAGCATTGATCAAAGAGGTTATGATGGAAGAAACGCTTTGCGGGTTGCTGCATTAGAAGGACACCGAGACATTGTTGAGTTGCTTTTTAGCCATGGAGCTGATGTTAACTATAAAGATGCCGATGGTAGGCCCACACTCTATATCTTGGCCTTAGAAAACCAGCTTACAATGGCTGAATACTTTCTAGAAAATGGTGCAAATGTGGAAGCAAGTGATGCTGAAGGAAGGACAGCTCTTCACGTTTCTTGCTGGCAAGGCCATATGGAAATGGTCCAGGTGCTGATAGCCTCCCATGCCGATGTCAATGCAGCAGACAATGAGAAACGTTCTGCTTTGCAGTCCGCAGCCTGGCAGGGCCACGTGAAAGTGGTTCAGCTTCTGATTGAGCACGGTGCCGTGGTTGATCACACATGTAATCAGGGTGCAACTGCACTCTGTATTGCAGCCCAGGAAGGACACATTGATGTTGTGCAGGTGTTACTAGAGCACGGTGCTGACCCAAACCATGCCGATCAATTTGGACGCACTGCTATGAGGGTTGCAGCCAAAAATGGACATTCCCAAATAATTAAATTATTGGAAAAATATGGTGCATCTAGTTTGAATGGTTGTTCGCCATCACCTGTTCACACAATGGAGCAAAAGCCTCTACAGTCAGTGTCATCAAAAATGCAGTCATTGACAATTAAATCAAATAGCTCTGGCAGTACTGGCGGAGGAGACATGCAGCCTTCATTGCGTGGTTTACCTAATGGACCAGCTCATGCATTCAGTTCTCCTTCGGAATCTCCAGATTCTACGGTTGATCGTCAGAAGTCTTCATTGTCTAATAATTCCCTGAAAAGCTCAAAAAATTCTTCCTTGAGAACTACTTCATCTACAGCAACAGCTCAAACAGTGCCAATAGATAGTTTTCATAACTTATCATTTACAGAGCAAATTCAGCAGCACTCGTTGCCACGCAGTAGAAGTCGACAGTCAATTGTGTCACCATCTTCCACGACACAGTCCTTAGGACAAAGTCATAATTCACCCAGTAGTGAGTTTGAGTGGAGTCAAGTGAAGCCCAGTTTGAAGTCAACTAAAGCAAATAAAGGAGGAGCAAAATCAGAAAATTCTGGCAAATCTGGGTCAGCTGGAAAAAAGGCTAAACAGAGTAACTCTTCACAGCCAAAGGTTTTAGAGTACGAAATGACTCAGTTTGACAAAAGAGGGCCTGTTGCCAAATCTGGGACCAGTGCACCACCTAAACAGGTGCCAGCAGAATCTCAGTGCAAAATCATCCCTTCGACGCAGCAGGAAATTGGCCGATCTCAGCAGCAGTTTCTCATTCACCAGCAAGGTGGGGAGCAGAAGAAGAGAAATGGCATAATGACAAATCCGAATTACCATCTTCAGAGCAACCAGGTTTTTCTTGGTAGGGTTTCAGTCCCGCGAACTATTCAGGACAGAGGTCCTCAGGAAGTGTTGGAGGGGTACCCTTCCTCAGAGACAGAATTAAGCCTTAAACAAGCCCTGAAGCTTCAGATAGAGGGTTCTGACCCAAGCTTCAACTATAAGAAGGAAACACCATTATAAAAGGTAATATTTCATCAACATACAAAATAAACTACCAAGACCACAGGTCCCACCCCTTGGAATGTCCTTACCTCAAATTGACAAAGTCAATCCCTTCATCTAATGTCTTTCTCATTTCCCAGAATTTCTCCTGTCCCCTTTTGAATTCTAATTCTACCGCACCTAGGACTCCTACTTCCCCTTTTTCTTATTTATATTTATTTAACATGCTTTAAATATTTATTATGCTTGCAGATAAAGTGTAAACGAGTGTAGGAATTTTTATGTTTTTATTTAATGCTAGATTTTGGTTAGTTAAAATAGCATGTGATCTATGGTAATTTCGTAGTAAAAATTGCTGAGTAAGTGAATAAATGAATGGACCATTTATGGATTCTAGATTAAGAATCTTTAAAAATCATTTTCTCCTCTTAAGAGATCTTTGATGGTAATAGACCATGAGGCTTCTGTAATATTCATCTTTTTTTGAAAACAGTATATGTAAGTGGTTAATATATTAGTTTCATTCCTTTTTACCAAAAAAGAAAAAAATAATAATTTAACTACTATGGGGTAGTTTTATTATGTCAGATATCTAGGAATTTTCCAAGGAGTGTTTTCACATACCAAGAATAGGTGTGAAAGATGGTAAATGGATGATTTGGCAAGATCCAAGTACATGATTTTTAATGTTATGGATTCTTTTTTAGAACTGTATTTTCCAATTGGAGACAATTAAGAATATTGTCTTGCTTGTACTACAGCTGTATCTTACTTAATAATTTTTCTTTAACAAAATTATATTCTTAAATTGGCATATCTCTTTTCCCTTTGGGAAATACATAAGGGGTGTGGAGGCAGTGGAACATTGTAAGGAAATGCTCTGATTGTCCAGTAATAAATTCCTGTAAGTGAAATAATGAATTAGCAGTCAGATGACACTGTATAAAATAGTTAACTCATTTTCCCTTGTGGTTTATTTTTAAAATATTTAGTTCGAATGTTACAACCCTATCTTTTATAAAAGCAAAGTGTAAATATGTATTAAACAGTAAAATATCAACTATGATAAACATTTTGTAGAATCTTTAAGACTGACTTATAGTTAATGAATCGCTAATAGCAAGTGTAGTAAATTTCTGCTTTACAAGATATATATATATATATATATATGTATGTATATTTACACAATGATGAATGGATGTACATATTATAAATGATTTCAAGGTTATTGGCATTCACATAATGAATAATGTATAAAAATAATTATTATTTTTTTTTTTTTTACTTTTTGAATTAGTTTCCTGTTCTGTGAAACAGAAGACGTTGTGATTGGAGTGGAGTGGTTCTGCAGCTACTGGATGAAAACATAAAATGCCTATTGATTTGCTGGGAAAAAAGGAGAATGTGGTATCTACAGTACAGTTACCTTAATTACTGTAATGTGCCTAAATAGTAAGGCTGCCTTCTCAGTGTAATTCTCTGTGCTTAAAATTTTTGTTTTGTGTGCTTTGTATTGACTACACAGAATAAGCACTTTGATGAAAATGTAGATGTACCCTGCAGTTCCCTGATAAAGCTGAAGAAAATTCAAGTAAAGTATTTTAAGTTAAGATTTGATAAATGTGCATGTGCCATGGTCAAGTATATAAGAAAAGGCAGTGTTCCTTGTATTTATTGTTTTCTTTTTGTGGCAGAGAAACTTACACATAGTGTTTCAGTCCCATTAGCTTTGTAGTGCGTGGCCTGTTACCTGTATCTTTAAAAATGTTGCTCAATAAAATAAATCTTGCAAGTGTTTTATGTTCTTTACACCTTCAGCATTGGATACAAATGAGTTTCTACATCAGTGCCACATTGAAGTGAAAAGACGGTTTCTTGACACTTTTTCCAGAAAAAAATATAATTTCTAATAGTTTAGGGAGCTGCTCTAAGTAGTTTAAATCTGAATTTTCCCAATAGAATGGTCCTCATCTCTGGCTAAAAGTGTTCAGAAAGGCAGACAAGCAGACTGTAGGCAGAAGACAGCTCCATGCCATTCCTGGGATGCAAGTTCCCCTGCTTGTCGTTCCCACTCTGAGAAGACAGACTGCCACTCCTGAGGCATGAACATTCTCAGGGACAAAGCCGTGCCTCAGTCACATATGTGTGCAGAGGAAGATGCAGCTGTGGTAGACTGTTGATCCCTGAACTATTCACTGACTACCCTCATCTCCTCCTTCCAGCTAAATAAACTATAATTTATCAGTGTAGACAATAGTGCTGACTTCTCTTTGAGCTGTTTCTACTTGTGTAAATCACTGCATGACCGAAATAGCCCCACTGAAAAATCAATTGGGTTAACTTAATGGTTCCATTGGATGAATATTCTTGATGAATGTAGTATGTGCTGTCCTTCACAGGTGACACCCCTAACCCATCAGTCATAGCACATGTAGGCTTTTTATTATTGTTTGACATAGTGATGGATTTGAACTTTTGTATCCATATACTCTTTCCTATTTTCTTCTTTGGACCACATGCAAGATGGGTGGATGCCAAGGAGTTAGTGACCAATAAATGTAAACTGTTCCAATGAGCATGGGACCCACGACTGGTCTCTTGGACAAACTCTTAACCAGTGGAGCCATTTCATGTGGGTTGTGTGTAGGTTTGGAAAGGTTGATGTAATGATTGAGAAACCACGGTTTGGATTTGACTTTGAGCCCTATTGATCTTACAGACCCCAGAAATTCTATTCCTTTATTTTGCTGTTGAGAAGGAGAAATGAGGAAAGAGAATTTGGAGATTTAGCACAAAACCATTGCTACTACTGAAAGAAAAAAAAATCTTTGAGTATGTTGTAGGAACAAAGGTCAGTAATGTCATCATACATGAAGGACATATGTAATTGCATTGTTTATGGAAGTACACATGTAATTGGTTGTGATAATTTTTTCTCACTTGAATCCTTATGTAAGGCTTTTGCTTTTTAAGTCAGCAAAATCGTTTTGTCTGTGTCATCTGTAAGTCGGTCAAGATTGAGTTCAATCAAAATTAAGGTGACATGGCAATATTGATAACTCGAATGTGAATGTTTATTGAATTCTTGTCCCTATGGGACATTTGTTAAATATACTTAATAGGACTCTTGCAAAGTAGCCTTAAAAGTGTTAGTGATTCTGTTAATAAATATGAACACATGCTATTATTAAAACCAACTTTATTCACATCTCAAATACAGTACATTTACATTACTGTTGAATATGAAGCTCTAATTTCTTACTAGGTGTATTTTTCTTTAGAAAGAGAACCCTGAACGCTGCCAGTTTTCTATTAATCTTGAATTGTTGAAATCATATTTATTTAATTTTATTGTTTATACAAAATTGCACCTTGTGGCCAAAGGGCAAAGATACGACTCGTTGCATTAGAGATTTATGCTGTTCCAAGAGCTAAATGTTTTCATGTCCATCCTTTGTACGCTTGGAACAGTTGTTAGGAAGAGAGCCTGTCGGAAGATAATGTTTTTCCTAGTGTTCCTCTGGAGGTTTTTGTATGAATTATGTTTTTGAAAAGGACAAAACTATGTTTCACTTACAGTAAGGATGATAAGGGTGCTGGAGATGCCCTACATTGTTTCTGAGGGGGGGTTTAGTACCTAACTAAAAAAAAAAGGCTTCTGCCCCATTAAAAACTAAAAATAGTTGCCCAAATGTAAAACTCCTACATAGATATTTTTGAAATGAAAAATGTTTAAATTTTGTAAATCAGCTGTTGCCTCTACACAACTTAGGATGCCATGTGCTTAGGACATTTTTATAACATTCCATCACACCCATTGCCTAGAAATCATGAGTCGATAGTAAGGGAAGTTATAGCAGTACAGTAATGAAAACCGCAAACTCGGTGTTTCTAGGAAAGGTTTGAGGGGTGGGAATCGCCCAGAAATTGGTGTACTGCAATGTATAGCCAAAATCTTTTTGTCCCCCATTCCCACTTCCACGCCTACCAGAGTCTTCACCATAAATAGTTCACTTTTAAAAATGGAAGTAAATCCATTCTCCATCTTGTTTTGGCTATGCAAAGATTTGTTTTGCTTCATATCCTCCATATACACTTTCAGCAAATGTAGTTGCAGACTTATGCTTTCTTTTTATTATTTTTCCCTTGGTTTGGGGTATGTAAATAGCCTAAAATGTACATTGAATTTCACATTGTAAAAGTTTTATTTTATTCCTTGTATTATATTATGCAAAAAATCCCTGTGTATATGAAAGTGCATAATAAATATATTTGCTTTACAGAAGAAATCTTGTTTTAATTTTATTCTTAGAGCCAGTAGAAGATGCATGCTTTCAATAAAAAGAACTTTTAATTAAATATTGAGCAAATGAATTTGGAATATATTTTGCAAAAAAAAAAAAAGAGTGTAACACTGTCCAAATAAAGTCTGAAAGCAAAGATCTAGCCTTGAATTCTTGCTAAAACTTCTTTAAGGACTTACTGTCCTTTCTCCTCAGCTTGACTGGTAACAGTATATCTCACCATATCAGGTTTTGTGCCTCTGAAAATTTCAGATAAATTGTATATATGTGAGTTCCGTAATTGTCAGAATAATATGGCACTATACATACTTTAGTTTTACTAGAAACACGGTTTTCTAAATAAAATTTGTGTGTTCTTCACTCAGTAAACTTAAGTCAGTTCTTTACAACCTTCTGTTCACCCTACTCCAGGACAATGCACACACACATGGGTATACATATATATTGCCTTAACCGTTTAGAAATCTGTTGATATAATAAAATCATACTCGAGATGATTTTAACATAAAATGTTTAGACACAAATGGTTGTTACCTATGGAATACTTTTTAGGTAGATTGGTTGACAAAGTTTCAGGGGAGTTTCCCAGCTGGTGGTCGAAGAAAATACAAAATGAGAACCTGGATGTGAGAGATATTTGAGCTCTTTTGTCTCTAATAGTTGTAAAGATTCCAGCAGTGCAGTAGTGAGGTACACACTGCAGGATTGTATTGCTGAGATCCTGGGAGACTTACATTTATCATGCAAATATATCACTTTGAGAGGAGCCTTAGCTAGAGTAAGACTGATTTTTTTTAAGTCTTGAAAATTTGCAAAATGTTTTAAATTTCCACTCTTAAATTCACATTATTGTGAAAACACTGGCAAAAGACTGAGCTGAGATCCAGTCTTTAAAATTCAGTTACAATGTTTATAAGATCACTTTGTACTCACAGCTTCTTAGTCTTGATCTACATGTGTTAACATTTACATAATGATATGTTCTGATAAGTCATTTAAGGATGTGTCTGTATATCCATTTCATTTGTAAACTTATATTGAACTCAACATAGATTTTGGGAAATAACCAAATTTTAAATTGTGGTTATATTTTTTTTTTACAAATTGAACATATCCATCTTGTCACCTGGATCAAGATATAGGCCACCACCATCATCTCAGAAACGGTCCTTGCTTCTTACAGACTACTCCAGCAAAGAAAACCACTATTGTTTCATTATCCTAAATGAGTATTAACATTTTTTTTTTTTAGTATTTCTGTGATACCCCACCATGGTGGGGTGTTTGACTCTGTCCTTTTTTTTGTGCAATATTCCATTAAATGAATGAAGATGCTATATTTTTTCAAGTCCATTTTAACTTCTTTTGAAGTGTTTGATTATTTCTGAGTTTTTGCCTTTTAAGATACAGCAGGCAATACAGTTTGATATCCATATTTGTATCTGTATACGCATTTCATAATAATGGAATAGAACTTATTGGATCTGAAGTGTGAGTCAAAATAAACTCTTAAATTGCGAGTGTTGTATATTGTGTCTCCGTGGTGAAAAGTTGCCACTTGTGGGCTCCACCTTTGTGATCTTTCTTATATCCCTACCTTCTCTTCTTCCCCACCATCTGAGCTTAGGGCCTTTATAGTCCTCTGGGCCCCATCTTGTAGAGCACTCGCCATTTGGACCTCTGCCTTCTGCACTCTGCAAATGAGTGGCACCTTGACACAAATCTGTGATCACATCCGACTCACCAACAATCTTTAATATATCTTCTAGGCAGATTATTCTTTGTGTAATCACTAGTTATCTTTTCAGAACATCTCTGTGTTTGATTATGGCATGCATTTTGCTACAAATCTCCAAGTTCTCTCGTTTCTAACAGAAGATACAGTTAAGGTATGCACAGTCTTCCACACATTTCCTGTTGTTGCTGCTTGCATTTTTTCTAAAGCTCCCTCACCACCGAATAGGCACCAAACCCTTTGCTCTTGTCCACCATAAAATATTGACTATTGGTAGAGGATTCCATGCTTAAATCACTATATCTCTATACTCACATTGACCTTTGTCTCCATCTCTTAGCCTGAGATTACTTTTCTAAATTATAGATGTAATTTATTTTTGCCTTTTGTTCTTTTTCTACTAAACATGCTGTCTCTTTTCCCCCACTATAACCTTCCATTAGATAAAAATTGAGTCATACTTATCTGGGTACCTTGGATTGTCTCATACAGAGTAAATGTTCAATTAGTATTCTTTGAATTGCACTTTCTTTTCATTCAGAAACAGCTGCATGTTGGTGAGAAACATTGAAATTCTACTTTTTTCGCCCACTTGGTAAAATATTCTTTTGGATTAATTACGTTCAAACAAGAGACCAACTCTTGGTACAAAATGGTATGTATTTTCTTATCCCTGCTTTCCCATCTGTTCTTTCATTGAATGTAACAGGAAAACAGACCAATTATCCATCACTTATTTATTTGAACATTTATGGCTGACTGCTTAATTGCTTTTAGCTGATGCCCTACTCTGACCTCTCTGTGTTGGAGATAATTCATTTGAATTCAGTTGATTCTTTTAAGAAGAATTGAGTAGTTGTCAATAAAGACGATAAAACAATCCATTTGTTCTTTGATTATTTAGCAAGCACAGAGAATGAGCAGTTTTCATCAATGCAAAAAGAATATGTGAGGGCCATTAGACCCATTTTTATCACAGTCACACCATTTCCTGGCCGGCCAATCTTTTGTTTGAGCATCCAACTTAAGTTCTACTGGTGCAATAATCATAACAAGCCTTGACTGGAGACCTGGTAAGAATTCCTTTGATATAAATTTTAATAGAAATTGAAATGGAAACAGTTATATTAGTGAGAAAAAATAGCTCATTAAAAATGGCATAAAATTAGTGGAGGAAAAAAAGAAGAAAACATGTACCAGAATAAAAATAAAGTATAATCTTACCAAAAAAAGGCCCCAAAGGAAAGCAATGTGAGATGACAACTGACCAGTTAAGACTACATTTTTTTATGTTGGCTTATTTCAAAGTTTTGGACTATCCTTTGGTTTGTGAAAAAAAAAAACAATTTTTATTAAAATTTGAAGGAAATTATACATTTTTCTTACATGATTTTTGTTTATATTTAGGACATTTACTAATTTTTCTATTCAGTTATGATCAGGTTCACTTTCTAGTTAAATTCTTAATCAAGAAATGATTTCTACTACTCACTGGTCATTGACAAGTTGATTGACCTCACTTAAAAACAAAGAACTCTATTGTTCTGTTAGGTTTTAATGCTTTTATTTTCTGTTTTGGACAATTCTGTTTTTAGCTAACAATACGTTTATCCTGGTGTCAACGACTTTCCATGGAAGTACAATTCATTTAGGTAGTGTTATGGTTTGGATCTGGAGTGTCCCCCAAAAGCTTCATATATTGGAATGTAGTGGGATACCTATGGAACTATGTGCTGTTGGGAGATGGGTCCTGGCTGAAAGGGTGGATACTTGGGGCTTGACCTGAAAGGATTATGTCAATTTGTTTAGATTAGGAAACACCCAAGACAGAACTTTCAGCTTTATGTGACTGCCTTTTAGGTGGTCCAACTGGCAATGTGAGCTAAATTATGGAAGGAAGACAAAATATTGTTACAGTTTCTTCTTCCTGGGAAAGCTCTGGCCTTCGCGTTACTCACCAGACATTCACCAACTCCTCACTCACTTGGCATTCTGTCTGCCATATGGTGAAGAGCTTTTCTCTGACTAGACCTCTGCCATGTGCTTCCACTCTTGCTAGCCATCCATGAATGGACCATGTGAGATCTTCTAAAACTGAGCTAATACAGATCTTTCCTCCCTTAAGTTGTGGATGTTGAGTTTTCTATTCTAGCAATGAATAAAGTCAATGTCTAGTAAATAAGACAGTAAATAAATTCATAGTAAGTGCCTAATATTTATTATTTTCCATCTTGGAAAACAAAAAAAAAAATGAGAAAAGTATAATTGGTTGAAGAAGTAGGTCAGTGGAACAGCATTTGCGTAGGATGATCTCCACCATGCAAGAGAAAAGCTTAACTTCTTTCCACAGAAATTTCTATTTTAACAGTTGTTTTCTTTCTTTCCTTCTTTCTCTCACTCTTTCTTTTCTTAGAGAGAGAATAGAAGCAAAATGTAAGCAACATAAAAAATGAAGTATTTCCGCTTTTGTTCCTTGGCATTTTTCCAGTTGTTCTTGGCATAAAGGAAGTGCTCGGTAAACATTAATTTACTTAATTAATTAATGTTCTGAAAAAGTGTCTAACTAAAGAGGAAATCTACAAAATCTAGAAACTTAAGTTATTGTTTTCATTTTTGTCTTTGGTAATGTCTTGTTATTGAATTCCCAAGCTATAGAGCAGTGAAGCTGTGCTGTATAGTAAGGTAGCCCTCAACATGGAAAATACTTTGTGGCTTTGTGGGGAGGAGAACTCAGACTTTTTAGAGACTTCTTAGTATACTGGTTGTTTGCTTTAGAATTCTCTGGATGAAGGAAAAAGAAATCAACCTAAACCAAAACAAATGTATTTTGGGAATAACAAAAGCACACACAGTCCATGGGATATGTGAAGAACCCACAGGCAGAGTTCAAGTTATATACAGATTCTTTTAAAAGGACACATAGAAACAGCAGGAAATATTTGTTTAGGGAGCCATTTTGAGAAAAATGAGAGCCAATAGTTTTCATTGTCTTTTCACTGCAACTTCCAGGGAAGTTAGCCTGGGTCATGTGTGGTCCCTTAGTAGGAGAGGACAGAACACTGAAGTAAATGCTTGACGATAGTATTCAATGGAGAATATGTAATTCTCAAGAAAGAACCAGGGTTCCATTAGAAAAGAAAAAATAAGTGGTAAGAAAACTCAAAACAGAAAATACCAACTCTATTGGTTAAGTGAAGCAAGACATGTTAAGAACTGGGAGAATCTGAGATTTTACCCTAGTTGCAGACTCACAAGTTAGCTTTCCTTGGCCTCACAGATGCTAGTTAAACACTCATGATCTGTGAATTAAAGACAAAAGACATTGTTCCTCACAGCACAGCAGGTACAAGCTTCGGGTCTGCATTGGGTTTCCTGCTCCCAGCTCTCTGAAACCCCAGAGAGGTGGAGGAAGCATTGCATGGCCTATGGTTGCACATTGCAGCAGGAACCACAGATTCTGTGAAACCTTCAATCTTAGAAAAGTTTATTAACAAACTTGCCCAGACATGATCCTAGACACAGCCATTGTCTTTATCATCTTAGAAAACAAAATAATTGACCTCTGCCCTTCAAGTAAATACTTTATCTCCAAGGCTAATTTCTAAACAATCATCTTTGAAAGGATACACTAGAGTAAAAGATGTCCCAAGATAAGCAGAAACAAGAGAGACTTTGGAGAGCTACCTTCCAAAATACAGTTAAGACAATGAGTCATGATGGGGTAAGGAGATGCTGATAGGTGAATATCTAAATTAAAACAAACGCAGAAGAGAAAGTCAGCGTCCAAAATACTAGAATTAAAGTTCAAAGGGACTAGTGGATTGTCTTAGTTACTTTCGCATTGCTGTAATAAAGAACCTAACTCCCAAAATTTAAGAGGAAAGATTTATTTCAGCTCACAGTTCCAGAAGGTCTCACACAGTCTATTCATGGGCAGCCAGCAACTGTGGAAGCACATAGCAGAGACTGGAGAGTTGCTTATTGCATTGCAGACAGAAGCCTAGTGAAGCAAGTTGATGTCTAGAGACCAAGGCAAGGCCAGGGCCTTCCCAGGAAAGGAAAAAATGTTTTGTTCTTCTTTTCTTTACATAGTTCAAGCTGAGTCGGGTGACCCACACTCTGGGTGGGTGTCTCTACCTTACTTTTATGGCCCACAAATGAATAACACACACACCTGAAAGCTCTATTTTGGGTGTCCCAATCTCAAAAAGTTGACGACCCTCTAGGTCAAGCCTCAAGCATCTGCCCCTTTAAGCCAGTCCGCACCCCGCAGCAGCACAAGGTATCCATTGGTATTCCACTACATCCGAGTACATGAAGCATTTGGAGGACACTCCAAATCTAAAGCACACAGATGAAGATGAGGTGAGAACCACATGATAAACTATTTGAGGTGTACAGAGGCAGAGAATGTTGGATGCTGGTGGTAGGGCTACCACTGGAGTTACCCTTGAGCTCGAGTTGTCCTTTGATGCCTACATAGGTCAGGCTAGCTTAACATGTCAAGAAGAAAACAGATGTTTTGTGTCTCCATCTACTTCATACAACTTGAAGAATGACATGAAAATATTTATGAGGAAGGTGCAGAAACATGCAGATCAGATCAGTCTGGAATTCAACCAAGGGCTTAGTTAGCTCCATTGCCAAGTGCCAAGCACTCCCTTCTGACCTGGCCTTGGTGAGAAAGCTGCTGACTTAGTGGGCTGCCCTTTGGCCGTTCCTTCCCAACACAGCAGCAGGGTGCCACCGGACTCGGAGGCCATGATGCTTTGAGCTATTTCGCCCACAAGCTGTACCATGTATGATTGATGCCTTCTCTGCCGTTGTTCCTATGTGCTTCCTGGGAGAACAGAAGTCAAATTGTATCGTTGTAGAACCCAGCCCTTCCCAAAGGGCAGTGGTGAGAGTACAAATGCGGGCAGGGGACCAAAAATGACACCAGAGAACCTTAATGGGAGGAGATGGGCAAGTGTGGGCAGGTCCTCAGTTACTCTGTCTGTACCTATTTCTCCTGCAGTGCTCCTCTGAGGAAGACTTTAAGAAACAACCCTTGGGTTCTGTTCTAAAAATACATTAATCACTCAAGAGTAAATATTATTGTTAAAGAAAAAAATCTCTGTAGGTAAACTTTTTTAAAATTACATCTCAGAATGATACAGGCTGAAGAGTCTAAACTTAAAGCAGAAAGTGATTTAAGTTTCTAATGAATCCATGTAGAGTAGCATGATCATACCTAAACAATTTTAAGAATGTTTTTATGGAAAAGTACTACTGCTTAACGATCTTTGTAATTTAAGTAATGGTGATGAGCTGATGAGAACACAATATCGATTTTTTTATTAAATAAGAAACATCATCACCTATAAAATGTATGCAACTGATATATTTACTCACGGTGACCCTATTTAAATCATGAGTAAGTTATTCAAAATGCTTCATAATATCTGAAAAAAAAATTGACTTTCTTGCACTTAAACCTGTTACTTAGGATAAAGTTAAATACACGCTGTAGGGAATACTGAAAAATGAAGTTCTAAAGATGATCTGAATTTCCAATGGAAGAAAAGCAATTAGAATTGAAAACTAGTATCTGAGTTTTGAAAAGTATATGTGTGTTGTGAAAAACTCTCTCACCTTTTTGATTGGCTATTGACTTGAAAATATCATTTACCTCTGAAAGGTATATTCCTACACTCCTGCTGAAAACAGTAGTTTTAGAAGTGAAGTTTGTCGTGAAATAGTGATTTTCAAACCCAACTGGACATCCAAATTGCTTTAGCAGCTTCCCAGCATTTTCTGAAACCAGTCCTGCTTGTGAGTCAACTTTCCCCCTTAACAGAATGATTCAGAAAGCTAAGTCTGAGTTCTATAACAGATTTTCTTAATCCGTAGTGAGTTTTCAATTTTCTACCCCTGTGTCAGCCTCTAAGATTTTATGTTTCTACTTCACACACTGATGTTGCTGACATTCTTCCTTCCTCGTCAGGGAATCCACAGGGAAGTTCCATTATTTCAGAGAATCTTTCCTTCTTTAACTTCTCACTGAGAACAGAAGCGCTTCTGTTTTCCCATCAGAAATCAGCAGAGGAAACATTCATCCAGTTGTGAGTAATTTTTTATCTAATTTTTCTATTGCAGAAAGATAACTGTGCTATGCAAAATACAACTATGACACATATGAGAGACATTAGGAGCCTTAGAAGTGCACAGACTAAACAATATTATTGAGTTTCCAAGTAGCTGTATCCTTATCTAAATATCGGAAATGTCTGACTTTCTACTGTAAGAAAAAAAAAAAAAACAGCCCCCAACTTAGGTCAAGAATCTGCTCAACTGTAACCAAACTTTTTATTTCATTTGAAAAAAAATGGTTCAGAGATCCATGAATTCGTTTGTGGATTCCACCAATGATACTATATTATGATACATTAAATAAAAGAAAGAAACTAACACTGGAGCAACAATTTAAAAATTATAGATCCTATTTGTATTCCCCAAGATGTTATATGTAAGCTTTTTCACATTTCTATGAAATTTACTACATGTATGGGTACATATGACCAACACTACAGTAAAGATAATTTTCTCCACCAACTGGCCCCTAGGAAATATAATGATAAGACAATCCATAAATATCATTAAATCAAAATTCAACTTTAGCAGGTGTTCTTAATGTGTAAGGTTAAAACTACAGAAAACCAGAAAGAAACCAGATGTAGAAGGGTCAGTTGGGCAGGACCTCTAAGTTTCAGTGCTGTTCCTGAGAACAATCAAAATCTCTATTTCCTGGAACAATCCTGGGATTGGTTAAACTGCCTCTATGTCCCACCCACACGGGGGCAGAGACAACCCCTATTCTGGTGTCAAAGTTACCAGCAAAGTAGAGAAAGCTTTTTCAGAGAACCTCTCATCCTTTTCAGACCACGCTAGTCAGGGAACATGTTTTTCATTTAATAAACTAGCACCCTTGTGGAACCTAATATCAGTAAGTATTGTTTAATCTTCCTGCTGGCATGCTGTAGTTGCTTGAGTTACTAGGGGGTTGAAAAAGGAAGTAACAGGCCCACATGGCTGACTGGGGCCTCCAAAGGCCTTGAAAAGCAAGAGGTAGCTCCAAATGACTTTTCCAGTGGTTTGGGAAAGCTACGAAAAACCTGGAAATAAGAGTCTCAGGCCTCACATCTTCTGTAACATGGTGGCCCACACCTGTAATCCCAGCATCTTAGAATGGTGAAACAGGAACATCACGAGTTCCAAGCCCCCCCAGGTGATGTGCAGAAAATCTGCTTCAAGATTTAAGAGGAAAAAAAAAAAGGCAGGGAGCTGAAGATATAACTCAGTGAAGCCATGGGTTCAATTTCCACAACAAACACACAAATGGCGCCCCACAAACATCAACAACAGCAACAAAAACAAATAAAAAACCCCTAAACTTTATCATACATATTAAATTATATAGTTAATTATGTTGAAGGTCCAGCCAGTAGTACTTCTAAAGCAAACACGCAGTGCAACTCAGCAAGCAGCTTCTCCCTTTCTGGACACTGTACAAAAATAACAAAAGGACACTTCCAGAACCTGTGTTCTTTGTTTTCAGTGAAATGAGAAGCCAGACATAATCCATAGACTCACATTGAGGGGCAGGTCTACTGGGAGCTGGCAAGAGAGATGCTAACTCAGGCTGGGGTGCAGAACAGGGATGCAGTATCAGAGGAAGTGAGCAGCCAATCTCAGTACAGTGGACTTCCTGAGACAAGACACCTCCCCCCCAGTGGTGTGTCTATGTCCCATGCCCCTTCAAGAGCTGCTTCATGTTATTGAAATAAATTTAAAAGCCTGGTTGAAGCCGATCACTTTGCAGAACAATGTAATTACTATTACTGATTTTTTGTTTTGCTTTAAGTTGTGTGTGTGTGTGTGTGTGTGTGTGTGTGTGTGTGTGTGGCACTTGGGGATCTAACCCAGGCTTCACGTGGGCTAGACAATCACTCTAACACGGAGTGAAACTTCCAGAAATATAATTTTTTAAAATTCTAAAAGTTTTATACTTCCTTAAAATATATTATCTATCTATATAGTGGAATAGTCTGCAATTTAAAAAAAAAGAAAGAAAAATGAACTAGGAAAAGAAATGAAGGAGGAAGATGTCTGAGTTAACTTGGAGATGAAGAAAAACTTGATATGAAGCAAAGTGCATCGTATGCTGCCTTCAACATAAAAAGGTGACAATGAGATTTGGATAAAATAACCACTAGAAGTCAGTAAGAGCTAATCACATTTTTACATACAAGAAGATATGGAGAATGGGAGCCAGCTCCTTGGGGCCCAGATGAGGCAGACTTTTTTTCTTAATTTAATATCTCTTATTTCTTTATCAAGTCAGTTTATTTCCATGTTCGAAACAAAATTGTCATTTGAATTTGTTTTCCAGCTCAATATTTTACAATATTATTGATTTACAGGAGGCCCTTTTCATCTTTTCTTACTTGCGAGGAGGCCCCTCCTGCCCATTTGTGTACGGGCTGGTCACATCCTGGCGACTCATGACAGTGTCACCTTAGTGCTGTCTGCGGTTGCATTACCATGAACTAGCTAAGGGTGAGACACAGTTTCCTGCCTGAGCTGCAGTATTGGGAGTAGATGAGAAGGTTTTTAGGCAGACTTAGCTTCAATTCTGGTATCTACCATTTCCTGCCACTATGACTTTAGGCAAAATCTTAACCTCGCTTAGCCTCCATTTCCTTTTTTGAAAAATGAAGGTAATACTTTCACTACGAGGTTGTGGAAAACACAGGAGCTACACATACACCTGTTTTGGCTCTGAATGAATGTTCATTGCTCTTTCCTTTTTCTCTTTGTTTCCCACAGGACTTGCTGTCTCAGCAAATAGTATTTTAAATTAACTGACTTCAATGAAAAACATAAGCCTCACTCATTCATTAATAATTTTATAGTCATGACCTGATTAAATGTGAATAGTTCTGATATAACTCCTAACTATATACTATTTTTGTTTTCTTTTTCAGATGTTATGACTAAGATTATAATAGATTCCAAGTTTAAATAAATAGTGTATTCCTTCATAAAATACCAATTGCAGATTTATGGGTTTTGGGGAGAAATTTAATTCCGTAAGAGCTCTGGTTAGGTTTTTGTCTGTAGGCACTATTTTTCCCTTCCCTATTCAAGACTGTGGCTAGTGCATACAATTGTATACCTTTCCTTTTTTTGAGACAGGGTCTCGCTCCGTGGTCCAGGCAAGTCCTGAATTCACTTCAGAGCCCAAGGCTGGCCTTGAACTCAATCCTCCTGTCTCAGCCTCCGGAGTGTTGGGATTACAGGCACGTGCCACCACGCCCAGCTGATGTGGTGCTGGGGACTCGAACTCGGGTACTTAGTGCTTGGGTACTTAGTGCTTGGCTTAGCACTTGCTCAAGCACTTTAACCATTGAGCCATTCCTCCAGCCCCAATTTTATACCTTTCTTTAGAGACTAGAATTAGAACAGAACTTAATATTTGAAAAAGACCATGTTTGTAAAGAAGGTGAAACAGGTAAGAAAGAGTTGAGAGCAGTTAAAAGTCAAGTTAACACCGGCAACAAATTTTCTTTTCAAAGATTAGTAAATATTGTTGCATATTTTATTTAGAATAATAAAACTAGAGCTTAGATCTTTCAGCAAGTGTCTGTGATTTATTTGTGAATCTTGATGAATAATTACTGAAAATCTGTTCTGACACTTGTTAAAATGGCAAAGAAACCCATTTAAGACTATTGTGATAGCCAAAAATCAGAAAGAGAAATCAGGCTTAATTCTAAATATAACAGCAACTGGCAGATTTATAGCCGAGGAAAAAATTGGAAGGTTAAATTGGTAGGTGAAAAATTATTAACAGAAAAAAAGTCAAGGGTTGAGGAAGTCTTGCTAACAGGATTTTTGTTGGTAGAATTTTGAACTTGCAAGAAGGATTCTTGCTGAAGGCAGCTAGCATAATCAGGTATGAAATATGGAGATGAGAAATCCAACTAGACACCAAGGATCAGATTTCAAGGGTAAAGGAAGAATCTACGCTGTGTGTTGGATCTGGAGTGTCCAACAAAAGCTTAAACATCAGATGCTGAGTCCTTTGATTAGCACAGTTAGGAAATAGTGAAAACCTAAGGGATGAGGCCTCCTGGGAAGGATTCCGCCAAGGAGAGTGTTCCTTTGAAGGGGACCATCGAGCCCCACCCATTATCCCCTCTTTTACTCTTCTTTCTACTCCCCCGCTACCATAAGGTGAGCAGCTTTGTCCCACCAAATGCTTCCTACTGTGAGCTGCTTCCGCATCACAGGCCCAGAAGTAACAAGGGGACCAAACACAGGCTAAGACCTCCAAAATTATGAGCCAAGAAAACCGGTCTCTTGGTATGTTGATCTTCTCAAGTGTTTGTTCGAGTAAAAGAGACTGCCTACCATATTCTCTAAAGTGACTTACTAGCAGGACTTTTGCTGCAACCAGATTCTGCAAGGATGGGCAGCAAAACCTAGAGTTGAGGCTCATATGAAGACTCAGATGGGCCTAAAGAAAGTCTGTTCTAGGAGAAAGTCTTTATCAAACTTCACAGCTGAAAGTCCACATTTACAAATGAGACATATGTGTACACTTTGAAGTTTTGATATTTGGACCCATGTAAATATCTGAAGTACCCTGAAATTTCCTGTAATAAGAAAATATTTATCTCTGAGAAGAATCTAAATGAGAACGGTATTGCAAGATTTGTAGTTAAGCTTAATTCATGAAATATTGCAACCTGGAAAAGCATAAAAGGCAGCAGAAATCGTTATATGGATCAAATGGAGGAAACTTACTGGATGAAGATTATTTTTAATTTTTAAAAACAAAAGGTGTATATGCAATCATGTTGATAATAACAACACAAATAGACTTTGTCATTGTTCCTGAATATTTTAAAGGTAGAATACACAAAAAAGGAAGAAGATCGGGACTATTTTTTTAACCAGTATAAGCTACATACGCACATCATAAAAGTATGAATACAGCATATGCAGGTGTTTTTAGCTCTTCTACAAGACTGCATTGATGGTGAGTTCCGAAAATCAGATTATAGAAAGGAAGGTTATAAGAGAGAATATTGATATAAAGCTTCCTTTAAAACTTGTTTGAAAATGTATCCTACTTTCCCTTTTCTTCCAATGCACAGGCAAAACATCCCATCCACTCTCCCACATTAAAGTATTAACTCTTTCAAATTACAGGGAGGCAAATCGAAGTAATCAAAGTATGCATTGTTTTTTTTACCAGGAGGGATTGAGAATTCGAATTTTCTCAGTCATCTTAACAAATTTTATTATTTCTTTCAAAAGAGGAGGGTATTTTTGTTGTTGTTTATGTTCAGTTACCAATAACTGTGCCTTGGATAAACTTCACTGACTAGGATATTGCTATTGTGCATGCAAAGCTTTTTTTCTTTCTTTCTTTCTTTTGAGAGAGTTGATATCCTGAGGATTTGGGGAGTGGCCCCCAGGAAGGCGATGGTACCCTAGCTTCTCCCAGGCCCGTAGAAAGGTAACTCTGTAATGGCTTTAATGGATCAGATCATTCGGTTTTACAGTTCGTTTCCTTTTCTTTCTCAGAAGCAATACATTCTGTAAGGAGTTGCTCTTTGCTTGCTGAGCAGTTTAGAATAGCAACTAACGAAGGGATTCGGTTCATCCTGCTGCTCTGCAGGCTCCCTTCCTCAGGGTGTCCTCGATTTGAAGAACGGTAACATCAGTTCCGGAACTGCGGAAATGAGAACAGCAGGCCGAGCACGTGGGTGCAGAGCAGTCAGGAGGCGTGTCCGCAAAGAAATGGCTTATTTAGGAGGAGCCATAGGAACAGCCAGCAGCACAGTGTCCATCCCTATCCTACCAACGACGCCCACCAGGATAGTCAGGGCCCAAGGTGGCTAGCTCTTGAGACCAGCCCAGGGCGCAGAGGAAGGAGCTCTTGGCGAATCCATGACCTTTTGTAAAGCTAATTTGATGATTTTAAGTTTTTGTTCTCTATTCCTCTCACTGTTTTCTTCTATTCCTCCCTCCCTCACTCCTGTCAGTCTCAGACACTTCTCTGTGCCTGCCTACCTCTTCCTAGGCCGCAGAGGAGCTGGGGAGATTATTCAAATTACTCTGAATTCATACTAAAAATACTGTCATAAAGCAAACTTAACTGCAAATATTGCAATGTTGTTTCCATTATAAGTTCTCAGAGGTAAAGATTTTCTTATGACATGAAATTTCTGCTAAGTGCATCACACACATTTGTCTGCATTTAATACTTACAATTTTTATGAAACAAAATTAATATCTATATTTTATAACATAAAATAGCTTTAGAGAGGGGTAGTAGCTTGTTCATTGCCAATAGGGTGAAATAGGAAGAACTGATCAATGTTACTCAATTATTATTTATTATCCAGTGTTAAGTTGAAGAAAAAGCAGAAGAAAAAGATAGCAATTTAGTGTCTATGGACAAGAGTCAAGTGAACAGATTGTACCATGTGAAAAGCAAAAGATGAAAAGTCACTAATGTCACTAATGTTGTCTCTGAATGTGCATGAAATCAATAAAATAATGCTACAGTTCTATAGTTCACACGTAAGAAAAATAAACACAGCTTAAATTTAAAAATGGTGCATATTAATGAATGATTTTACCCTAGGGAGAATTTAAGGGTGATATTTTGAGAATTTTTTAAATTAAAAATGTATGCTATTTTGGTGGAATACATCAAAGGGAGGATATGGAATGAAATAATCTCTTAATTATTATTTATACAGAGATAGCAAAATATCACCACACCTGAAGTTAAACAAGTAGATGTAAGGAAGGGTCAGAGGGTGGGGTTTCTGGGCTGGAACCCCTGTCCTGAACTCGGCTGCGCTCGCACACAGAGCTTATCAATGCATGCGACCCTGGCTTACAGCTGTTCTCCTTTCTTCCTTGCCAACGTCACAGCTTGGCTGGCCTCAGCAGTTTCCATCCGATGATAACAACTCCCTCTCCCTTTCCCAATTGCCCACCTGCCTGCTCTCCCAACCAATCAGACAATTCCACTTTATTCTCCTCTGCCCAATCTTCAATCCACAGGCCAGCTCAATCACCGCCCCTCATGCTGGCGAATCTACTCACAGCGCATAAAAGCTCTACTCACCTCATAGTCAGCCCCTTTCCTCCCATTATCGTACCCCGTGTTCTTATCTCTTGCTTCCCCTTTCTTATTCCTCTTTACCTCTTCCTTGTCACCTCTATCCCTCATCCCTTTTCACCTGATGTTTCACACAGGGCCTTATTCTTGGACCTGCTAGGGCTATAGGGGGCATTGTACCTGTAACTGCCTTAGGCTTGAGCTACCCAGACTTAAGCTCATGGGGTCAATATATTTTCGCTCCAAATTCTTTTGCTGCTGGTGATATTTTGGTTCTGCTGGGCTCTTCCTTTTATTTAACATGGAGGTTCATGAATTTCTTTTTTTTTGTTTCGGGGCTTTCTAGGTAGACATTTAGTATCCAAGTGTATTCCCAGCAATTTGAGAATCTGGCGTAGTGTCAACATGGCTTTGAATGTATGTGTGAGGATGGAAGCATTGCCTTGGGCATTTGATTACCTTTAACAACAGGAAAAGAAATGACATGGAAACACAGTTATATACTATATATTAATAGATTTTGGAACAATGCCTTTACCAAAATAAGACAAGATAAGAAAACTCCAACAAACCAACCAAAGTAAAACAACTAAAAATTTAATCTACAACTGAAAGTATCTCATCCATTAAAACTACGATAAACTTGTGTTCCTACCTTTTCACAATGATTCATCAATTAGCAGGGATAAGTAGGGTGTTGTTAGTTGTCTTTTAGTGAAACTGGAGGATTAATGTTGCTGTGTTTTCAGTTAGTATGGAACATTAATTCCATGCACTAAGGATTCAAATGCTAAGCTGGGAAACCTTTCAGATCTTCCTACGGTTTATTCTTGGCAAAATTGTCTACAGCATCAATGCTAATTGATACAGTGTATAAAAAATAAGGAAAAAATCCAAAAAATTTGATTTCTTAGATTTCTGTAAGGCCACTCATTAATTGTCAGAATAAAAAAATTTTTATAGATAGCACCAAGTTGGCCCGGAGGGGTCCTAGAAAATAATGTGAGCTTTGCAGTTCTTAATCCTACATCCCTTCATCAGCCACTATTGTATCATCTACTCAGCCACATAATATCATTTCAATCAGGTGTTCATATGATTATATGAAAATATTTTACCAACCCCAAAATAAAAATTTATATCTAAACTTTAAATATTGGCAATCGACACCAGAGATTTGATTTAATATTATTTCTAAATTTTAAGTAACTAAAAATAATCAGAATTAAATTTGAGTAGCATTCTATCAGTAACCCGATGAGCTACGATCTCAAAGAAGGAAACAAGAAGGCTGCAGTGAAGAACAAAACTTAAAGCTGTATTCAAATATTGAAAATTATCTTAATAACCATATTTGATGATTTGTTTACGGTTTGTTCAGGTATGCCTTCCTGTTTCCCTAGACTGTGACAATATTATTTTTTATTTTCAGAGCCCCTTTTCTTTTCCACTCAACTTGTTATTAATCTTTAGAGCCATACAGTTTGGATGTCTTTTTCTTTCTTAGTTATAGCTTGAAACTACCTGCCCTTCTGACCATACCATTCAACAACAAACATTTCCAAAAGCTCCCTAATTTAAATGAGTCAAATGGAAGCCTACAATTCTTGAACAAAGAAAGTTAAAACTGGAAGAGCTAAAAGCTAAAATACTCAATCTTCTTTTTCAAAATATACATTTTTTTCTGTACTATGAGATACAGGTGGAATATTTTGACAAGCAACTGACCCAAGTTTCAAGAATGTTCATTCCCACAAAAAAAGATTCCAATAATATTCCCTATTCATAAATCAAAATGGTGAGAGGAAGTTTGAATTTCTAGAACCTTGTTTTTAGTCTCTCATGTATTGTTCTTTTAACATACTTAACTTTTATCCATCAATTTCACTTTAAAGTAAATACTTTGCAGACATCCTAGAAGGAGGAGAACATTAAAGGGAGAGACATGCATTTTGCCCAGGGCATTTTAATTGATCTAAACAAAGGCTGGGCTCCAAGCAAATGTAATCCTGTAGATCAGAAGATTCCATCTACAGGCAAATGAATAGGTCTGGGGAATTCACATTCAGGGAGGCCTGGGATGGATGCTCCTGAGACTACTGTTGTGTTTGCCAGGGCTTGTTGAGCAATCAAAACACTTAGAATTCTCATGGAGATTTGCCCCAAGCAGACATGAGTACACTGACATGTAATGATTAGCTCATGAGGAAAGGTGTTGCCTAGTTTTTAGTAGGAGCAAATAACATAAAGGGTTTTCTGAACATGTACAGAGTTGTGTTTCTTGTAGAATATTGGAAATGTCTCCTTACATTAGAATCAGGGCTTGGGCTAGATGGTGGTTGAAGCACTGTGAAACAGCTCCTAAAAGCTCCTGGCTGTAGGTTTATTATAAAGACCACACTGAGATTTAATGTTATATAGGACTTGTTTATAGAACACTGCTGGACTCTGTCCTACTGCTCACAGAAAGACATTCATTGTAAAATTAATAAAGAAACCGAGATGGCTTCAGTCACCCAGCCCCACTGCCGTCCTACAGTGCTATAGCACACCACACTAAGACTGCTCTTTTATTATCCTTAATGTATGAACTGCTTTGAATATAAACTCTTTTTGATGGAAGGTATAAATTTAGATCAATTCTGTGGGGCTTGGAAAAAGATGAGAGGCCCATTCATACCAACCCGGAAACAAACTTACTCTTGGGATAAGGGGACAGGGTGACGCAAATAGATCTGTCAGCAGAAAATGTGACTATGGACAGAAATGACAACTTTTAAACTGGATAGTCAAGTATCCAATTTAGTTACAAATACCTTGTGAATGGAAAGGCTATTAATTCTTGAAATAACTTGTATAAAAGCACTTCCTGGGAAATATTGTTCTAGGATAACTGATGTATTTGCTTCAGATGCCTTCAGTAAAGCTTTGTCCAAAGCTCATACTAACCAGTCAAAGAGAAATTAAGACCTGACCAGGACAGTTCCTGATCTCTTTAAAAAATGCTCACAAGTGATAAATATATTTATCGTGTCTCTCTTTTTTTACAACTTATAGAAATGCATCCTGATTATTTCCAATAGAGACAGGACTTCATTGAAGGCCTAGATGGCCTAACTACTGGACCACAGGGCCTGAAAGGCCCACGAATCAGGAACCGGGCACCCTCCTAACCTGCTCTCTTCTGCTTTCTTTTAATGCAACTGCAGTCAGGCTACACTTCTTTCATAGGATAGGGGTGTAAAATCTCATAACATTGCCACTGGTAGGTGGTTTCTACCCTTTTCACTTTTCCCAGGGAAGAAATGGGGTTGACACACGCTCTGGTAAGTCAAGCAAGGGAGGGTGGGGTAGGGAAGATACAAGGATTAGGTGATACCTCTTCCAGTAGCTGGACATGTACCCTGTACCCAAGAAATTACCAGGCGTGTGAAGTAGAGAGTGGTATCGAGATTGTTCTGTAGAAAAAGGTTGCTTTTTGGTCATACTACAATGTCAGTGCCAGTGATCCAGGCCTTGACAGGCTGATGATGTGGGACTTTCTGCACTGTCTGCTTGTCTGCAAAGACACTCTCAAAGACAGTGGGGCTTTTTGAAAAGCCCTGAAAGTATTTGAGCTGGTGCTTTCACGATCAACTTTGCAACCCATTTTGGCCTGAGGAGTCCAAAATTATGTTATTTTATCAAACCTGCCTCCACCTGTATCAATATTAAATTTGTTCTCAATACATTTAATTGCCCCATCAACGAACAATTCTTTTTTTCTTTCTCATTTTAACCTGTTAGGTGTTAAGACAAATATGATGAAGAAAAACAAAGTTTGTTGATAACTAGTACACAGATTCTTTTTATTTTACTGTGTACTTTATTCGTCCTGAGTTTTAAAATGAGAATTATTGTTTTTTATTTAGAAAATTCATCGAATTTTCTAAGGCTGGTTAGAAGATTATGTCTAAGAAAAGAATTCGAAGAGTTATTTCTTCAAATATTCAACACAAATGTCCAACATCCATTTGAAACTGTACTCAGCATAACAAATCACTTGGAAAATGCAAATTACCTCATTAGGATGACCTCTATAAGAAACAAATGAAAACTCTTAAAATAACAAGTTCTGACAGAAATGTAGAGAAATCGAGGCCCTTTTGCATTGTTGGTGAAAACGTGACACGGTGCAGCTGATACGGAAAGAAGTCTGATATTTTCTCTGAAACATGAAACATAAAATTGTCTTATGATCCAGCAAATCCACTTCCAGGTATAAAGGCGAAATATCCTGAAAGCAGTAACTCAAGGAGATATTTGCAGACCAAGCTTCTATTAGCACTATGCACCGTAACTAAGAGTAGATGCAACTGAGTGTTCATAATTGGGAGAGGGATCAACAAATTGTTGTATACACATACAATAGAGAATTCTGATACATGCCATGACATGGATAAACTCGAAAAGCTATGCTAAGTCAAAGAAGACAGGTACACATACTTTATGATTTCAATAAAATGCAGTATCTGTAGTAGTCAAATTCATAGAAACCAAGAATAAAGCTGGTGCTCAAAGCGTGGTGGAAGGGAAAAAGTGGTTTTTAGTTAATGGCAAGAGTGAAAAAAAGCCTGTTCTATTTATAATTTGCAAAATCTTTTGGTCTGGCCTGGCTGAGGCTAAATAAAAGAGCTTTTTTCACAGTGGCATAGCTGGCTAATTTTTAAGTTGGTAATTTTATCTGTCCTATGATAACTTCATAAATATCCAAATGGCCATTAGCCGTGGGCAGAAAAGTGTTTCCTCATCCCTGGTTTAGATGAGAAAGTTCTGGAGTTTAAATGTGCAATAATGTTATATACTTAACACTGTAAACTATACATTTAGAAAATAAGATAGTAAATTTTGCATGTTTTTAAGGCCATAAAAAGAATTTTAAAAGTTGTTAAAATGTAGATTTTTAGTTTTTGATATTCTTGTACTATAAATTATGGCTAAAATTTGTTGACTTTTGAGTATTTACCTAAGTGGAGTACTAAAAATAGTTTGAGTATTTATTTAAGTAGAAAGTTTTTTTTATTATGGTTTGCTTTGACATAAAGAACTTTTCATTTCTTATACTAATAATTTATACTCCTTAATGTTATGTGATGTTTTCTTTTTAAAATTACACTCGAGAATTTGAGTTAAGTTTTATAACATTGAATTAGTTTTTAGGAAATTATAATAATTTCTTCTTTAGAATCCAACTTTCCAAAATGAAGAATATGAACTTTTAAACAGCATCTAAATAATCATAATTAATTATGTTTCCATACATCAAGCAAGCCAGGCGGTACAATTAGAGAACTAATTATATCGAAAATGTAGCTTTGCTGTCCCCTTAGGCTTGTTGAGTTATTTCTGTGCTCCTTACACATGCAGGAGATTATTTGCCGCTAGGCAACACCTGATAAAAATATTTAAGTACATGCAAGGACAATTATATACCTATGAAGACATGCACAAAATGTTTTCATGTGAGAAAGATGATTATCTGCCTGAAATACTGAAATTTTTTTACTTTTATGTGTTTTTTTTATTACAACTAAGCAATATGATTCTGACCACAAATGTAGACTGCTCAAAATACAAGATTTTTTAAAAAGTCATGATTAAGTTTTCATGCATAACTTCAGAGCACAGAGATAAATACTAGTTAGATAGTTCTTTATAAGTTGATTGAGACACCCTAATAAAACACCAAATAAAATGTGAGATAAAAATCAGCTTTAGTGATACAGTGGATGACTAATTCCTTAGAGAGATAGAGTCGGGTTCTGGATGTGATACAGAACAATGAACTTCTCTAAGAACTGGGCTTCCTATCTGAGTGTGTGTGTGTGTGTGTGTGTGTGTGTGTGTGTGTGTGTGTGACAACAAAAATGAAAAGCTCATTGAACTCAGTGGCACACCAGTTTCTTCCAGCTTTAAGTACAGTCACCATCATCTTTCTGTGCTGTTCTCAGAGCACTAAAACGACAACAAAATAAACAAAACTCTTCTTCGTGTGTCCTTAGAAGAAAAGCGCTTGTAGGACGTTTTCAGGAACCTTTTTAGGGTTCATTGTTGCACGCTGATCCTGAGGCAGTGATCTACTGTACACAAGTGGCATTGTCAAGACAGTGTGAGAAATTCTTCTACAGTGTACTAAATAAAAAGCCAAGATGTGAACAAAATTACAAAAAAAGGTCTTTATCATAACTGCATAAATGGAAGTTTTGGACAGTAGATATGCTATGCTTCTATTTCTCATAAAAATTTATTACTTGGAACCTTAATGTCACTTCTAATCTCTTTATTAAATATCAACCTATGGATCAAGCTATAATTATGTTTTGTAATAAACATTTCACATATTGATGCATTCCTATAACCTCCAGTGCTCAAACATTTCCTAGCATGCTTCTCATAGTATTTTTTCCAAACAACCTGATACTTTTGACTGCTGTAATTTAGAATGACAGAAATACTAGGTCTGCAAAATAATATGTCTTTTTCTAAATCTCTTGGAATGATAGTTAATTTGACTCAACGACCTGGCTATTGAAAATAGGTCAGCATATTAGATTATGAAAACTAGATGAATCATTCATTGTTTAGACTTCTAATAAAATTTTAGAAGTCTTATTGGAAATTTGATTAACTTGTCCACATTCCTATTGATCGTTTCTGCTCTTTTAATGGAATAATTATCTCTAAATGTATTAACAATTAGAAAATTGGCAAAACTAGTTGCCCTTCAATTATTTGGAGTTTTATATTGAAGTTAAACTTTCTCCTAATTATCTGCCCTTTCAGATCTCTGCTCAATTGTTACTTGCTTAGAGAACATCTTCCCTTCCTTTTCCCCCATGATAAATTAATCTGGCCAGATGATCAGTATCTCTTGCTTACGTTAGTTATTATTGCATAATAAAACCCCAGGTCCTTGGCTGTTGATGGAGTTCTTACTGAAAACAAAAGTGTGAATAATCCATGTTGTATCTTTAGTCTTTCTCTTAAAGTCAGTTGTCCTACATCAAGCTCTGTTTTCATCATCTTTTAAATGTCTTGCAAAAAATAAGGAGAAAGTGAAAGGAATGAGAGAACCCACACACATCACAGTTGTAGGTCAAAATGAAGAGACTACCAAACACCAAGGTAAGGTTCCTTTTATTATAGCCAAGATGTTATTATGACAGATGGTCAAACTGTCCCAGGACTCTGGGTGAGTCTTCAGAGAGCAGCCACAAGCAAGCTTTACACAAAGATTATAAGAGGTTTTTACACCATCGCATACATTGCCACACAGCAACCAGTCATAACCCGACATGATGCTATTCTTAGCAGGCTGTTCTATTACTACAAAGCAACCAATTGCAGTTCAGCAGGCTATTCCTGGTGTGAAATATGTGACAGTCATGAAATTCGTGATTCTCATGAAATACGTGATTCTTGCGAAACACATGACTCTCGGCGGGTTGCTATGGAGTCAAGGGAGGGAGAAGAGGCTAAGTCTGTGCCCTTATAAGACTCCAGAGACATCTTGATAAGTGTGCAAGCAAGGTTCCAAGGGAAGGTGGGCAGGGCGTCGCGAAATGAATTCACAGCAAATTGACTCAAAAAGTAAAATCTAACTCACACAGCAAACCCATAACCTGAGTAGCATAATCACCACAAAACAGTCACTTTAGTATATTGGCAATCTAATTCATATCACCTCACAATCTGGTTACAGAACGTTAACATCGATGTGAGGTTACAGAAAATTATAAAATTACCAAAGTATACCTAACATTGAACTTTTAGTACACTGTTACAGTCACTTGTCACCATGCGTGTCCAATTTTATGGTGAAGTTCTCATCAGTGGTAGGTGGATAAGAAACACAAAGCAAGATACAGCCAAGGAGAAGTCTCGTCATCAAGCAACAGCCTCCAGATGGATGAATGAATGCATTAGTTTATCTATTCGTTCATTCATTTATTTTGTTTACAGGCTCTTCCTCTCTTGGCTTCAAACTCTTAGACTCAAATGACCCTCTTATTTCAGCGGCCTTCCAAGTAATTGCTACTAAGGCATAGGCTGTGACCTCAGACATTACAGCAGAGTATTTTTATGTTAATTATTTTACCTCCTGATCACCGGATTATTGCTATTAATGTTACATTCTCCATCCTCTACCACCTGAATTCTTGGAAGTAAGATGCCCTCTGTGCTCAATTAATGAAACTTTATTTTTAAAATGTCATTGAAGAAGATATAAATTCAGACAAATCTTGGTTATGATACTGCTAGAAAAGCAAAGTGAGCCCGTGCATTGTGGCAGAATCAGAGTGACAGGGAGACTCAATGACTGACACTCCACAGCTTATCGAAGCTGGGTCAGGTCGGTTGGATGCCCTACTCACTACAAACACAGCACAAAGGCCATAATTAAAGGGGTTTTGAATGTTTTGCTTTAATGCCAATAGATTTAGCCTTAGAAGGACAATTAACATACTTTACATACATCTCATTTAATTAAGCCTATAAAAATTTAATTCTCCTGACATTTCTGAGCACCTAATATATATCCACAATTCCATTAAATGTTATATGTACCAATTAGTATACAAAAATATGATGTTCAGTTTATAATTTAGTGTGATATACTTTCATGAATATTAATATTCTGAGGTTAAGGACAAACTCATGACTACAGAGTGGGCATATACAGACTCTTCCAAGAAAGTCTGTCATGACATTTGAAAGGAGTGTAGTGAAAGGGCACCTGAAGGGAAAGGACTAGCGTAGTTTCCTGATGGAAGCAGCAGCCCTCAGGAGGCATGTGGCTGGCACGTGACTGAACTTGCCCTTGATCTCTCTCTTACAACCGAAGTCTTTATGCTTTCATCAGCAACGCTGCTTCCTTTTCAGTTCTTGACCTAACTACTATTTCCTCTCACAAATCTACTCAAACACTGCATCAGGAAATACCTTCCATGTCCTGGCTCTTCAAGATAAATTAATATGGCAAGTTGATGATTGTATTTTACTTCAGTTATTTATTACTGAATAACAAACCATCATGTCTTGACCTATTTCTGGTGCTGTAATGAATTACTAGAGGCTGGGCAATTTTTAAATAACAGAAATTCATTTCTCATAGTTCTACAGGCTTAAAGTCCTAGAGTAAGACTGTTATGTTTAGTGCTTAAAGGAGGCTTGATCCTTATGGTGGCATATTTTTGAGGCAGAAGACAGAAGGACAAAAGTGGTTCTGCTTTATTTCCTCTGGTCCTTTTGAAGAACTGTCCAGAGGTCAAAGCCCTCATGACCTAATCACTTCCTTATAGTTCTCACCTTTTAGAATTGTCACACTAGTGGTTAAATTTCAACACATGAATTTTGGGAGACATACAGATTAAAGCATATCTCAAAATTAGTGTCTCATCACATCTTGTTTTGAATGATGTCCTATGGCTCTCTAAGTTGACTGAGCTCAGTGGCACTGTGATCACTTAGGTCCTTTGATGCTATTCGAAGATCTGATGGGAATGTATCCAAGAAGGCATTGTTCACATATCAAGCTTTAGTCTTCTCTGGATTTCCTGTCTTTACTCATGATGTTCTGTCCTTCTGGGCCTCCTAGGGGCTGCTCAGAAGCAGGAAATAGAAGCTGAGTGGCCAGTTTAGAACTGCCCCTAGCAGTAGCGAAGTATCACTTCTGTGACATTTTATTACTCAAAGTAGGCTCAAGATTTAAAGGCTACAGACGTATGTGAAGAATTTATGGCAAGAAAAATGTGTAGGACAGGAATTATTGAATTATTGCTACTATGGAAAATGTGAAGCAAGTTTAAAGTAAAGATTTTAACACGTAAATTTTAGGTAACATGGCCATAGAGACAAGCACGTGTGTTGGAGAGAAGATTGATGTAAGATAGTGAGGAGCTGTAGTGAAAGTGTGATGGAAAAGTGGATTTTCTAGTCAGATAGAACACAACAGAAAGTCAGAGTCAAGAGCTGAGCCTGAGTCAAGGTGAATTAAAGTATCCTTGAGAAAAGCCTCAGAGTGGGAGTAGGAAAGACCGGTGGAGAAAACCGGCCAGCACTCATCAGTGACAGGATGACTTGACTCAATGGTGAAGGGTGAAAATGTCAGGCCAAAATCCAAACTCATTTCACTAGCTCCTGATGTGGCTCAGACAAAGGCACAGTTCTGTGATGGAAGATGGACTATTAAGCACAATCACTTTTCTCATAGACCCACAATAGATTATGAAGTAAAAATGCTGTCAACTCCATTTGAATGAGAGACCTGTAGGTGACTTAATCATCTCTCTTTGTTTGAAATATATTTCAACTGTGAACTGTTTGTATTTTTATAATGCATCTTGGAGTTAGACACCCCATCCAGATTTCCAAGATAGAGTTTCCTGTATTTTCTTCAAATAGTGTATTTGAAATAAAGCTTTAATTTTAAGCACTGGCTATCCCTTTACCCACCCTAAACTACTTGATCCCTTTCTTCAGGGTTGTATCTGTGTTTAAAGAGCTTACATCGTGCTAAGTTAAAGATGGCACTTAACTGTCCCTCTCAACAGTGCAACCGTCCCCGGTGGCATTCCAGCATCATCTGCCGCCTCTTCATGTTGTCTGGCCTTTCCGTGTTGGCCCATGCAGATGGCTGACGTGGCATTCTTTCATTGCAGCTGCAAGGCTCCATGGGTCACAGCGAACCCAGTTAGTTCCTGGGCCCCCCTAGGTGCGCAGTAATCCCTTTGCTTTTCTTGTCAGTGCTGGAACTACAGAAAAGGCAGTGGTAGTTTGTACAGCTTATTATCCTTTCCTGTTACTCAGAAAAAAGTCTCTGGTGTAAGGAAGTTGGGTGAGGTTTCCTAGGGGTATTCTGAAGCCATTCTTACTGTGAAGAGCTTTCCATTTCTTCATTTCTACTAGGAAATATGAGGCAAACATTCTCTCTAAATTTGTTTTCATCAAAAATTCTGTGCTCCTGTCATCCCCTCTCAAAGCTTCCCTCAGCAGAAGTTGGCTCCCCCACCTCCACTCCTGGACCCCACAATGTCTCCTGTCTATGGGATATTTCTTCCCTCAGCTTTTGGAGTTACTTTTCATCTTGAGGTGAAGGGAACGAAGGGAACAGGGGTCAGACGCATTAAAATTCTACTTGAGTCATCATGTATCTGTGCCTGGAGTTTCCTTGTGGGCTGCATTTTTCCAATAAAAAAAATAGAGGTTTTTCACTCTCAAAAAGCAATTCTTCATTTCAATGAGCACATTTCTTCCAGAAGTCAATACAGGCTGTGTGGTTTAGCTGTCCTAGTGCCAAAAGGTCACAAGGTAAGATAAAATATAGGGAATAACATGGTAGTTAATACTCCAAAATATTATTCCACCACAACACTGAATTTCACAACCATGGAAAATCAGCTTTATTCATTAATACACTCAATGCGGGAAACATTAGATTGAGTCATAGGAAACTGAAGATTTTTTTAATCAAACGTCTTATTAGAGCAGAAGATTTCGGCAAAGAACCCCCACCGGGGGTTCCTGTATGATTGCTGCAGAATTACATATGAGTATAGTTACTGGTGTTGAGGGGTAGAAAGTAAGAAGTCTATAAAATGCACTAACAGCACCATTCACTAAACTTTCTTAACTAGTAGCTTGAGAACTGAGGTTGAAGTGATGACAAGAAGGTCAGTTGGTGGATCATTTCACCTTCATGCCAATCTGCCTTAAAGGAGTTTGTTGGTATTGATGGTGGCTATGAGAAATCAACCCAAGTCAGCAGCCAATGAGAGAAGAGAACTCATTCAGTCTCCTTGATTTCATCTATCGTGGGTTTAGAACATGTTATCGCATCTGCTAACTAAAACAGTATTTTATTGCCATTGTGTGATGAGTGACTGATTTCATTTATGGAGAAAAAAAGGCTATTTTTTCCTCAGTAAGCATATTTTATACCAAGGAGATACATAGCAAGATCAAGTAAAGAGAAATTCAAAGATGTGACCACTGCTTATTTAAATAAATAGAGGTCGTGTCTGTATTTAGTGAAGTAAGGCAAAGAAAAAAATTGTAAATAGTAAGTTGCAATTATGTATAATAATTCTAGGATTGGAATTCCTGTTCCTAAAGCTGGAATTGCCTTACAGGGCACAAAAAATGAAATGCACAACTATTTAGAAAAGGATTTGGGCTTACATGAGATGTCATCTGATAAATTGGACTTTTCAGAAATGAACTTCAAATTTTGCAAATAAAGAAAAACAGCCAAAGGGAAATTTTGTATACCTAACTACTAATTATTAGCAGTAGGTGGGGGAAAATATTTGGCTGCATTTCAGGATGGGGAAGAGGGAAAACTAATGCATTTCTTGGAACAGCAACCCAAGGTGCTGTGTAAGCTAGCCACATATCAGCAAACAACAAAATGCTGAAGGAATTGAAACTTACAATTAAAATAATATTGGAAAAAGAAAACTGTCATTTTTTTCATGGGTTGGTTATTTGATCTCTGACTTTAATGTAATATATGGCCTCAAAAGAAGCCAACCAAGTTTATGTGTGTCGTTTTAAGAATTTTAGTTCCAGTGCAGTCAATCCTCATCAAATTTAACCTACAAGCCTGTAACCCTTAATTAGCTTCCCCCACCAAAAAGCTGAACGAAATGATATAGCAAACACAAAATAAGTTACCTCAAAGTTTTACTTTACAAAATTTCATCAAGAACTTCAAGAGCATGGTTTGGAGCCTAGATCTATTCAGATTAGAAACAATGACGAAAACCTTTATTTTCCACTATTTATTATACAATGATTATATATGCTCTAAATAATGATCCAATATGGTCTACTTGCCCAGGTGACGGAGTAGACCAATATGTTCTTCATTTAAAGAAATGAATTTTCTTATTTATACTTAATCAGTATGTTAAAGTGATCTGGAACAATCTACTTACTGAGACTTGATTTATTCAATTTGAACTTTAATCACAGAGAAGATTCATAGATAACTACAAACAGTAGGATTGCACAGATGGAAATGCTGAAAGAGGGGGTATAATTTTATGAAAAGAAATTAGACGAGGTCAAACCTGGAGGTATTAAAGTGCGCACAAGAGAGTGCTTGGGGATCAATGAGTAGGGGCCATTGCTCAGATTCAGAGGGCAAGGCCTGGTATGTGGGACTCCAGGAGTGGGAGATTTTGACTGCCAGATCTAATTTCTGGAGCGCTCAGCTCACATCCAATATACTTGGTGGGCACATGAAATGGAAATAAAGCATTCAGAAGGAATGGCAAAACCCACATGGGAAGAGTGTTTATGTTGGGGAGCTAACAAGAGTGACGTGGATACAGCTGGATCTGGAATCTTACTACTCTCCAGGAAGGTGAGGCAGGAGGAACACAAGTTCAGGCCTAGCCTGGGCAACTTAGAGACCTAGCAAAAACCTATCTCAAAATCAAAAATAAAAGTGGGCTGAAAATGTAGCTCTGTGTTAAGGACCTAGAATTGTTCCCTAGTACCACAAAAACAAATAAATAAAATACCAAAATTTTTTTAAAGAGAAGAGGAAAAATGAGGAAACTTCAAAGCAATCTATACTATGCTGTGCTTTTTGGGATGAACTCCATTCTACAGATAAAGACAGGTGTGTACATCCATGTATCTTGATCTAATTAATGGATGGACCAGCCTGGCAGATCCCCAGGATTCAGTCTGTAAAGACAACTCATCCTACCCGAAAAAGAATGGGTATTGTGCATTTTCTACTTAGCATTAACTTTTCTTAGGAAGACTAACTGGAAAGATGTCCTTCTAAATTTCTCTCCTCACACTAATCTACTTTCAACAGGAACTGGAGCACGTAAACTACAAGTTGTCAAGGGAAGTTCAACTTTGGAGCCTGGATTTCTCAAGCAGTTATAGGAAAGGATGATGGTTGTCACACAACTTCTATTTTTAGGTGCTTAAAAATCTTAGCTTGAAGGGTCAAGAAATAATTCCCTTCCCTCTTTCTCCCTAATTTATGTCTCATTCCAGCAAGTGCTGGAACAGGTAACACCTGAATTTGGATTTTCTGATCAACATTTGTTTGCTTTTTTTTTTTTGTAATGGCTTCCTGTATGCTTCTGTTAGAGTGTTAAAAGGTATCAGTCCACCAGTATAAGACTTGTATCTAATTAGACTTGTTGAAACAGAAAATCTTAAGTGCATTATTTATCTAAGCTGTTTCACATGTGTGTGTTATCTTCTGGGGCGGCTGTGGTTCTAATGGAGAGCCTGGGCTTAGATTTAAAAGATGAGGCTTCAATCTCAAATTCTGTACGTACCATCTGGTGAATATGGAAAATTTTCTTGGCTTATTTTACACCATGTTTTGTGACATGACAGCTGCTGATAGAGAAGCTCACATCTTTAAAGTATCCAGGATTTAGACATCTCTTTAAATTTTAGTAAATTTAGAGAACACTTATCAATACTTTCCCTACTTTATATGATGGTAATTACATTGTGTGCGTATAGAAGTTAGCAATGCTACCCAGTAATAGAGATGACTTGATAGACAGAGACAAGTCACCAGAGATTTCAGAGACCAGACAAACATTCTCTTGGTGCTTCTATAAGGTATACAGTCTTGCCACTCTGGTATACAAGATGCCTAGTTTCCTTAGAAATAAGCAAAGTCCTTATACTTCAGTATGAGATTTCTTCTTTTTGTGATGTTTGTCCTAAGACTCCCCTTCAATATCATCCCAAAGTTAAAAGCAACCCTAAATTGTGACGAATGCAATCTCAGTGACCAAGCAGAGTGGGAGACAGAGTGGTGATCCTGCGTAAGTCTGTATGAATTTTCTATAACTTCACTTATAAAACCAGGCAAAACAAGCGTACAGTCATATGTGTGTTAGGAAACGAGAAAAGAAAGAGAAATGATTAAAAATAAAAAGTTTTAATTACTCCTCTTTGAGAGATCAGCCTGGGAATCACAGAGGTAACAAGAATGAAGTATCGTGTGTCTAGAATGGCACATGACATCATTCATCGTGTTCCTGTGTGCAAATCAGGAGCTATCATGGTCATTTGGAATCTTTGAACAAACTTTTCTGGAGCAAACACGTAATGACGGAACTGTTACAAGGAAGCTCACCCAGCGTGATGAGAGACTGAGGATGAATGTTACAAGCTTCAGCTCAGCCTGGGAAGCTTAGTAACTTGGTGAGATATTGTATCAAAATAAAAATAAAGGGCTGGTGGTGTACCTCAGAGTAGAGGCCCTGGATTCAACCTCAGAACTCCCTCCCCGAAAGTGTGTGTGGCATGATACGGACTGAGAGAGACGTCAGGAGTTGGATTTCCAGGCAGCGAGTGGTAGTTGGAGACTGACTTGCAGGAAGAGAAAGACAATGGGAGAGAGAACGTGATTGCAGAATTAGAGAAGACGCGGTCAGTGCAAGAGCAGAGACTTGACGAGGCTGTTTCTGACACGGGGAAGCACAATACACGCGCTGCTCCAAGCGAGATTTAACGGTTTCGCTTTGAATGTATAGAGCAAAACACCACGTTTTATCCCGCAAATGTATCTAATTCTTGTTTGTTAATTTGCCATGTCACTAATTTTTAACAACGATTTTTTAAAAGCATGCCGTGGGTGGAGAGCCTGCTGAGTTTCTCCCTGAGGACACGCCTTCGTTTGGGTGCAAGCTGAGGGTAACTACGCAGAGCGATACTGGCCCAGTGCAAGCGCTAACACATACTTTGGACCACACAAGACAGCATGAAGAACATCACCTTGTTTTCCCTCCCCAAGGCAGGACCAGCCTGGAATCTCTTAATCTAAAGGAGGCTCAGAACTGCTGTTGGAGGTGTGTGAAGCCCTCCACCTTCGCATGTCTCCTGTACATAGAAAGCTTTCTCTTGCTGCCGGCAGTTGGACTTGCTACAGGCAAAGCATGCCTTTACCTCAGTTGTCGTGGGAAGATTTGGAATGATCTGTACTGATACTTATAAATTTTCCTTCCCTCGAGCATCTGCCTTCATCCAGGACTTGTCTACGAGCCCTATGCTCCTTCTGGCAAATATTCTTTCCATAATAAAAAACATTCTACACTTGCCAAGCTATCAAACTCATACTTTTTTGTGAGGAGGAGGAGAATGTATCTGTTCCCCAAGTAATTTACATTTCATTGTTCAGTTTAGCCTTCCGCTTCCTTCTTTTTCCTGTCTCCCTTCCTTTCCTTGGTACCGTCCTCCCTTCCCTCCCTCCTTCTCATTCTTCTACCTTCCCCAAAGTCACATGTTCCAAGACGGAGAGTTCGGAAGATGATTGGGTTGTGAAACGCTAACTTCGCCGGGGAATACAGTGATCTGTTGGTGACGTCATAGATGAAACTACTGTGAGGATGTGGGCCTGGGTGGAGGACGCAGGACGCTGGGAGCATAATGCGAAAGAGTACATTCTTCCAAGGTAAGGAAAGGCATGTACTTTCTCGTTGGCTCTTCTTTTCTCTCTGCTTGCTGTTCCCATGAGTTCATCGGTTTTCTTCTGCCGTGTTCCTCCGCCATTTTGTTTCTGCCTTGGAATCAGCTGACCATGGACTGAAACCATTAGCCAAAAGGAATCCTTGTTTTTTTTTTTTTAATGGTATGCATCAGATATTTTGTGCCAGTGAAAGCTAGTACCTTCTGTTTTCACCATTTTTCTTTCTTCATCCTTCCTTCCTGCTCACTTTGAAACAGTGATTCTACTAACTGCACATACTTCCCTGCTCCAGGTTCAGCTCAGGAGACTGAGTAGAATGATTCAGCATGTGTAAAACCGTGACATTCTTGGTGGGTCCATTTCTGGTCACAAAGCTATTTGATATGTAGTTCCCATTTTATCTGACATCTTCCTGGATATGGACCAAATACCAACAACACCTTATGTCTTGGCCTGGATCCTGAAATGTCAACATAATGTAGTTTTAGGTCACCCGATTGCCCAATCATGAGTCTATCATTATAGTATTTCAGTAGAAATTTCTGTTTATTGTAAAAACATTAATTAATACTTTTTGGATATGAATGTTCAAAGTGACTGTACCTAGGTACTACAACTCACATATTTTAATTTGTTTTTGTAATACTGCTATCTTGTAAACTTATAATTTTGACTATGTTTTCATTTTATTATAAAAGATATTACAAAAGATGTAAATTAGAAAATGTACAGAGCAAAGCCTGTGGGAAGGAGATGGGAGGCTTCCCCACTCCACCTGGACCCACTACTCTCCAGGTACTTCTGTGTTCAGCTATCTGGAAGCTTTCCTTTTGGAACTGGTCTTCTGTCTTAACTTTTCTTTTTAATGACTGAAATACAATCATCCAAGTCCAACACTACAAAACGGAACAACCAACAACACTTAGAATTTATTACTTGTTTTCAAACTATTCAATATGTTGTAAAACGTAAATTATAGAATAAAAATTCAGAAAGCAATTCCAACAGGCATTCTACTTTTATTTGTATTACATTAAGAATAGTTTAGGATTCCTATGCTCTGATTTTTGTATACAAGCAAAACATGTAGTATAAATTATTATATGCCTCAAGAGGTGAAATTTTAGAAGTTGTATTTGTCAAAAATCACATATGAAGAAAGCCCTTATCTTACATTCATTCTGCTCAAAAAGAAGTACTTATGTCATGTAATCAAAAAGTGACTTTCTGCTTATTTACATCTGTTTCTTTCTGTAATAATTTTTCCAGCAGGTGTACTTGAACTCTAAAGACGCATGCAAGGTTGATGGGTGTTTTATTCTCTGCTAGCTCCCTCCCTAGCATCCAAAAATAAGCATGCATTGTCTATCACTATTTTTCTACGACCAAGTGAGATGTGTACAAGGTGAACTACAGATGTATAAGCTTAGGATCAGCAAATTAGCATGGCATTTTAGTATAAATGTTTGATTTTATTAGGTGATATCCAGAAAACACCATGTTAAATTAAGAACAGTTTTTTATGTAGCTGGTACGTTTTAGAGAAGGGAAATATCTAAGAATGCCAACATTGAACACAAAAAAGGCACATGTTGAAATTGAATTATAAAATTATTTAAATAGTCCTTTTTAAAGGCCAGAATTAAAAGTCACTCAAAGGACAGAGAAAAATATAAGCTTGATGGGGACAAAAAGAAAAGAGCTGTTGGAGGACAAATTAAATTTCAAACATTGTTTTATTTATTCTTGCAAATTGTTTTCAATGTGACAATATGGAATTTTATTTGTTTGAAGCCAAGCTCATTTTGGAAATGACAAATTAAATTTCAAACATTATTTTATTTATTCTTGCAAATTGTTTTCAATGTGACAGTATGGAATTTTATTTGTTATAAGCCAAGTTCATGTTTTAAAACCAGTTCATTCTAATAGTAGAGACTTCCTTAGTATTCAGATAGAAAGTGTATAGTTAGAGCAAGATGTTAGATAAGGACATTAAAGATATCTATGTTCCATATTTGTCTCTTAAAGCAGAGATAATGTTCCTAGGCCAAATGGTGAAGAAATTCTGAAATGTTTTATGTCTGTTCATAAGGAGGATGTGATGACAGCATCTATTTAGACATGTAAAGAAACTTGTGGTCACATGCTAGATTTTCATTTAATAATTATTTAAGCCTTGGTCTTGGTGAGCTCTGCTGCAGGTCCTGGAATACAGCAGTGCACAAGACGAAGTCCCTGATGTTAGGGAGCTCACTCTCCAGCACAGGCATAGCAGCAAGCAGACTAAGCGATGCACAGAATGTTATACCATTATCTGTGCTGTAGATAGGAGGAAAAGAGAGGAAGAAAAATGAGACCTAGAGAACTGGGGGGTTGCAGGGGTGGGGGGCAAGTTACTGTGGGGGAAAAACCCTGGTGTAGCAGTATGTGTGGATGTGATTGGCATATCAGGTATAATAGAAAAATAGGGTGAATATTGAAATTTTAAGAATTTATTCCAGCAAAAGACATAGGCGTCAATTCTCTTCAAAATACCGCCGCCTCATTTTGAACTCAACCCATCATGCTTTGCAATTCCAGAAATCCTCTTCTGTGAATTTCTAGTTGTACTCTCAGGACTGCCTTGACATCCTGAGTGTGTTTGCCTCTTGTGGTTGCTTTTACTTTGGCAAAGAGTGAAAGTTTTCACAAGGCCAGGCTTGGTGAGTATGGCGAGTGACAGCCCACCACAGGGCTCGTGTGAACGCAACCTGCCTTGCTCTTCAATTGCACCCAGCAGCTGCGGCGACTGCATGCTCAGACATACCCTGGAAAGATGGTCCCAAAGGATGACTTGCAGAATTGCTTTAAAAAGTAAGAAGACAGATGGAATACGTGTGTTCAAAGTCAGAAAGAGAGGGGGTATTTTAAGAGGGATTAAAGACAATGTGTCTTTTAATGGAATAAAGTCTTTTGAATCTAAACATTCACCATATATATTTAGATCACACATTATAAAACAAGAAGTCTTAGTTAAGTGCAGCACGGTGAGTAAAGAAATCAAGTAGGGGGCGCAGCCAGAATTACTGGGCAGTGTGAATGGGAGTAGCGGCCGGAGTCTGGGTAGGTCTCAGGCTCCGTGTAAGAGTTTGTCCTTTGCTCTTACTGAGGTGGGAATAAAGAAGATGGTTTTATACACTGGATGATTTTGGGCTTCAAAAGACAATCTGATTCATACTTTGAAAGAATAATTTTCACTATTATGTTGAAAACAGGTTGAACTGCTGAGATTCACATAGGGGGCCTCAACCCCTGGGCTGCAGACCTGTACCAGTCAGTGGCCTTGACCCGGTAGGGGGTGGAGCTTCCCTCCTCCCTCCCCTCCTGCCATTTCAAAGCTATCCTCCAACACCCTGCCCCATGGCAGCTTCCCTACACCCACGCCCGGCCGTGGTCCTTGGTCTGTGGGAGAACGGTCTTCAACTTACAGAGTCCCTGATGTCAAAAGATTGAGGATCACTGTATATTTACAGCAATCCAGGAGAGAAATGATGGTGTTTATCAGAAGAGAGTTTGAGAAGTGGCTGGATTCAGATGCTTGTGTTCTGGATGTGATAGAGAGAAATTGATCAATTTAGAGAATATGAAGAATTATGTCAGAAAAAGGTTGCATTTCACAAGGGCCAGGAAGTTCTTACTGTTTAGATCTGGAATTCTGCTCACAAGGCACATATGCTCAGAAGTGGTGGTGACCTGTAAGGTGATTGGATTATAGGGTCACTACAGTTGGCTATTCTCTCTTGGTGGTGGAGAAGCTACCACAGCAGCCAAATGCTCACTTCTACTAGAAAACAACATTATTTTATTTTTGTATTAGTCAGGATTTGCCAATGAAATGGAAATAATAGAATATATGTGTAACAAATAGAGAATGTCTTGAACTCGTTTACCCAATCAGAGGCTGTCTGCAGCCTGGACTGTCCAATGACTGTGTACAACCTGGACAGCTGAGGAAACCGTAGTTGCTCAGTTTGAGGACGTGGAAGTCGCAGAATGAGACAGATAAAAAAATAAAGGCTTGATCTTTTTTGTTCATTTGTTTAACAAAAGTTTTATTTTATTGAACCGGTATGTTTTCCTTTTATTTATTTTTCCAACAATTATTCTTTTCCTTTGTATGCCTTTGTGGTACAAAACAACTCTACTCCACTTGGGAAATTAAAGCATATATGTATTGCATCTTAATCACATTTATCTCCTTTTCCTTCTCCTTCCCTCCTGTCTCTCCCTTTCTCCACATCTCCTTCCTTTCTCTACGAAGTCTACCTGTCAGTATTCTGCCTTTTCTCTTTAAGTTTTTCTCTTCTAGTGATTTATATTTTGAGTTTTGTATAATAGAGAAACCTGGTGATATTTAACCCTCTGTGTCTGATTTCATTTGACATAATAATCTAAAGTGGATGCAAGTTTTTTTACAATTGACTCAAAGTTATCATTATTTATGACAGAGTAGCACTCCATTGTGTATGCATATCATAATTCCAAGATTAAGCTACTTTGTGTTGGGCTCCCATAGACATGAGTATGATTGTTTCATTGTGATATGATGTTCTTAACTCTTTCAACAACACACTCAGAAGAAGTATAGTTGAATTAAATGAAATTTTTATTTTCAGTGTTTTGAGGAATCTCCATAGTGATTTCCATAGTGCCTGTACCAGCTTACAGTCCCACCAACAATGTAGAAGGTTTCTTTCTTCCCACTTTCTTTGGAGCTCTTGATAGTCGCCATTATTACTAAAATAAGATGATATGTCAGTGTCATCTTGATCTGCATTTCCTTGATGGCTACAGATGCTGAACACTTCCTCAAGCACTTGTTGGAGATTTGTCCTTCCGAGAAGTGTCTGTTCCATTCAACTGCTTGTTTTTGGTTGGTTTTTTTATTTTGGAAAGTCTAAATTTTTTTTCAATCCCTGAAAGATCTCCGAAGACTCACTGTTGCACTCTGCATTTAAAAACCTGAAGAATCTGAAGTTTGATCTGTGGTTAATGGTGACAGCAACGAATGCATCTTCTCAAAAAAAAAAAATAGAACATTTGTGTGCTTGCAAGCTGCTCCCTTCTGGTTTCCATGGAGCCACATGATCTATCGGACTGCGCTGTTCATGTGCAGGGTATGTCTTTCACACACCCTCATCATCTTTGGAAACTTCTTCACACATACTCAGAGGTGTACTTTGCCAATTTTCTCATGCCAGCCAAGTCGACGACCAAGATTAAACATCCCAGTTACTAAATGTTCTCTGTATGGAACTTGTTGGAATATATAAAAATGTATAAACCTACTCATGGCTTCCTTAAGCAGATCTGTAACTAGTCATAAGCAAATATCAAAGGACGTAGTGAAAACGTACGCCTGCCCACATACTTGGGAAAACAATTTTCTCTCAAGAATATACCCATGCTCTTTTTAATGTAAGAATCACATATCAATAATATCACTCAGATCAATGGACTGTTCATCAGTTAGACCTGTTTTAGAAGAATTAGTTAGCATTGGCTGGTGTGAAAATCACCATCAGAATATAGAGGAGGAGTAATTTGCTATAGGCATGCAACAGACCACAAGTAAAGCAACGAAAGTAAGAGGGCTGTTGTTGCGGATTGTCACCTAACGTCGTTTCCCCTTTTTTCATGATTACAGAACTGATTTTTAGGTGAGCACATGTTTGCCCAGAACAAAGAATCTGCTTTTCGCTCTTACCTATAGTTGCATATTAACACAATGCTTCAGTTTTTCATAATAGAACATAGAGGAAGCCGTGCAACTTTGGGAAGTGCCCTTACACATGCGCACACACAAAAGGCGTGTTTTTCTTTGTCTCTTTTTTCCTGGTGGCTTATGTGAGCTGTGCTCGCTGGAGTTGAACTGCTCTTTTGGACAGCACAGTGCATGCTATGAATTGAGAAAAAGCAAAAAGTAGGATGTAAAATGGTTCAGATCCTGGTAATTGTGGTCTGGGACTACTTATATCTGGAAATAAATATCTTTCTCTTAAGCCATTGTTATTTTGAGCTTTTCGACATCTGAGGCTGCACATAGCCTTCCCTAAGAAAGGTAAAAAAAATAGACCATTTCAGAAGAGAAATAACATTTGCTGGGATTATTTTTAAATTTCAAATTGAGTTCAATCTACATGATGCAATCTTTTATTATTCAAATACACAATATAGATAGTTGTTTTATGAAACAACTATCTCAGCCTAATGTTGGTAAGTTATGGAACCTCTAGTGCTAGTCAGAAAGCACCATGATATAGATTAATCTCATAAAGCCAGATAGTCATTCATTCAGTCTTTCCTCCAGAAGGCTCGCAGCTCCTCAGTGTTGGCCCTTTCCCACATACCCTTCCCAGTGAGTAGGTGTGGACACTGTAGCTTGAACCCAATTTGATAATTATGTCCTTACGGCAGCCTGTGTCCTAAGTAAGCACACTTTCTTAGATTCGTGACTGACACAAAATGTGGTCAATGATGTTCGTTTTTCCTGTCCTAAGGAAATTCAACCTATATTTGTCTCTTTTCATTTATGTCCGACCTTTTGAATACAAAAGTAAAGACCATAAAATATTCTAGACTACATTACACTCATTCATATATAACTTCCTTAAGATAAAGATGTCACGTTAGCTGTATTTCAAGTTAAAATATGCAAGTATTTAAAAATTCTTTAATGAAATGTTGGAGGAAAAAAAAGCAAAACAAGTTTTGGTTGCCACTTCTGGGCTACTCCTAAGTAAATCTGGAAAAACTCACTGGTGAGTGATCTTTTTCTAGAGTTTCATTTGTATTTCCAGATGAGAGGGCTTGATATATTTGAGTAGCCAGTAATTTCACATGTATATTCTTAGTAACTGCTTGAGGTTACTTCTACAACTTAAAACACTATAATTAAATATCTAGCTGAAGGGAAAAAATAAACACTGTAAATATACTCATTCTTGTCTGAATGTTTTGGGTTGTAATTTTTTCATTAAACAATGTTGAAGATCCAAGCTAGAGGGCATAAAAGCCACATTATGTTTAAATTACTGTAAGTATTACAACTAGTGACTGTAATTACAAGGTAAATGCCAGGTAATAAGAGCATAAACATAGGACAATTTCTGCTTTTCAATTAAAATTTGAGTTATGCTATAATCTCTTTTAGATTGACTGCCTGAAATTATATTAGCCGAGGACTCTGAAGAAAGCATCACTCTCTTTAGTTTGCGCTTCAGTCACAAACTATCAGCTTACACAAAAGGACCAAGCAAATAGCACGGCAGTGAAAGATGAAAATAACTCTGTGATTACAGCCCAACTCTGAACAACTGACAAAATTGATAGCACTAAACAGGAAATGGATTATACTTAAAGAAGTGGATTGATGGAAGCTTTAGTCCATATAATTTGCTGTAATTAAATTGAAATAATCGAAGTATAAATGTGGAAAATAAAAGTAGGCTGTAACAGAGAATGAGATGAGAAAATTTATAAGAGAAACTAGAGTGTAAAAATTCTCATTATATATATTAAATGAATGTATTACAAATATATAAATTATATCCTACATTTAAAATGATTATTTAACTGAAAATAAAATATTTTGGAGACTGAAGAGGAAAACAAAGCTTACTTTTTATGTTTATGAAGTTTAGGGGAAATTGGTAATGCAATGTTAAGGCAGTGTTATTTCTCATGATCTATTAAAATTTTGATATCAAAAAGTATACATGAAAGCTTTTCTCACTTTTTATGATTATAAATGACTTCCTGTAAAATTTTTAGTCACTTAAATGTCTCAGATAATACAGAGCTAAAGCAAAAGGCATGTGTCCAGTAGGACTTGAGCTGTGTGCGGCTTTCATGGTTACTAGTTGGGTCCTCTTGGAAATATAACCTTTTTAAGTTGCAGTTTCTTATACATAAATTCGGAGTAATCCCATTGTCTAATTAATAAGTTTATGTTTAGAATTAAATGTTCAGCATTAAATTAAAGCTATTCTATTATTGTTATAGAGGTGATTGATAATTTTTTTAATTCCAAGATGCTATTAATTAAATTCAAGGTCCACCATGAATTTGAGACAGGTTTTGTTCAACAAAAAGGTAACATTGTCATATGAAACATACATATGAATTTTAAGACCCTGATTTTAAAGAATGGAAATTGTGAACAGAAGCTTCAGGCTCTCAGAAATATGGCATAGAAAATGTATGCCTGAGGATGTTTTCAATAGGGTCTTTTTGTCTTCAAGGTTTTCTGTTCCCTCAGTTTTAAATATCTTACAAATACATAATTGTAATGAAAGTAATAAAAGATGATAATAAAATATTACTGATACAATTTAAGCATGATATTTAAATATTTTAAAATGTAGAAATGAATATAAGGAGCAGGCTGTAGAATTGCTTAAATGAAACAAAAAAACAAAAAATTCTGAGGTCAATAGCCGACCCCAGGAGCAACAATCAGGGATAGTCAATTTGAACACATTGAAATAAAGGACCACAGCATTCAGGAAAAAAAAAAAAAGAAAAGAAGAAGAAAAAGAAAGAAAGAAAGAAAGAAAGAGAGAGAGAGAGAGAGAGAGAGGGAGGGAGGGAGAGAGGGAGGAAGAAGGAAGTCGGTCCTTCCCACGTGCTTCCCTTGGCTGAAGTAACTGAGGTAATTCGTCTCCCTTGCCTTTGACCCCAGAATACACATCTCTGGAGCAGAGGTCTGTTTCCTATTCTACATCCCAATACCCAGACACTCACTTGGCATATTTATATGCCAATCTCACATTCCAGGAGAGAGCCCCAACCTCAGGCACACACGCTCTGTCTGAAGCAGTCATGCTCTCAGTGATGACCTCTGTGTTCTTCCAACTGCTCTGTCCCCAAACTGTTGGCCCCTTCTAGATCCTAACATGCAGGATGTGCTGTTAGACCTGCCTTATCCATACACTGGAATCTGAGTACTACTCACCATCTTCACTTGTACCACCTGGCATAAACCACCACTGTCTCTCATTGCCAAAATAGACTTGACCTGTATTTTTAGGAAAGTATTTCCCCTTTAATTCTTATGTGGGCAAGGTATGTAGCCCCTTTTTGTCAAAATTTTCTCTCGTCAATAGTAATACAGTACTAATGTCACAATTTGAAGGTATAATATAAAAAAAAGAAAAACCCTGATCTGAGGGCCTGACAACACTAAAATGGTACTTTTTTTAAAATTTTGCAACTTTACAAGGCTATGTGAAAATAACCTTGGTTAATAGTAACACAGCATCTTATAATAAATATGTCACAAAAGTCATGTATTTGTAATTTGGCTTTTTATAACCTAAAAGGTATCCAATATTACATGATATAAACGGTAAATTTTGAAAAGAATGCCTTGCACAAAAAGTCAGTAGAACTAACATTTGGTTTTTATATTGAAATAAAGATGACTCTGAAACTCAGAACTTAACAGATGTTTTATTATCTTGTATATAACACCATAAACAGATTATTCACTGAAATAGAATGTACTATCTTAGTTAAAATATGTGCATAAGCATGCAAAGTTCAAATTAGAAAATATTAGTAGATGTCCAATGATAAAAAAACATAAATCTGAGGCTACATTTTTGACTTAGTTTAAATTTTTCTTTGTTTTATTTATATCTCTTATTTACTATATTTCTAGGTTTTCTATAACTAAAATTTTCTCTTAATTTAAATGCAATGATATATTAGCAATTGATATGATTTATTAAAATAGGTAATAGTTCAAGCAACCATTTTTATGTCTATAGCAAATAAAATCATCAGTACTTCTGAGTTTTTTTTTCATAAAATGTGTAGAATGAATATAGTTTGTCGCCAGCACTCCGTAAGAGGAGACAGATGGGACAGAGGCAGATGAATTTACCTTGGAAATGTTCTTTATTCACACAACAATCAATCAATCCCATGCACAAATCAAACCATAATAAATCAATCAATTAATTAATTAAGCAGGAAAGCAAGCGTTGTTCTGCCTCTTAAACTTGTTCCCATCCTGGGTCCATTATGCTCACCATGAGATGTGTTCTTGACTACGGGTGACACAGCCGACCCGCGAATGAGCTTGTCCAGGGCTAGCCAGTCTGTGGCTGGACCAGGACCCTCCGAAAGCTGCCTGGCTGGACAGTCACTCCTTCTCCAGGGGGACTCGCTCTCAGGAAGCGAGGAGTCTGGGGACGAGGAGCAAGACGCGTATCCTGCGTTCAGAGTCTGTGACTCCTACCTCGACCCTGAGCTTAGGACCAGGACGGTTTATATACTATTTTTATGCCCGCAAGCTAAGGATAGTGATTGCATCAGGGTCCACACGCAGGTAGACAGGGGTTCTGGTTATAGATCATGGGGCTTCTGGTTATTGATCGTGGGGTTCTGGTTCTCGATCATACCAGGGCTTTATCCGCAGGCTGCAGATAGGGATTTCATCACATGGGGTCCACAGGCAGGTGGCTCACAACTTATCAGTATCATACAGAGCTTTAGGCGGTTTCCATCAATTTGCTTTATTGCTCTTAATATGGGTTTGCTCGTGCCATTCATACCAATGCCTTCAAGTCTACTCTCCACATTCTACCTGTGCTCTGGACATAGTTTTACTCAAGAAAAAAAAAAAAAACCCTTAGGAAATGAAGGCATCCTTACAGTGAAGGGTTGTAAGAAAATTCACTTCTGAATGACGCCATCTTCCTTTTAGTTTGTCTTATTTCTATTGTTTCCAAAGCATTTTACGTTTTCAATGAAGTAGAATAACCATTATATAGCCAATTTATAATTGTGAAAAGCAATCAACAACACAGAAATGCAAAATGTAACTGAATGTGCTCAACATTCCTTAACTCTAGGCGACTTTATGAATAGAAGCATACAAAAAAGATAGAAAGAAATCTCCAGAAAAACTGTCAGATTTTTAAACTTTCCCACTTAAAATAACCTCTATTATTACTATGTTATGTCCATGTAACAAAAACACACATTTATAAATATTTCTAAAATCATTCAGTAACTAGGAGACAATGTAATTTTCAAGTAATTTGCCATCTAATTATCTTTTCACTTCACCATGGAGAATGCTTCACTTCAACCTTCCCCAGAAGTTATTATGATAGTTTCCCTGGTCAACAGTCAGACGACCCGATTAAAAATATATTAGATTTAGGAATACTCATTCAAGCCTCTCTAGACCTCATGAGCTTTTGGCCAAGAGCTTTTTTTTTTTCTTTTGTTTGGCCTAATAAACTGTTGCTTGCTATATTATACATATGTATGTACATATATATGCATATATAATATGTATATATGTATTTATATGTTAGGTTTGATTTTAGAAAAAATTCAGATTTTTAAGAATAATGCTTTACATTTGTATGCTACATTTGCTACAATTAATTAATTGATATTGATGCATCACTAATTAAATTCCACAGTTTACTCTAGTATTCTTAGTTTTTACCCAATAATTTTTTTCTGTTCCAAAGATTTTACCAAGAATCCAAAGCACATTTTGTTATCATATCATTTTAAGATGTGTCTTGGCTTTGACATTTTTAAAATTTTTTTTCTTTTTTTTAAATGACTTCAATGATTTTGAGACATATTGAGGTGTTTCGTAAGATGTTTTTCTATTAGACTGTGGATCTGAGCTTTGCCGGATTTGTTTCCAGGTCCCACACTTTAAAAATAAAACAGTGGTTACTTGTTCAGGATGCCATGAAAGAATAAATATAAAAAATAATAAAAACACTTCCACCTCCCCCCAAAATGCACAATTCAGTTGACAAACATCTAATTAGAACCTAAAATATTTGGCGAGCAAAATCTATGTAGTATGTTTACTGTTTCCACCGCTGTAGCATTCCTAAATTCAAAGCATTTATTTTTCCTTAGTTCTTGAGACTTCTGTGAGGTACCCAGCGGCAAGTGTTACCATGGGCTGGGTGGGGAGAGGGGGAGGAAATGGAGCAGAAGAGTGAGTCACAGCGATGTATCACTAAGTGAATGAAATACATACAGGGCTATCAAGTTTCTTAAATTGTATTGTATTGTATTGTATTGTATTGTATTGTATTGTATTGTACTGTATTGTATTCTGGTTGTCGCACCTTATGACATTAGCACAACTAGAAAACCATAACATTAAAACAGGACTGAACCCTTTCCAAGTTTCTCTCCTACTCTCTCACGTTCCTCGGTCTCCTCTAGCTCAATAATGAATAACTCAAACACTGCTTCTGAGAACAGTGTTAATCTGATGTAAGTTAGGATTCCATCGAAATGATCATATGAAGCTTGGCGGGTGCTCTCCTGCTCGGCTGTGCTTCCAATAGCGACTCGTGCTTTCATCAAAGAGTAACGTGTGATGCGTAGATGCACAAAGCACCCAAATTCATTGTAAATACTATGTATTACATTTGTATATTAATAAAAATAGTGGGGGAAAAGACTAACGTGAGTAACACGAGCAGAACCCTGTCAATGAAACCCCCGCTGCGATAGTTCCAAACACACGCGTCCTTCTACGGTCTGTGATTGTCTTTTTGATAAATGAACTTGAGCCTAAAGCTGGTGAATTACTAAATGGACAATCTTCTCCTCCTCTTCTTCTTCTTTTTCCCTAATTACAGTTGATTCTAAAGCTGAAGAAGGAAAATCCTATCACGCCAGTCGTGATTGTGACCTCCAACTAATAATCAAAAAAGTGAAATACAAAGAGAAATGCAGAGATGAAAGAGTGTCAGAAAACCGAAGGACAACACCATCTGGAATTTTAACACAAAATGCACAAACTAATGAACCACACCCAAAAGAGATCCGGGCGAGCAGAGGAGGGCAAGTGGCACTCTGCCAGGCTTCTCCATGCCAGCTGATCGGCGTCTCCATTCACGTCCTGCTTCTGGTTCTTGAGCACCAAATCATGCAAATTAGGCCCTGTTCATTGATTCATTCATCTGTTGCTTCATTCGTTTATTCTTTTACAATTTATTGAATGTCCTCCAAGTAGGACATCTTTTTCCCCCTCTCTATTGTGTCACAGAAAGACTGAAGCGATTCCCACTGGCTGAAAGACTCCTGGTGCTCTGGTTGCTGTGACCAGCGGAGGCTGGGAAACTGCACACTCCTGAGCGGGCATCTGAAAGCTCCTTGCACATCAAACACACCATGAAGAACCAGGACAACTGGCCTAGTCAGAATCTCGCAGGACGCCTCTGTGCTTCAGCTGGGGAAAGCGGTAAGGCTCCGGACAGTCCTTTCATCAGACTTTAGGTTAACTTGAGCTTTCTCAGACTCTTTTAGCATCTTCCAGGAAGAACAGCTTCTCCCATCTGTGGTTCAGTGGATCTTTTCAGCAACAAGATAGACTCTTTTGGATCCCATAGGACTCAGGTAATTCATGTTAAATTAAACATGGTTGCTACTCACAGGTCCTAACTCGAGCCACAGTCATTTTAGTATCCTTACTGTTAATTACATCAATCTTGTGTGACAGATTTACAGTCTTCTTAGAATAGATACTGCGTGCAAGTAATAAACTTTCCATCAAGGGCCATTTGGAACTCCTCAAATTAACTCCAATATCATCCAAATGTCATGTGTTTTGTAGGTTTTTTGACCAATAATAATTTTCTTCAATATTGGTTGTGTAGATTCACTTGACCTGATCTGTTGGCTAACCTTTAAAACTTTCATTGAAAACTTTTCTTTGGCCAGACATCAGAGTGAAAAACAGATAGTTTTAATAGAAAAGTCAGCCAGATATGGTGGCATATGCCAGTATTCCCAGCATTCGGGGAGGCTGAGGCAGAAGAGGTGATCATAAATTTGAGTCCAGTCTTTTTGTGACTTAACAACTCCCTCTCTCAAAATAATCATATTGATGATGATGATGATAATGATAATGAAGGCTGGGAAGTAGCTCAATGAGAAGGCTCTGGATTCAGTCCCTATCATTGCAGAAGAAAATTTTTAAAAAGAAGAAAGAAAAAATGAAAAAGCCATCATTATTCACTGGAATAGCCTTTGGGAACAAGAATAATTGTAATAGTCATGACGTATATTTTAATAATTAATTTTAACTCAAATTATTAAGGTATAATTGATATACTGTGAAAATTTCCTTTTCTCATGTACATTTTAGTGAGGTTCAGTAAATGCATTCATTTTTGGCTACCACCACCACCACCAACATCAAGATGACTCACAAAGCTTAATCACTAGCTCATGGTGCTACCTAAATTCCCGTACCAGTATTTGTAGCTAAGACACGTCTCTTGTTCCCCACATCTCTTGACACCAATACATTTTTACCTTTTTCAGAATATCACATAGTGTAAAATCATATGCATCTTTTGCATCTGGCCTTTTTTACTCAACAAAATGCATGAATATTTCTGAATATTGACAATGCTCTGTTTTTGCTGTTAATTAGTACTCAATTGTATAAATGTATCACAGTGTATTTCTCAGTGGAGAGTCACTTAGGGTTATTCATTTTCATATCTTATGAATAAACTTGCTACAAACTTCCAAGAATTTTGTGTAAGGCATAAGATTTTAAATTCTTTGGCAAACACATGGGAAGACTGGTTTCTATGATCAGTACATGATTAACTTTGTAAGAGAATGCCAATCTATTTTCCAAATTAGCTGCACCGTTTTTGCTATCCTGCCCACAGTATACACAAGTGCTATTTACTCTGTGTCCTGGTGAACACATTATATATATATGATTTATTATTCTTTTTGCATACTACTGGACTCATCTGAAGATTTCTTCCATTTAGGCCTGTGAGAGATACTAGTCTACAGTTGTCTTTCCTGCTAATGCATTTACCTTGTTTTGGCATCAGAGTAATTCTTCCACATAAAATAAATTGTAAAAAATATCTTATGTTTTTTTTAATTCTGGAAGTACTTATAATTGGAATTAAGGGTTTAATTATTTGGTAGACTGTCAGCAGAGCTACATGGAATTCTATTTCTTGGAAGTTTTTATACTACAAATTCCATAGATACTGAAAGTTTCATATTGCCTGTTGAGGAAGCTTAGACAGCTGTATCTCTTGAAGAGTATTTTTTATTTTGTAATCTCATTTGAGTTGTTTAATTTATGGGCTTAATATAGGTTATGGGTTGCATTGAATTTCTACCAGATTCATATTTTGAAGTCTTACCTCTAGTACTTCACATGTGATTTATTTAGAAATAGAAGTTTGAAGTTCTTCTTAGTTGGGATGAGCTCATCCTGAAGTATGGTGTGCCCTTAATCCAATATGACTGGTGCACTTTCAAAAGAAAACATTAACCCTAGGCAGGCATACAGTGGTATTTTAATGTAATGATATATAATGATGTATTGTTGCCAGGAGTCAAGTAACTAATGAAAGTAAGAGGGAGTGACCCAGAACAGGTCCCTCCTCACTTCTTTCCACCAATTATTGTTTTTATTAGTTTGGATTTGCTGTACATATTAAGTACCCACCACTTGGGGACTCGGTGCATAGACACATCACATCTTACTCGTTGTTGCTTCCCCGCCAGCCCTCCCCTCTTCCTCTATCTCAGAGTTCCTCCTCCCTCTTTATGAACTTTATGTCTGTTTCCTTCCATCTCTCTTTTACTTTGCTGTTTTACTAACTTATACTTTGTATTTCTCATGTCAGGAAAACCGTGTAACATTAAACCTTCCGTGTTTGATTTATTTTGCTGAACATAATGGCTTAAAAGTGTTTCTGCTTTGGCTCAAAATGATCTTTCTTTACAGCAGAGTAGTACTCCATTGTGTATATGTGCCATAGTTTCTGCATCCATTGATGGATGTATAAGCTGTTTCTAAGATTGAGCTATTATGAGTTGTATTGCTGTAAGCATGGATAGGCATGTATCACTGTAAAATGATGTTTTTGACTCTTCTAGAAAGAGACCCCAAAGCATAGTAAATGGAATTTCTATTTTCAATTTTGGAGGAATCTTCATACTGATTCCATACTTCACCTATGTGAAAGTGTGATTTTACTCACAAAGAGAGGATGCTTCTGCTGCCATCAGTTATGTACTTCTGCCCTGAAGAACTATAATGTGATGCATACATATTTTCTTTATTTATTTTGGAGACAGGGTCTTACTCTGTGGCCCATACTGGTCCTGAACTCACTATGGAGACCAGGCTAGCCTTGGACTCACAGCAATCTTTCTGCCTCAGCCTCCTGAGTGCTGGGATTACAGCTATGCACCACCACACCCAGCTTATGTGGTGCTGAGAAACTGAACCCCGGTACTTAGCGTTTGCTAGGCAAGCACTTTAACTCCTGAGCCATTCCTTCACCACCCCCCCCCCATATTTACTATTTTAAGACAATTAGTTTATGATATTCTGTTATGCTAACTCTAGCAAATTAATACAGAGCTGTTCATTCTTTTAATGCCTGCAGAAGATGCAGCAATGTCATCTCTCTTTCTTGGTATTTATAAGTCTCTCTCTGTCTCTGTCTCTGTCTCTGTCTCTGTCTCTGTCTCTGTCTCTCTCTCTCTCTCTCTCTCTCTCTCTCTCTCTCTCTCTCCCTCCCTCCCTCACTCCCTCCCTCCCTCTTTTCTTGTCTGTCAGGATAGAGGCTGATCAAATTAATTGATTTATTTCAACATATCAGCTGTGGCTGAAGTGATTTTCCCTATTGTTACTCTTTTCTGAATTTTTTGTTTATAATAACTCTTCTCTTGCTTACCTTGGTTTATATTTGATCTTCTTTTTATAACTTTTCAAGGTGGGAAATTGATAATTTTTTCTAATTAAAATATAAGCAACCAATGCAGTGCATCCTTTAGCAGTCATCCAGCAGCACCCGCAGACTTACATTTCGGGATTCTTCTTTTTGTGCAGTTGGAGATATTCTCTAATGCTTCAGATGACTTTTTCTCTCACCCATCAGTTGCGTGGAAATGTGATGTTAAATTTCAAGTAGTTTTGGCTTTTCACTTATATGATTTCTTGTTTAATACAAGACCTACTGCTCCAAAACCTATTTTGTATGCTTTTAGTTCTTTTTAAACTTTTAAGGTTTATGTTATGGTCTAGAATATAGCCTATAATTTAGATTATACAAGTGTATATAAATGTGCAACTGGAGCGAATCTTCACTCTGGTGATGGTCGATGGCATATTCTCTAATTCTCAAAAAGTTTCAGTCGATGATACTGTTACTCAGGTGCTCTACGTCCTTGCACTCCTCCTGTCTGCCATTCTATTCCCCGAGTTTTGTCTACTGTTTGTTTGTTTTGTGTTTCAGTAACAGGGCTCAGGCCAAGGCTGTTCTCGCTGAGCTGCGTCTCCAGCCCTGTGTTTGTTATGTCAAGGCAAGTTCTTGCTCAGGGACAAGTTGCCCAGACCGGGTTTGGGTTTGTAATACTCCTGCTTCAACCTCCCAGAATGCACCACTGGGTCTGGCCTTTTGTACTGGCTTTGAGGAGAAATGCAGAAATCTCCTCTAGAGCTAGACTTGTTTGTGGAATTGTTTTTTTTCTTTTGATTCCTTCAGATATTGCATTACATGTTTTGAACCTCTAATGTAGGTTGAACATATATGTGGGATGGATGTCCCTACCTCCTTAGTTAATTGATCACGGTTTTTTATAAAACATAAAAAAACATCTTCTATTACATCTTCTATTACAGCGGGTGATTTACCTTGTTGAAGAGTTTATATTGATATGAATATTGCTGCTTCTGCCTTCTTTTAATGTATCTTTTTGATAATCCTTAACTTCTTTATATTTGAAATTTAAAGCAAGGTTGTTATAGAAAGCCCACGTTTGCGTTTTGCTTTTTCATCCAAACAAGCAATTTGTCTTTGGAAAATTGATATCTTTAAGACATTAACATTTAATGTGACCTCAGACATGTCTGAATTAGAATCTGCTAGTGTTCTAGGTACTTTTCTATTTGTTTCACTTATCTTTCCTTTTTTTCTGTTCTTTCTGATTTCTCTCAGGTTAACTGAGGAATTGTTTCATTTTAACTTATCTTTAGATTTTTTTTTAGACTTTTCCAAACAATACCTTTGAGTGTCCTCATTTCCTTCTGTGTTTCATGGAATTATGGGACAGTTTGGGAGATTGTCTGCTGCATCACGTCTTAGTCTGTTCTTTCTGTCACACTATCACATGTGCAAGGACAGTCTGACTCTTGCTACTCGCTGAGCTCTGTTTTAACAAGAGTTTCTGGAATGTTCTCAGTGTACTCCCACCATGAGATGGTGAGAGCTCAACCCTGGGGCACCTAAGGATGAGACTTTTTTTTTTCTCAGATATTCACCATGTCTCCTCACTCCTAGCTTCTTCCCAGGAAGTCTTACCTCACCTGGGAAAGTGGGATTTTTTTTTCTCTTAGTCTTGTGTCTCTTTATGCCCTAAATGTCCTCAACAGCTGGACATTTGACATTAAAATCATTTCCTCAGATTCTGCTGCCACATGAACTCCTTGAAGTTATTCACAATGCAATCTTTAGGCCCCAGAAAATTGTTGTTTCTACAATTTATTTAAAGACAAGAAATTTATTCTTAGTAGAGATTTCATTTTATACGACTTTTATTTCATTCTTACAGATACAGAGCCTATAAGATCGACACATTTAACAGTTCCTGTACTATCAGATTCCAGGGATAAAATAAATATGTAAATTCCAGCATGCTACAATTGTTTCTCTTTTTAAACTCTCAAATGCATATTCTGGAAGTCCACTTGAGAAGTGTGGTTGGCACTGAAGGTCGGGGCCTTGAGGATTACAAGACACGTAGGACAGCTGATGAATATGGATGAAACCTCTTGGGGCTGAGAAACATACAATATCTGAGAAAGTGACTCAGTTTAGGTCAGAATATTTCCTGTTACAGACTATACTAGCAAAATATTTTTCCATGTCACATGGAATATAATATCCTGCAATTTTATCCTCCTTTCTAAAGCTTCAGCTGAAGTCAGGCTGGCATGACTTCAGTGGGTGCAGGCTTACTATGAAGGGGTTTTTTTAAAGTTTTATTTATATTTTCTGCACCACACTGTTTAGTGTCTCCTCCCTTCCCTGCCACCCCCCAACTCTACAACTCCTGTTTCTCAAGGGCAGGATTAGAGCACAGAGGAAGAATAAAGGCCTGAAATTCTATACTTGGAAACATTCAGTCAAGGTTTACATTGTATCTCTAGTTACCTGGCGCCCCATAATGCCCTTCTTTGGAGAATTTCAAAGACTCTGAAGACTCACAGTTGTATAAATGATCAATTTTTAAAACCATTACCTGTAAAAAGATTAATTAAATGACATTGAAAGTAACATTCTTGTAAACAAAGAAGTTGCTTTATTTGTTTGTTTTGACAGTAAGATCTAATGTCAGACAGAGGTAGCTCCTTTTAGAAAGTATCAAGGGCTCAGTTCTGTTTACTTCTTCCTCTTGGCATTAACCCAGTTAGACCATTGACAATCAAGGGAAAACACTGCTTTCCCTCTCATGTGTCCTGCACATGCGTGCATGTACACAACCATCTGTACCACAGCCACATCAAATACTTTTATTTTTAGTTGACCTTCTTTATACTTAACATTTTGGAAAATTACAATCTAACTCTTGTGGGAACATTTTCTAAAAATACAAGCCAGCAGCTACCCTCTAAGAAATAACCTTGCCAAATAGGTCATTTTTTTCTTTAAAATGAAACAGATTTTAGAAGATGGATATCTTCAAATATTAAGCTAGTATTCTTTTAACAGTAAGGATCTTATATTTAAAAAATTGTCTATGGAAAAGGAATAGGTTATATCACATCATAAAATTAACAAGTATTTGATATCTTCTAAGTACTTTATGAGACCAAATTTAACACATCTTGGATTACTGTTATACAGAAGGGAAATTGTCAATTATGTAACATCTCTAAATAAGTTTTCTTAAGTACTTACACTACTACTGGAGGCGCTGGGTCAATGAGTGTGAGGAAAACAGGTGTTGATAGTCAGAGGCTAACAGTGAGTATTTTACACGTGTTGTTCACAACTGGGGATGATTTGGGAACATTTCAGAATGTCTAAAGACGTTTTCAATTGTCATCATTTTAGTGAGAAAGGTTACTATTGGCTTCCAATGGGTAGAGGCTGCATGTTTTAACCATGTCACTTCTGGTAAGGTTTGGTGACATGAGAGGTAGAGTAAGATTTTTAAATGCTGGAGTTTTAGTTATGATTTTTGTTACTTGAAAGTTCCCTAAGAATACAGTATGCCATCATGTAGAGCCACTAAGAAAAAGAGAGATTGTTTTAAGAAGCAGAAAGGGAGGGAGAGAGAGAGAGAGAGAGAGAGAGAGAGAGAGAGAGAGAGAGAGAGAGAGAGAATTGTGTGCAAGAAACGTACTGACTGTGATTTCTGGAGAAAAAGCCTGGTAAAGGCAGGTGCGCAAGCTTTGAGTGGGCTATGTTTGAGGTGGTGACCTTGCTAAGCTCAAGTCCACTCTGGCTGTTAGTACAGATAGGACGATATAAAGTCTCCAGATGTGTTTTGGATGGGGTAGATTTACACGAGAATGGCTAAAACTATTTTAAAGATGTGAAAGCATCAAGTATGGAAGTCAAAATTAAGGTTGATACATTGAGAATGCTGCCAAGCACTCCACAGTGTACAGAAGATCCCTCTCCCCTCACCAACAACTGCGTGATCCAAAGTGTGGATGCTGAGATAAAGAAGTCCTGCATTAGCGCCTAGAGCCCAGGACGGGAAGTTGAGCTGTTTTCAGCGCTCACAGAAGGTAAAAACAAAGTCCTCAGTTTGGAATACTAGAGTAGAAGGCAGAGGCGGAGAGAGTGGAGCTCACAGGTAATGTGAGAAGCTTGCCCTAGCAGCGAGGGAGAGATCTCAGAGCCGTCTTTAAGCCCTTCAGGACTGCATTGGAGGATTGCGGAAAGATCTATAAAATTATTATTTGTAATAAAGCATTCCTACTTGACTCTACGAGGTTTTTGATTTCTCAACCGTGAACCTCTCTAAAAGTTCTTGTTTACAAGCAGAATATTTGGAGAAATACAGCCATAGCCTTAGTTTGGCGGAGTGGCTACAAAGAATCTAACATAAGCTCTAGGCATTTCTGAAGCAATATAAATATATCTGGTAATTAAGGAGAAAGAATCTCAGAGATTATTCTTTTGTTAGAGAAAAATATTAAAAATAACATTAGACAAATCTAATCCATAGATGTGAAGTTGGGATATTAAGGAGTACATTTTCATTTTTAATACTTTACAGAAATGTGTGAATTCATTTTGGTTGTTGGCATGATTGGCTTGGGAGATGCCAACAAAATTTGTAAAGCACAACTGAGTGTGTCTTCGAGGGTGTTTCCAGAGATGATTGGCATGTAGGTCAGCAAACTGAGTCGGAAAGACAACCCTATATGTGGGAGGCACCAACCAATCAGCTCAAGGCCCAGATGGAAGAAAAAGCACCAGCGGAAGTGAGCACACGTATGCATGCTCAGTTGTCCTTGAGCAGGTGCAATTTTTTTTTTGATGCTGCCATTGACCGTAAACATCAAATTTTTTAGGTATGAACATGCACTTGTACCGCTAGCTCTCCACAGGTCTCCTGGGCTATTTGCCCTGAACTGAGGCTACATCATTGCTTTCTCTTCTTGTGAGGCTTCCTGCTTTGTGAACTGAGCTGTTGTTCTCCCTGACTCTATAGGCTGCAGATGACCACTGTGGGAATATTCATCTTCTGATTGTGCAGGTCAATGTAATAAATCCCATCTTACAATTAGATATACATTCTATTGATGTCGTTTCTCTGGAAAATCCTAATACAAAATGTATGTGGTAAGAATAACTTGGAAAAACATATATAACCAATTCGTCCACCAGTGGGATTTGAAGTTAAGTATTCTCTCAAATTTCAGTTTTGTGGTTTAGAAGTTGATGGATGTTAAATGACAAACTCAAAAAAAATCAGTTTCCTTCTTTGCAAAGTGTAGTAAGTTCCAGTAATTTCCTTGAATTGTTGTGGCTATAAAATGAGAAACTGTAGGGAAAGAGTCCAAGTGTCTTCTCGTGCCAAGTTGGTGCTCAATAAATCTTTATATCTACTCCCATGAACCTTGCCTTTGTCCTTCAATGAGTATAGTGATGAAATCCAATTAAATTCCTCTAGCGGCAGAGGAGTGTGTCTTTGTTTAAGATTCAGGTAGAAGAGAAAACAAAGTGGAACATAATAAATTTAAAACGTGGTGGATGTTAAAGACAAGTAGCAGTGAATTGGAGTTTTGTTTCATCTGAAATGAGAGTAATGCTAATATTTACTTTATGGGAATATATTTGAAGATTAATTGTTATTGATAAAAATCACTTTCATAGTTTCTTATATATTTCAATCCATTTTAGTTCATGAAGTATCATAGTAGAAACAATGCTACTAGCAATGACCTTTTACTTTTCACAAAAAGTGACAGTAAAAAATTATGCTAAAAATATTCCATCAGACATGTCATCTAGACAACTCTTCAGACTTAACTTAAGCAAGTTATTCATTTGCTTTAAATACTGAACTAGTCGCTGCAATAGAAAGAGGAGTAGGAATTTTTCATGCCTCTCAAGTGTTGCCACGTGTCACTTTCTTGCTGCTAGACACAATACCTGACAACTTTAGGGAGAGGGGGTTTAATTTTGCTCAAAGGTTCAGAGGTTTCAGTCTCTGCATGGTCGAAAACAAATTTTGAAGCACAAACTTCAATTAATAATTACTTTATTCAAGTTTGCTTCGTTTTGAGCACCAAGGTCTCCTTGTTTCTTGGTAAGCCTTTGCTGTTCCTCAGGGCCCTTGGGTGCTCATGTCCTTGATGTATGCCTTCTGCCGTGCGTTGCTGGCTCCTTTTGACTCCTCTAACACTGACTCCATGTATTTTTCTTTTCTAATATTTTGCAACTATAATTATGAACCATGATTCTGTATTTCCTTTTCCTCTAGCTTTCTTTTAGTACTCTTTGTGGGGTTTATTTTCTCCTTTTTCTTTTAAAGCCATTTCCTGCTTTTTCCTAGTCTTACTCCCTCATTACATGACAGAGCAATCACGGTCTCCTGTGTAATTTCTCCTTTCTACGGGCTGGATCAGTGTTCTCCTCAGTGAACAAGTACTCATTAAACACCCACCACGTGCCAGATACGGATGGTGAGAAATGCCTCTTTGCAGTTCTGTGGCATCTTTTAAAACTAGATCTTGTAACGGTAAATTTGCTTTCTCTTGTTTTTCTGTTCTGCAATTCCTTCCTGTCTCTTTGTACAATGAGTGACTTATTTTCTGATACAAAGAGAAGAAAGATGTGCTTGGTTGGTTTCTTTGTATAATTTCCCTGACAGGACCATTTCCGTAGAAATTACCATCTTATCACACGTTAGGATCAAGCACACAGGTACATTTCAACCATGATTAGAGAAAAACAGATTCATTAGGTTTTTCAGTTTTTACTAGTTTTTACCATTTTCTCTAAAATACTATTGTACATTCTCATTTCAATAAGACACGGTTGCATAAAAGATTGGGAGTTCCTTTTAGATCTGTCCTCTAGTAACATTCCAGCCTGCTCTTAATCCATTTTATCTTATCACACAATAGTTAAGAAGGGTACTCTATAAAGAAAAGAAGCTTATTTTACAGATCTGGAAGTTAAAAGCATGGCAACAGTATTGGCCACCGAGGATGTAGCATCACATAGTGGAAGTATGAGAGAGAGAGAGAGAGAGAGAGAGAGAGAGAGAGGTCATTTATCATTTGGTGAGGCAGGAATTGAGAACGCAGTGAGAGACCAAGTCTGTTTTCTTGTATAATACAAGCTTTCTGTTCTTTTGGAAACTAATCTGCTCTCATGAAACCTAATCCACTCTGTGAGACCAACATTAATCCTTTCACCAGAATAATCACAATCCAATCATCTCCTTCTAGGCACAGCCTCTTAGAGGTTCCACAATTGTCAGTGTTGTTGCAAGGGCCACCAAGCTCCCTGCAAATGAGCCTTTGGCAGACAAATGACAGCAACCATAACAAACCCCATCTACCAAATATTTGCCCCCTTGCTTTCAATATTTGAACACTGGATTATCCATAGGTCTGAAGTCCACCATACTTGTTAACCAGACACATAAATTACTCTTCCTCTTCTGACTTTGTCAGTATAATTTCTCTCCCAACCACAGAAGATTTTTCCATGCAGCCTTCCCAGAATTCCCGTGACCTGACTATGCTCTGACCTATCCTGTGATTCCACAGCAGCCTACATGACACTCATTCTGTTAAGAAATTGATGTTCAGGAAATACTTGCTCAACGGATGGGAATAGATTTTGAAGTGCTAAAAATTTATAGTGCAGAGTCTTAAAACAAAAACACCAGCAATCAAATCATTTCCAATGAGCTTTATAATTCCTAAAGTTGAAAACAAATAGCAAATTCCTATTTCTCCTTTGAGTGACACAGCTGCCATTTTATTCCCCCACAATAATTCCTCAATGACCTTGAGAGTTGATCAATATTAGTTTAGCTCAAATTACACATTTTCATTCTGTTGTATAAGTTTCTCAGAGGAAGGATATGTTTCTTTGTTAAAAACAGAATAGCCAAAATGACCTAAGTATTTTATTATTTTTTTATTCTTTTATAATCTTTTGAGCCAGACCAAAGGGTGCAGGACTTATGTACTATTTATTCATTTATCTTCTATAGGTGTGTCGTGCGCCGCCATGCCCAGCCTGTACAGTGCTGGGGAACTGAGCCCAGGGCCCTGCACTTGCCAGATGGGTGATCCTAACCACTGAGATTCCGGCCCCCATTTTATTACATTTTCTAGTAGAGATTCAGACATGTGCATTTTTGTATTTCTTCATCTAAGATGGAGATAACAGAGTAGCTAATTTCTCTTTGATAATGGGTATATACAACAGATATACCTACTAATCCTAAAATTGCATGAAAAAAAGATGTATTTGTTTGAAATTATTGTAAAGCCAGAAAATATTACTGTTCACATTAGCAGTATTATGAGTAAATATTCGTCATCAATAAAGCTCTTTAACATATGAGCTCAGTATAGGCAGTACCCAAGTATGGTGACCTCCGGGATCTTTGCTGACATTAAATGCCCTTATAGAGCAGGGATTAGTGCATCTGTCACTTTTTTCTAACTGCTACTTTTGTTTTTAATTAAAGAAAGAGAAAGGAAACCTTTCCCTTTGTGATGCTAGAATCATTGTACATACAAGTACATGTCTCATAGAAAGGGAACGAGAACTTGGATATGTCGAATATTTTTAAGGTAGGCTAAATTTTTTCATATTCAAATTATTATTAATATGTAGTCATAGTGCTTGTCATAAAAATTGGAACCGTATTTTTCACCTTATAGGAAAAGTTTCCTTTTCCAATTTGTCATGTGAATTTGAGAGCATCCTAGACCTGGCAAAGGCCAATGTGAGCCACATGTCCTATCTTTAATGCTTTAAAATGTACAAAGGCGTTTCCTTTTAAAAAAAAAAAAGTTCCTGACTTAACACACCATCTATACAATAGCTACTTTTATCCCCTAACTATAAACTTGCTGTAATTTCTCAAAATGGCACACACAGAAATTTGAACCAAGCATCTTGACTTCTGAAGTGTTTTCAAGCAGAGAAAACACAAGAATTAGTCACAAATTGCCTCAGAATGAGGTGGTGGCAACTGTGTCTCTGTGGCAAAAAGTGGTTGCATGTGCCATGAAAGTTACAGAACTGAGAGTTGTGCAAGTTAGGACACAGGCGATCGGTACAGATGGTATGACAGATTCTACAGAGGAAACATGCTAGTTCAGTAGGCAGATATACACTGACGTAGAACTGGAGCTATTAGGAGCTTTTTGATGGAAACAGAATCTTAAGCTGGATTTTTTTATTATGGAAAAATATATATAATACAAAACATACCTTTTTTAGCCATATGATTCCACAATAGAGTTAAACACAGAATTGTGATACGGCCCAGTGATAGCACTTTAAGTGTACACCTAACAGAAATAAGGCCGGACGCAAGGTGGTATTTGTGCGCCGTGTTCTTAGCAGCAGCCTCATGATACTTCCACAAAGCAGGAGCAACTCCAGTGCCCATTAATGCATAAATGAGTAGAAAAAATATGTCAAATACATGCCATGGAAAATTATTCAGCCTTGAAAAGAAGGTTTGACATGTGGTACATCATGGATGAATTGTCTTGAGAACATTATAGTGGCTGATATAAATCAGTCAAACTCAGGCAAATATTGTATGAAATTAATTCTAAAACAACCTGGAAAAAGAGTTCAGGCAGAATTTTTGTAGATGACCTTGTTCATTTTATTAGAATTTATCTTTGTCCAAATATAAAAATTTCTCCATGCCGATGAATTTTGTTTGAAGTCTCAATAGTCTAAGAAATGTATAGTCTATACTGAAAGTACTTACTGTGTTGTACAGGATTTTGCAAACATAAATACCTTGAGATATGTATTTAAAATATAGGACTACTAGGATTCTGCAAAACCTAATTTGAGCCAAAGGACACCATGGATTTCAACAAAGTTTTAAAAAATGAAGTAGAAACTTCTGTTTTTTTAATTTATTTTTATTTTGTTTACAGCATAGGCTTCAAATTTTTAAAAATTGTTTTTGATACTTCTTTATCAAATAAAGAAAGTTAAACTGGGAGTAGTGACACATCAATCCTAGCATTATGGGAGACTGAGACTGGAGAATTATAAGTTTGAAACTAGCCTGGGCAATTTCAAATTTAGAAGAAAAATTAAAAAGGAAACATAAAAAAGAAAAGGCAAACTAAATGTTGATCCAACATTCTTAAAATTAGAAAATATTTTCATCCAAATTGAAATGACAAAGACGATTGTAAAAAACATCTTTAAGTGGCTACTATGAATACTTTTAATTAAAAATATCTTAAGAAAATAAAATAGTCTGTAACCCAAAGCTAGAAAGTAATTTCAAACAAGAACCTTGTAAGAATATGAACAATACAGAAATATTTAAAGTTAAAAACAATAAAATGACTGACTTTATTCCATTTCTGTAATTTTTACTTCCACTCCTTAAAAGCAATTAATATTAACATTTTCTTATTTTTGCTAAGAAGAAATGTCTATATATTTTTCATTTTTTGCATCTTTATACTGTTTATATTAATAATGTTTTGCTCAAGTTAATACGACCTATTTTCTTCTTTTTGTGATTCCAACGTTTGGATTTTTTTCAAAATTATTCTGCTTTACCTTTTCTCTTTACCCCTTGCTATTAACCCACCACCTCAAGTCTATCTTTCACATTGTAGCCAAGTTAATTCTTTCAAAATAAATACAAATCAAACATTTTTTAACAAAATTAACCCAGTATATAAAACACTGCAATGACACCCACTTACTTACTGGTTGCTGAGGCACATTCCCAATATCCATAACTTACGGGAGAAAAGATTTATGTTAGTTCACAGTTTCATAAGGTGACAGTCTATTCATGGGTGACTGGCAGGGGTGGAAGCACATGGCAAAGGCCCAGCCAGAAGAAAGCTGTTCACGGCATGGCAGACAGGAAGCCAAATGATCAGGGAAGGGTGGAGCTAACATATGCCATTCTAGTCATGTGCCCCCTCTACATCAAGCCCCAGTGATCTGCCCCTTCTGACCAGGTCGCCCCTTCCAAGGGCACATGCTTCCACATATTCCACAACATTCAAATCCATGAGGCTGTTTGGGGGACATTCCCAATCCCACCATAACAGGAAACTTGATAATTCACTAAGTGCTTAACAGAGTCTACATTCTGCTCTGTCTGTGATGAAGGCAGACAAGGAAAGTAGAGCTTTATAATCAAAAGAGAAAGAAGGAATTTACGAGAAGATTGACAAGGAGAGTTTTCTATTTCTGTACCATAGGATTAACAAATGAGCATAATTATTACATGTACTTAAGCTAGTCTTAAAACTAGCTAATATCTTATTTTTAGCAAAGCCAGGTTGAGCATCTATTATCCTTTTTTTCCTAAAATATTTCTTTTTATATCTTGTTAGTATATCTCTTTTATTCATTATTTTTCTTTACTGTGCCCATATGTTTTTGGTTTTGGTGAATGTCTGAAAATTAAATAATGTATTTTATCTATGCTGTTGGAAATGTATGCATTTGAACGTTCAATTCTTAGTAGGAGTCCTTTATATTTCTTAAAAAGAAAGCATACTTTTAACATTCCCCTGCTATGGAAATCAGGAAAAAAAGAAAAATAGAAAGGAGATTAGTGCACCTTAAAGATGAGAATACAATAACGTGTAGAGGGTGATGATCAACAGAATCTGATTCTTGTCACTTTGGGAAAGTGCCGACTCTACAGGGACTAGGGGAAGGCAGCTGGAAGCCACCGCAGTTATTTGTACTACCTCAATTTTCTTGGCTGATCTTCAAAGAGGTTTCCAAGCAGCGTTACAAATTTAAACCACAAAATTCTCCCTACAACCCAGATTAGAAGTTGAATCTGCAGACTAAATCCCAGGTAGGAGGTAGCCCCCGAGTTAGCGATCACTTAAGGATGCAGCTGTCGCTTTAAGTAGCTTTTCCAAGACTGTCTACAGAGAAGAAGGCAAATACGCCTCCTCCGTGTCATCCTATTTCAGATTCCAGATTCTTTACGTTGTTACTATTAATTTCTTTTTTATAAGTGATGGACAGAGCACACATTCTTAGTTCTATGTTTGCCATCAAATATCTACCTATCTCTGCATTAGTTACATTGATATATTCTACAAACACACTTATACAATGTGTCAAGTTCACTTCAATAGTGAAGACATTCCGTAACTCATATTACTGGCACCCAGAGGTAGGCCTGGCTGTGGGATAAGCTGGTTCTTCAGTTCCAATGCAGAAGATTCCAGATTGTTGTGTATCTTTTGGTCCTCCTGCTGCACTGGTGTGGTTGGTTTTATTCTAAGTGTCCTTGTGAAAAGTTTGATACTATTCTTTGTGTTTGGAGGGGAATAATATGGCTTCCCATGGTTATGTCCAGGGAGTTAGGAAAATTGTTACCAGAAGTCTTCAGGGATTCTTTTCGCTATCTTTTTGATCAGAATGGGGATACAAACTCATTAGTAAATGAATCAGTGGCAGAAGTTGGGGAAAGGGGCTAGAGAAGATTCCATTTATCCTCAGGTCAGTCAATCTCATTCTTCAGCTGATGTCAATTCTTCAAAACTTATCTCAACTACTCAGTGGGTGACTCACAGACAGATATAATGGACTGTCCGAGAGTACACTGCAGCCTGGCTGTTTTCTCTCTCGCATACCCAGATGAAAAGCTTGAAGAATGTTGCTACATAGTGTTCTCATCCTCCTTTTAGGGCCATGATGGGGCCATTTGGTTTATATATATCTGAACTTTATTTTACACACCCACACCATACCCGCCCCCACACACACGAGTATACATATATTTTTAAAGAGAGGGTCTCACTTTGTTGCACAACCTCCTGAGCTCAAGGGATCCTCTGTCCTCAGCATCCCCTGTTACTGTTGAATGCATGAGGGAGACATCACATCACATGGTTTCATCTGTCTTCCAGTTTCATATTCCTGTTCTATGCATTCAGTCATCATATGTTATTTATATTATATTTATGAAGCTTACCCTACATCCTGTTTCTATATCTGCAATACTTCTGAGCCCATATAGCATTTACTTTTGGCTGGTAGAATGGTCATTGTCTCTGATCATTTGGTGCCTTGAGTTTCACTCCGAACATGAGAAGATAGAAAATGAGCTTAAAGACTTTAAAAAACTTAATTTATGTTTTTATCACAAAATAATTTTTCTCAATGACAGGACAAGATTTATCGGTACAATATAAGTTAATTTTAATATATATCTCTATAAATAGCTTACACATATCATTCTACATAGCTTTAAAAACAGCAACATTGGGATTATGTAGGTTTATTCATTTTATTAATAAGAATAATTTTCACTTCTAGTCTCTTCAGGAGCTTCTTCCATTATGTGTATACTTACAAACAACACCGTGTTTGAGAGACAGTTGTGTTCAAGGATAACACACTTGTACAGAATTTAATTTCTAGAATTAAGGACACGATTAGGCACCACACTTAGAGATACTTACTAATGGCTTTTCTGATAGCAGCAAGCAGAAGCTCAAATGATGCAGTTAGTAGAAGAACATGATTCTAAACCACAGAATTCAGGTGTATGTAATAGTAAAAGGCAGTCACAGCTGTTCATTATAGAGCATGACTTCAAATCGTAACACGTGGATATGCATTGTACCTGTGCTTGTTGTATGATTAGATGTCCTGATGGTAAACATGGTCACAACTACAGTATCTTAGATCCAACTAGAAACATTATTGCTAACCTAAGCTCAGTGGCAGTCCAGTCTGGTAGCTCTATCACTCTGGGAGGTTGAGGCAGAGAATCCAAGTTCAAGCCCAGCCTGGGAAACTTAGTGACTTAGTGTTTGTCTCAGAATCACATACAAATTTTGGCTGAGATGTAGCTCACGGAGAAAGCTGACTTGGATCCCCAGTACTACAAAATCTGAAATTTCCATAGATTAAAATAAAAAACAAGCCTACAGTATTCTAATCTCAATAAACACAGCACAATAATACCTGAACCAAGGTTTTAAATTTTTATATTATTCAGTGAATTTGAAGTGAACCTTGGTCTATACTATCTAGATTTTTTTTAAAAATTCATAAGAAATTTTTTAAAAATCAATGACTTAAGTATTTTTGTACCATGATCTAGTGCCAAATATTCTATTTCCCCATATAAACATCCATCCATTCATTTCAAGCAAGCAATTGACTTGTTTAAGAATTAACATAATCAATAGTTCATCTTTTTCATAAGCATTATTATATATAAATAAAAATACTTAAGTGCGTTGAACGAATTTACTTACATTGCAAACAGAAACCCTACAGGTGCATTTTCTTTTAAAGATTCTCTTCCTTTGAAAGTTTATTTTTTGTTCAGGCAAATCAGGTCATGTTGGAATGATGGAGATTTAAAGCTGCTTAGAAATGGGAGCCTGTGTTTTGACACTTGCTGGTTTAAGCCTAATATCTAAATTATATTCTAGGTGTTATTTTTAGCATGCTTCTTGTAGTGGGTTCTTTCTTTTCCTTTTAAAAGCAAATTAGTCATGAGTTATAATTATGTCTTGTAGTGTAATTAACGTAAATATGGTGTATGGAAGAGCCTGAGACAGACTCAAGAAAATGCCTTTAAAGTCAAACTGTGGTGAAGGATCGAAGGTGTAAGATTTCACTGCGATTTCTTCAGCAGCCATCCTTCCCCTTCATCCCAAAGGCCAAATTTTGGTCAGGTTATAAAAACAATTCAAGGCACATTTCAAAAGGATAGTTTCCAACTTTACAATCAAGATTCGTTTATTCCTCAAGATAATCTCTAATGTTTAGATCTTCAGAAATGTGGCTTTAGAGGTTAAGGAGTAAATTCATTAGTGTCCAAATAAGAGTTTTAAGCATTCTGTGTGTTCCACAATTAGTTTACTGGAAGTACAGAATGAATTTACTCTTCTATCATTATTACTATTTGAAATAATTTGAAGAAGGGAATAGTTGACAATGACTTCTTTTCATCTCTCACAATAGTTGTATTAAACCCAATTCTTTATTTGGGCTGTTAAAGAAAATGCACAAAACTCATTTGAATCTTAAATTCGGCATACCTAGCATTCAGTGTTGTTGGGAATAAACCAGATATTCATTTTTATTCATTCACTATGCAAATATTTGCTGAATAATCAGCATATGCCAGTTTTAAATTTGGGAATAAGTTGTATCTCAAAACAGATAAAAAGCCCCTACGTGCATGGAGATTGTAATCTGGTGAGAGAAATGTATTACTAAACAACACAAACACATGGGCTAAGAGGCAGGATAAAGCAAGGAGAAAAATACATGCTTGTGCATACTTGTTTGTGTGTCTGTCTGTGTACGTGCGTGTGTGTGATGTGCAGCTTCAGATGTGAGAGCCAGAGAAGACTGCATCGAGAACGTGACATCTGGAGAAGAAATGAGGCACTTGGACATTTGTGCCCCAGGCAGCATGCCTGGGGGGTCTGGAAGAGCCAGTGGGCTTCTGGACTTGGGCTGGGGGTGGGCAGAGAATAGGAGATTGTGGTAAGAGATGAAGTTAGAGACAATGGAAGGTCAGATCTCAGAGACCCCCAAAAACAACAATAAAGAATTGATTCAGCTCAGGAGAAATTAAGTGATTTTTTTGTGTGTCTGTGTAAAAAAATAAAAAATAAAAAGCTAAGGACACAAACTGAGGCAGAGATGGCAGTTGGAAGGCTTATGCAGTTACCAGAGACCCGTGGTAATGTGTGGAATAGGCCGTCGGAGGAGAGATATTGAAAAATCCTTCAAAGTATATTGTAAAAACAGAACTGATTAATCAAATATGGGAATTAAAAATGCATGTTACAATTTCTTTTGAGTGGCTTGCTGTTTTAGTTAGAATTAAGGAGGAACAAAAAAAAACCCTCAATATTTCAGTATGAAAAAGAGCATTGGATTAGAGTTGAGTAGACACGCTTTGTCATGGTGAGTTCAACACCCCCTTGGACTACACAGTGAGAACCTGTTGCAAAAAAAAAAAAAAAAAAGGAAAAAAAAAAGATGCTTTTCCTAGTAGATGTTGTATCTTTAAGCAGCTGTGTGACCTTGAGCAAAGTTTTTTCAAGGTTTTGGGCTTGTTGGCTTTCAAGAGTTTTGATGTTAGAACTTGACCAAATTGCCCCAGTGCTAATGAGCAAATAGAGCTTTGTAAACAGAGTTTTAGTAGAACACAGCCTGCACGTTAGTTCAGATATTACTGTTGGAGACTTTTGCAATATGATAGAAGACTCAAACATTATCTAGAAATTTTATAGTTCATAAAGCCCGAAATATTTGCTATTTGGCCTTTCCCAGGGAAAGTTTGCTGGCTTAGTCTATGACCTCAATGAAAAGAGAATGCAAGTATCTGGAGTTTCAAATGGTTTTCTATGTTTAATATTATAAATGCTCGTAACGAATTGTAGATTTTCTGTGAAGCCAATCAAAATCTGATTGTCAGCAACAAAGAGGAAGCAAACAGATTAGAAAATATATGTGGTTCCTTCACCTTTAAAAGTGTGTTGTAGCAAGAATGCATTTCTACATTTACTGGTATAAAGAGATGTCAGTAACTTTATGTAAGTTATTGTTGAATAAAGCAATAAATCTTTAATAATGTACACAGAAAGTTCCTGTTAGTTGTAGTTCTTATTTATTTACTTATTCACTCAGTTATTCATTCTTCATAATTCATTCATTCATAATTCATTCTTGTACATACATAAGCTTTAAAAACAAGCTTGACTAACATTACAGAATGTTAACAAAGTAGAATTATTAAAGATTTCATTATTTTTATTTTTTGGTTTGCTTAAAGATGATTACAGTAAGAAGATAAGAGCCAAGCGGGCCAGGTAAGCATATACAGTGTGTTTCTGAATCCTCAGCTGATCCACAGCTATGAAGAGAAAGTCAAGGCCAACCACCAAGGCAGAGGTGAGTGTCAGCCTATTTAAAATAGCAGACTACTTTGCCATTAATAGTAACTTCATTATGATTGCTTTGGCCTACTCCAAGTACAATGGATATACACGTATTTCATGAAGAAAAGAAATGAAGACATAAGCATGAATAGAAAAAGCAGAAGTAATTTTTACAGTTTTTCTTTTCACATTTCATAAATCATGGCTCACCTGCCCAACAAGCACAGCTTTCAGATTAGTCTTTTGCTGCCTTTTGTTTAATTCTCTTATTCACTTTAGTCTTCCATTTCTAAGTTCCAAATAGAATTTAAATTGAGCATAATTCTGGAACTTTGTATTCATCAATTGTGAATTATTCTTATTTTGTGGAATCTGTCTAAATAAGTGGTCATCTCTTAGCGTATTATATAAGAAAATAAATCTCATACAAAGACTTAAAAAAGCACCGCCAAAAAGAAGAATGTTTTCATGGGCGTGTTGGACTCGGCAGTGAGCAATTGTGAGTAAATAGTCTCTTCCTTCCAATTCAAGCATTGTTCCGGGCTACAGCAGGAAATCAGCTACCATGTTCCTGTTTGTACACCACTAGAAAAACAAACAATGGTGAATAAAATTAGAAAGGCATAGGATACTGAGCTGAGTGTAAATTAAACTAAATCTTACACAAACCTGTGAAGGAAAAAACAAGGAAAACACAAACAAGCAAACATAACCTGATTTTAGTATTTGGTTGAGAGGGCTTATGAACCGATATGAAACAATAATTCATAGCCATCATTTCTAATGATTCTTGTTTTATTAAATCAGTCATTATCTTGGTGCTTTATTCTTTGTTTTCTATATCCAATGATTCTGTTTTCAAAGACAACATATAGTTTGGAAATCCTGTGCTAAATTCCTGCTGAGGAAAAGCAAAGAAGAAAATGCATCTACCATAACCCCCAAGTACTTACTAAACATCTACTCACTGTAAAGTGAGGAGTAGATGTCTAAAATGTGGGAGAATGTGGGTTCTAGGTACAGTATTACAAATGGCTGTTTAATTCCTCTGCCTGGACTGTGCTTTTTTATGTTTACATTTGTATTTTCATTTTGTTTTACGTTAGAGATTTGTCATTCTACACATCTTGGAAGTTTATGGGGGTAGATAGTTCAGTGGTTTGTCACTTGTCTACCACACCCAAGGCCACAGGCTTGATCTCTAGCACCACATATTACCCACAACAATTCATTTTGGCATCTCTTATATGTTACTTTGTACCTAGCTTTTGAGTAATACTTAAGAAATTTAAGGCACAAAGGTAGCCTTATTAAAAATTATTTTTAACGTAGTTGAACTCATTGTTTCAGTCCACTATGGTGTAATTATGTATGTAGCCTTGTATAAAAGCTCAGGCACACCTCCCCCATATCACAAAAAAGAGATAGTCTGAAACAGTGCTGATGGATTAGCTCCCATATTTCTTTAAAATTAGGTGGAAGAGATGTCTAGGAATAAAATGTTAAAATTGATATGCCAGAAATTCGAGGGCAGTCACAGCATTTAAACGGCAACACACAGAATCAAGATGCACTGGGCTGAAATTTCCTTTCTTCTTTTTTGAGTCACCACCTCTACAAAAAGGTCATTTTGGACAACATAATTAAGGTGAATTGTAGACTGCGCTGAGGGTCACTGCACATTTGATTAGCACTCTGTGGTAATATTTGATAAAAACGTGGCGGTGAGGTAGGGTGATTTTGTGGCTTAAAAAAGAACAAGAAGTAGTGAAACTAATTTTATGTGAAGTTCTCTTGATGAATACTGAAAGTTAACCGGTTGAACATCCACTGTCTTGAAGCAGGAATGAAGTGGAGAAGGTCTATTTTCTCCTTCAATGAGTCATGTGACTGCTCAACGATCATGCCTGCTCAATGAGTCATATAATCTGCTCATTCGAGGCAGTTTCATTAACTCCAATTTCATTTCTTAATTACCTTGAGAAGTGTTCAAATGTCACTGCAATCAATCAATCAACCAACCTTTATTATCTACTCTTTGGTGGAGTGGGAAATGTAGAGAAACCTGACAGGATTTCTCTCTTCCAGAAATTTACAGCATAATAATCTAATAAAAATCGCAACTATCCTTTATTCAGAAGGTATGTGACAAGATACCAGATGTAACGGTCTAGTTTTATTTTTATAGCATTCCCATGAAGTAGGTATTATTAGCTGTACTTTGTGGGTGAACAAACTGAGACTAAAATTACTTATTCAAATTCACACATTTAGAAACTGTCAGAGCTGGAATTCAAATGCATAATGGCTATATTCCTGGAAGGCAGGCTTGATGTACAAGGTTAGATCCTTAACCTTGATTGTGAACTAGTCAGGGGACTACAAATGAGACTTAGATGCCGTGACAGTTAAGTTGAGCTGTCAACATTGTTGGCTTCAGAGCTGCCCATGGGACGAGTTAAGCATAACCCTGGATAGGTCTGGGCTGGCGGATCATGAGCATCTTGGGTGCTGTATTTAATCTCGGGTCTTTTGCTCTCTGGCATTGTTTCCCTGCTTTGCTTCCCAGACACCATTAACTTGGCAGCTTTGATGTCACTGCCTTGAGGCAGCCTACCATAGACTGCATCTCCTGAAACCATAAGCCAAAATAAACCTTTTCTCCTTCCAGTTGTGGGAATCAGGTGTTTCTGTCTAGAGACAGGAAAGCTAACTAAAGAAATATCATAAATTTATCACCATATAGATAAATTACAAGCACAGAAAATTATTTCTCATGTTTCAGGAAATTTAGATGTCTAATATCAAGGCGCTCTAAGGACTGATGCAGTACTTGTGGGAACGTACTTGTTGAACTGGACATTTTGTTAAATTGAAGAATTTTATTCAGTTAACATTGTGGTGTGAATATTTTGTTTCCTCCAAAATTTACACAAAAACAATCCCAAAATTTAACAAGTGAGGTGATTGGAGACTGATTGAGACATGATGGCTGCACCATCTTGAATGAGATTAATTGTTTTGTGAAAAGGTTTAATGAAAGGAGTCTGTCCCTTTCCAATCTTTCCATCCCTCTTGCCACATGGATATAAAGAATTCTTTCTATAATAAAAATACAAGGGAACATTCTGGAAGCAGACAGTAACCCTTATCACATATCAATCATTCTCACATTTTGATCTTAGACATCCAAACTTCCTGAACTATGAGAAAAAAGAAACTTTTTATTGCTTGTAATTTACCTACTTAGAGTTTTGTTATATTAGGAACAACTGACTAAGACAAGGAATCTGGGTGGGTCCTGAGAATCTGCATTGGCTCCAAGATTCTAATGAAGCTTCGGTGAGTCCAAGGCATATAGTCAATAGACCATACTGAGTCATAATGCCTTGGGGGACTTAAAACAAAGAAAATCAAGACACAGAATTAAAATAAATAACTTAAAATACCACAGTGCTATAATTTTGTTAATTTTGGCAAGCTGAAAAACTTATAAATATGATTTTAAATGTTCAAATTTATTAGAAAATTAAGAAACAATAAAAAATTAAACTGTAAATTTAAAAAATCAACATTGCCTAAATTTCTTAATCCAGCCAAGATGCTGTAACAGGATCTGATTTAACCTCCTGCCTGAAATAAATTCAAAAAATAGAAAAGAAAGACAAAATGTATGAAATAACAGTATTTAAGACATTAGACATCAGAGAAAAAAGGATAGTGAATTCTTGAGGGGAAACGTAAGCGAGAGGGTTCTGTAACTACTGTAGCTTAGTTCCTGGAGAGGGTTTTTAAGCCCCAGTATCCATGGGAGGAAAGCTCTGGTAGGCGCAGTTCCCATGTACCTACAGATAACCAAGAAGAATTCAAGCTAGAGTGCTCATGAGGAAAAGGCCCTGAAAAATCCAAAGAGTAAGATATCGGAGGCTAAGAAAAAGGGTATTAAAAAGGGTTTTCAGAAAAATTGGCAATAGTTCTTAAAGAAATGGGAATAATTCTTTCTCTGACAGCCAGAGAAAGGAGGGAAAAAAAAACATCAGAGATATAAGAGTACACAGTAGGGATGTGGCTTCCATAGTTAGTAAAAATTTTATCATAGAATAAATGAAGTTGTGATTCTCCTTTACAAAACTCACAAACAAGATTCAAGCAAGTTAGTTTTATAAAGTAACTGTTTCTCAGCACAAAATTCAAGAAATACAAGTATATTTGTAAAAAATACAGTACCTACACCCAACAAGGTGATATTCGTAGGTAACCAACAAAAAGTTATTTAGTCGACAAAAGATCAAAAAATAGTCTATAGTGAGCAGAAAAATCTATAAAAATGACTCAAATGACATAAATGATAGAATATACAAGGACATTAAAAGAGTAATTATGATTATCTTTCATCTACTTAAAAAGTAGAGAAAAAACCAACTTTATTAAGAAGTTAAATGAGCCATGGCTAGTGCATGGGCCTGTAACCCCAGCACTCTGCAATGCTGAGGCAGGAATATCACAAATTCTAAGGCAACCTGGGCAATGTAGAGACTTAGAGATCCTATTTCAAAATCAAAAACAAAAACTGGGACGGGAATACTGCCTATTGGGAAGACCCCGGGTTCTATCTTTAGCACCACAGGGGGGAAAAGTTAAATGGAAAACATGAGAAAATATGAAACTTGCTTGAAACATATAAGGCAACAGCATTTCTAAGAAACACATTCAACCGAGGAATCCTGCCACAGTGTTTCTTATTTCTGTTCCTTTCTTGTATTAACCAACACTGGTGAAACCAAATCAAATGATACAAAAGTAAAGTGAAACAATCCACAGTTGTGTTTCCTTTGAATCCTTTGTTTGTCCATAAGCCAAAAGAAAATTCTGACAGAATGTATAGAATTTACTTATGAGTGTTAGTGAAACAAAAATAGCTCAGTAAGTTTTGTGCAGTGTTTCCGTTCTTCTGGTAGGAAAAACTACGTATGAAATGAGAACCACTAAGTCCAAGTTATGTCATTCCAGTGTTTACATATACGAGTTAAACATTTGTACGTTTGTATTTAAAATTAACATTACAAAGTAAGTGCTGAAGTAGATGCAAAAATTTTAAGAAATGTGGCCTACGGCACAAAAACTCACAAATAAGATTTAAATGAGTTAGTTTTATAAAGTAACTGTTTCTCAGCACAATATTCAAGAAATACAAGTATATTTGTAAAAAAATACAGTACCTACACCCAACAAGGTGATATTTGTAGCATTTGGTAATCTACCTACCCATGCATAAATTCATGCTATATATAAATCTTTTATATATATATATATATATATATATATATATATATATATATATATATATAAGATTTTATGCCAATTACCCATGTTGAAAATAATTATTATATTTTGAAAACTAATAGCTACTAAAAATAATAATTATGAGGGGAAGTTCACAGATTTTATGAGTAAGTCGGTACTGTTTTCATAGGATACCAATCAAATGATTCAAATACCAATCTATCTTTTTTTTACATTTTCTCTTTAGTTATTTCCTTTCTTCCATGTTCGTTGGTACTGCTTGTCTCTCTGTCTCCCTCAGATTCCTTCAAGTATTTTCTGCAATGCTGGGCTAGTGCTTGAAAATTTCTGGTTATGAAAAATTTTTACTTCTCTTTCAATTTTCAGGGATAATTTTGCCAGCTACAACAACCTGGTTTGACACTTGCTGTCTTTTAAAGCCTGAAAGATCTTACTCCAGGCTCTCCTGGCCTTTCGTTTGCATTGAGAAATCTGTGGCAATTCGAGTGGGTTTGCCTTGGTAGAATAATGTTTGTTTTTCTCTTGCTGCTTTTAATAGTCTCTATGTTGTGTTTCTGAGTTTTGAATATGATGTGTTGCAGTGAATCCCATTGCTGGTTGGGGTTATATGGTGTTCTAAAAGCTTCTTGTACCTGAAAATTAATTTCTTTTTCTAGCTTTGGGAAATTATTTATTTCAGTGAATAAATTCTTATACTTTTGGTGCTCTCTTCTGCTCTTTCTGCCACACCCGTAATTCTGAGATTGGTTCTCTTTGAATCATCTATCACCTGTTGAATCCAGCTACTTTGCTCCTTTCTAGTTTTGGAGTTGTGCCTAATTATGGCGTTTGTTTCCTCAGCTTTGTCTTCAAGGTTGGAAATTTTTTCCTCACACTGTTTGAGTCAACTTCCCTTCTTTCAAATGTATTTGTCATATCCTGAATTTCAGCTAGATTTTATTTTCAAAATTTACACTTCTCTATAAAAATGTTTGTTTCATATCTTGCATTTTCTTGTTTACTTCAGCCAATTTTTTATTAGTGGCTTCTATATATTCAATGAACCATGTATGCATAAGGACCATTATTTGTTTAGTAAAGTTTCTCTTTCAGCCTGCTGATCATTGCTTATATTTCTTCAAGGATATCATGTTTGAACTGGATGCTTGACTAATTTATTTGTTTTTTGACTTCCTTCCTTACAAGTTTCACTATTTCAAGGCTCATGACAATTTCTGGGGTCTCTGGCATTCCTCTTGGTGTCCTGTTGCCTTGTCTTTTTCCCATGTTTCTGTTGTTGAGTGACTTCACTTGAAAGGCCCAGCAAGAGGATTCTTTGAATGGCTATGAGGAAGTGGGAGAGAACCAAAATTGATCTGAGTTCTGTGCTGGGAGTCCGCAGTAAGGGAGGACCTAAGAGTCTGATGGTGTCTTGTTCACATCAACTCCTCTCAGCAAACCTCGCCCTCCTGTCCTGGCTTCCCTCCCCCAAGGGTGGGGCTCTCCACCCTCGGAGGGGCTCCCCCTATACCTATTCTCTTCTTTCTGAAACTGCCTCTTGTGCCAGTTTCTTTCTTGATGCTGTTTTGAGTGACCCCAAAAGCCTTGATGTGCTCTTCTAATCTTTCTTTTCTTAAATCAGTTCAGTCTTGGGCTTTTTTTGTAAAACGGCTTCTGCTTATGTCATGACCTGTTGTGGCTGCTGAGCACCGGTTTGTTCTAGTCGCCAGGAGGCCTTTTCTTCGGAGGAGCTCACATGGCATTTGTCGTATGCACTACCTGCAGGCTCATTCTTCGGAAGCTGGGGCTACCAGTTGCTATCGATTCCCACTTCTCCCAGATCCATGGTTACCTTGGTGAGAGGTTCAAGTTGCGTTTTCCCCCATCTGCTAATGCCGGTGCTCCCAGCCATTTGCAGTTGGCCACGGGAGGCTTCCTAGGCTGCTGCTCACCTCCACTTCTGGTGTGTTTTGGGGGTTTCTGCCCTACCTCTGGCCTCCTTTTAATTGTTGGGGTGTTCTTCCCTGCCCTAGCTACATTGAACAAGCTTTTTAAATACATATATTCAACTTTTTGAGTGGATCCATGAAGATACATTGTGCAGCTCTGTTATTTGGTCCCTATTATAACCAGACGCATTTTCACTTTACTGTAGTACGTACTTTAAATTATATCTGACACTAGGTAGCAATAAATACATCACTGAAGTCAGTGACACTCAGCTTTGAAAAAAATCTGTGATTGAAATTATTAACATGAAATTATTAAGTAGGTTCACATTGGCAACTCATAAATAACTTACATCAATCTTGCATAGTTCCTAACTGTTCTAGATACTCATTTAATAGTAGAAACATATAACATTTATGATTGTCTTAGAAAATTATCATCCCACTCCATATTCCTATAACATGAAGAAAATAATTCAGAAAGTGATACCCATAGCTCCTGTGCTACTTTTAAGAGGTCTCCGAGTTTAAAACTATTTTTCATAGTAACAAAATAACTTCTTTATTCTGCGTCACTGTGTTCATCTTCTCATTGAAGATGGATAAACGACACATGAAAGTTCTGTGCTTTAAGATGAATTAAAACTGTGGCACCAAGTTGTACTACAGATAACCACATTCCTCAGTGTCACACAAGAGTTAATTTTAAGAACTAACCACCTCCACTCAAGGATGACCTTGAGCAATCAGTAAGAAACATTGAATCTTTTCAATCTTCATTTTATAGAGCTTATCTTTAACTTTTTTGTGATAAAATTGGTGTGTACATAGGACATTTCTGTTAGGTGTGGACAATGAAGTGATTGTATAAGTAAAGTCACCTGTGCAATTGCTCAACTTGCAAGATGAATGAAATGTTTTCATACACTGACACTTTTTACTGAACGAGTGAGGAACAGACTCAAGCTGATTATTTAGATTTGTGTGTGTGCAAAAAGATACATATTTTCTAAAACTGAACAGAGTGAGCCCGTCATTTCAAAAAGCAAAATAAAGCCAAGAACCTTTGGCAGCATTTGTTGCTAGTGATGGAATACAACTATTGAGTAAAAATGAGAATTTTGAAAGCCTTGTCCCCACCCTCAGACTTCCCTGGCTTTCAGTATCTAAAGACTTTAAATTTCATGCTGCCCTTGATTAAGATTTTCAACCCTTTTAGCTATTATTTTTACTATTGCATAATAAAATATGCTGATATGGAGAAAATCTTTACATCTCAATGAGTTTTTCATGTGACCAGTGCATGACTTTACAAAATCATAGCAAAAATATTAATGTTTAAAGTTTACAGTAAACCAAGGAATTCGAATGTGCCAGAATTCCAAATATTGATTGCTATGTGTATACAATACACAGTGCAACCAAATATCAAGGAAATATCCCTTATCAAGTTTGAGTGAAGACCCAAAAGAAAGCATGTACATTCTATGAAAAAACTGTTAACATGTAACTCCTTTTTTCAGTTAGAAATCTACGTGAAATTGCATGCTGTTCTGCACTTCAATCCTAACAGTGCATCTCAATAGATGGAATGTAGAAGTAGAGATAAGAAACCAGCTACCCAGCTACCCCCAACTAAGACAGACCTTAAAAATATTTATAAGCACATATAGTCATGCCCCTATCCTTACAAAATTAATCTATTTATTTATAAAAATACAGCTATTTTCCACAAATTATTTTAATATATTCGTATATATTTGATATATTTATAACTTATATAATATTTAATATATTTAGTGGATTTATTATTACTATTTTCAAATTACTATTTTTATTCTAGTTAAAAAATGAATAGATATATTCCATATAAACAAAACTCTTTGGAGAATTCTCAGTAATTTGCAAGAGCAAAAAGGATCCCCATATCAGTATGGCTAAGAACCACTGTCACACAAAAAGAGTTCAGCAGCATGCCCAGTGCCCATGAAGGGAGACATGTATTTAGGCTGCTTCAGAGTTCCCATGCACGCCAAATATGCCTCACAAAGAAAGGAGGAACCCAGTGTGAAAGAATCCTTTAGAAAAAAAGTGTCTTTTCAAGCTAGCACTACAGTGCCAGCCCAGGCCCAGGGATTTTGATACAGCTGCCCGGAGAAAACCAGTGTTCTTATTTTTGAGTATTGCATGTAAAATATTAAAGCTGAAGAGCTGTATACCAAATTCTGTGCTGCTGAAAGGGAAAAAAAGGCGTATTGAAAAGATCCAAGACATAAGGGCCTTTCTGACTTAATGATAGGTCCTTTGTACCATTTGATTAAACACAGGAAGAAAGCTTTCCTTGCTATGCAGACCTGAGCACAAGCAAGAAACATATACGTGTGTGTGTGTGTGTGTGTGTGTGTGTGTGTGTGTCTGTGTGTGTGTGTGCGTGTGTGTTTAGTATAGAAGGAAATTACTGAGTTGGGAAAGAAATATACACTATGGACTAATTCCTGCAGGGGAATGATGAAAGTGTACTATGGAATTGTCAGTATTCCAGAAATTCTGTTATCCTCTCCCCAGCCTCCTCTCCACTTCCTGCCTTACATTCTTATTAAGAAAACTACTTCAAAAAGTAGAAACTACTTTTTGATGTCAAAGTGTCACTTCCCTTGTTTCTTTTGATTGAGAAAACACCTGGGACTTTCATTGGTCTCCTATTAGGTTTTTCAAGGAGTCTGGCTATTGGTTTCATGAAATTCCTTTCCTGCGTTTTCTGCAAATGTATACAATAGCCGCCCGCATGACCTCTCAGGCCCTCACTTTGTTTTCTGGGAGGAAGACAGACACGCCACTAGCAAGCTGACCTTTTGAACGCCTAGGTGACACAGGGGAAAATTGTCTGCTTTTTGAAAAACAATTTTTTCTTCCTGTAAATGTGATATAGCTGATATTTAGAACTGAGTGTTTTGTATAATTATAACACATTCAGATAAGCAGTTATCCTAACTATTCAACTCTTGATTATTTGTGATGATGCTGGGGCAATGGGATTGACAACCAGCACAATATCACCACTTAAAAACTACTTACTCATTCCTAAATAATAGGAGAAACTCGAGTTTCCAGTCATGAGCATTAGGACACATGTTCTAAGGTAGGCATGTGCTTTTGGTCTCATTTGGTAGTCCAGGCTGGTCCTGGGTTCATTACATTGCTCATGCTGACCTTGAACTCATAGCAGTGCTAGAATTACAAGTGTGCACCACCTCACTCAGCTAATTTTTATGTGGTACTAAGGAATAGAACTCAGGGTCTCATGCATGCTGGGTAAGCATTCTAACCACTGCTCTGTGCCCGAAGCCCACATTATTTGTCTGTTCAGGATTTATGAAGGATTATAAACTCCTTGATTTGACCTTATGTGAAGGAGAAGGTATACAGTCAACCTTCTTGGATGTTTTTTCTACACATTAAGATGAAATTCACAGTCAAATGCCTGGTAGTTCTCTGTTTCTGTGATTTAGATTCCTACCTAGAATTTTTCTACCTCAAATACTTCTTCTGTTGAATAAAAAGAGTAATGCCACAGTCACCTGTATGAGAAAGACATAAGAAATAAAAATCTTTAATTTAAACAGTCATCAAACCTTCTATTCCTTCCAGGGGAAAAAAAAACTAGTAGAAAAATAGTAACAGGATTAAGAAATCTACATGTTTAGGCTCCCAGTTAAAGTAGATGTAAGAAAACAGGATTGGAGAACAGAGACCCAAACGTGAGCTTCAATTCCTTGGTTCTGGTTTCCTCGTTTGAAAATGGGTTGTGAACACGTCCATGGAGTCTTACTAGTTACCTTGAGCACACATAACCCACTCTACAAATGCTGCAACTAGTGATTGTGAGTGCAATGGCTGCTTTTTACATATGCGGACTTTCCCCCTGTTTCTAAACGCGGATCAAATCCCATTTTCCTGGCAGTCCCTCATTCTGTTCAATTTCAGGCGGCTCTTCCTGCTGTGTACGCACGATCAGGTCCTCCTCAGCTGGTTGACTCCCTTATAACATCCTTTACTTCCTGGTTGTAAGACGCTGTTTGACTTTTCTTGCGTTCATCCTATCTCAAATTAGGTTTTGTCCTTTTTAAAACTGTATTTGTGATTTTTATAACTTTTTGGGTGCTTTATAGCATAACATAGTCTTTATATAATTTTTCATACTATTAATATTTGTTCACTGTTATCTGACTTGCAGGTTTAACAGAGTTTTCAAAACTGTGTAAGATATTCTTGTGAAGTGATTTAAGAAACCAGAGAAGAAAATATTTATAATATTTTCACTTTTTGGAAAGCAGATAATTTACTGTCATTTTGGAGTTGCAAAGAGCTAAACAAATTGTTTATTATAAGGTTTTATGTTATTGGTGAGAAAACTGGAATTAACAAAGTTTTGTTCAGTCAATCAAATCAATATGTTAAAAATCACTACCTTTCATATCAGGCAGCTAGCTGACATTCTGTGATATGTTGTAAACATGTAAATGTCCTAAATGTGTACTTCATAACTAATACATATGAGTACTCTGTATCATTTCAGATTTCATACTTCCTTTTGCCTTTATTTGCCATAAGCTCTGACTACTGGAAGATTAGTTGATTTTACACTATTTCTTTTCTTAAAGAGTAAAACCAAGTGTGTAATGAATTTCTTCTGAAAAGGGTTTATGTGTCTTATTTTTGAAGATTTTTGTGAAGGGAAAATTCAAACATAACTTGCAAGTGGGTATTTTGTACATGTCTCTTTTAAGTTAAAAGAAAAATAAGCCTGGAGGTAAAATCCAGGATGATTTATAAGGATAAAGAGACATGCGAAGAAAACCATCATCTCTGGGAATAAGAAACCTGTTCCTACCAGAGCATCAGGTCCATAAGTTAGACCTGACACCCTACGCCCAGCTCTCTGAACAGTCACGCTCAGACATTATACATAAACCACTGGAAACACAGAGACAACTTCTGACCTCAGAGATCGAACAGGAGAGAAACTTCCCTACATTTTTGTGCTATCAATACTAGGGTGGCAAAAGGATTATATCATTCATCTAAAACTTAAGAAAACATTTGTTTTGCTGTTTTCTGCTTCATTTTATTTTTAAACTCAAAGTGCCAGGAGCAATAAATTCACCTTTAAAATATCACATTTCAGACTAGGGGAGTAGCTCAGTGGTGGGTTTACCTGCCGGGTAGTACTTGAGGACCCTGTATTTGCTTCTCTAGTACCACGTACACTGGTTGTGGTAGGGCATGACTGTAATCCCAATACCTGAAGGCAGGAGGATTGCTGTGAGTTTGAGGCTACCTAGTGAATTCAGGACCAGCCTGAACTACAGAGAAAACTCTGCCAATAAATAAATATAAATAAATCAATAAATAGAAGATGATTTCCTGGAATTGTCTGATTATATAAAAAATTAAAAATCACAGTTTAATATCAGATTTCCAGCACAAAATTATTCCACTAAATTACATAACTCTGGCTTAATAACTGTCCTGAAAATTTCCTTTCTTAAAAGTAGTAAAAAATAATATGAGATGATTTAAGTAATTTTTTGTTATTTTTCATGGTGTTCCACAAACATAGAAACAGGGATCATCAAAACTGCACGCTGCTCCGAGGAGAAGGTCAGGATGGAAGGAAGAATAAATACCTCATCAGTGAAAGGCAGAATGTGGCCAACCCCTAGGAAAATGAAACACCAGAAGACTTAAACATCTTTGCCAAGCTCTTCACTTATATGTGAAGAAATTAATGCAGAAAGAAGGAATTTTGTGGTGGCGGAGAGCTGGAGTCACCTGAGCCTGAGATCAGAGACAGTGTCAGATGTTCTGATCTGAAGTGGGCCCTCTTTTCGTCACAACCATATCCCAACATCATTTATTCTTCTAACAGACAGGGACTGCATGACACATTTTTTCTCTTCGCTGAGGCCCATCATGGCCTACAAAGGACAAGCGGGGTGAGTGAGATGTGTGCTGGGTGCTGGGATGCCCAGAGATGGGGCAGGCAGTGAGCACAGATGCGACTCTCGAATCCTCACCTACGTGCATGCTCGTGCTCCAGCACCATGGGAGGCTGAGGAGGGAGAATCACAAGTTTTAGCCCCATATGGGCAATTTAGTAACTTAGCAAAACTTTGTCTCAAAATAAATAAATAAATAAATAAGCTGGACATACCTTAGTAGTAATTCCCACTGCATAAATCCAAACAAATAAGCAAACACCTTGAACTGAACTCAGTGAGAGAAGGAGAGAGGCTACTATACCACAAAGAACACGAGATCCTGCGGTGCTATTTCTCGTGGGTCTTGCACCCTCCTTCCAGTAGTGGTTGCAATTCGAGCCCTACAGGCATTGTCCTCTCCACCGATAATGTACAGTAAAACCCTCTGCACACAGATTACACTGTTGTCAGTATTGAATTAGAAAATCAATGTGAAAGCACTTTATATATTTTAAGCACATTACTGACAACAAAGTTTATACTTCAAGGGCAGAAAAGATGATGTAGTCTAATACAGGAATATTACTAAATGAAATATCACAGCACATTTTAATTTACAGTTGCTTTCTTATGAAGATTAATATTTAGCATCACTTATATTAGGTTGGCTTAATAAATCCAGGATTCATCAGCTTTGTCAAATGGATGATGCATTATAAGGGAAAAAGGGAGGTACAGCGTGACACAGAAAAAATTGCAAAAGTCAAAATATATTTAGTCACTTAGAACATTCAAAGCTACCTATGACTAGAAAAGAACTGAAATGCTATTTTTTTGATATTCTGTGGTATTTTTCAAAAGGTAGGTTTAAAATAGGAAAGAATACAACATGCTCAACTTCTAAAAGAAAAAGGGAACATTTGGTATATGATACTCAATAATTAGCTCTACATAAGGTATGTAAATAAGGTCATTATGATGCATACCAGAAAGGTAATTTCCTGGGTTTCTCATCCAATCACCAACAGTAGCTTTAGCAATAGGAGAGAGGTTATAGCACCATCTCAGAAAGATCAATACATTCCTTGGAAAATGGGGTCTGCCTGAAAGAAAACGCCAAGCAGAAAATGCCCTTTCCCTGATGATTTTTTTTTTTTTTTTGATGATGGTAAAAAGTATTTTCAGTGTCAACAGAAGAAGCTCAGCTCTAGTGCGAACTGCTTGGCTGTTCTCTTCGGCGTGCGCAGCCACAGCCAGGAAGATGAAATTCTGCCCGGGACGTGCAAGGAGAGGGAAAGATAAGCCCTCATATCAAGGTTTCTGCTAACCTTGCTGAGTGACGATCTGTATGGAAGAGGAGATTTGCAGCACCCTAAATCCTGAGGCCAACAAAATGAAATAGGTGGAACAAATTTAAGGAAAAACAACACATATTCTGTTTTCAAAATTGTGTCTGCTTTCAGGACACTAAAAAGCTGTAATAGGATTAACTGCAAGACAATATCAGTAAATAACATTATTTAGTTATTGGGTTGGTGCTATATCTTATATACACAGACACACTGGGGGATTGTATTTTCAGTATGAGAGAAGGTCTCTAAAATGCAGTATTGACAGAGTTAATACAAGTTTTTCTAGTCCAATCGTTTTTCCCCTATAAGCTGCATATGAATGAGGTTACTTCTACTTGTTTGACGTATGGATATTTTAAGCCATTCTACATTAGTTAGGAAAATGAAAAGAGTTCTACTGAATTTATGATTAACATCATATGAATTTTGTTCTCAAATTCCTGTATTCACACCTCCCTAAATGTATAATGTTAATTAACTCCTTTGAGCTTGTTTTATCCTCCAAACACAAAATATTAATGATTACCAGTCACAATTTTTAACTGTAAGAACCAGAAGTGGCCCTGATTAAAGAGAAATGTAATGCAACAGTGTAACCCCATGGGCTGGTCCATGGGCTTGTCCATGGATGTCTTTTGTCATGGAGGCCTCACATTATTGTTGCTACTGTTGTTCACAGATGAGGAAGCTGGAACACATAGGAATTAAATTACTTGCTCTGACTCACACAATTAGGAAGTCGGAGCTAAAATTTATCTTCTGGTGTGCTGGCTTCAGAGCCTGTGCTCTTAACCAACACTCCAAGTGGTGTTGTCGTTATTTAAAATGATACTGAGTAGCTCACAGACACAGGGAGAAGGCTGCTCAAAAACCAAACTGGAGGCTCAGCAGCCAGATGTAAGCTCACAACCACTTTCTCTCAGGTGGGAACAGTGGCAGTGGCCTCTGATGACACTGGGTGCTAAATACCAATGCTACACATTTCCAAGGTTTGGTGATCACAGCCATGGTGTCCTCAGAGGCGTGGTCGTGAGCTTGCACCTGGCTGCTGAATCTCCCGTCTGGTTTTTGAGCACCCTTTTCCCTATGTCTGTGTACTACTCAATATTACTTTAAGTAACTACAGCACTACTTGGAGTGTTGGTTAAGAGCACAGGCTCTGAAGCCAGCACACCAGAAGATGAATTTCAGCCCCTACTTCCTATTTCCAATTGTTCCGATGGGGACACTGCCCTTGGCTTTGCCTGGCTTCGTGACTGAATCCGTGACTTGACTGGACACAGAGATCTCATACTGAGCTACATTTCCATTCCTTTTTCATCTTCTAAATTTTTGAGATAGGGTCATGCCTCGTCTCTAATTGCCCAGATTGGGCTCAAATTTGAGATCCTCCTGAATCAGCTTTCTAGGGTGCTGAAATTATAGGTGTGCACTACCTCACCTGGCTGAGAAAATGCATTCGGATAATCTTTATGTAATTATTTGGAAAAACAACAATAACAAATATTCTGTATTTTATTTTACCAGGAAGGAATCAATTTCCTTTTTTCTCTATCTTATCTGTTTTAGTTACGCAGCTGAAAGCAAGTCAGAACAACTCTAATGCAAGACGTGAGTTTCACTGTATGAAGTTTATACTTGTAAGTGTAAACGAACAGTTCCTTTATTTAAGCATTGTGAGATTTGAGTCTTTGTAGTAAGTTCTTATTCTTCAAAACTTCTACTATTCTCATAATTTTATACTTTCTTGACCTAACATGAATTATGTATGCATAATTCGTCACATAATTTTACTTTATTTCCAAATGTGCACCTGAGCACTCTAATATAATTTTTGAGAGATGATGTTTAAATGATTTTTGACAGTGTGGACTCTGAACGAAGAGAGGAACAGAATTGTAAACCACAGCAAGGAAAGTTACAGGCCAACATTGCCCATGTCTCATCCAGTAACTATTCTCTGATTCTTTTCTTGCTCTTACAACCGCTACTTTGTTTATGGCAGAAACGTATGTTTGTAGAGGCTGTTTTCCACCCTTATTGAAAGTAAAGACGTGTTACATAAATGTGGTAACAGAGTAGCTGGTAAAGGTCTTTTGCTGTTGACTTTAGTGAATCACTAGCAGACACTGTGAGAGACTGTTTTTGACACTTTCTTATGACGTCACAGAAAAACCGGCACCCACAATTTAAAGAAGAGGTTTATTTTAGGTCAAAGTTCTAGAGGTCTCTGTCCATGCATACCAAGCTAACAATGGCAGGATAACTTGGTTTGGTAGAAAACCACCCATTGCACAGTGACCAAGAAGTGGAGAGAGAAACAAGGAACTTGGAACAAGAATAAGCACTTCCGGGTCACAGTAAGCGGGCTGCCCCTCTAACCAAGCCTCTACTCATAATTGCACTTGAAATCATCAACAAATCAATCAACTAATTCGTACAGCACTCCAGGATCCAATCAACATCCAAACACGCAACACTTTGTGGAGGGAGGATATTTCAAATCTAAATTGTAACCAGGAACAAGTGTGGGTGTTTGTGTATGTGTGTGTGTGTTTCCATAAGACAGTACTTCACTCTGAAGTCTATGCTGGTCCTCAACTCACTCTGCAGCCCACGCTATCCTAGAAATCACAGCAATCCTCCTGCCTCAACCTCCATGGTGTATGGTGTATGGTGTATGCCACCATACCTGACATAGAATGCATTTTTAAGATAAAAATTTTTTATCAAAAATTGAAACCAATATTCCATTGTCTTTTAGATTACAGAATTTCCAATTTAAAAATATTCTTGTTTTTTGAACCTACGTTTTATTATTGGTTTCCAAAGCATTTCTTTTTTATCATCGCTGTTATTAAATTTCTTAAGAATACACAAGGTAGTATGCCCTTGCTTATCTATGTTGTGTAGTTAATCAAAAGGAGGTCAGTGTGTGGAGCTGGTGCATTTTAAATGAATAATATAGATTCTCAAATTTCTCTAAAGACATGATTTGGAAATCTGTATTTCTTCATGCTGGTTTTTTTGTTTGTCCAGTGTAACTCATCTATAAGTATTTTGTGGTATGTTTTCCATATTGATTTGATGGTTCACAGATTTCTTACCCTCACTGGTGGATGTCAGCCCTGACGGTTCTCAAGAAAAGGGCAGCGTGGCTGCTAAGTGCACTGGCCTTGGTATCCAGGTGAGGAAGTGCCCTGTTTTTTTTTTTTTTTGATTGTCACCAAAATGATATATTGCTGAGGACATCTAGAACTTTTGCACGGTTAGTAGAATAAATGAGAAATAGTCTGCTTTTTTATAGTCAGTTCTTAGATCCTACCAGCATCAAACAACAAATATTTATTCCAGTTATACAGACACCTGGCTACCGTGGTTTCCACCAGTCTGAATCTGACATAACGATGTGAGACTTCGGGGATCTCCATGGATAGTGAAGAGGTCGTTTCTCAAATATTTTCTGTCTGGAGTGGCACACGTCACTCCCTCACATAATTTATTGGCTAAGTACAAACCGCCTCTAACTAGAAAGGGGTCTAAGCCGATAAACAAAAGAGTTCTCACTTCAGCAGTAGCTGAACAGATAAAGAGGAGAAAGCAAATATCTGATTAAAATATCACTCTTACTTTCCCTCACACGGCTCAGGTTCAGAGCAGTCAGAATCGATACTGGCCTGAGCAACAAACCTGGCTCTGTTAGCAGCCTGCAGTAGTAGTAGAATATTGTTCTTGTTACCAAATGGTGACGAGATCTAAGGGTCCTGGCAGAGATGCTTGGAGACTTTAGGAAGAACTCCAAGGGCGGAGCGCACTTCGTCGCTCAGAGAAGATCTGTGGCATTTTATTTTCACCTGGTGCACCTGGTCTGCATATTCGTCTTCCCACCACATTTGGCGTGCCTCGAGCTGTGCTCCTTGGTACTCAGCAAAAAATAAAGAGGGGAAATACCAACGTAGCAACTTGGCTAAATCTACACCTCAATTATTCATTCGAGAAACTGCCACAAAGAATTCTTCTTTTGTATCACATGTTTCTGACCCTGGTGAGCCTCTGATGTCACTTCCTCCTTGACGGACTCCTTCTCAAAATATTGTGTGGATCTTTAGATAATCTGGCTTCATTTACTCTATGTTTTCCTAATTCTCTCCAAATTTGAGTCAACTGTTGTACTCTTTCTAGAGTGCCAGGAATAACGTGGATCTTTCTCTCTTTTTTAATCCACATTCTGTCTTTTCTAAGAATTAGGAAAAGATGGTCATGTTTGATTATTCTGCCATAAAATCCAGTGTTTTAAGTAAATCCTCTGCTGCAATTATTCTTCACGAACTGAAATATTAATGACTGACATGATAAAGAATATATTATACAGAAATATGTTGACAAGATTTTTCCTAGGAGTATTGAAGACAAGAAAAATAAAAGAAACAAGGGTAATATTGAAAACTTAGATTTGAATCACAGTTCTGTCTGTTAATAACGAAATGCCCCTTTAAAACTCATCTATCTGCTCTGACTCTTTATTTTCTCACCTGTAAGAAAAATGGTAACAATTCCAACTGGAAGGAATTGTGTTTATAATAGAGATAATATATACAAAGAAAATAGAATCTTAGAAGTAAGAATTTTAATTCTTAGTATGATGCTAGAAAATTCATAAATCACAGTCAGCCAAGATTGTAAGAACAGAAAACATTCCAATTTACCTCATTAGTTGTTTTTTTTTTTTCTGTGAAGGTATTGTTAATATTTTTTTCTTTCACAATCATGTCCTACTTTGGAATATTATGCATATAGTAACCCTGGCATCAAATGCCTCTAAGCTTTTGTGATGCAATGATTCCATGAAATAGATGTCAGCCAAGACAAATAGCTTTAATAGAACTTTGTCAATAAGGGTTGAGCCAGCTTTGTTCCCAAGAAAATACCACCAAGTGATTTCTAGTTAGAGGATGTTAGTTACTAAATGTTTAATTATGGAATTAGACAACCATAGATTAGAACCTGATGTCCATGTAGACTGGCTCTGTGAACTTTAATAATAACTCAAATAATCTGAGCTTCAGTTCTTCCTCAGTAAAGTGGAGACTGATAAAATGGAAAATCAACAAGATAATGAATATCCAATGCCTACTTCATTGCTTGGTACATATTAAATAGTATAATTCTTTTCTACAGAAAACAGAACAGGGAATGAAATTTGTCATTGATCTTGCCAATTATATATTTGCGCTAGTTATTATAGTTAGCCATATCTGTACTGTATTTTCTTTCCCACAGTGGGAAGCCAGTAATACCTTTCCAACTTACCAGTTCTCTGCATTACAACACAGGTATTACAAAAGAATCCGAAGCCTGTGTCCACCAGAGCTCTAGTGGAACATTTCCATTTCTTTCTGTCCCTTTCACAACTCAGGCAAAATTGAAACAAGATCTTCGGTTTCCAAAGAGAATTCTGCATTCTAATTTATTGACTCCTTCCATTATCTTAGCTTCTGGGTTTAAAACGTTAATAAGTGGAATGAATTTGTTGAGGAGTCCAATAGAGATCCTTCACCCTCAGTGATGTACAACTATTTAAACAGGAAATATGCCCTTTCAGCACTTACATAAATACGACCAGTGATAAACCACCCACACGCAGCTTCGAATGAAGCCCCTCACACTGTGACTTTCCTGCCAGCTGGGTCAAAGAAGACAAACACAGCTAGCAAAAGAGAGAGCTGACTCTCACTCCTATTTAGTTCACAGATTTTTTCATAAACGCCATTGCTCCAAGGTCACTTCCAGGGCCTAGTGTGACTTTCCTTCTCACTAGACACTCCAGTTATTTTCATTAAGCTTCCTTTAAAAATTTTTCATCCTGATGTTCACATGTTGTTTATTAACAAAACATGTGCAAGGAATGCAGACTCTTTCTGTATTTCAAACATGTCTAGCTTTCAAAGATGGAGGAGAATTCAACGAGGGAGAAGGCTGGCTTCCAGCAATAACACAGTTTTGACAAATACATGAAATATTTATAGAACACATAAAGAACAAAGGAAATAGAGCCCCTCCTTTGTGTATGATTTCTCTGCGTGTTTCTGTTGTCCTAGTCTTTTGCCACTGTGTTGCATTTTCCCTTGAGATGTCTGCTGAGCCACAGTGAGCAAGATTCACCTGGTTAATGAGCTTTCAAATTGTTGTTCTGATTTTCAAAGGAAGATCTCTGTTGTTAATGAATAGCAGCATTTTCATTTTGAGAACATTGTTTTTTGGAGGAAATACATGTAGAGATCAAGAAGCCGTAACTACTTGGAGAAACCGTGGAACTTTAACCTTATGCTTTTCCAATGATGACATATTTTGGCAATATTACAACGACTGTAGACAAATCCACATAAATTGAGAAATTGAAAGAGTTATTTTCTCAAAGTTGCAAAGCCATTTTTGGCTTCGCATTCGTAGCTCACCCCCAAGGATGGTCTTCTTTCTCTAGGATTTAGTTGTAAAGTCTCTGCAAACAGATGCATTGAATGGACTATAAAGAATCATATTATTGTTGTGAAGAATAAAATGAAAGAAAATTATGAAAGAAATCTGTTTCTGAGGTAAAATATGTAGAGATAACATCCGATATAACAGCATTGTGGAGACTTCCTTTTATAACCTTCCTCATATGACTTGCCCAAACTCATATCAACTGGTCTATCATCCCAACACTTGGTTCTTACATTTATGTATGATTCTTAACATATTTTATTTTTAATTATATTGCCAGCTTACATTTATTATATAGTAAACAGCTTCAATGTTTTACACATAATTTCACATCTAACATAGCCCTAGGAATTTGATGAAAATATCATTGCAATAATAATAGAAGAACACCACGATTTGAAAAGCTTAGCTCATCTGCGTTAGGTAGCAAAGCCGGGCAGAAGAGAGGCTCAGGTCCGTCTAGACGTTGTGACCCCACAAGCACAGCCGCCTTACCTGGGCCAGTGGGGTCCACTTAGATTTTAGCTTCTCTGTTTCCTCTCCTGTCAAAGTAAAAAGTGGCTCAGAAGAGCTTTTTTGGGCGTCAGACCTTCCTGTTGGTTTTCTGCATGTGTGCATACACGTAGGTGTATCTCTACAGGTGTATATGTGTTGGACATACTGAGCACATCAATATCAATATGCACACAGATTTTCTGTAACCCATAGGCAGCTATGGGTGGAGAAAAGCCTCCTACAGCTCCACGGCTGTTTGACACGTTAGTTCCTCTCTTGAAAGGCCTTGCCTGTGTCTCTCAGTTTGTTCCGCAGCTGACCATTTTTCACTTGTAAATATTTTCTCCACATGTGGTGTTGAAATCATCTAAACTCCAGACTTAGATGAGCTGTTATGTAAGCCAGAGAGTTCCAGAAAATCAAAACTGAGGTTACTTCCCCAGGAAACAGCTTGAAAAACAGGTTAACATGAAAGAAGATGAATTAATTGTACAAGTGGTATGTCTGAAAAATTATATCAAATAAAACCTCTTGAAGAAATTTATTTGGTTGGCTGTGAGGACAACAGGACTCAAGCTTATTGACTGGGTAAAAACAGAGGCTCAAAACAGAACTCTTACAAAGACAAGAACACAAATCATACACATATATTCAGCTATTTTTAAACTTAATTATTCTATTTTTATAATCCAATGGGATAATATTTTATTATGACAATTTCCATAGGAATATTGTTTAACATTAGGCAATTCAATTTTTACTACCTGGTTAAGTTTCAGAGATGTTACATACCTTGGTTTTGGAAGATGGTAGCAGCCTACTGTTATAACACCCATCATGGAGGTGTTTCATTTCTTATGGCAGGTGAACATTTTTATTCATATTTATCCTAATGCCCTTCCTCAGCCTTCCAGAAAGCTTTAGAATAGTGATTAATACACATCACACTTTTCTATGTTTTGTAGAAATTTATACTCATTTTATAGTATTCTACCTTCTGATGTGATTTCTTAAAGAAATAGGTGTGAAATTTGCTGACTCTAAATCTGTCCTCCTATGTACTAAATTAAAAAAAAAAACTATTAAACTTTTTTTCTTTGATTTGAAGATCAGAATTAGAATTTTTGTCTTCAGATAACCACAGTTAAAATACATTAAGGTGCAACTTCAGAAGAATCCAGTAATTTCCGTGAACTCGCAACGACTGTAGACAGAGTACTTGCTGTTGCTGACACTGTAAAACTAACAGAAGAACCCCAAATCAATGAAGGTGGGTATGTGTCCCAGCTGCTGAGAGCCAGCCCAACAACTCAAAAAAGGTGGGAGGAAATTCAGAGACCCCCTGTTATGACAGTGATCTCAGCCACCCTGACTCTTGCCATGAGGGCACACACACGGCTGCTTAGGGAGTCAGGAGACTTTAGGTGCTAGGCTTCATGTCCATGAAAACATTAAAGGGTGTGTGTGTGTGTGTGTGTGTGTGTGTGTGTGTGTGTGTGTGTACATGTACGTACATATTTTCTTGTTTTCTGGGAATAAGAAAGAAAGACACATTATTAAACAGAGGGATGAGACGACATGATAGGAGTTTTTGCCCTCAGGTGAGCTGAGCCCTGATTTAACAAAATGAAGACACAGTCAGGCCCTTAGTGCCCGCTTCGGGCTGGAACTAGGGGAAATTTGAACCCATTTCTGCACAAAATGTGAACGGGGATTTTGTATGTCATGAAGACTAAACATAGGGAACAAAATAGAGCAATGCTTTTAGCTTCACTTTTTGTAATTTTTCTGTGGCTACTCTGGACTCTGGACTCTCTGTGTGGGTGCACGTTAGCTCAAAAGAGCTCTGCTCTGAAATTTGGTATCCGTGTCCTGCTAAGTGGGATTAGTTCAGGGAGACTAAAAGGAATAATAGAAGACAGGAGTCACGAGAATGACGGGCCATCTCACGACACGGAGCTTGTGGGATTACCCAGGAGGCCAAAGTGCCTGAAAGAGACTCCATTACGGAATGATTCAGTGAATTTGGTCTTAGAAAATTCTTTATAGGAAGCATTAAATTGCATTAATCTGAAGTCCCCAGGAAGTCACTACATACAGGTAAGAAGAATGGCACCTAAAGCAGATGAAAGACTTTGAAAGCCAGAAAATCATGGGAGGATTTAGGGGGAAAAAGGAAAGACAAAAGTAATTTTTATGTTATGCAAAGATTGGATGCCAGTGATGACTGTCTCAAGGGCTACTGGGAAATCTTTCAATGGATTTCTGTCTGGCTTGGAGCAGTTTGACAAATAAATATGATCAATCTTTATTTTCATTGTTATGAGAACAAATAATATATGCATATAGTCATCTATAATATTATAATCAATAAACAGGTGAAAGCTGTGACAGTATGTTTCTTTGATTCCAACAACTATTTAATTGAGTTCTCAAAATATCAGGCAAGTATTTAAAAGGCATATGTAGCTGGGCCTGGTAGTGCTGGCCTGTAACCCCAGTGCTCTAAAAGGATGGCAAATTCAACTACAGCCTGGGCAACTTTACAACCTAGGGAGAAACTACATTTTTTAAAAATTGAACATTCACTACATTAAAAATGAAGCAATTTACCAGATAGTCCTTTTTAATGAACTGCTATGTAAAATCAGTTTGAAAATTTTTTAAAATTAAATTTGAATAAAGGTAAAAATGCATTTCAACTCAAAACTTGTTTCTAAGATTCTATTTTGGGAAAGCAAACTTTTATTTTTTCTACATGTCATATTTTTGCTTTAAAACCAAGACTTTTTAAACAAAGTTTCATTGCATAAAACGTCATAAACAAAGCAACACTAAGGCTAAGTTTTTATCATTATTAGCATCATTTTTGCAATCAATAGCATAAGGTCTAACGTATCTGATAAATAGATGAAATATATCTATTTAAAGTAACATTTGAAAATAGAAAATTTTTAAAACATTGCACATGACTTTAATATGACATGTAGAACAAAGTCTTTGCAATCTTGAATTTGTCTTGAAACGTGCACACACACAAGCGTTGTGTACACGTTCATTGTGTAGAATACATAAGGCGTAGAAGTACTTGCAGGACACATAGACATGAACCCTACGTGGTGGAGGTCTAGATTGCAAAATATAGGTAATAAGCTGGTGGTGATCAAACTGCACGTGGATTACACATAGAACTGAACAGATATCAAGGTGTGAGTCTCCCAGAAAAATGTGGACACTTGCTGCTCCCACACAGTTCCTGCTTCTCACTTGCTCCTCTCTAAGGCTTTCTTCTCAGAGTTAGTATAAAGCTCTTGAAAAACTTCCTAATAATGCAAAGATCATGCTGAAGACATCTATGCTATCTTTGAACCTGGGACAAAGGGTGAAATGAGGGCTATGGCTATGTCCTCCCAGATGCCTCTCGTTACTATGTCCTGTGTGAGAACTTCCCCCTCCATTCTCCATTCAAATGGCTCTTCGTCTCTTACTCATCAAATGATTCTGCTTCAAGCTCCACTCTAGGCTATTCTCCAGCTTTGTAAAATGGAACATGCTTTTTTCTGAAGTATTTCCTCATAAAATGATGTATCTTAACAACATGACTTCTAAATGGCTCTGAGTTAGTTCACATGGCACATTTGTATCTTTATAGAAGGCCACATTTAGGTTGTATTACTATGTAACGTAACATTCTTGCTTTTTTTTTTCCTTTCTAATTCTGAGCATTGAGCCTAGGGCCTGCGTACTGAGCTTTGTCTCCAATTTACCTTCTTTTTCAACCTGTTGTGTGGAGCACTGTGCTCCTAGTGCCAGTGGTACCTCTTAAGTTAGTTTGAACAAATGAAGGTATCCTTCTGCCCACAGATTGACCAGCACGGGATAGGACATCTGAAAACACTTGAATCACAAGAGGCAGATGCAGAAATGCTGTCCTGGGGGCCACCATTTTTTAAAAAATTCAAGAATAGAATTTCTTAGAGGCAAAAAAGATTTTATTATTGACAGCATGTTTTGAATTCTGAGTTCATCCATTTCTGAAATAAGAACTACTTTTGTTCTGTACCTTTAAATTTCCATAAATATGCTATAGTTAATATCTCAATAAATTTTGTCCTCATATATGTTTGTTTTGTTGTTATTGTTGTTTTTGAGAAAAGTACCAAAAATTGGGTTAATAATTCAAAGGGTAATCTTTTTTTAAGTTGTCTGATAAGTATATCCAAGCCATTTTTGACACAGATGCTAGTACATTTTTAATAGCATGGTCTTCTGTCATTCTCCACTAAAAACAATCTTAAAGAGAAGATTTTTACCTTAGATTTTTCCAGGATGTACTACATTTTAACATTGCAAGGACTGGTATCCTAATCACTAGGGAAAGTAACAAAAAAATTGAACTTAGTTGAGAATAGATTAAATACAATATTATTTACTTTGAAGAAATTTGGATGTTTATAGATAGGTGAAAATTAGTTCTAAATAGGGAAATAGAAAAGAAATTAAGAATATATACTCTAGATATCTAATAGATGCAAGCCAATATATAATTACATTTCCCAGAAAACAAAGACAATATTTGGAAAGATTCATTTTTAGAATTTATTTATTTCTTATGAGCATTTTATTTTAGTTGGTTTGTTTGCATTGTGCCCATACAAAAATGTTGTCTGGACCCTTAAGCTTATTTTGAAAGTCAAATGAAAACCATCCAATTAAAGTTAACAGTTAAAGAAACAAGTAAATATGGCAAATTGGAGATTTGGAAGATTGCCTAGTCAATTGGCTTTTGAAGATCTAGTTTTCAGCAAACTAAGACACAGATTTGATGGGTCAAGTTTTGTGAGGAATTTGCAAAGAAGCTGCTGTTTATGTTCACAAAAGATTAGATCCAAAACCAAACAAATGAATAAAAAGTGAGTTTGCCTTAAAGGCAAGTTTTAATTGGACATAAAGACACTCTAATTTTAAGAATGGTAAAATATTGAAATGCATTGGTATTCTATTTGTTTAGACACATATACCTGCTTCACTATGAAGTTCCTTTCTGAACTCATGAGAGTTTGGGTCCATCCCACCCCATCCAAAGAGAGCGAGAAAATTGCTATAATTTGAATTTGATTTGTCATTCAGATCCGTGCGTTGAAGGTTCTCAGCATGGAGTTACTAAGAGATGGTAGAAACTTTAAGTGGAAGATCCTAGTCGGAGGTTGTTAATGTTGAGATATAAAATGTCCCTCCAGGTCTTATGTGTTCAGAGGTGAGACTTCTGGAAAGTAACTCTGTCAGGAGGGCACTATGCATCCTGTTGTGTGGTCTGTTCCAAACAGGCCAAAGATGGGTGCCTGCTGTTAGGTCCGAGGATTGCGATTCCCTGCTTTAGAAGCAGATCCTGAATGGTGTTCCTGAGTAAGGAACCTATTAACAAAATCTTTTTAGAGGAAGAGAGTGAGAAAAGCAAGTTAGAAGACAGAGAAAGTTATGTACTGACTCAGTGTCAGAATTCACCTCTGGGCCTGGAGGTCTTAGAACATGATTTCACACCAGGTCAGCTATCCTCAGCTGTCAGCCATTGCCATGGGTCTGCTCTGACTTCCACGTGAGAAGCTTTCACTGACCAAAAATAGTCTGCTTGCCTTTATTTCTTTTTTTTCTTTGATTCTTTCCCCCCCATTTTTCTCGCTTTCTCTTTCTAGTACTGATAAATAAACTCAGAGCCTTTGCACTGAGCTACTCCCTCCACTCTTTATTATTATTTTTATTTAGAGGCACAGTCTTACTTAGTCAATAAATCGCCTAGGCGAGTCTTGAATTTGGGATTATTCTGTCTCAGCCTCCCGGAGTACTGGGGATACAGACACACATCATCACAGCAGGTAGCAAGCATTCTCGACTACAGGGGGCAGCTGTGAGTTACTACCAGCCAGTATTTCCAAATCTGGGTAAGGTATTCACTGGGCAATTAAAGAGCATTCACGTGGACCCCAATAGCATCTACCAAACAGTGTACTAAATCTCCTCAGGTGTCTCTGATTAGTGTTAGAAATATTTGCTAATCACTACTCTTTATAATGATAACTCATATCCTGGACTAATTTTTTTTAAAACACTATCAATGACAATGACATATCTCTAAGGTCATCAATGTGGAAGAGAACATTGTTGGACACAGGTAACTTCCTCTAATTATCTGGCAATTTTCTTTAAATTATGTGGTTTGTCTCCAAAATTCAAAAACATCTAATATTTCTACCTACATATAGCTATGGTGATACTGATGAGAAAATATTGCTATAGAAAAGTCAAAACATTTGACTTCCAAACATTTGACAAAAATTAATCCTTCAAGAAGATATCTTAGTTTTGTTTTGTGGCTTACTTTTAATACCCTGAAGGTGCTTATACCTCTACCTCTTATCAAGTAGTTTGTAATATCACCAGCTAACTTTCCAAAAAATTTTCATGCTTACTAAATTATATTACCATAATTGAAACAATGTTGAACTTCTTTTGTTGTTTTTCTTCAAATCATATTGTAAAGCCTCAAAATTATTTTTCATTCCCAGGTGCATCTAAGATGACTGAACTATCCATATTCTTTTTCTTGTGGGTCTTATCATTGTATCATTTGTTATATTAGAGATATTTAGCATTATATGACTATTTGGCATGTTTATTTAACCTTTGTCATGGCAAATGCAAGTACAAAGGATTTGAACCAATCCTCTTGACTTGCGGAATGATGGCAGATGAGCTGAGCTAGACACAAAGTGGTAGATGGGTTTGAAGCCTGGCAAGAATGTTAATTCTGACTGGCATTGGTTGTGTTTTGTCTCAGTTCACTACCAAAACAGTGAACAGGTTGCACTGGGGTCTCATGAAACGGGAACACAAACCATTGTCTGCAAACAGCTCTGCACATGTACCCTATGTTTCCATGGTGACCTTCTTATAATCTAGGTGTCAAGGGAGCCTGTGGGTATTAGCAATCTTGCTTGATGACAGCAAACAAGACGTGAATGTGTTTCACCCTGTGGGCTGGTCCCTGAGCCATGTTAGTAATGGGCTCTCTTTTTACCAACATTTAAGGCAATTCTTTCTGTGCAACAGGTAGAGATTTGTGTCTTGTTGCCGTATTAGGTCAGCCTCAGGCTCAACACACAAATTCAGCTTAACTACTGAAGATCCTTGGGAGATCAGGCTCAGGGTTGGACCAAAACCCATAAAATACAGAAATTAAATCTAACAATATAGCTATTCTCTAAATTGTGAATTAAAGACCAACTCCAAGTGATTAGAAGACTCATCTATCAATCTATCAGCCTCCCACAAATTGGCCAAAGTATAAATCATCAGTCGGAGTCAGCCAGCACACCTAGCCTCGTCAGCTCCTAAGTACCAACAGAACTCTCAAGACACCAGTGGAACATTTCATGTGGCACATGGTAAGCAATTGTGTGGAACTGTGTGTGTATATCGAAAGAAATAGTTTACTTTCTGGGCAACATTAATTCAGGAAACAAACAGTCAAAGATATCTTTAAAAAGAAAGTATATTCACTCAAAATTGTAATGTATTTGGCCCACGAAAGCAGAGTTTTTTAGCACATTAATCTACCAGCTCTTCAGACATTAGACATTTATTTTCATGAACTCATGGCTGCCAACCAACCCACCCTTTAATTTCAATCCCCAAAGGCCAGAATGAAAGCTTACTCCTCAAGATATGTCTCTATTTCTCTCTCTCGCTCTCTCTCTCTCTCTCTCTCTCTCTCTCTCTCTCTCTCTCTCTCTGAATCTCTTAAGCACTCATGTACATATATTCCTGAGAAGTTAGATTTAGAGTTTCAGTTAATCTAGGTATTTTTGAACCACAGACCATAGTTCATTAAAATTTTATCAGATGACAGATCTTCTACCTCTGTTTTCTGTGTTTCTATGTGTGTATTAATTTATCAGTATTTGCTTATTCTAGATTCCACTTATAGTCAACAGTTACATGTCCTATGCATGTTTATTTATCAACTACTATAATTTATTCATCTCTTGCTTTTATTTGTTTAGGGGTTAGAAGTTGATATATATTCACCAATTTATTCCCAGAAAATTAATCAGGGTAACTGATTACATTGTAGATTCTCTTCAATTAGTTTATCTCCTAAAATTATTTACACTTGTGTAACCTAAAAATAAATTTTTCTATAGTGAATAATTTATAGTTTTGTTTCAAACACATTTTAACATGTATTTAATAATAAATTTGATAGTCATAGCCCCTTCTATATATATATTTTTGGGAAGAGACAATGAAGTCCCTAGCACTATTTCTCTGATTATTAACTGATTTTATTAATGGCAAAAGTACCAGCAAAAAAATAAATTTGCCAAATTTAGACGTGTGGTTAAAAAAAAGGAATAATCAACAGAATATATATACAATTTTTTTTTCTTTTCCTCAGAAAGCTTAATATAAGACATACTTTATATGTGATCAAACAAGTTCTGGTTATTTAATCTGTGGCCTAGAAAATAACTCAGCAGCAGTATATTGGGGCTTGTTCTCTGCACCAAATCTAGAGATTAGTCAAACACAGGTTGTTCATAATGATTAGACTTCATAATTCAAAACTTATACTCTTCCTAAACATCTTAAGCTTTGATCCTATCAAGATTTTCCTTAAGTTTCAGAATCATCCTTCTAAGGATTTGAACTTAAATTTCCCGTTAACAACTTTCTGGCCAATGCTCTCGAAACAAAAGACTCTTGTATCCTTGCTTTCACTCATCACCATGTAATATACTCCTCTTCTTAAAGTTCTAACAGTTTAAACCATTTTGAGTACTGTTTTTCTTTAAATTCAGGTATTATTCCAGGTTCTTGCTAGCAAATGACAGAAATTCAACCCAGCAGTTTAAGTAGGAAAAAAAATAAGAGAGAGAGAGAGAGAGAGAGAGAGAGAGAGAGAGAGAGAGAGAGAGAAAGAGATTTTCTTGGCACTAACAACTAAGCCACAAGAAAAAAAGAATATAATACCTAAATCCAGTGCTGGTCTCAGATTTCCTTCCAGAGTCTTTCTCCTCCTTGATACATGTTCTTCCCAGTGTCGCAGGGTAGAGTGGGGCCTTGCTTGTCATCTCATCAGCATTGAGGTTACCTTCTTCCAGATTTGCCTGAAGACGTTTGTTTCGAAAATGTTGGCTCTACACTAACTCAGGACTATAAAATTATCGCGTGATAATATGGGAAACCTCATAGATGACTACAATATATATATATATTTCCTTTTTAAATTGAGATAAATTCATGTACCACAGAATTCACCTTCTAGAATGTACAATTCAGCACTTTTCAGTACATTTCCAAAATTGAACAACTCCTACCATTATGTAACTCCAAAACTTTTTAGCACCCCAAGAAGAAACTTTCTGCAATTAACATTTTCCATTCCTTCCCCTTTTGTCAACTCTGAAAATCACTCAGTGTTCTACTCCTTGTGTCTACTATGGATCTTTTAGATAGGTGGAGTCACATTACATGTAATATTTTTGTCTGGTTTCTTTAACTTAGCACAATGTGTTTCTAGTTCTTCCATGTTGTGACCTGCAACCATACTTCTTTTTATTACTCAAAATTATTTCAATGTCTGATATACAAATTTTGGTGATCATGCATGTATATAAATATATTTTTTTCTTTTAGTGGTGCTGGAGATCGAACTCATATCCTCATGAATGTTAGGCAACCAATCATTATTCATAACTTGGTGTCTTTTGTTTTTAGGTCTACTTTTTGGCAATTATGAACAATATTGCTATTGTCCTTATGTATACATTTCTCAGCAGACATACGTTTTCATTTTTCTTGGAAATATTCCAAGGAGTCAAATTACTAAATCATATGTCAACTCTATGTTTCACTTTTTGGACAACTACTGAAATGTTTTCCAAATGTACTACATCATTTTATATTTCATGTATGAGAGTGTTACATTTTTTCACATTCTCAATAATATCTATTATTAGTCATCTTTATTGCTTCGTTGAGTGGCTTTCCAGTGGTATTTTACTTGTGGTTTTTCTCTTCGTCTCTTTGGGTAATGTCGCTGAGGGTCGTGTGTGGAGGTGCTAACCAGCCACTATATGTATACTATAGGGCAACATCTGTTCTCATTTTTTGCCCTTTTATTTTGGGTTGTTTTTCTTTTTATAACCATGGTTTTTAATTCTCCTCCACTGACCTGTCTATCTGCCCCTCTGCTACTATTAAATAATCTTGATAGTTTTGTTATAAGGTTAGAAATTAATTATATCAAGTTTGAAAGCTGTGATTCTCCTTCAATTTTATTTTTAGTTTAGTGGGGTTTTTTTTTGTTGTTGTTGTTCTTTACCCTCTGCCTCTCCGTGTAAATTTTGGCATCACTCGTCAAGTGCTGTACGAGAAAACCTGGGATTCGGATTGGGATTACATGAAACTGTAAGTCAAATTAATGAGTCTAGGTTTCTTAATTACATTAATTACTCCAATCCAGGAACCTAGTTATTTTTCATTTATTTAGATCATCTTTAATTTCTTTCAATAATTATTATATTATAAGTTTCAATGTGTAAGCTTTCCACTACTGTTGTGAAACTTATTTCTGGATATTGTGTGTTTATACTATTACAAATGGGATTATTTGAAATTATTTCCTTAACTTCATTTTCAAATTACTTATAATATATAAATAAAATTGATATTTATCTTTTTCTTACTAGGCTCTATTCAATTTTTGGCAATAATACTTGTTACTACTGTTATTATTGTGCATTCCTTAGGACTTTTCTATACTTCAGATAACTAATCTCAATCTTCCTTTCTAATCTAGATTCATTTTTAATTCTTTTACTGACCATATGTCTTGGAATGCATGTCCACAAAAATTTCAGAGAAGTGGTAAGAGAGGGCTGGAGGAATAACCCAGTGGATAGGGTACTTGCCTAGCAAGCCCAGGTCCATGAGTCCAATCCCCCAGTACAACATAAACCAGGAAATAATCTCAGCAGTAAGAAAACTGAGGCTAGAGATTGCTATGAGTTCAAGGCCAGCCTACGCTACATAGTGAGTCCAAGATGAGCCTGGACTACAAAGCAAGGCCCTGAGTTCAATTCCTCAGCACCACAGGGGAAAAAATAGTGTGAGAAGACACCCTCCTTGTCTTGTTTTGGAGAAAAAATTTTGAGCCTTACATCATTAAGTAGGATATTAGGACTGGACTTTAAAAAGTAAAAACAAGGTCTAGTTCTATAGTCCAGCCTAGTCTAGAATTCACTACGTAGCCCAGGCTAGCTTTGAACTCACAGCAATCCTCCTGCCTCAGTCTCCCTTGTGCTAGGATTGCAGGCTTGCACCGCCATACCTGATCTACGTGGTGCTGAGGAATTGCACCCAAAGCCTGTGTACGCTAGTCAAGTGCTCTAACCATGGTGCTACTTCTCTTCCCCAAAACTGGAGCTTTTAATAGATGCCTTTCACTGTGGTATGTGTGTTCATCTCAGGAAAGATGTCAGTAGTATGTTGATATAAATAATAAGCACTGATACACTTTTAGTTTAAATAATTTTTGCATTTCTGGAATAAATTCCAATTGGTCATTGCATCTAATCCTTTTTACATATTGCTAGATCCAGATTGCTAGGATTTGGTCAGACATTTCTCATCTATATTCATAAAGAGTATGTCCAGCTTAGTCTCCTCATGATGACCTTGTCAACTTCTGATGTAGTGTTATACTGCCGTTCTAGAACAAGTTAGGAAACGCCCCTTCTTATGTTTTTATGGACAAATTTCTGAGGCTTAGTAGAATTCACCACGAGACATTGTGGTCTTAAGGATTTTTGTGTGAGGCATGCTTTTTAATTACTTACAGAACTATAAAGGAATACCATAAATACTTTTGTGCTGATATATTTAAAAAGTAAATAAAATGAACAAGCTAGAGGCATACAAACTACCAAAGATCAAAATGAAGTAGAAAACCTGAATAGATTTTTTTTTTAATGGACTAAAGTAGAAATCAAAAAGAAATCAGGAAAAAAACATCAGACCTATTTGCCTTACGATTATACATGCAAAATCCATAATAATACAAAAAATCATGCTTCATTTGGTCTTTGATGTAGTTTTAATTGATTTTTGATGGTCTCAATATCATGAGACAGTGTTTCTTATTTTCTTTTTAATTTTAAGTCACTGGTAAAGCAAAAAGCATAATTTTATGTTTGTTTAATTAGCTCACTGCTCTGTTTTCCTTGTGGACAGTTTTTTTAATTAACTTTTCACTCATTTTTCCTACACACGAGCCACACTTTCTCATTTCTTTGCGTGTCTCATAATTTTTGTTTCAAAAGTGAATGTTTGAAACAAGACAGTGTGGTAACTCCGGAAATCTGTCCTTCTTTCTCTTTATGGCTGGTGGCTAGTTTAATGGCTTTCCTGAACGAAGTGGTTTGTGGCCTCTGAAGTGTCTGTGTGGTTAGCTTAATGGACAGCTAATGACAGTAAGGTTTCCTCTAAGCCCTGAATCAGTAAGTCTCCCATTTTCTGAGAGACTTCATGTATGTGCCAGGGTGTGACTTCTGTATTCAGGAAGATCATTTCCTATTCTGCCTTGGCCTTTGTTTCCTGCTTAAGTAGGGTCTGAAGATCAGCCAGAGGCGAATGCCTGGAGCTTTCTTCACTCCTGAGCTTACAGTCCTGAGCACATGACTGCCCCGGGCATGCACACATCCCTGGACATGTGCACAGCCTTATGTGTGCATCTAACTTACTAGATTAACATGATTATCATGGAACTTCTCAAATTTTCTGTTGACATCTCATTTCTCAGCTTTTCTATTACACTTCTATTATTTGCCCCTTTTGTTATTAGCATGTGACCCAATTGCAATGTAAATAACGATTTAATAACTATTTTCAGCAAATGCTCCCAAGGGAAAGATCAAAGCTGACAAACTCTAACTCAGGTCAAATAATAGGAAAGCTTTGGAATGAGATTTTCCCAGGAATTTCTAGATGGGTCAAATAACAGCGGCTACCTGGGAAGGAAGGAACGCTACTCCCACTCCTGCCTGGAACGTGTTGCCCGGCAGTTTTGCATTATGGTTGGAGGCTGTTGGTTTTCAAGGGTGCTGCAGAGATAAAAGAGAACGGGATGGAAACGCGACAAATTAAAGTGCTACAAGCCGCACTTGGATACTGAGATTTAGAAAGATAATTTGAACAAATACTCCCCATCCAGCTGTAGACAAGTGGCTAATTTCCGCAGCTCAGAAAATATTAATTTTTAAAAATTACTAGAGTATTTGCTGCTTTTTTTTAGTAAGTAGAGGATATTGCGTCTTATACTATTCTTTCTTAGTGTCGTTTTTCATTTGCTAGCTGCATTATTTTTTTCCTTCTGAATTTTAACTACTAGTATAAGTATCTTAACTGCCACCTTCTCTCTCAGCATAACTTGTGGCAGACAGTATTGACCTTGGGTTTATATTTGAAGAGGGCTGAGATTACGGGCGTAGCTTCGCTGCACTCGGTTTATGTAGTGCTGGGGAATCGAACTTGGGTACTTAGCGCTTAAGCAAGCGCTTTAACCACTGAGCCACTCCCCCAGACCTGAAGGAGTAGCTTCTAATTCAGAAAATCCTGGGATGAATTTAACTAGGAGAGCCTGGGTCATCGACTCGTGTCCTATAAAATTGATAGGGTATGACAAGGTGGTCCTCTGATTGTCCCAGCCGAGAGGTCGAAAGCAATGAACTGTTTGCGGGAACCTTTCCTCAGGCCACATGGAGTCGGTGAGCCGTAGCAGAGTCAGGTGAGGGGCGGACTCTGAGCAGGTGCTGTAACAGATGCTCAGGGAATGTGTGAGGTTCACCTGTCTCGAGAAGGAAATACAGCCTTCTGATAATCCACACGTGTTAAATTCAGCAGATAACTTCCACACTCTGTGATTGCGATTATCACAAGTCTCCCAATCCCAAACTCAGTGTCAGAATTTTCTGAAATCGTAACTTCTGTCATCGGTAGCATCGGAAGCACAGGCTGCTACAGAGGCTCCAGATGAGAAGGAAAAGTACAGTGCTTTCTACCAATCAGGAATACAGGATGAGTCTTCTTGGATAATAGAAATAATAATTGTGAATGCGCTTCCAAGTAATTAGCATACTACATGATATTCAAAATGCTGAAGCAGTCAAGCAGGATTTTTGTTTAGAAATTCTGATAAAACTATACTCAGGATTGCATTTTAATCAAGTGACTATTTTGTTTTTGAATATTGGCCTAATTTCAAGGCTTTGATAACGATTGTGAGCTTTTTAAAATTTATTTTGCATTTAATAAAAGCAATTTTCCCTCAATGGATTTTGATGAAAATGGCTTTAGAAGTAATTATCCAACTTATATTATTATGTATAACCATAAGCCATCCTTTTAAATTTCACTACATACCTTATCTTGTTTCATTTTCCTAGCTCAAAATGCTACCCCCCAATTCAGACGATAGTGCTAGTTACTAGAATAGTGTGATGATCTTGATATAAATAATGAATGGAGAAATAGTCTAAGCACAGTAGACAGGGCATTGCTATTGTCCTTTGTGGCCTGATTCTACTCAAGGTAAAGCATAATTTGCATGGTTAGATTTCTAGTAAGAGTAATAAAAGGATCATTCCAGTTTTTCTCTTCCTGAGTATGAATAAATATTTCAGGAGGCTCATACTGTTAGACATTAGATCTTGTTCTATAGATTTTGACTTTTGGAGACAAGGCCAGGACGACCCCGGGAGCTGCAGATAACAATGAACTGATAACAAAAGTGAACTGTGAGCAGCAGCTATTTGCTATTCATTGTGGGGTTTTGTTGTTGTGTTTATTGTTTTGTTTTCTGAAACAGGGACTCACTCCATAGTCCAGGCTGGTTCTGAAAGCCCAGGTGGCCTTGAACTCCCAGCAATCCTCCTGCCTCAGCCTCCGGAGTGCTGGGATTCTAGGAATGTGCCACCTTGCCTGGCTCACATGTCATAATCTTTTCAAGGGAGATATCGGTAGAGAGGCAAGCGACTATTTCCTTGACTCATCCTTGATAACGACTTGGCTTACTAAACTTTTTATGCTTAAAGATTTTTCAAAGATAGATTGCCTGGTCATCTGTCTCACTGTTTATTTGGTGCAAAAAATTCATCATGCGAATTTAATCACTCGTCTTTTGACTATATCCCATGAGTGAAGCATGTACCCTCCTATGACACAGTCATTTCATTTCCAAATACTGAGCCTACCAGGAACATCTTCATTGTGTAGACTAAAATTTGACAACTTAAACATTGGGCTTTATTTTGTCCAATATGAGAGGGATAACTGAGAAAAGACAGAACTCTGAGAAACTTTATACTGTGTTTTATAAAAAGACTTCAGTTTACATCATTTTGTGGAGTTAATAAACTATAACATTATAAGGTAATATAGATGCTGCCTTGATGGCACCCATCAAGACACTTGAGAGTTTCTCATTATTATGAATATGATATGATAACGTAGGCTAGGTGGGAAAATTAATCCATAGCAGTTGATGAGAGAAATGTCTTCCACGAGTCATTATTAAAATATTTCTGTTAAACTGGATTTTACTCCAATAAAAAATTATCTTATTCAACATTTTTAGTCAAGATTTTTTGTCAATGGTTTGCATTAGAAAAATAAAAGACACATGTATCAATATGAATACAGTGTGTGTAGGGCGGAAGAAATTCCACACATAGTAACTAACAGAATCAAAACGATCTGACTTACTGGCTGAATAGGCTATACCCAATCACACACAATCGTAATAGGGGAAATAGAAAGTTTTTTTAAAGTAAATACTGGAGGTCTGTCACTTAAAACATAATAGGAGGAAAACCTAGAAATTTTCATTTTAAAATTTGAAAGCTCGTGCATTTACATATTGTCTACGTCATTTGTGTTAGATTTGTGTTACCATAGAGTTAAGTATTGCAACAGAAACTTACAGACCATAAAGTCTAAAATATTTAGCATCTGGTCATTTTCAGAGAAACTGTGTTAATCTGATCTGATGAAAAAATTGTGAATTTGTACGTCAGCCATATTTATGGAGCTAATAATCCCCAGAGTTCTCTGCACTATCGATTAGTTTTATCATTCTGAGCAGTTTCATTTTGGAGTTTCACTTTTGCTAGGGGGCATTACTAGCTAACTGAAAAAAAGTGACAGAAACGTAAAAGGGTTGTAAAAAAAAGCCGGTAATAAAAGCCTGGAGTTATACTTATGGATTCAAATATGCAAGAGATAATTATGTAGAAGAGTCATTTTCTGTATTTCTAAGCTTTGGAGGTAAGACTAGGAAACAACAAAGGCTAATGAGATTCACAGAGTCAGGCTTTGGCATAGCAAAGAATTTTCCTTTACATTCACTTTTAGCAGTTTTGGGAATTGAACCCAGGACCCAAGATACACAAGGAAAACACACTACCATTGTGCTATGCTTCTAGCCTTCAAAACAATTTTGACAAACACGGTATGAAAAAAATTTCTGCTGCACTGGGAGGCAGTTTTTTCCACCTATGGAATAATGAAGACACAGAGGCATGTCCACATGCAGACAGGGATGCGGGTAAGAAAATATTTTAAGTGATGCTTAAGCACACAAGTTACTTAACATTTTGGATATTAGACGCCACCTTAGGAACAAAAATAACACACTTTTTGATCACTTTTTAGGACCAGTATATGCTGAAACTATACTACTTTGTTTCTGTGGAACTCATCCAGACTCATCCAGCAACTCATCCAGACTTGATTTTGTCCCAACTAGTTCCCAGCCTTGTTCTTCTCTGTTCCCATTTCTGGACCTGTCTGGTTTTTGGTAAACCCCATGACACAGTACCAGTGCAAGCTCCAGTTCCACAGGCCTAGATTTTGAGACAGGAACTAGCTAAACAGCTAGATTGCCCAGGCCAACCTCCATCTTGGGTTCCTCCTAACTCAGCCTTCTAGACACTGCTGGGATTACAGGCCTGCACCACGGGCCGGGCCCTTGTTTGTTTCTTTCATCCTTTTTGGGCTTTGACTCTGTCTGTTTTAGGTAGGTAGAGAGTTATGTTTTAAGGAATTTTAAGGAATCTGTTTAAGGAAATATGCTTACAAGGAATATGTTTACAAGTTTATAAGGAGAAATCTCAATCTCAAAATTCTTAATAATTGTAATAAAACAAGAATGATTAGCACAAACTATAAGATAATAAGATCTATATTTTGGGATGCATTATATACAATGAACCGTTAGGGATGATCAACGTGTACTTCTGTGCCTCTATCCTTACAGTCTAAATTGATGATGAACTTGAACCAGTATAATCAATGGAACAGGTACAAGAGAGTAGCAAGATTCAGCCGTGCACCCCCGCTTATTCTCAGCGTCTGACATGATCTCTTGAGTTGGTGACTTAGGAATCACCGTGAGGGGCTAATTCTCAGTTCCACACCCTGGTGACATCCGTGAACTGCTGTGGCTCTTGTCTGCCCCTCTAATTTCTGGTTACCGTAGGCATCAGTGCTCTTTGTTCTCAGCTCTCTTTCTGTAGACTCCCTTCTTTTCTGTCTTCATGGTATGTGGAAAAAATTCTGAAATCATCTTCAATAGTGCTATGAAAACTCTTCTAGACCAAACATTCTAGCAAAGCTGTCAGAAAATTATGACCTATGCGATGAATCGCATCTGCCACCTACTTTTTTTTTAATAAGTTCTTATTGGAGTGTACCCATACCCATTCATTTATAGATTGTCCAGGCAGAAGTAGATAGTCATGACAGAGATCATACGGGCTGTAGTGCAGAAACATCTATTGCCTGGCCCTTTGCAGAATGCATCTGCCAACCTCAAGTCAAAAAAAAGCTGGTGTGCACACCTCAAGTCTAATAATGGAAGTCAGCTGGCCAGCAGCTGTCCCAGAGTGCTAGGGCTCTTGAGAGCTATTGGACTAAGCATGTAAGCATTGTGTGGCAGTGTTCGATTGATTGGCAACATGACAAAGATGTCTACCTCCTTTAAGTTTTAATCATTGTGTGTTCATGGGAGACATGAAGAAAATTGCTTCTGCTGATTTCCTTCAGCAAGTGTCAGCTGTTACCACTTCTTTTGCGGGATTAGTCATGCACCCTAATGTGAACGGAGTTTCAGGAGTAGGCTGCTTATAGGTTTCATTCGGAATCAGTGGAAAATCAGACAAATTTTGTCTTTGGGTGCCCATGTTAATGTTTGTATTCATCCGTTTGAATTTTGATGAAGTGTTTTTCTGGTTTTTTTTTTCCTTGCTATAGAAATTTTCACCACAATGGCGTTATTCTATCTGGCATTATTCTATCGAGCCGAAGCTTGTGATTTTGATTTACTTCTCGTAGTTTGCCAGCTCTTTTCAAGCTACGGAATGGAAATTAACGTTTCAGGCACTGCCATATCCAGGAGGTGATTTCTGAGAGCTACAGAAGCAGACTTCACGTCTTCGGCCAGGTTGGCGACACGCTCCGGCTGCTCCAGGCACATTAAGGATGCTGGGCAGGTCTCAGCCAGACGTCGTCGCGCTCCTTGTCATTCTAATAGGTGCGCTTTGTCCTTGGGTGGAATCTTCTCGCATTACGTATAAGGAAACTGATTTGTTTCCAGGCTACGTTTTTCCAAAAGCTGTGATCACGTGGGAGAGCAGAAATTAATTTCCCAATGCGTCCTATCCTCACGTTAGAGAGCCGGGGAGCAGGTCGCCTTCAGTGTTTTCTACTTGGAGTCTCGTTGCTTTCTCCTCCCGTTCTTAATGTGCTGAGAAAGATTAAGAAAATAGGAGTTGGGGGGCGGGGACAGGAAAGGAATTGGAAGGCAAAATACATGGCAAGGTCAAGCTTTTGTTTTCTGGTGCTTTGTTTTCTTTTTTTTAAATTTAGCTATAGGTTAAAGTTAAAAAAAAAAAAGGCAAAACTCACCACCGTGTTAGGACTGTGGATGAAGATCTAGGCAGCATATTGCTTCAGGCTTTGTTATCCCCCACACACAATCAGTTAAAGATTTAAGCCAGGGGGAGAAAGATGCTTGCAAACCATACAAACTGTTACGGAGGTGTCTAATTCTTTTTTGGAGGAAGATGAAAACATTTTTAAAAGAAAATCTATTTTTATCATGCTCTCTCTCTCTCTCTCTCTCTCTCTCTCTCTCTCTCTCTCCCTCCTATTCTTATTGTAAGTTAAATATCTAAGATATTCATTCCCATAGATTTGTTCTGTCCTTAGCCTGGAAAAGAATCTGCCTGACAGAAGACATGTGGGGGAAAAATCCATTTTTGAATATCTGGGTCAGAAAACATCATAATTGACAACGATTGCAATGCAGGGTTCACTTTAATGATTATTATTACCTTAAGAAATTTGTATGCTTTTGCTGAAACAAGTTTAATTTGTTTAGGGCTATGTAGTTTATTTTGGTTGTTAAGATGAAAATCACCTATTTTAATGAAAAAAATATTTAAATTGATCATAGCTTTTGTCTATGAAAATGGGCATGTGTAGGCAGGTTTTTATGACACGAAGAGTCATTCACTTTCAATTAGGGAGTCAAACGCCAAATGAGACAGGCAGGGATTAGTTCTTGCTTCACACTTTTATTACCCAGTTGCAAAGTCAGAAAATGAGCTACAGATTCTAGATTTCCCGAATGCTCAAGACTTTTGATTTAGTATGTAAAAAAGTACCTTCATAGAAAAGAGTAGGGTGCTTCGAAGCAGACTATCACTGCAATAGCTGTAGTTATTAGTTTGATAATTGTTTACTGGCATCTTTGAGTCATTACTTAATATATCCAGTTACTAAGCAATTATTGAGTGTTCAGTCTGTGGCAGGAATGGGGCTACCTATGAGGAAACAAAATTTGAAAAAGCTGTCCCACCCACACTTTCCATGGTTCAAAAATCACTTGGGCTTTCAGGCTGTGGGGTGAAGAATTTCTAGTGAATTCATCAGAAGCTCAAAAGAATAGCCAAAATGTGTGAGCTCTCAAAATGATCGTATCTTTTCAATCAGGCAATAGTCAACAATGACATCATTCTAGCTTTTGTTTTGCACATGATATTATAACCGATCTGGATGCGAGAAAAAGTGTAACAATGAAGGTGGACAGGCAGCTGATGCGGTGCTTTGCTCTGAGAAGATGTTTGAATATTAAGTGCAAAATCTAAGCAGGTTTTATGAATACACAGTAGGAGAATAATACAGGAGAAAGACCAATGCATTGTTGAACTTAGTGGCCCATGTGATTCTTCTCTTAGCTGTAGAACTCAGCATTTCCAAGGACAGCTGGCTGATGGGAGACACTGAAAAATCGTCTAGACCTTGTAAATACAGGGTCCAGACCTGACTTCAACATTCACCTGCCATACGGGACATGCAATGTTACATTACTTTCAATCAGAGTTTAGGGATGTTCTCATGGTTACAATAATACCTATTGAGTTACAGGGAGAACTAGATGAAATGCATCAGGCAGATGAAACACAGGTAAGCACATTTAATATGCTTTGAAATTGAAGGAATTATTACAGGCAACTAATTTGAGGGTGTCATACAAATAGGAGCCTGTCTTCCTTTGAGTCAACTTTTTGCAATGAATGAATGAATGTTCCTCTTTAATCTTTCCCTTTTCGTGTGATGCTTAGTTAATTTTGTTGATTTAAATCTGCTATTAATCCTTCCCTTCTTCCTCTCCCTTCATTATAGTTGTAAGTTCAAAGTTGATATTAATTATGACTAATATAATAATAATTTATTAAAACATAGCAATGTGAATTTTGATTCACAAAAGCTCTCAATTCTCAAAATCTTTGACATTTTTCCTAATTCCGTCATATTTAGATCAAATTAAAAGTACATTTATATACACTGGATTTGCAAAATAAATTGAGAATCTTATTTACAATTTACTATTTTTTGTGTGCTTTAAAATTTACTAGAGTCACACCATGAAGGTTTTCTGTCAGTTTTTATTACAAGTATGGGATATGTTACAGATATTTCAGGTGAAGATAATAATGTGAAAAAAAATCTTTGTTTACTTCTGCAAAAAATATTACTTCCATAAAATTATATCTTTTAACATTGATGTATTGTGACAAAGTGCAATTCTGGTGAAGTTGCCAATGTTGTTTTTATTTGGCTGTTCTTGAAAACCAGGGTGTTATTTGAAGGCTGTCATATCATAAATGAGCATCGCAATATCTACCACTCAGGATCTGGCATTCTGCACTGCTGTTGACAACTTGGCTGAAGGATATATTGTCTCTGGTAGCTTCAATACGAAATCATTATTTTAGCATAGCTTACAGAGATTTTTTCTAAATATTTATACACTCTAGATCTCATATTTATATATTAAGGTTCTGCTCAGTGCCTAATACAAAAACCAGGCACTAAACTATTTTAATACTGGATATCTATCTCTCCTAAATTCACCTCTAAGGAACTGCAAATCTCTGTAAAAATTCAACATCCTTAAGCTCCCTGAAATTGAGAGCCCCTTGCTGGAAGGGGCTGCAGAAATGCTCATCTTGACAACGAAAATGATCAATTGGCTCTGAATCAGAAAAAAAAAATCCTCTCTCCTTTTAATTAGTCACCTCTCTGGGTTGTTCATTGATCTTCACGTGGAAAATGCACTCGCTGGGCTTACGCAGCGCCAGGTCTGTGATGTAAGGTGCTTTTACTATTCTGTGTCGGCAATTCAATGAGGAGAGAACAGCTACTTGTAAACTCTGAAGCAGACTGCAATCTTCCTTAAGCACAGATGAAGTTCTTGATGAAAGAAAAAGGTCCTTAGTCTTATGTCAGGTAATGAGGAGGGAAAGCGCCGAATCACACATTTGTTTTTTGAAGTGCCCTTCTATGTTTTGGAGCCTAAGTGGACATTTCACAATTACAGAGTATCTGCTACATGCCGGGAGCGCTAGGTGAGGAACTCAAAGGGCTGGTGTGAAGGGGGCCCACATCGCCACTCTCGAATAATTCACCTAAATCTGGAAAGATTAAGAACATACAACGTGGGTATAGTGAGATTTTTATTCTGACAGGTCTATAGACAGATCTTTCCGCCTAGGCAGAATTTGAGACATCTCCATGAGATACTGAGTAAGCTGAGGCAAGACAGGGCCTACTGGCCTGTGGGTACCACAAACACGGAGCCACTATTGAAAATTCTACCTAGTGGGGAGTAATGCACTCCCCCACTGTTGGAGCTACCGAGTGCGTGATAGCCATAGAGTTGCCAGGGGATGATGGAGATGCCCCTGGTAAATCTGCCCGTTTTGTGTATCAGCTGCCCCTTTCCTTTGAGGGCTGTTCGGTCTTTTCCTGTCTTCAAGATTTTCCTTTTTCTCATTATTCCACATTGCAGGGGAGGGGAACAAGTTCGAAGTTGCCTTTTTTTCTCAAGGTTGTTTTTTTCTACTTGCTTTGCTGGTGATTGGGCCAATTACACGTTCTGCTGCTTCTTAATTAAATTTGTAATCTCTCTAGGCTTAGAACAGAAAGTCTTTAGTTCTAGGCTGCGGGAAAGAAGAATGTAAGAGAAGCAAATAATACACAAAATGAAACCATTCATAATTGTTTAAAAAACTGGGAAAGCGAGCAGCTGCTCAATTCCATTTATTTCTGTTATCTGCAGAATTTCTCACTGAAGGCAAGAATAATCACTGTGCTCAGCAGCTTGAGAAATCCAATTTTGTATAATACACAGACTCTGTAAGCTGCAAAATAACAGGAAGTTCGGCCATCTTTGAAACTGAGACTGGGAAAACAGTGCTTGAAGTTGCCTCAAAGTAGAAATAAGCCTGAAGGGTTTTCGTGACGTTTGTCCATCTGTCCATTGTCTTACTGAGGATTTTATTATCCCCTGTCCATAGATCAAGAAACTAAAACACTCAGCAGGTTCAAATTCATATAGCAACTCAACAGCTTTCGTCAAGATCAGAAATCTGACTATCCTGTTCCCAGGGCCATGATGTATTCCCCTGTGACACAGCACACTCCGTTTTCCCACATTGTGACCTACCAGATGGCCGTCACAGCTAAAGCCAACATCTGTGTTCTGGTGTTATGGCTCTTTTCTTACATAAATGCAACATGATATTGTCATTTCCTTTATTAATAGGGGACGGTTTTTGTCGGAACTCTCCATATTCACCTTCCAGGAATATTTTTTCTAATACCATCAAATATCTTCTAATCATGAACTTTCATATAACAGGGTCCTCCCACAAAAATCTCTTTTTCAAATTTCTGTGACAGATATTTGCCATTTCTTTCCTCTTGTGGGCTGGCTTCAGTAAATCGTCAGAAAACTTTATTGCTAATCTCTCTTGTTTTCGCACAACTATGAGTATTATACATAGCTTTTTCGAATACTGTGCCTGTTTCTAGATATTTGGCCATGTGTCTTACTGCTACATTTCTCTTTCCATCCATTCATTAGGCTTTCTTCCACTCATCCTTACATCTGTCCACTGCTTCTTTTAGTCAAATTGTTATTCCAAATGCCAAAGACGACACATTCAGGTACCACATTCTTTACCTACAAACTTAGTCTGTTAGGTAAACCTAGATATTTATTTTTCTATTCATTATTCACTCACTCATTTCATCTTCATTGGCAGCTGGTACTTATTAACTCCTGAGAGGAATCGCCACAAACTACATAGGTGCTTCTTCTGCCTCTTATTGGTTCTACAGTTGAGGGGTGGGCTACTATATAATTCTAGACTGACATGAGATAGGGTCTTAAGGAACTACCCTGAAGCATCACTCTGTACGGAGGCCTGAGACCCCGCCTCTGAACACGGCTGCAAGAAGGACCAAGCCTTTACCACACAAGCCTTTGGAGGACACTGGCAATCCAAACTATAGCATTTCACTTGCAATATATTCTTTTGTCATATCAGAACTAATGTACCATGTTTGTTCAGAAGAAGCAGGTCAGGCTACAGGACAAGCTTTCTCCAGGAGGTCATTTCAGCAGAGCCAATAGCTTTGATACTTACTGTTTTATGTAATATAATATGTTTTATAATTGTACTTACATCATAACTTTAAAAAACTTACTTGCCACAATACTAACTTCAATAGTGACTGAGATACCGATGTTTCCAATGAATAATTTCTCAACTAAACAATCTATCATCATGAACACTTGAGTAGAATGAATCAACTCTTAAACACTCACGAATACTTTGGTAAAATTTACCCACCTAAAAATATATATCATGGACCATATTCAAACATTGAACATCCGTTTTTAATTGTAAACATATATAACTTAAAATGATGTCCTTAGCATTTGTTAGAAATGCATATGTTCCCTTCTGTTCTTCCATGCCTCTTCCTCTCTCTTCCCCTTTGTTTATCATTTAAAACTGTAATAAATAAGATTAAAAACTGTTTAGGATGGGCTGGAGGAATAGCTCAGTGCAATTCCTGAGTAAGCACAAGGCCATGGGTTCCATTTCCAGGCATAAGCTGGGCTTGGCGCAATACTCCTGGATTCCCAGCACTGGGGAGGCTGAGGCAGAAAGATTGCTTAAACTCAGGCCAACTCGAGCTACAAAGTGAGTGCAGGACCACCCTGGACTCTAGAAAGCAACTCTTTCTTCACCTCCCATAAAACAAAATAAAACAAAGCAAAAAACCTTTCAGTATAAGTTAGCTTGTTTTTTTTATAACCACATAGCATCAAATGGCAAAAAAAGTTATACTAAGAAGTCACATTTTTTTCTTCTGTATAGACAAATGAAAACTTTATAAAATTTATTTTTCTTCACATGCACATATGTCTTGTCTGGCCTAGAAAAATAAAATCTATTTTTTCCTTTTTATTCAAGAAACTAGCACATATTTTAATAAACATGCATGACACTTCTTAATGCCTCCTTTATACTTACTATGCTATAAGAAACATCTGCATATTTATTTCTAGAGACAGTGACATTAACTCAAGCTTTTGAACATCCAAGTTCAAAAAAAGAAAAACCCTAGAACTTAATTTTTGTATGTGCAATCTATGTGTATGTTAATTCTCTTTATTTCTCAATTTAAATTTTCCTGCATAAGGTAAGGCCAGCTCAATATATTCAGAAAAGGCGTGTGAGGATTAAGGTTAGAAAGCTGAACAAAGAGTGAAGCTTGCCAAGTTTTTTAAAAAGCCAGCTGTGCACATCTGCTTGTTAACATGCAGCATTATTCTAAGCTGGGAATTATGTATACACTTCACAGTGTACATGGTCCATTTGTCCTGGGAACATAATTTGTGACCGCCAAAACTAAACAGAGCTGGCTAGTTCCCGTGAGAGGGTTGTGATGGGTTTGAAACAAAAGGAAGAGAAAAAAAAAAAAGAGAAAACAAGAAATGTTCTCACTGTCAGGGTGGGAATGAACTGGAAACAGAAAGATGCGTATGAATCAAGTCTACTTGTAAAAAATTTTTGAAATTTAGTGATGATTAATACTGACAAAATATTGCAGTATGTCATTTATTGTTTTGGTAAAGGGCAAAATAGTTAATCTGTCTAGAATGTTATAGAATATTACAGATTAGTATAATATAGAATATTAAAACTATTGTATGATATTCAGTGATATACTATGGGTCCATGCTCTGAAAAAAAAACACTAATATTTGGTTTGAATTATTAATTTAAAGTGGAGTTACTTGTTTGTGCTAAATATAGAAACAATTTTGTTTTTTGGGTTTTTTTGTTTTGTTTTTTTGTTTTAATTACAGACGGGGGCTGACAGTGGTGAGCTGTCCTAGGTCACTAATGAGAACACTTACCTAGGTAGCCTAGGTTTGTTGCAGCAGCACCGCATAATAGCAGGGCAGGGTGGGGCGTGCTTGTAATCCCAGTGCTCGGGAGGTGGAGGCAGGCTTGCTGTGAGTTCTAGGCCGACCTGGGCTGCATGGTGAGTTCAGGACTAACCTGGACTATAGAGTGAGACTCACTCTCAAAAAAATAAAAAATAAATACACGTCAATTAGTATTTGGTTGAAGTATGGAGCCAAGACAAACAATACCAGGAGAACCAAAATAGAGAAGGTTTAAAGTTTACCAAGGGCCGGGTAGCAGCTCCAGGTTGTTTTCGGTCCTCCCACATCACTCTTTGGCCTTGACCTATTCCCTTCTCCACTCTCCCCTTCAATACTGGGAGAAGCCCCCGAAACTCACGATCAAACCTCTATTCCAGTCAACAGGATTGACGAAGCAAGAAATAAAAATGCCCTCCATATGCTAGTTCTTCCAAATTACTCATCCAGACACACTTCACAAAGCTCTTACAGTCATGTTTGGACTATCTTCTTGGTTTATAACACAGTTTTCATATCTATAATTCTCAGTGAAACAGCTCCTTTAGATTCCTCTGAGTAGATGTTCTACACTTAATTTTATTTCTTTTTAAATTTTGTTAATATATTATTGTCATTTTCTTCCCATTTTAACATGTATATATGTGATATATCAGGTTTACATTGAATTTGAATATTTTGTGCACAGACGTATTGCACCAGTCTTACAAACCTTTCCCCTCACAAACCCCCCACACTCTCCCCTTTACCCTTAACTCCCGCTATCCCCCATATAGTTCTATGAAATGACAGTATTCTGGGTTTCTCATATTAGATAAACCATTGAAATCATTAAATATTTGACTTTCTGTGTCTGATTCACTTCATTGGTCATGATGACTCGAGTTTCATCCATTTACCCATAAAATCATCAAAACTATCTGTCTTTATAGACGCGTAGTGCTCCATGTGTATAAATACCACGATTTTGTAGTCATTGGTCTGTTGATGGGTATTTTGGAATCTTCCACATTTTTGCTATCGTTAGTTGCACTGCTATGAACATGAGCATACGTGTTTCTTTTTAAATGATGCTTTTAACTGTTTTGGAAAATTTCCCAGGAGAGGTATCACTGGATCAAAGGGGATATTGATCTCCAAGCTTTTAAGGAAGTTCCATACTGCTTCTCATAGTAGGTGTTACAGTTTACAATTCCACCAACAGTATAAGGAGGTTCCTTTTCCCCACAGCCTTGTCATCATTGATGGCTGTTCGAGTTCTTGATATATGCCATTATCTTGGGTTAGATGGTATCTTAGTGATGTTTTGATTTACATTTCCCTAATGGCTAAAGACGTTGAACATATTTTCATGTATCTATTGGCCATTTAAACTTCTGCATCTGAGAATTCTCTATTCATTTCCATTGCCCATTTTTAAAATTTGATCTTTGAATTTGAGGGTTTTTTTCTTCAATTCCTTGTATATTCTAGTTATTAGCCGTGTATCTGAGGTATATGTTGCATTATTTTTGGATTACCTTTCTAAGTGTGGAGATAGATTTACTGGTCACAAGGGCATGATCTTGCACAAAGAATGTCACAGTAAATAAGTAAGAGGTATCCAGTATTTATTAACCTATTTTTCATGAATTTTTAAAGTAAAACACCTCTTAAAGTGAGAAAATATGGATCAAACGTTTCCATTCAGTGCATCACGTGAGTCCGGAGAGAAAAGCAGGAAAAGCCCAGGCATGAGGGACCCAGGAGGCCCTTTCCAGTGTCCATGAACCATCTACTGTGCGAGTGATGCCAACACCTGTGACCCCCCACCCCCGGGCTCCTGTAAGGAACCCTGTAAATGCATTTGATCAGTAAGGTGGAGTCTGGGGTAATCATTACTTTGGTCTACTAGCTCTGCCCTATCTTTGGTGAACAGACATTTGTTTCCATCACCCAAGGAAAAGTTTCAATCAGTCTGATCAATAGTTGGAATGATGCTTGGGGGAAAAAAATAACTCTCTGCTTCACAGATCCCACTGCCCACACGCAGAGTGTGCATGTGCATTTTCTTAGTAAATAGGACATATTTGGGCTGATATGCTGAAGGCTTATTTCTGAGATGACTGGACTGTGTTTCCTCCTCCTCAGGTCCCTCAGGGCATATTTAGTCCTGTGAAGAGTGGTGGAGTCACCTGCAACCCCAAAATGCATTGAAGGCCCTCTTTCACTACTGGAAGCATGATTTGCCTTCAGTTTTTTAAATAATTTATTGGAGTTTGTCTATTTTTACCACTGCTTACCCATTCAATTATAAATGACAATCCGTGCCTGAGGTTTTACACAGGCCACCTGGAAGAAGTGAACTTTGGGCGGAAGTCATTGTGAAAAGTTACCACCATCAGGTGAAAAAATTATAACACTCATTAGGCAGCTGTACTTTAAACTCTTAGTTGCAAAATTAAAATGGCACGCATATTTTTTGATGTTTAATAACGTAGTACTTCCTAAAATGCAAGAGCTTTATAGGAAATTGACTACCTTGAGGTTATTCCTGTGAAATTTATTCAAGAAATAAAATAAGACTGTAATACATGTTTTTCTTTTGCACAAAAGACTAGCACTTTTCCAAGATGGCACGGTAATCAGTATTGCATGTAAAGCAAGTTACTTTCTTTTTCATGTTCACTGAGACTCCTATCTGATCGCACTCACAAGTCACCTCTCATCTGGTAAGTTTTACAAAAACATGAAATAGCCAGAAGTTGTTTGACTCAACACTCAAAATATTTCTGGTTTTTATTCATTTCATTTTCATTAGATAGGTTTTCTAGGCTATCGAATGTGCTGCAAATTTGATGATCTACCAGTTTATTTAGGAATGTGACATGTAAAGTGAGTGAATATGAAACATAGTGGGTTGTTACAGATCAGGGTGTATTACTGTAATTATATGGGTGTCAGACAGAGGAGATTGGCTTTGGGTTGTGTTCCTTTGATATCACATTTGACTTAATGATAACTTTCTTCAATGCTGGTAATTGCTAACTCACTGAGCTATGATGTTTGTATAAAAACATGTTATTGTTAACTTTAGACAAGGGCGAAAAATCCAAATGATTGAAAACTTATTTCTTGGGAATTGCAGTGGGCCAGGTATGTCTGCCGTGCAGACAGGTGAGAATTCCTTGCAGTCCTATCAGTGCATATCACAATGCAAATCTGCAGCTGTGAAAGCAGAATGTCACTGGGAGTAGAATATTACAAATTTAAATTAGTTTATCCAATGTTCAATCTCACTTTATTTCCATGCTGACGTTGCTGTGTTTTTATCAGTTTGCTTTGATTCAAAGTCTATTTAGCTTTCAAGTAAATTTATTTCATCTAATCTGAGAGTTGAAATTTTATACATAAATTATTAAAAGCCATAGAACTATCAACTAGTAAGTCTGTCAGCACCCCCCTCCCCCTTTGGAAATAACTAGTTTTTCATCAAGAAGCTATGAGATAAGGTGGTAGAGAGGCTTATTTCTCTTCAATTCTTTTCTTGTGTCTGTGTACTATAAAGAATCTAGATTTGCTTCCTATTACATTTAAAATGCATTGCCACTTAGGCATTGAGATAACATGGATCAGTGGCAATCAGATAAGAGAGATGGAATTTTCAAAAAGTTGATGGAGTCTATTTGTGGTAGTAAAGTACCTATGGAATTTCCAAACTGGATTAGCAATCAAGGAGCGACAAGCCTGGCCCAATTCCTGTCAATATGCTCTTGCCCTCCGCAAGCTGCTGGGCTAGGGAAGCAACCCTTTATCTCCCTCAGCACAGCTGGCAACTATCAGTGTAAATAAAGACGCTGTGTTCATTGGTGATGGAAAGGTCAAGAAGAGGGAGATCTCATTTGGGAGACTCGGATTTATGCTGCTTTTGGACACCATGTGATGTGTGAAGTCTGATGAATTTGCTGGTCTGGTAGATCAGCTATTTATTCAGAGGAGTGCTGATAGAGGCTGGGCACGCTTTCCAGGAAACAGGAGGCTGAGAAGACAGGACATGTCTGCTCCCTACCCGGCAGTGTTGGGCACTGTCTCCCCAGCTAAACGCCCCACAAAGGAGATTATAGCCCAGAGCCAAGCAGATGGGATCTGTTAGCCACTGCTGACTCCAACAATAGACCCGAAAAGGAAAGCTCCTCTGTGTTTCCAGAGCGCATGAGACAGTGCACTGGCACTGCAGTGTGTCTACGGGAGTTTTGAAGGAAGAGAATCAGGCCATCTGAGAACAGGAAATATCATCAGTCCTGCTCAGTTCATGGCCCGCTATGCCTGAGGCTGCTGAGCTGTTAATTTTGGTAATCTTTCTTCTTTGTTCTGCCTTGTACTAGGCACCTGCTTAAAAATTCATTTCCAAAAAACATTTTCATTTGTTCACCCATTTATTCTTTCTCGAATATTTATCGAGTGATCAACTGATACCAGATAAATATACTAGATTTGAGGGACAAAGCCTATCAATAAAACTCAGCTCTACCCCAAAGACATGAAGATATGGTAGAGGAAACAAACACATAAAAAGACAAACAACAAGAAAAAAAAGAAACAGTTTTAAAAATGCAGTCAGTACTCCAAACCAGAAATGCCCTAGAAACCCTGACTTCACCCTGATGCCCCGGGGTTTTGTGCTATTTCTTCCATAACAATGGTTCAGGGTGAGTCTGGGGGGTTACAAGTCAGTATGGGAAGTTCAGCGGAATGCCTTGCATTTCCCTGATTACCGCCTGGATAAAAAGTTGCTTCCCTATTTGTATATTTCATTTATATCACAACAAAAAGTTTGTGAAAGCTGAACTATGTCATAATCACAAATATAAGTCAACATAACCAGATGATGTACAACACTGTGCTACTTTGCAGGGGGCGATCCTGGCTAAAACATCATCTGAATCAAAGGACGATGACATTTCTCACTTGAGGGGATGGGACAGCTGGGAGTGAGGACTTGGTGGATGCAGATGAAAGGGAAGACAACAAGGGCCGTGTGCATCCGTGTCGTGGGGGAGGCTGGGCATGGGCTTAGCTCCTGAGGGGACAATTAAGCTCTAAGGATGAGGAAAACATTTCCAAGTTATTCTTAAGAAGTCATAAGGAATTATGTCTTTTGTTGATTAGGGTTCCGCAACCCCTAGGCCACAAATTGGTATGGTCCTGACTTTGGAGGGACCCAGCCCCTCGGAGAGGTCGACTTTGCTCTGAGCTCCCCTCCTGCCATGGCTCCGATTTCAAAGCTATCCTCCAACAACCTACTGCGGGGGCAAGTATATTCCAACTCTTTGGGAGACTGAATGGTCTCCAACTAAACTCATCCCTGGTATCAAAAAGCTGAAGATTACTGCATGGCTGTTCAATGACTGACTGATCCTTAAATATGAATCATTACAGACTTTAGGCTACAGATCTGCTTACCTGTCTACAAGCCAGAAAGTCCTTGTAAATAATGTGCCTGCTAACTGTGAAAACTGGTTTGAAAGGGAAAATGTCTATAACCCATGTTCTGAAAAAGGCGTTTATATGTTTAGATTTATAGTCTCATGAGAAATTAATTTTAAAACACACTGTAAATATTAGTTCAGTGGCCACAGACTAGGATAAAGAACGACTGAGTCAGGATGCTTAAGTCGGGGGTCCAATAGCGCGGATGTTCCTTACATTTATTTATTTATTTAGTGCTGGAGATCAAACTCAGAGCCTTAACATTAAGTTACTCAGTCTGTTTCCAGTACGACAGTAATAGCAGCATATCACTTCATTTTTTAGTGTACCTGCAGAGTTATTATTTTCAACCATACAAGCTGATAGGTGACCATATACAGTGCTTGTTTCCATCATCAGACTTCGTAAAGGAAGGAAAAAAAATCTCTGGACTATTAACCTATGTACCTCATGTTCTTAGAGCAGTTCCTGGCATTCTGCTAAGAAATGTTTTGTTCACTTAAAATTAGAGGTGTTGGGGGTGGGCGTGTGTCAATTTTGCACAAAGTTCTTTTCAATTCATCAAGTGAAAGTTCACCGGGAACAGATGCACACATGGAGTGAGTATCTCCCATCAGGCATCTCTGGAGTCAGGTTGCCTGGATTTGAGCCCCAGCTCTGCCGTTCACCAGCTGCGTGATTTCAGGCAAACCTTCAGAAGCTCCTTATCCTCTTAATAGAACCAAATGGACCCTGTTGCATGAGGATAAAATGTCTGATACAAGCAAAGCTCTTGGTTCAGTGACTGAATCATGACAGATGTCCTTAAATGCTTAATATTAGCACTGGCAGAAAGAATTAATCTTCAATTTATGAATGGCCAAAGAAACGTCTGTACGACCCTGTAAATAAAAGTATAGAGAAAAGTGATCTCCAGTCTAATCCAAAAGATCATATTCTGTCCTTGTTTTCTGAGCACAATTTCTGAAAAAGAGACCATGGCAATGGGAAGAAAAAAGGGATTAAAGCACTCTTCAAGGAATCATTTACTTTTTCCTTCATTGTTGCAGTTTCCCCTGCTTTCCAACTCTGCCTCTAAGTTCAGCTAAAACCCCAGGCCTCCTCCAATCTTTTGATCAACTCTAAGTTTAATCCTTTCCATTTTAGCTGTATTTGCTTTCCAAAAAGACTGTTGAATTATAGAAAACAACTAAATCTTCACTAAGCATGAGTGCATTCAATTCGTGTTTCTTTTCTTGTTATATTTCAGGGAATCCTTAAAACAAAATACCTTTTTCAATTTCTGAGAAAATAAAAAAGTAATATCATGAACAAAAGTTCTCTATTAAAAAATTGACTGTTAATAAGCTTGATTGAATTTTTCTACATGTATTAAAATCAAAACTTTACATCGTGCCCCATAAGGATATGTACAAATATTATTTGTCCATTAAAAATAAATGATGTGGAGATAAAAAAAATCTCCATGCATAGAAACTATCATGCCCTGGTTTTGTATGTAAAACAGTGTGATTATCTTATACTTTTTTTAAAAAAGAAACTAGCTTTTCACAATGAAGAAATAAAGTACTTTAGAAACTATTTCCTGACAAGAGCCTTTTACATAAATAAATATATTGCCCTTTTCCTGTCTCTCTGCACCACAGTTAAACAATGGACACTTAGAAGGGAAATGATGTCAATACCCTATTGATAAAAATCAAACCATGCTGGAGGAAACACAGTGAAACACAATGGGAAAAAAATATAACACAACTTTCTAGATTCTGTAGTTTGTCATGGCAACTCTATGAATGGCATGTGATTTTTGTAAAGCATTTTATTATACCTCCATGCTAATTTGAGTTGACTATGTGTGCACAGCTTTATTGTTCATATTTTTCAACAAACAAATAGAAATTCCAAAGGAAAAGAAAAAAAATTGTCCTTGGCAAATAGAATGAATGCAGCTTTGAATAAATGTAGCTTTTTTGTGATCACATTTTGAAATTTAACTGGTAAATCAGTGCCTTTCACTGCTCTGCACCCTGGGAAAGGCTGTTTTAGCAGAGTTTACAGACAATTGCAGAAAATATCTTGAAGACTATTTATCACTTTAATGATACTGAATGATTGCTTGGCAGAGCATTCAGACTATGGATAAAAAGATAGTATAAAATACATGAAGAGAGATCTCAAGTGTGCCTGTGGCAAATTTGCAGTGTTAGAACTTGATGTGGTAGAAATTAATCTTAGTCTCAAAAAACTGGCTTCTCCCCTGGATGTTTTTAGCTAATGCTGAAGAACACTATATCTAGATGACCTATTTTGCCACTTTGAAAAACCAAAGTCAAATCTCTTTTTAGTCTTTAAGTTAATGCCTTGAATCGGCCCCAAAATAACTACTCTTTAGCAAACTGTTTTGAAGAATAAACTACTGCAAAGGGAAGGCTTTATTTATTTTACCACCTGTGTTTCTTACCTTATTTTTAACCAGGCACAGTTATTAGAGGAAGCTTCTATTGTGCTTGAATTGAAATACTTAAAGCTTTTCATATAAATATTACAACAAAATAGATCTGATTCTAGAGATACTATAACAAAGCAGATCTAATTTCAATGGCCATTTTTGTCTTTTGGGTAAGATAAGCATGTCCTAATCTTTCAAGCTGGATTGTAAAAGGAGAGACCTGATGTTGTTTAAAGTAAGTGGTACCATCTAATCAAGAGACCTATGGTATCATGGCTCAGTTACTGTAAGCCCAGATCAAGAGCTGTGAATGGATTTTATGCTGGAAATCTAGCCTTTATTGCCAAAGATAGCAGACATTATTATTTTAATCCAAGACCGGAAGCGTGGAAGACTTAGTTCCTACCCAAATTTAGGAACTCAAAGAGGGGATAAAAGTACAAAGAGTGCTTAGACTCAAAGCTTCATGTGCTGCTTTAACCAGGTCTGCTTTAACCAGATCTTTCTTTACTCTATTTGTGTGAGGCTGCAATGAATCCTAAAGCCCAATTCTTAAGAAAAAATAGAATGGAATATTGGTCCTTGAAATAACCTTAATGATAGGTCAGTTGGCTTGTTACCCTCAGTAGCTGAAGAAATCAGGAAACAAAGTAATAATGGGAGTAGTAATAATGCATGTTATGGTAACTTATTCTATGCCACTAGTGAAGCACATTTAGTTCATTTGCATAATGAATAAGTGTCCACACAAATATTGAGTTGTTGAAAAAGTTGTAATATTTTTATTTTGTTGTTTTTCAAAGGTTTTATGTATATACATGTATATGTGTGTGTATAAAGAGCAAAGATCAATCAGTGACATGTGACTCATTTTGTTCCATGACCTTTTGCCTCCATCTTTCAGTGAACTTTCCAATTCCTTTATCACAGAAGGGCTTGTCTTTAATTGGCAAAAAGCTGAACAAGGTGCTGATTTTCATTCTTGTCTGAAGTGAACATTATATCAAGAAAACATTTTTGAAGAAAATGAAACAAGTGGTAGTCTGAAGGTGCAAGTTGAGACAAGTATCGTGGGTGTGGAAACACGTCCCATCTGAGCTCCAATAATTCTTGATAGGTAATAATATTTCTATGTCACCTTGCATTGTCATAACTCCTTGACAATTAGCTAGTTCTAGTTGTTTCTGGATGATGAATTCATTCAAACTGTCCAATTGCTGACAGTATATTTAAATTGATTGTTTGATCCCTTGGTAGGAGTCCAAAGAGCCCAACATCCCACCACACTGAGAGCATAGCCTTCCGCTAATGAATGTCTGCTTTTGATGAGATGAATGATCACATTGGAACCAAGAATGTTTGCACACCACATTGTTGTAAACAATTCACTTTACATTACCAGTTACAAATTGCTTCAAAAATATTATTTTATGTATACTTAATGAGTATGGCACAGAGGTTTATATGTGCTTTCATATGAACTTAGAGTTCATGAAAACCAAATATTAAGCTTTCTTATATATCCCACTTTTCTCAGATGGTCATGAACACTTGCATGATGGATACTCAATGTTTCTACAATCTTTCATGTTGTGTGACATGTATTTGAATCAATGAATGACTTTATTTTTTCATCATTGACCTCAATGGGCCTTCCCAACTGAGGAATGTCAATGAGGTCAAAATGACTTGCAAAGAATTTCATGGACCAACACTGGCACTGATATTTTTGTAGAACATTGTCACTACACACAACTTTTCATAAGCTTGACATGTACTCTTCCCTGTGTTAAAGTGAAACAGTAACATTTGGCAAAAATACAAAATTTGACTTTCAACTGATAAAATCTCCAAAACTTTCAACTTGTAAAATCTCCAAAACTCAACCAAATTACTCATTTAGTTTTTAGAATGAAGCTACACTTTCAACTATCAAATGACATAGCAATAACATAGTTTTTAATTGCACTAATACTTCCAAAAAGAACTAGTGCCATTTGTTGCAAAAATGCAGTATGACTTTTCTGACAATCCAATGGGGTAAAAAAGCAAGGCTTAAGCCATGTCACCATTTGAATGAATTCGATGTCCTATTGAACTAGCTTTCTTTGTTTCTTTTACATTTCTGCTAAGACCTTATATAATTATTTAATTACAGTCACATATAAAGTCTGTATGGTTTGGGGTAATTGAACTCAGGGTCTCTCTTAACCACTGAACCATGCCTCCAACCCCTTTGTTCTGGTTTTTAAATTTCCGATCAGAAAATAAAACTTATCTCACACCAAAAAATTTGAAGAGAGGAAGAAAAGCTCATAAAAAACATCCAAGGCAAGTGCTCAGGGAAAAAAACAACGTTCGCTACAATGGAGTACAGTCTTTATTTTCTAGGGATAAATGTTTGTTTAATCAATTTTGATTATTCATAAGGAATTAACTATCATGTTCCTATTATAGCAAGGAAACAGTCCTGAGATTCTTAAAACAAATTTACTGCATCTAAATTTCCAAAAGACTATCTTATTTATACCTGGAGATTGTGAAATTGAGGAGAGAGATATTGAGCATAATTTCAACCAGAATATTTTGTTTTTCCTCCAAGCTACTTAGAAATAGCTCTTGAGTTACATAAAATTTAGCCTAAAATTCATACCATAGAAACCTGAAAACATCTACAAGTGTCATAGTTTGGTTGCTAAACTGCAACAGGAAGAATGAGCAAGAAGGAGAGAGGAAGGAGGAAATCATGTGTCCCCACAGCTCAAGAGTCTGTTGGGAACTGGAGTCTGATACTGGCCAGCTCTGTGATCATGAACCACAGCCTGCACCTATGTTTGTGGACGAGAGGCAGTGATCTCTCTTTGTTGTGAGTACTGATTACTGTAATACATACAAATTGCCTAATATGGTGCCACATTGCCTATACTGTAGAAAGTCCGAAGTAAATTTCACTTTCTGCTGCTTTGGTCTGCTATGAAGATTCTGAGGGGCAACAATCCCACATGTGTGTGAACACAGCAAGGGCAAACTCAGCATCACTCGGAGTGCTCACTTGTTTTCAGATACTTAAGGCATTTTGTAATTTTCTGGTAGTCACATGAACTAGGGAAAACAAACTTCTTTCAAATTGAGTAAACATTCTAACTTTAAAAACACCATGATCAATGAGAGAGTAAGAAAGAGAGGAGAAAGAGATTACCTTAAATGCAAGGATATACAAGAAGCTGGTGACATTATCTCCTAGAAAGAGAAATGAGTGATGAGAGATAACAGCAGGGATCGACTTAGTTTTCACTTCATTGCCTTTTGTGTCTTAATGTGGCACTACTCATGTGTGCATATTTTTATTATAATTACTTTAATTGGTACTTTTAAATAAACAACACTGAAGAGAAATATTTTATTATATTAGCACGATGTATTCCAAATGATTAGGTCTGCTACTGTTTTGGAAAAACATGTAGATTTAGGGAATTGGTTGATTAGAAATATTTACAGACATGCTTTTTTAACATATGAAATTATTCCTATGTGTTCAAGTACTCTAAACCGGTTTTGAAATGTATACTTAGAAAGTGAAAGAGCACTTGCCTAGCATGAGTGAGGCCCTGGATCAGGCCACAGATACACACACACACTCACACACACACACACACACACTTATGAGAGAAAGAATTATCATTAAGAGCAGTTATGAAATGATATTTCAAATGAATACTAAATATTAAAAACAGAACTTGATGTGGAATTTTCTAGGGCTTTGTTGGGTCAGAAGTACTTTAAAGAAGTCCTAGTAAGATGTGAGACAGTCTGTGCTCTAAACAACCACTCTAAGATGTAATACAGTAAGTTTTGTAAGTATGGAACATTAATAGATCCTTCATCTCTCAGAAGAGGTAAAAACTTCTCTGAATGTGAAGAAATTTGAGAAAGTGTCTTTGGAGAAGTTTGTTACGTGAGATGATGTGTATGAGGTGTCAGTGGGTGAATGAAGGACTCTCCTGCTTTAGCTATAGGAACAGTTGAGTGAAGAGGTAGAGATTGGACAGTTGAGTGTGTTTAGAAGGATAAAGTCCTGGGATGGAAGGAAAGGGGCAGTACAGTGAGAGAGACCTCATGTGGGAAAGAGCCCACCTACATCAGGATTTGTGACTCAGGTTAGGGACTTTGAGCATTTTCCTTGCAAGTAATAGAAACATTTAAAACTTTTCAACCAAGCTAATTTGTTCCCTTAAGTGTGTGCTCGGTTAAAGGATGGATTGTTGTGAGAAACAGCTCAGAACAAAATGAGGCGGGGAGCTGTCGGGACGGTACCTGATGTGAAAACCTCTCATCGCTACGCCAAAAGCAGCAAAAGATGTACTCTCTGGTGACACACAGCCCACTTCTTTTCTTTTTTATTACACTTTTTGAATTGGGATTTTTTTCACATCCTGAAGAGAAACACGTCTGGCATTATTCACAATTACCTTAGAGGTGATTCAAAATCAATTGGCTCCATTAAGTGGAACATACCCAGAATGGTGCTGGAGGTTACGGCCTTGTGACCCAGTAAAAGCATACCAGTTGAGATGTTGTTCTTTATGAGTTCAGGAGATTTCATCTTCAATATGCACGCTGACTTTTTTTAGCAATTAAAGATGATTTGTCCTTTAAAATTGGGTTTTGTATAAGAAGACACTGCACAGAATTTTTTAAGGGATAATTTCCTAAAACAGAGTTTTAGTGGTACAATAGCCCATACTTCTTCAAACAGATAGAAAGATAGCTAGATAGAAGATAAAAGGCCTTGCTCCAATCTGGAACCTCGGGGCTACTTTTGGAATGATTTGAAAGAACTGTAACAGTTCCTATGCGTGTACCTGGATCACATTCTTTAAAAACACCTTTGTGATTGAGGGAAGACAAAGCAGAGACCTTCGTTGCGGATTTGTCCATGGCGCCAAGCATCACAGGCGTTTTTCAACGGGCCTTGCAAGGTTTAGTATTTGCCTTAATGAGGAAGATACCTACGCGTTTAATGGGCACGTTTCAAGCTACTGGAGCAGGGCTAGAGTAAATGACCCCACTTACTTGGAGAAATCAAATTAATAGCATCACAGATGCTGCACAACGCAGCATGCGATTGCAAATGAGGTGAGGGAAACAGCAGAAGGGAGATCTGCTCCCCCGGAAGTTGCATCTTTAGGTGTAGTTGCACTCTGCTTACTACCGGCCGTCGTATCAATGTGCACTTACCAAAGAAGAAAATCACTTTTATAACAGGACATCCATAAGAATATTAATCTTATTTACCTGGAAATAGGTTGCATTGTTGGTGGAACCTAACCAATGTGCAACAATGTGGTTTTTCTAGTTTTCAAAAGAGCTTTGTATTTGAGTTCTGATTTAGACTACTTGGTTAGGGGAGGAAATTTCTATAAATGTCTCTACAAAACCTGAGTATGCTGTCCATACAGGCAATGGAAAAAAAGTCTAAGATCTCTTAAAAGAGTAAGGTGGTGCCAGAGGGTTCCAGAAAAGAAATAGGGATAAAATAGCACAACTCTGAAGAGCTTAAAGTACTTTAGGACCTTGTAAGAAAGTATCAGGTTTTATGTCAGTTGGTTGTTCTAAAGGACACAAATCTTCTGGAGGAGTGGAGAAATTAGGAAAAGCAAACTGTCCCAAAAGACCCACAGGAAGGTTCGGGCAAAACTGAGAAAGTAGAGTTGGTTTCTGAGAAGATTTACACAATGAGGATGTTTCTCTTTTGGGTAAAGTCACCTAGGGCAGAAAGCTATAAACATTTTTAAATCTGGGCAGAATGAGCTCAGATTAGAATTCCTGCGGAGGCAATTTGAGGACTTGTCTCTGATCAGCCCTGCATGATACTTAAAAATTTGTCCCAGATCGACGCAGAGTCCTGTAAGGGCTATTTCCGGTGTATGGGGAGGTAAAACACGGAAGTACCAGTATTTGGAGACTGCCCCGAGCCTGTGAGGGACTTCGAATTTAAGAAAGCACTTGGACTAAATTAGAGAAAGATTTAAATTTGCAATGGCTATTAAAAATTAAGGCTCATTAAAAGTTTTTACTTCTTTGAAATATGTCAGTATTAGCATTTATAACTTATAAGTAACACAAGTAATGTTTCAAATGATACCTGTTATGTTTTGTTATTCAAACAAAAATAAAAGATATGAGAGAAAAATAGAAATAAGTCTGTGGCCAAGAGCATATACATACATATTCAATATTCCCTCTCGTGCAATGACCCCATTGCACCTACAGAGCTTATGCAAAATGTTACTTAGTCTAATAAGCTCCTATTTATGAGGGGACCTCGGAAAAATAATTTATTCTACACAAGTGTAAGAAGTAGTAATTATAGCTATTCCACTTTTCTGAAGCCTAGCACATTCAAATTTGGTCACTTCAAATGTTGTGCTAAGTTGTAACTTAAATTTCAGAGTGTTGTGTTGGAGGGATTATTCCTTACATTGAGGATAAATATCTTTTCTGTAATAATGCAATGTTCTAAAGATATGTCACGTATACGAATAATAATACTTTACTTTTCTTCCCAGTACTTCGTTTTGGTGGTAGGTACCTAACCCTCCAGTCTCCCTGTCATGAACAGAGCAAGGCTCCTGTGTGATTACCAGACCACAGAGAAATGGGATGCCAATCCCAACTTAAAATGGATGAAATTTTCAGTATATTATTCGTGATCAGCACGTATCTCGTTTCCCTCACTTAGCAAGACGTATAACCTCACAGAACACAGGGAAGGAAGAGGAGGCAACTACATCCGGTGCCATCGTTTAATGGGAGGAAAAACTGAATCTACAAATTTCAAAACTATTTACTTGGATTGCGGTTGCCAGGCTGTGAGGACACCACATGGGACTGCCAGATAAAGAGCGACTGCTTATACGTTCCCCGTCTTGCTGGTCAGTGTTCTCCAATCAAAGTGAGAGAAAAAGGAAAATTTTAAACAAACCTTCATTTTTAGTAACCTAATTTAATTAGAAATAGACATGCAGTAGAGTTAGAAAAAAATGCAGTCTAAGGCAAGTAAGTTGAATTTTTTTGTTGTTTTTATCACACAGGGTCAAATTCAGGTTTTGTGTCATAGAAGCTTTCAAAGAAAATAATGTGAAGTGAAACATAATCATAATAAAGGTCATGTTTTTCCAAAGTCTGAGGATATGAGAATACAGCAAGCATCAAAAAATCCAGAAGAACAGGACAATCGGAACAGTTTATTGTCCCTCTCTGTGACTGCGTTTTCTGTGCACTCTTACGCAGTCGCAATGTATTTGTAAGATTGTCTATGAAGAGAAGGGGAAATAGATCAGGCTTTGCTCCAGCATAATTGAACGAGATTTTTTTTTAACTAGAAAAGTTTCTCTTAGCTCCTCACATCGTTATTAAGGATGTTGTAATAAGTTATACAGGATTGTCATCACACGTGTGCGGCATGACTTATCCATGCCTTTTGGGCTAACAGTATTTGGTTTGTGTGCAAGGACTTGGATTCAATTTCCCAGTGTTATGCCCAGATTGCGAACGTCCCAAAGACCGCAGGAGACCGATCACGCACGCAAAGGCAAGGAGTCTTTATTCGGGCTTACGCTCGGCCTCTCAGTCTGGACCAACATAGTGGACCCCTCCGAGAGCCTCGGGTCTCGGTGTAGCCGACTTTTATTAGTTACAAACAAAGGGAGGTGGGCTTTCAGCTTGGTGGTTACATGATTGGTGAGCAAACAGCAGGGGAACAGACTTGTTACATGGTGATTGGCTAACATTAAACAACTGCCTCTGGCCCCCAGACCCAATTCCCCATCTGCAGGAAAGTAGCCCTCACCGCAGGAATGTCAGCAACGTTTCTTAGGCAATGCGAGTTTTCTCCTGTTTCTGCCTGGTCATCCCGAGAGAGCAGAATTTCTGGCCTACTGATTTTAAGCTGGATTTGAGACCTGTCATGGAGTTCGTTTAGCCTGGGTCTTTCACCAGCTCTACATTAAAAAAAAAAAAAAAGAAAAGAAAAAAAAGAATTAGCTGGGAGAGATTGTGCACCCCTATAATTCCGGTCCTTAGGAGGCTGAGGTAGGAGGACTGCCATAAGTTTGCAACAAGCTTCGGCTACATGGAGAGTTCAGGACCAGCATGAACTACAGAATGAAACCCTGTCTCAAAAATAAACAACCCAAACCATCCAACTAACCTAATAAATGTCTTTCATGTAAGACCTTACAATATTTAGGGCATGTTAAGATTTCTTATGCAATGACTGTTTCCAGTTGTTCACAAGCCGATGGAGTTACGGATGTATGTAAAACTTAGGTATTAAAATGGGTTAAAATTAAGATGCAGCCTGATCATTTTGTTTTGTGATAAATGATGATATGAGTTGAGCTTAGCAATGTATATAGTAGCACTGCTATGTAGTTGAATAGTAATGCTGGTAATGTTAACATTTTTAAATGGACAGTGTCTTGGTTACTTTTTCATTGCTGGAAAAGCACACCTGACATCCGCAATTTAAGGGAGAAAAGATTTACTCTAGTTTACAGTTTCAGAAAGTCGCAGTTCATACATGAGCAGCTGGCATGGTGGAAACACACAGTGGATGTGACAGCTGGAGAAAAAGCTTCTCACCGCATGGCACATGGAAGCCAAGTCCCAGAGAAAAGGCAACTATCCTTCCAATATCCTTCCAGGTAGCCCGCCCCTTCTGGGTCAAGCCCTACTGTTCTGCCCTCTTCGACCAGGCCCCACCTCTGCGAGCACATGGTATCAATCCACAACATCCAAATACATGAGGATTTGGGGGGCACACTACACAAACAAACAATAAAAAAAATTTAAAGAAGCTTAGTGGTTTTTAATGTAAGGATAACTGTCCAAATCTATAGTGTCCTTAAGGGCATTACCTACATCTAAGGTCGAAGGGCAAATGGTCACCTAACTAATGAAATGTTTAAATACTTGACTAGAACAAAAAGAAATATGTGCACGTATTTATATTAAAAGGAAATTCTGAGATAGTTTTTAAAAATGTAGAAACTATTAGCTGCTGATCAAGGCAGGCCCCCTCAGGGGAAAATTCATTTTAATGCCCCTTCAAAGTTGTTATTTCCCTTTGTTTCAGCTGAAACTCTTTGGAGAAATTTATTAAGAACCAGCCCAGGCCAGAGTCACATGCACTCATTCTTTTAGGTGAGATAGAATAAATTGAGTTAGTATAATATTAAACTAAGGGTGCCAGAAATTTTCTTAACAGTCATATTTATTTTCTGAACATTGCTCTATGACTTTGAGCTGAGCAGGCTCACAAGTGTGTCTGCCTTTTTTTTTTTTTTTTTTTTTTTTTTTTTTTTTTTTTTTTTTTTTTTTGCTATGACCCAGAACTGAGCATGCTCCGAAGTGTCCCGACCGCCACGTGTGGATACATACAGGCTCCCTCAATGATATCCCCATGCTTCTTTTGTTTGAGTTCCAAGCCCATTGCTTTCTAAGTAACTCCAGGCCTGTCCACTTCACCATTCACTGTATCAACCATGCTCATTGGCTTCACACTTACGAGAATCTACTGCACTGAGCTGCTGACCCTTCAAAGGGCTGCAGGTAGAAGCAATGTTGTTAAAAGACCTCTGAAAGGATGACACATGCTAGGTGGCATGTGGGTGAAATGTTCTTTTTTGCTGCCGTTTGTTAAGTAAAATCTTCCATTAGATGGAAAATATACAGTGTTTGATTACATGGTGGCCTGAAAATCAGTACTGCAAAGGGTTTTGTTCCATGTTCTATGTGACACAAGTACCAGCATTAAAAAATGAATCAGGTGGGTTTTTTTTCAAAGTAACCTATTCATTTTATACTAATACATGTGCTAGTATCTGAAAGGTCCTAATTAGCTGCCACACTCTGACTAAATTCATTTTCTTTTGCCTTGTTGCTCATTAAAGGAGTAGAGAACAAGACAGTTAAATACTAATTGCTTAATTTTCTCAGTGATAATTTTCTTATTTTGGGTTATTCCCCTCAAAAGCTCTCTTGTTATCTTTGCGCCACCATACATACATTAAGTGCTCCAGTGTGGAGATGCCTGTTAGTGCAGAGACAATGCCAGCTTTGAGGTCACCCAGTCAAGCCTTCAATGCACCAGCCTGTATCCGAGTCATCTTACATATCCAAGGTTCTGTTTCTGTGCCAGCTGAATGATTCTGGCAAGACTGCGTGTGTAATGTAGGGCTTTCTACACAGTAAGTGTCAAAAATGAGTGAATTAATATTTATGTATTATCTTTCTCTTAATGTATGATAAATACCAGTCATCTAGAATACACTGATGTGCCCAGGCATGCCTTTTCCGTGACATGGAAGTGAAGTTTACACATTGTAGCTCGAAATGTATTGTGCGATCTGTCACATGTTTGTCTTATACAAATTCAATGCAATGTCATTTTCAGCACATGAAAGTAAAGTGATGAAGCAAAACTCTTCCTCCCCTCTATTCTTAACCCTTCTCTTTCTATCTCAATCATCATTTTTTTAAGAAGCAAGAAAAGTGAACAGCGAAGAAAACATCAGAAATACAACAAAGTCCTCCAGTGAAGAAATCAGTCAGGGCCTTTCACTGTATTTTATTTGCCCAACTCTGAACTTACAAGGACCAGGAACACCTTACTCTCAGCTTATTCTGCCAGTCATTGCTGGGGAAACAAAATGAGGGGGAAAAGAAAAACAGGAAATCGGCTTGCTGTCACCGCTTAGATCGTCTTTCACGCCACGTGTTTACAAACATGCTGTATCCCCTTAACAAAGCAGCAACTTCAAGGCCTGCCTTTGTGTGTGAAACCAACCGCTGGGGTGACAAGCAGGGCCATCAGGTCTCAAGGGACTAGCAGCAGGGGTGCAGAGCCAACTCCTGCTTTTGGTCAGAAGGCTTCATTCTCTGGGCCCTGAAATACATACTTTTAATGGAAATAGATACTCAAGACTAAAACTCCTTGTAGACAGGAAATCTTGCTCCAGTGGCTGTAATCTGAACCAGAAATACTGAAATTTACTGTTAGTATTTTTGTATCCCCAGGTCCCGCTGTGGTGCACTGGGGGATTTAGTGCCAGAAGTCAATATGCTAATATAGGAGAGCTTTGGTGAATGTCTAATAACCCTGTGACCACAACAATAGCCAATTCCTCCCACAACCTGGGAGAATCAGTACTATGAGGGGCTGAGATACTTTCTTCTCTTAGATTTCTCTAATTCGGTGGAGAAGCAGAGGCCCAGCAACATACTTGGATCGACCTTCTGCGACTCAGCGAGGGTCCTTTGTAGTACAGAACATTAATTAAATACTTAGTAGAAGGCTCGATTTAGGTGCTCCTAGGAGGGCCAACAAGCGCTTTTCCCTTCAATCTCTTGCACCCCCCACCGAGGTAACTTCTGTGCCTCTCCGGGTCCTAATCCTCAGCAGTTGTGAGCTTCCCTGGAGCCGGGGCAGCTCAGAGGATTAGCACTTCAGTCATCCTAAAGCTCACCTAACCTAACACGCTGCATTTCTAATATTCCCAGAGGGGTTTCTGATGTCTGCTGTAGATTCAGGGTAGAGGTGAAGATCTCTACTCTTCAATATCAAGGTGAAGAAGCGGGGGAGGGGCAAAGGCAGCCTGGGAGGGATACTCCACAAACAATAACATTATAGAAATGCCACGTATTCTCTTGCTGCCCTCCAGTTGCTCAATTCTTTGGCCAAAGACTTTAAGCCCCGAACATGAACTGAACACATGAAGTGTGATTGGAATATACAGCAAATTTAAAGAAAATTATTATAATAAAAGGCACACTGTCATTAATTCCGCTCAAATACTCCTCCTAATTTTCAATTCACTTGTCATTCTTCCCATTTTGTGAAGCAATCTGGAAATTTGTTTCAGTGAGTGTCTCTATGGGTTGTGATTAAAAATATATAGTAGATATTGATGGTCAGTGCCACTCAGTGGAAACATGGGCTCTTACAAACTTCAGTGTGTCTTTGCACACCTTATTCACCAGATCTGCCACCTGCAACCTCTGATTGTCCTGATGTCAAAATAATCATAGAAAGAAATGTTTTGAATTGACTCAGGACATCATAAGAAGAAGTTTATTCTAGTTCTATGTATTTGCACACTTAGAAATTTAAATTTCTCACTCAATAACAACTTATTGGGTATGAATTTACCAGCTTTTAAAATTGAAAAATTCTAAATCAACCTCGTGTTTGTGTGTATTTGGGTGGCATTTACCAAACAAAAAGGAGATTAAGAGCCCAGAAATGAATATTCTTTCTCATCATTCTTATCTGACTGAGTAAGCATAAAAGGTTGACTTTGAACTTTAGTAAAATTGAGTCAGGCAAAATATTGATTACGGTAAAATTAAACAGCTGCATAAAACTCATAGGTACCTTTGCAGGAAAATATGACTCTTCCTGAGGGGAAAAATATCAAGAGATAAGTTAGCTCCACAGACTCTTGGCAAATCAATCTCAGAATTTCCCTTGTATCAGGAAGCAGGTGCCTCAGACTTGCTTTTCTTGAAATGAAAAGCAAAAATCTAACAGAGAGCCATAAAACTATAAAAATCAGAAATACAGGAGGAGTTCACTAAACTTTCCCTGTGTTCTCCCCATTTGTTAATAGAAATTGCACACAGATCAACTACAAGAAAAAAATACCATTTTTGCTTTCCAATGTTTAGTTAAAATGTTTTTTGTTCCATTAGTCATGTTGACAAGATTCTTCCAAAGAGAAATGAAAGATTACACGTTTAGTACAGAAGTTGGATTTTTAGATTGAAAAATCTTACATATTATATAACAGATGTTATGCTAGTATCTTTAAGAACAGAAAAAATGGACTTAAACAACTGTAGCTTTAAATTGAGATTGAGAAATCTCTATTCTCCTTTCATGCTTATATTTTGCATTTTGACATTTCTTGAATAGAAGCCTGAGGGGTTTTTTGTTTGTTTTAGGTTGGATTCATATTTATTTCATGACTATTAAAAAAGGTAATATTCATTATAAATATTTTAAGTCCAGTAAGACTGAGACCAGGACTTGAACCTCCTGTGCATTCTTCATAGATTCGGGTACCCACTAATCCAGCTGTCCACATTTGATGAATGAAAGTGAGAAAATGAATAGAGTGTGGTGAAGTGTATCTGAAGACAAGACAATCGACTAGATTAACAACAATCAAAGATTGTTCCGATTAAGATTTCCTCAGTCACAATATTTAATCTTAGATATACCTGGTTAACTGAATCATATAACTGCTGTCAATCAAATATTACACATAGAGCTGAGAGAAATCAATTCTTTAGGAATGTAGAAACTATATAGAAACAATGTAATGCATCAGTTTTGCATATGTGACCCTTCCTGGGGTTGAAGATTTCTGTAAGTGGGTGTGAAAAAAGCAAATACAGCATCACTGTAGAATGTAGACTGAAGCTGCAAGGAAATAATTTATGAGATTAGGATAAATAGAATATGAGCTATTCTTTTTTATTCTTTTTTTCTTTTCCAAAGAAAATAGCTTGGGAAGATTATGAATAATAATTAACCATTGATGCAAAAAATTTTAAAGGATGCACTCTTCATAATTTTAATAACAATGAAAATGTTTTTTTCTCCTTGTTGTTGTTGGCTTGCAATTTAGCTGCAGATGTTACCATGAAAGTTTGGACTTCTATCAGCTCTTAGCCTACAGCATATGTCTTTTGTCCAATCCCTGGGACTTTGTTAAGGAAGACCAGCTGGAATAACTTCCGGAGATGGGTCTTTATGCTTTCCCAAGGTGAACGTGACTTTTTTGTTTTGGCGTAGAAAAAGTCTTTTGTAAGTCAACTTACCATCATAAAACTGCAACATAAATCTGCTTGAGTGTTCTCTCGGGGAGCAGTAGAACAAGCAGCATTAGGTTGACATGCTGTTTCTGCTAACTGCACCTGACTTTGACTGTCTCTAGCTCATATCCTATTTAGTTTATTGTTGGAGTCAAGTACATCCAAAAACACACTAGTAGTTGGCTGCTGCACAAACGAAATGGCTTCTATCTTCCTTGTGTTCTGTCGCCTCAATGGAAAAGGTTATTGTACTAGGATCGACCTCAGTGTTGAAACTGTAATTGGATATTCATTAAAGCAATGTAGCAAGACATGAAAAAATGATAAAAAACTATTTCAGGAAGGAAATTCTTATGTCTAGCTTCCCCGGTGGAGCGCTGGTCAATGGCCAATCCCGCTGAGGGTCTTTGTTACACCCCCTCTTATTTCTGCCACCTCACAGGACTGACAAAACAACAACAAAAAGCTGAATAGCCGAAACTACCTGACAATACTTTCCATTCAAATGTTAGGAGTAAAGCAAGAAGCTTGAGTTTATGACAAAAGATATAAATAGACATTTCTCAAAAGGTGTATAAATGCCAGTAGGTACACAAAAATGCTCAACATCACTAATCATCATGGGTGTGCAAACCAAAACCATAATGAGATATCATGAGATATCATGCTGAAAGACCAAAGCCAGGGAGACTCCATGACAGGCCTCAAACTCATCTTTCAAGTGGCAGGCCTGAAGTCTCAGGTTCCTGGAAAGGCCTGGGTTTCAGTTTCCCAGAGGCTAGATAGTGTGTCAAGTAGATACTTGTCTCTCCTTGCTTGGTTGTTGCAGCCTATCCACGAGCTCTAAGATTTGGAATCTACCTAGATGTCCATGTTGAATGAACAAATAAAAGAACTTCAGTACACACATGCAATGGAATATTGCTCTGTAATAGAAAGAATAAAATGTGTCATTTACAGCAACATGGATGTAACTGAAGGGCATTGCGTTAAGTGCAATGTTACATCACAAAAAGACAAGTACAATACATTTTCACATAATGTGGATGTTAAATAGTCAAACTTCTACCTACAGGGAGCAAAATAGTGGTCATGTGTGGTGAAGCTTGAGAAATGTATAGAATGTATAAGATGCATACAGGCAGGTTAAAGGCGTGCGAGGTGGCGGGCTCTAATGCACAGTGCAATAAGCCCTAGTGCAGAGTAGAGTAGTAGAATCACTATGGCTGATGATAATTAATTAATTGGCTCTTTCAAAATAGCTAGGAAAGAAGATTTTGGATGTTCCCAAGGAAAATAAATTATAAATGCTAGATGAGGTAGAGGCGACAGATTTTCCAATTGCTCTGATATACTCATATGCTGAAATGTCACACTGTAAATACTCATAAATATATACCACTACTATGACAGTCAAAAATACATCAACTTTTTAAAATTCTAGACTTTTCATTTGTTAGACATAGAAACAGGAATAAGGTTTTAAATATTAATATTTTCACTATTATAAAAAATAAGTATTTGAGGTACCTATTGCTACATGAAATTTTTTCCAAAGGAAATTTTATTTATTTCTATGATGAGAAGAAATAGTGAAAAATAAATTTGTGCATACTTATAAAATAGTATTTGATATTTTTACTTATATAACTGGCCTAATAAAGTATATTTTGCAATTTGAAATATTAGGGTCAGATTATTTATATGAATTAAATCAGTTAACTCTGGCCGTTTAAAATGTATTTCTGAAGTAGAAGATAATGAAAGGTAGCCTATAATTTTTCAGAAATATCATGGCTGTTAGAATTTTTTAAAACATTATTTAAATTATCTTCGTCTAGATTTAAACATTTGGCAGTTCTTCTCATTCTCAGAACTATCATTCTGAAAGTTTTCATTTTTTAAAAAAATACTGTATATAACATTTATACTTTTAAGTATAGAGATCTTTCATCTTCATCAACTCACATACGTTGCTATAATCATGGTGAAATACACAGGGGCACATTGTTATGGTTTCAATTTTGTTCCTCTGACAAAGATATCTAAAAATTCTAACCCTCAGTTCCTCAGAAAGTGACTTTAGTCACAACTAGGATCGTTAGAAAGGCACTTAATTTAGATGAGGGTCTACTTAATCCAATATGACCAGTGTCCCTATAATAGGAAGGTCAAATAAGAGTTAGGCATGGTGACGCACGCCTGTGATTTCAACTCTCTGAGAGGCTAAAGTAGGAAGACCATAAAGTCGAGCCAATCCTGGGCAACTTAGTGATTTAGATCTTGTTTCAAAATGAGAACAATTTTTTTTTTTTCAATCAGCTAACAATGCAAGTAGCACAGGGCCTCGGTTAGATTCAGTCCCCAGTACTGCCAACTTCTCCCCACCCCCCAAAGTATCCAACCAATAAAAAGGCCATATGAAGAAACAGTCATGAGAAGAAAGCCTTGTGCCAAAAAAGGTAGAGATGAGCGTTGTGTAGCTGCGGGCAAAGGAATGGCGAAGAGCGCCAGCAAACCTCCCGACCGGGGAGCAGAAAGGAAGTTTCCTCTACCGGCTTCCCTGTGAGCAGGGACCAGTTGACACCTTGATTTTAGGCTTCTAGATTCCACAATTAAGAGCCAATAAAGCTCTGTTGTTTTAAGATACTCAGTTTGTGGCAGATACTTTCATACGTCATTCGTAAAAAATGTTGGGACACCAGCTAACATTCACCTTACACCAACTAGGTATCGTGCGTACAGAATTCCCACAAGTTCGTAAGATATTCCCTCATATCGTGCATTTTACAATCATGAAATTGAGGGGGAAAAGAGAAAGAGCTAAATCAGTTGAGCCAAGGTGGCATGCCTAAGATGAAGCGGAATTTCATCGCAGTTGTTTTTGATTCCTCAGCCTCAGCACAGGAATCATTAGTCCAACTTTGAAGATAAGGAAATTGAGACTCAAGGAGATTGATAGGTCCCTCACTGAACCTTTTGAAGCCAAACGCGCTCATTTCCTCTGCTCCTTCTGTTGATCAGTGATTTGCATACTTTCTTACTCTTTCCCTAAGTAGACCCTACACTCCTCATTTACAGAATGCTTAAAATTCATAAATGATAAATATGATATAATTGTGATCCGTGGGGGCATTCAGAGAGAGGATGACAATTGCCGTTCATACATTAACTATATCAGCACTATTTTAGGGCCAGTCTTGAAGAGTAGGTAAATTTAATGTCTATTTTTGATGACACCAACAGTTTTACAATTACAAGATAACCATTATTTGTTCAGCACCCCATGGGTTGAATATTGTACCAGAAACCTACAAACATGATCTTTACGTTGGGTAAAAGTACTACGAGATAATTATTACTGTATTATATTTTTAACGTAAGAAAAACTTCAAAATTCCTGTTGTGTTTCTTCTCCTAGGTTAAGAAGTAGCAGTTACCAAACAAATATTCAAGTTGAGTCCAGACAGATTCTAAAACTCAGCTTCATTGCTTCACCAACCGCCTCCTCACTAGATGTGTTCTATATGTGCATTATTGATAGAATGAGGCATGCAATCAGGTTCCCTGGAGCAATGTGGAATTAATGGAATCCCCTAAGTATTTGCTGTTTAATACTAAGACACTGTGCAGGGCAATTTGTCGTATTCACTTTCTCATTGCTGCAGCAGAACATCCGACATCCACAATCTGCAGGAAGAAAGGCCTATGCTAGCTCAGAGTTTCAGGAGGACTCAATCCATTCATGGCAGAAGCCCGTGATGGATGCTTAGCTGGAGGAAAGCTGTTCACCGCACAGCAGGCAGGAAGCCAAGTGAGTAAGGAAGGGCGGAGCTAGCATGTACTCTTCTGAGCCTAGCCCCAGTGGTCTGCCCTTTCCAGGTCAAGCCCTAGAAATCCACCCCTTCTAACCAGGCCCACCTCTTATATGATTTCAGAGGTATTTCACAGCATCCAAATATGTGAGGCTTTTGGGAACATTCCACATCCAAACCATAACACAGTTGCTTAACTATGATAATTCATTCAGGAATTATCAGGTAGAAGCAATTATTAGAGGTCACTTTTACTAAAAGTGTTATGAAGGAAAATATGGTAAGTCATTTTTTTAATATTCTAGGGAATATTTTTATAATATTCTAGGATAACAAAAGCACTTGGAAGAAAATGTTGACAAACATCTTTTTATATGATTTAAATAAAATAGTATTTTATTCTCTTGAAAAACATCAATTTCACATAAAATGATCTTAGTTCTGCACAAGTGAAAATATATACCCTTATTTCTGGCCTTAGAAGCAATTTTTTTAATGCAAACAAAACTATTCTGTTTTCTTATTTATTTTTGAGATAAGGTGTCACTCTGTAGCCCAGGCTATTCTTGAACTCATTTTGTAGCCCAGGCTGGCCTTGGACTCACAGCAATCTTCCTGCCTCAGCCTCCAGATAGCTGGGATTACAGACATACACCAACACATCCGGCTTTATGTGGTGCTGGGGAATCAAACTCAGGGCCTTGCACTTGCAAGCTCTTTAATCACTGTGCCATTTCTCCAGCTGCAATGTAATAAAACTCTAAGGTACAAACTGTTTCTACCATGAATGTCCCAACAGCCACATCATACCCTCAGTCATTCTCCAATAAGGACCTCCATGTGGGAGGTTTCCCTTCATTGTGGATATACCTACATGTATATACCTACAAGGCATCTAATTGGATAGATTTTTTTTAATTTAATCTGTCTCTCTTTAAGAGCAGTTCCTGATTCAGGAATTACAGCTATGTGATTGGCTTAAATTCATCTTGATACTGGTATTTTTGAGCCAATGACTGTTGAGGAGATCTATACCTTGTTTGAAGAACAAAGTACACATCAGTTTCCAAATACAAAGGAATCTCTTAATCTACATTTTGCCCCTTTATAATCCTTTGTTATACAAATTCAAGACTACGCGATGACTGCAGTATTCTTCTGATCATCCCATCTAATGGAGAAGATTTAATGACCCTGAGACAAAGGGCAGAAATTCGTAAGACTCCTAGTGACGAGGAACACTCCCTTTTAGGGAAATGGGAAGGTCGAGGTGCTGGAAACTAAACTGTGCGAAGCTTTTCTAACATATCATTTTAAGGAAAGAGTAATTAGAAACTTACAATTCAAAATTACTTCTTAAAGCTTTCTATACTAGCATATATCTGGGAAATTAGTGGATGTGCTAAGAGAAACTCCTACCCCAGTTGAAAGATGACTGTATTAAAATACCATTCCATCAACATTTAGAGATTATGTATAACATTTTTGCAATCTATAAACACAGGGTCAAATCCCAGTTTCACTAATTTATTGTGAAAACCAAAGAATGTCAATTAACTTCTTTATTTCTAAATCTTCTCACTAGCAATATGTCATTAATAGTTTACATCTTTTTAAATTTTAATTAAGATGAGATGCAATTCATAGAAAATGCCTTTCTGTTCTTCTTAAGTGGAAAATACTACAAGATAATAATTGACATTATTAGCATTATAACGTTTACAAATCCTCTTTAGCTGACAGAAATAATAAGCAAATGAAGATGATATATGATGGATTCTCAGTCACATATCAGGCTGGATTGGTTTTCGTATTGAGAGATTGCCAGGTCATACAGTAGAGATTCACCAGAAAGAGAAATTAATCCATTCTAGCTCTTTTCATAGATAAAAATATTGTAGTGAAAACATTAAATCTCTTTTCTTATAGAATCATCAGCTGTACCAGTTGAAGACCTAACCAGAATGTTTGTGGCAGTCTCTATCAAAAGATAACCAAACGTACTAGCAGCTGCAAAATCGAATTGTTGGCTCATGAGTCTTTTTTGCTTTTTAAGTAAAAAACTCTAAGGCCAGGAGCCCAGTACTCTGGTAGGCTAAGGCAGAAGGATTGCAAGTTCAAGTCCAGAATCAAAAATCAAAATGGATTGGGAATGTAGCTCAGTGTGTAGGCTCTGAGTTGAAACCAAACTACCACACACAAAGAGAAAGTGAAAGAGAAAACCATACTGGAGTGTGTCCCTCGTGGCAATGGAAAATTTTCTCATGCAAAATATATTAATTAATGTGTACATAATAAAGTAAATGTACTTCTAACTGATTTTTCAGTTAGAAAAGTTGAAGGACACTGTTTCTAACCATATCTGCAAAAGGAAAGTAGGAAGAGCCACAGAGTATATAATACAACGTTTTGTTGCTCCACAACAGGTATCTTTGTGACTCTGACATCATTTTTAAAGTTTCCAAGAGCCTCAAGATTAAGCGAATTATGGTTGTGTAGATGTTAAAAATAAAACTTGTGAATAAGCGATGCTAGATCATTTGCAAAGTGTTTATGTTTCCAGTATCCCATTCCAATACCTGCCCACCCCCTTCCCCCAAAAAATGCTACAAGGGTACAGCATCCATCACATGCACAGGGAATGAATTCCAGAGGTAAGTGACTTATCTGGGGTCACGGACGACATCAATAATTGTTCCAGAAATAGAAGCCAGGCTGTTTTCCTTATTTTTTTCTCTTTCTCTCTTTATTTTTTTATTTCAGTATTATTATTATTATTATTATCATCATCATTATTATTGCTATCCTGGAGACAGAACCCATCTCATTCTTGTTTGTTTGTTCTTGCTTGTAGCTTTGTGGGGGGGGGGGGTCCCACTGAGTCACTGAGTTGTGGAGGCTGAGCTTCAGCGTGCCGTCTTTCTGTCTGAGCCTCCCCAAGGACCGGGAGTGCAGTCTGGGCCACCAGGCCTGCCTAAACCGAATCTTTTGACATTAAACGTGGAATTCTTCATGCCAATAGTTCTCCAGCATTGGTCACTTAAAGGTTTGTTTGAGGAGGTTGGCACACACAGAGAAAGCTGGGCACTTCATTTATGGTAGGGCCCAAAAAAGCGGACTTTGAAACGTTTCCCAGAAAGTTCATAAGCATGAGAAGTCCCAAGTTAAAAATGCTAGTCACTCAGTTGAAATGTGAAAAAGGTGAAGTTTTAAGGGATATAAAAGGAAGAAGAAAAGAAAAATAATCTGTATTTTCTTTCCCAATTTGAAGGACAAATGGGAACTTTTGGTCATTCATTAATTTTACACGATCTCTAAAAATGGGTGTCAAAACGTGAAAACATTAAAGTAACTGAGAGATTAGTCCCTGAGATGGTGACAGGTCCATCCTCTGCTGATTGCAATTCTTTTCTAAGCATGCTCCTGAGATAATGTAGACTGACTGTGGGTAACAAGAAAGTTAGTTTTAAGTACACCTCTAGAGACAGATCCCTACTTGAGAGGTCACCTTAGTTCTAGCGTGTGTGCTCTTCCGTACTCTCCGAGCAGAGCTACTGGGACAACCTGTGTGTTCATCAAACTGGATTGAAGCAGCAAATGTTCTTTGTCTCTCCTTTAAGTCTCTACAGCCAGGACTCTGTTAGCCTTTAATTGTATATCCCCGTGACGTTCCGTAATTTCAGAAATTGGGCAAGCATCAAAGGCTTATACTGGAATTCAGGCTTTTTAGCAGACTTTTCTTTGTTTTGATTACACAGTAGGAAGACCCACAGATGTCCAGCACTTGACTCACCTAAATATTGTTCTTTCTGAAATCCTACTAATGGAACTGTGCATTCACCTGTTAACCCCAAATCATTACAGATTCTAACAAATCATACACTTCAAGGATTCTCCTTTTCTTTTCAACAAGTTACAAGTTTCCATACTATAAGCGTGTGTTTATGTAAAACCATGGACTAAAGTTCTTATCTGGGTTAGTTGCCAATTAATTGATGCTTTTGCTCAAACTTCAGAATCATTGTACTTTAATTTTTAGATCTGAAAAGTGGTATGTTTACAAAAAATGAGATTTGAGAGTTCTCTTCCACTGTTAAAAACTCATCACCCTCAGATTTGGAATGAATGGTAATATTTTTGAAGATTACATTTGAATTTCTTAAATTTTGTTTTCTTAGTTTGTAGCCTATCTTGGTTACTTTCTCATCACTGTGACTCAATACCTAATAACCACAAATTTAGGGGAGGAAAGGTTCATTGTAGCTCACAGTGTCAGAAGGTCACAGTCCATTCACAGGAGGTTGGCTGGAAAATGACGGAAGCACATGGCAGGACTAGAGTGGGGACAGGGCCAGAGCCAGAGCTCCAGCGACAGAGATCCTCACAACATGGTGATACAGAGAGAGATTGGTAGGAATGGTGGAACCAGCACACACCCCTCAGGTCAAGTCCTAAGTATCTGCCCCTCTCCAGCCAGGCCCCACCTCCCAACCCTACACAGGATCCATAGGAACGTGAGGGTTTTCTGGGACATTCAGATCCAAGCCACAAAAGAACCTTAAGAAAATTTCATAAATGTATAGCAAGGAAGACAGATGGTTTGGTAGAGGAATGAATAGTTGGACCAACATGTGATTAAGCAAACACAGCAAAATATTAGCAGCAGGTGGTAGGCCTATCGGTACTCACTATAAAATGATTTAAATTTTTCTCTATATTTGGAAATATTCATGATAAACCATTTTTTAAATCTTATTGTAAAATCTTGTACATACATAAGATTAAATCCTCTGGATGCTACGGCTATGTGTATTTGTCCTTCTGTAAAATTGCATGCATGCTGTCTCTGAGACACGGTTTCCCTAATTTTCCCAGCGTGGCTTTTCTTTCTTAGGCTTTGCTCTGTGCCTCCGTGAGATCTGGAGCATTCCACGGTGTTTTCAAAGCATGTCAAATTCACCGCAGCTGCGAAACAGCTGGCGCAGACACCTCACAGTGCCACTTTAGAATGTGGTCTAAATTGAATAAAACCTTGTGACTTGGCCATCCACTTTATCCCATTGTTTATGATACTGGGAATTCTGTGGGAAATAATATATTATTTCTCAGTAATTCTTCTTGCTTAAAACACCCCAGTTGAGGTTGAATGATTTGTGTATCATCTCAATATTTTCTATGACACACACATATCATTTACATTAAAGCAAATGACATATTGTCTTGGGAATTGCAGCTTTTTGTTGTCTGAGTGAGATGGGGGGACACTCCCTGCACTGTTACGTACACGTGGCATATGCTGTTCTGTCGCACTGGCTTCTGGAGAGAGGTCTTGTCTTGCCATCTTGAAAGCAGAGCCGTGGTACAGTGGAAATATCGTTAGCACCTCACTGGCTTTATGCTTGGCTACTGAGCATGGCCGCGGTGCTGTCTGAGGGGGCTAACACTGTAGATATGGTCATAGCCATGAACACGGGCTCGAAGTCGCAGAAACGCCCAGCAGGATTAGTGGCAATGTCCGACAAAGTGAAAGCAGTGTGACCCTCCAGGTCAGGCCCCAAGCATCCACCCCTTCGAGGCAGGACCCCGCTCTACCAGTACACAGTCCCCATGGGAACATGAGACCTCTGGGTGACACTCCAGACCCAAATCCAATTTGTAGAAAACCAAAAATTTAGTTTGTACCGTTGACTGCTACAGGTTGTACTTATCACAACTCTTGGTACCTAGTGAGTGTTCGATAATTTGTTGTTGTTGAACGAATTTGTTGAATGTGATATTGATTCTTCTCTGATATAATAGCCTCTTGTTTTTCTTAATCATTTGAGAAGGCCGTTTCAGAATAACACATCAAATATGCAATAGATCCATTTGACCACTCACTGTGATAAATACTAAGAATTGTATGGAAAGAATGTATAGAAACACACAAATATGATAATTAATGATCAAGATAGATGAACTTGCTAACTAATGATGTTTTTGGCAATTTAGCCCTTAATTATTTGCAAGGAAATTTTACATGAAGATTTAGTTTGAGCTTCACTACTCTCAGATTTTCAGAATAAATAGATAATTTCCTCTTTTGTAAAAAAAAGACAAAATAGTATTGGGTAATTTGTCCAGGATGACATACCTAAGTTAATATAAAATCTTTGAAATACACAGACTTTAAAGCTCTTTCCATTTTAAATACACAATTGAATGACATATTTATTTCTACTGACAGGTTATATTACACTTTATTCAATCAAGGCTTAAATTATGTTAAGTAAGAAAAGTCTAGTATCTATAAAAAATATCGTTCGAAAGAATAGAAACACAAATTTTAGAGTGTTTTATTATTGGCATTGTATTGACTCAGAAAAAGTACATGAAAAATATGTAAATATTTCAGAGGATTTTTGGTATACATATATGAAAAGTACACCTGAGCTCAGAACCTCTCAGAACTGTTGTTCCAGCATCCAGAAGGCAGCAGCAGAAAGTTCAAATGTTTAAGCTCAGCCTGGGAAATGTAAAAACTTAGACCTTGCTCAAAAACAAAAAGGGGAGGAAGATGTATCAGTAGCTCAGAGTGAAGGCCTTGGGCCCAGTTCCACAAAATTAAAAAAAAAAAATGGAGACTCTGAGTAATTGTCTTTTCTAAGAACAATAAAATAAAAGAATGTGCAGACTTGCATATATAGAGAGTAATTTTGACCTAACTTAAACTTTCTGGGACTTAAAAGCTATTCCATCAGGTTCTGCCTGTTCTAATTACATACAGGTTGAGCTGTGCTTAAAGCACTCACCTCATGTGAGGAGAAGTACATGTCCCCTTTGGTTTCCCTGAATAAAGTTTTCCAAATTACTTTGTATATAAAAATAATACTTAATTCGTACATGCATACACATACATATCTTGTCTCTAAAATACCAAATTCTTACATAAGAGCAAATCATTGTAAAAATAGTCATATTTTAACCTAGCTGTAGACAAATTATTTGGAATAAGTTATTGAACAAGTACAGCTTTATTTTTCCATATTAAGATCAAACTCAGTATAGCTAGAAATTTCTCTACCTTGAAAATCCATTAAAAATGCAATAAGATGTCACCTACCTTATCTTAGACATTTTATATATTTAAGTACCTTTTACTACCTTAATCACCAGTTGAATTTCTTATGTTTTTCATTTTCTTAATGAGAAAAGGTGAAGTTCAGGGAAGTTAAGAAACTCCTGAAAATTACACAGCTACAATATGTGAGAGCTGTATTTGAGCCAACTATGTTTAAAAATTTCCAATTCCCCTTTTTCCTAGAAGATACGCACAAAACTTACTACCTTATTGTTGTGGTTCTGATCTGAAGTGTCCCCGAAAGCCTTATGTATCTTTGGAGACTGTGTACTGTTGGGAGATGAGGACCGGCTGGAAGGAGTGGATGCTTGGACTTGACCCAAAGCGGGTGGTCTGGTTCTGCTCTTTGTTCCAGACTTGGCTTGTGTCTGTGGTATCATGGGGAACTTTCCTCTGGCTCTGCCATGTGCTTCCACCATGGCCAGCTACCCACAAATGAACTGAGGCCTTCTCAAAGTGTGAGCTGAAGTCAGTCTTTCCTACCTTGGGTTGTGGATATTGGGTGTTCTATCCCAGCATTGGAAAAGTAGCTAAGGTATTTACTCTGTTTCTAATTTATCGTAATAAAACTAATCGTTGTGTGCAAAAAAATAACAAGGATTCAGTATTTGCATACATCTGACTTCTCCTCCTCCTTTTCTTCTTCTACTTCTGTTCTGGGGATCAAACTCACAACCTTGTCCAGGGTAAGAAAACACTCTAACACGAAGCTACATCCCCAGCATTTTTTAAAATTTCATTTTGAGACAAGGTCCCATTAAGTTGCCCCAACTAGTCTGAAATTTGTGGTCATTCTGTCTCGGCCTCCTGAGTAGCTAGGATTATAGATACGCGCAACCGTGCGCAGCTTGCATCCAAATGTCCTAAACATTCAAGCAAGACTTCATAATTTGAAATAAGAAATGCATATGTTTTGCTTTAACACTATGGTATTAGTAAAAACAAAGGAGAAGGAAGAAAAAAGCAGAAGCATAAATGAAAACAGATCTGGGTGACACATAAAGAAATTCTAATTATAAATTAACTTCCAGCCCTACAATATATAATAAGTACAAACTAGAAAAGGACCATCTGCAGTCTATGCATTTTAAATAGTAAAGGAAATGCAATATTCAAACACCTCTAAACAAGACACCACTTTAAGCATAGTGTGACAAGTTCCTGGGGAGCCAAGCTGAAAAGCAGGGTCATTTAATCACTTTCAGAAAGCCTACAGAATTAGTAATCCATTTTTAAATAGTCCATTCCAAATGAATAAAATATTAGGTATCAAGTGTAGAAATTGGTAAAACCCAGTCTTTCTGAAAACTTTCCACTTCAGAATGAATTACGTTGGAAGAATACAGCTATAGAAGCCAATTGTAAATGAGTGAAAAGATGTATATGTAGGTACTTTTGGTAGCTAAGAGCTAGTATAAACATTGTCAGGTTTCAGAGGTCTTCAGCTTAAAAAGAGAGTGTAGATAGGCACATGGACACCGGATATAGATGTAGAAAAACAGTTAAACACTTGAGCAGGAAGTTTGGCCGTCAGAATCTAAGGAGAGGAGTCTGCTGATTGCCTCTGGGAGTTGGCAGGAAGCACAGAGGCTGAGGAGAGGAATTAGAAGTATTTGATAGCTCAGAGGAAAACATGGCACGGGGGGGGGAGGGGGATAGCGCAAACGTGGGGTCACAGAGGGAAGACAGGGCTCTCAGATCCCTGGTGGATGTGGGCAGGAACGGAGGAGGCTGTAATCCAATAACCACCGGGAGTTCAAAGCGCCTCCATCAGCAAGTGGTGACCTTGACGGGAAGCATGCATCATTCCATTATATCCTCATTTCTCTCCTCTGCCAGGAGCAGATTTTGTGAGTGAACTTCAGACAGAAGACATTACAGGAAGAAAAAGGATGGGATACAGAGACTTAGGGAAAGAAAAACCCTGATCTTGGTTCACCCTGCAGCCTTTGCCTAAATCAGGGTTTTAAGTGATTAGTTCCTACTCAGGTTCTTCAGGATTAGACCCTGGATGTGAATTTTAATATCAGTATCTAAAAAACTAGATTGGACCTTTTTCATTCCATACTGATAATCTGATATAAAGATAGACTGAATAATAATACTAAAACTTCAAGGTCTCTTATTTGAATTGGCCTTAGAACCCTGTTCGTGTAATTTTAATGCCTGCCCTTGCTTTATAAGTAATAGAATTGTTTATAGATATAGAAATAGTGACAGAGTTGAAATGGAGCGATTCAAGCAACTGGCTCATTTCATCACGATGGACAGACTTTGTATGTAGGTAGGACTTTCTCGTACCAGTTTCCCGGACGCCACATTTTCACATTTAAAGTAAAGAGACCGTGACATTTCCACGTGATTTCTACAAGACTGAAAAGAACACTATTTCTCATCAAGAAAATTGACCAATCATGTCTAGAATACTGCAAACTGAAATTCAACCAGAACACATATTTCAGTTGCTCAGATAAATGAGGAAAATTATAATCAGTATTTGCTAGAAGCCCCTCATGGTTTTTTGGCCTTATACTATCCAGAGAGATTTAACTTATGGTACAAGCAAATATAACGTAAAAAAAAAATTCTTCCATATATAAGATCTAAAATCCTTACTTGATCCTTATCCTACCTATTATGTAATCTATCTGAATTTTATATATAATTGTCAGACACAATGCTTTGAGCCACCAGTAATAGAATGCACAAATAGAAATGTCATAAATAATAAGGGCATTTTGGGGTTCTGGACAAGGCTGGACAGGTCCATAGTGGAATCTTGGCTCTGTGATGCCATTGGCATTCTTCCATTAGGTTTTTTTTTTATGTGACTCTCCACCATCTTCAACTTGTCAACATTGTCACCCCTCATCACGTCCATGCGACTGTATCAGTTCCATGAGGTGCGGGCAGGCACAGCCTCCCAGTGAGGGAGAAAGAAGCAGTGAGCCTCTGTCCGGGTCTCTGCTCTTGTCAGTGAGGAAGCTTCGCTCGAAGCCCCTCTAAGTCAGTTCCCAGGGTCCACTTCGCCAGGGGTCTCTGCTTGGCAGTTCAGCTTCCCAAATGGGAAATGAGCTTTGCAAAGAAAGGCTCGGGAAGGACGGGACGGAGGGCAAGCTGATCAGCCAATGTCTGGCAAAATTCACCTCTGTTCAGAGAGAAAATTATAATAGCTATCCATTTGCTAAATCTTGGTTTAATGGTAGATGTTTATTCCTCTTCATCTTTTGGATAAATCTTTGTTTATAGCATGCATTTTCATCATCTGTGTGCTGGGTTTTTTTTTTTTTTTTCAGTTTCACTGTCTACCAACGTCAAGGCCATCGATCTTCTAGAGTCTGAAAATTTTAAGATATTTTAGTACTGTTGAAAATTTTTTAAGTTACAGACTTTCAGTAAGCTGTAAGGAAACCACTAAAGCACGAAGATTGTGGGCGCTAGGGTGAAAGCACAGGGCCAACCATTCATACCCAGTCGCATGGGCACGTGTCAGGACAATCGATGGCTTCCCTCCTGACTCTGAACTCTAAGCTGCTGCACAGAAGATGCCCCAGGAGTCAAAAGTTCTCTCAGAGGGACTTTTCCAATTGTAATTATTGGGAACTATCAAACCAGATTGGGCTGCAGGTTTGGTGTTCAGCTGCTGTCTCCCAAGATCCACTCATTTTTGCAATGTCTGTAAACTACTGCGCCGGTGAGCAGGGGAGAGGGAACCTGTAACTCCGTTCCCTGCTTCTTCCCGGAAGCATTGTCCCAGTACAGCAGCCCTCCCTTCTCTCAACTTCTGAGATCATGTAACCCTTGGTGTCAACACTATTTATTCAGTACTTACTGACCCAGCAACGTCTCTTTTCAGTTGTTTTCTGCTTAGAGACTTTGTGTATCCTTTCGCCCAATACATAGATCGAGTCTGACATGTAACACCACATTTATCATCAACACATCTTATTCTCTCCTATATCCGATATTTTGTGACAAATAATTACAGGTCGCAGGAAAGATGCTAAAACCAAAAGGTTCAGCAGAATAACACAATGTCAGGTGACCTACGTACCAAAGGAAACTTCAAGAATGGTATAGAAACAGTAAATAACTAAGTGCATCTTAACCTACTGTGCCAGGCAGGGGTATAGTTGTATCCAAAAATGAGTGGGGCCCCAGTGTATGAGGGCCCTGAAATATACTGGCAAACTATACCAGTTCAACAATCAGGCATGTAAGGTAAAATGTGAACCTGTGATTAACGCAGTGAGGGAAAAGAGCACATGCCCTCTGCGACAGGGCAGGTGGTGAGTGGTTCCTGAGTGACTCTTATTTGACCTCACACCTGCAGTGTGAGGAGCAGAGAACTAGCACAGGTATGAGTCCACGGCAAACAGAAAGAACAGAAAGGTGGACAGGGGCAGAATGGCATAGGACCATGTAGCTGTGCACAGAAATGGGTTTTCCCTTGGGGAGCAGAAGTGGGCAATTGCCAACCTAGGGTCATGCTTACCAATCTCCTATAGGTGTGGTCATATGTCTGGTTTTTCTCTGACATTATGAGATTAGAAGCGACATCACCACAGCCACGGCAGGAATTTGAGGCAGGATTGTGCTCTCTGTGGGCTTCAGTGGTGAGCGCAGTGTGACCCAGGAGCCTGTGCGAAGCACATGGTAGCACCTTTCTCAGTCTGGGGCCCACAAGGACTGCTTCCCGAAGGTTTCTTGCTGACCTGTAGTCCCTGTCCAGGATTGTTACAATGGACAGCAATCACAGTTATCTTTAAGTCACTGAATTTTAGCAGGATTTTTGCTAAGTTAGCTTACCTGAGCTAATGCCAAGGAGTCAATACAATGAATAATGAGAAATCACTTAAAATTTTAAACAGAGATACTGATCAATATCAATATTTTGAAAAGATGTCTGTATTTGTAAAATGGAGAATATACAGGGGGTGGTAAGTGACGAAGGATTAGGAAACAACCAAACAGAAAAGGTATTGCCAAGGTTGGGGTGAAGAAAGCTAGAAGTAGTGGAAAAAGAAGTGGGTGGAGTCAGGAGAGAATTTAGTAATCTACTGGATGATAAAAGGATGGCTACACACTGGGTCCAGGAATTAGGAGGCCTAGGAATTAGAGGGGCCTTCTCTTGGAAGGGAGACTCAGAGGAAGTTCCCGTGCTGAGGTTTGCAGACTTGCCACGTAGATGTCATCATAGGTACAAAGGGCACGCTCTTCTTAAGAGGAGGAATCGGGGAGCTGGAGCAGGTGACTTCTGAGGCAGCGTGCTTGGTGCTTGAGGTGAAGCTGCAGCCAGTCCAGCTAAGCAACAGCTGTCTCACCTCGGGTGACTGTTCAACTTTTGGTTCCTCAATTTTGACTTGCAATGTGAGGGAAATAACAGCGCCTGCTGCAAAGGTGTGAGATCAGGACGTGCGCAAGAGTGCACGCATGTCCCGAGGAAAGCTGTTTCCACTCAGAGCACTCGCTGTGAGTTCCAGTGTGTGACCCAGGGTTGTAGGTGTACTCCGCATATCCCTTGATATTGAAATAGCAAATGTGGGTTCTAGGGCTTATTAATTTTAGGATGCAAGTTCTATCTAAATAATTTGGGGGTCTTGGTTTAGTCACTGAATTCCGTAGGCCAATCTGAACTTCAATGCTCCAATTTCTTTGTCTTCTAATTTTGGCAAGCTTGTTTACAGCCTTGATTTTCAAGCACATAAACCCTCAACCTTTTCTAGTGGGGCTGCACATTTTATCCCCAGCACATTATAATGGTGTTCATCCACAGCTACTTGATTCTTAACTTATTTTTATCAACTCTAAAACAGGACCATCTCTAAAATATATTGTTTAATTTCTTTCCTCTTTCCATTTAGTAGACTTCATAAATCTTTAATTCCTTGGTTACTTACCTCTGGAATAAATCTTAGATGTTCTAATCTTTTGCTTTGCAAAAGCAGGTGTATACTTAGTGTCTCCTTCTTTATCATTTGTTCTTTCTGTCTGGTGTAGCACAGAATTAGTCTCGCTTTACATTCCTTTCAGAGTGGGGAGAGAGAGAGAGAGAGGGAGGGAGAGAGAGAGAAAGGCAGAGAAAGAGATGCAGAGAGAGAGAAAGAGGCAGAAATTTACCAAGAGAAGAGAAAATATAATGTAATAGTTATATACATAATTATGGAGACCGGCTCTTTATTAAGTAATGCATCTAATAAATATCAATACATGTGTTTCAATGTTTCTTGGGAAAATTTTAACATAATGTTTTATGATATTTGCTGAAGACTCTTCTTGAATAAGCAAGAATATTCTCCTCTTAGCAATTCCCCATTTATCCCTCAAAGAGAAATAAAATTTAAAATAAAATAAAATAAGTAAGTTTTTTCCTCAGGATTGTATGTCTTCCTGCAGACTTCACCTTCTTAACTATCGCGTTGTAGCATGTTAGCAAATTTTGTTTCAAATTTCATTTTTTATTTTTATCCCATTCAAAGTTTTAAGAAAAATGTTTCCAATAAATTTTATAACTGTGCATTTAAACTGTAATAAATTTCAGGGAGTTCCCTAAAGAGAGCAGCTGGTATAGGACAGGATCAGAGAGTGATAGCAATCTGGCAAAATATCCTCATAATATCACATAAAATTATGTTTTCACAGCACAGCAAAAGGGATTGATCAGTGAATGTTTTATTCTATCCCTCGGCAATGCTCGGAGAACAGATTACTTCTGTTTGAGGGAAACATCTAGAAGGACAAGCGCTGGCCCCAGTCAGGAAAGTCATAGTCAGGAAAGGACAGCTAGCCATATGCCAGAAGAAAGCTTGGTTTAGAAGTATTTCCTGCACGTTCCTTGTTTCCCGTTGTCCTTACAGAGGGAACACAACTTCTTTGTGGCGGTTGTGTTGTTCTAACTGAGAAACGCAACGTAACACAGAAGAAGCACGACTTTTTAGAGGCAAATGTAGGAGTCCATTTTTAGCTGGCGACTGAGAAGGGCCCAGTGGCCCAAAGAGTTCGCGGTGCCGAAGCAGGGATGGGGGGGGCTTAGGCAGGGAAAAACCGCAGGGATGGGAAGGATTACAAGAACAAGTGGGAAGAAGCGAAGAATAATTAAAAGTAGATTTGCAGAACAATAAAAATAAGGGCAAGAATTTAGAAGTGATTTGAATTTCAATCTATGCCCTGTGCCTGATTCCGGGGATTTCCAGTAGCAGTCTCGGGGACAGGACATCAGCGAAGAGGGAGTGACGGTCACCAAGGCAGCCGCTCAGGAAAATTGACAGGGCAAGGAGGACGCCGGGAAAATCCAAAATGGCGGAACTCTCACACTTCAGTATGACTGTCTGACAAGCAAAGGTTAGAAGTTTTCCCCACTTCAATCGAAAAGATAGGAAAGGGCCAAAGACATTGGTTGTCAGAAATTTGAACAAGTGGGAAGTACATAGAAAGGGGATGTTAAATTAGGGAGAAATGATCCTGGTGTTTACTTTCTCGCCACTGAGGCAGCATTTTTAAGAAAGTGACACATTTCCATTTGTTTAAATATCTTTGGTGCACAAATGCCTTCACCGTAGGGGTTGTAGACACTAGTCTCTTTCAAGTTCAAATACCTTTGATCTCTTGACTTCACTTCTTGTTTACTATTTTTTCTTTGAGGAAGGTACCGGACCGGATTGAATTTCCACAATGATATCTAAGTGTTGTTACTACATTGATATGTAGCAAATTGGTTATGAGAACCAGGTGTTACAATACAGTATTTGCCTGTTGAATACACAGGGCCACACAGAAACACTTAATGCCTGGACCCTTAAAATGTGATGCTGAACAAATGCATCCAAAAATCTAAATTTCAAAATACTGACCTTGTGTTAATAAGCTTGAATGCAGGCAAAGATAGCATTTTTTAAAATGCATGCAGTTTTACAATTCCAAGTAGTTTTCAACTTTTTAAATATTCCAGTGTTGCAAAATACATTTCATTTGAAAAGAAGGCCCTGACTTCACACGCCCTGTCTTCAAGCCAAATTTTACAAAGGCCACCGACCTCTATAATACCCATAATCCCTCCCTGGAGATTTATGATGTTTCAGAGGAAGATCAAGGACCACAGAATCTGCCTCATCTGTCTGAAAAAAAATAACTTGAATAAGATTGATACCTCACATTCATCAAGACATTGCTTTAGCCTTGCAAAGCCTCTCCTCCCAGTTTGCTTATGTATCCAACTATTATTATTTTATAAAAAATTTTGGCACAATTAAGTTTGGTATGCAATGTATACTAATTTCTTCTGAAAGACTCACAATATTTGGAATACAATAAATGTTTTATAAAGATCTATAAGTTATAAAACATCATTTAACCTTGTTCTTTCCTAGTTGATCTGAAAATAGTTTTATTTTCTCTACTGCACACATGTAGGCATGATTGCAAAAAGCTGGCAGTGATGATTATTTGCCTTAATCGTTTTAGCAGTAGTTTTGCCAACATGTGCTGCACTGACAGTTCTGTTTTACAAATAAGAAAATACCAGTTTGTTGGGATGGACAGAGCCTACGTCCCATTCTTATCCTTAGGACTTTTCCCTCCATCCCTGGTGTGTGCACTGCGAACACCTATGGCGATGCTCGCATTGATGCAGGAGGAGGAGCCAATGTGCACCTGGCTTCTCCGTGTCATGCTAGTGGCATCACATGGAAACTGGCCACGTGCCAGTTTGCTTTGGATGGTTAGGATATGGAATGTTTCAAAAGCCTGATGTATAGAAGCGAGTTCAATCTAGATGGTTAATTCTTGGCCACTAGGGTTTGACAGGGAAGGGGTACATCACTGGGAAGTGACACTAAAGGACACACACTACATCTGCCCTTCCTGTTTCGCTTTCTGCCCACCGCAGAATAAGTATCTTTCCTTGAGCTCGCCCTCTGCCAGGCCCTTCTGCCTTTGCCAGCTGTGCATGGATGGACCGAGACTTCATGAGACCACGAGTGAAAATAAAAGTTTTCTCCAAAAAAAAAAAAAAAGCAGCAGTAACAACAAAAACAAATCTCAAAAGCAAACAAAATAGCTTCTTTCTAGCTAGGCCTCTGCCTGTGCTTCTGCCATTGCCAGCCGCCCATGAGTGGAAGGAAACCTTCTCAACCTGTGAGCTAAAATAAGTCTCTCCTGCCTTAAGTCGTGGAGGTCAGGTATCGTGTCCCAGCAACAGAAAGACATCATGGCAGGACAGTACACACCATACAAGACAATAAACACCAACATCAGGGTTATTATTTTTTAAAAGAGTTGACTGATACTTAGCAACATACCGTCTCTCTTCGTCTTTTCCCATTTCCTGTTTCTTCAACCTGCTTTCTCCGGTTCTGTGACCGAATGAGTTCCCTGTGGATACAAACTAGTGAGAAGAAAACATAAAAGTAAAAACAATTTGGAAATTTCCTCATTTAAGAGAAGAGGACGTTACTCTGAAAGGTACACAATGGTTTTCCAGGTTTTTCACGCCTGAACGATCCTTCCCCGCAGCACACCCTACCCCTCCCCGCCTTCATGTAGTCCTGTCTACTGACGTCAGGCTAAGTCCCCCCTTGCGTGACCATGACAGTCCATCATGTTCTTCTCATGCCAAACCTCGTGGATTTTTTTTTTTTTTTTGAATTTTGACGCTGGGTGTTGCTTTAGGCTGCTTCTCCTGCGCCTGCCCTGTTTCTCCAACATCAGCTCATCTTCAATCTGTGAACTTACCTGTCATCAGAAATCAACACTATGTAGTGCTTGTTGAGCAAATTAGTAAACAAATGCATGTGCACATCACTAAGTAGATAGTGGGATGATGGCAATTGATACGGACAAACTATCTTCATTATATGTCTATTTAATAGTCTAGCTCCACGATTTCCACATAGGTGAGGAGAATACGGTAAAGTCGGAGGTAATGTGGATGGGTTTTTTAAGTCAGTGGATCCCACACCTTAGTATTTATCACGATCACCTGTAGGGCTTATTAAAATACAGACTCTTAGATTTCTTATTCAGTAGCTTTAAGAAGGGGCCTGAGAAATTTTATTTTTAACAAACTTGTAGGTAATGCCAATCCTGCTGGCTCAACATCTGTATTTAGAGAACAACCAAGCAAGGATACATCTGATGGGCTAGGTTTCTTTTTTTTTTTTCTATTTTCACCTATGTAGCTAAGGAAAGCCCTTACACCCTAGCTTCACCATTTGCAAAATGAGTTTCGTATATTAAACTCACAAAACTCTGATGCTGTCACATATTAAAAAGAGCAGGACACATAAAACGTTACTAATACTTATGAGATTTATTCTTTTCCCTTCTTCTACATAACCATCTGAGAGCGTTTCATACTGCAATCCTGTCTTGTTCTTGTCTCCCTCAGTTCTGGACACTCATGCTCTGCTCCTCATTTATAAATGTGCCCAAGTTGAACAGCATAAGCCGGGGAACCAGGATATCGAATAACAGAAGCAATAACACAGACCTCAGGCACAGAATTCATTACTCACAGCCAACAGCAGTTCTTGCCTCAGACTACAGTAGGTTCCAGTTACAAATATTCCTTGTTTGAGCACAGGCCTCTGCTTCAAAACAACTCAGAGACACTGCCTGCTTTCTGCTTTATCTCCTCATGTGGCAGCGATAGGGCTTAAAGTTGTCCCCAATCTGATTGCTTTCTGTCTCACTCTATCACAAGACACAAAGGAGCCCTATCTTTGCTTTATTGTGGCACCCTTTCAGCAGACCCTTTGCTCCGAGAAAGAATAGAGCTGAGCTGGAATGACACTCGCTCGCTTAGGAACTTGCCATTAGCAAAATTAAATCGCAAAAAAGAGAAGTGATAGTAGTTTTAAAATTCTCTGATGAGAGATTTCTCTTAATTTTAGCTGGATGGATTACATGAATATAGGCCTTCCTTTAAGCTTCTATTGTTCAAATGGTTTCCTTTAACATCGCAAGAAAATTCCTATTTGTTTGTGCTACTTTATGGTTTAAATTATTAAAGTGATATATATAGCCTCCTTTGGACATGAGACAATATCATCGCCAGTTTTCTGTTTGTTGCTAAGGATGGGCCCAAGATATAGATCGTAATCCATAATCATGTATGTCAAAGCACAATCTCTTATGTAAATTCGTGGAAGGACAGAATTGGGAAGGTTCATAAGGACCATGTAGCATTGACAGCTATCTAATGCTTCAGGCCCTATCAGTAAGAGTTAGAACAGAACCAGAAAGGGCCAGGCACTCCTGACAGGTAACGGAGTCACAGCCGGTGTAACCTGCCTCATGCACTAGGAGAGTTATTTTACCCAGTGCTCAGGAAAATGAATGGCTACTACGTGGTTTAGCTTTCTGGGAATCGTTCTCCTAGGGTTTCTGGCAATTCTGTTGCCTGTACGTCAGCAGAACAAGCGGGCCGAAAGGGTCTGAAACGCTGTCAGTGACAGATGAGGGGCTTATGTTGTGGGGACTTTGCTTTCTTCATTTTGGCATGCAGCTTCTTTTCCTCAAAGAGGTGAAACAAACCACGGAGAACATGAAGAGAAAACCCCTTTGTGCCTCCACTGACACCAGATGGATCACCCCGGCCCCTGCCGGTAGCGGGACTTGTTGCCCTAGTGCCTATGAGGAAAGGGAACTGGGATCATGGAGTCCTTTGTCTCTGCTCCTGAGCAGCTAAGGCGTACTTGAGAAAAATCATGAAACTACATATCCATAGGTCTGCTCTACATAAATGCTTTCTAATTTTCACTGAGCCCTCAAGGCCGGTGAGTAATCGTTGCATTCATCTCCTGTTGAAATATAACTTCTTTTTCTATTGTAGTTCCTTCAAACTGCCTTCTCTCTTTGTATTTTTAAGCCTACCTAATACTTTTCAAATTAGCCTATAATTTTTCTTCCAATTTATCAAGATTATCAGGATTATCTGGCAGCAATCTCTCCTTTGCTTCTCATCATGACTGTATTTTATATTTGCCATCTTTTTTTGTGCAGGATTAGTCCATTTTGGCTGCTATAACTAAATACCATAGATGGGGTATGTTATAAAGAACAGAAATTTAGCTGTAAGAGTTCTAGAGGCTGAGAAGCCCAACATCAAGACAGCTTTTCGTTCTAGTGTGGCCCACTTCCTGCTTGATGGAAGTGTACCGCTTCTAGGAGAAAGGCATTCCTCCGGGTTTTCTTTTATAGAGGCACTAATTTCATCCATAAGAATCACATCCTTAGGACTTATTCAGTTCTCAAAAGTTCCTCCTCTTTAACATAACAAACAGTATCACCTAGTGGGATGGAATTCGAACTCATGCCTTTGGAGGACACACCAACATTCAGACCACAGCATGTATACTTACACTACTGAGGTGTTCCAATTTTCTTTCCCAAGACTCTATGTGCACTCTCAATGCAGTGTTTTTTCACACTTCTCATCTGCTTGGAACCATACATGACTATCAACCATGAAAGGACTTTCCAATCATTTATCTCTCCCTCAATTTCCCCTCTACTCTTTTTTGCTCACAGAGTAGATTCTGCTTCTTCTGCTGTCTTATAAATGACATATTTACTATTCCGTGACATCCTCATACTCTCTGTTGAATTAAACCATTTAATTGTCTGGATTTTTGCTGTGTTCTTGTCTTAATATTTTCTTTTTTGGTATTTGTAACATTTACTATTGTTTCTAAATTTTCATCTTTTTTTAATTCCCTTAACTTATTTTTATTCACCAACCCATATTCTAAATATAAGTATTTCCTGTGTCTTAGTCGCTTTCTGGTTACTGGAACACAATTCCGTACACCTACAATTGGAGGTTTATTATAGTTAACGTTTCAGATATTTCAGTGTGTTCATGGTCAGCTGGCAATGGCAGAAGAGTCTGACATTGAACAGCTGCTCAAGGAATCATCAGACAGAGTGGGGGTGGGGAGAAACAACAGCTAGAATATATCTTTCCAAGCCAAATCTTGGTGATCTGCCCCTCCCAACCTGGCCCTGCTCTTAACAGTATGTGAGCCACATAGGTCAGTCCACCAACTCCAATTATCACAGTCTAATCACCTTCCAAAATCTAGGGTATGGGAGGGACACTCCAATTCCGAGTCATCACTCTAAGATTCTGTCCTAAACACAATTTTCACTATTTTGTACTTTTCACTTTTCCATTGGGTAAAGAATATATCTTTCTCTCTGACCTTTCTTTCTGTCTGATTTCATACCTCATCAACTTCATTAACTCAAAATACTATAAAAATGCATGAGATCCTTTTATACAATAACCTCTACTCCTGACTTTGGTTAAAAGACACTCTTTTGTAAGTTCCAGGCTTCGATTCCCTAGTAGAAAGTAAGTTCTGAGAATATCATCATTATCACTTGTCTAGCCAAGCATCTAAAACAATGCTGGCCACAAAGTCATAACTATACAAACATGCACCAAAAACAAATGGAAGAACGTGTGCCTAATCCTCATTGGTAAATCTTGAACATGTTCAGCAGTCTTGACTTCATTGACCCACTAACCAAAATGGTGGTCAATTTTCTTGGTTTTACCTGTATGGCATTTTGTCTCCCCAAGTTCTCTATTCAGAATGCAGAAAACTTCTTATTCTTTTTGCTTAGACTCTCAATGCACAGTCCCAATGGCCAAACATGATTTCTCTTTTCAAGTCCTTCCTATTTCTTCCATAATCTTAAGGTATTAATCAAATTTACATAACCCAATGATAAAGACCCCATTGGGATGACTCTCAATTGAACTCTGATGGCAGCAGGTTTGTTACAGTCCTCTCTCTACTTTAACAAATCATAATACATGCTTCTTTATTATGAAGTAAATGGTAGACAAGTATATGTGAAGTTAACACCACTACCAGAGTGAACTTAAAGTACAATTCTGAATTTGACTTTTCTCCTTTCCATCTTAAAATACGGTTCAAAATCATTTTGTCAGTGTTATATCTTTCCAATCTCTCACACATCTTATACTCTGACCACTGTTGGCTACTTTGCCAATTACAATTCCCCCCGCCCTTTTTCAGGATATTTTGTATAGTGTCCTCATCTCTGCCTGTTTACTAAAATTCTATTTGAGTTTTCAAAACTCATCTTTCAGAATACAGTACTATGAGCCGGGCCTAGTTTTGCAGGTATATACTTCTAGTACTCTGGGATGCTGAGGCAGGAAAATTGCAAGTTAAAGCCCAGTTTGGGAAAATTAATGAAACCTGTCTCATAATAAAGGTAAAAAAGGACTGAAGCTGTTTCTTGGTGTGCAGGCTCTGGGTTCAATTCCCAGTACTGGAAGAAAAAAAAAAAGTACCTTGGAAGCAAAACAAAGTGAAGCACTAAGATTTAGTGGGGTTAAAAAAATGAAGAATTTAATGACTTGTTTTCTGGGATTTATCTTTGCCAAACCCCCACAAAAATTCTGCCACTCTTCTGTTATTGACCATAAACTCATGACTAACTTTGGGTGTATATTATGTTTAAAACACTCTGTTCTAGTCAAAATTCCCTATTTCTTACTATTACATAAGAGTCTAAGTTCCTGCAAACTTGAGTTACTTTTATGAATAGACTTTCTGTGAAATAGATTGTCAGCTACATAAGAAAATATGTTACATGACAATACCTAACAACTTAAGGTTGGAGTAATATATAGAACTGTAAATCTTTTCTCATAATAGTTTGCCTAATTTTCCTCCCCCTGTGATTACTGTGCTTTCTTTTTGTAATGAAAACAAAACAATTTCTCGCTATTGGCCTAGGAGCAGCAACAGTCACTGTTATCAACAAATATTCATCAATGTTCATATTGTAAATTAATTTCTACATACAGATAGGCATCATTGTTGGCTCCACTTTAAGAGAAAGATACTGCAAGCACGATTGAAGCATCACAGATATGGGTCTTACGGGAGGTAGCCAAGTAGACACTACATCAGTCATTAGTACTCAGTGACCACCCACGCATAGTTCTCAGCTAAACAAGGCCAGTTACACAGAGGTCTGCTTGGGTGCTCAGGTAATTAAATGCTGAAAATTTTTTTTCACAGTCATCTTGGGATCCAGGCTGATCAAAATTCTACTAGCCAGTTGTCTGCTTGGGGAACTACAAATGAACTCTGATTTGCCCAGTGCTTCATCCAACCAGAGAGGATCAAAAGCCACGCCCCTCAGCTAGCTCCCATGCCACACTCCCATGCCTGATGTTATGCCTCTGGCTACCAGACACCATTCTTTGGCTACCTCACCCACAGGAGTATTCCACTGTGTATTGGAGCTAACAAGTGCAAGCTGACACTTCAGAGAGGGTGCTAAAAGATGTCAGGGAAAAGGTAAAAACATCCTCTTGAGAAAGCCTTTCTTCTTATTAAATATTAGAATAGTGTAAGCAAGTCAAACACACCGAGGAAGGAGGCACATAAAAATGGAAGTTCAGGGCGTACAGGTGAGAGACAGGGGAAAGAAAGAAATAGAAATCACGGGCTTCAGAAACGATAAGTTAGTAAAACCAACATACATAAAATAAGACACAAAATGTCTAGTAATGATAAAGAATGTAGGAAGCTATGTGTCAGTTTAGAGTTTTATTCAAATTGCAGTCAGTTTCTTTAAGTCATCCTGTCTATTTTCCGCTGTCTTTGAGCACAGTTGGTTCCTTTTCATTCGTATATTGGGTAGGCCTTCCCAGGAGTACTGCGCTTTCCTATGGTGACTAATCTGAGAGAGAAAAAGCAGCTATTGGCTTAGCAATGGCTGCCATATGGCAGCTGGGACACAGACACCCCGGGGCAACACAGGGAAGTCAAATGAATTGTTTATTGCCAGTGATAATACCACTTAAAGTGAGGGAAATCGTGACTAACAGATTTGGGAATAACTTAGCTTCTAACGTGGGACGCTTATTTGGCGTGAACCGAGAACTAAATAAAAAAACAACTCTGAATCATCGGGGGAAATTAATGACATTTAAATCTATTCTCCTAAGATGAGAGAGAGGCATTTCTAGATCGTAGTTGGGGCTTTTGTGCCCAGAATAATTAGCCTGTAAACTCCTCTGACAAGCCTGTGAATAACTCAAATGAATACAGCCTCAGTTCAATTTGGAATTAAATTACCATTTACAGTTCGGCTGGCATCTGTGCTATGCTGGCCTTTGGACAAGTGTGTTATTTATTTATTTATTTGTATATTGTTGCTCCATACAGTTTGTCACACACTCCAACCCTCCTCCCCCCTCTGCAGTAGAGAATTGTGGGTTTTGATAGCCATTGATACAATTCTACATTCACTGTGAGTTAAAGTCATTTGGGAGCTATCAAAAGGAGCTGGCACTATTCTTAACAAGACTGGGCGAGGTCGTGCTTTTGACACGTAAACCTATTAATTGTCCTTTGGCTTTTAGTCTATGCAAAAATAGAGAAGAAAATGTTTAAGGGGGAACCGTTCAATTTTGGTCTTGCTGTTCAGTTCCACTGACTCTTTAAAAATAGAATTGCACTTCCTACTTTAATGACAAAATTGAACTACAGTGTCCATATAAAAATATACCCCAAATAAAAAAAACAAAGATGTTATATAACGTACAATATTTTTTGATAGATTTACATATTTTGTCTTAATTTTTAAGCTAACTTTTGGTCCTTATTTTCTAAGGGAAGAATTTGAGAAAAGAATTGAACATATTACTGAAAAAAGCTAATTTTGAAATATTAACTGAATTCATAATCTATTTGGTAAATGCTCACCTTTCGTAAATAACATTGTTCTTTCTATTTATAATTCAATTTTATTCAAGAATATCACTTCTGTCTTCTACCCTGCTATGTATGTAATCATGAATTATGAAATTATTCGGTATAATAATATTGCCTAGACGTGGATGTGGGCTCATGTCTGTAATTCCAACACTCTCAGAGGAGGCTGAGGCAGGAGGATTGCAAGTGCTAGCCCAGCTTAGGCAACTTAGTGACTTGGCAAAGCATCTCTCAAAATATAAATAAACACATAAACAAATAGAGAGAGGGCTTGGGAGGTAGCCCAGTGCAATGGCCCTATATTTGATCCTTACTACTGAATAAAAATGGTCTTTACTCTGAGAATGCCCATGTAAACCAGAGCCCCACATTTTGAACAGTTGAAGCTGACATCCTAAGCGAATCAAAGGCCTATAAAGAAGTTAATAAGCCCTTTGGTACTGTGCCCAGTTTATCTGTTCAAGTTGTCCAAATGTCTGGTCAGACTCTAAGTCTCCCAAGGAGATGTATGTTTCTCTCTGTGCTTACTCTTAAGTGACGAAATACAAAGGTAGTTACACGTTTCAGTGACAGTGACATTTCCTCCTCCTCATGCTTGTTTCCAGGTTGGAAGAAGGAATTTGGCAAACTAGTAACCTGACATAGTCAGACGTAGATCCCCCGAACGTTGGATTTTACTCCACACATCCTAGAGAAGAAAGTTTAAAGCCTTGATCGTTCCTTGATGTGCCTGCATTTCATTAATGGGAACAGCAGATTCAAACCACAGGTTTCTTAACTCTTACTCCAAATTTACTTTCATCTTCCCTTTAAATTTTTTTACATTGTTTTTATGTTAGCAGGATTTAATATTGCCCTAAACTATTAGCCACTAATTTTTATTAATATAAATTAGAAATACATTTATTGCAAAATAATACAAAATAGCACATTTCAGTTCAATCACTTCAAACAAGTCTGAATAATTCAAAATAGTTGATTCTCTGAAGGCCAGAGCCAATTGTTTCTTTTGTGGGGGAAATACTTGTTTTTCTTAAAGCCTTTTGCTTTAAATTCTAGGAAAAAAATTGGAAAAACCTTATGTCTAATCTACATTTCCAAAAGAAAACAAAATGAGATAGTTTGGTAACCTACTAAACTTTGCTTAGAAAAAAAGCCCACACAAGTTTCCTCACATAAAGAACGTTAATAATAAAATCTTTCTATAGCTGCTATAACAAATGACCACAATCTTAGTGTTAAAGAGCACACATGTACTTTGTTACATTTTCCAAGTTCAGACATCCAAACGGTGTGGAAGTTAGGAGAGTGGCTTAGTGAGTTAAAGCCAAGGTTAGGGCCGCATTCCTTCCGCAGCCCCGAGGGCAGAATCTATTTCCCAACCCCTCCATCCTAGCCTAAATGTCGTCTTCATCCCTGGGGCTGTGGCTCTCTTGCATGTTTTCAAAGCTGCCAAAGGTGAGTGGAATCCTTCTCACATCACCCTGACCTAGTTCCCGGTCACGTGTCCCTCAACCTCTGACGTTTCTTCTGCTTTCCTCGTTCGTTATGATGTTGCTGTGATCATCCAGCGTCGCCTGATTTTAGCATGAGCTAGCTGGTCAGTATCCTAGGTTCCATTTGTAACCTCCCTTGAACGTATAGCATGACATACTCCTCAATTTCAGAGATTAGGACGTGGGCCGGTGGGAGCGAGGCAATTATGCTGCTGACCACTCGTGGAGAAGACGACACAGGGAGATAGTGGACCGTCTTGACTACTGCGCAAAGAACTCTTGAATGATGGCTATCTTTGCTGGGAATATGCAGTGCCTACGTCAGACAGCAATCAGCTTTGAAAACTCAACAGGTTGCCTGGCGTCTTCTAAAAAGTCTTTAGTCCCTAGGCCTCTGGTTCCCCCTCTAAATTTTCCCCACGTTCTCTTTCTTGAGTTCATGCCGTGGCTCCTAAAGAACCGGAGCACTTCCTGCGAGATTTTGCTTACACTTCCCCTCTGTGTAAACGTTTCTGCGTACACTTTCGGGGCACAAATTGAGCTCCTTCTCCCAGGGTCTTGTTTCACAGTCTGAAAGGTAGAAATAGATGACACCTGTATACTGGGATCATCTTCAGTCATGTCTGACTAGGTCCATGGGATATTTTCCAAAGGCCAAACCGAATATTCTCCCAGCACGATGGAACACTATCTACCCTCCAACTGAAACAATCTACTTCAGCGTTTCTGGAGGTTTCGTGAACGGGATGGACGGTGAGTGAGAAGAGCTTGATTCCAGCACTGTGGCATGTTCTCCAACTTCGAGACTTTTGGGGAATTTAGCAAACAGGATGGAAAATTGGGAGAGGGAAGTGGGAAATGAAAAGGAGACAGAAAATTATTCCATCATTTAAAATGTAAATGGACTGCCTATCCTTAAAAATGACTTTATCATTTTAACATTTCTATCTAAGATAGTACTGGAAAATGTACTTGATATTTTCCAGTTTTCATTCGAGTAGATAGTCTGTTATAAAGGATATGACTTCAGTAGATTTCCAATTAATACTTTAAGATAGAATTTAGATATGCAATTATTGGGTCAAATGTCATAAACATTTTTAAGGTATTTTAATAGTTTTTATTGGCATTACTTCTACTAAGATCGAACGTTGTTTTTCATTGGCCATTTAAGAAGTTTCTGAAGTAACTGTTTACTTATATTTCTATTTTTAAGGTTGTATTAGATATTCTTGTATGCTTTGCTATTCATTTTCTATATATGAAAGCTTTTCTCCTCCTCTTTTCCTTTGTCTCCCGCATTCTTTCACGTGGGTGTGTGCACGTGTGTATGTTTGAAGATGGTATTGGGGATTGAACTCACGGCCTTTTCACTACATTCCCAGCTTTTAAATTTTAATTTTATTTATATATTTATTGACTTAGTTACTTACTCCTTGTTAAGACAAGGTCTCCCGAAGTGACTAAGTTGCCCAAGCTCTTGAACTTGTGATCCTCCTGCTCCATCTTCTTGGGGTGCTGAGATCATTGGTGTTTGGTACCATACTTGGCTTGCTAGTTAATATTTGTGAAGATTTCACATTTCGGTTTTCTCTTGACTTTTTATGAGGGTTTCCCCCCACCATGGAATTATATATTCTTATCTGACCAGGATTTCTGTTATCATCTCTTACATAACTCACCACTTTTCTCAAATTTTTCAATTCAAAACCTTCTGATGTCCTTTTCATTTTCTGGATGTGATTTAAGTGATAAAATTGCATGCAGTTTGGAAGGCAAAATATAGAAGCAGTTTTTTGTTGTTGTTGTTGTTTACTTGTTTGTTTTTCTGCCAGAGGCTAGGAGTGTCACAGGCTCTAAAATTCACAAGATTTTGCAAGGCTAATCTAGTTGGTTCTCCTTTGTGTCACCCACCCTGGGTGTCCAGGGCAGGTGAGTCACAGGCTGCCATTTTCTGCATCTTCCTGACCCCTAGTGGCAGCTGCAACCTAACTTTCTGTGTCAGTGTTGCTCTGATTTAGAAACCCTCGGTAGATAACCCCAGGTGCCTTCCTGTCCTTCCCATAGTTTTAAGCACAACACAGTCCCTCTATTGAAACCACTTCAATTTAAAATACTGTACTTGTTTATAGAATTGAGCACTCATCACACATTAACTATTATAACTTTTATTACCCATAAAACTTTGTACGCTGTCTCCATAACTCTATTGTCCCAAGACTCCAGTCCAGGCAATCTATTCTCTGTCTGTCTCGGACATTACATGAGTCAGATTGTGTAGTATGCTGTCTACTGTGACTGTTTTTTTTCACTTATCACAATGCTTGGACCATTCACCTGTGTTTATAGAGGTGGGAAATTAATAGGTCACTGTGGCAAAACCACATTTTATTGATGAAGATTTAGGTTGTTTCTACTTTTTGGCTCTTGTGAATAATGTTGCTATGAACATCTATGTAAAATTTTATTTTATTTTATTATTTTTTGAGACGGGTCTCACTCTGTAGCCCGGGCTGGTCATGAACTCACTATGGAGCCCAGGCTGGCCTTGAACTCACAGCAATCTTCCTGTCTCAGCCTCCCAAGTGCTGGGATTACAGGTGTGCACCACCACTCTGGACTTACGTGGTGCTGGGGAATTAGAATTCAGGTGCTTAGCACTTGCTAGGCAAGTGATTTCACCACTGAGCCATTCCTCCAACCCCCATGTAAAAGTGTTGTGTGGGCAAACATTATCCAGGCTTTGTGCTAGCTATACCTGCAGTGGAATTTCTGGACCATAGGTAACCTTGTTTCACCACTGGGGGAGCTGCCAGAGGGTTTATAAGAGCAGCTGCACCGTCCTACATTCTTACGAAGGTCACGATTTCTCTAAACCTTTGCCAGTACCTATCTGATTTGTTTGTATTGTTTTGTTTTGTTTGTAGTACTGAGGGTGGGTCCTAGGATATTTGCACTGAGCTACATTTTCAGGCCTTAATAACTTATTATTATTACTATTATGTAACTTTGCATCTGGGTTTCATAAGTCACTAAATTTCCTTGGCTGGGCTTGAATTTGCAGTTCTCCTGTCTCCGCCTCCCAGAGTGTTGGGATTACAGGTAGGCACCACCAAGCCCAGCTATATTTTTATTACAACCATCCTAGTGGGGGTCTTGTGCTGCGTTGGTGCTGCTTGGTTTGCATTTACTTGATCACTGATGATAGTAGTTTCATTTTTTGTGTGCTTCATAGGCCATTGCATGCCTGCATCAGAGGAATGTCATTTCTACATTTCTGCTCATAGCTTGACGGTGTCTTTTTAGGAGCCAAATTTAAAATGCAAGCATCATTTCTTTGCATCTGGTTATTTCTCCAACATCATTTGTTAAAAGTTTTTATTTTTCTATTCATTTGTCTGTGTATTCCTCAAAACACAATGTTATTTTTACTGTAAAATCAAAAATTTCTTTCTGTCCTTTCAATTCTTTTCCATGTGCTATGTCTTTCTTTAATTACCACACTGTCTTGATTATTGTACTTTTGTAGGAAGTTTAAGTTAAAGATGGTGAGTTTTCCAAATTTGTTTTTCTCACCCCCATGCTCTCTTTTTTGGATATACCTGTTCCTTGAATTTCCATATAATTGTTAGAATCAGCTTGTCAATGTTCACGAAGAAACTAGTTAGGATTTTTGTGTGGATCATATTGAGTCAAATTTAAGAGTGTCGCCATTTTAACGTATTAACACCCTAGTCCATAAAAGTGTGTCTTGCATTTTATGTAAGTTTTTTGAAATATCTTTCAGCAGTGATTTTTAGTTTTCAGAATCTGTTCCATACTTCTTTCATTAAATTTACTCCTAAATATTTTTTGATTGTAGCGCAAAAGGAATTGCTTGCCTAATTTCAATTTTAGTTAGCTCGTTACTACCATATAAAAATAAAATAGACTTTTTATACATTCTGGGTCATGATCAATTTATTATTTTAAAAGACTCTTAGTGGATTCTTTATGCATTTATGCAAAAGATCATGCCACGTGTTAATATAAAATTTACTTTTAGTATTACCATCTGGATTTCTTTTAATTTATTTTCACACCCAAGTACCCAAGAGCCTCCAGTGCTATGTGGATTAGCAGTGGAAAATGGCTATTGTTCCAGATATTATAGAAAAAGTGTTCGTCCTACCTATTAAGTAGGCATTACTTGTAGGCTTTTTAGATTCCTTCTTTTTTTCGGTTGAGAATATTCCCTATGGAATAATACCTTATTGAATTATTTTTCACACACAATATTGAATTTTGGTAAATGCCTTTCTTGAATGTGCATGTTGACCTAATCACCTATTTTTTCTTTAATTCTATTGGTTTGGCATATGAATTGATTTCCAAATGTTAAGCTACTCTTGAATTTTAGGGACAAATTTTTTTTTGGTGATTTGCAATCTTTTATTTCTCTTCCTATTGCATGTACCAGTGTTTCATTTATAGTTTTTGGTTCTACTCACAAAAAATATCTCTCTGCAGGTTTCTTGTGACGTCATTGTCTGGCTTTGAGATCAAAATGATACTGGCTTTATATAATGAGCTGAGAACTGCTACCTCTTCTATTTTTGAAGTCTGCAGAAATTGATGTTTTTGTTTAACAGTCTATTTTTAAATAATTAAGAATGTTTTTGGTTATGTAAAATTAACATTAAAATATACACCTACCCAAGCAGATCAGTGTTTATTAATTAAAATACAAAGGGTTAGTTAGCTAAAGTAGATACAAATTCAGTTTCGGTCTTCCTCTGTAAAGAACTCCAAATTTCCTGTCACCTATGTCTGATAGATACTGTTCAATCCAAGGCATCATGAACATATTCTCCTATTTTTATAATGGGAAAATAGATTAGAAACTACATGAAGTGACTTTTTAAACAATTTTTATTTTATTTTATTCACAGTAATGAGGAACAAGACCATGACCTCACATATCCTAGGCAAGCCATCCTCCTCTGAGACACACCTCTGGCCACCATTTTATTTTCATAGTTAAAAATATTAGTGTCTTCTGCGTAGTTATAATATGGTTGGTTCCAGTTTTTGGTTCCAAGTTTCAAAATGTTTTTGGTATACGCCACGTTTTCCTGTATGTGTGTACATGGCTTTTAGGAAAACAACACCAGGGGATTCTAATTTTTAAAAAGCAAGCAAACAAAAGCAACGTGTGCCGGTTTGGATCTCAAATGTCCTCCAAAGGCCTGTGTGCGAAAGCCTTGATCCTCGGCCCCAAATACTACTGGAAGGTGATGGAATCTTTTGAGGTAGGCTCTAGCAAAAGAAATTCAGGTCATGGAGGTCTGTACTCGAAAAGGAGCGCAGGGCCCTAGGGTCTTCCTTTCTTTTTTTGCTTCCTGGTCACTGTGAGGTGAGCAGCTTTATCCCCTTGCACCTTCCCTGCAATGCTGTCCTGCCTTCACAGTCATTAAAGCAACAGGGTCAATAGATCACGGAGCAATACCTTTGAGACCAAAATAAACTATTACTCTTTCTGATTATCTCAGGTATTTTGCTACAGTAATGGAATCTCAACCAACACAAAGGTATGCCTGTAAGAGAAATTGGTATGAAATAAAATAGAAAAGAACTTTAATTTTAGAAGGATTTTTTTTCCATTTCCTATAAGCTGGTGGTTTGGGTTCGCTGATGGTCTTTCTGGTACTTTTTACTTTCATATAGTTGTCTAGATTTGTTCAACAGACCAGATAGACCTTGGTAATTAATCTATTGTGCGGAATAAATTGGACAGCATGTGAAAGGAAGGAATTTTTGAAATCATGACAACACGGTATCACTTCTAAAACACTTAAAATATGCATTGCAGCTTAGAACTTAATTTCTTATTTTGGTGTGATTATAGATTTATGTATAATTGTGAGATTGCAAAGTGATCCCGTGTTCTTCATGGTTTCTATGTATAACATCCTATAACTATAATACAATGTAACAGTAACCAGAATATTGACATTGATGAAAACAACCAATTTAATTCAGCTTTTCCAAGGTAACTTTTACTTATTCATGCATCTAAATTTATCTCTATGATTTTTTCCACATATGCAGATTTACATGTCCAAGCCTACAGCAAAGACAGATTTACACCAATTTTATATTGAAGATCACTCCTGTTTCCTGTCTTCTTTTTAACATTTAAGTATGACATTTCATGATTGTTTTTTTCATTTTGAACAAGGTGTGGCTGTGTATTCCAAGCTAATATTGAACTCATTCTCTTTGTTAGTCCATACTAGTCATGATTGTCATGATTGTCTCTATAACTATATAGTTTTATATTTCAAGTTTTTCTTTTTTTTTCCTCAGTATTGGAAACGGAACCTAGGGTACATCACACTGAGCTATATACACAGCCTATTAAAGTATTTATTTATTTTTTTTCTTTAGACAGGGTCTCACTCTGTAGTCCATGCTTTTGCTTATAGTGAACTCACTATTTAACCCAGGCTGGCCTTGAACTCACGGCAATCCTCCTACCTCACCGTCCTGAATGCTGGGATTACACGTGTTGACCAACACGCCTGACTTATGTGGTGCTGAGATGTTGCACTCAGGGGCTTGCACTTGGTACAGAAGCACTATTTCAACAGACTTTGCTAAGTTACCAGGCTGGGCTCAAATTTGTGTTGTTCCTGCCTCAGACACCCACGGCGCTGGATGACAAGCGAGCCACTGGCCCAGCTTTCCAGAATCTTAGCATAGTCAGAACGCATGCTTTGGGAGTTGGCTGTCTTCACTCGGCAAAAGTTTCTGCTGCTTTACCCACGCTGTTACACAGATCAATGTTACTTTTATTATTTTTATAAATAACTAGCATTCCGTGCTTGTTTCACAATTCATCCAATGAGAGACAGCTGAGCTGTTTCCAGTTTGTAATTATTATGAATAAAACTCTTTTTCATGTAAAATTGTTTTGTCCTTAACTACACTGTAAGTTCTGTGAGATTTTGTTTTTCTTGTGTGGAATACCTGGGTCATGTTACAAGAAAATCTGAATGTATTATTTTTTCAAGGTGGCTGTGTGAGTTTTATATTTCTACCAGCAACATACAGACGATCTAGCTTCTCCGCACACTTATCAGCATTTGCTGTTCTCAGTGTTTTTTTTTTTTTTTGTCTTGCATTTTCCAGATGGCTAATGATGTTGAAAAGGTTTTCACATCACAAATACTTTTCTCAGATGTTTCTCTTTTTTTAAATTTTGCAGTATTGCTTTACAAATAAATTTATTACGCACTTGAAGTTGCTTTTGATATATGGAGTGAGACCGAAGTCCAGTTTCATGTTTTTGCTTAAGGATTCACTATGGCTTCCGAATCAATTGTTTAAAAAGTGCAACAGTCATAAAAGAATGTCTTCTCAGGAAAACAGAAGATGAGAAGAATTCAGTGCATAAGGTAAAGAAAGAAGGAGAATTTAGACTGAGTTATAGTGTCATAAAACAAACAAACAAAAACAAAACAAAAGGGAAAAAAAGAAGAACTCAGTGCATTAGTCCTGAAGCTCCTGGAACTCTGGATGAAGAATGAGTCGAAAGGTCTTACTGGCAAGGAGCTGGGTGGGCAGGCCTCTCTCCCTGCCCCCTACTCTGATTGGATGCTTGCTCTCTCTGAGTAGGGAAGTGACTTCCACTGAAAACCTTCAAGCTATTTGGGGAAAGGATGGCAGGAAGACCTGTCAATCACCATACCACCAGCGCATGCCTGAAGGAGGTCCTAACCAGATGATCCTGGCCCCTCACCAATGTCTACTACAAACAAGTTGAAATCTCAGAAGGCTTTTTTACCTGTAAGAGTGGTAGGAAATAAGGAAATAGTTCATCAAAAAAGCACTTAGAAGGAAGTTATTTATAAGGCCCTAGTGTTTAATAGGATCGGTAGGTTCATAGTAAGTCATTATATTATTAGATGAGTAATTAAGTGTGTGAATAAAAATTAATAAAGGAAGTCTATATTTGGACTGAAGAGGTAGCTTTTCATGTACCAGAAACTAGCATAGAAAATGAAAAATTATATATATGTAAATTTGTTTATAGATTTTTCTAAAAGAAACATGTCTATTAAAGAGGATGAGAAACAGCTCAATCAAGCTGTCTTCAACTCACATGGTATGCTAGTGTGTTTTCTGTATTTCATTTTCTCGTCACCTCAAGAACACAGCTAAATGCCTGAACTGTTCCTAAGACTTACACCCAGTCTTTGCTCTTGTCCAACTTGGTGCTCTATTCTTTGAGAAGCAGTAGAGACGCTGACATGTAATCCGATCTCTAGCAGTCCAACTTTAAAGTTTTAAAAATCTGAGTGTTGTTTCCTTGCTTAAAAGGAGAGTGGGAAGGCCCTTGTCACCTTGACAACATACGTGTGTGCACAAAAGTCTCAACTCCATTGTAAACCTTGAATTTTGCACGTATACATATCAATACAATGTGGGGGAAAAGAGGGTAACATAAAAGAAAGAGATTATGATTTCACCTTCTTTTTCTTAAATAGGAGTTTAGTGAAGGTGCAGATGGGAAAAGCATTGAAACTGAGTTGCTGAGACTCGCACGGGCAATTGCCATTTCTAGTCTGATGTGCGGAGCTTGGACCACAGACAGTGAAAACGGATACAGGTGAGGCTCTGGCGCAGGCGCAGTTGTGACAAGGCAATCTACTCATTTCCGATTCCCCATCTAGAGTGGCCCGGGAGCCCACATGCCAGGCACTACGGTGTCGGACTTGGCTCTCTCGGAAGCCTGTTTACGATGCACAGACATGGTGAGAGTGACGTGAATTTAAATGAGCAGCGAGAGCCACCATTCTTGCAGTCGCTTTGTTCTTCTGTGAATTGCATCCCCTGTCCTTCAATGGTAGTGCCACGCAGCTCTCTGCACTCTGATGGTGACAGCCAGAGTGTGGATGCCACATCTGCCTTTGAAGTTACTTCAGTGCACAAATCACACTAGTTTAAAGACTGTACTTCTAATAGTTGCAGTAATGATTTCTTGATATTTACCCTTTGAAGAGATATTAATTACCAAAGTTGATAAACATTTTTTATATATGACATGTTGTCATTTTTCTTCTGTGGTTTGGAGATTAGAAAAGGAGATTTTGAGTCAGAAATATTAGTCCTGAAGCTCCTGGACTAATATTTAACTTAACTTTCATTACACTACTAGGTAAGGCATATGCTTAGTATTGTTTTACAAATGATGACTGACCCCAGGAGATGTTAGTTTTTATGAGGGGTAAAACTGACTAAAAAAATTCAAAGTTTGGAATTCATTTGCTTTCTTATTACATCAGAATTTTGTCACTTTTTTCCATATGACACAGTTTTTAATAGGCATTCCAAAAAAGAATAAAAAAATAGGGTGCATGATGAAATTTTCAAAAAGGCTGCATTAATTTATTTTAATCAAGTCTTGCTGAAATAATTCTCAAAACCTTAATAAGATATAGTATAATGTAACCCATTTACTCCCAAAGATGTAAAGTATTTTTATTTAAAAAAGTTTTTAAACATATAAATCTCAAGGCCAAGTACAGAATTTGAAAAAACTGATGCTTTTAAAGTGTAATGCTTCTCAATGAAGTCATCTTTGAAAAATATCTATATTATTTTCAAAAGCAAAGAGTCACAAAAATCATTTGTTCCCAAAGTCTGGAGGAACCCTTTCCTCTGGAGTGACTGCAGGTTGGCACTGAGAGTTGGGTGCAGTTTGTTTTTACTATTTTCTTAAAATCATAAGAAGAGATTAGATTTTTACATATTCTCTCAGATCCTCACAGCTTTAAAGGAAGGAGGCAAAGGTGTAAGAGTATGCTACGATTTATTCTGAAAATAAAACTTGTATTTGAACTTTATAACCATATTGGCTTTGGTATATTGGCCTGACTGTACTATGCCAAAAGAAGCCAAAATGTTTCCCCTCAGTGTTTTCTATACTATGGAGGAAAAAGCTTTTTTTTTTTTTTGCCTTCTGTCCCTCATGCCTTTTTTCTTTCATCCTCCGCCTTCCATCAGACACATACACCCATATGCACATACTTCCAAACAATCCTAGTGTGCAAGCCAGGGTGGTGTGTATTGTGACAATGTGCACAGAATGCTTTGAAATCTCCAGTCACGGACATTGTAAAGGATGCTACTTGTCTTAATGCAAGCAATCAGGTTGTTTATAAAAATAGTTATTTATTAGGCTCACGTGTCTGAAGGTGAGGAAGTCGGGTCATGGTGCCAGCATTTGTTCAGGATCCGGAGAAGATCTTTCTGCTTCATAAACTGGAAGGCGGCGTCACACAGTAAGGCAGGCAGCTGTCGCTCAGCTTTCTTTTCCACTCTGCATAAAGCCACAGGGTCATCATGGGGTCCCCATCTCACAATCTCATTTGACCCTAATGTCCTTTTGAGGCCTGATTATCCAGTAGCACTAACACATGAATTTGGTGACAAAGTTTTCAGCACATGAACTTTTGGGGAAAACATTCTAATCATAGTCCTAAAACACATTTTTTAAAAATCCCTTCTAAAGTATTTCACTTAGTTTGTTTCAACCGATATTTATTAGGTCTCTATCATGATCCAGGATTAATAATAGAAACAAGAAGCCAAGTATAAAAATAAAATAGGTAAACTCTAAATCAGGCAAAATGAGATGGTAGGGAGATTTTCTTTTGTGTTTTAGTTTTCTTCTTTGAGAATAACTTATATTTTGCTTTATGATTATTAATAGTCAAAATACACATTTAATTTATGAGTCATATGTCTGCACTTAAAGTCTACTGAAGCTTTGATTGACACTTATGGTGACCCATCTTGACAGTGACGACCAAGCATAGCTTCAAAGTAGTAACCTTGGGCCCCTGTTTTCACTTATAAATTAAAACTGACATCTAGTGGATATAAACAGATGCTAAATTCTCCAGTTGAATTCTAATCTCAGAACAAGCCTGAAAATTAGCTTTTAATTCGTAACAGCTTACCAGTTTTCATAGCAAGGTTAGCAAGCAATTACTTCCAAGATTAGACTGGAATTAGTGTGTAATTCTTCGGATAGAAATAGGCAATAGTATCTCTATAGAAGCTTATGTGAAATTCGGAATTTTCTATTTTACATTTCCAGTATTTCTACGCAAGAAGTAGATCTTTATGGAGGTCAGTGAGCCAATGACTTTACAGAGACAGAGATTCGTGGTGAGAAACTAAAATAAAGAGTAAACAAAATTTGTGGAAAGAATTACAAGAGATTGATTAGCTCATATCTTTGACCTTTTCAGAGTATAAGACGTCTTTGCCTTTTTAAAAATTGAATAAGAGTACTACAAATAAAAATGTAAGAAAAATATGTCAGAGGAAATACTTGGAGATAAAAAAAGAAAAAAATTTTAAATAAGTGCTGCAGTTTTATTGCTGTACTTTATGTTCCAATCCATAAAATGCATGTCATGTTTGAGAAAATAATGTCAACTACTGGAGCATTTAGTACACAATGTAAACTTGGCTGCACTCTGTCCTGGGACAGACTAAGCAATGGTGAAGCCAACTTTCAGATCCAAGTTCAACTGGAAAATTGGAACAACAGTCTTTTAGCAAAGGCATATCATGAAGTCAGTTTAATTGCCTGTTGTAGCTGCTGTTTCTGTAACCTTGACTACAAACCGTAAACAACAGTAAATGTAGCCACTTAGAGCTTTTAACCTAGCCAGCTACCCAGACTGTATGGAAAGATTTTATGAAAAGATAATATAAAGAAGAATAGAGTGGAAAGATAATTTGAAAGAAATCAAGTCTGTTTGATAGACACTGAACATTCAAGCTTAAATTTCGCATCCACTTTGTCTATGTGAAGTATTCAGTATTCAAAAGAGCCTTTAAGGGTGGAGTGCTTTTTAAATTATTGGCCTGTTGTACATTTCATTAAAAAGTAATTATCTTGTATGTGTGCTTGTATAAAACCTTGATGTAAGAGTCCATTTATTTACCAAATAGTTCAATCAATATTAAAGGGATTTTGTAGAATAAAAATAAAGTAAAATTTTGAAAATCTATAACAGGGGCAATATTTATTATTTACTATTTCAGTTAAGTTACATAAAATACCAAAGTATGTACACAAATTTGTTTTCTAATGTACCTAAAAACATTAAAGTAATGGGTATTAACTGTGTCATCCCGTCCATCAGGCATCTTTGAGGAGATAATTTTAAGTGGTTTTTTTTTCTGGTAAATAAATCCATGCTTCTAAATAATATGTTATGTTGATACTTGGTGGTTAGTGGCTGGAGAAATAGCACAGAGGTTAAAGCACTTGCCTAGCAGGAGCAAGGCCATGAGTTTCACAGAAATCCAGGCTACAGCTCATGTTTATAATTCCAGCACTCAGAAGGCTGAGGCAGGAGAATTGCTGTGAATCCAAGGCTAGCCTGGGCGACATAGTGAGTTCAGGATCAGCCTGGGCCACATAACGAGACCCTGTTTCCCCACTCCAACAAACAAACAAGCAAAACTTAGTTGTTAAACAATTTAAACTATTTAGCATTTATGTCTTGCCTCCCTGTGGTGTTAGGGAAAGAATAAGTTCTCTCCTCACCTGCCTGAGTAATGACATAATTGACTTATTAAACAGTCAGTGTTACATCATCATTAGCAATGATATTATTCTTAACTAAAAAATCAAACATTGTACTGTGTCCATATTTTGTCTTCTTTAATTTAGCAATCCCCACCTTTTATCCAAGTTCTCTCCTCTTCCCTTTCCTGTCTCCTTTCTTTCTGTCTCCTTTGTATTTAACATTCAGCAAATTAACAACAAACTTGTTCTCATATTATCTACTTACTAAGTCTCTTACTTTCCTAAAAAATTCATTCTCCTTCCAAAAGTAAAGCTCCTTCTGGCTACTTAGGAATTCTACCCACCTTCCAATCATTCTAAGTCTCTTCTTTACCATTCTCCTGAGTTGTATCCACCAACTGGGAGCCTCCTTTATCTTGGACTACAGTATTGCTTCTTCCAATCACTCTCCAGGAAGGAGTGCAGGAAGATAAAATGTCTAGGCCATGTATCTGAAATATATCTTTATTTGTTACACACACACATACAAATCAATATATATTATTACAGAACCATATTTTTCAGAATTGTCAAAGTAGTTTTGGGAGTGTGTGTCAATCATCTACTTTTAAAAATAACTATGGAATATTTTTGTGTCTTCTATATGTAACTTACTTATTACATAGATTTACCATTTTGAATATTAAAAAGTGGGGTCATATGATTTATACTGCAACTCCATCTTTCTCTCTTAGCCTTGTTTTTGAGTTTAATCCTTTCCAGTGCATATTGCTTCAGTTTGTTTTAACCTTTCCAGCAACTGAATCATCCATATTGGAATTCAAAAGTTTAGGAGATTTCAGGTTTTGCCATCATAAAAAATGTTTTAAAATATCATGTAGATTTATCTTCAGTATTTCAAATACATATAAAGAAGTATAACTGCGAGGCCATATGACAAGCACATGTTCAGCTTTAGAAGGTGATGCAATATTATTTCCAAAGTGATAATAAAGTCCCTACCTCTGTTGGTAGCTAGCTACTCATGAGTCTAGTTCTTAAGAGAACTTAGTTGAAATCTTTGGTTCATTTTCTATTTAAAATTCTACCTTTTTAAATTCTATTAACTTTACTTAGTATCTTAGAGCCTAGACCCAAGTGGTTTTTGCATATATGTTATAATTATCTTCCTCTATGCTGTTGGCTTCCATGTTACTTTCTGTTTTTCCACCAACGAAAGTTCTTGAATTCACAAAATTCAATTTAAAATTTTGCTTGCATTCACTTCAAGAAATATTTATCTACTTCCTCAAAATAAATGTTTTCTGTATTACTCTCTGTGACCAGTGGAGATTTGAGGCAGTCAGGAGCCACACCTGGATTAGGGTTTGGAAACCACGCCTAGACTGGGAAGTGAGAACCAGCCTGGATTAGAGCGCGAGTGATGTGTGGGCCGGTGAATGAGGGAAGAGCACCCACCCAGATATGGGAGGCCCGATTGGAACTCTAATGGTATAAAAGGAAGGAATACCAAAGATTGTTATAGCTTTTCTCCTCTGGAAAAGTTCTCGCCTTAGCAACTGTCCTCTGATGCCAACTTGCTACGTACCGCACATCTTCAGCACAGGTTCGCTGCATCTCAACTTGAGGCCTGTCTTCCCATCGCTGTTCTTCAGTCTCTGGTCTTTGCCATTTGTTCTACGAACAACCGAGATCCGCAGCAGACTCTCACCAGCTGTCCTGTAGTCCGGTTTGGTGTCCTGCCTTGAGGCTGACCAGCCATCCGACCCTCCAGCTCTCACATGTGCAGGCTGCCATCTTGGACTCTCTCTGTCCTCAGACTTGTGAGCCTTCCAAATAGATTCTTTTTGTTTTAATTTCTGTAAATTCTGCCCTTTGTAAGAACCCAAACTAACACATCCTCTAAGAACTGCACTGTTCTGGCTTTTATGTTGCTAAATAAACCTGGAGAGTTTTTCATGAATAAGCCCAGATAGGAATGGAAGCATGCACACACACACGCACACTCACACACATTCACATATACACACACAGAGACACACATATACACATGCACACATAGTCAATTGATGAAATTAATTTGTTCATTAACTCTAAAAGTTAGTTCCAGTCTATAGTCAGAGATTTTGTAGGTCTGCAAGAATATTGCCTTCAAACAATTACACTTTCATATATTTTCCCAATGATTTGCTATTCATTTGTGTTCATTATCCCATTGTACCAGCTAGAATTGAACCCACCATATCTCTGAGTTATGCATGTACAAGGTTATTGTATTGTTTCTTCATCGCCGTGTATGTAAATTTTATATGAGCTATGTTATATATTAATACTTTTCATTAATCGTGAATTTTCATTTATTAATTGTATATCAAAATACAAGTTAGTATTGTAATCATCTTGTACATAAATACTAACTTAAGAAAAAACACTGAGCACTTGCTAGTTTAGTACATGTCAAAATTTTATTAAATTTTACTTCTGTTTTTATATTTACCTCATGAGGTAAGGGAACTAAAATTATAGGATATAAATCAAGTGACTTGCCCGGGGTACACAATGAAACAAAGAGGACCAGTAATTCCAACAGAAATCTTCATAACTTCATTTTCCTACATTATGCAATTTTTAAGCATGTACAGATGTGAAGCATTTGAGAGAAAATTAAGGGGCTTAAATCTAGTCTAGTCCCTGCCAAGGATTCCTTCTGGCTCAATCAAGTCTAGAAATTCCTTTTCCTCGTTGAAACTGAAGAGTGTTGTTACAGCATTACAGCATCTAGCACAAGAAATTTTCTTACACTCTTCATACAGATCATTAGATGTTTGTAAAATTTTTGGAAAGGCAAGAGATGGGGAGAGCAGAGGGATGTCATTAGATGTCAAAGGAATATGACTCGACCACCATCTAGAAACAAGGAAATGGCAGGGAAACTACTACCAACTTAAAAGATGCCACAGCTCCATGAGGTGGCCCCATGAGAATCAAGTGCAGAATCTGATGTATGTCCCCAAAGATGCCTCTCACAGGAAAGGGACTGGCCTCTGTCTTCTTTCTAACTTTCCAAAACCCACATGGTACATTTCATTGGCAAGACCCTTAGTGACATTCAAAAGCCGAGGGGCCAGGGTGTCTGGAAACTTTGCATTCCAGCCTTCCAATCAATTCGTGCAATAAAGAGAATGGGAAAGATTGTTGATATGGATTCCAGGAGCGCATAGGCAGGTCGGGAGCACAGTCGTGTCCTGCACATGCACACGTCCTTCATTCTGCATCTCTTATTACATATGGAATTAGTGTCAGGGAAAATTGAGTGATAACGGAGCATAACACCCATTGCTTCTTTTACATCAAACCGGTTCAATTGCAAAACAAATGGAATACATATCTTGTATATTATTAGGTAAACATAAGTGTGTAAGTATTAAATGTCTGTAAGACTATTAGATGCATGCATTTCTCTTCTCGGTGCAAATGTAAATGGTATATGTTTTAAATTTAGAACTCAACTTGTTCATTTTTGATGTATAGAAAACAACATTCAAATTTAATATGCACACTATACCTGCATTCTCACTGCTTCCTATTTTCGGGATTTCCCCTGTGTTTTATTTTCCCAGATATTCCACATTACATCAAGTCAGAGGAACTCAAATTAAAATAATAAGATAACGCTGTACACCTATTTGATGGCTAGTGTCCAGGACTAACGGCACAAAGATGTGTAGCAAGAACTCACATTTTTTGCTGATAAGAATGCAGAATTCCTAACAAATTGAAGGACAGCTTAGCGGCTTCTTATAAAGCTAAACACACTCTCAAATAATCCAGCCATCATGTTCCTTGAAAGCACTTGAAATTCAAAGGAATTAATTTCTTAAAATTCAAAGAAATTAAAAATGTGTGTCAACACAAAGCTATGTATAAAAATTAGAACTTTATTTCTAATTGCAAAAATTTGGAAGCATCCAAGGTGTCTTTTACTAGATGGATCCATAATGACAGTATAGCACATGCAGGCAATAGCACGTTATCCAGTGCTAACAAGAAATGGGCTACCAAGCTATGCAAAGACGTGACAAAACATAGATGCATATGAGTGAAGAAAATCAATCTGAGAAGGTTATATATTGTATGATTCCAATCATGTGACATTCTGGAAGAAGCAAATGAATGGGGACAATAAAATATTGGGGTTTAGATGGATAGATAGACAAGACAGAGAAAGAGTTGGGCATTAAAACTATTACACATGACGTAATCACGGCGGGTGCTCCTGAGTGCAACCGTGGAAACTGTGAGTTTAAAGCTCCAAGAGTGAATGCCAGTATACGCTACGGCTACGGACTTTGCTTTGTACCGATGAACTCATGTAGGCTCATTGTTCACTGATTGTAACAACTACATCACTGTATAAATTATGCTTCTTTTTTTAAAAAAAATAACAATATTTTGTGAATTCTTTCTGCTTCAAAAAGTGTTTTGACTGGAGTTAGCATTATTACCTATGAGCAATATCTCGGTTTCAGTTAGCATTATAACATATTTCAGGGGGTAGTTTTCAGTTTTATTTAAGCCCTTAAATTACTCACAAGCATCTCTAAATAAGAATATTTTTGGAATGGAAAGAACAAAACTATGCAAGAAATGAAGCTGGTTGATGAATCTTTTCAGATGTATGGACAATTATTTCCTATTAAAGTCACTTCAAGTTCCTGTGTGAGAACTAGGTTTTGACCTTGAACACATATTATTCTTAAATTGGAAAATCTGCACTCCTTATTTAAGCAAGCCAAGGATTCTAAACCGAATAGATGCATTGAAATACTGCAGTCTTTCTGAACCAGTGGACTAGAGCAGCCAGTGTTTGGAATTATTGTCAGAATAAACTAAAAAGTGCTCTATTGTCATGTCCCTAGTTGAAAATTTACATACAAAAGGAATTTATTAGCAGAATATTTGGCAGGTTTCAAAATTTTGAATTGCCAGAGATGTAGGCCTGGTGCAAGTTTGACAACAACTACCAAACCTGTGCCAAAGGACTGACCTTGGTGAGTCCTCCACTGCCCCTGCTGCTGGCACACACAGAGTAACTTGTCCCATAGCCTCTAACACAGGTTGCTGTCCTTAGGGCAATTGTCACAGCACCCGCCTTCACCAGAGTGGCATCTGTTTAGCCCAGCTTTCGATTTAAAAGCTAGGGTGGGTATACCTGACTGGCCATGCTCAGCCACAAATTACACTGATTTTCAGGCTTCATGTTGGAGTGAGAGGCAGCTCAGTCTCAAAGTGGGGCAAGGCTTTCGGTGCTGAAAAGGAGGTGTAGAGCCTGAGCAGCGAGAGCAAAGTAGGAAGAAAGGAAGGAGAAAGGCAAGAAAAGAAAGAAGGGAAGGATGGAGAAAAGGGAAGGAGGAGAGAAGGAGGAGAGAAGGAGGAGAGAAGGGAAGAAGAAGAAGGAAAGAGGAAGGAGGAAAAAAGGAAGGAGGGGAGGAGAGAAAAGGAAAGGTAGCTCAGTGCACACCCCAGGCCTCAGCTCCTGCAGATCCAGGCCTGGGTATGCAAAGATTCTTTTCTCTGAGTGCGAAGTCTATTATAGAAAGTAGAAATGTTGGCCAAAGTATGCTGTGATATTCAGGAATAAAAGGGCATAATGCAGTAGTCAATTTCAGGGAAGAAGGAGAAAAAATTTCAATTTAAATTAAGTTTTGAAGAATAGACATCAGAGCATGCTAAACAGAGAAATAGAGGTACAGAAAGAACAGGAGGTGGGGTGCTGAGAATTCCAGAAAGGAAGACAAGTATCGTTTTTTTTTTTCAGTGACCTATCAAGAAGCACGTAGGAAGAATTTCTGAAGATTCATTTGTTTGTTGTATTTCACTAAAGTATGAAAGCAAGTGAAGTGACTTAGCCAAGGAGATGATGGCCCAGAGAATGGCAGAAGGGCAGGGGAGGACTCTCAGGTGTCCCCTTTATTGGGACAGACTAATTCACTCAGCCTGGGACAATTGTTGCTCTTTTTTGTGTTTGTCAGACCTGCTGTTATTCAGTCAACAATTTTTGCAAAAGAGTTAGCAATTAATTCAAACTTTCCAAAGTCGTTGTGGACTGAATCCATTTCAGGGTCAGGAGTTTCCAAATTCTACAGTAGGCATTAAAAATTTGTCGAGGCTTATAGACAGGAAGTGACATTTCATATTTGCCTTAGCTGTGTGGCTGACAGGGAAAAAGTGATATGCTAAGAGGAACAGGTGAAAATCTGTGTAAGAACTTCTAAATGGGAACAGAGCTAAGCAGACAAGGGGCAAGGTACGATTTGGAAGCGAACGCCGTGATGAACAGAATGAGGCAATAGGGAAGAAGAAAACGTAAACATGCAGAACGTCTTAAGATTTCACTAACTAAAGTTATACTGATCTTGTTAACCATATAACTAAAACCAGTAGAAAAGTAGTGAACTGGATAAAAAACACACTGACTCCATTATTTAATAGCTTATATTTAAATAAAGCTTAACTAATAATTACATCAAATTAAGATGTCAAGAAAGAGATGCAATTTGGCTACTTTCAAATTAACCAATTTCCACTGAGAAATGACAAAATGGAGGAAAATAAGTACAACTCAGAAGGGTAGTATTCAAGACTGCTGTTCAGTGTGCACAACTGTCCCTCATCAACATCCCTAGAAAGATACGGAGCACCGTCAGCACCTTAAAAATATTAATTTGCTCTTGGGTGGAATACCAATCCCCCGGAGCAGCGTCTATTTGGAATTCATCTTCATAAATTAGTTCTGTAATGCATGTAAGTGGGATTATGCAGACTTTGTGAATCTGGCTTCATTCACTCTGCAGGAAGTTTTTGAGATTTTAACATGTACATTAGGAGTTCATTCTTCAACATGATTTCTGATTAACAGCCCATTGCATAATTATTCTATGATATTTGTATCCATCCTATGCTAAATAGTTAGGTTATTGTTTCCAGTTCTTTGATACCATAGGCAAAGCTGCAGTGAATAACTTTTGCCATCATACTTAAAGAGAAGACAATTTTTTGGTGAGCAAGGAAAATAAATTTGTTTCTTTATTCTTTCTTCTCTTCGTTCTTTCCTTCTTTTTATTTATTTATTTTTTTGGCAGTGCTGGGGATCAAATTCAGGGTCTGGAGTATGCTAGGCAAGTGCTTTACCGCTGAGCTACACACACCCCAACCCCAGCACTTAAAACTTTCTAAAGGCAACGATATCACAAAAAAAATGTGTTTTCTTGTAAAATTTGATAGGTCTTGCTTTTCTTTTTAAGCTTAAGAATTTATCTCATGTTAATATTTTGTGTATTGTTATATAGGGTCAATGCTAATTTTTAATATGATTATTCAGTTGACTAGCATCATTCCTTAGAAAGTTTGTCTATTGAATTTCATTAGTGCTTTTGTTGAAAATCATTGGATTCTATATAGATGAATCTATTTACTCTTTATTCTGTTTTGTTGACTATTTGTTTATCCCTGCATCAATATGACACTGTCTTTCTTATGTGGCTTTGAAATATAGGTGCGTCATAGGTGTATATAGCAGCTAATTCATATACATTCTTTGTTTATCAAAAATCAGATAAAATGAGAAAAAAAGAAACACAGGAGGGAAACACAAAGAGAATATGGAAATCAGTTAAAAAAAGATTTTGAGAAGAAAAAGTGTCCAGAAGGTTCTCCTGATGCAGAAAGCAATACACACATGAATAAAAGGGGGAAGGGTGTCATTTTGGTAATTATAACAAGCCACTGATTGCCTAAAGGAGGGTGGCACAGGAAGTAGCGCTGGTGGCTTGATGGTGTCATCATGGCATATTTATTGACTGTCTAGGAGTGCTTCAAGGAAAGAAACACCACCAGCCTGCCTGAAATTTGTTATCTTAAGAAATGATAGAAGTTGTGTCTCTGCACAAGGAAAACAAGATAGGAGGTGGGAAGAGAAAGAAAGCCAAGTCACTTTTTTTTATTAAATAAAGAGAAATAAGTAACATTTGGCGATTTTAGGTGAAAACATGTTTATAAAGAGATTTTGTTTGTTTTTGCTTCAAAGCAAAGAATGTTTCTACCATGTTTTAAGGACAAAAAAAAAAAAAACCAGAAAGAGACTGAAAATATTCTGAAGAAAGCAGAGCATCAGTGGATCGAGGAGCAGAAGAACAAAAGATGGATTCCTTCGGAACACAAAGGTGAGGGCTCAGTTTTGAGAAGAAAAGAAGGAGGTTTGATTTCTTTCCTAAGGAAAATCAGGAGTAGAAAGAGATAAATAGGAATGAAAGTGAAGTAGGGAGAGGATCTGACAACGTTTTGGGGCTTTCTACTCTTGGAGGAGATATTTTGCGGAAGGAGGAAAGCTAGAAGGACGAATCTAAGGCAAAGGCTGATGCATCTTTAGAGAGCTCATGAAGGCGACAGTAAGGAACTGATCAACACACCTAGAAAGACTGATTAAAAAATACACGCCATCAAAATTCAAATTCTGTGCACTGATACACAGTCTCAACGTACAGCTATGCTATTTTAATCAGCAGCCTTGCCTACAAGAGAAAAGAAATGAATTAGATGGGGAAAGAAAACAAGAAAGGAGAAAAAGGAACATTGGTCGATTCTGAATTAGGGCACCAACAGTGCGAAGGGAAGGGCTGGAGAATGCTTTTAAATGTCTTGTCTAGTGACTGCCAATAAGCTTTAATGCAGAAAAAAATGGTGTTAAGATGATAGACTGAGAAAAGACAGCGATAGTTACGAGACTTGAGGAAGAAAGACCAGAAAAAGAAAAGGCAAGTGAAAAGTCGCCTTGGTACCCTACGATCCAACAGTGTGTTAAGCCGGCCACACCAGGTAGTGACTATGCTCAGAGCTTTCCAGCTCGGCGCAACAGCTGGGAGAAGAAGGGGAAACTTGGAAGCCAACAATTCACTCACACAAATCTTTCCTATCCTCTTTACTTGTAAACGCTTTAATTCTTGGAAAAACTTTCCAAAATATGAAATAAATTGCAAGGAGAGTATCCACTCAAACAAACGCAGGTCAATTCCCATGTTTATTTCTGTTTTCAGAAATGAAATGATGCTTAGTAATTGATATTTTGCTTAATATTTAAGACATTTAATAATAATAATAAAATTTATGTTGACTGGTGAGCGTCCTAACAGCTAAATAGAAGTTATTACCTGATAAAATGAAAAATTAAATCTCAAGCTTTCAAGCTTCAATATTCTCTCTTTTTCTGTTATATGATTATCTGGAGAAAAGTGTTCTCCAATGTTCTGTCTTATGCTAAAATATAACTTACTCAATAATGGGAGAGAATAATTCAAAAATTACCCACAAGCTGGATTTACTTGTGTAAAGAAAAGCAGACACACTTGTTTTTCCAAATATATGAGTGGAATCTTAGCAAAAACAATGGGAGAATAAAAAAGAATGAATAAATAAATAAGCAAATGCACACATGCATATCTTAAACATAAAATAGCCATGGAAGAGTTCACATACATCCCACATGAACCATGCTTCCTGAAGGCTAGCCGAAACACCTGGCAAATTGGCTTGAAAATGAACAGTAACGTGGGAAAGACTGTTGGAATTTGATCTCCAGAAATCTTGAGAAAGTGCACTTGGGAAAGATTTGTGTATTTTTAACTATCTTGTGAAATTCACATAAATAGATCCGTCCAGAAAAGTACCTAATATAATTATCCAAAGTCCACTTGGACTTCTTACTGTCTTTCTGAAGACTTCGGTTCCTTGCACCAAATGTTCTTAATAATCTTTTCAATATACCAAGTATAAACATATGTATATCATTAAAATAAAGCAATACTTATTCACAGCACATTACAAATTATTGAAACAAAAGCCACAAAGTGTAGCCCTAAACTAAATTATTTAATAAAAGAATGTGATTTTATGCTATCTCCTTCATATATTACTTTTTTCTCTTTTCACCTCAGAGGTTATAAATTCTCATGGAGGGAGGATAGAAAATCCTCTCGTGTATTGAAAGTAATGAATTGTTTCATCCAGACAATGCACAATGGCTCCCAGGCCTGAACTTTTCTTTGGAAACATAGAATGGCCCAGAAAGTCCTCACAAGATTTAATGACTGTTTCAACTCATTAACAGAGGGCAGGGAGTCACAAAGGAAAACAAACAAACAAACAAACAAAAAAATCCAAACAATGAAAAGAAAAAGAAAGCAATAAACAGGCCTCGAAGTTTTGCCAATTTCTATTCATTGCCTACTGACTTACTCATTGACCAAAAGTCCTAATTTTGCTAAACTTGTTAAATTTAACTTAAAGTTGTGAAGCCCGCTCTGCGGTAGAGAAGCCTGGCTCCGATACAGAGTCCTGTGATAATTCATCAGACGTCAACCTGAAGTGTAGCTCTAACACACCTTGTTACCACAGGGAAGATGTGTGTACCAAGCATCGAAGAGACTCTGGGCCAGCAGAATGTAGAAAAATAATGTGGAATTTGGAGCTCCTGTGGCAAATGTTTGTGCAAGTCACTTAGATATGTGATCACAGAGAATTGACTTCAACTCGGTGCCTCACCCTGACATGAATTTAAATGATTAAAACAGCAATTATACCTATTATTATCAATAAATCTTCAAGCACTGATCCACACATTTCTACCTATTCCTGTGATACATGCTTGTTTGGCTTTTTGGAATGCCACTTTCTCTACATTTGTTTTTATAATCTTCTAAATTATATAATTTGAGATTTAGCCATCTCAAATTAACCCTTACATCATTAACTTGATAATTCCTAAATGGCAGTAATTAACAAAGGTGAAGTTTTTAATCTATAAGGCATGATATTTTTTATTTTTATAGAGCTCTTAAAGTTACAGTAAACAATAACATCAGATTACCGAACATAACCATTATCTTTTATAACATGAATCTATAATGTAGAAACAGAAGAGGGAAGTGAGCTCTATCGCAGAGAATTATCCAGGTATCTTAAATTGCAGATACTTTCTTGCCTCAAAAATCTTTATAATTAAATCAAGTTCTTTTTATCCTAACTTGTTTAGAAATGTGTATTTATAAACCAATTTATGTGTTAATGGGAACAAATGCTCCTTTATGCTCTTTTGATTGGGTGCTTTATTCTGTTATTTGAAAAAGACTTAACCGGTGATACCTGGAGCAGTGTTCCCTCTTTTGTTGATTCAGTGACTGAAGAAGATAGAAACATTCGTTCCCTCACAGCTTAAGTTTCTCTTACTCTGTAGACTTGTTCATAAGCCACTTAAGTACAGCTAACTGGCTGCTTATTCTGAACCGTTCCGCTTTTCGTGTGCATCTCTGTTGGTTATTTTCACAGTGCATCATCCATGAGCCCTGTTGCCTAGCAGGCTTCTTTCACATGACATGATATACAATAGTATTTATGACATGAGGAATGAATGATTGAAGAATAACAGATAATGAAGTAAGAGTGATCAAGTCACTAGAATTTTACTGCAAATGTATTACCAAGTGTATATTTAAGTAACCTCTACCTATGTATCAGTATCTGGTGATAAGTGGTGGGATGAAGCAGGGAACAAGTTTAACACAGTGTCTGTCCTCATAAAACAAGCAATTTAATGCAGCAAACAGACAGGTAACAAGACAGTGAGAATAGAATACTGTGGAATATTAAGAACAAGAAATGTCCTAATCCCAGAGGTTAGCAGTTGGCAAAAACTTCCTTTCGGAAACACTGCCTAAGCTTGGACATGAAGATTTTGTAGAAATTGGTCAAAGAAAGAGACAGGGAAAAAAAAGAGAAAATTTTGAACAGAAACCTGAAGCAAAACTGGCGAGACAAAGAATTTAAAGACTGTATACAATAGCCAACAGCTAGCATCTTTCTGAATGGGAAAAACACTAAAGTTTTATCTGAAAAGTCTGAGAAAGATAAGGGTTCCCACTTTCATCATTTTTCTTCAGCATAGCACTGGAAATCCAGCCAGAGAAATCAGACCAGGGAAAGAGATAAAGGGCATCCAACCTGGGAAAAAAGGAAGTCAAGTGGTCTCTGCAGATGCAGTGATCTTCTATGTATAAAAATCTCAAAGATTCCACTAAAACTTCTTTTTTGTTAGACCAAGCAAACTAATTCACCAAGTTGTTTAGAAATGTGTATTTATAGACCGATTTATGTGTTAATGGGAACAAATGCTCCTTTATGCTCTTCTTATTGGCCTGCCCTTTCAGCAAAATATCTTCTCCAAGAACAGAAAGCCCCCAAATGATGTAAAATACTCACCCCTACTTTACTTTCATTCCTACTTATCTCCACGACCCACCAAACCTATCATGAGTGTAGTTCACCAAGTTCCCTAGGTAGATCTGTATGTCAACCTAGTTTACCCTCTATCCCTATCTATGAGGTACTCTATCGATGAGGTCCAGGCTTGTTCTAGTAATTGGTTACAATCAAAACCACAAAGGATAAGTGCTAGCAAAGATGTTATTTTTTATTATTAGTGGGAATGTAAGTTACTACAGCCATGTGAACAGGAGAGAGGTTCCCCAAACGACTGAGACAAAGGAAAACAGAGCTTCCGTACAACCAGCAATGCAGCTTCCGGTATAGCTCCAAAGATAGTAAAACCCGTGTGTAGAGAGACACCTGCACTCTCACAATGCTTGAAGCACTATCCATAACAGTGAAATAATGGAAACAACTTAAGTTCCCACCAACGGATTAACGGATAAAGAAAACATGGCATTATACCCAGTGGGATGCTATTGAGTCTCTTAAAAAACAAAATCTTGCCATTTTTGATAGCATGTGGAGCTGAGATCACATGGTGAGTGAAAACTGTCACAAAGGGATACACTTAACTCTATTTTTGCAATTTTGTCATCCAGTTTGTGTGATATAAGTGCTAATACAGCATTTGATGATTTCATTCCTTTTTACAAAAAAGTATCATTAGGCTCAATTAAATTGCTAAGTCAATCATGCATTTATTTTATTTTTCCTTTTTCTTTCTCAGCATCAGAATTAGTATCCACTATTTAGTGAGTACAGAGCCAAGTGTCAAGAAAACAAAAATAAACCCTCCTGCAATCAATGAGACATTCACAAATAGAAAAGTAGAATGCAACACTGCTCTTCCAGAAAGAAAATGTAGAAGTTCTCTCTTCAGCATGGTAAGAAATGGTGACATACTTAATTACATGCACATATATCTTCTTGCTCTAATGCACACTGAATTAGTTTTTTCCAGTGCTCTTCATAAGCCAGCACAAACTCCTTCATCCTTAGTCGAAAGTTAAGGCCACGTAGACATTAACTAAATGCCAGTAAGAAGAGAAGCAACGGGAAATCGCTTCTTGTTGGTTTGTGGTTCGAGGTGACTAGGTAGTTTTTGAACCATGGAGTCCTGCCTCACAGTCTGGATCTGCAGGTGGGGAAATGGTGGTGGGAAAAGAACAGGTTACGGACAACTATGTTTGGTTGTTACACTTTGCTGAATTCCATTGCTATTTCATAATTCTGTTCCAATAAAAATGTCATTGACTAACGTTACAGAATCATGCTACTATTCCTCTGTTTCTTCTATCAGTTAAAGTAAGTAGTATCAAGACCAAAATTCTCTCTATATTTTGTATTCTTATTCACATGTACTAAAGAGCTGTGCTTGTTCGTGATACATTTTCTTTCTTTCTTTCTTTGTTTATTTTAAATTATTGAGACGAAGTCTTATTCTGGAAAGCAGGCTGGTCCTGACTCCAGGATGGTTCGAAGTAATGGCGATTCCTCTCAAATCCTGGCATTTAAGGTGTGAGCCACCATGCCAGGCTTATGTAGTGCTGCAGAATCGAACCCAGGGCTTTATACTTGGTAGGCAAGTGCCCTAATCATTGAGCGACACTTCCAGCCCTGTTACATTCTATAATTAAACATCAACATCTAATCAAATACAACATAGTGTAGTTTAGTAATTCAGTGCAACATAATACAAAGATGTCAAAACTAGTTTTCCATCAAATCCATTTTTCTAGCAAGCATTACTCACAAGGACAAAATAAAAATCTATGAAAGGCTTACAAGCCTAAAGAAAAGCATCTAAGGTCACCTCTGGTTTTTAGGAGATGCTTTTTCCTAAGATTCACTCTATGAAATACATCCTAAAGGATCTGACAAGCAGCTAGTCATTGTCGTGGGGACAGTGGTGAAAGTAGGAAGGAGAGACAGGCATTCAGGGCCTACGGGCAACATTAGAAAAGTCACATGCATGAGAACCACCGTACTGTGCACATGACTTTGATTTCCCATAACTGCAAAGCAGCACATGTGACCCTGGAAGAGAAGACCTGATATGACAGTGATATGAAACCTTATCGTACAGCAGCAGTGCAAGCCATCGTCGGACCTTGTTTTGAAGAACTCTTCCAGCAGCTGGAAGGCAGATGGATTTGAGGGGTCAGGCTAGCTGGCAGAAAGCCCAGGAAAGGGGCTGTGAACACTGGCTATTTGAGCAGTGATGAGAAGCTGGTCCGTGAGCACAGTGATAATATGAAAAAGAAGAATTTGGTAAACATTCAGAAATAAAACAAAGTGTTTGGATGAAGTGATAGAAAAGGAGCAAGGAAGAAGAAAGCAAGAAGGAAAAGTCCCGGATCTTCAGTTTAAAGAACTAGGTGAATGATAATTCTGTGAAAGTATCTAGCTAGACAAGTTTTAGAGAAAAGGAAGTTGCTCTGGAGAACCGGCTTTCAATTTCTCACGATTTGAGAGGGCTAGTCAGTTCCTCGCAAGAGAAATCCAGTTGCCAAAGGTAAAGAGCTATGCGTGAACTTCTTCACCTAACCCTGACAGGCAAAGTCTGTGTTTGCTGAGACTGTCATCCAGCGTCGCTTACGTGTTCCAAAGCAAGAAGAAGAGGAAAAGTTCCCAAGGAAACCATGGAGGAAGAATATCTAAAAATGAATACAGGAAGAGTTAAGTATGCATTTCATGTCATGATCAACCCAAAACTTAACCTATAGATGATGCTTTAAATAAATGGATAAGGTCACATAGCTGGCGAAAAATTGACTTTTTAAAAGATATTCAGCTGTCTTGGTTTTATAATATACTTTCATTAATTCAAAAGCATGAAGCTATTTTTCCAAAATTATAATAAAATACAATTCAAACTGTGGCCAGCATAACTTATTTGAATAAAGACCATGGCATTGCTAAGCGTGTGACAAGAACTCTTCTTACTGGAAAAGTAACATTGTGCCAAAGAGCTTTCATGAGATTTTTTTTTCTGCAGAAAATGTAGTGATTGCATTCTTTCAATGTAAAATAAGAACACATGGACTGAATTTGGGAAAGAACATTGAAACAGAATCTGGTGTCATTTTTTTGAGCTGAGTATTTGTCCTAACCTGAAGTGACAAAATTGTGAGGCCATACCGATTGCTCACATCTCTAGGCTATTTCATCACATTCATTCTTTAGTGAAATAAAAATCTTGCTTCTCTCTTTTTTTTTCTATAAACTGTCCAGTTGTGTTTAAGTTATTTCACTTATTCAACTAGTTTACAGGTAGTGATGATGGATTTATTTCTGTCTCTCCAAAGTACTTAGCAGACAAATTCGGGTACAGATGCTCCCTAACTAAAGGCAGCTTAACTTGGGAACTTTTGACTTCAGAATGCCACAAATGTGATTTATAGTCTGTGCAAACTGTACTGTTTGAATTTGATTATTTTCCAAGATGACATTTTCAACACACTGTATTGTGTCAATGAGTAGGAGCAAATGACAGCTCTCTGTCCCTTGTGTCAACACGAAGACAGACAATCAATCAACACTGTATTGCTTATAGTTGCTACTGTTTTTGGACACAGATATTCAACAAATTGCATGGGATTTCACCATTTGTAAAATAGGCTTTGCGTTAGATGATTTTGCCCAATGGTAGGTTAACGTAAATGTTTTGAGCACATTGAATGTTGGCTGAGCTACACTATGATGTCGAATCGGCTAGGTTTGACTGTGATATTTCAACTTACAATGGGTTTATAAGAACACAGATCCACCGTAAGTCAAGGAGCATCTGTTTTACCAAGCACAATGGCAAAGTTTTATTTTCCTAATTTAAATAACTCATGATGCTCGTAGATTTATCAATATATACAGATATACATTTTATGCTACATATAAAAGAAGGAATGATACAATCATTTTTAAAACAGCTTGGCAGTTTCTTAAAATGCAAAGCAGACATTTACCCCATGACGGTTCCACCATTCTAGTCATTATATTGTTAGGTGATTACCAAAAGGAAATATGTGCCCTACAAAGAATGATATATGAATGTGTATAGAAGTTTTATTAGCAATAATCCTAAACTGGAAGGAGAAAATCCCAAAATATCTATGAATAAATAAACACAGAAACAAATTGTGTTATAGTCAAACCTTGGAATACATCTCAGTACTGAAAAGGAGTGAAATAAAACCATCTAGTAATAACAAAATAATTGTTCTTAGTGGAGAAAACCCAAATGCCCTCTTTGAAAGCTTTCACAGAAGGGATTCACATAAAAAGGCAGTCACTGATAGTGACAGGGTAAAGACCAGTGGCCGCTTGGAGGAGAGGGATAGCAAGGAACGGGATAGAGGCGGGGCCGTGACTGAGCAAAACAGGACTCTGGGAAATGAGCACGCTTCCACCGCCCTCGCAGCGAGGATCATGTGTGCATCAGGATGTATGTGCGTGTTTACGAAAATGTACCAAATTATGCAATTTCAATATATGCAGCTTATGTCACTTACACGTAAATGAAGTCTTAATTTGCTAAAGTAAATCTAACAAGGAAGAACGACTGTGAAGCCAGTAATTTAAATTTTTTAAATCGGCTTAACTGTGTGTTACCCATGCGTGAAGCTATCCCCTGGTCCTCTGAGGACAGCTACCACACAGTGACCACGCTGCATTTATAGTTTTCCCAGAAAGCTGTGAACAGATTGTAACTGTTTGGCAAATACAATCTCCATAATTTTAAGTGAGTTTCTTTTAGTAGCCTTATGACTGACTGATAAATATATTTTAGAATGTATTCCTGTTGATTTTCCTGTAAAATCTTCTTAAAGTGGATACTTAAAACCTACTAATGAAAGAAAAAAAACCTTCGGTTCAATAGCTCTTCTCCATAACCAGGTTTCTCTGCCATAAGATGATTAAATTCTTGATTGTTCTTTTCAGAAAGTCAGTTTAAATTACTGCCAATTTCTAGGAAAGGGCTGACTGGACTTGGACTTTTATATACTTCTTGAGAAAGAAAAGTGGCTGCCCTATCTCACACTCCTTTATTTCCTGATTATAACAGCCACAGGGTCATTCAGTTCAGCAGCCGCGTAATGATTCCTAACAGTGAACGCTATGATTCACCAGTTAGAAACCATCCTTGGACGACTTGCAAAGATGCCAATGAAATTCAGGAACCATGGGCTCCACCTAGTGGTGCTTTCCCCTTTGATATTATGGCTTTAAATAAAATATTTTGCTACCTGTCCAGAATATTGTATTTATTTACATTGCTTTGGTAAAGTTAAAAAATAATGCTTATTCATTGAAAATAGCATTACGCAATATATCTGAGGGTCCATCATATTCTTAATCATGCAACTTTACTATAATAATGTTTAATATCTCGCTTTTGTCTTATGTTAAATAGAAAGAAAATGGAGACCTTTATGGTAAAGAAGCAGGGAAACGCATACACACTGTTTTCTAAAGAAGGAGATCATTAACAAGTCTGCATAATATCTAATATCATCTAAAGAAACTTACCAAGGAAATGAACATGAAGATTTCACAACATAAATTGCACAGAGCAATGACTTTTGACTATACTTTTACCTTCTTGTTGGACCTTTATCTGTTTTCTTTTGAGACACCTACTTTCTTTACCCAAATATCACCTCTTTAGCTGCCATTACACGCAGCTCACATTTAAACATTTAAGTAGGCTCTCATTAAATGCATGCTAGGATTTCAGAAGTGATCGTGTACTTGGCTCTCTAGAAAAGAATATACTTTGGGGTTCTGACTAAGCAGCCTGTGAAGAAAGTACATTTTATCTTCAACTGGGTAAGTGGGTCAGACCATAAGGAAATCTGGGTTAACTGCCACGGAGGTGTGCGTTTGGGGGAGTCCTAAGTCCCCTGCAGAACTTAGCAGGGTATCTTGAACCGGCAGTGAGATAGCCATCCTCATTTTCTTTCATCTGTATATTGATTCACTTCCTCCAACTCATCTGCCAAGTCTTGAATTCATGCCTCATGGTACAGCCAGACACATATGGTTTACCAAACACACAGTCTTCCTAGCTTTTGTGATTTTGACTAGAACACGGTCAACCTTTTGCTCTATACTAAACAAGATCCACGGAAGGATCATTCCAAGGCAGCCAAGGGTGGAGATGAGGGGGGAGTAGAGCCGATTATTTCCAGGGAGCATCTGTTGCCCTTTTCAAGAACTGGTTTGAGAGCACAACTGGCCAGGCAGGGGGTCAAGCTCTCACCACGGGGCTCTGAGTGAGCTGAGGGGGCAGCCAGTCTGCCCTTTCCGAGCCCTGGTGATTCCACTGCTGCCCTGAGTTCCGTTCTGTGTAGCTCCCACTCACCAGCCCAAGCAAGTAGAGCGATGATGCCCAGTCACACAAGAGCAAGCCAGCCGAGGACAAGAGAAGGGTGGAGAGCGAGAAGAGTTTTATTCTGTGTCCCTTGACTAGACATCATTTCTGGAAGGTTTTCAGTAAAGACTGCAGGAAAAGAAAGAGGAAAGAAAAGATCGAGGAGAAAATGAAAAACTCTTGACCATATCCTCTGGTCGACTGGTAAGCGACTGTGGCATATTGTGGTGTTCTTTTTTAATTAAAACATTAATATAAATGTGTGTGTCTTTGTACACGTGTGTGCATGTATTTTTCCTTGATCTGATCTGTGTGTGTAAAAAGCAATATACTTAAGCATTGATCATCAATGGCTTAGGAGGTGCACGTCTTCCTCAGAACTGATTCCCAGAGCATATCGGTTGTTTTATGGACGCAATGACCTGCCTTACTTTTAGGGAGAATTTCCCAGTTTGCATGCTGTGGCCAACCACAACCACAACACTTTTGAGTATATTCTTGACCTAGAAAGGAAAGGACGGTGCCTTCTGTCTTTCCTTCCTCCGTCTTTTCATTTTCAGAATGATACCTAAGAATTTGAATGGAAATAATTCATGTATAAATTAGAACAGTGTTCACAATATTGAAGGTGCATTTGATGAAGATGTTAGGAGTCATATAAAAAGTGTCATCACATGCATATGTTTCGTGTGACACACAGGAGTCATGTGGTTCTTATGGTTCCTGGGGATTTGAATTGAAAGTTTAGAAACACAAGGCTTTGAATGTAGTTGCCATAGAGACAAATAGGCAATTTATAGAATCCCAAACCTAGAGGATTAATTTTAATGACTTCCATTAAGAAGCAACATAGTGTCTTAGTTGACAGCACCAGCGCTGGTGCTGGGCTGCTGGAATGCAATTCTTTAGTCACTAACAGATTGTGTGTCTACCCCAGGGAGAGTTAATTAATTTCCTTCTACCTTGATGTTATTATCTGTAACCCATCAAACAAATGTAGAACTAGTGTAAACATGGCTGGGTTATGAGGTGGCATAAGTCAGTTGAGATATTATGTATGTCTGTATACATGTTCACATAGACACGTGCACAGCAACCTGTATACAGTGAGTATATGATCTTAGTCCATGCAGATATGAATTATATAATTTTGTCACTTGCCCTTCAAAAGGGAAATGGCACTTTTGTTCATCTGACTCCTTAGTGCACAATATCATTATTTTCTCAGAATACCACACTGAGTTCAAATTTGTGATCCTCCTGCCTCAGCCTCCTGGAGTGCTGGATTAGAGCCTTGGTCCTCCAGCCCCAGCTTCAAAAATTCTTTCCTCCATAGCTCTAAATTATAGAAGACAAAATACCGCATACTATTTGGACTGTAAGATATGTCGCATCATACAAGCTTATATTGTAAGGACAATAGTAAGAACACGAAGTAATAACAACAAATTTCATCCCTCCTCAACAAGGATTGGAGCAGCTTGTCCTGATTTGACTCTGTTATACTTTGATATTCTGCTTTGATTTAAATGCCCTCTGTGTCTCTGCTAGCAGCTGGCTGATTTCTTCCTGATTTCTCATTCCGTTGCAGAAGCTGAGGACACTTTGCTAATTATCATCACCTCTGAGAGACAAGTTGGGCAACACCACCCTCCTCTGGCCAGACTCCAGACTGGCTGCGCCTTTTCCGAGGCCAGCTCTGATTTCTCTGTGCTTCCTTCATATCACCTGGAGGGACTGTAAAAACAGATTGCTGCCTCACCCACACGGTTCCCCGTCAGTAAGCTGATGGGCGAGGCTTGAATATTTGCATTTCTGAAAGGCCCCAACTGATGCTTATGTTATTGCACATTAGAGCGTGGTCCAAAAGCAAACACTGGTCACTCTTTCTCAAGAACTAATGTGGGCTCTTTCTGCCTACAGTCCTGCAGTGGATGATGCAAAAGAAGCAACGTCCTTGAGGTAGTAATCAGTTTGACAAGGCATCAAGTAAATTGTACCTCAATAAAGTTGATTAAAAATTAAAAGCGCAGTAAAGCAGGTGCTTGTCTTTAGGTTGCAAGTCCCTTGAAGTCAGCTCACACAGTTGCGATCTTCAAAGCCTTCTGGGTTCCTCACTTGTATTTTTCTGACCTTCTCCTAGAACGTGGTTCCGAGTCATCTGCATTCCTTCTAGTCTCAATAATATCTTTCTTAAGCTCATCTAGAAAATGTTTCAGTGTTACAGAATTCTGCATATTTATCTTGCAAATATAGACAAGAAAGTTATAACCCATTGGTTATTCGTAGGGGTGGGGGCACTGCAAATACAATGGTTGTGAAAAATTTAAACCTAGTTTTGTTAAAGTTTGTGGCAGGGTGTTGCTTTTAGACTGGCCTCCTGTGTTAAGACCAAATGACATCAGAAGGGGGTCACTTCCCCTAACCACCTCATAATCCAGTTGAACTTTGAAACAGGTCAATTTTCTAGGAAAACAGATTTTGTTTAACCTAAGTGAGTATACATGGAAACTTCTCTGTTTTAGTAACTTGCAAAAATTCACTCCTTTTTAATGTTTTTTTCTGTGTTTCTCTTAATTGTTTTTTCTCTCTAATCAACTTAGCAGAACTTTATTCTATTTATAGCATGAGGTGTTGGCTGGTTTTAAAATGGCAAAAGCCAGCTAGACTTTAACCAAATGGGTTATAATTTTGTATTTGATATGGTAGAAGGGAGGGGTTCACTATATTAAAACTGATGTTTTTGGCCTACAGGTCTTGAGTTTCATCATTTATTTGCTTTAACCCAATTAATTTTATGAAGTAATAGTCAATAAATAATTATTAAGCATGAATCACTTTAATTAATAATTTGAAGAGAACCTTGCAAGTGAAGCAAATGAAAGTTGCATCGCTTTACTAGAAATTAACACAGGAACCAAAGATCCACCCAGCGTCTCCTTCTTTACATCCCGTGCCTCGTTGTTGATTCTAACATATCTATGTATGTCCCTCAGCTCTAAGGCACTCATGCTGGAAACCTCTGGTAAACTGCAAATAGCATGAATGTTGAAATACACAGATCAACTATTTGTCTCTACCCTTTCTATAAGAACATAACTTTAGGCAAATGTTACTATGAGACTCAGTTTCCCTGTTTGAAAGTGAGATTAGAAATTGAATGTTCAGTGCCTTGTTACAATAAAATCCAGTACACAATGTCTCCAGAACATAGTTAGCCTGATGAATATCAGTCATCACCTCTGTTTATTTCCTATTGAATTTGGACTGGAAAGATTGACAAACAGGAGCAAGAAAGTCTACACTTCATTATTCCTAGCTACATGGAATTCAAGACAAAAGAACATAAACATGATATCAACAACCAGATCCTCGGAATTGGATTTTAGTTCAGCGGGTTAACAGGTTTCTTTTTTTTAATCTCTGAAATATTGAAGTACAAAAACCATGAAATAAGTTAACATGAAGTTTCTTACTCTATTCTCTATCCCACCAAACATAGGACATGTGCTGTGAGTGGTTAATCTTGATCATCAACCTGGCTGGAGAGAAGCCTAGTAGATTTGTACAGCACACCTGCATGTATGGCTGCATGGGTGATGGCACTATGACCTTGGAGAACTGTGATTTCTGATCCTTCCTCTCTAGTTCTTAACTTGCCCACTCTACTTCCTGGCTGTTGGGAGATTAAGAATTTTCCTTCATCGTGCCCTTCAGCCATGATGTTTTTGCCTTGGAGCAAGCAATAATAGATTAAAATCTCTAAAACGGTGAGTCAATCCAAACCCTTTCTCTTTAAAAATGTGCATAACAGATATATCATGTCAGCAACAAAGGGGTTGATTAATATATATGCCTTCCAAGCCACTTACATTTCTAAATTAAGAACACTGCTTAGTAAGCCACTTACATTTCTAAATTAAGAACACTGCTTAGCATTTGTGGGGATTCACGTCAAGCTGATAAAAATAATTGATAACCATTCTACAGCCAACATCGGCCTAAATGAGGAAAAATTAAAAGCATTTCCCCTCAAATCAGAAACAAGACAAGGGTGTCCATTTTCACTTCTATTTAACATAGTGCTCTAAGCCCTAGCCAGAGCAATAAGGCAAGATAATGGAATAAGTGGATATGCACAAGAAAGGAAGAAATCCTTCTGTGTAGATGACATAATTCTTTACAAAGAAGACCCCCCCAAAACTACCAAGAGACTCTTAGATCTAATTAACAAACTCAGCCAAATTTCAAAATCAATACACAGAATCAGTAACATTCCTCCACAACAACCATGAAAACACATAGTAAGGGATTAGAAAAACGTAGTTGCCTCAAAGAAGTTTAAAAATCTAGGAATCAACCTAACAAAGACAGTGAAGGACCTCTATACCGAAAGCTAGAGTACTCTGAAGAAAGAAGTTGAAGAAAATTTTAGAAAATGAAAAGTCATCCCCTGTTCCTGGACAGGCAAAACTAGCATTGTCAAAATGACCATACTACCTAAACCGATATACAGATTCAATGACATCCCAATCAAGATAACAACAGCATTTTTCGCAGAACTAGAAAAATGATCCAAAAGTTCATATGGAATCACAAGAGACCCAGAATAGCCAAAACAATCCTAACAAAACAAAACAAAAGCAGGAGGCATCATGATACCAGATATCAAATTATATTACACAGCAACAGTGATTAAGAACCACATGGTACTGGCACTAAAACAAGCAGATGGACAAGTGGAATAGAATTGAGAATGCAAATAATCTCCCCTTGTACCTTCAGCCTTCTGATCTTCAACAAAGGAGCCAAAAATATGCACTGGAGTAAAGCTAGCATCCTCAACAAATGGTGCTGAGAAAACTGGCTAGCCATAAGCAGAGGAATGAAACTAGATCCACAACTTTCACGATGTATGAAAAATCTAATAAAAATGGATCAAAGAAATTAAAATAGAAACATTGAACTTTTTAAGAGAGAAAGTAGGTAAAACCCTCGAAGGAATAAGTGTAGGCTAGGACTTCCTCAATAAAACACCCACAGCACATGAGATAACACCGAGAATCAACAAATGGAATTATATGAAATTAAAAGGGTTTGCACAGCCAAAGGAAACAATCACCAGAGTGAAGAGGGTGCCATGGAATGGGGAAAAGTTACTTGCCGTCTACTCCTAGACAGAAGACTATTATCAAGAATATATAAAGAACTGAAAAAAAAAAAACCCCTAGACCTTCCAAAATAAAGGACCCAAACAAACAATGGGAATCTGAAATGAATAAACAGTTCTCAGAAATCCGAATAGAAAGAGATACATGAAAAAAGCTCAACATTTTTATTCATTAGAGAAATGCAAATTAAAACAATACTAAGGTTCTATCTAATGTCACTAAGAATGGCTGGTATTAAAGGTCAAAAAACAACAAATGCTGGCGCGGTTGTAGGGGAAAAGGAGCCTTTCTATATTGCTGGTGGAACTGTAAACTGGTACAACTATGGAGTGCAGTACGGAGATCCCTCATAAAGTTAAAACATTGATATTCTGTTTGACCCAGCTATACCTCCTCTAGGTATCTTCCCAAAAGAGCTAAAGTTATTATACAATAGTGACACATGCATACCCATGTTTATAGCAGCACAGTTTATAATAGCCAAATCTTGGAAGGAGCCAAAATACCCAAATATAGATGACTGGAGAAAAAATATGTTATAAATGTACACAATGGAATATTACTCTGCCATAAAGAATGACAAGTTTGTGTCACTTGGAGGAAAATACGTGCACCTTGAGATCATTATACTCAGCGAAATAAATCAGACCCAGAAAGTTAAAAATCATATGGTTTCTCTAACATGAGAAAATCAAACCACCATAAAAATAAAGTAAGAGATATGGAAGAAAGTTGGAAGATGTACTTTGTGGAGAGTGAAAGGGAAAGTCGGGGATGAGAGATGGAAAGGGGAAAGAGATGTGATATGTAAATACAAAATAAACTAATTTAAAAATAAATAAATGAAAATATTTGTGGAGATCCAGTGCAGAGTTAACACGACCTAAAGCCTTAAAATTTCATCTAAAAATCCAGAAGGAAAACTTGAAATTAATTTTTGAGACAGTTTCATTATGTTGTTCATACTAGCCTTGGATTTTCTTTGTAGCCCAGGCTGGTCTCAAAATTACTGTTATCTTCCTGCCTCTGCCTCCTCAGTGCTGGGAGTACAGGTCTGTGCCACGTATCCAACTTAAACACTCTTTCTTGCTTATGTTGGTAATACACAGTTCTTAAGAAAATTCTTTATTTTGAGCCACCCCTGTTCTTCCTCAGGATAGCATTTCTCTGAATATGAAGAACACAGGTCCCCAACAGAATTGTAACCTAAAGATATTCAAACAAATTCAAACTATATCAATTCTATGATGGCATTTTTGAGTGGTTATTTGCATAACTCAGTGGATTTATTAAAATGCATATTATGGATATATGAGCACAGCTACCTAATATGATGACAAGGGGCCACTTGGGATGCTTGTGTACACATTAAAGTTAGACATTTTTGACTTGGAAAGCCAAGGTCATTATCTTTTATGTAAGTGCAAAAACACTCCTATGTCAAAACAAAATTCTCTACCTCTCATGTTCAAAGTTTTTGAATTACATTTTGAGGTCGGTCCTGAGACAAAGTCAAATTGTAAAGTAAATAAGACAAATATATATCAGCTGTGACTTCTTGGCTTTTGAATTTGGAAGCCATTTATAAACAGGCAAAGGCCCTGTCTGGTTTCAGTTTTCTGCTCTCCATGTGAAAACCAGAGCCATAAAACACGACTTTCCCCTCGACCAAACAGGCTGGCTTTCACAATGGATTCCTACGTCTATGCTTCCAGCTTTCCAATGTCACCTGTCCTTCAGAAGCTTCCTGAGTACCTCAGACTCCACTAATCCTAGTAAGCCGCCTCCTCTACCACCAGCGCCACCCGTGAATTGGCCGTCGTGAAGCCATGACACTCTCCCTCACTCTCTCATCAAGCCTGCTGTCACTGCCGGCCCCGCAGGCCTCAGAGAGTCAGGTCACTTTTCTTCACCTGTAGTACCATCTCCCCGGAGCAGTTTCCTAACTGCACCTCTGCATTTACTCCACAACCCGAGAAATGAGTTAATTGAGGTTTGCTCATAGCATGTAACATTTCCCTCCTCTGTTGAGGATAGTCTAATTTCATTATCTATCTTCCAAATACCAACTGTGTCACTTGCCCTGTTTTTTTCCCACTTTTTTTCTTGAATTTCTCTACCTGTGAAAGTGAAAATGTTTTTTTATTTATTTGAGAACATACTATAGAATTTTTTCCTCTAGACTTTTTTTCCAAGCTGAACCCTTTGGCTAGAAGTACCTGTGTCCAGTCATCTGGGTAGCTCCAGTCAAGTTTCAACCCTCAGAGAGCCATTGTATCCCTAGGATTCCTGACTCTACTGCTGCTTTAAGCATCAGGTCTGAGAGGGAAGATTGCTCAGGACCCAGTTTCACAGAACGAAGAGGCCCAAGTGGCTGCCCCGGGCTAAGTTCCCTCAGTAAGAGAGAAGCGATGTGTAACTCCAAACTGAAGTTCTCCATTTCATTTAGGGAAAGACTTTTTAAAAGGGCAAAAGCATCTCAGGCAACAAACCATGTATGAGACAACTGAAACTGGCCACGTGCTAGTCTCACGATGATCCTAAACGAGCTGTGCAGGTGAGTCAAAGTAACGGTTCAGGGTCATGTGCATGACGTGCTGTCAACGATAATCTATGTACAGATCTAGATAACTGGCAGTATTGAGGGGGAAATATGGAATGACCCAGCCGCTGATTATTGAGCGAAAACAATACCACTGTTTTCAAGATATATTGTTTACAGTGTGTAGGATTCTTGCTGTGTGCACTCACAGCTCCTGGCCTAAGGCTTTTGCCTCAGTGTACCCGATGACTTTCCCTTAGCCTTTTACTCACGCTGCCCCACCTCCCACTTCCTGGCCCCACCATCACCATGACGGTTGTCCTCCTGTCCCCACCTCAGATCTGCTGATTATATAGTCTCACTTTTAGAAACAAATTATGTTTTGGAACCTTCGTAACCCAAAGGGTACTCCTGAATTAATGGCTCATGGTGTAGAAATGCCTTCTGATCATACCTCCATTTTGCACTCAACTGCTTTTCTACACTCTGATCACTTCTTATTTTTAAAAATTATCTGTCTCCTTTTACTAACATTTTAAATACTTATTTTATTTTGAAACAAGGTCTCTCTCCATAGTCTCGGCTGACCTCAAACTCATGACTATCTCCCTGCCTCAGCCATTGGGTGGAAGAGTATTCTGGCCATCATAAAGGATCCTTGCTTTGCTTCTGGCTCTAATTGGCATTTAGTGGTCTCTTGATTTTGATCTGTAACATCTGGAGGTCCCACCGAGATTTCTACTCTTCAGGGGAGGAATCTTCCAAAGTTTGGCCCGAGGCTGGAACTGCCGGGGAAGGCCTCTGAGAGACAGAGATGACCCTCAGCCCTGGCTTTCCTCCCTCGGTCCCAGCTACCAACAACAAGCAAAGTAAGCAGTGCCGAGTTGTCTTTGTTTTGTCTTCATTTCTGTTTAATTAGGACGTCTGTGCTGGCTAGACGTGGACACCCATCTGTTTGTCTTTAGCCAGACCTGTTTGTTTATGGCCAGATTTGCTAGGTATGAAGCTGAACATGACATTACTCTGCCCAGCTGGTTTGTGGAGGGGAGGTCCTTGGAAGCACCTGGCCTGGGCAAAGGGGAGTCCAGCCTCCTGGATCATTTTTTGGCTATCTTTTTGACTGGACGTTTTGTTGTTGCTGTTGTTGTTGTTTTTCTGTTGTTGTGTGGCCTCCTGTCTAATTTTTCTCATTGGGCCAATCTTAGTCCTCTCTGTCTTGTACACCTCCCCACCCCACTTGAAATATAAAATAAGAAAGAAAATATGTTTACACACAGCTGTTGTCTGGTTACTTCTGAAGTTTGTTCCCAGTTCAAATCTCCAGTCAGACTCGGTCACCTCTTTCCTTCCTGCTCCTCTTCCTCTTCCTCTTCCTTTCCCTCTTTTCTTTTCCTTTCTTTCTTTCTTTCTTTTTTTTTTTTTTTGATAATGCAGTATTTCGGGCTAACATCATATCTTCCAAGAAAAGGTGTCATGCAATTATTACAATTCCATGGCTTTTCAGAAGTTTCTTTTGCTTGGACGGTTCCCTATTTTCGCTTGTTTCCTACGGATCATATAATTAGCCATGATGACATGCCATCTGTAATATTTTCCACGATTGCCACTGCTCACTGATTCTCTGACTTTGCTAGTGTACTTCATCATGTCTTCTCATGAATGATAGTAAAATATGAGTGTTAATTTATGTCTAATCACATCAAGTTCATTTCAATAAATTTTGCAGCATAAGTAGGACAATGCCCTTCTAGCTGTGTTTTGTTTTGAACACTTCAGGCAACAGTTGTTACCTATTTAGAATGTGATCTTGCTCAATATGTACTATACCCTTGACTTCTGCATACCACTGTGCTGTTAAAGCACAGTACCAGAGACTGAATCATATATAAACAACATAACATCATTTTCTCTCATCTACATAATCTGGAAATTCAAAAGCAAAGATTCATTAGACTTGGTGTCTGATGAAGACTATTCACTATTTATGATAATGGCACCTTATTGTACCATTTTCTGGAGGGAGCAAACGCTGTGACCTCACACGGCAAAGGGCTGGAAGGACAAAAGGGGATGAACGTGATGTGAAGTTTCTTTCCACAGAGATCATAATTTCATTCGTGAAGGCTGCTCCTTTGTCATTTAAACACTTTCTGAAGGCTCCAGCTCCTCAACAGTGACAGTTAAGTTGCAGCACCTGAATTTTAAGGGACAGTCAGGCCACAACCCACCCAGACTAGCCTCTCGTTCACCTGCTACCGCATAAGATTTCCCCAGAATCATACATCTGCTATAGGAACAGCAAGGAGATATTTATGAGAGGGAGCTGGTGGCTTTGTGACTCTGTGGCATGAAAAACTCTTAGAAGACATAGGCACAACTGTCCCGGGAGGAGTCCTAGACCCATCGCCGGGGTAGGGAAGAGGTAGTGAGGTGAATGTCCAAGGTGCGACTGTCCCTGCATCCTTGGATTCTCTAGGCAAGAGCCACTACAGTGACCAGACTGGGCAGATGAAGGTTGATGGGAGGACTCGTGCAGCTCAAGAGTCACCAGTGGGCCCCACTACCCCTGAGCCCAGAACCCATTCTGCCTCTGATGTGACCTTAAATCAACATGTTAGGACCATCCTCAAGGCCAAACCTCATACAGCATCACATGAAAAATACTGTAAAATGGGAAGTCACAGCCACTCACCTGTCAGCCACTCTTGTGGACTGGGGAGATACACGTGAACAACGAGGAGAACACCAAAAGCTTTAGTATTTGTTGGCTTAAAAGCATAGTGTTGGTTGGCTTAAAGCATGTGGGTGTATGTCTATATTTATTTGAGAAATCATTTTAAAAATCACAAAATGCCCCAAAAGAAGTCAACATTAGGACTAGGGCACACCTTCTGAGCTGTGTTGTTGGTTCCTTCTGGTCCAAGGATATCAAAATTGAAAATACTTCCAATAATTATTGTTAATCAAGTGTACATACAAGATTACACCATAGACTATAACACCCAGAGCCACGTTATTGTGCCCAGACTAGAGTCTTTACTTTCTGGAGCCTAAGAGAAACCAATCTTTTCAAAATTCTTTCCTCCAGTTCTGATGGATGAATTTGGACAATGTGGAGAAAAAAATTCTATATGGGTTCAGAATCTTTATACAAGTAGAAAATGTTTAGCCTTCTTTAAATAAAAAAATTAAAAGATGCAAAAATATCTGTTGAAATCCAATGGCAGCCATATAGCTGGGCCATGCCAAAGAACTGGAACTAATAATTCGATACTTTTCAGATATTTATTTCAGTGTTTTTCTACTGTTCCTTCATATTTGTTTCTTTTATCTCTCTGCAGACTGTCTGCTCATGTGTCGTCTCAGTGACACAATTTCTACATCAGAGTTCTAGACACTTACAACCCTAAGTCCAAGTTGGAGATGGTCCTAACTCTAAATCTCTGAAAGAGACTGATTTCACCTTGGTGATGTCTACATTTGATGTAGGCAACTATATCTAAAGCAAGTGGGTCATATAGCAAAAATTTAATATCCACGGTCACATTACTATGGCAAGAAGAGAAGTTCCCAGAAGGGCTTTTGGGGTTCCTCCATACCCGCCAACTGAAAACTTGCTCCATGGATTCGCCTACAATCCCAGTTCCTAGGTGACTGGAAGCTCTGGTCATTTCCAATCATCTAGGTTGCCCTATCTATCTGAGGAATCTGATGTACCATTATGAAGTAAAAATCAAATGGCTACTGTAGAACTCTTCTATTTCACCCATTTCAAAAATATCACTTCTCTGAATCCTTTCAGAAGCCTCTACATAAAAGAAGGGAGGGAAATTTGCCTGTCAGCACTCAAAAATTCCATTTTATAAACAATGCTAGTAATCTCCCATTTTGTTCTCTGTAGTTATCATCCTCAGCCTCAATCCAAGACTCCACCACTAATTGCAAATGACCTCAGGCAGAGCCCTCTCTGTCCACTCCTCTGCTCAGCCCAAGACTGTTGCTGTCAAACTACTGTTTCCCTTGCAATCTCCTTCTTGCTGAAAGGAAACTGTTTTCCTCTTGCATTGATACACAGCCAACTGTTCTAATATGCTGAGAATTATCAGTATCACAGACTGGGATACCGGTTGTGAAACATCCAGCTCCTACTCTTTCTATTAATTTCTTTATTCCTTATGCTAATAAAGCCCTAGCCAGGCCATTAGACACTGTCCAAGTGACAAGTGGACCAATGACTGAATTTGCAGAGGGTACAAATCTTTCAGGCTCAGAGAATGACTGTGGAATAGGAATGTCCCACCTTTTGGTATACCTGGTCCAAGGTGAATGAAGATGAAATATATATATATATATATATATATATGTGTGTGTGTGTGTGTGTGTGTGTGTGTGTGTGTGTGTGAAATATATAATATACTTCATATACAATAAAAAATCTATCCTAAGGAACAAAACTTCTTTTGCTTTTAAAATATTTTATAACATTAAAAACATAATTCCAAGTGTAATAATTAAATAAGAAAATGTACATGTCTGCTCAATAACAATAATCACCCATCTTCATAAGCAAACACACAGGAGGAGAGTGAAATAATATTACCAGCAGCTACTGCATTGCCCTCCCCGAGTCGCAAAGGCCCATGGAACAGGCTACACAGGTGGATGTTGATTTGACTGTGTGGTGGGCATCTGAGTCGGCACTTCGTGGCACCCACCCTTACACAACTTTTCATTGTGCTTTTGCCTTGGTTGTGGCCTACACGTCCCTTCAAAGTCTCTCGTATTTGAAGGTGATGAAATCACCAGGGCATTATGCTCACTGGTGGATGAACCCATCGATAGTTGTTCCTGCTGTTACTTGGTGGCTACTTGGAGGGTCAGTTCACTGGGAATGTGACCTGGAAGAATATATTTCTACCCTGGCTCCTCCCACTTTTCTCTGCTTCCTGGCCCCCATGCGATGAACCGTTCTCTTCCAGCAAGGCGATCCTTTCACAATGCCTTTTCTGCTTGAAGTCAGTCAGCCATGAACTAAAACCACTCACCAAAATAAACTTTTCTTCCTGTAAGTTGTGGGTATTAGGTGCTCCGTTGCAGGGACAGGAAGGTGACAAATACAGCACCACACAGTCGAACCGTTAGAAAAAAGCCTCTAAAATTCACATAACAATGTTGAAAGCTTATGATTGTGCAGGGCTGCATTACCAGCTGCCCAGGGCCTCGTGCAGCCCAGAGGTGAGACACACCTGCTGTAGACCCCATGATGAGGCTCAACCTAACAATTTCTTTGTTGTGAAGCTATTTTGTTGTGAAATACTCTTTCTCTGATTCTTTAAATACTCGTACCCAGTGGCACTTCAACAACCAAAACAGAGCTGTCTTTTGTGGTTTCACTGTAACAATATTGCCAACAAAATTGAAAGGGTAATGTTGACTCTACAGTTTCTTGATGCGGAGCCCTGAAATCCTCAAGGCTCTTCTCCAGAGTCACAATTTGGCAAAATCCAAAGCTCTGAGGAAGTGGATCCTCTTAACTGTCTCAAAATTCATGTCCTATTTAGTTACTCAGAGTTCATATACCTTGAGCTAAAAAATCTCTAAAAGTGTATTTTGACATCCTGAATAAACCCAATGCATAGCTTTATTCATTTTAACAAATAGTTTCAATAATACTCTAGAAGCTCAAATTATATCTTCTATACTGTTCTCCTCTTAAAGCCTGTTTGAAAAGCAGCAAAGAAATTTAATAGGAGCCAGTAGAAATGTAACTCAAGTCATACTCAAAGTTCAATGATACCTGATTTTTTTGTTCTTCACCAACATATGTAGTACACACACACACACACACACACACAATCTGAAGCTGCATCATGAAGGTCTGATTCTTGGCCACAAGCATCCTCCGCTCAGTGTCGCATCAGATTTTTTATACTGCTGCATTGCGTCAGGCCACGGCTTGGCTTTGGCCCACAGTGTACTGAACGTTCTCTTTTCCCTGTGCCGTTTTATCCTGGTTTCTCAACCCCAAGGCCCAGTAACTTTTAGAGAAAGTTGAGGAACCCTGGCCAGAGAGAGTTGCTCCGGTCCAAGCTGGGCCCGCGTCTGCGCTCTGCTTGCTAACAGCTGGCCTTCACCTTCGCTTTTCTCGCTCTTCCCAGACATTAACATTTATTCCACGAGACATTCTTTCTCTTTGCCAAACTTTCCGTATGTTAGACTGAAGACTGATCTCTCAAACCCTAGGGGCGTCTGGTTTTAAGGTTTGAAGATTTGCTAAACAATGCTTTCTAAATTTTGTTCCCTCTGTTTTAAAAAGCCAATAAAGAAATCAACGTCTGTCCTTCGCTCGCGCTTGTCTGTGATATTCCGCCTAAAGAGAACGCCCTCGTGCGTCCTGGGTGTCTTCTGTTGTGCAGTCCCTAACTGCCACTTGTTCCAATCACTTTCTAAAAAGTATCTCACCTCATGCGTTCACATATCACCACAATATGTACCAAAAGGAATAAAGAGAGGGCGTGCTCCTCTCTTCAGGAAACACAACACATTTGGGGGAATTTTTAAAATCATGATTCCATTGGAAGCAATGTGAACACACTTTTTCGTGTCTCAATTTGTCCACTAGATGGCGGCGTTGCCTCTGGTTTCATTTCTAGAAAAAGGTTAGCTTTTGGAGGAGGGTTACTTTCCGGTGCTGTATGTGTCTTTAAATTTCTTTTTCAAATTCCGGCTTTCTAATGCTCTGTAAAGTTATTGTAAACGTAATAACCATCCCAGAAGTGATCGTCGATTCTGAACAGGCTGTAACTATGTGCTTTGCTAAAATCCACCTTAAGATTATAGGCACACATCATTATTTTTAAAAATTATAACAAGGTGAGAAATGTTATTTCTGCTATAAGAGTTCTAATAAGGTAAATGAGAAACAAGCACTGTTATTATACCCTTTTATATTATATAAATTGACAAAAATCTTTAATAATCCTAAAAATTTTAATTTTGAAAGTTCGGAAATGGCCACAAGTAGTTCCATTTCTGTTTCTACTCAAAGGTAAAAGAATGCGCCAAACCAATATGGGGAGAGAAGAGAGCCATTCTGAGGTCATGTTACCATTCAGAAGCACTTTCTGTTCTGTCCACTGACTAAGTGAATTACTTGGGTTTTTAGAAATATGGCTTTTTAAAAGGTTAAATATCGCAAAAGTAAGATGTCTTGATTGTATCCATGAGCAACTCTAAGCTAATGGTTTGACTTTTCTGGTAAATGGTAGTTAAATACTTTTTCTTTTGAAGTTTCCAAAGCTAAAACCATTTGTTTTTTCACTGTTCCATTGAATTAAGTCATGCCAGTGTTTCTTAACTTGTAACTGTAGACTCCGAATTGTAAAACCATAGGCCACAGTTCGAGAAATTTTACTAATTTGATTTGAGTATCTGTTCCAGTGGATTTAAAACTGCCCTGTAAAGACCTGAAAGCTGCAGGCAGACTCAGTGAGGCTTTGGGAAAAATATCCAGAAAACACTATTTTTAAAAAGTGAGAACGTACAGATATGACTACTTTTAAAAAAAACTTCCTGCTTAAAAAAAAGAATAAGACACTTACATCTTCTGCTACACTTAATCAAAGAGCAAGTGGAAGTCGTTGGGTATCACATAGAATAAAATGCCTATTTTCACCAATGGGGTAAAATAAGAATTTGATTAATTTGGTAAAAAAATAAAATCTGAATTTTGTGCCCCAATATTTAATGCTAGATGCTATCCTAGCTATCATAAAAACAAAAAATGCAAAGCTAGCCTATGGCACAAGCCTGTAATCCCAGCTCTCGGGGAGACTGAGGCTAGAGGATTGGAAATTTGGAAATTCTAGCCCACTCTGTGGGTTGTCTCTTCACCTTGCTAATCGTTTCTTTTGCTGTGCAAAAGCTTTTCAATTTAATGTAGTCCCATTTGTTGATTGTTGCTGAGATGTCTTGTGCAGCTGGTGATCTATCCCTATGCCTTCTAGGGTTTTACCTCTTTTTTGTCTTCCAGTAAGTTCAGTGTTTCTGTTTTGATGTCCAGTTCTTTGATCCATTTTGATCTGACTTCAGTGTGTAGAAACAGATGTGAGTCTAGTTTCATTCTCCTGCATGTGGAGATCCAGTTTTCCCAACGTCATTTGTTGAAGAAGCTGTTTTTTTCTCCAGTGGATTCTTTTGGTCCTTTTGTCAAAGATCAGTTGACTAAAGGTGATTGGGTTGGTTTCGGTATCCCCGATTCTGTTCCGTGGTCCTCTTGTCTGTTCTCATACCAACACCATGTAGATTTAATCACTGTTAACTTTGTAGTATTTTTTGAAGTCTGCGATTGTGGTTCCTCCAGCTTTGCCCTTGTTACTCAGAATTGCTTGAGGGATTCTGGGTCTTTTCTGGTTCCATATAAATTTTAAGGTTGTTTATTCTGTGAAGAATATAGTTGGTGTTTTGATTGGTATTGCATTGACTCTGTATAGTAGCTTTGGGAGTGTGGCCATTTTGAAAATATTAGTTCTTATCCAAGAACATGGGATGTCTTTCCATTTTTGAATGTTCTCTCCAATCTCTGTCTTTAGGAGTTTGTAGTTTTCTTTATGTATATGTTTCACCTCTTCGGTGAGGTTTATTCCTATTTTATTTTATTTTATTACTATTGGGAAGGGGTTGTTTTCTTGATTTATTTCTTTTTGGATATGTTATTGGTGTAGAGGAATGCTATTGATTTGTGGCTATTGATTTTATAATTTGCTGCTTTGCTGAATTTATTTATTAGTTCTAAGAGTCTTTGGTGGAATTTTTGGGATCTTCTATGTAGAGTATCATGTCATCTGCAAATAGGGATATCTTTACTTCTTCTTCCCTTCCAATTCTTATTTCTTTTATTACTTGTTCTTTCCAAAATTTCATGCACTTTGTTGAGTAGTAATGGCAACTGTGGGCATCCTTGCATTGTTCCTGAATTGAGTGTGAATCCCTTCAGTATTTCTCCATTTAGTGCTACATTGACAGAGGGGTTGTTATAAATAGCTTAAATCATGTTGAGGTAATGTCCCTCTACTCCTATTTTCTTCACAGTCTTTATCATAATTAAATGGATGTTGGATTTTGTCAAATGTTTTTTCTCCATCTATTAAAATAATCATATGATTTTTGTCTTTACATATTTTAATGTGGTGCCTTACATTTATTGATTTGTTGAATCATCTCTGAATGTTTGGGATGAAGCCCACGTGGTCATGGTGCATAATCTTCTTTATGATTTGCTGCATTCTGTTGGCAAGGGTTCTATTGAATATTTTTTGCATCTATATTCATTTTGGCCTGTAGTTTTCTTTTTTGTTAGGTCTTTGTCTGGTTTTAGAATTAGAGTTATGCTTGCTTCAAGAAAAGAATTGGGCAATTTTCCTTCCTTTTCAATTTCTTGAGAAAGTTTGGTGAGCATTGGTACTAAATCTTCTCTAAGTCCATCATGTCCTAGGCTCTTCTTGGTTGGAAGTGTTATTTTTTTTTTTTTACTTCCTTGATTTCATAGGTGGAAATCGGCCTATTCATAGATGTTTAATTTCTTATTCACTCAATTTTGGTGGTTGATATATATTTGGGAACTCATCCATTTCTTTTAGATTTGTAAATTTATTGTAGTACAAACTTTCAAAGTAACATGTATTTATCCTTTATCCTTGTTATCTCTTATAATTTCACCTTTTTCATCCTTGATTGTGTTAATGTAGGTTTTCTCTGTCCTTCTTTTTTGAGTTTAGCAAGGGGTTTATCAATCTTGCTTATCTTTTCAAAGAACTAGCTTTTTGTTTTATTTATTTTGTTCTTTTTTTTAGTTTCTATTTCATTGATTTCTGCTCTGATCTCTATAATTTCATTTCTTCTATTAGGTTTGGGGTTGGCTTGTTCTTATTTTTCTAGTGCCCTCAGTTGTGAGGTTAGATTGTTTATTTGGGATTGCTCAGTTCTTTTTATGTGTGCATTTATGGAAATGAATTTTTCTTTTAAAACTATCTTCTTTGTATCCTAGAGGTTGCGGTGTGATGTGCTGCTATTGTCATTTGTCTCTGTGAACTTTTGAAATTTCTTCCTTGATCTCTTCTGTAATCCAATGTTTATTTAGAAGAGTGACATTCAGTCTCTAATGGTTTGAGATGTATCTTTTTTATGTGTTGCAGTTGATTTCTATTTTTATTCCACTATGATCTCACAAGATACTTGGGATTATATCAATTTCCTTTTATGTGTTTAATTTTTTTCTTTTGGCCTAGAATATGGTCTATTTTGTGGTCTATGAGTTGTTGGGTCTTTGGTTTGGGGATTAGATGAAAAAGTCTAAATTACAATAGATAACAAGGAAATCCAATGGACAATAAGAAGTTTCTTTGAAATTTTATAACCCACCAAAACTGAATGAAGAAAAATTAAATATCTCTACCTATGAAACCAAGGAAGTAATAAAAACTCTCCCAATCAATAAGATCCCAGGAAATTATGGACTCCCAGAAGAATTCTATTTTAAAAATTGGGAAAGATGGGGTTGGGGCTAAAAAAAAAATTTGGGAAAGATTTAGTACCAATGCTCAACAAACCTTTACAAGAAATTCAAAAGGAAGGAAAATTGCCCAACTCATTTCTTGAAGCAAGCATAACTCTAATGCTAAAATCAGACAAACACCCAACAACAACAAAAAGAAAAACTAGAGGCCAATATCCCTATGAATAGTTTTAATACTAGATTTCATGCACAGTGGTTGCCTTGAGGAAGAAGCTCACTACAAAGCATAGAATTAATTACAGATTTCCCACTTTGCAGGTGACCTCAGTATCCGGCGTAAATCTGTCAGAGTTTTCTTTCAAGACATAAAATGTGATGAAAGATTAATATTCTGAAGTTAGACAAAAGGCGTTTTCATAAAACTTGTTGATCAAGCTTTATGGTAAGAATTTAGGACTGGACTGACCTGAGAGCTTCAGAACTCCTTGTAATTATCTGATCTCAACTGCTTTTGTGGCATATTATTCACAAACTTTTGTAAATTACTTCCCATAGCTGCTCCTTTTGGGGCTAAATAAATAAGCATATAAAGTAAGTAGATAACAATAATAAATAATAAATAAGTAAATAGATAACAAACACAGATTTCATAACCTTTTGATTTAGACGTTAGATCACACACAGCACCACACAAACACACTGAGGGGGAAGGAAAGAGAGAGAAGAGTTGTCATTTCACCTGACTTTAGATGACGTCGTTTAATGAGTTTAATGGTTTCCCAACTGTGCTACTGTCTGCATTTCAATCAGAATCCTCAGGACACAAGATGTCACGCCAGAAGGTGAAAGGGGCTTTGTTACAGGCAATGGGTTGCTCAACGCGTTCTCCTTGTGTGTCTGCCTCAGCTTTTATTTGTAAAGTGAAATCGCTTGCCAGAAGTTTGAAAACCACTGCCTTAGTTAAACACTGTTCAGGTCTGCAGACATGAACAGAACTTTTGTTTACTGTGGTATGTATGCCTCAGCCAAAGGAAGAAGATACTGTGTTTGGCATTCTTGACCTGGAAGGAACATTATGGTCACCCTTGAAAATGATAATAAGTGCTCTCAGATATAATTTTGATCTTAAGAGGGAGTAACTGAAGTTATTAATTCAATTAGTACAAATTTGTAGTTTCTAGATATTTAAATTTTGAAATGTCTGTTCTTACTTTATACGGTATTTTAAAATGTGCTCATCATCAAAGAAAGCTTTAAAACTTAAAAAATTGTTTCAAGAATTCAGGGACTGACTGTATGACACTCATAAGGTCCTAGCTAAGCTGCTTCTTCACTTTCCTGTCTTGGGGCTGAGTGCTTTGAATTCACCCATTATATCATGTTAGGAAGAGTATTTGAAGGAACTATTGACCATGTAATTCCTTACGTCAGATTGTTCAGGAGTCTCTTTGCCTGCAAGAAGCTACCCAAGCTTTTCACTGCTGTCTGCAATATTGTTTATGTGACTGATCCCTACAAACCTCACACTTCCAACTTCTGACATGCCTTTCCTCATGTTTTGTAATCAGGTTACAAATAATAAAAAGGTTGATTACTTACTGTACACACTTTGTAGTAATAGCCAAGTGCACACAGATTTTGAAACTGGCCTATTGTGTTCAAATTCTGGCTTCATAAAGTGGAACAACATGTTCAAGTGCTACGTTTAAACATAAAATTTATAAATAATACATGGAGAATGAGACTTGTACAATCTATTCAGGTTATTTTGAAAGAATTATTACTGGACTTGACTTCCCCCCAAAACAATTATAAATATATTTTAGCTCAAAATAATCACTATGCCAATTTAAGAAATTGTGAGGTAGCACATCTTTCACTGTTTCGGACATTTCTCAGGGGACTGGAAAAGCCAAGCCACATCTTGGTACTAGGATGAGTTAGAATTCCACCAAAGCTTATCATAATCCTTTCCTTGGATAGGATTTACTAACAAGGAAATGTTGGTTGAATTAATCATATCTGTAAGTTACCTAACTTTAAGAGAAGGGAACACAGCACTCTCGGAAAGATAACAAAGTCAATGAGCAAGGAAAAACACCGATAGCAAGTATTTAGCCAGTAGTTACTGGAAAAGACAGAGAAGGAAAGGTAACCCATAACCAGGATAAGGATTAAGCAACAAAAAAAGTTCCAGGAAAGACAGAAATGGTAATATTAGCAGGAAAGGATTTAAAAACAACGATTATAGAATATTTAAGAATTTAAAGGTTGGGCCGAGGATGTAACTCAGTGGTACAGCACTTGCCTGACATGCGTAAGGCCCTGGGGTTTAATCCCCAGTTCCAAAACAAACAAAAGACCACAGAAAAAACCAAAAAAACCAAAAAAAAAAAAAAAGAATTTAAAGGTAAATAATAGTTCTTTAAAGAAAGGCATAAAAAACAATCAATGAACTCCATGAGCTAGAAATGTAAAACTAATTGTAAAAGTAAAAACTAAAGTAAAACTGAAAAGTTATGAAGTAAACAGAAGATTCAATAAAACAGGAAAAAAATAGAGAACCTAAATGCATAGCAATAGAAGCTATAAGATTCTCACATCTAGTTGGAATCGTGAGTGATGCTAATAGAAAAATATCTTGAAAATGTCTTCTATGGGATATGAATCAGATGAAGAATGAAACAGCGGGATAAATGTGTGAAAAGCAAGTGGGGGAGTTTGTGTGTATTGTGAGGATGATTAATGGCAATGTATTTTTATTGTAATAAATATTTTTAAATTTAAAAAGGTACGAATTGAGAGTAACTAAGAAAAATATGATAAATCTCCAAGACTTGTAGAAATAAAAACCCCTAGTGTTAAACATCTGAGCACATCTGAGCTCTCTCACACGTCCGCCCCACGTCCTATCCAGTGCCTCGTTCCAAAACAACTTCTACAAATTTTAAAATATGTCATAGAGCAGTGCTCCATTTTCATTTCCTAAAACTTCTAAGAGTTATATATTGATACACAAGTAACACAAAATTGACAGTTTAAGAGCACACACACTTATTTTCTCCATATTTCTATGTGTCGGGAGCCTGGACACACACATTTTAGTTGGCACCCAGCTGCAACGCAAAGTATTGATTGCGGTGCGCTCACTGCAGCGAAGGTGTGAGCTGGAGCTCCGACCTCATCCGCGGCTCACCTATGGAAGGGTGCGCTTCCAAGGTCGCACTGGTTGCTTGGAAAATGAAAGCTGAAGGTCCAGCGCCTTGCCGGCGGCTGTTCGGAGATTACTCTCCGCTTCTGAGGCCACCTGTTGTTCCTTGCCAGGGGACGTGTTCCTTCCTCAAAGCCAGGAAGGGAGAGAGGCCGGCGTGTCAAGTGCTGCAGTCTTGTCTCAGTTATGTTCTCGTTGCTGGGACTCCAAACAAGCCACCCGTGACGGTTGGCAATGGAAAGCTACTCAGTGTCCCGCAGCCAGCGAGCAGAGAGACAGGGGAATAGCGGAGGACATGAGTGTGCCCTCGCGATCACATCCCCAGTATCCCATCCTCTGACCACACTTTGCCTGCTAGCAGCGTGTGGAATGATCCGTGCTTCCATGCGTTGATGGGTAGACTGCCCCGCGATCCAGCCTCTTCTGAGTACATGAGCCTTTCGGGAGGACACTTGAGATTTAACCCATAACAGACATGTAACACAGTTACGAAATCATGGCATGTAGCCGCATCTCATCATCCTTGCTGAATTTTCTTATGTAGAAGAAAGTTACAGGTCCCACCTATGGTCAAGAGGAAGGCCTGGAAAAATCTATTAGTGTGTCTGTGTGTCTGTCATCTATCTGTCTGTCTGCCTATCTGTATCTTATTGATCTATATCTATCTCAATTTGTACACAAATGTTCATATATATTCCAGGAGAAAGCCTTATACAAGAGAATAATCTATATTAATACATTAGTATAAGACTTATACAAGAGTATGGACAAAGATGCTTATATTTGTGTGTATATATACACACATACAAATGCATGTTATTATTTATATTTATTAATTAACAAATATATCTTTGTGATGACATCTTGACAAAATGCTCCATATTTGTAATTTCAATATAGCCAATGATAAGCTTGGGAGTTCGGTTAATTTGGTTGGTTGGACACGTAATTACAAATCATTAACCATACGTATGTACACATAGATTAATACACACACATATAGGAATGAACTTAGGATAAAATTCATTGTTAATTTATGATTTTGACTACTGGAAACACTTGGAAGTGATTTCTATTTAGAAATAGAAAGCTTTACTTGGCTAGTAGATGATTGATACTTAATATAATTAGAGAATTTAAAGTAAAGGAGTCACATAATTGAAGTAATTAAAATTAAAGCCAGGGAAAATCAATCTCTTCATTGTGAGAGTATCAGAGGGTGAGCGGGAGCGGAAGAAGTCTCTTTCCTAATTGGATGAGCAAATAATTGGCACTTGGTTGCCCCTCTGGTTTTGTCATTTTCATGTTGGTCAAGAGATTTCAAACATGGAAATTGTGACTGTTCTGTTGCCAATAGTTATCCTGGAAATATTTTTGTCTCTAATGAACTGGCAGTTCATTAATGTGGTTTTGTTTGTTCATTCATCCCCTGCATGTGAAGAACCCCCTGTCATTTCGCCTCTTAGCTAAATTTTAATATTGAATGATATGGAAAGACTGCGAAAACTCTCTGTCTTATGGCCTAACATTTGTGACTGGAACAGGCTGTTTACTTCATAAATAAAACCAATACAATTCAATATTATTCTCTTTCTCTTCTCTCTCTCTCTCTTTTAGAAGAGCCCAGATAAGCATAATTGAGAAATGAGTTTATGAGCATGATCTTCAGAGTGCCTTGTGTTGTGGTAGAACTAATTATTAGTTGAATTGGTGAAGTGTGTTTTAATTTGAAAATACTCTTTGTCTTTCTTATTACTGGCAATAGTTAAAATTATACCACCATAAACAAGACTTCCAAAGACACATGTAATATTCAAAACAAATAGAAACTTAAATAAATGTGTAGACCACTGATTTGGCAATTTGATTGCTCAAAAATGTTAGAAAACACGAGTCGTTTTCTTCCTTATTAAGAACTTGTACCTCAGCAGTTAATTTGGTTATGCAGAACATTTATTCAATAAAGTAATTAAGCATGAGTTTTGAGTACTCAAACTTTTTAAGTTAATTTTATACTAATCATGTAATATATTTTACAGCTTTCTTTAAGTTTTAATTTTCACACTATGAAATTATTTTAGTATAAATGAAAGTGAGTTTTTGGTAACATTTTAGAGTTTTATAGACATCGCCAAACTCCAATGTTAAAACCTTTCCATTGGGCTAATAATTTTCCATACCTACCCCCTTTCTGCAGGTCATCTCAGGTTCTACTTCCATTCTAATTGACCAATAATTGATTTTAGCTGTGTAAATTTGGCTTTATAAATATTTTATATAAAGAGATGCATGCAATATGTGTGCATATGCAACTCTTTTTCACTACCCAAAATGTTTTTGAGGTTCATTTCTATGGTAAAGTGTATCTGCGTCAGTTTTCTTGTCACAAAAGAATACTGCACTCTCTGAATAGACATTGCTTCCTTCCTCCATTCACCTTGGGATGGGCATCTGGACGGTTCCCAGTTTGGAACGACTATAACTAATATTGCTATGGGCCTTTTGTGGCAAGTCTTTGTGAAGACACGTATTCTCTCCTTTGAATAGATGCCCAGAACTGGAATTCTGGATAAAATGATACATTTATATGTAACTACTTATGAGAGTCTCACGCCAGTTTTCAAAGTGACTGTGCAATTTTACACTGTCCCCAGCCCAGCTCCTCCACATCTGTGTCGCCGCTGGTGTTTTCTCTTTTTCACCAGGACGATTTTAATGCTTGTGTCATTGTCTGATTGAGATTTTTAAGTTGCAAGTTCCTATTCACAGAGGTTAAGCAACTTCGCTATGCTTATTAATTTTCCATATATTTTCATTGGTGTAATATCTCTTCTGGTTTGGTTCTTTTTCATATCATTCATAATATTATTCATATTATGTTTGACTTATTAGCTCGGAGTTAATATGTTGTTCACATGCTCTGAATACAAATTGTTTTATTAGAATTATGATGTACCAATGTTTATGTCTACATTTTATCTTTTATTTCTTTAGTGCTCTCTTTTTATTCTTATAGCTACTCAATCATTTTAATTGTATACATGACATGAGTGGGTTTCACTGTGCCATTTCTGTCTGTGCCTCTATTGCGCTTAGATTGGATCTACCCTGGCCTGTTCTCTTGCTCTTTCTTTCTCTCTTCCTGTCTTTTTCCCTTTTCTAACAATCTGTCCTCTACATTCAAGTAAATTATTTTCACAGAAAAAACTAGTTTCACATACAGATGAGAGAGAAGCAGATGATAGTTAGCTTTCTGAACCTGGCTAATTTCTTACAATGTGCCAACATCTAGTTCTATATGCTTTCCCACAAATGTCATGATTTTACTCTTTTTTATAGCTGAATAAGCTATACCCTATATATATATATATATATATATATATATATATATATATATACACGCAAATATTTATATTTATTCAGCTGTTGGCAGGTACCTAGATTAATTTCATACCAGGTGTGTGAATTTTTTGAGTAGTGACAAAATAAAGACAGGTGTAAACAGATCTAAGTTTTAGCTCTTTGCTATCAATATATAAACAATTATTTTGTGACATACTTGTACATTTTCATATATATATATATATATACACATAGGCTCAATAAAACAGAAATAGACGTAAATGAAAAACTCTATACAAAGAAAAAAGAGTCTCAGAACGAAGTGAGAATGGTTACCTCAGCCTTGTGTTACACCTTGATTTTTTTTACTACTTGTCTTTTTAAATAAGTCATAAGGGGAAAAATCTGTTGTGATTATTCACAACCAAAACCAAAACTTTCTTTTTCTACACCCTCTTAAAAGTTGTCTGTATTGTTTATTTCACTGGAATTCTCTGCAATATGCAATACAACAAGATTCTGAGTATTTAAAGAGGTTTTTTTTTTTTTTTTTTTTTGAGACAGAGTCTTGTTCTGCTGGTCCTGACTCAGTTCAAGTTGGCCTTGAACTCAAATCCTCAGCCTTCCAAGTGCTGAAATTACAGACTAAATAGTTTATGTGGAAGTAGACAATAGTCTTAACTAGAAGAAAAAATAAAAATCGTCTATGATACTAAATATAATTACTATTTAAATGTGTGCAGTACATTAGTAATCTAAGAAAATTGTGCTAGAAATTGTGGTTCACATTGAGTTTTTTTTATTTTCCCATTACCGGTAAATAGGGTACTAGAAAATTGGAGGTACATTTTTCTTTTAAATAAGATTCAATCAGTGCCTCTTTGCAAAAACAGATGTGTCTTTTTAGTTTCTTTATGAGAAACTTGTGTTGTTAAGTCTTCTAAGATTGAAATATTAACCATCCTACTTCTGCAAATACAAGATATTGATTTTTGATGGTTGTTGATACTTATAAAATGAGAACTAATCATTCTTATGTTAATATAAATAAATTATTATTTATGAATAAAAGTAAGCTGTTTGAGTGCTACTAACATTTTAGAGGTATAATAGTCTTCAAGTAGTAATGAAAGCTCAAGCAGTAGTTTCCTTGCTGCTGCTCACAAAATGCTATTCCTTTTGATCTAAGAAAAATCTAAGTATAATCACAAATTTAACTCAATAGTTCATGTATTCTTAGTCCTAGATACTCACTGGAATTAAATTTTTATTTAATAAGGACATGGAGTGACTAATGCTATTACCTCTGAACATCTTAATTGTAGATAAGCATTTCCTAAAACATATATGTGTTCAATATAATTTTTAGTTGACAAATTGTCCTTTCATATTATTTACACCTATTAAAAATTAGGTACCTTTGAGTTCTTCATGAGTAAATCTAGGAGACATAGATATCAAGAACTTTTTAGGAATGTAGTTCAATCATCTCTTACAGTGATGGTTCACATGATGTGATTCCCACACAAGCAATACCCACCCCTCGTTGAATATAACCAGAAACAATGGGTGAGCTCAGCATTCTGTGCCCAACCTGCTTCTCCTGCATCCTGGAGACTGAACCCAGGAATGCCCCTTGTAAGTAAGCACTCCAGCACTAAGCTACAGATCCCACCCTGTTAATTTATGTATTTATTTAGAGATCTCACTAAGATACCCAGGCTGGTCTTGAATTCATGGTCCTCCTGTTTCAGCCTCTTGAATACCTGAGATTATAGGTTTGCACCCCTACCTCCAGCTCCACAATTGGTATTTGAACAAGAATTGCAGGTGATTTTGCCGCATATTGAAATTTGGATAGCCACTGGGCAATCAGTGATAGAATTGTAGTAATCATGGATTAACACTTTTGAGGCAGAGCAGTGTTGTATGATGTATTCTGTGTTCCCTTGGTTAATGAGGCAACTCAGCTGCCCTCAGAAGTGCCTGCGTCCTTCTGGGGGTTCACATGTGAAAACTCAGGCATAGGAAAGGTACCAAGGCTCAGCCAAGGGAAAAGAGTACACCGAAGGAAGGAGGATGCCAAAAAGTTGGCCCAGGGGGCAGATGTCAGGTTGATATTGAACAGCCTAACCATAAAGGTGCAAGTTAACACGCTTCAGAAACAAAAACCAGGTAGAAAAGAAACTAGTGCTAACGGTAGAGAAGGGGTTGTGTAAATTAGATCAGGAAAGACTTTTCCAAAGCCAAGTAGGATGCTTTCCAGAATAACAATCTAGTCCTGAATCTATTTTGAAGACTTGCTCTTCAAATAATCTATATTTTAAGGGAGCTATGTGAGACCCTTAACTTTCAGATTCACTTTCAGACCATTTTCAAACTTCTTTTCCACTCCATCATGGGTAGGTTGACTTTACCTTTAAAATGCTTCTGAAAAACAGTTTGATATACTGAAATCTTGCAGTCTTCCTGTTTTCTCCCTGACTATGTCCATTCTTGTTAACTTGACCTTAAGGGCATTCTTTCATGGATGTCAACTACTTTTTCATCCTTACCTGCAATGACTTCCCAACACACATGCTGTTTTCAGTAAGTTAGACACATCATTTTTCCCTGATTATTATTACAGTTTCTCCAGTGTTACTCTGTGACTTTGCCCCTGTCAATTCTTTTTGAGGTGTGTATCACTTGCCTTAGGGGCATCTGGTCTCACTGTCTCACTCGGAACTTTCTCAACTCTCCATTTCCTATAACATTTTGCTGTGAATTTCACACATTGGTCCATTTTGATAAGTATAGTGAGAGCTGAGAACCAGTTTCCTTAACACAAAATATTAGGCTGCATAATGTTTATTTCGGAAACCTTAAAAATAAGGTAATGAGTAAATCCAATTTTTGTGTGTTTTTTCACTCTTAATAGCATTATTCACTTTAATATAAGGATTATAATGCAGAAAGTCATCAAAATATTAATGCCAAAAATATGTATCAGTGACTTACTTTGGGCCAAGACCCAGTATCAGGATGTCTCTGCTCCCATGAAGTTTAAATTCTTCCTCTGTGAGAAATGGAAAAGAACAAATTGACAATACAATTTTGGGGAATGAGAATGCAAAGAAGAAAACAGAAATGACACACAGCAGTAAGGCTTATAATTTGACAGCAGAGATACTTTAAACCAGTTTCTCAAACAGTTCTCTATGAACTCATTTGTTCGTTTATTTATTCAGGATGTATCCACTCATGGCACAAAAATAGACCAGGTATAAAGTTGACTCATGGGGCCCTGTGAATTGCTACTTTGGATAATGTGTGTAGCAGAGAACCCTGAGAAAGTCAGTTTTTATGGCAGGGACCTCAAGGACAAACAGGAGTCAGTCTTTTGATAACCTAGTAAAGGATACTGTTGTCAGTAAACATAAAAACTAGAGAATCCCACAAAGATCAAAAAATCTTCTAAGGAAGCCAGCCTGAAAAAGTCCCTGCTCTGTTAGAGGCCGATAGGCATTTTGGCTTAGAGTCCAAAGTTTTTCAGGCCTCATCAAGCAAGAGCTCCCAGTCTGGAAGTTGGCTTGCCACATGGGGAAGGTCAGAGGGCGCGAGTGTGGGAAGGTTTCTTTGTGTTGTAAGAACATTGAGTGGTGCCTGATGAATTTTCCTTCTGATGTGAGCCAATGCTTCCTGACTTGGTGCTCTTTAAACTGATGCCAGAATCTTCAGACTGCGCGAGTACCTTTGTCTATTTTCTCTGTCTGCAAACCTACATCTAAATATGTACGTACATTACTTAGCTAAGCAAGCAGTGGAACGTTTTCTAACTCTGTTACTCTTGTTCCTAATTTTCATCTTTGAGGGGTTCCTTCTATATTTTTGATTTAAAAGGTGCTATGTGCTCTACATGCCCCTTTGCAAAGGAATTTTAGTTTTTAACTTTTATAAAAGTTAAATGGTTAAGAATTAATTTGGGGGGGCTGGGGAAATGACGCAGCAGTTAAAGCATTTGCCTTGCACCCTTGCAAGCTCAAGGTGCTGAGCTCGATTCTCTAGCACTACATAAAGCTGGGCATAGTGGTGCATGCCTGTTACCCAGTACTCAAGATGGAGGCTGAGACAGAAGAATTGCTGTGAATCCAAGGCCAGCCTGGGCTAAGTGGTGAGTTCAGAACCAGCCTGGGCTACAGACAGAGAACTTTTGTTTCAAAAAAATAATTAATTCTTAGCTGTAGTTTTCAGTGTTTATACATGCATAAGATCAAGAAATTGAGATTTTACAAACAAGTCCTAATGAATTAATACACAACTAAATCAGATAATTATTTGCTAAATTAAAAATAATATATATCTGTGAGATGCCCAGTTTTGAGATATATACAGTACATATTAAAGTTTGAGTCCCAGATATTGACCATCTGTACTTCCCTCTGAATTCATTGGAAGAAGACTTATAATTGTTAAATAAATTGCTACTGTCAGTCCTAGCACACTGTGTGCAAATCTTCTGAGCTATACCGTGACAGTACTTGCAGGGAAAACCCAATAAACAACCTACACAGCACACAGCAAACAGCTGTGCCAAAACTAGCAACTCACTAACGTCTTAAGCACTGAGCATTGGACCTATTTGCTGTTCTTCCCGGTTTGTGACCACGTATTGCTATTTGGATAAGATTTTTCTCCTGGAACAAATTGCTAAACAAACCTCATCATGTAAAAGGCAGAAAAAGAGGCTTTTAGACCACTTCTGCAGCTGCAGCTGGTGTGATCTTAGATACACTCCTTTTATGGATGCCATTTTCCTGGTGAGCAACATGACAGTTTAGTCTACACACTGCGCTCGGTTCTTCATGGTTGTCAACTCCCGACCTCAAGTTTTGTGTGCCCTTCTTGTCCCCAGTTGGCATGTGCCCAGAGTCCTTTCCCAGAGTATCCCTTCATCCTGGCTTATTCATGAGCCAGGCTGACTGCTGTTTAATTTCCCGAGGACTTGTGAATGCAGAGGACTGAGTCTGGGGAGAGAGACAGGAAAGGACGAGGAAGGAGACATCTCTGCGGTAGCAGCACACCTTTCACTACAGGACCTAGGAGCAAATAATTCACACTTCTTTCCCTTAAGGTGTAACTGCAAGCAGAAAAGTACCTTCAAGTGAGAGTTTTTAAACAAGAAATACTGAGTTTTTCTTGTGTGCTTTCTTCAGGTTAGCTATGCAAAGCCCAAAGCATGTCCTTAAAGAGGTTCATTTTAGCTGTTCATCCCAAATTCAAATGTTTTCCTCTGGTCATAAAGACAAGTACAACTTATTACGTTGAACGTTGAAGATTTCATGTTCATGGAAGAATACTAGAAATGAAACTATCGGTTCCTGAAGTGTACATATGGACCTCTGGTTGTGGAACTCACTGACGTGCAGTGTCTCTATCCATGATTGAAATAGATGACTTCCATCCAATTAGAGTCTGGTAAGCATTAACTGCCAATAAGATCTGTGGGGGGTTGGATCTGGAGTGTCCACCAAAATTCTCATGTTCCTATAGATACTGCGTAGGGTTGAGAGGTGGGTCCTGGCCTGAAGGGGGAGGATGCTTGGGCTTGACCTGGAGGGGCGTATGTTGGTTCCACCCTTCCTCCCTGTCTCTCAGTTCCACAATGCTGTGAGGATCTGTGCTGCTAAAACTCTGGCTCTGGCCCTTCCCCTGCTCCGGCCCTGCCATCCGCTTCCACCATCTTCCTGCTACCCACCTGTGAATGGACTGTGACCTACTGAAACTGTAAGCTACAATAAATCTTTTCTCCCTAAGTTGTGGATGCCAGGTATTGAGTCACCGTGATGTAAAAATAACTAAGACAGAAATTGGTGTGAGGACTTTGGTAATTGCTTAACTTTACTTGACCATGTGGTTCGGAAGCCTTTCAAACTGATTTGTGGGAGGAATTTGGAAAGGTTTGAGGATGCTGACTGGAGAAGCCTTGGAATGTGCTGAACTGAACTCACTGTGAGATTCTAATCAGAGCTTGGAGGACTAGAATGCTGATAAAAGTGTGGTTTGGAAAGGCCAGGTTCAAGAAGTTTCAGATGGGAAGGAGGACTGTACTGGCAAGTAGCCTAAAAGCCACAGGTGCTATGCTCTGACAGAAAATTTGTCAGAATTTTGCCCTTTTCCAGAGACTTTGCCTGGCACTGAGATTAAGGGCGATGGACTGTTTACTGTAGTGAAGGAAATCTCAAGGCAGACTGATGTTCTAACTGTGGCGTGGCTGCTGTTTGAGACCAAAAGAAAAAAATGTCTTTTAGATTTCAGAGGTCTGGAGTTCAACCACCAAAGAACTCGGAGACCTCTACAGCATCTGTCCAAGGGGGCCAGGCTACTGCTCAAGCCAGTAGCAGACGTTGGCAATGTCTACACTTCCTGGCTTTACGGGCTTACAGAATGCAATAGTTGTGGGTTCACAGAGACTTCCACCCATATTTCAGAGGAAGGTCTTAGTGGCCAGGCAGCGTGCCCCTGAAGCCCTGGAAGGGCAATATGTGAAGTTGTAAAGGAGAAGCCAAAGGTGCAATGGAGACCTGAGAAATTTGGAGAAGCCCAAAGCATAGATCATCCACTGAGAAAAGCTGCAGAGAAGATGGAGACTGCAGCCTGCCTCAAGGCCGTAGGGGTAGAGCCGCTAAAGCTCTCTGGAGTTCATACCTTGTTGCAGTTTGCCCTGGGTGCTGGACATGGGACTACAGGAATTAATCTTTGCCTTGCTGGGTTTAGGAATCATTTTGGTTCTATTGCCTTTTATCCTCCTATTCTTCCCTCTTGGGATGGGAATGCTTGCCCTGTGCCATTTTATGTTGGAAGTGCTTTCCCCTTTGGTTTTAACAGGTGGTCACAGCTGAGTTTGTCTTGCATCTCAGTGGAGACTTTGGGCTTGGACTGTTCAGCAGTGTTGAAACTATTGGGACTTTGGCAACTCTTGGAAAAGGACTAAATACGTTTTGTTTAAGAATGGGGCCATGAGTCTTTTGGGGGCCAGGGGCAGAATGTTGTGGTTTAAATCTGGAGTGCCCCTCAAAAGCCTCATGTTCCTGTGGATACCATGTAGGCTTGGAGGTGGGGCCTGGCTGGAGGGGGATGGATGCTTGGGCTTGATCTGGAGGGGCACATACTGGTTCCATCCTTCTTCCCAGTCTCTGTTCCATGACCTTGTGAGGATCTCCACCGCTGGAGCTCTGGCTGTGACCCTGGCCCTGTGTCACCCCTGCCACGTGCTTTCACCATTTTCTTTCTGCCAACTGTGAACGGACTATGAGCTCCTGAAGCTGTAACCTACAATGAATCTCTCTTCCCTGAGTGGTGGATGTCAGGTATTGGGTCACAGTATGGAAAAGGAACTAAGACAAGATTGGAATGAATATTTTTGACTATACTGACTCTACATAGTAAAGTTAATTGCATTGAATTGAGACAGATTTTTGGGATTCAAAAAAGTTTTTGTCTACATTCTTTACAGAAATCAAATATGTTTTCCATTCAGAAAAAAAAATGTTTACAGTTGTTTTCAAAACTTGTAATGAAGTGGTAGTTGTAAAATAACTTGTATAATAAAATATCTGTTAGATATTTGACAAGTATTTTAAGCTATCTAGGTACAGAAACTCCAGCATGTTCCATTCAAATTCATTCCTTGAGAACTGCTAAAAAGTGCTACTTCCTTTCACGCTCCGCCCCTAGCATTAGTCAGCACTAGTCTTGTTGACTTAGCATTTTGTGGTGGTTTGGACCTGGAGTGTCCTCCCAAAGGCTCATGTTCCTATGAATACCGTGTCCTGTTAGGAGACAAGGCCCAGCTGCAAGGGACAAGGGGCAGATGCTTAGGGCTTGAACTGGAGGGTTGTATGGTGGTTCTGTCCTCCCTCCCATTCTAGCCTTAATTCTGCCACATTGTTGTGAGGATCTCTGTCTCCTGGAGCACTGACTCAGGCTCTGGCTCTAGCTGTGTCCCCACCCTGTGATTCCACCATTTTTCATCTGCCCACCCATGAGTGGACTGTGACTGTCTGAAACTGTAAGCTAAAATAAATCTTTCCTTCCCAAAGTTGTGGATGTTTCGTGTTGAGTCACAGTGATGAAAAAGTAACCAAGACACATTTCTCTAAGGAATAGAGGTTATGCCCAGTTGTAACCTTCTTTTTCTCTTCTCTTGAGTATATGAAATGTGGTGTTAGGGAAAGAAATTGTCAGTTGTGTGTTGCCCCTAAATTTTTATCTGGCACAATGAAAGTATTTCTCTGGGGAGAGGGCTCAGCCTATCTGCAAAAATTGCTGACATTTAATCTAATCAGCCTTATCCAGAAGTAACTTCTGGACCTCCAAACAACTTTTTGAGTTTCTAATACAAAAGAAACAACTGAAGGAAGAGTACAAAGGGCATGAGGATGCAAAACCCAAGTTGCACCTACCCTGACATACGTTATGCAGTGATGGTAAGCACAACACACTTTAAAAGCAAAATATGTGCTTTTATAAAATAGTATATGGAATCATATGGATTTTAATACTGAATTTTTTCATGATAACTTTTATTTGTTTCTAAGTGAAAATGGGAGTTGGAAAGAAAAAAAGCAGTTCCATGCCTGGCATTTGAATATCCTACTGCAGAGTATTTCTGTCCTCTTAAGAAGTTGCCATTTTTGGTTTATTTGCTGTTTTGATGTTTTAAAGAAAAAACTTTTATTAAAGTACATGTTTCTGAAATATTCTTACATCACTGACTTGAACAGATCTTTCAGTTTTTAAAGCATAATAACCTAGCAACACATTGGAACTTAAGGCTGAGAAATCAAAATATTCTATCACTAATTGTAATTTTCTCACCGTGACATTTTCATTTGAGCAAAATCTGCTGTCCTCTAAGCCTCTGTTACCTACTGTGTGGCGCTGACTGGCAGTTGGAACTGGAACAAAGAGGACCCAGGCCATCTTTTCTCTTGTAGTATAAGGGTAGTTTGCTCACCAGCTTCAGGGCCTATTGACACAGGAAATCAGATAAGACATCATTTGTCCCTCAAGTCACTTCTAATTCTTATCACTGTTTTAAAACGTCTGTCTACTTCCCCATCACATTTCACTAATAATACTTTTCCTGAGAAAAACCCCCAATTCCACTCAGTTTCTTGTTCTAAATCTACATGAAAATAATTAACATGGCCTCATTAGAGCCCTTATACTCTCCCCATCACCAGAAAAGTCCGTCCTCACCACCGCAATAATGACACAGAATATTGATGGTTCAGTTATTAGATATGAATTAGTATTTAGTTATTCGATACAACCCAAGGAAGGATATTTTGGCTGGAAATGTTGGATGCCATGTCTGCAGTTCATAATTTTACTGGTGCCAATTTCTGAAGGTATTGCAGAGGTAACCATGGTGAGGTAACTTGGTTTTCTTATATTTATTCATTTTTTTAATTGAGATAAAAATGGTTTTTCATACTTCATGAAAAGTTAGTTTCACAACTCTGGGTTTATAGAAAACTCAATCCCTTCAAGGTAGAACTGTATTAAAACATGTCAGTTCTTGCAGAAATCTTTTTAGGGTGTCTAGGATATCTATTCTGAATTTTAATGTAAATCTATCTTCCTATTAAATGCAAAGTTTATAAAAAACAAATAAAAAGTCTTTGCCTTTGATTTCAGCTATATTTACATGAAATCTTGTAACAATAGGCTTCATTTGTTCCCAGACAAAAACTTCAGGAACATTCTGAGATTTTGATTTTGTTATTTCAGTTTTGTAATTGGATTTATAACAAAAAAAATCATAAAATTTAATATAAAATAGGAAAATAGACTGTAAAAGCATCACTTAACTTTGTTTACCATTAGAATAAAACTAGATAATAAATACAAAATCATGTTTACTGAAAATATTTCTTATCAAGATCCAAAACAGACATATTATACACACACACAATTATTCATGCATATCATTAAAGTCTATAAAAGACACTGTGCCAAAGAAACTAATAACTTTGGAACTAGAAAGATCTCAATACTTGTTCTTTCTTTAAATGCATTTAAACTAATTAGACCATGTCAGGTTTGTTATATCTAGGTTATGCAAAGTCAGCATAATTCTCTAGGCAAATTTGTTCAAAACTGGCAATTTTCCTTTCTTAAACATTTCTTTATAAAATTAAAATTAAAGATTCTCCTGTTAAAAATACTGAGTGGGCTTGATGATTTCTTTGGAAAGGCCTGAGTTACATTCTTAACCTCTTCCTAGTTAGAAGAATTCACTTTCTGTTTGTACTTACGTAAGAAAAAAGTAGATATACAAGATTTTGTAAAAACTTAGCTAGTCTTTCTAAATTTTCAAATTCATTAGCACTAAATTGTTTAAATTATATCATATTATGATGTTTTGTTATCAGTAGAGTCTATAGGAATATCTCTCTGGTCTGATATGAATATAATTTGTTCTCCAAAAGTCCATATGCTCAAGGCTTGGACCCCAGTGTCATAATGTTGATAAGTGGTTGAATGTTTAAGAAATGAGAACTGGTGAGAGAAGATTAGGTCTTTGGCATTTTCACACTGAGAAGAAACTAATACTCCTCTCAGTGGAGTTGGTTAGGTCTCTCAGGACGAGAAAGCTTAACCTTGTCATTTTTCTGTTGTTTCCTCTCTTGCTGTGTGACTTCTTTCTTTGATGTGATGCTGTCTACTGTGGTGACCTCAATAGAAGTTGGGGTAGAGACTTGCTCTTCGACTTCCAGAATTGTGAGCTGAATATGATAATTACTTTCACATCATTGAGACAATTCACCAGATATCCATAATTTGAAGAGTGAGAGGTTCATTTTGGCTCATGGTTTCAGAGGATTTAGTTCATGGTTGGTGAATCCAAGCCAGAGGTGGCATGGCAGAAAAGCATGATGGAAGACAGGCGTTCAATTTACAACACCCAGGCAGCAGAGAGCATAGAGGAGCCAGGGTGGAGAACACACACTTTCAGTTACCAGCACCAACTCCCCATCTCCTGTCCCTCAACTCAGGGACTCAGCACTTTAGAAGCCCTGACTTTGATACATGAAAATTTGGGGAACATTGTCAATCTCAACTATGATGTTCTGTTCCTGACCCTCAAAATACTTGAGTTCACTTCATTATGAAAAATCTATTTAGTCCATCTCAAAGAGTTTTCAAAAGCTACACAGTTCAAGCACTGATGAAGTCCAAGTCTAAGTTCTCTTCTAAGACCGAAAGCAAATTCTTAGTGAGGACCCTCTAAAAAGAATCAAAGGAAAGTTAAATATGACCAATATACAACACCACAGGGTTATAATTCCCATTGCAAGAGGAATGAGTAGAGGACTGGAAAGAAATTCAACAAAAGTGAGAACAAAACTCAAAACGACAAATATAAAATATTGGGGCAAACATTAAAATGTACAGCTCCATGTCCTGGAGCAGGGTGTGGTGAGACAAGCACCCCAACGGTTTGGTGGCCTCCCCCCCATGTCATTGCCAGTCAGAGCCCAAGTGCCTGGGCTCACTCACTCACCGCCTGAAGCTTCCTCAGGAGATATTCCACATTTCTAGCATCTCAAGACTCCTGGGGTCTCCGTTGTCTCCGTTGTAGCTTTGGCTTCATGCTCAGAGCTTTAAGCATTGCTCTCTGAGAGGATCCTGGCAGAGACCGTAATCTTGTCACAAGTTTTTGCCCGGTCTCCAGGCCATCTTTAGAAATCTGAAAAGCTTTCATGATACCACAGCTCTTACAGTCTGCATGCCTGAAGATCTTGCACCATGTGGATGGTGCCAAATTCTGCCACCAGGTCAAGGAGTAGCCTGGCTCTCCTAGATTACAGCTGCAGTCGTTGAGTCTCTAGATGGCTAACCTCTGGGAAGCATTTCCCTAAGTGGCTCTTAATAAATGAACAGAGTTTCTTGAAGATCTCTCTCAAAGCACAGATTTTCCGATTAACCTGTCCTTTACATCCTTTAGCGTACGAGTGATGTGGTCTGGCAATTGTTATAATGCCGTAAAGCATTCTCTTGTAGCATCATAATGCAAGGCACTTACTTTTTTATTAGTGCTAAGCTTTTCTGCAACCCAACTCCCATTGACCCCAACTTTGCTTCCTTTCAGGTGAAACTATAAACCTTTTACAACTTTCAGCTCTACCTTTTCCTTTTGATTCTTGCTAGAAATGCAGCTAAAAGTAGCGACAAGTACCCATGCCACTGTCTGGAATGCCTTAAAAATGTCTCTGTCAGAAAAATTAGTGCACCATCTTTAACTTCAGCCTCTTAAAAAAAGATCTCTGGACATGGATAAAATGTACACAAGTTTCTTGACAAAATAAAATGAATAGTCTCTAGTCCAGTTTTTACCAGAGTACTGGTTTGCAAGTGAAACCTCGTGAGCCTGGTCTTTATTTTCTGCATCCCTACTGATATTCTAGTCTTCTGTGTCCTGACAGGAATGCCCATCAAGCTTTCCTCACAACGACCTGGGGCCTATCTAGTTCACTTCTCCAAAGTTCTCCAAGCTCCTTCTGCAGAAAAATTCCAGATTCTCTGGCCCACATGGCTAGGTACAGGCCCCATTCTCAATGCCAATTCTCTATTAATGACTTTTCCATTGCTGAGACAAAATACACGAAATCCACAACTTAAGGGAACAGTAACTTATTTTGTTTTACAATCCCAGAAGATTTAGACAACCCAGGCAAAATGGCATGGCAAAGGATAGTTTCTCAGCTCACGGTCACCAAGAAATAGGAAGCAAAGGGAAGAAGGAGGATAAAAATGTGCCCTGTTTGGGTCCGGGCACCAGCGATTCGCCTCTTCCAACTAGGGCCCTCCTCTGAACACATGAGACTTTTGAGGAACATTTTATGTCTAAATCACAGCACTAATACCAATACACCCGAATAGAGTGGAAAAACGACACTATGTGGTTTTATTTATTTTGAAAAGAAGGGTAAAAACACACAGCAGGACCTTAGCATACTTCATGGATTCCCAGAGGAAAACAGAAGTTACCTTTATCTGTAGTCCAAGTATAAAATCACCTTCTTTCCTCCAAGTTTAAAGTAAATTACAAGCAGTTCTTGCCTAAGCCAAATTCAAATACCAGCATTTGGGAACCACTCCTTGCCAACCTGCCCGCCTTCAACAAGTTTATTCAATGGAGATGTAAATGCAGCTTCCTGAAGCCCCGGGGAAGAGACAGAAAGGCTTGGCAGGCTTGTAGATACAGCTTTGATGATCACTTCTCAGAAGTATGCCAAACCCATTTCTCACTGCAGAACAAGCTAACTCATCTAGGGTATTTTGAGGTTCCTAAGGCCTTTTTCACTAGATAAAGTGGATATTCAAACATGATACTGTCATCAATTTCATTAACTAATACTGATATTTTATATGGTCAAATGACTCAAATGTTAATGAAATATTCAGTGGGCAATTGTATTTAATTCTTGATGAACATTAGAACATGAAAAATTATTCAAAAATACAGATATAAGGGATTATCCTGGAAATCTAATTGATGTGGCTTAGGATGAGATTTTGACATCAGTTGATTTTTGAGAGTTCCCAGCTATAATTTTGATTAACCTCTAGGGTTGAATATTAGTGAATTGAAGAAACTTCCATGAAGTTCAACTTTGTAACAAGTTTCATGTAAATTTCTTGAGTGAAAAATATGGTTAAAAAAAGAGATGAAGGAAGATAGAGAAATTGAAAAAAATAGTGGTTATGTAGAATATTCTATGAAAGGGCCTTCCGGACAAGGTTGCGTTACATATTGGATAGTTTATCCTATGCTTAAGATGAAGCATCTTTGGGAGTGATTTTCTTGCAGTTGCCATAAGTTGACCAAGCAGCACAAAGAAGGTGATAGCAACGGGCGGGGTGAGTCGCTAGCAAATTGTCAAGAAGTTTGACTGAGCTGAGTCATGAATCCATATATTTTGTTTTTCTACCAACCATCTTTGTTAAAAAGTTGTTAAAGCTTTTGAAAGAAGTTCAGTCAAACAAGAATAAAAGGAAAGATGGAATGAAATATCACAAAAAAGTACAAGGATATGTAAATGTAACAATTACTGCATGAGAACTTTCTGGACAGGAAAACTGAGTTGAATACCTGTGGGTGGGTGAATGGAAGATCCCTGACATTAGCCTGAATTCATAAAAATAAAGACCGGTAAAGAGACTTTGTGAAAATCTATGATTTTCCCAGGGGGAAGTGAATAAACAGAAAAAAAAAAAAAAACAAGCCTTGTAGCCAGTGCTGAAATTCTCAATTAACGTGGCAATGTGAAATGAAGTCTATGAATGTCCATAATGAAGCGCTCCTGATTCCAAAGTGTCAGTGATGTAAATTCCAAGTCAGCTCTAGATGTAAATGTTTGTTGAGGAAATACTTGTTGAATTCCCACAACCTTTTCTCCATGCTTATGCTCACTCTCAAGTACTGAAGTGTCACCGTAGCAAAAGAGCCCAGAAAAGCAAGTAAGGGACAGGACATCTGTGACCAAGATTTTTTTCTTTTCCCTGTGCAATAAAACGCCTAGCAAAAAGCTTGAGAAAGAAAAGGGATCTAAGAAAGTCTCAGAGATACTCTGACAGCTGTGTTTTGATCTGAAGATTGAAATTAAGAGAATAGAAAGCTATCGCAGCCATTCAGGAAAGAGAAGAAAATGGTGGCAGGCAGGCATTGTGGTGCACACTTCTAATCCCAGCACTGTGGGAGACTGAGGCAGGAGGATCATAAATCTGTCCCACCTGACTAACTTGGCAGGACTCTGTCACAAAATTAACAAGGGAGGTGGGGAACATAGCTCAGTGCAAAGACCGTAGGTTCAATCTTCTTTAACACACACACACACACACACACACACACACACACACTGTGGCAACAAACATGAGAGATATGGGAAGATATGCTTTGCAGGCAGAGAAGGCAGACCTTAGCAGTAGAATCAATATGGGTATGAGAAAGAAGTTACTGTCAAGAACTATGTTCAGGCGTTGATTCATGCATGATGACACACAGGAACCACTTACTGAGAATGAGAACACTGGGTTAACTCTGGATGAATAAGATCAAAAGTTATATTTTTTCAATATAAACGAGAGAGATAAGGACTCAGATAAGGCATGGGATATGTCATCTTGAAGCTCAAAAGAAAGACACTCCAATGTCTTTCAGCTCAAGAACAAACACCTCATTGAAAAAAAAAAAAAAACTTTGAAGAAGTTGAAACATGTTTATATTTTCCTTGGTGTTTAGGAAATAAATCTATTCCTACAGTAGTTATCACACACTGAGATTTAATTGTCATATCAAAGTTTCAAATTTCAGTTTTGAAGATACTTGCAACCAAGGCAAACATAACTGCAATTACCACTGTTCAGTAATCTGCTACTGTCTTCTGGCTAACAGTTCACCTGTCGCCTGTTCGGTGCCTCTTCTGAATCTCTCCGCCTTCCTGATGGGAAGGTACAAATTTTCTTTGTGTATTTTTTTTGAAAGGTACCCCAGGATCTGTCCCCTGGCCTGTCACATTGTACCTTAAGAGACTCTAACCTGCCAACTGATTATTAGACTTGCCACTTTGAAGTGGCAGTCACTCTTACTTCCAAAATGAATCTTCTGTTCTTCCTAATTAAGTAAAACAATACCACTAGTAACACAAAACAATTTCTTTTACAGTTTGCATCTTATTTGCCACATAATACTGCAAGTAGAAACATAGTCAAGACAACTTGAATAAATCCCGAGGAATTTCTTAGGGGGAAAAATGCTTTCCTCTTTACTACACAAATTTTCTACCATAAAACAAAACAATATAAAAACAATATAAAATAGAAAGAATTGGGAACATATATGTAACATATTTATAGACATTCTTGTAAGTAACATTACATTCTATATTAGAAAGATGTTTCTAATATTCCCAGTTATTAAATATGTCAGGATGGAAATCAAGAATTCATGCTGCTAAATTCTGCAAAGAAAGAAAGAAAGTAGAAAAAGGAAGGAAGAAAAGAATACAACTACTGGTGTTTATAGAACAGAGAAAATGCTGGATCTATGGAACTATGTTCTGCTCCATAAATATTGCTTTTATTTTCCTGGGGAACTCTGCCATATTCTGTGGACTTCTGACCTTTCCTATCAAGTGACAAAACCTCACACACTTTTCAGGTCAAGTTCAAATGACATATACACTCTGAAGCTTTATTTGGTTTTTTGAGGTACATGAAACCAGTCCAAAAACAACAATAAAAAGCCCCAATATTTTCTTTCTCCTTTCTTTGACAGTATTTGTTTTAACCAGAGAGCCTATGTGTTTGTATGTTTCTCTGATTTTGACATAAATCTTGAGGTTGCAGTATTATAAAAAACAGAGATTTTGCTAAGGAAAAGAAATAAAATCACTCAGAAAAAAATGATACAGAGGTATCTCAGGCAAACAGTGTCCCGAAAAGTCAAGAATACTCAGGAAAATTAGGAATTGACTAGCAAATACTCTTATTCATCTCTCTTTGTGATTCAAAAATGTCTTTTGTCTCTGCATCACTCGCCTGCTTAATTTTCTTAACTTGGCCGGTAGACACGATTTTCTTGTAGACTTGTCCTTGTTTATATTGTCTGTCTTCCATAATGGGAAAATGACACTCTTTGCATCATTTTAAGATTGCTATATTCTGTATTCCTAAAAAAGGGGGGCTAAGATACAAAATTTACTTTTAGAAAATCTATTTATTAAAGAGAAACTATTATACAGAGTTTTTCTTTAAGTGAACTTTCTGAAATCAAAAAAAGTTTCATGGAATCAGTCTGTTCTTCGTACACACACTATATTGTCTCCCTGTGGATTACTTCTGGTTAATCGTGAATATAATTCCTCCTCCTCCATCATGTTAGCAGAGTTAGAGTTCTTTACTTGGATAGACTGCTAAGGAGTACTTTCTTCAGTCTTTCTTGTGTCTAATCATGACTAATTTTAATCCACAGAATGTGAACATGTAGTGAATTATTATACATAATATCCCAGTTTATGATGATCAACGTATGATTTTTCAACTTTCTCATGGTGAGAATGTGACATAATTTCAGTAGAAATTGTGAATTGTGAATTTGGAATACCCATGGATTCCACATACTGTTAATAGATAGGGCCTGGTTAGAAGGCATGGATCTTTGGGGGAATTTCTGATCTGGAAGGGATAGAACAAAGACGAGATTTGCTTGGAAGAATATATGCTAGCTCTGTCCTTTTTCATTCTTTCAGCAACCTACAAGCCAAAGCATGAAGAGCTTCTTTTCTTCCAAGCCTCTGCCATGAGCTTCCACCCATTACAGGCTGCCCAGGAATGAACCAAGACATCCTGAAACTTTGAACTGAAATAAACCTTCCCTCCCTCAAGTTGTACTTGTTGGATACTGTGTCCTAGCAACAAGAAAATATAAGAGATTTTACAATTGTATATTGCCCTGAAGCTTGTTTAAGTATTCATTGAACTTCCTCACCCTCCACACAGCTTCTACTTCTCCATCTCTTAGTTTCTCAAAGTAATCTATCCAGATTTTGGCTTTATGCATTTGCCTCCTGTTGATCTTTTTTTTTCTTGTGGTGTAGCTAGATACAACTTATTTAACTTACCTCAAGGAGCCTCCCACGCTGCATCAGCTGCACAGATATTCCCCAGTGATCATCTCCTGGTTGGGATGTACCTCTGTGAAACTCATGTCTGTTTACTCTCTCCCTACCCACTAGAAGTTTCCATGGGAAGTATGCTTGGGTAATACTCTAGACCATGCAAAGTCTTTGGCACTCTCTTCTCTCTCTTAGATTGTTTACCGTAGAGTTAAGCACGTGTACCCCAAGTGAGGCTTCTCTCTTTGTTGGTTCTTTCCAAGTGCACTTCCTTTTCCTTTTGGGGATACATAATTTTCTTCTTGCAAGGGCTTCTTTGTGCTCTCCACTCTGTGTATCACTTGGCCAACCCTCCCTCATCTATTTTCCTTGTTAGTTGACTTCCAGTCCCAGAAAGAAGCAATCTAGTTAGGAATCCACCACACCCAGGTCATACACGAGCCACCAGTGCATCTGCTAGTATGCACAAATTCAGATATTTAGGCATAAGACTGTCTGTCATGATGTAGGCACATTCTACCTACACCCACGATCAATGTGAATGGAGTCTGTTGGGACAGAGCTACAGTTGAAAAGTCGATCTCAAGAGAAAAATCTTAAAATCAAATGAAAGGCAAATCCAGTGATACCATGACTTAACCCAATTTGGCAAAACCTCTATTTCTAGCTATTTAGAATGTAAAACAAATATCAGGAGATACCATAATTTTAGTAGAGATCATCAGAAAATTTAAATTCTGTAAATTTCTGTATTTGGGTCGAAAGTTTGTTGCCTATAAACAATGGGAGAAAAATAGAAAAACTCTCCTGAGGGAGTTTTACGCAGATGGAAGAAAATGTGTTTTGGTAGTGAAAAAAATTTTTTTTCTTGCCTGTCATCTAAAATCTAAATCAACTATTAGGTGAGTCAAATAGTTTTTGAGTTCATTATATTGGAAAAAAGTGGTTGTTAAAATGAGATTTTTGAGTTTTATTATATTGGGGGGAAAAAGTGGCTGTTAAAATGAGATAATATTGAGACCTGAGCCCTCGTAGTGGATCATGTGCCTGACTCAAGTGATCTTGACTAGAAAATGAAATCCAGCCCAGATCTTAGAGTAAATCAAAAGCATTGATTTTCAATCGCTATTGTTCTTAATTGCCCCCAAGGTCGCTGCTATTCAAATAAGAGAAAGAGATGGGCCAGCTTCAAACACCAATACAGAAAGAATTTGGACAAGTTTAAGATCTCTGACTTGACACATCCTTGACTATAGTTAACTCGATATAAAACTGCCTAGAAACAAATAACTGGAAGCTAACCAGTTTGAGGTGTTGTATTGGCAAAGACATTACGACAGTAAATTACAAATAAATGCCTTATCCTCTAACGTAAAAAAAAAGATTGTATAGCTCTCCCCCCAATCTATGGTGTGTATTCCTCAAGGCAAAGTTCACACACAGACAAACAACAATGGGTAAGAAAGAATCATCACAATCTCATGGAAGACAACGGAAAGGGAGTTCTTCCCCCAGGGTAGACACAGGTGCTAGCCAAAATTCTTACTTTGAAGCCTTGATAGAAAGTCTCCCCAATTTCTTTTCCTTAGAAACTCTATTATTACGGCTGTGCTTATATTAACTGTCTTCCAAGGAGGAGTTGACAGTCCACCTACTTCTTCTCCACTATGAAATAAAAGAGGCAAAGGTTATTGGTATTTGTTATTTTATACGTTGTTAGATTCAGCACATCTTGCACTCCAATTAATTTGCTAATATTGTGAAAAATATTTATTGAAAAACTGAAGCAAATAGGTAAGCATGGGAGGGATGAACAATGATTTGTAAGTATGAAAGTGACTCAGAAATAGAAAGGAAAATCAAGCAAACTCAGTGTAAGTCATTCGGGAAAACAACAGACTAGGATCTATTACAGGACCTACTCTACACAGAGATACTATGTTCAATATATAAAAAGTTAAGTATATTATCAAGTAAAACATATAGTTCTTTGTGTAAAGCATAGAAGTAATTTGCAGTGTGAAGTCTGATACTAAACTAGAAGCGTTAATGAGTAAAAACATTTTACATGAAAGTTACTGTATCCAAGCTTTTGGGAAGAAACCTGAAGCTGCGAAAGGGGGTCGCAGGCTTTGCCTCTTTCCTAAATACAGACCAGAAAGGCTGCTCTGAGGACACCGACAGCCACCCCGTTTAGCAAGTGACAAGTAAAGTCTATGAGAGCGTGCTTCTAAGTGGTGGAAATGAAGCGATGCAAGTGTGTGAGTAGATGGGCATATTAATTAGCTCGGTTGTAGTGATAATTTCACAGTGTGTGTGTGTCTCAAAACATGATGTTGAACACCTTAAATATCTGTAATTCTGCTAATTATATTCAATAAAATAAGTTTGAAAAGACACTATGAAAAATTAAAGCAGAAAGAAAACATGTCAATTTAAAATAGTGAACTGAAGTCTTGAAAGAGATGGACATGCACTTTGCTGGGTGTGTCCTACTGTGAGCTTGTAGCGGAGCAGGAAACAAGTGTACACAAAGTAGCAACGTGGAGCAAAGGGCGGAGCTGTGCAAACACACCAACTAGGGAGCCCCGTGCAGGGAAGCTGCCTCAAGTGCGCACTCGCTGACACCTCAAGAAAAGCTGGCTGATATTCCAGAGGAAAAGACAACGGTGGCAGAGGGCAGTATGGGAAATGTATCTAAAGTCAAGGAAAAATGTGAATTCGAAAAAGAAAATGTATTGTGAGATTACTAAGTTTAGGAAATATGCACCTACACCACAGAACACCTATAAAACACTGAAAACAGAAGCAAATATTTTAAGAGCTAGGAGAACAGAAAGACAGGCCACATACAGACAATCAAACTTAGACTGCCCATTGCCTTGTTATAGCTAGGGACAATGGACAGCAGCCGAAAGCGATAAAATACTTTGAAATACCATAGGATTACATTGTTGTTCAAAAACCAGGCACTGTGGCAAATTAGTATTAAAGAGCAAAGGCAATATTAAGACTTTTATAGTACAAAAATTATGACACTTTATAATCTATTGACTCCCATTAAAAATACTATAAAACACGGACTATGCAGGGTAGGGATGTAGTTCAGTAGTAGAACACTTGCTAAACTGCACAGAGCCCTGGGTTCAATCCCCTGTGCATAAACACACACACATACACACACCCATGTACATGCACACACACACCCATACACCCTGCCACCACCACCAAAATTGTGCTTCAACAAAGAATATTGAATGCAAATGATGGGGTAAAATGCAAGCAAATAAAATAACAGTAGTGGAAACAGAAGAATTTATTATGAATTTATGTTAACATTGGCTATAAAACCCTACAGTTTTCTTGTGTGTTAAAAAGGGCAAATTTAAATCACTTTGCAAAGACAAGAAACAAGTCAACTAGTATTTAAAGTATTGTCACTTTCAAGAAATGAAAAAAATGCTGAATTACTAAGGACATTGTTAAACCAAATATACATGTTTAAAATTAATAATGAATAGTAATATGCTCACAAGTCATTGATGATACATTGTAGCAAATTGTTACGATAAAAGAAAAACCGGCACTACTTACTAAAGATAAATATATTCCTACCTAATGACATGGAATTTCCAATTCTGGGTATGTACTTAAATAAGTGTGTGTGCCTTACAAAGGACATAGGGCATTTTCATTGAGAATGATATAGCAGCCCTAAATTAGAAATAACACAAGTGTTCATAAATAGTAGAAAGAATAACTTATGGATTTATGTAATGGGATACTACCTTTCATAAAGAATAATCACTAATTATATGTAAACATATGCAAAATTACACATAAGTGGCAAAGCCTGTGCTCTGTAACTTGACCTTATGGTGTCCCCATTAGTTATTTCCTAAAACCTTGGGCTGTTTTACAAATAATTTGTTCAGCAAAAGTGAATGTTATCTAAGCTTTGTTGGAATAAGGATAAACTCCATATGTAATGATTGTTGGAATCACCACTTCCTCATTGAGTTTAATTAAAGTGAATATATATATATATATATATATATATATATATATATATATATATGAAATATGTTACATATCAAGTATTGGGCCAGAGACAAATAAGTATAAAATAGTAAGCATAGTGCTTGGGAATAACGTCACAACATAGTGATATGATGCCAAATGTTACCATCAATATTTTATTGAGCTCAGTAGGTATAGGATCTTTCCTAAACTCATTGCATACTTCAGTACTTCAAACCCTTACAACATTTGATAATTACTTATGACCTTTTTAAATAAATAGAATTGCACTCACACAGTCTTAGCACTCACAAGTCCTAGAAAACGTCTTGTAATTTCCATTTTCAATTTACTTAAGGTGCTGAGATTTAAGAAGGGTAAATAAGTTGTCTCTGGACAATACAGTTTGCCAAAAAACACTTGCAGATTTTGGGATCCTCAATTTTAAGTTTCTGGTACTGGGCCTTTCCATTGTGCTATATCCCCAGCCACATATATATAATTTTTAAAGACAGTCTTGCTAAGTAGCAAATTGCCCAGGCTGGAACGTTCCAGCCTTAGCCTCCCAGAGCACTGAGATTACAAACCCAAACCATGTTTTCTAGAAGAAAGCCTGGAATGTGACTTTAATAAGGGAAGAGACTGTACCATGTCTAATTTCTAAAGTCATCTCATATTTTAAAGCATGACAGTCCTAGAAATTCTAAATGCATACAGATTAATTTATTCACTTTCACGAATGTGATACATCACTGACTTGATTCATTGGACAGGGTCAGTTCCGAGGTTATTATTATTTTACATAGGTTTTACAGTTTCTCATTGATTTTATGTATTAATCAGTGCAGGATCAGCAGAGGGCAGTACAATACCAAAAACGAAAATAAAATTCTAGGCTTACAACTGCACCAGCTGCTTCAGTTCAATTGGTACTCTACAGATTTCTTAAATTTCTTAATTTGAAAGAAAGCTAGTACAAACAGGAGTATGTGCATCTTCAATGAGCAGAGTTACTTTATGATTATTGTCATAACGACTTGGTGTAGCATTTTTCAAAAACAGTTCACTGAAAATATAAAATTAAAGCATAAGTTTAGCTCAGCACTACAGTTTGAGTTGTTTTCTTTAAATCAAATTATTACAATAAGGATTGAGAAGCTAGCTGTTTTTATAAAGTAGATAAACATGTTTGCTTTACTAAAAAATTATAAATGGCTCACAGAATTCCCAATTCAAAGATAACTTACCTCATGTTAGGAATTTTTTCTTTTACTTTGTATAAACTGAATAAGTTAAAATGAGAACACACACAAAAATGAAAACTCAGGTAATTATGGAGACACATGCCTATAATTTTAGTACTTTGGGGGCCTCAGGCAGGAGTATTGCAAACTCAAGCCCATCATGGATAAGGTAGCAATGTGGTGAGATCCTGTCTCACAAAAAGAAAGAAAAAGTTGAAAGGCTATAGCTTAGTGTGGAGGCCCTAGATCCAATTTCTACTACCACAAAAGAATCCCGCCTCCCCCAAAAGAAAACTCATATACCGCAGAGAATTCACTTACTTTGTAAAGATGTTCCATGTGAATGTGGATGTAAACTATGTTGTTATTCCCATTGTATTCTTTTTTATGGCTTTAATGAGAGAGAGTATACATATAATGCAATCTACATATTTGTAAAGGATATGATTGAATAAATGTAGTCACCCCAGTAAGCAACATGTGAATTTAATTTTTAGGCTACTTCCTACCTCTCTGGATATTGCAGTGCGATCCTTCACACATGACTTGCAGTTCTGAAATTTGTATAAATACAACTATACCCACTTTTTCAACTATACTCTGTTAAATGTGTTTTCAGATTTATACACATTGTATCTTGTATTAAGAGTTTGGTCCTATTCATGGCTGAGAAATATTCTTTTGCACAGATATATTACTGTTCCTCCACTCACAGAGACTGCTGAACATTGAGTAGTATGGCTGAATACTTGAACTGGTTCTAGACTACTTTTATTGAAACCTGCAGAAGCATTCATGTTAAGATTATCTATTTTAGTTTATCTATTTTAGTTTGATATAGATTTTCTTTTCTTTCTAAATTATTCTTTCTTTCCTTCCTCCCTCCCTCCCTTCCTTCCTTTTCTTTTTCTTTTTTTCTGTGAATGCCTAGATGTGGAATCTCAGGGTCATCTGGGAAGAATTCATTAACTTTATTAGAAAATACCCTATTGTTTTTCTAAGTGCTTTTGCAACTTTTCATTCCTATTAGCAATGAATTAGAATCCAGTTGCATGACATTCTCATGGATACTTGGTACTGACAATTATTTTAATTTTTCCATTGTACTTTATGTTAGGGATATTTCATTGTATAATGAAATTATGCTTTTTTTAGTAATTCCTTGATTAATGATGTTTTTCATATTTTCATTTTGGCTATTTAGTTTCTTTTTGAAGTGTGAAAATCATTTGCATATTTTTAAAATTTTTAATTTGTGTTTTTGTTGAATTTGTCAGAGTGTTTCATGTATTCTGTATGTATGTTCACCAGTAAGTATTTCAGATTTTTAAATATACATTTAGATATATGTTCTATCATCTGTATCATGCAAAATTTCTTCTAGTCTAGTGGAGTGGCCTCATTTTCTTAACAAAGTACTTTAAAAAATTACTGATTTTGGTGAAAAGTTTCTCTTCTGGTTCTTGCAATTTGCTTATCTGATCTTAAAGTAATTGCTTATTATTATGACTATTTTTCATGTATTTTCTACTAGAATATTTAGGTTTTGCATTATGAGAAAGGTCTATGATTCATTCTGAATTCATTTTTACACAGACCATGGAGTTAAGAACTGAAATGTTACTGAAAGATTATTTGTTTCTCTTTATTTTTCCTTTAATCATTTCAGCACCAACTGAAAAAAATCAGTCTGTTCTGCTGTACTATTCTTGTCCTACTTACTTTGTTCCATTGATCTTTTATTTTATCTTTAATATAATAACTGTCTTTTTTTTTCTTTGTGTGCTTATTCATTTGTTTGTTAGTTTTTGAGACAAGGACTTGCTTGATCTTGCGATGTAATCCGTGGTGTTAAGCTCACGATGCAGTTCAGAATGGCCTAGAACTCACAGCAATTCCCCTGCCTCAACTCCCTGAGTACTGGAGTTACAGGTGTATGCCACCACACCCAATTTCTATGGTAGTGGGGAATTAAACTCAGGGCCTCATGGTTCCCAGGCAGTGCTCTAGTCACTGAACTACACCCCCAGCCCTACATCCTCTTAGACTCCAGGTGACATTTGGCAATGACAGCTAGGAAGGCAGATAGCCAGGGGAAAATTCGCACCAGGAATATAACAAAATCTAAGGATTACAAATAAAAACAAATTTGGGCGATCCTGGGCTGGAGAGATACTCTGTGGGGTCCTCCACCCAACAGAAGCTTGAGTGCATGGTGGCAGAGTGACTGTCAGGTGTGCCACCAGCTGGGCCCAGGAAGAAGAGAATGGCTCGGTGGCTTTTATGTGCCCACACATCACCAGGCCCGGGGTGGAGTTAGCTGTCCTCTCCCTCGTGGGAGATCTGAGGGAGCTGTGGAATTACGAAAGCTCAGCGGCAGGAATCAACATCACACTGGTGGGAGAACCAGAAGAGAGAAACAGGAGGAGGTTGAGCCTTTTATCCTTTCAGTTCCACCCAAGCACCCTACAGCAGCAGGTGGCCGATAGCACTGTAAACACGAACTGGACTGAGCCTGCCGCCGCAGCCTCCACGGGCTGTGAACTGTGAGAATTGCCCAGTCCTCTGCATCTGAGGACAAGGCCTGCCCAGGGCGGTGGCAGTTGGGAAATGCTTGCGGAGGGAGGAAGACTTGGGCAAGTGCAGAAGTGGATTCCATATGGGGCGGGAATTACAACATCAACCAGTGTCTCCTGGCTGTTTTAGGGAAGAGAGCTGGAGAGCTCTCCCACAGGCCACTGGGACCAGGTGGGACCAGCACACCGATAATTGGGAAATCCCCAGGACGGGTGGCTGGGTTAGAACACTGTCAGACTGAGAGAGCCAGCGCCTGGAAATACTTACATCCAAAAAGTAGACTGGGTGACTGCTTCTGTTGTTGTTGTTGTTGTTGTTGTTGTTGTTGTTGTTGTTGTTGTTGTTGTTGTTGTTTAGTTCTTTACTCTTCCTAAGGTTGATTAGGTTTTCTAATTTTATTTTTCCTTTTTGCCCCTTCCCTCTACCTTCTTTTGTCTCTTGTTTTTTTCTGAATCTGTCCCTCTCTTGATTAACTTTCTAAGCCCTTTTGCATAAATTCTTTTGCAGATCCAGAAGCTGTACTCTCTCTACTTCATGGACAATTCTCCCTAGCTCAATACAAATCTTGCTTTTCCCTCTCTGTTATTCTCTGACTGGGGTAGGAGTACTGTCAGGCTTTCTCTATCATATAAATACTCTTCTACTTTTGGTTTCATACCTAAAATGAACTCCTAAAATGTCCTAATCTTAATCTGCTCTCTCACTACTCCAATTTCCCTTACTAATAGAACTGGTAAGTATCAACAACTTACAACATATAGACTAGTAGATACATATTGTCTGATACTATTTAGCCAGTGATAAATTAGTAGTGTAGTTGTGTGTATGTAATGTCAATAATATAATGACACCATGAATAAATTCCTTCAACAGGCAATCCAAAAATATGTATAGAAACAGCCATTAGTTGTTTAGATCATAATTATAAGGGTAAGAGAGGACTGGGAAAATATATCAATATTTGGTTAGCATAAATATATAGCTAATTGGAACCAAGTATAAGCATAGATACAAATATGCATCACATTGTTTAAAGAAAAGGTATAGTGAGTGGAACTACTAAAGGTGAACAACCCCTGATGGCTCAGAGAAGCAATATAGAGCTCTGTTATTTTAACAACTGTGTTATACTGGTGTTATTAATAGAACACTCATAAGTCAATACCAGGTTAATTAGACATAAATTGCAGAATGTGTCTTGTACCTATTAATGTTGTGGGTAAAATAGTTACAACATTAAATTAGCTACTAGGTTGTGCCAATAAGCTGCTAATATTAGATAGTAATGTAAATGTAAATCTTTATTCAAAATGTGGAAGCTGACATAGAAAATAATGTTTACATTCAAGATAAGCTAACAAATACTTTGCTTGTAGACCATACATCATTTTGTATTCTGTTCTTCCTTCACCAAGGAGTAGAAGAAATTAAGGTCTCAGCAGAAGGCTGGACATTGAGAATTTACCTTCAAAATTAATAACTAAATAAGTTGAAAAAGTCATAAATTATAAAACTTGAATTAACTCAAGGAAACACTTAAGGCAAATATAGTCTAATTAATAAAAAGAATCTCTGGAATACAGACAGAGCCCATCAATAATACCTAAGTCTCAACTTGCTGCAACATAACCCTGGGGAAACAAGTTATCAAATCACCTAAACAAAGGTCTGATTCCCATGAAACTGATACCAGGGATACTGAAGTAGCAGAACCTACAAACAATAAAGTAAAAATTAAGTTGAAGTATTGGCCAAGAAGATCACACAGGGATCTCAACTTGAACATACTCAGGGAAACAATAACCATTAATAAGAATTCAGAGGATTTATAAAGAAGAAACAAATAAAGAGATAATGGAGTCAATTTAATAAATTGGGGAACAATACAGCAGAGATACAGAAACAATGAAAACTGACCTCCAAGATTTAAAAAAAAACTCACAGAAAAAATAAGTAAAAAGCTTGAGCATTTTGAGGATAGATTATCAGATTTTGAAGATAAAGTGGATAAACTGAGGACTATGAGATAAAAAGAGACTAGTTGCAACAGCTGATGGGTGACTCAAAGAGAAACATCTTCAAGATTATGGGAGTGCCGGAGAAAACTGAGGACAGAGCAAAAGGCTTAAAGGTCGTGTTCAATGAAATTATGGAAGAAGTTTTCCAAATCTAAGAAAAGAAATGAACATTAAATACTGCCAGTATATAGAACTTGCAATAACTTTGACTAGAAGAGGACATCCCCGTGATGCATATACTTAAAATTCTAGAGGCTCAAAACAAAGAGAGAATATGAAAAGCTGTAAGAGAAAAACAAAGCAAGCAGTGAAGCTTCCCCAGGAAGAAGCTGCAATGGGGTTTCGTCTTCCTTCCTTTAAGTACTTTAAATGGCCAGTTGTCCCTCCCTTACTTCCTGGCCTGCAAGTCAATAACGATGATCTGAAATCTCTGCTTTCCCCCTACTGCGCAAAAAGAAATTCTCATAGCGCTATTTCATGACCACAACCCAAGCTTCACACCAATCATCTTTCCCGTCTCTTTCAAGGCATTTTCAGACAGGCTAGGTCCTATTCTGCTCTGTCAAAAAAGAAACATCTTTACTTAAGCAAGGAACATCTTAACAACTTTCCGTGTGTGTTGGCATCATCTGTCTTGACATCTGAACCCAATTTTGGGTAGTGGCTGATGCTGTTTCTTAAAGGCCCTAACATGCTCACCTTCTACTTTTAATGACTACTGGGTTATAAAGATGTCACTTTTTCAATCCTTATACTGATAATTTTTCTGACTTTGTCTACCAACAACATTATTAATATTTGATCTCTATAAAGAGCTACCTTTTAGGTTACTGTTATTATTATTATTTTTCAGACAGGAGCTCCCTCTGTAGCCCAGGCTGGTCCTGAACTCACTTCGGAGCCCAGGCTGGCCTTGGACTCACAGCAATCCTCCTGCTGCAGCCTCCTGAGTGCTGGGATTACAGGCATGCACCACCACACCCGGTTTATGTGGTGCTGGGGAATCAAACTCGGGTACTTAGCTCTTGATTTAGTGCTTGCTAGGCAAGCACTTTAATCACTGAGCCATTCCTTCAGCCCCCTTTTAGATTTCTCTATTGACTATTTTTAAGTTAACTAATTGAAACTTTTCCATTTCTTTCTTTGCATTTTGTCACGTTAGATGACATGTTTTTTATTATTAAAGTAGTATCTTAATTCTTAATTTTTTTGCAGAAAGCAAAAATATTATACCATATTATACCATAATTGGTACTTTAGCACTATAGCATAAATTCTGCTACACTCTATTGAACATTACTCAATCTGAATTATTTCCCTATTATGGGTATATGTAACATTTTTATAGCCATGAGTAGGTCTGAAGCTAAACAGATAGCTGTTTAATTACAGAATATTCTAGTATTTTCAAGATAGGATTTTATTTTGTTATTGACGTCTATTCAGTGGTATTTATAGTTTTGAGGCTTTTGTAAATCAGCAAGTAGTCTCTTATGACAAAGTACTAGATAAATTTGGAATGTATACACATTCACCTGCTGGTCAATTGAATATTTTATTCATGATGACTAGGTCCAAGTGACTGATGGTATTGTTCACATTTTCTACATGTTTACTGATTTTAAGTCTACTTATTGAGTCAACTATCCAGAGAAATATAATTGTGTCCATTTTTTCAAGTTTAGTTCTTTGGAGTTCATATTTTTCCTTTATGTATTTCCTTTCAGTATGTATTTTCAAGATTATTGGGTTGTCCTGATAAATTGGGCAATATAATAGTATGAATTTGTGTGGTGTGTGTGTGTGTATGTGTGCCTGGTACTACTTACCCTGAAGTCCCCATTGTCTGATACAGTTTACCATTCAACCTTTCTGATATCTGGAGTTTTTGTGCCTAATCCTTTTATCACTCTTTTAGCTTTCTTGAACCTTTATATTAAAACGCATTTTGCTACACATTGTGTAGTTGGGTCGTAGATTTAACCAGTTAATGATTTGCCTTATAATTCAATGAATAAAAATATTTACACTTAAAATATTTTAAAATATGTTTATACTCAAGTACGTTGTCTTACTGCTTTTCTTCTTATGCCATCCATTCTTTTTTTCTTCGTTTTTTTCATGTTTTGCCCACTTTTGGATTGTGTGGTTTTAGTGTTCGATTTCATCTTCTCTATTGTTTCATTTGCTCTGATATTTTACTATCTTAGTGATTAGAGTTTATAGTAGACATCTTTAACTTATTATAGTCTGTCTTCATATTATGTTTTATTCTTTCATGTGTATGGGGAAACTTCCAATAATATTCATAAATTATCCACCATGCATTACATTCATTTTTGCTTTCCAGATAAAATATTTTCAACACAATATTTTTGGGGAAAAATCTCGCATTTATCACTTGGGATATTTTTTCATTCCATTCTGTAGACGGAGGTATTATATGAAATATTTTGTCATCAATCATGTTTTGGAAAGCAGATATGTTGTATGTGTGCATAATCCTTTTCAGATCTGCCTTTGGGCCTCAGTGCAGCACATCTATGATCGTCTCTACTTCTTGACTAATTTGACACCAGATGTGACCATTTAGCCTGTCGGCTGAAGGCCTTGACTACTTAACTGGGTCTCTCCACTCTCATTCGTTCAAATTCAGTCACCACTCGGCCCTCGGAAGCTGTGAAAGTTTCACTTCCAGTGTCCTTCTAGTTGCTCTCTTCCTGATGCTTGCATTTTTGCATGGCCTCACGGTGCCTCACCCTACAAATATTCAGCTTAGTATGCAGCCAAAGTCTAAAGAGAACCTTCTATAGGCATTTTGAGCTCTCTTTTGGGTGAATACAATTCTCTGCTACTTTCCCCTATCTATCCACCAGTGCAATCTCCCTGAGCTGGAGTCATCGTCTGCCCTACTGGTGACAGAACCATGCTCTGTGTGGTTTGCTCTCATGATGCCATGATTTATAAATTCATTCAGAAGAAAACAAGAAAAAATATGGTATATTGCTCTGTTTGTTTCTTTTTCTCTTTATCAGGGCTAACAATTTTGATCTTCATTTTGTCCAGTATCACAATATTTTTTCCATCTCTTATCTACTTTCATATGTAAGGAGAATATAATAACCCTTACTGCATCAAACACACACACACACACACACACACACACACACACACACACACACACACACAAAGAAATCCTCCCATTGCATTAATTTTTCATGAATGTATAAAATTATTTTCCTTGCTTTACATTTGTCAGGTAGAACTTGCTTTAATTAATTCTGAACTATGCTACTCTAAGAAAACAACCACTCAAAACTAAGAGACTCTGAACGACAAAGAATTTTTTGCATGTGGTCTTTCTGAGGTTATCTAATAGTGCTAGAGAGCCTACTTGGTCTTTACTAGAAATGATTTCTTGCACATTTTCTGTCAAGATTGTTTCTTTTCAAAATTGGGTACAAAGTTGTTTCATCTATGATGGCATGATTGAATCCTCTATTGGCTTTTGTGTTCTCTGGGAGATCATGTGGTAAGCATATTAATCAAGTCAGCCTGTTTAGAGCAATAATCTCTTCATTAATGTATGATTTTTACTTGATGACAGTAACTTTGCGAGACACATTATTTTTTCCTATGGCCTTTCAAAGCTGTCCATTAATCCTGACATGAAACAACTATCAGCATTTATATCTTTATCTACCTTTTATAAGAACAATGATGTTCTATAGAAAATCACAAATTAAGGTATTTGGGACAATTTTGTTTCTGTTAAATGATTTGGATGTTATAAAACAACCTGGTATATTTAGCATATTCTACCTTGTATTGGCTCATTACAATTTTTAGATCAGATTTATCAATAAATACTGTTAGATCAGATTTATTATGGCCTTTGCAATGGATTAATCTAAATCTCGAGTTTATATGTTGAAATCCTCTTCTTTAATGTGATGGTATTAAGTGAGCCCACTGGGCAGTAATAGATTTTTGCACGGAGATCTCCTGAATAAGGTCAGTGACTATTATGATTTAGATATGAGTGTTCCCCATAATTTTTATGTGCTTCTAAGGTGATTGGCTATTTATTAGAGGATAAATCCATTGATGATTTCATGTGGTATTAGGAGGTAAGGCTTGGCTGGAGAGATGGACCACTGGGACTGTCACCCGAAAGGGTATATCTCTCCGGATGGCTGCTTCCTTCTATCTCTGCTATGGAGCCAACAGTTTCCTCTGCCACACATTTCGAGCATTGTTGTTTTGGCCTTTCTGAGCTAGATAATATGATTTATTGCCTCAAGAACTGTGAGAGAGAAACTTTTCTAATTCTTTAGCCCTCCAATATATAGATGATAGAAATGTGTTTACTGTAGCTAGAACTAGGTGAGGATTGTCACAAAGTATCTTTTCTTCATAGTTAAATTTGTGATGTTTTTCTTCATTCATCAAAAATAATGGGAATGGGATCACTGGATAGAAAATATTAATAGAGAGATTTAAAACTACAAGTTTTTGAAATAAAAACAATCAACTGACAGTGCTTTTTAGCAGTAGATACTATTGAATACGGAACTCTCCTATTAAAAAACAGTTTTGATGAAGAATTGAAGATGTTTTTATTAGTTAAGGATATAGTTTTTGTTTTTTAAGAGAAATAAAAAAATATTGGTTACCGGATCAAGATATAGTCTATAATACACATAATCCTTCATTTTTTACTATGTTTTCATCTCATTTTTTTACCTTATATTTCTAGAGCATGGTCATTCATACCTACATATATATATGTGTGTGTGTGTATGCCAATTAGTACATTCAATCTGGTACTTTTGCTTTAAAAAGTAGACTCCTATTTATTAAATTTGTAGGGTTGTGTAACAAAGATTTAAGTAGTGTTCTGATAGGCAGAGGCGTTTTCAAAGCAATAATCCTACGTAGGCACAAAAATATTTAAGATCTCACATGTAGGCAGCCCACGCCTAAGCACCAGCCTCAGCTTCCCTGCCCACGGAACACTAGAACAGCCACCAGGCCCAGCAGCTTGAGCTAAAGCGGAACAAGATGGAGGCCAGCAAGAGCAGTGTCGCTGCTGTGAGTGTGGACGAGCCACCAGCAGCTGTGGGGGAGCAGGGCTGGTGGCCAGGGCAGGTTCCTACACACAGCGTGAGCTCTGTGGTGCCAAACGGAGATGAGGCCTCCTGACCTGGGGGTATCCTCTGGTAACAGGTCCCTGCCGTTGACTGCACCGCAGCGAGGAAACACGAGCCCAGGTGGCCTTTCGCTGCCTACCTTACTCGGACACCCCAGAGGCGGTGTCCCCTGTCAGCCATGAGGGTTCATTCACCCCATTCCTCCTGGGGGACAGGAGAATGGCCACCGCGCAGTACTGGCCAGCCACAGCAGGAGCCTAGACAGTATTTTGCTCACTGTGGAACTACATTTTAAGGTGTTTTTTTTTTTTTTTTTTTTTTTTCAAACCGTGGGGTCTTTGACATTTCACTTCACTCCATTTGTACTCTGGAAATTCTGGAACCCAGGACTGCCCCTGCGGATTCTATCGGGAATCTGTGGCACAGCCCTGGCATGTTTCTTGTCTCTCTCATAGATCCAGCCCTGACGGTGTGCACTTCTCTATGTGGCACTCTGCATAGCCCCTCCCTAGCACCCGTCAACACTCCACTGTGTTATTGGTGCAATTCTTACAAAGCCTTAAAGGATTGTGTCCTTATCCTCTATACATGTGATCAGACAGGAGCACACAGCAGAGGAATAATTTGAGTGAGCCCACAACACCTGTAAATGCCAGGAAATGGAGAAAGTCTGGATCCGCAGCCCTGTTTCTGGTCCGCTATGTGCACTGATTTGGAGCGCAGAGACTTACAAAGGGGAAGCTTACGTCCTTCTCTCGTTGTGTTACGTTTCATGTAGGGAATACTTCTGGTTGTTCCCTCGTACACACACACTTTCATGACGGTACACATGCCTCCTAACACATGGCCTTTAATTGTTGTAAAGACAGACATATAGAAGCTATTCAATATTATGGGTAAAGCCTATATTCTCCCAGATTTATTGGACATCTACATTAATAATTTTAATAAATATTTACTAAATTCATACATATTTAGGTAACCCAGTAAATACCTTATGCTGAAATATAGTACTCCAATTCTTTATATCTCTTTAGAACCACTATTTTTACATATGAAACCTATAATTGACCAAATCCATCCCTGTCTTAGAAAAGAAAAATGGATTTATTATGTTCTGTAATTCATTACTTACACACATATGCTGTAAAAAACTAGTATGATCTCTATCTTATTCACTGTTTAATCCCTACAACCAAGGATGTGTACCCCTACATAGTAACTTCATGCTATGAACATAGTTCATGCTTGGTTAATATAGATTAAATGAATAAAAGTGCCAGAAAGTCTCCCTTGTTAGCTAAATACTGAATACTTGAATGAATTATCATGTAAAAATATCAAACTGCAATTTCTAGAGTTGGGGTACTTGCACAAAATAAAGACACTTCTTCTGCAAACATTCTATTTAAATTGTACAACCAGCGATACTTTGATAATTAGCTCTGAAGACTCCAATAAAATTTATTTTAATTCTCTCATTGTATGCTGCACATAAAAATACAACAATTCAATAACTTCCTTCACATGTAAAATCAAATTCCTTCTTAATCTTTTTACCAGAACTACTGCTGTTTCACCGTTTTTAGGCTGCATGGAAGTAGTCATGTGTTTTTCTTCCTTGCAAAATATTGTCCTCCCATGTCTACTTCAGAGTTTTCTCTTCTGTGTCCTGCAATTTGCACATTCGCTCATGTATCATGTATCATGTAGGTCTGTAAAGGAGACTTTATCCTTTGAGCCGTCTTAGATTCACAGAAAATCTGAGGTGAAAATGCAAATATGTTCAATTTATTCTCTAAAGCTAACTAGACCTATCTTCTATGATCACTGCCCTCCAGGAGGGTCAGATAAGAATTCCAGGTTATGCAACTGCACCACCCCAACATCAGCCCCTAAAGACTGGAGCTTGTATTAGGACCGGCTCAGTGCTTTACATCCAATGGGTAGATCATCGTCAGTCTTTGTACCATAACTTCATTACATATGTGTATCACCACATTCAGGGATCAATCCCCCCCCTTTTGTTTTTATTTGTTTTTTTTTTTTTAGTCAGGCGATTTGTTACTTCCATAACCGAGTACTTGCTACATTTTTGCATATTTATATGCTTATTTGATTAATATTTTCCCAAACTTTGTACTCTTTTTGTGGCTTTGTACTCTAGAATATTAAACACAAATCATTTCCCAGAATCCACATTGCTTAATATTTCCAGCATATAATTGGCAGCCAGAAACAATTATGAGATTTGGAAGGTGGAATAAATCAGAAATTCCTTTGCCTCTGAAGACTGATATAGTCAGGCTCTGCTCAACTTGCATATAGAGTGCATATTCAATAAATATCTTTGCTGAAATAAACACATCACGACTCATATCTAATATTTTAATAGGTGCTGATTAAATACCCTCAGTTCAATTTAATTGGCTATGTTCTAATCAAATTTGTTTCATACTCCTAAGGCTTGATTATTCAAAGTGAATGAAATCGGAGTAGAAGAGTTATTGGAGACAGGGGATCGTCCAGCCACAAGATCAATGTCTCTCCTTTCTCCTTGATTCAATTGCCTCCATTTCCATCTGCCTCTAATGACAGTGAAATTTTCCTTATCCTTTTAAAATTGATTTATGTTCAAATGCACACTGACTATGCTATAGAATGACTATGACAGAATTGGGCATGCTGTTAAACAAGTTAAATTTGTTCATGAAATGCAACTTTGAAAATCAGATGGAGAGTTTAATGAATGACAGAGCTTAAGATGAACTTTATACTGAGACGGTAATGTGAATCTACAGCATCTTCTCTTGGAAAAACATGGGTAGAACTCGTGGAGTAATTTTCTTTGTAATGGATGCCATGGTGAATATTATCATTTTCATCACTACAAACACTTAAATCAAATTAGAAATGAGAAACAAACTTTACCCATTGTATTCTTAACTTAATTTTAAACATTAAAACTGGAAACATAGTTTGAAGCACATAAATACAGGTATCAAATGGAATGCCTAACAAGTCTCTGCGTTTGGCTGATGAAAACACGCACTTTGGTATCTAAAAGAGAAAAATAGCAAAATTTTGCTAGCTTCCACAATCCTTTCCAGAAGTAAATGAATATGCTTTCCATAAGACTTCTTTTTTATGAACATATCTTCTTTTCAATATATGATTTTAATAAAATACCTGTGAAAATAAATAACGCGATTAACTAGTTACCCATAGTCTTTCGGAGTCATCAGTTCCACAGCTCTACTGAGGTCTATTAAGGAATTAAGCATTCCTTAATAGAAAGAGGAGCTTAGCGGGGCTGGAGGAATGGCTCAGCGGTTAAAGCGCTTGAAGTAGCGCTACGCCAAGTGCTAAATAACCGAGTTCGATTCGCCAGCACCACATAAACTGGGTGTGGTGGTGCACACCTGTAATCCCAGCACTTGGGAGGCTGAGACAGGAGGATTGTCTGAGGCCAGCCTGGGCTCTGAAGTGAAGTCAGGACCAGCCTAGACCACGGAGCAAGACCCTGTCTCAAAACAAACAAACAAACAAAACGAAAAGAGGAGCTTAGGACAGAGTCTTCTAGCACACACAGATATTCAGAAAAGAGAAATAATTCTCATTTTCATTTGGATTTTTGAGGACTATTAAATATTTTCTATTTTAAGGATATCAAAAGCTACTGCAGCCACAATTATTGTCATGAGAGTGATTGTCAATTTCTGTGAATATGTCAGCTAATCTTAAATAAAGACCTAAAAAATCTGGTCCAAAATCAATTTATTAATTGATAATTTAAAAGTGGTCAAGATTCAACTTGACACCCAAACCAGCTCATATATATATTTTTTGCTTTATTGAACTCATCCATATATTTCATAGGGGGGAAATCTAATGAAACCTACCCATTGTTGAGATGAAACAAACCCCTTTATGGATGTGTGACCTTCTACTGAGGAGATACCACCTTGGCATAACACCATAATTCAAAAGTCGTGGGTTCCAGCATATAAGCCAAATACTTACATTGTATTAAAAATAAAATAATTTCAAGCCATTTTTCTACATTTGTTAACATCATCAAAACCGAACAAAATATTCTTTTTCGGTGTTTTATTTAATTATTGGTGTTAGTCCTTTTGGAGTTTCTCCATCCGGGGATGGGAAGATGGCTTCTGAAAGGAGAAGAAACTTTCAACAAATGGACTTGTCTTAAGTCTGTTGTTTCTGTCATCATATTGAACTACATTTAGTGAGTGATTCCCTTTTCATTTTTTGTTGCTACTGTTTACGCTTGCCCAAAGGAACACTGCCAAGTATTTTTTTCTTTACTTTCTGAAACTTTCCCTCAACTCTCTCGGGTCTGGGCTTCTCCTTTCCTTCTCACATCTTTCGCTGTTTCTTTGTCCTCCCTCTTGTAAAATTCTGCTTAATTTGCCTTCTAACAGCTATTGTCCCGATGAGATTTTCACCCAGTACTAAGTATGCTAGAATTATGTTTTATTTACTTATTTACTATATATTTCAAGAAAGATTTTATTTAAATTTGGTAGAAATTTTGAAGGCAGCAAGTCAGTGCCATTGATAAATTATTTCAAACATACACCGTAAATGTCCCTCAGTCAGAAAAAAAATATAATAAAAATGTGCTCATGTCTTGAGATCTCAGGCTCTTACAGGTAGTTCAATTATTCATCGTTCACTAACAGAAGTTAAACTGGGTTAAAATAATATGACTGGCTGTTCCCATATCCATAGAGAAGTTGGTCAGCTCTGTCTTTTCCATGTAGGAGATTAGCCAAAGATTTTTGCAAAATCAAAAAGGACCATAAAGATGGCTTCCAGGAGTAATTGAATAGTAATGCAGCTGAAGTGACTTCAAATCCTGAAGTATGAACAACTTGCTGCCAGGCGACCCATGACCACTGGGATAGCCTGAGGAGCACGGAATACCCATTGGGAATGACAAAGTAATTGGGGGGCTTCCTGGGCACGCTGGGGTGCAACTGAACCTAGCTGATTTGAGGGATAAAGTTTCCTCATTGATCATTTACACTTTAGATTTTCTACATAATTTTTGGGTGACCTTATTCTTTAAAAGTGATTTTTGATTATGTATGCAAAACATCATTCTTTGACCTTAGTTTCCATGTTCTTTCTGTATTTAGCTTCCTATTTTTGGTCATTCCACAGACATCCAAATATTCAAGCTAGAAACACATGAGGCAACTGATTAACTATTAAATGCTTCCTGCTTTATACAACTAAATATTTCTCAGTCCCGTCATTTCATTTCCATAAGAAAAGAAAACTGTCCTGATATGATTTACCCACTATGTTCTGAATATGCCTTTGGGCTACAGTCTTCTGTGTAAACGAGCTGTGTTCTCTTTATATCAATTATTGTGCAGTGGCTGAAGAAATTTGCTAAAACAAAGATCTCCCAAACCCAGACTGCTGACCAGTTTAGGTTGTGGCCTAAGAAGAACCAGGCCGCGAACCAGGCCGCCAGGACAGATGAGCGGTGAGCAGTGAACAAGGCTCTGCCTCCTCTCAGCGCCTCCTCTCAGTGAGCTTCTATCAGGTTCTAGTAGAGCGGAAGATGGGACAGGAGGTGGAGCTTCGCACCGGAACCCCTCCTGCTCCTGCTCCCCATTCCAAAGCTACCGCTGTGTAGCAAGATCCCCTTCGCTTGCACCTCCCAATCCCTCACCCACATCCTCGCTACCTCTTGGGAGGCTGATCTTCAACTACAACTGTCCCGGGCATAGAAAAGGTTGGTTAGCTCTGTCCTAAAAAGCAGAGTCTAATAGCATTGAGGACTCTGCCTCAATGCTTCCAAATTAATTTAAGAATAAAGTTCAGTTGACTTTCCATCCAATGCAAGGACTTCTGTCACCTGGTTTGTCGTTCGTTCTATAGTGTCACCTTCTATCTTTCCCTGATTTGTGCTTTGCGGTGTGACCATACAGTCTCTCATCTAGATTTCTTCAGCTTTCTCCTCAGCTCGTTGTATTTCAGCCTTCCGTAGTTCTGCCTTGGGATTGGTGTGTGGATGAGAAAATGAAAATTACCTTGACTCTTAATATGATCTGTCACAGATATTTTAAAAAGTAATTCTTTTATTTATTGCCATGCACCAGAAGCAAATGATGATGAAGCCAATGGCTTGGACTCTTTATAATATATTATTTGGCAATCTTCATTTCAAATTGACTTCAAAATAAGTTGAGTTTGTAGAATAAATAAATGGCACAGATTCCAGGATTGCAGCAATGAATGTTGTCCCGTCAGCACCATGTGGCCATTATTAACAGTTTGTAAGGGATTTAGTAGTAATGCTCTCAGAGGCATTTCTTACACAATGCAAAATATATATACTCATTGCCAGGGCTATGATTTTGGAACTTTTCAAAACTAAAAGAACCCAAATTTTACATTGAGATAGCTTTAAACACAATGCTTAGTCCTGGAACATATGTTTTCTATCCTGAAAAATAAAAGAAATTTTAGTTCATGTCTCAGGACTTGTTACCAAGCCTGTTTGAGTACCTATGCTATCAGACCTGCAAGTATAACAGAGTTTTATTTCGTTTAATGGATAGTTGGCATTTAACAAAAGGATCATTTGTGAGATGCCTTTTCTTCCAGCTCTATTAAGGTAAAAAAGTCGTATATGTTTCTGATGCACCTCTTTGTATTTAAGCATGATATTTAAACATGAGTGTGTAGATACCTTGGGAAGGTGATATCTCTACTCCTCCATTGCTCTAATGTTAGTTGTCAGAAAATGAAATGTTTCAAAAATCTTACACATTCCAGGACCACTTTTTAATTATAATGCTAATAAACATTTGCATATAACCACTGTTGCTCATACATATCAATAACCTTAAAATGTATTTTCAAAATTTTTATTTCAATCATTTCAGTCAATGATTTACATAAAAGTTTTCCTCTGGCATATTGATGTCACTTTCCAAAGTATATCTTGCAGGATCCCAAGAGAAATTGGATTTTATATCCAGCTCAGAATAAGGAGGAAAACTTAATTGCAAAGAAACTAAAGAAATATAGATGATATATAGGAATAGTAACTTGAGGTTAGTTGCAGTGAAAAAGAAACCTGATAGGAAAGTCTTAATGGAGAAAATGATTGAAAAAATAACTACCACAAGATTTCTATAAATCAGAAAGGGCCACTGGCAGAAGGACAGTATTGTTAAGTATAGAGACACGCCAGCACAGTGTTGGGAGTCAGGAGGATGAGATGGGTGCAGATCTTTGCCTCATTTCACACTCACACTCCCCTTATCCAGCATCACGTGCACCACTGCAACCTTACAACAGAAAACTATTGCCCACGGGGCTACAATGGGGTCAGCCCGACCTCTCATGACAGAAGGGGGAGAGAGAACAGAGGAGAGCTTAGTGATCAGTGGCTGAGGATGCCTGGGGTGAGATTTTGATTACATTTGTTTCAAATGAAGAATTTGAGGTATTGCATAATTATAACTGTATTTCAGCCACATCCACTGTGTTCAGTTGAAAAAATGTATAAGTGAATTTGAAAGACACTAACACTTGCAGTACACAATTAGCTCAGATTTAAAATAGGTAATTGCTTGTCTCCATATTTAGTAAAAGAACACACTTTTATGAGTTGTGGATTACAAATTCAGTCCACTAGTTGTATTTCTAAATTCTTTTTGTGATGGATTAGAGGAAGGCACAATGAAGGATATCTGTTATTTTTTGACTAGAGGAACACCAGCAAGGTCCATGAAACTATGTCTCTAGTATACAACTTGAAAGTATTACCTGGGAAAATTAGAAATAAATTAACTAGAGAAACCAAGGTAGTGTTATGGGCTATCCTTTTTGAACATTTTGTGTGGTTTTCATGTTTGATGCATAAAATTATAGTACTAAGATTTCCTTCACGAATATTAAAATATATTAATATTTATTGTTTATTGTTTTTATAAGTAGTACTTATGATGAATTTCCTTTGAGATTAAGGGAAAAGGTTGAACATGTTAAATTCACTCACTTGGCAAAGTGGTACTTTCTATTAGCTCATAGGTTGGCTAAAAATTTCCAGGCCTCTCAGTAACCAAAATGTTTTTATTCTCATATCTAACCCATGTGGAATGTGTATAAGATTATAACCCAAAGCTACCTATAAGTACCTCTCCATTTCAACTTTAAAAATATTAGTCTTGGCTAAAACTACATATGTAGACATATAATATATATATACATATATATGATTATCTATGAATCTATCTATATTTATGTGTATATAAGCATAATAAACAAGAGACAAAAAAGCAACAGTTTTAGTAATAGCCAGGTTTCCTTCTGAAATAAATTGTACATTACCAGCTATACACTTAAGAAGATTTTGTCCAGATCTCTCTAACTGCAACTTTAATCATAATTTTATTTTATATAAGTAAGATATATGCATCCATTTGTTATTATCTTAATTTTTGAAAAGAATCCCACTGTTTTCTGAGGACAAATGTTATAATCTTTTGAAAGTGGTATATGCTCATATTTATTAATTCTGTTATAAAATATATTCCTATATTTCATCATGTGTAATTAGCACATATAGAGTTAGTTTCAGGAGAGACTATAATTTATTCCTCACTATAATAGCCCTCTTTTTATCGTTTTCTATCTCATTCCTAATAGAAGCAATTACATAATCTAATTACAAATGAGTACATAATTTTGCTCTTTTCCAAGTTCATTGTTATATTTTTGTGATTGTTTTGTAGCCTGAAAACTTGGTTTTGTTTATGAGGACACTGACTTATGGAGACGTTAAGCTTCCAGCTCAAGATAACACCAGCAGCGTAACAAATGAAGTCTCTAAACTAGGCCTTCTGTCTCCTATATCTTCATTATAATCTATGCTGTGGTTTTCCCCAAATAAAAATGTTGCCATTTGAGGATATCACATGTCATGCTGTATTATTTAAATTAAATCCTAAATCATAATTGTAATTCAAATAGTAAAGTATGCTCTTGGTCATATATACCCACACACAGAGAAGCCAAATTATTTTGAGTGAGTTGAAATTTTGTTCAAAGTGAAATTTTTCTTTACTTTGTTTTTATTAGTGTAATGAGGCTTTTTGGCTATTATTATAGGCTGAGTAATTATCATGATTACATCTTGTAATTGGTAAAAAGCAAATCACAGATTGGAGACTTGGAAGATGAGCCTATATCTGTGTGTTCTGCACAGCTAACTACAGACCTCGTGGCCTCATCTCTGGAAAATCTACCTCACTCCTCTCAACAGATATGAATCTACATCACGAGACATGGGAAGAGATGGAGCAACAAAAGGATATTTTTCTGGTGACCAGATGATTTCTGTAAATGTGAGCTATTCCTAAAGATTTTTCTTCGCTTACATCTTTATTTTCTCTGGGAACTACCATGACACTATGGAATTTGTCAAACTTTTTGAAATGGAATTTTTGAATTTTACATCTTTCAGTATTTCTGCATTGCCTTAAGTGAACCAAAAATTTTATAGGCTATTCAGTCGTGCCATAATAGATTTGAGTAGTCTTGGGGTTTGTGTATATCAAATACTGACATTTCTGGGCTGATAAAATTATTTTGTGTGAGTTTTCATCTTCTAGACTCCAGATGATGAAATGATGTTCACATTGAAATTGAAACAAAAGAATTCTGGAACCTATTCCTACTTTGCTTCATTCCTTTCTAGTATCTTACGTTAGAGGCATTCGTTTCAGGGAAGAGCACTTATATCTCCTCATATCTGTTACACAACAAGTGCAGCCCAAGGCTCTTTACTAATTGTATCAGTCAGCTTTTCCTCATCATAACACTGAGATATTAAACTTCAAGGGGGAAAATAGCTTTTATTGACTTATAGTTTCAGGCACTTCAGTTCATGGTTGCCTGGCTTTTTCGATTTGGCCTGTGGTGGTGCTACATATCATAGCACATGGCCGAGGAAGACTGTTGACCTCAAAACAGTCAGGAATCAAAGAAAGAAAAGACAGGAAATAACCGAGAGTACTGATGCCCCAGTGAGCACACTTGTAATGATATAACTTCCTCTGACTTGGCCCCACTCTCAAAAGATTTAATCATCTTCCAGTAGTACCACAGGTAAAGGAACAGGCCCTTAAAATACAGGACTTTTAAGGGTAGGCATTCCAGGTCTAAACTATATAGCAGTGATTTTGTTTAATTATCCCAACTAACTAATGAAGTAGACTACAGGAAAAAGGTATTAAAGCTCAGAAAATTAAAAGCACATGCAACATCCCACAGGCAGTAACTAAGGAAGTGAAATTCAAAGACATCACACAATGAATACCTTATCTATCATTTTGTACCATTTCTTTTTTATTAACAAAGTATGTCACTTATTTACTATTTTGTACTTTACCTGCTTATTAATCTTTTCAACTTAGTATCACCATCTAAAACTATTTTTAAATGCAATTACATCCTATACTCATTAATGCCTTTGGAAAATATTCATGAAGTACTTATCAAGTTCTAGAGTGCAAATTTGTTCAAGAAATTAGGCAAAGTTGGGAAAGATTAGCAGTTTTTTTGTAATTATAATGACTGAGAGATGGGTAAATGTTGATTAGAAATATAATAAGAATAATTTAAAATAAATTACCTGAAGGAAGTAGATGAAGCCTTTAGAAAATACTCAGAAGTGAGATTATTAAATCAAAGGACAATTCTACTTTTATTTTGTGAGGAGCCAGTATAAAGTTTTTCATAATGGCTGCAATAATTTCTATTCCCGTCAACTTTTTGCAAGAATTATTTGGTCCTACTTTGATTTTCCTTAATGAACATTTTTATAACTTTCATCAATTTACATAGTTTCTTCTAGGCCATGACTTTTCAGGTCCTTTGTTCATTTTTAAATAGAATTATTTGTGTTGCTATTGATCTGTTAAAGCTCCTTATATATTTTGAATATTGACCAGGTTTAAGTTTCAGATGAGGAGGAGTTTATTAGCCATTGGTCTAGAAATTATGCATGCTACTCTCTGGAAAATAAAAAGTGTGTTGGCATTTTTCCATTGTCCAGAGACTTTTCCTGACACTTAGATTAAGAGCAGTGGACTACTTAACCTGGAAGAAATCTCAAAGCAGCCCGTGTTCAAGCTGTCAAACGGGCAGCCTGTAGCTTTTAGCCAGCTGTAGACTGAAAAGCAGGAAAAAAAAATGGCAGAGAAAAATAACATAAAAAGTCTGCAGTTTCGCAAACCTGAAAGGGTAGAGCAGAAGAGCCCAGGGACATTAACAAGATTAGGACAAGATGGAAGCCAAGTACTTGAAATCAGGCATAGAAAGCTCTGAGAAGACTATCCCAGGGAATCCCTTAGGGCCAAAGAGAGAAGTGTTTGCCAGAGTCCAGGCACCTGAAGTTAGGCCATCCAGGCGTTTAAAGGAAGCTGCAGTGAAAGGCTAGGGAAGCCAAACTATTGCTCCAGTCAGTGGCAGAAAATGGCGACATTCAAGCAATGCTGGTTTCACATGCATGCTGTATGCCAGAGTTGTAGAGTCATGCAGGCTTTTGCCAGATTTCAGAGGAAGGCTTTGGAAATCAGGCAATGTGCCCTTGGGCAGACAATGCATGAGGTTGTGAAAGAGAAGCCTAAGATACAGTTGACACCCCAGAAATCTGGACACCCAGAAACATGGATCATCAGCTGAGGAAAGCCACAGGTTGTGAGCAGAGCTAGCCCTGGAAGAAAAGAAGGAGAGGGCACCTGGAGGCATCCCTGTAGACGCAGCTTCACATAAGCTCTTTGGAACTCATATCTCACCACAGCTTAATCCAAGTGCTACAGTACTACAGGGTTCAATCCTTGCCTTGCTGGGTTTATAACTTGTCTTGGTCCAATTGCTTTCTATCCTCCAATTCCTCCTTTTTGGGAATTATTTACCCTGAGCCATTGTGTATGAGAAGTGTTTAACTTTTTGATTTTGCCTTGAGTCTTGGGAGATACTTTGGACTTGGACTTTTTAGCAGTGCTGGAGCTGATAAGACTTGACGACTCTTAGAGAAGGATGAAGTTCATTTTGCATCAAAGGTAGACATGAGTCTTTTGGGGCCAGGGATGAAATGTTATGGTTTGATCTAGAGTGTTCCCTAAAAGCCTCATGCATTTGGAACCATGCACTATTGGGAAGTGGGGCCTGGATGGGGCGGCAGATACTTGGGGCTTCGTTTGGAGGGACTGTGTCAACTTGTTGAGATTGGGGGCAACCCAGAACACAGGCTTTAGGGGAATGTTCTTCACTTGGGGGCCAGGAAAGAAGGAAGGGGCATCCACCTTGAATGTGGGGTGCCCAACTGACAGCTTGGGCTAAGTAAAGGAAGGAAGAAGAAACACTGTTACAGCTTTTTCTTGGGTAGGTTCTGGCCTTGCCTGATTCTTCAGACATTGACTTGCTCCTGATCCACTTGACTTCCTGTCTGCAAAGGGGAGCAGCTCTCCAGGCTCTGCATGTTTCTGCTGTTGCCATCTGCCCATGAACAGACGGTATGAGATCTCATGAAATTGTGAGCTAAATAAATCTTTCCTTCCTTAAATTGTGCATATTGGGTAGTCCGTCCTAACACAAATGTAAAGGAGAGCTTGACCTAAATGATTGGTCTGTGAGTTTCTTGTATAATTTAAATTTGAATATGGTTGAAAAGTTTTACTATTATAAAATAAACCACAGGGTAAGATATTTTGATATGCTTATTTTCAAGCCTCGTCTTTGCTATAGGGCAATGAAAAGATTGTAAAGAGCCCATGTAAATGGAAGAACCAGTCATGTTGGACCTGAAGTTTGCCAGTTCTTTATTAATCAGTCCACATCATCTTGTTCTCTTATTATGCATATTTCACTTTTTCCTATGGATCATGATAGTGGATTCACAATTCTGAAGAACTATGGATTTAAATAAGACTTGGATTCACACTCTGGTTCTGAAACTCAATTGGTGTATGGCAACTGCCTAATGGCAAGTATCATGGAAGCAATGCAGCTGTGTGGTTGTGTGATTAAGCTAATAAAAATCTTTTACCCGAAGGACCTAGACATAGCATGTAACAGAAAAATAAAGTGTCCTTTCTCTAAAAAAAAACAGGTTTACCCATCCTATTAAGATGAACAAAATACTGTATTTGGAACTGAAAAAAAAAACATTTATACTTAAATTTTCACCTTAAAAATATCTACTTAATTGTTCAAGTTGTCATGTAATGCAGAGAATTTTAGATACTGTCAAAGATTTTTCCCATTGCTTCCCCTTTTATTTCAGAGCTAAATCAGTACCCTGGGCAGTAGCCATGGCCAGAAATGTTAGTTATTTCTTAGTTCTGATTACCACAACAGCTCCTTTGGCAATTCTGTGTCCTGCCACTGATACCAAATTTCCTTATTTATTTTTTCCTTACAAAAAAGTAAATACCTGGAAAGAACACAGCAACATTTTCTTTTTTGTAAATTTGGCAAGTGGAATTCCAGAAAAGCCAAAGAAAAAGTCTGTCTGAAATATTTTCTTCTCAATTTCATTGATAATATTTCTGTCAGATTTTTGGAAAGGCTATACCACGCAGATGTTAGATACTGAGTTTGGAATTGAAAAAACACGTCCACTTCTTACTGTGAGGCATGAACTGAGCAGCCTGTCTACTCTCTTGACCTGATATTTATGAAACCTAATGTACGGAGTTTTATGTTAAGGATGTTGAGAATAAATAAATAAGGTGAACAGCAACTTTTTACTGCTGCAAAATAATCCTCAATGTTGTTTTGTGCACCTTATTCTTAATACCCAGTTTACTGGTAAAGTAGTCAATAGCTGTAGACTGGAAAATAACAATTAGTACAAATCATGTGGAAGAGATTGCTGAAACCCAGAATACTGGCGTTTCATAGAACCAAATGTGTGTGATAGTGGGAGTTAGGAGGGATGAGGAGGGTGCGGTGAAGGAGGGCCAGAAATGGCGGAGGGGGCCGATAGCAATGCTGGTGCAATATATATGTGCACACTATACTCAGGCCCTTTGGAACTATTATATTTCACAAATATATTAATAAAATTGGAAAAACAGACAAAAAGAAAAAATTGCATAATGTATATTAATAAGAAGATTGTTCAATTCTCTGTAAGAGTTGTCAGGTTAGTGAGTTGATAACCTTCCAGGAAAGAACAGACATGGCCAAACCCTTTGGAGGTAATTTCAAGGGAGACATATGACCGATATAAAATTCTATGATTCTCAATTAATAGATGTGAATGTATAAGCAGAATTTGGCTTGGATTAAAAATAATATGCAGAGTCAAGAATGTAGCTCAGTGGTTGAAGAATTGCCTGGGATGTGAGGTACTAGGTTCAATCCCCAGCATAATAGATAATAATATTAATCTACACCTGAAATGAATATTTCATATGAAAATTAAGCAACACTTCTCAGGGCACTCCTCCACATGCAGGTGTTATAGGTTTTACCATATAGAACCACCCTGAGCATCCTTCCCTGCTTCTCCAATGTGAGATTTCAGGAATATCAAATACCAAGTAATTTAATTACCAAAAGGTCTATCTTCTGTCTTTTGAATGAAATCATAATGAGGGTGTTAATGTCAAATATTTAGAAATATTCATATTTTATAACACCAGCTTTTCATGACTTTCATTGAAAAAATTCAGTTTGGAGTTTTATAAATCTTTTTTTTTTTTTTTTTTGAGACAAGATCTTGCTTTGTAGTCCAGGCTGGTCCTGAACTCATTAGGTAGCCCGGGTTGTCTTCAAACACTGGCAATCCTCCTGCCTCAACCTTCCAAGCACTGGGATTGCAGGTGTGTACCAGCACACATGGTTTATGTGACGCCGAGGAGTTGACCCCTAGGCCTTGAACTTGCCAGGCAAGTGCTCTAACCACCTTGCTACACCCTATCTCTTTGAGCCTTTATCTGTAAAAACTTTTGCTTTCTCACAGCTCCTTGAACAGTCAAGGGAAATGCAGCTGCTGAACACATAACTGAAACAGAGATAGAGGATATAAAAAGCACACAATAACTTTCTAAAATACAAATAACTTACATTCGATTTCTACAAGGAATAAAAATCCCAGCAAGAAGGTTGCACAGGAAGTTTCAGAAAGGAGAGCGAAAAAGCAGACTGCCTCTGCCTGTTGGTCTGTTAGTGATTTCCCAGACGTACTGTAGAGGATCCGCTGTGAAACAGCTTTAGGCAGGGCTTCAGAGAGCTTTGTTCCATAAAAGCACTCCATTTCCATCAAAGTCCACACTAAGACCTTAAAGAATATGTCTTTTTTTTTTCATGGGAAGCAGCACTCATAAATCTTAAAACATAAGCAATTCTAAAATAAAAATCAAATTGGAGCACAAAATCTTTTGAAGACTGCTTTCACATGTATTTTGAGCAGCCAGATTTCCAAAGAACTTGGGCTTCCAGCCTGTACAGTATCTCACACCAGTATCATCTTATCGTCAACCTTTGCTGTCTGGACATGATGTGTGGGCCAAATCACCGAGTGACCCGCGGAGGCACTCCAGGAAGAACTTTCGTCACACACGTAGTGTAATGAACATCCATCCATATGAACCAGGAATCTCTTCATCAAGCTCCTTAATCCCTAAAATTTTTCAGGACCTGCAAATGGAATGTGATTTATAGTTCTATAAATCTCCTTGCTTCAGATTTTTGGTTTTTGCTAATCACAGCTGTGAAAGGAGAACTCAAAAGTTTCTTCTCTGTTTTTCTTTAAACCGAATAAATGAATGCATGAATAAAACTCAACTAAACCTTTCATACATCTGCTGTCCCAGAAGACTGGAACGGTTGGCTTGAAAATAAAGGAAAATGTAACTTTTTTGATATGTTGCAAAATGACTGATGAAAAGACTGTGTAAAATGGTGTATGGTGTGGTTAAAAAAGAAAGGAAAGTAGTATTTCCAAAGTCAACAATTTCCCTTGAGCTCTGTGTTGAGCCCAGAGAAGTCCTTTGTGGATGCTCTGTATTTTTTAACTGGAAAAAGGGAGTGAGGGAGAAGTGTGTTTAATGGGTCATCAGCTACCAGATCTACTGATCTCTTAGTGTGTAACCTGAAGCCTAGAGATTGCTCTAGTCAACATGTGCATTGGGAAGTGCTCCATTATTGGGGTTTCTTAAACAATTACCCTCAACCTTCTTCAGAGTAAATAATAATACTGCAGGAAACAGAATTCTACAGCTGGGAATGGATAGAATGATTTGATATTCATGATTAGTATTTTTGGAAGAGAAAGATTTTATGAGTTTTCATTGCAAGATAAACTGAAGTTTAGAACTTCAGAAACTAGAATTATTTCGATTGGAACTTTATAGTCTGAAAACATGGCAAGAGGCATTGCTTTCCTTCAGCCAGTCCTAATGGAAGTTTTTTTTTTTTTAATAGTAGATGGTTTATCTCTTCAGTGGAACTGAAAACCATTTTGTTAGATCTTACCTGGAAAAGATATACAATGGGTAAATTACATTAAATGACTATAAAGCTTCTCTCATTATTCAAAAGATTCTAATTTTATGGCAATAAAAAATGAAAAATAGTACACAAATATTTACTTTTACACAAAACTTAAATTTTGACAATGTGTCGAGCAAATTTAAATACATGAAAATGTTCACAGACATTATAGAAATATTTCAATACTGAAACAGATTATAATTAATCTAATAATTTTTTCTATCAGACATATGGCTTTATAAGGAGGACTGTGCATTATCAGGGAGATGTGCTCTCAGTAGACAATCACGCACCTAGGAGGGGACTCACGAAGGGCCCTTCATTACAGTGATTCAGGGCCCAGATGTGTGGGCTAATTCTTGTGATCTTGGTTAAATTGTTACACTTCTTCAAATTTCAGCTTCCTAAAATAAAGACAGTGAGATAGACTGTGGCCTCATCTTAGTTAATGTTTAGCAACTGTTAACCATTTAGCTCAATCAGCCTCCTAGATGTGCTAAAGGAGCATAGAAGAAAGCACAAAGTGTCATTTGGCTGATTCTCAGAAGTCAAGGTCTAAGGTATTTGAGTTAGGTCTGAAAAAGGAGAGGGAGTTCATTGAATAGACTTGAGTCAATGGAAGTGCATCATCGAGAATAGAAAAAAATACATACAGAAAAAGAAAAAAGTATGCACAAATTCACTGAATTGAAAAGAAAACTTCTGCCCTAAGGGAGGCAAATAATTTCCTGTCTGGAGAAGTGTGGCTATGCATACTAGTGGGAGGAGTAATTGAGTGGGCCTTGTGCTTAATGAATTATCTTGTGTCAAATGGCTTGGAGTCTAGCTCCTAGAGTAACAACAGTGAAATGCACAAGATTTTTAGCCATAGGGGAACATTAGTGATGCACTTCTTAATTTAGGGTGAGCGTATTCAAGTCAATGTGGAAATCTCATGGATGCAGATGAGACTATTAACAGTAAGGTACCAGTTAGAGTCATTACAGGTGAAAATTGGTGGAAACTTATAGTTTGGATGTAGGCTGTCCTCCAGTAGCCTCATGTATTTGGAATGTGATTAAGTCGTGGGGTTAACTGTATTGGTAGATTAAGCCACTGATTTATTGTGCAGTTAGGTAATGGGTCTAGTTGAAAGTGGGTGATCACTGGAGTGGGATCTGGAAGGACATTCCTCCCTCGCTGGCTCTGCATGTCTTTCTCTGCTTCCTGTTGCCGTGGGATGAACAGATCTTCCCCAACTAGGGTCGTCGTGTCCTTCTACTATTACCAGACGCTCGTGAACTGACTGAGACCTCGTAAAGCTGTAGCCGAAGTAAATCTTTCTTCCCTTCTACTGTGGGTGTTAGATATTGTGTCCCATTGAGGAGAAAGTGACTAAAAGCCCAGACTAAGATAGAAAAAAAATGGAATTGGAAGGAAGAAATTTAAGAGAGAAATCCACAAAAGGAAACAAAATGCAGTGTGTGTGTGTGTGTGTGTGTGTGTGTGTGTGTGTGTGTGTGTGTGTGTAGAAAATTATTTATGATAAGAAGTTGGCTCCTGTGATTAGCAATAGTGAAAAGTCCAAAATGTACACAGTGGGGAGACAGGCTAAGGACTCTGGGAAGAGCCAGGACTACTGCTCAAGTCAAATGTCACCTGTTACAGAATCCCTCTCTTCAAAGCAGATCAATCTTCTGTTCTAATTAGGTCTTTTCCTAATTAAAAATGGCCCATATGCACTAGGGAAGTCAATTGGTTTCACTCAATTTCTACTGATTTAAATGTTAATGTTGTGCAAAAACATCCTACCAAAGCACCAGCATAATGTATGACAAATGATTGGGTTTCATGACTGAGCCACATCGATGCATAAAATTGATCACCAGAAGTATGTATTGGAGAATGATTAAGGGAAAAAAAGCAAGCAAAAGTTTTCTCCTTGGTTTTCCCCTTGGTATAAGAGGTAGCATTATCAGAAGAAAGAGAAGAAGAAATTGTGGATAGAACATAGCAGGTTGAATCATGGGCTTGATAGATAGATTGTGTTTGAAATCACTGAGGATCATTCCGGAGAATATGTTTCTTGGAAGCTTTCAGCCATTGTTCATAATTTTAAGTAAAAAGTTAAAGCTTAGAACTAAGTCATAAAATTAATGATCTGTTTGTCTAGGACTAGAGACAAGATTCAAGAAAGTACTGATTCTCAATTTTGAATCTCGTAAGATCATCTGTGAAGTATTTTTAAAATATAGATTCTTATCCTCACCCCAGAAATATTGAATCAGAAATTTAAGAGCCAGAGCCCAGGCATTCCAATTTAAAAGTCCCATAAAGTCAGCCCACTTTGAAGCCCAGTAGCTTAATGCTTAGGAACTGCAGGCTTAAGCAGGGTATCCAAACCCTGACACAAGGCCCCTAGGACCCGGGCCACACAGCAGGAAATGAGTGTCAGTTAAGAGAGCAAAGATTCATTTGCATCTACAGCGTCCCTCCATCCCTCACATTGCCACCTCACTTCTACCATCTGTCAGACAAATAGAACTGCTCCCAGGTATCAAAAATGTTAGTGATCACTGTCTTAAACAACAGAATGTGAAGATAGGAAGAGTCAAAGAGGGATAAACTGTAGAGAATAGTACATTATAACCCTGGCAAATTAGTAGAATCCATGAAAAGAATCTACCAAGTCAAATAAGGGAAACCAAGAAATTGAAGAAAAATAGTTTTGAAGAGAATTAGGTGAACATATCAAATGGGGGAGAGATAAGATAAGGAATGCAAAACGTTTCTAAGTTGATTTTCTTTAATTACGGCTCATCTTACGTTATTAAGAGTAAAAGGAAAGTTTAAGCCTCACAAATAGCAAACTCTATTTCTCACTCCTTAGTCCCATTTGCAGGTTTGCCAGAGCCAAAAGCAGCTGCCTTACCAGACAGAGCCTGGCCAGGACTTCTTTTGTTCTTCTGAGCTGAGAAGCAAGACACACACACACACACACACACACACACACACACACACACAGAGAGAGAGAGAGAGAGAGAGAGAGAGAGAGAGAGAGAGAGAGAGAGAGAGAGATACAGAATCAAAGCAAAGGACTAAATAAACTGTGTCATAATCATCAGCCTAACCATTATATTTAGCAACTATGAGGATGACATGCACAAGTCACTGTATATGTCTTCCAGATGGAAAATGTCTCTAACTATACAAAAGAGGCCAACATTTTTGAAACGAATTGTTGAGACTCTACGATGTAAAGGGAATGCAACAAATCTTACCTCATTTTCACTCTTACAGACGTCAAAAAAGTCATGCATTTGTCTTAACTTACATTATACCCAAGTCACACCCTGAAGAAAATGTTGTACACATTCAGCTGTGATACAATCAAAGCCTATTTCTTGAAGCCTAAGTCCATACAGCTTGACTAAGACAGGCTGCCTTGAAAGCAAACCACTGTTTCTTCTTTAAGAAAACAATTACTCATGGTGTGTTGTTCTCATTGTGGCAGGCTGGTAGTGTAGGCAAACATCAGTGAGAAAAGGAATGGTAGTTGACTGGAGTTGAACATATATATGAGATTTGATATATCAGGTGTTACCCACTGAATAACCAGTGTATTTGAAAATTATCGACAGAACTGGCTGGGGCACCTGGACTTTGCCTAACTTTATTTTGCTAGTCTACGTTCATGTAGATATTCAGGTTGTATTAATCAGCTTCTCATCACTGTGACAAAATACCTTAGAAAATCAGCTTGCAAAGGATAAATTTTATTTTGGTTTATGATTTTAGAGGTTTGATATCATAGTCATGTTACCATGTCTTGTTAGTTCTGCAGTGGCATAGCTCATCATGGTAGGAGAGTGTGACAGAGTAGTCGTGTTTACCTCATGATGGTTGGAAAATAAAGAGAAAGAAAAGGACCTGAAGGGTTCCCAATGTCCCCTTCAATGGCATGCCCTAAGGGTCTACTTCCTTCCACCAGGTCCTACCTAGTAGAGTTTGCACCTCCTCCCAACAAAACCACTGGTGGGTAACCAAGTCTTCAACATATGAGTCTTTGGGTAACATTTAAGATCCAAACAATAACAGAGGTGTGTACAATTGAGATATTTCTAGTTTGTAAAATATGTCAGGAAAATAAATCCTACTTTCCAATGTTTGAAGTAATGAAGTACTTTAGAAAACTTTCTTGGCTTGGAAAATCAATTGAAACAAATGTCACATATAATTTATTAATGAGAAAAATGAAGCTATTTTTAACTCAGAAAATTCTCATAACTGTCAAAATTTTTAGTAAGTTAGTCAGACGGAATGGTCCTGGGACACATTATTAGCCCACTGTTTCAGTATTTCCCTCACTGGGTACAATATTTCTTTCTTTCTCATCCAGTTCTTATCCAATACAGTAGAAGCACAATGCTAAAGCTAGTCCTTTCTGTATACTAGACTTTAAGCAAATATGCAACATTCTGATGATGATTTGAGAATTAGAATCTTGTCACAAAAATGAACTTCCTCAGTACAACTCATGACTGAGCTCTTGACACGCAGTTTTCATGAAACAACTAAGAATAAGATCCAGATATACAGATCTCAGGGTATTACCCACTACTGACTCTTAATTAGAACACACTGAGACGTGTATAGATAAAAATTGGTAACTACAAGAGGTTTCTGTGGTGAATTCAAATTTTTGGAATTGTAGAATCAGAAGGTGAGACCGGAGGAAAAACTCCCAAATGTCCTGCAAGCGGTGAAAGACAAAGGCAAGGCTTAAACTCAGGTCATCATTACAACGAGCAAACTCATCCTTCTATTGTGTCAAGGTACCACTATGATTTCTCTAGACAATTTATGACTTGACAGCATCTTTACGCCTGACACTTTCACATTGCCTTAAATAACTTATAATTTCATCTCTTGTTCCTTTACAGAGCATCTGTCATTTCATTCTTCTCTGGCACCTCCATTCACCATTTCTTCATAGTGATTTATTATTTCTTTGGAATGTTTGAACAGATTTACATTCCTATCCTGAATTTCAACCCCACCAACAAGAAACATTTTGGCTGGGTCTTGCCTCAGGGGCAGATCACCTACAGGGGTCTTACAGTTTTCCCTGGGGTGACAGTTATCTCTGGAAGAACGTATTTTCTATCTTGCAGTTTGAATTACAATATTTTTAGTAATATGATAGAGAGATTCATGAAAGCTGAGAATTTACAATGAGTTTCATATGTTAGCCTACACTACCATGTTGTATGTAGACTCTGACCATAAAAAAATCTCTGCTCAGGACTTTGTGTGAATGTATATGTCGTATGCTTGCAGTAAAGTTGTATTCAATCGGTGAAAAATGTTCTTTTCTCCCTATGATTCTGCAAAAACAAGTATAAGTAACTGTCCATCTCATAGATTCCAAAATGTTTTCACGTATATAGCAGGATGCAGCTGAGCATCAAGTTATAGTTGAAACTGACACATCTCATAACTCACCCAGGTATGAAAGAAGAAGCATATAAAATATACTTTTGTAAGTATAAGATTCAATTAAAAAGTCATTTTTGTAATATTATATTAACTAGCCAGATCTATCCAAAATATCTTGTGAAAAATCTTAATTTTATTGATTGAATCATTAGGACAAAGTATTACTGTGGCTAAAGTATTCCTATAATTTTATTCCTGTAATCTATTCAGAACAGGGTAAGGGATAAAGGAGCTGCACATCAACTATGACTGGCCCAAGAGAAGCATTCAAATAAGGTCTCTCCTGAAGTTCAAGAGCTGGAACTAAACAGTAGTAGGAATAATAATAACAATAAACACTTGAAAATGGAGGATAGACCCCTATAGTTAACAAAGTCACACTTAGGACATTTCATCACTTCCTTGGAGCTTAACATGGGTATGCAAATTCTTGTACTTTCTCTACTAGACAGCTGGTTAAAGGAATACAACAGTACCTTCAAACAGAAGCCATTTGTAGCACCTGCAAAGCTGCTTTTTCACGGGCTGTGATTGATGTGACAGTTGGAATCGGCCACAGTCTTCCTCGTCCCACCCTTAAAGCTAAAGAACTGATTGTATGTCTTAAGCCCAGGTAAATTGGATGTATGTGTATGTCCACAGAGCAGACAGGATCAGCAAAAGGTGAGCAGTCAGACACCCCATGTTAGCTTCACAAGCAGAGAAACATCTTTTCTTAAGAAGCCAAAACACAGCCCAAGATAGACGGGCAGATAAAGAAGAGGAACCAGGATAGAGTGTGCCAGGAAATGCATTAGGTGGCTGTCCAATTGTCTTCCACGGACAAATAACAAAAAGAAGCCTGATACACGGTCAATGCTGGCCCTCATCCCAGGCTTTTTCTGGAGCTGTTTTCCTTGAAACTTGAGTCTTCTACTTCCATGAAAATATCTGCTTTTGAAACTAACTTACCATTTGAGTGAAAACATCAAACAGACTTTAGTTTGATGAAGGGGACATACCCCCTTACATCATCCAGTTCATTCCTGGCCACTGAAGAAATTGCCCTCACTTCCCTTTTCTAAGAGTTGGTGATCCAGCCCTACTTATAAGGCCTCAGAGATGAGCATCCAACCTCTCCCTGAGTGGGTATTCATTCCACATTTTAATAGCTTTCACAATTAGAAAACTTTTCCTGAGTGTCTGACCAAATTTTTTTTTTGTTTAGTTTCTTTCTATGGCCATGTAGTTATGGCTCAGAGATCTGAAAGTTACTCAAAAGCATTTGATCTAGGAAACCGTAAATAAATTGTATAAATAAAAACTAGCACAGCTCAAAGATTACTACCAAGGAAAGATCAGTTATTTATAGCCAACTTCACCAAGGTTGAAGTCCTAATTTCGTTCCAAAGTGGTGGGACATAGAACCCTAAGAAAATGAACCACCTAAGGGACAATTCACTCTTCAAAACATTTTTTAATGCTGAACGCAAGAAACTCAAATTCTGGTTATCTGATATAAAAAATGTATATAGTTAAGAAGCCACTAACTCATACTTCATAAACTTTTATATCCCTAAAATTAAAATTTTTATCTTCTAGCCAATGAAAAATAATAATGAAACATCAAAGCAAACAAACTAGCAAGGCCTTAATTGTCCAAAAATTAGTTGTGATAATTTTTAAGTGTAAATGCCAAGAATAAAATCCTAGATCAAATTTTATATTTTGTGTTATTGATGAGTTTTTTGGCAAATTAAAAGACACTCAAATATCCAAATATATGTAGTTGCAAAGTATCTTTGTCTGGAGAACATTCTGTCATTTTAATATAAATATTATTCTCTAGAAAATGTGATTGGATTTAAAATATATTTTTATCAAATATTTAATAAATTTCCTTGGTTTCTTTTGGAAGTAACTCAGGCACAGAAAGTGAGTTTTAAAGTGACATTTAGTGCTTTTCTTTATAAAACGTTGAAGAAAACAGAACTTTTATAACTTCCACATCAGGATTCACAGTTTGCTCTAAGATGTGATTAAGTTTATTTATAATGCTATTAGATGTTAAGACTGTTTTATCCTTGGGAAACCCTTGTTATTCACATCCTGTAAGTTATCAAGGTATTTTTCCATCTTAGAGTGTCCACAGGAGCATGGGAATTTAAACATGAGCAACATTCCATGTTTTTGAGGATGTTGATACGCAAATTGTATGGGCCTCTATTCAAGTTGCTGCTAACATCAATGGCAGGACCCTATGCAACACCCAGAAAGGAGACCTGGCTTAGCAATCAGAAAAGTTGTCCCTTCTTCTGAGCTGAGAAAGGATTCCAGGCAGGATAAGGAGTTCGCGAGAAAAGCAATGTAGTGCTCCCTCGTGTGCAGCTTATGGTGCTCACTTGACCAGACACCTCCGATCAGGGCACAGATACACACCCAAGTGCAGTGGATTCCACTAAGCACTGCTGGAGTCACCAGTCAATACAATGACAAGCAATATGGGACTGCACACACACACACACACACACACACACACACACACACACACACTCCTCCTGTTCTTGTATTACTTGGATCCTGCTTTACAAAATGGGATCCACTTCCAATATGATTTGAAAGATATAGCATTTAGACCAAAACGGTCAAAAACAACAATTTTTTCCCCAGAGAAACCTTTATCAGCACGAAATACTGAGAAAATTAAATGCTCTGGAGTTAGGCAGAGGGGGGGTCCACATGCTGACATTCACTTACCGTGTGATATTGGTGAAGTTACTTAATTCTTTCCTCAGTTCCTGATCCATGGAATTGATATAATAACATCATCTGTGAGAGACCAAATGAAATGCTATTGAATAGTTTAGTGAACATAGTGGCTTTAATCTGACATGAAAAAATATTGAGACAAATAATTATCTGCCACACCAAGCTGACTGTTCTCTTCATCAAAGCCTGACTGTGTACATGAGTCACTGTGTAGTTGCTATGGAAATCACTAAATCATAAAAATGATTCTTTTCACCAATTCTTTTTAGTATATTCACTGTGAAATATTCTGTCTATAAGTAGGCCAAAGTACATGATTTGTCTTAGCACATTCTCTAAGAAGTTTATGATCAAGTGTTTGAATACCTTCTCTCTTGTTTCCAAACCTCATCTGGCATGATATTTATTCATAAAAGCAATAAATTAGAATTTGGTAAATCAGAGGTTTACTGATAGGCCTAAACAAATTTGTCATTTAAAATGCATGTTTAACTATGAAAAAACATTTTAAATTATTTGATTCTGATTCTGACACATTTTGCAGTATAGTTTAATACGCTGAGTCCCAGGCCAGCTCTGTGCAGAGAACTCCAGGTGGATGGGGTCGAGGTGGATGCTACTATGGGAAACTAGCATAGCTCCAAATATTTATTCGGTATAGTTCGGATCTTGTATGTACTAAAGGATTATTTTACAGCCTGTGGTGCTATTAGTACATGACAGAACTTTTTGGAGGTGGGGCCTACTGGGAAGAAGTTGGTCATGAGGATGTGCCCTTGAAGAGAATGTTTGAAGAGCGCTTCCTCTTTCCCATTCTCTTCTTGCTTGCTAGCCATCGTGAGGTGAGCAGGCCCCTTCCGCTGCATGTTCCTGACATTATACACGGAGCAGCCACAGGCCTGGACCCACACAGCAAGAAAGCAAGGGCAGAACCGTCTGAAACTCTGAGTTTAAATAAACCTTTCCTTCGTTTAAGTTGATTTTCTCAGACATTCTATTACAGTGGCTGAAAGCCAGCTGATAAAGTACCAGGAAGCCATTGGTAACTTCCTCTGTAACTTGACTTTCTTACTACCTTTCTAATAAGACTCAGTATCCTTGAACTAAAGTTCTCAATGTTACGAACACTTACTTAAATTGAATGATATTTTGAAGGCTTCCTGAAGAAAGAGATTTGTTATCTAATCTATTTAATATCCATGTCTCTTTTATTGCTTCACATGTCCTTTCTGCCACGTGGAAAGTTTAATTGTTATGAAAACACTGATAGAAGAGAATTCAGGTTGGTCACTGGGAAAGACTAACAAGAGCTGTTTTCCGAGAAAACCATGCAGAAAGAGAAGCGTGCTCTTACGTTACATCCTCATCGTTAGCAATCCTTCCTGCTGCTGTGGTTTGCACCTAGAGTGGTCCCAAAAACCCTCATGTACCTATGAATACTGGGTACTGGTGTGGGTGGGAGCTGGCTGGAGAAGTGGATGCTTGGAGCTTGACCTGGAGGGGTGTGTGCTGGGTTGACCTTTCCTCCCAGACTTGCTTCAGTTCTGTTAATACCATGAGGAGCTCTGACTCTGAGTCTGGCTGTGGTCCTGTTCCACCATTTCTGACTGCCTGTCTGTGAATGGACTTTGATCTTCTGAAACTGTGAGTTAAAATAAAACTCCCCCCCCCCCAAGTTTGTGCATTTCAGGTATTGAGTCACAGCAGCAAAAAAAAAAAAAAAAAAAAGTAATGATGACACTTGCTGTGTAGGAGTCGGTATGCTGTACACATTATCAGCGATTCTGTGGAAAATAACCATTCATGGTGACCGCCTTCAGTCCCTTTCTAAGGTTCTACTTTACAAATGTAAAGAAGGAAGGCCTGGACATCCGTTCTTCAAGATAATTTGATTTTACCGGAGTAATTAGAATATGGGACTTTAATACCATACAGTTCTCACTTAAGAGTCTCATTGGAGATTTCCTTCACAGTATCCTAAAGAAATTCTACAGTTTCTGTTTTTAAGATAAAAATCAATAAAATTGTCTTTAGTTTCTTCACTTAACAAATACTCACGGAGCAACTACTGTTTACTGTGACGTTAGTGCTAAGAACATAATGGTGGGCTAATCACTCATTTTGAGTTCTTATCCCCATGGAGGCTGTGATCAATTAACTCACAGTCACACAAAGTGTACATCGCAGCTTTCTAAGATACTCTGAGTGGTGTGTGGTCCAAGGGCCAATGGGCAAAGGGAAGTATATGAAACTAAAATAAGCCAGTGTGACTAAATCCTACAAAGCAGAATTTTGGAAAACAAATTATGGCTTTATATCTCTTATATGAGAAAGATGCTGGAGTCTTTAAGCTATGGAACTATCATTAGATTTTTGTTTTGAAAAACCAATTCTGGTTGCAGAACACAAAATGAATTGAAGCCCGGAAGGTGATGCTTAGCACAATTGCTCAGATAAGAGATGAGACATCGTATCTTCTCTTTTTTGCACATAGCTCACCAGTCTTGCTGCCTGAATGACAGTTAGCAGGCCACCAAACATACCACTGAACCAAGGAACTGCCCAGCCTAACCCCATCTAAAGTATTTACTTGTAAATTAATAAACTAAGTAATTTTTTTATTAAAAAGGCAAGCTCACCAGACTCATCACAAGGGCAACTGTTGACTTTACGATCATCACACTGACTAATCACATAGTCAAATATCACTCATCTTACCCAACTGCTCAAAGGCATTAGACATAATTAATCATCCCTTTCTTCCTGAAATGTTGCTTCACTCATCCTTAGCCAATCTTCATTGTTCATCTGTTCAGTTTCCTGGCTGGTTCATTCTGTTTATTCACAGTAAGCTGCGACATCTCCGGACTGTCCCGTGAACTTGTCTTAGGTGTTCACATCTCAGTCCCACGACTTTCACTATATCCGCATGCTCACAGCTTCTTACTTGGCTCCACGTGGAGCCTTGCCAATTTTTTACATTATATACTAACCATGCCCAATGCAGCTTCTATCTGAAATCCACAGTGGGCACGTTCCTTTACACCATCATTTTTGAATTGCAGGAACTTCCTACATTATCTTGCTGCTTTCATCTTTGCCCTATATTCTACTTTCAATGCAGCAGACAGACTGAGCCTTTTGAAATATAAATCAAATTATGTCACTCTTTGGTTAAATACTCTCTAAAGTTGTGAGTCTTCATCTTAGTTGCTTCTTCATTTCTGAGACATAATAACCAACAACCACAATATGAGGGAGGAAAAGTTCATTTTAGTTCACAATTTCATGAGGTCTCAATCTATTCACAGGCAGCTGTCAAAGGTGGAAGGGTCCAGTGGAAGGCCCAGCAGAAGAGAAACTGTTCTCAGCATTGCAACCGGAAGCAGAGTGAAAGAGCAAGGGTGGAGCTAATGTTTACACTTCCGGGCCAAATTCCAGTGATCTGCTCCTGCCGAGTCATGCCCCATATTCCACCCTTTCTAACCAGGTTTCATCTTTTAATAGTACAAGAAATAAATGGAGTAACCTGCATTTTCTTTTCTTTTCTTTTCTTTTCTTTTCTTTTCTTTTCTTTTCTTTTCTTTTTCTTTTTTTGTCTTCCGAACATGAAACTTTTGGAGGACATTTCAGTTCACAATCACAATAGCTTTTTCAGAATAAAATCCAAAGCTTCTATTGTGTTCTTCAAAGTTCTGTATGATACTCTATGTATTGTCCCCATAGTCTTTGAAGCTTTTCCTTGCTAATACCTTTCCAGCCCCCAGCGCTTCCCTGCTGGTCACGAAGAAGTTCAGCAAGCCCACGTGCATTTATTTTTCCTTCTACCAAGAAGTTCTTCTCAATACCCGTAGGCCATCTTCATCTTCCAAATTATCTTGCATCTTTCCTCAAATATGTTTGATTGTATAAATTATTGACTATCTTTATAAAATAATATACTCCTTTCCATAGCACTTCCTTTTGCTTGCTCAATTTTTATCTTTCTCTATGAAATTATCCTATAATTTACATCACACTGAATCTGTATTTTACATTAAAATTTTACGTATTAGTTTACTTTATGTCTCTTCCTTAAAAGTATCAATGCAAGAAGTTTGAATGACTTATCAGCTTTCGAGACAACATGCATTGCAGGCGTTCAATAAAGTATCTGTTGAATAAAAAAAAGAATGAAACCGTAAAATTAAATTGGCTGCTGAAAAATTTGAACTTTTGAATATGTTGAACAGTTAAGAAATTATAGTTACATTTTATTTAACTTTCAAAAATCATCATGAGTTGAAGCAAAGTCTATAATACAGATTAGAAAATGGAAGCTCAAGAATAATTGGAAATTTGCTCAAGATTCCACAGACACTATGTGTTTGTGTAAGGACTTCAACCTTCGTCTTATAACTCCTTCCCACACTGTCCTGTATAAACAACCTGAGATTTGCAAGCAGAGTTTGACTGATTTTGTTTATTAAGATAGTTACATTAAAAATCTTGGCACAAAAATGGTAATGTCTTGTGGAACGTAATTGAGATAGAGTCAGTAAAACTACATGTAAAATTCTGGCTCACACAATTACCTAGGCTGTGACCTCAAATGCACCATTCACCTCTGGGCTTTAATATTTGTCTCTATAAACTGATAATCTTAAAGCTCATGTTTTATACAGCAGGATACCAATGATTAATGGTTACTGCCTGCAAAGAATCTAAGTGCTAAATAATATCATCATTACTAAGAGGCTCGGAATTTTGGTTCAGAACATTTGGCTGCTTATTCAAAGCTTATCTAAACCATCCTAAAGTCTTGAGGCTTTAGAGCTGGCCTTATTAAATGTTTATCATCTACATTGATTGGTAAGAAGAAAGTTTATTGCATGCATCTTGTGAAATTTTCAAATTTCTTCTCATAAAGCTATCCTTCAAAAGGAAGTGAAGAGGCATTTATTAGAAAAGTAAAAAGAGTCCACAGAACATTTCCTGACCAAGCATTTGGTCTCCACATCCTGTGGTAGATACTACTAGTTTTCTGATTATGTGGTTGAGCCAAATTTCACAATTGCAATGACATTCCCAAAGCCTTAGGCCCAAATTCATAGAAATCCAGGTACAGGTCACTATTAAAAAATAAGTGGAACCATTTGGAAACTTTCCTTGAACTGAATTGTAGATAAATCACTACAGTGTCAGTTTAAATACTTGTTTGCTCAAAGCAAAAGTTTATTTTTCCACTTATTAGTGTGCACAGGTTATATACATTAATCAGTTTCATTTTGAAATACTGGTTCACCGACGAGACATACTTTGATATTTTCTCCCTCTGTTATCTCTGCCCTCTTTTCTCCCTGTCCCCTTGATTCCTTTTCTCATCTTTCCTGATCTTTCTCTTACTTTCCGATCATTTCTTCTTCTCAAATTCCCTCTAGTTAATTTTTTAAAGATTCCAAATACAGAAAACGTGATACTTGACTTTCTGATTCTGGCTTATTTTGCTTAAAATATTTGTCTCCAGTTTCATCCATTTTCCTGTAGATGACCTTGCTTCATTCTTCTTTGTGGCCAATTAATGCTCCATTGTATACATATAGAATATTTCTTTACCCATTCATCTGTTTATTGACACCTTGGCTTGTTCTATATCCTGGTTATTGCAAATTATGCTGCAGTAGACATGGGCATGAAGGCAACCCTATAGCATACTGATATCTATTCCCTCAGGTGTATACAAAAAAGTGGTAGAGCAGAGTTATTTGGAAATTGTATTTTATTTTTGAAGAATCTGCAAACTAATTTCCATAGCAGATGTATTAATTTACATTCTCCTTGGCACCATAGAATGGCTTCTTTTTCTCCCTTTGCTAGCACTACTGATCTGTATGTTCCTGCTAGTAACCATTCTGAGTGGAGTGAGATGTAATCTCCAGGTAGTTTGGCTTTGCAGTTTTTCAATGGCTAAAAGAAGTTGAGCAATTTTTTGCATATTTATTGAGCATCTGTACTTTTTCTTTTGAGACATATCAGGATCTGTTCAATTTGTTCGCTCATCTATTGATCAGTCTATTTTTGATGTTAATCTGTTTCTTGCATATTCTAGACATGAGTTCTTTGTCTAAACAGTAGCTGGCAGGCCTCTTCTCCCACTCTGCAGGTTGCTACTTCACGGTGTGGCTTGTTTTCTCTGCCATGCGAAAGCTTTTTAGCTCGACTTAGCCCCATTGGCCGATTCTTGCAATCATTTCCGGTGCTTTTGGAGTCACTTCAGGAAGTCTTTGCGGGTGCCTTTAGCTTCAAGTGTTTCCTCTGCTTTCTTCTAGGAATTTCAGTGTTTCAGGTCATATGTACCCAAGTCTTTGATCCATTTAATTGATATTAGTATAAAGTGAGACATAGGGATCTAGTTTCAATCTCCGCATATATGGATAGCCAGTTTTCCCACACCGTTTTTTAAAGAAGCCGATTTCCTCCTACATATGTTTCAGACTCCTTTGTTACAAATCGGATGACTGCAGTTGTTTGGATTCGTTTCCATAGCCTCTATTTTATTGCAAGGGTCTAAACATTTCTTTCTTTGCATGCATGATGCCTTATGAGTTACTGTTACTGTGACTTTAAATATATTTTCATACAGAAGTTCTCTTGATACCTTTTTATCACATATTGTGTCCTCAGATATTTACTGATTGCCTGATGGATGACCAGGACGTTAACACCTAAAGTGTAGAACTAAATACACAGCCATTAAATTAACATTAGAAGACACTAATACAAGTAAGAATAATTGCTAAAATTAAGTGTCCTGATTCCAGTGAAAGATAGTTTCTTGCTGCTTTTGGGAAATTCTAAGCGCAATGAAGCTTAGAGAGACAGACGCAAACTAAATTGTCTGTGTGCAGTTCCATCTTCACCACTTCTTATCTGTGTATATTTAGCCGAGTTAGTTAACTTTTCTATGCCTCATTGCTTCACTATAATGACAGACATTAACAGAACCTAAGTCACAGAGCTGTTGGGAAGATTAAATTAGCTAATATTTTAAAAACAAAAAATCTAGCAGAAAATGTATGTCTTGTAATATCTGGTTGTCATTATTATCCCAAATACTATGGTTTTTCTCTGGTAGCAATATAAAATCTTTCAGTGAAATCTAAGCTGAGATAAATGTAAAATATTTCTGAGTAATTGGTAACATTAAATTTTTGATACAATCAAGTACCACTCATGAGTATTTTGAGTGTATTTTATCACGTATTAGAGGGATGCACTCGGGCAAATCCTTAACCTCTCAGTTTCCTTTTCCTTATCTTCAAACAGTAGATGATATTTGTATTTACCTCTCAAAGCTCTGATAAGGAAATATTCAATTAATTAATAGAAGTAAAACCCTTACTTCAGACACAAAGGTACTCATCTGTCATTTTTGGCTACTCAGGTGATTGAAACAGTGGGCTTACACATTCAAGGCCAGCCCAGGAAAGTCATTGATGAGACTCCGTTTTCAAATAAAACATGAAACAGAGAAGGTGGTGTAGGTCAGTGGTAGAAAGTTCTTGGGTTCACTTCCTAGTGCTAAAAAAAGCAAAGCATTTAGAAATAAAAGTTTTGCATATTCATCTATTATTATTGCTAACATTAAAAACATATATTCCAAAAAATAACCAGAATTTCCTTGAGAAATTGATAAAAACTATCATTTTAAAGTACAAAATAATAACTCTAAGATGAGTGGCATTGTTAGCAGGAAATAATCAATTAAAATTAAAAATATTTAGTTCCAAATCCAACAAAAGAATGAAAAGAAACACATGAGCTGACAGCTAAGAAACAGTGTTATCTTTTGCAGTATCTTTTTGGACAAGCGTCCTGTCAATGTTTTCAATTTGTGTTGCACCAACCGACAAGTCTAAAGCCCTTAACAAGCTGGGACAAGGGATGATTTAAAGTAGTAACAAGGAAAAAACAAAACAAAACAAAAAAGTAAAAAGAGAAAGGAAAGAGTGTATGCTGCTTTGCTGAATTGCACGACCTGGCCAGTGGCCTACTTACATCTTAACACCTGTGCTCCAAATTGCTGAGTCTTGTTTCAATAGTCAATTCTAGGTCCAAGGAAATCTGAATATTCAGTGCTTACCCATATTTCATCCTAACTTATGCATATTTTTTATAATAAACATCAGGTGCACGCAGGGTGATAGGTTTGATTTTGTACTGACCATATGGAACTATCACATTTTCACAAGTGGAGTTATTAGAGTGATCTCTTCAGACATTGGTGATAAAAGCAATGATCCCTCCTACTTTCCCCTTGATTGGAGAATGACCCCCCTCTCCTTCCTGCCCTCTCTGTGTTCCAGTTGGCTCCTTCTCTTGTTCATTCCAAAGGCATAGAGTAGCTCCAGGTCTGTGGGCAATGTGGAGATTCGGAGAAGTCTTTCCCCTTGGAAAGCCAGGATAATAGGAAAGTTTCAGTCGAACAGAAAAAGACATGGTTTTTATTTACTCAAAATGCTTGATGGCAGCTAGGTCAGGCTGGAAAGGACAGTCTAGAGTGGTGTGTGGGTGGGGATGATGACCTGCCTTGGAATCTAAAGACAAAGTACTTTCTGTGGAGCAGCATAAATGCTGTAAAACTGTGTGTGGGTTTCGCTTTTACAATGTTTCATAAAAGCCTTACCAATAGTAGGAACAACCCAGAGACTATGACAAGGAATTCTCATTTAGGACTTTCTTTCTTCCTTCCTTTCTTTTTCTTTTCTTTGTTCCTTTTCCTCCTCCTCCTCCTCCTCCTCCTCCTTCTTCCAGTACTGAACTCAGGGCCTTCACACCAAGCCATATCTACAGCATTACCCCTGACCCCCAGACTTTTTAAACTCTTTATCTGGAGAGATGCTAAGCCACTCAGGCTGAGTTTGAACTTGGAATCCTCCTACCTTCAGCCTTCCAGAGTGCTGAGATTACAGAGTAAAACTTGTAAAACAAACTTAACTTGATACACATGTTATTGCAGTTCCACTTTCTAAAAAACAAAAAAGGTAATCAGGTCATAATCATAATCAATAATGCTCATAAATTAACTGATTCTGATTTGGTTAAAAAAGAAATCACCCAGATATCTAAGTCTAGGTTAAACATGTGAACTGTTACACATATAGTAGCAAGTAATTATTCATTCACTTCTTCCTTGGAAGGCTGTGAAAATATAGTGGCAACCATGTAATCCACATCGTCTTGAAGAAGGATACGGAAGTTGACGAAAGTAGGTGTGTGTGTGTGTGTGTGTGTGTGTGTGTGTGTGTGTGTGTGTGTGTTGGGGGGGGGTGGGTACTTTCCTGATTATTCTATGAACTCTTGATGTAAGCAAACCATCACCTCCGAAATATGTTTGCCCTAATTTCTTTGCAGTGGCACACACCTGACATCTATCTCAGTTCCTCAGGAGGCCGAGGCACGTTGGAGGCCCGTCGGGGTCACCGAACCTGATCCTGTCTCAACATAATATACAAAAAGAGGTTAGGGATGTACCTCAGATGTAGAGAATCTCTGAATTCAATCCCTGTACTGGGGGTAAAATTAACACTGGGCTCCTTGCTAAGAACTTTTCTCTTTTGCAATTATATTATTAGTGGCAACCCACATGTTGCTGTTTGATAAAGTAACTGATTCCAGTTACCACTTAGTAAAATAGTGAAATCAGTTAAAAAGAATTGAAAAGATATATGGAAAAATGTTTGTTATGATATTTGAAAAGAATATTTTCTACTAACAGGAAATTTGCTTTGGAAAAAGATGAAGGACATTATTTTGAAAATGTCACCTAAATGCATCCAAGGCCAAGCTGTAATCAGGGGAGTGATCAAGCTTAAAGAACTCAGTTTACCATAAGCCATACAGGGGGCATCTTGCTAAATAGCTCCATGTAAATGGAACCTATGAACTTCTGAAAGTTGATCAAATGCACAATTTCTACTAAAAGAACTATTTAGAAAAAGCTTTTTAAAGGTCTTTTTGAGTGTGAGGGTTTTTTTTTTATCATTTCTTACAGTTAATTTCTCTTAGATTTTTTGAACAAGGCAAATCTGTGATACAAAAATAAGAAAGTTTTATGTTGTATCTATAATCTACTAATAAAGTGATTAAAATACAAGTTATTTAAAATTGGAAATGACAGAAAAAAATTTTAAACTTTTGCTTATAGAATTTTCTTCTTATTACACAAAAGGTATTGGGAAGCCAATGTGGTTTTGCCACGTATGTACCATTTCTCAGTTCACATGAGAATCCACAAACTGCTTTCTCCCTAATGGCCAATCATTTGTTGACAATAAGAGTTATTGTCACCTACAAAGACAAATGAATGTGGAACATTTTGAATGAGGATCTAATTGTATGGCTTTAAAAAATAAGCAAGATTTATGATATGGTAGGAAAATGTAGGGCATTCAATGTGGGTTATATTATTTTTACTGAGATATAAAAAATAGAGACAGAATGTACTTTCGTCTGATACAGGGATTATAGACATGAAGCAGGAATAAAGAAACGAAAAGAAGTATATGCAGCTTTTGCAGGATTGTGTACATAGGTTATTTAATCACTTTAAGAGTCTACAGCTGTGCTTCCCTTTCTCCCAGCAATTTGGAACTGAGCGAGTATAATGGTAATTGGAGTATGAGTCACAGGATGTGAGTTAGGTCAAGATAGCACCTAAGGAAGGCCAACTCAACACTTTTTCACACTGTGGGGTTTTTTTTTTTAACCACTTAATTTACTGATTTTATGTTTTGTGTTAAAGTTTTTCGTGCTCCCAGAATTTAAGTTACCCTTACAAAATAAAACAACCAGCGTTTTGGTCATCATTGTTGCTGTTTTTACACGATTTTAGGGAATTTCATTTCACGTGCCTATTGTCTAATCTTTTCTTGATTGTAAGTACTAAATTATTCTCATCTGAGGCCCATGATAAAAATATTGCCAACGACAGCATATTTAAAACATATGAAAACATAAACTGTTTTCAGCAGTTTCAAATTACTTGCATTATATTTCTAGGGATCTTGTCATTGAAGTCTTACTTTGAAAAACGCACTTCCTGGCTTGGAAACGTTTTTAACTCTCTGAGAGATTTGAATCAGTGTGCAAAGAGAATTCATGGTGGTTGTCAAGACATGACTTATGCTTAAAGACAAGCGTTGATAAGATCCGTTGTTGACACTGTAGAGGATTTGGGGGTGGGGATAAAGCTTGTCGTTGGCAGCATCTCTTTTACTTTCCAAGGCACCCATCACCAAGATGACGAGCTCTGTAAACAGATGTAGTAAATAATAAAGTACTGCCTAATCCGCAGGCTCCTTTACCCTTTGCTGTAGGCAGGGGCAGGAAGGGGAGGGAAGACGAGTAGGCAGAGACCTCGGGAGGATGACTAAGGGCACACACTGTCCTCAGGCCCTGGCTGCTGCTCAACGACTGGATGTTCTCCCTGAACAACCACCGCACCTTGGTTTGGGGGAAAGAGTTGGGCCTTGCTCTTGAGATACAGGTGTAAGCACAACATAAATGGAGTTCTCTAAACTCGTTCCTGTCCACCTAATCCCTTGAAAAGCTATATCCAATCTCTTAATCTCTAGAATTTTTCTTACAATCTTCTTCTGAAAAACAGTTCATCTTTAATATCAATGAATTCAAAAATATGACAAATAAAATAGGGAAATTTTTATGTTCTTCACCATACTTGATGCTTCATAATGTGGTATATAAATTCCTTGGGGGAATCTGCCACTATATCCAAAATTCTATATTTAAGTAACAGACATCCTGCTCAGAGCTTTTCCATCATCTAATTACACTGATTATGAATTCTTAAATGTCTCATTACAAGAATCTGATTCATTTTTTCTTGGTCTCATTTAACACAGAAGAGATTCTTTATAAAATAGGCTGAGCTAGACAAATGCTGGAAATGTACTCATTATTAAAATACTTGTGTTTAGTATGCTATAAAAAGTTTCTTCTAATCAAAACAATCATTTTTTTCTTACTAGGAAATAACATGAACTTTTAGTTGTAAAGTTAATATGAACTAAAAAATAGAAACTTTGCGACAGTAAAAAAGAAAAATATTAAATTCCCAAATACACTACCCAGAGACAAACTTTTAATTCATGTATTTATGTATTCTTTTAGAGAAAAATTCAAGTAATTTATTGATATAAAATATGCAACATATACTTTGCATACTATTTCCCTAGTCTTTTGTTTTTTTTACATTATCCAATAGTTTCAAGAAATATAATTTTGAATGAATATACAGCACATTATTTAGATGCAGCATTCTTTTAATGTAAGTTTTGATAATTTTACTTTTCTATTGTATTATCAATTGCATTTGGGGTTTATGTCGGGGTATAGTGAGATGAGGATTTAACATCAAAAATAATGACACATCCAACTATTTCCACTTTAAACACTTATTCTTTTTCATTGTTTTTGTTAGCGTTATTATTGACATCCTTGACTCTGTTCTTATTCTTCTTTTAACTTGATAGTAACAGAGCGGTCTTCTTAAAACACAAATATTTTACATTACTATATTGAGCAATTCACAGAATTTGATTTATGGAAAGACTTTAGGACATGCAGGCTTGCGGTGGAAATAAAGCAATTCAACTGGTTTTGAAAAATTTGAGTTGCTCACTAAACTTTTGTAGAGAGGGATGCTGATCTGGCATCCAGGAATGGGCAAAACACACCTTTTTAAAGAAATACAGCTGGATTGAAATTACTTTGAAGTAGTTGAACGGAGTGTGGCACACTTGCTTCATTGTTCAGAGGTAAGGCAGTGTAGGAAGAACTGGTACATAGGATTAGAGTGGACTAGCCCAAAGGCAAAAGGAGCCAACGCGGTGAGGTCCGGCAGTCAGTGAAGGGATGCTTCCAGAACAAGGAGATACAAGCTGTGATTCCTAGGTAACACATAACGAGCTTGGTCTAAGAAGTGACCCTTGGACTTAGTAACTTCAACATCAATTATTTTTGAGGAGTAGCAATAAGTTTAAAACTTAGTTGGAGTGGATCAAATCATCATGAAATTTGAAAAAATGAATTCTTCCAAAGAATACTGCTGAAAAAGTAAGCAGATAAATAGAATGCTATCCATGGGAAGTGTAGAGTCAGATATTCTTAGACCAAAAATACCACATGTGTGAATGATTGTATGAAAATGGGAATGATTCAATTGAGGGTGGAAATGAGGAGGTGGAAAGATTGGATGAAAAAGAGGACAATTAGTAACAAATGGACCTCAGAAAGGTGGGTGAGGGTGGGATCTATTATACATGTGGAAAGTGTGGCCTTAAATGAACCACAACAGTTTACATATTGGAAGGGGAGGGTATCAGAAACGAGTGGCAAGAGCAGGTCAATCCGAGGATGCCTTGGTGGGGATGTAAAAGATCCTTCTTATTCCTTGACTGTGTTTCTATCAAATGTAAGCCGAAGTCGCCATCTTAGAGAAGCACTCATGAGCGTGAAGGAGATTTGGGGAGAACGACGTAAACCGAAACAAATTCTCAGGTTAACTATAGGAATGAAATGACCAGGCTGGTACGGCTGCTCCACAGCATTCTAATTCTCTATCATGATTTTAAAATATGGCCAGTCAGCTTGGTTATACATTGTGTACTATTCCGTTGCATGGATATGATGTAGAGTAGACAAACGGATGGATTGAACAAGGGTCTAGATTTTTGTCTGGCAAAGGAGCTAAATGTTTAGGGGAGCCAGGAGTTAGTGGTATGAAAAAAGGAGGAGTTATAATGATTAGGGTTAGAGTATGAAGTTAGGAAAAAGGAGAGAGTGCTTAAGGAGGGAAGTGAATCCAGATGGCTAGACTGCTGAGGGAGTAGCAATGTCTGTGCGTGTCAGAGGAAGTAAGCTAGCAAGGCAGGGAGACACGGAGCAGGAGGTCCTGGAGGGTGGGCAGTGATCATTTCTCCCTAGTGAAGTGGACAGTTGATAAGGAACCAGGAGGCAGGTTGTGGGAACTGTCACCTATGTGAAGAATCAAGAGGCACCAGAAAAGCTGTATTGATATGGATAGCAAGCTGGGAGCTCGGATCCTCCGGGAGTCAGGGAAGGGTGGCCTGTGGGTTTGCTGAGATCAACTGAATAGTGTATTTCCAAGAGGTGTTCAGGTTTCTTCCTCAGCTACATATTTAAAATTTCCATTAACTTTAGCCTCTTTCATCAGTCTCTCTAAACTACCTGACCCTTAATGTTTTGTCCCTTTGCAGTTAGTTCCAGGAAAGTTTGCTACTTTTGTTTTCCTTTGTTCATTCCCATAGTACCATTTTATGTTTTCATCACCTCAAAAGAAGATTTGAATTCTATTTGTCAGGTCATTTTTACCTTCACAAGTTCTCTTCGTTTTCCTAACATTGTCATTTTACTGGTTGGCACAGAGTTGGCACTGTCTCCAGGCCTTTATGGAGATTACTGAAAATGCAGGCCTCCCTCTGAAACGCTGTGAGGGTGTCTGCAGTAAGTCCCTTGTGAGAACACTCAACTTCTCAGGTGCTGTTTATTCTGCTTCCTTTTGTAGGATTTCTTATAGATTCCAGGTCACTTGTATTTCACCAGCTCGTCCTCATACTGAGTGTTTTCAATCCAGTTTACCAGAAGGGGAGGTGTGAGAATTGGCACTGTTGTCTAACTGGGGTGAGCAGTTTCATGTCCACTATCGTGGGCATTTTTCTGAATCATCTCCATATCAGCTGGGACAAAAGATGATATGTTTTTGCTCCAATGTCACATTCTGACATTTTTAAGGAGCATATAAGGATGCTCACCATCATTCATCATTAAAAAAAAAAAGACAAAGGCAAAAAATTAAATAGACCCCATGCCAATTTTATGGCTATGGTTAAAAACAAGATTTATGAGCAAGTGTTGGTGACAACGCTCACATATCATTGAAGGAAAAGTACAATAACTCATATACTTTAGCTTTGCATAATTTAATTGTAATGTGGTTCAATAGATTTCTTTAAATTTATCATAACTGAATTTCTTTGAACTCCAAGTGCATAGGCTCGTGTCTTTGTGAAAACTACAACAGTTATGTTCATTGTCTTTCAATTTTTTTTCGTTCTTTTGGTCAGCTGGATAGTGAATAAATCTTTTAGACTTCATTCTTTTTTTACTGTTGTTTTGTTGTCATTCCTTTCTCTGTTGGCCTCTCAGACTACAGGATCTCAACTAATTAATCTTCAAGTATGGTAGTTATTCTTTCATTGTTCTCAAATCTCTTACTGCAATTTTCTATCAAGATTTCAAGATTTCACTTCAATTTTGGCTACAGAATCCCTCAATTATTCAACATTCAAATAGGTTTTTTATGTTTTGTTTGTTTTTTTGCTGTGTATAAGTGACACTGGGTATCAAGTCCCAAGCGTTCACATTGAACTACATCCTTAGCTCCCAGTTTTGCTTTTACTTTTTCATTTTGAGATATGGAATCACTACATTGCTGAGTTGCCCAGGCTGGGTTCAAACCTATAGTCCGCCGGCTTCAGCCTCCTAGAATTACAGGACTGTGGGTTTGTTCCACTGGGATGGGCTTCCATAGGCTCTTTTGAGAGCTATTTATGTCTCTCTCTGCCTCTAGAATGTCTGTTAGGCTCTTCATAAATTAACTTCTGTTTCTCCATTGACATTTTCTGTCTTACGGGATATTGTTTTCCTGATTTCCTTTTATTCTTCATTTCTGATTTCATTTAGCTCTTTGAACACATTTAAATTAGTTGATTTAAACTGTCTCTGTCTAGGAAGTTGGATGTTTGGTATTCTCCCAGGGAAATTTCCATTAATTCCTCTTTTCCCTGTCACCAGGCCATTCTTTTTTCTTCCTTTGCATACTTACTGTTACTAAAAACTAGAAAGAACGTGAAGGCTCCAGAAATCTGATTTTCCTCACTTTTCAAAATTTTTTGTGACTTGCCATGGGGGAGGGGTTCTGTCTGTTCAGTGTCCTTTCCAAATTATTTTGTGAAGTTCACATTCTTTATCTTGTGTGACCATTCATGGTCATTTTCTACTATTCTAGTGATTACATACTATTTCAACAGACTTTTCTTAAACCTCTGGTGTCACAAAAGGGGTGTGGGGGGCAAATATATTTCCCAGCATTGTATATTAAAACTCCTTGGACTCTGGGGCAAGCTGTTTACAGCCCTGTTCAGGTTTCACTTGCCGCTGTGGGCTCCTCAGGGTGAGCCAAGGGTGAAATCTGAGGGCTCTTTCAGGAGTTTTGTCCCTGCTGTTTCATGGTGACAGCCAAGCTGACTAATGCAATAGTTTATAAATCAGTCTGCCGTTACACCTAAAGGGCCTGATCATCACCCAATAAACTCTTTTATGTTTTGATGCACACATATACACACAAATCTCAAAACTTAGTGGCTTAAAACAACAATCTATTGTTTCCTTGAGTCCATTAGTCAGCTGAGTGATTTCGCTGATCTGAGCTTGGCTCTGCTGATACGGTTGGGATTACCTGAATGCGCACAGAAAGCTGGCAGGTAATCTAGGGTTGATTGGTTTATAAAGTCTCTGGCAGGGAGGCTTTGGTCCTACTCCAAGTAATCTGTCATTCTGCAGCAGGCTAACACAGACTTGCTCAGGGGCGATGACAGGGTAAGAAAGGAAGAGAAAGAGAGATGGGCAGAGACAAAAGGACAGACAGAGACAATGCAAGAGAAAGCTAAGTTTCTTAAAAGACTGAAAGTAAAGAAGTTTCCAAAACAAGCCAGAAGGTTCTTTCAGATTTATACAATGAACAACAACAACAACAATACTCTGCTTAGTAATTCATAATCTCCAAAACCATGCAACAAAGAGAATGATACTGGGAAAAGTGAAGATTGAGAACATCGTTTTAATCAATCTACCATAGAACTTTAAAAAGTCTACCAACCGAACCTGAAAGATACTTTATATCCATGTTGATTAACATGTCTTGTTATACAATGGTATACAATAGTGTAATTATTACTAATATCTACAGACACTCTAAGAAGTTTCTGAATCTCTGTTACATATTAAGACACTTAAATTCTACTAATATATACAATTTATTACATATGTTGCAATGTGCAAAATTTTATGTTTACATAGTGATGTGGAATTTACTAGTTCAGGGTTAATTTCTAAAAAAAAAAAAATTGAAACTCAGTAGTAAAAAGACAGCAGTTTTCTTAAAGAGCAAGCATTCTGAGCTTTTGATAATTCAGCCTGTCAGTGCTGCCAAACTTTGCTCTGACGCATTCCAAGAGGTAGACAACTCTAGCAGGCTGGAGCAAGTGCTATTTGTGCAATCTGTTAGCGTTAGTTCTTGGTAGCACAACAAGCACAAGCCATATTATGTACCAAGTCATCTCGGTGTCAGCCTCCTAAAGAATTATTTAGTTTAAACAAACCATGTTCTGTTGCTAAGAGAGATAAAATAATAATAATAACCGCAGGAAAATGTTATAACCTTCTGATGAACACCTTGTTGGCATTTCAGCATTTTCCATGAACTGAATCTGTCAAAGCTTATACAGACAACATGTTCACTGATTGCTTTTCTCATATATTGTTGGAGAGTTTATGTTATGTTCCTCAAGTAGAGTGCAAAGAGGCATTTCAAATCATGTGGAAAACACTGGAATAAAGACACAGGTTCATAAAAGGTCAATAATACAACTGTTTTGACCCTGACTCTTTTTGGTGTGACAAACTCAAGTGCCACAGAGCAGATATTTTATGTGAGGGCTTAACATTTCTTTCCTGCTTTAACTCCTGTTAAAGATTCAACACACCAAAATGAGAAATAAACCACTAAATACATATTCTGCAGCGTTGCCGAGCCAGCAGTGTGCTCAGAACATTTCTCTCATGGAAAAATAAAGGAAATGCAGACATTGGCTGTGATTAAAGTGAAGACTGACAGGCGGCTTGCAGGCGTCAAGAACTCATGACTGACCACCATTTACCTTTAGTGCATTACACACAGGATATGCTTCAAGTGTTGTTTAAACCAAGAGAAATTACACAGTGCACAACAGTGTCACATTGAATACAAATCTTCTCCAGCCGAGGCTAAGCAATTGGATCACTATCAAGAACAGAATGTTTTGATTCTGATGAATTTCCTGGCCAAGCACAGGGCTCCAAGAGCAGCCCAGTATTATTGTGAGAGCTGACCAATAGCAAACACAGACTCCACCAAAAGCAGGACTTGGTTAAGTGAATGAATGAGAAATGACTTTCAAGATTAAGGAAATTCACTTTGAAACTCGGCTCACTAATAGACACAATGCAATTGACATTTTCCATACATTAATTACTCTTCTGTGTATTTGGGCCAAGTAACAAATAGTCTTATGACTTTGAAAACGCCATTAGTTATATTCTTGGCATAATCAGAGGCTGTTCTACTTTCCTGTAAAATGCTATACAAATTGTTTATAACCACAATACCAAGCGTGTTTTCCACTTATTTAAGTAATTGTTCTTCACTTTGATTTACCACTGTGTCTCATCTTCTCTGTTGATTTACAGTTGCCATAGCTGAACTACAAAAAAGCCAGGAAACCATGATAAATGCGAATATGAGGCAGTAAACAGCAGACTGAAGTGGTGTGTCTGCTTTAAAGAGCTAGCCTGTCTCGTGGCTAGTTTTATTTCCTGAGTAAATAACTGTAATTTTCTTACTATAAACCTTACGGACACATGCTTATGCAACTGTGAATTTGGAGAGTTGTGTCTTCTAAGGGGAAGTCTATTAATCATTTGATGTGCCTTCTTTCTCTAGAGCTTCACAGCAGCCGTGAAGGTTCTAGTAGTCACATACTGCTTAAATTTTAGAACTCCAGCTTAAAAGTAGTTACGAGAGTCAGCTTTCTTCACACGGGGTAGCTTGTCCTTGACTGTTTGATTTTTGAAATATATATATTTCAATAATTTTGTTTGGGGAAAATTTTAATGTCATTTAAATCTGCATCTGGTATTCTTAAAGGTTTCTATTGGTTCTGAGGAATGGAAAGTTACATAAAAACAGGCCAGGATTCTACAAATAGCACATGATATGCTCTTCTATACATTTATTCGTGAATGATTTACCAAAAAGGAAGATTTAGTCTGAGTTTAAGCAAATTTTTCTGACATGGAGTATTGTTATGTTTGCCAAGATGATCTTAAACTCTTGGGCTCAAGCGAGCCTCCTACCTCTGCCTCCAGTGCAGCTGAAGCTATTAAAGTGGTCAACCAGGAGCAAATTTCAAGGACTTCTCTTTCTTCCAGCAGTACTGGAGATTGAATTCAAGACCTTGTGCATACTAGGCAGGTGCTCCATCACAAAATTACATCCAAAGCCCATTTATTTTTGTATTAAGACATGATCTCACTAAACTCATCCACAATGACCTTAAAGTTAAGAGCCTTGTACCAAGCCTCTTGAATAGCTGGAATTACAGGTGTGCACGCACATCTGGATAATATTTTTAACTAGTAATTTTTTAATGTAAGAAGTTATGTATCTACATCAATTAAACTTGCATACATCTGAAATGGCAAATTTTGAATGTGAACAAATTTATTAGATAGAATTATTTTTAATTATGATGTTTTATATACCATGTAAATCTTTCTTATTCCTACCTGCATAATCATCCATATGATCATGTTACCTTCTAAAAACTAAGTCCAATCAATGAAACAAATAGTCTGGATGCCCTTTAATCTTTAACATGAGGCCAAGATACAAAAATAATGAGGAATATCTGGATTTGGAAAACCATTGCTATGAATTTTAGGTGCTTTTCAACTATTGCTACAAATCACAATGAAAGTAAAAGTTCTTATCTGCCTAGGAAAGAAAGAGTTGTTCTTTATCATAATAGGAAGGAACTAACCAGCAGAATCAAGTTTCAGATATTCCAACATATAAATGAAAAATTTCTCCTGTAACCAGGAAGTCAGCGAATGAGTGGTCATCCACTGTTTCTGAAGGTAGCTAGTTAGTGACAGTGTCGCTCAAGAAATGTATTTCTGCAAATCAACCACCAAGTGATGGTTTCCTTTAAATAACTAAGGTTTCCTAGCTAAAAGTAGTCGGTAAATCTCTTTGCCCCTTGAAGCCTGTCACTGCTTGGCAACCAGGCTTCCTGAACCTCTTTGTGTGCCAGCTTTCTGCTCCCCATAAAGACAACCTTAAGTGTATACTTTTTCGTTGCTTAGCAACCACTTCATTCACGTTGCGTGTTGACTATTTTCATTACTCCTACCATTCTAAGAGGTTAAAATGAGAAACACTATCGCTGGACTTTGGAAATAGATACACTGAATCTGGAATAAATAAATGTGTTTTGCATTTTTCTGGAATGAAAACAAATCTAGAAGTAGGAAGAACTGATTTGGCAAAAACTAAGTAAAATCCTCAGAGGCCAAGTCTCCTTTTAATTTTTGTTCATTCATTATTACCAGTATCTTTTTAGATATGAGAAGGAACTTTGAGGTAGATACCTAGCAGCAATTTTCACAATATTATCGTGGTTGTGACTTTGGGCTCTATAATCATATTACCTGGGTTAAAGCTTTGGTTCTGAACTTGTTAGTTGCATGGCATTGAACAAGTTATGTGATCTCTCTCTGAAACTCACTTTTGTGTGTAAAAAGATCTATGATAGGAAGTGTAGTAAGAATAAATCATATAACATATAAAATATTTGAACAATAACAGTAAATATTAGTGTATGACGGCAATGTACATGCACTATGTTTAATGCTATTTATTTTCCTGAAATTTTAATGGTAATATTAACACCAATGAGTTTTCTATGCAGAAAGATAAAATATCAAATTAACGCAGGATTTTACACGTCGAAATAATCTTAAAGATTAAAAGTGTGTGAAGAAAAATTAGATCAGATTATGTTTATAAAAAGTAAGTACAGGACTGTTTTCATTTTAACTTCCTTTGGCTTTCACCTGCAAGTCTTCATTTGTAACGAAATTAGTCCAAACATGGTAAAAATTATTGAATGATCCAACTTCCAAAGAAAAAGAATGAGCCTACATTTGATGAAAGTTCACGAACTTTGGCACAACTTTTGTTGAACCTGTCTGAGTTTTAAGTTTATTTGAAACTGAAACCAGGTGAGTCTCAGATTTTGTTATGAATCTTTCACAATGTTCTGCAAATAATACATGATTTATGCAACAAGTAATATTTGATCTTTAGCTATTGCTAAATCTTCAAATATTTTAGTGGTAGTACCTGAATTTAGTGTTTGACAGTCTGAATTATTTCGATATCTTTTAAAGTTTATAGTTGGTGACAGGCACAAATATATTCTAATACAATAAGCATATTTTCATGATAATGTAAGTCTTTGGAAACTCCTAGAAACTCACTCTTTCCCTAAGAAGAATAAAATTAAATAATGGCTTCTTCCTTTAAATGGTCTTAAAAATTAAACATATAATCTCATTTAATTTTTACAAAAATTTACACTCAAAATTCAATATTTATTAAGCTAATGTTTATCAGCTTCATTCAGTGTAGCCTTTTTAAACGTTTTCTAAACACAGACCTTAATTTTACACTGTTGTCAACTATAATCCTGATTATTTACTGAACTGTTTTTACTTTAATATTAAAAAAGAAGCAGCGATAAACATGCCATAATATATATTTTGATTTGTTCAGTAATACCGTGACATATGTATGCCACAAATGTTGAATTGTAATAATTATTCTTTCTTTTATATAAACAAAAATAAATAAATATCAAATCCCTGTGAGAAAAGGGATTATATACACATGTATAATTTGTATAATTATGCCAAGTAAGCCCCTAATTTTTCACAGGTTATGCAATTCCCTTCTTCTGAGTAATATAATAGGGAGAAGAAGATGCTTCAATAATTCAACTTTCATTAAATAAGTGCTTCTCCTGTTGCAAAATGCATGGTATAAAGGACAAAGGGTCACGTAAAAGCCTGCGAAAGGCTGGTACGATCATCACTTATGTGAGGACATGAATCATTAAGAAGGAAACTGTACGATGCAAATTGAACAAATCCTAAAAATACCTATAAACCCAGCACTCAAGAGGCTGAAGCAGTAGGCCTGGAGTTTGAGGTCAGCCTGAGCTACCAGCTAACTCAAGGCCAGCATGGGCTACATAGCTAGACTTAGTCTTGAAATACCCAAAGCTAAATCTGTATGTTTATATGTCTTTACAACGTGTAACAAAAAATATGGTAACTGCTGCCACCAAATGCCATTCAATGGCATGGACTCATATAAACATTATAGTTTGCCTTCAATCACCTTGTTTACCAGATCTGACACCATGTGATTTCTGGTTCTTCCCCAGAGTCTCTTCTAATCATTTTAGGCCCCTATGGTGGCCACAACAGCGCAACTAAAAACAGTCACAAGAAAAGATTCCAGAAACGTTTTAGAAAATTACAAGAATGATGTGTTCGAATTAAAGGGTCCTATTTTAAGGAAGGTTAATAGCAATGTGTCTTTTACCAATATAATTTTTTAAAAATATAGAATGCTTCACAAATTTGCTTGTCATTCCTGTGCAGGGCCCCTGAGAATCTTCTCTGTTTCATTCTAATTTTAGTATTTGAGCTACAGAAGTGAGCACTGTAATATTATGTCTCAAATTTCAACATTCACTGTGTTTTTATATACTTCACTATGTGTGTGTGTGTGTGTGTTTGTGTGTGTGTGTGTGTGTGTGTGTGTGTGTGTGTGTGTGTGTGTGCTTATAGATTCAGATAGATAGATGATAGGTAGTTAGGTGTACCAAAAGACAGAATGAAATCAGCTTGATGATAATCCGTAAAGACATCTCTACCTTATTAAATAATGTGCCATGAATATGTATTTTTAAAATGACATAGTTTTTTAAATGGAGGAAATACGGACATAGGAAAGTGGCAATCAAAAGTGTGACATTTTACAAACTTTCATAACGAGAACATGCCATTGTTACTGCCAGCCTAATATAGACAGGATGTGACCAGCACCCCAGACAATTCCCTTGAGCCTTCTTCCAGTCTGGGTTTCAAAATACCAGTACTGAACGTGACTTCTGACACCACAGATTAGGTTTGCCTGGTTTGGAAATATCCATATGTGAGGTCACATCGTGTGAACACCTTGGGCATCTGATTTCTTTCTCCAATCTTTATGATTTTGAGTCTGATCTGTGTTGGATGCTTAGCGGGGATTTTCTTTTGCTTGTTGTTGAATAGTATTTCAAAATTTGGTTTTCAGTTCTAATGTTGATGGATATTTGGATTGTCTTTTGATGCCTATCTCATGAATCTACTGTGTACATATCTAGAATAGAATTTCTGTGTCGTAAGTCATGAGTACATTTAGGTCAAAGAGCATTACACGTGATGCAGTGATGAAAATGGCTCTGGCCAACTGGAGTTCCCACCAATGGTCAACGGTTGTTGCTTCTGCTCCACGCCTTCTCTTGGAAGGTGCATCATTGCTACCCTAAATCTTATGACAGGGAAATAGCAGTAACTCATTGTGGTTTTAATTTGAGCTTCTTCTTGAACATTAATTAGCCTTGAGGTATCCAGTTCATTCCACTAATTATTTCCACTAATTATTTGTTGTGCAATGTCTGTTAGTTTTTAGCCTTTGAAATTGGAATGTTGGGAGAGCTGCAAAAGTTCTGAATACAGGCCCTTTGCCAGAAAAAGGAGCTGCAAATATCTCTCTTCTCTAGGTGGGCCTGCTGCTTCACTCTCTGAACGCTGTTTTCTGATAATTGGAAGTATTTCATTGTTTTAATCAGCATGCATTAATTATAGAAGTAATGGGTTTCATTGTCGCGTTTTCATACAAGCACATGATATCCTTTGATCGTATCTACCCCATTTTTCGCTTTCTTTCTCCTCTTCCCCTCCTCCTGATCCTCTTTCTTTTTTTTGGTGGTATCTGGAAGCATTTAATTTTAATGAAGTCTAATTAATCAATATTGTCTGGTGAAAGTTTTTCTATATTCCATGTATTTCTATATTCTATGCAGCAGACTGAACAACATATGGTGTCTGATGCATTAAACATGTAGGCTTGTAGTTTGTGACTTCCATTAGGCAATTAACAAAAATACTGAAGTGCCTTTGGAAGGAGAGAAATGGAATCTACATTGTGTTTTAGATAAAACAATGAAATTGACTAGAATGGATTTAAGGAAGAGAGATTTACAGCATGTAGATAAATTAGACATGATTGCAAGCACTTGCTCAAGAGAGAGACAAGGCTACAAACTAAGGAAGTAGTAGGAAACTGGGGAGGAGAATAGAAATTGTAAAAAAAAAATGTTTAAGCAATTGAATTAACTTGTCTTGGAGATGACTAAAGAAAGAGAAGGTGAAATCATGAATGATTTCAGGGTGTGTGGTTTGAGTCAAGAATCACATAGTAGTGTCACTGACTAAGGCCAGAGCCTGTGTTTTGAAAAGAAGTGTAGATGAGGAGGTACATTCATTTAGACTAAATTGACTTTGAAATTCCTGGGGAATTTGCATATACAGTTATCTTGCTCGTATTCGACATACCAAGGTGCATAGTTGTTGTTTTTTTATGTTTCTCTTGATTTCCACTAAATACTTTTACTGCTTATTTTCACAAATACACACACGTGCACACACACACACACACGAGAAGCAACAATAATGCTCCTGCCTCACTCCTTTACCAGTTTTTAAGAAGAACGTGAAATGAGTGATAGCTCACAATCGCAGAATCCTCTGCTTGGAAGTTACTCCTGCTGGCCAAGTCCCTCGGGCTTGTTTAGACTTCCTTCACAGGTGATCAGGTCAGCATCCATAATCCAGTTGTCCATCCCGGGTCTGTACAATTTCCAGGGCTCCATCGTGAGTAAATTCTGGTTACTTTCATGCACTTACAGGGCTTTGGCCTTACTCTTCTGGTCTGGTTGGCTCTGCTTCCTTGTTAAATGTTTCCAGCTCCTTCCAGGCTTGTGCCTTCTTCACAGATTTGTTCCTATGCGGCTCATCAGCCTCATTGTTCTTAGCAGCTCCACCTCTGGGGATTTGGGTTTTCTCTCACTTGAGAAGTCGTCAAAATGGAACGTCTGTCTACACATGAATCCCTCACTCTTACTCACTGCCTGCTATCCACAAACCCCACTGTTGCGTGCCTAATGTCTTTTATGTAACATTCATTTCACCAGATATTTATTTCACTTGTTTGGACCCTTCAGGCAGTTCAGTTTGTTTTTCCATCAAAACCAATTCCATAAACAAAAACTGCAGCCTACCCTATAAATTTAGAGAAAACTGTCCAACACCATTAGCACACGGGCTGTCCAGTGGCTCAGTGGACATTGCACATGTAACAAACCAGACTTCCTGGTGCAGCCACACAGAGGAAGGAGTCAGCCTCCATTAGTTCTGGGAAAATGATTATCCTCCAGGGAAAACTAGCCATCCATGGAGTCTCAGAAAATTAATTTCTTATTGCAATAAAAGTAAATGTGTTTCCTGACACATAGAAAAGTCACAAAAAAGAGAAAAAAGTAAAATATTCTGAAAGATCAGAATATCCCTACCTAGGGTGTTTTGGCAAAAACTGTTGAGGAAAAATCCTAAATAGTTGCTTGTGTTATTAGGGTAGTGAAACCATACAACAATATTACACAGTAGGTATGATACCTGTATGAACTTCAAAGAGGATGATACCTGAGAGTCCGCTTTCATTTCACCCTAGCTCACCCCCTGCCGTGCCCATTAGGGCACATCTCTTGACAGACGCATACGGATGCTCAGGAGTGCTAGGATATATGGCTACTGAGGAGCCTGTGAGATCACGCCATGCCCGTTCCTTTAGGCAGTCTTCTCCTGTGCACAGGTGGGCAGTCCCCAGTCTGCTCACTCAGCAGCCTTGCCAGTGTGAATTGACCCACAGTTTAAAGAAAAAAAAAATTCAACTCTCAAATTCTTCTGAAAGCTCTGAATCTAAGTCATCTGAGGATGGGATATAATTCATCACTGTAATATAGTAAGAAACATTACATGTAGATATTAGGCCATTTGAGATGTCAATATTCTTTATTTTCCTCTTCCCAACTCCTACTTTCTCAACCTCAGCATTTTTATTTTTTAACTCATATGTTTTAATTAATAATAATGAGAGCTTTGAAACTGAAAAGCTTTAGAGTTCAAATAAGAAGGCTTTAGGTTTTCTCCTAAAATTGTCTCTTTATCCCACAATAAACACTTCCAGCCAATGTTTCCCTTGTGTCTCAGAACAAAGCCAGCATCACACCTCCAGTGGCCCTATTCTTCAGGCTTGTTCAGTAGTTCATCCTGGTTGGAAGGCAACATCTACTCTCTGACCCTTGTTCTGCGCAGCCACACGAGTTAGACTGAGAAACAAAGGTGAGCAGACTGGAGGACTGGATCAAAGGAAAGAAGAGAGAAAGACAAAAATAGCCTGTGATCCACAGAGCCCAAACACTGTTTGGCTTGGCCTTCAGACATGGCAGTTCAGCAACAGGACATGTCAGCTTATTAAAGCCATCACATGGCATCGCCAGACAGCAACCATCAAGTAGTCCCTTTGGCAAGGTTCCCAAGATCACGCTGAGGGGAGAAAAACAATATGAACTTATGTGACTGTCGAGGTTTCTCTTCTAAGTCAAGAGAGTTTACTAGGCTGCCTGGCTTGGCAAGCTGTTAACAGCATGAATTTGATTGCATTGGCAAGTATAAGAGGATGTGGAGGGAGATCTTCCAGCTCTGATGCCAGCTGTGAATTGCAGTGAGCACTGTTAACTCATTTGGCTGGGATAAGGATACCTGGGCTGGAGATTACACAAACATCACCAGAGATGTCTAACATTTGCCATTTGTAATGTAAGGGAGAAGTGTTTCCTGTTGGATCCAGGTAGAAACCACCAGGAGACTATGACTTTTTGGGCCCAGTTTTCAAGAAGATTGATTCCTTAGCCTCATCGTATCTGTGAATGTCTCAGTTGGGTTATCATCCTCAGCAGTGAGTCACTTTGCTGTTAAAAAAAAAAAAAACCCTACAAGTGGCTTTTCTTCCGACAGGATAGATTCTGTTTATCTAAAACTCAAAGTCCATCACAGTATTTGCACAAACCAGAATTTTGTTTTCCTCTTTCCCAGTGTCATGAAGAATGGTATTACCTCCAGTCCTAGCAACAGGGCACCACGGTGTTTCATTGCTTGGAGAGGAACAGTACATTGCAAAATGACACGTTTGTAAGTTGCGTGAAACTCTCTGTTGACTCGCCTGCCGGCTTTTATTTCTCTTGGCACAGTTGATTTGCAGCTTCATTCACCAGTGTTCACAGCTTCTGAAGTCGTGTTGCTATTGAAACCATAGCTAAAACTGAAACGAGGGAGCAAACAGAAATCAATGTAGCCTGTCTTCACTAAGGATTTTTATGATGTCCTCCCAACTTCCTCACTCACTGCACAATGCATGGCACCAGGGCAACAGACGCACATTCATTTACCACAGAGGATCGCTCCCTTGGCCTCCAATGTCCTGGAAGCAACTTTTAGTCTTCTGGGCTTCTTTTCTCTTTAATCACAGCATCCTTGGGAAGTCAGGGCAGTCAGATTTAGGTTCCACAAAGCCCACAGGGCCTGCTAGAGATAAGCAGAAGGGAAAGGTGGGCATGTGCTGCTAAGCAGAGATTTGTAGAGGGAGTTTTGGCCAGAGTATATACAAGCTTTCCTTGTATCTACTGAGCTATAGTGAACAATGTTCCACTTATGAATTTCCTAAAGAGACAAAATTCTATAGAGCTTTGGTTATTACTTCAAAACATTTTAGATGCTAGGCTACCACTGACAACGTGCTCTCCCCAAGAAAAACAGAGCTTCTTTGACACACATTTCCCTGTCTAGGGGTTGTCTCTTGGTATTACCATGCTGACTACAAATGTAACCTTGTCAACAACTGGCTGTTCTTATATCTTTACATATACAATGGGTAGCGAATCAAGGACTTAGAAAGTGTTAAAATGAGTGATTTATTTAATGACATGAATCCTATTTATTGTCGTTCATTTAGTAAACCATTTGTGTGGCTCACGCTGTATGTGCAAGTTACTGTGGCAACAGAAAGGAAGACAAAAAAGAAATATCTGAGTAATTTTCTCAGTAGTCCTTAATGGAAAAATCAAATACATATCATATTAATAGGTCAAACAGCCTTACAGAAAATTAAAATTGATCTTTTTTACTTGATAGGAGCTGTACATTGGTATAAAGCAAGGCTCTTGGTTGCGATAGAAATAATTTCTTAGTGATTTATTGGGAAAAGAAAAATCAAAATACATTGAATAGGTCACATAACTTCCACTGAAGCCAGAGCTACGTCTAGAAACTAAGCATTCAGAAAAGACACTATAATTATGCTGCAAAATGTTCAGTGGGGCCGCCACTACCGCCATTACTGTGTAGTCAGACAACGCTACCACTGGCTGGAGACACTAAAGAGCTAGGTCTTCACAGGACAGAAGGGACTGTGCATTCAACTTGCTTTTTTTTTGCCACTAGGTTCTAAATAAAAGTCTGGGGTGAAGATACCTGATGATGGACCCTAATTCATGTGCATACATCTTAGTTGTATGTGCAGCTGGGGAGACTTATTCATGGCATTAAATTAGAAGATGAACATTCTTGAGAGAAAGAAAGATAATACAGAGAGAAAAAGAGATACAGAGAAGGAGCTAGGTAGAGAAAAGTATTTGCCAAATATTGGTAGCTTAGTTCTAAGACTACAGAGCCTCTTTTCCTCCTCTGCTGGCACACACCTGTATGCAGCCTAGGTCTTTTCTACATGTGTGCAGTCTGTCAGTCATGTGAGATCAGAATTTTCCTAAAAGCATATATCCTCTATTTATTTTTGAACACTCATAATATTTAAAATATAAGAATCAAACCTTGTTAGCCTACCCTAGAAACTTAAGAGATGAGCTTCAGAAAGTTGGTGTCATTGCCCAGTCGGAGATTATATTCTACAACCACAATAAAAAATGTTTAGGATTACAGAGTATCCTGACAATAACAGAGTTATAGAAGCCAGACTAAATTCAAGGTTAGAAAACAAACATGCTAAAGGGAACAGATTTTTGGAATCTGGATCTATTCCATTTCTAAACTAAATTTCAAATTCTCTAGGGAATATGAAATTCTGCAAAAAGTCTTCAAAATCCACTTTCAGGCCTGCAGGTGGAATTTTTCATAAAGGTCCTAGCAGATGTAACCTATTGTACCATTAAAGACCTCTTGGGAAAGGAAGCTCACAACTTCTTCAGTTTACTTTTCCATCAACACAAATCCAACCTCTTATGGTAACAAATAAATTATAGCACTTCTCTTCCTTATTTTCTGAAGTGCACGCTCACAAACACACACACACACACCCATGCATGTACATGTGTGCGCACACCAATGCATGCACACACGTGCATGCACACTCACAAATAGAACCTTCTATTCTGTAGATGATCCATTAGAAGTGTAATTTACCTTGTTTATACTTTCTACCAAATATTATTTCAACTTGTTTTGAGTATGAAAACTAAGCAATAACAACATAAATTAGGCTTTTATGTTTTTGTTAGGTAAAAACTCAGTTTAGGAACTCACAGTCACCCACAAACTCTTTAGCCAGAGGGACACTGCCCCTGCACTGCTGCCACGGCTTGCTTATTCTCCCTTCGTGGGATTGGAACCGGAAGTGTGAAGACCTGCCTTGATGTACGCTCATCGAGCTAATAAGAAAGTGTCTGGCAAACCGTAACATCCCTAAGCCACTTCAGGACTACAGAGAGTCTTCATGACGTGGGTTCAGACATACTCATCTCCTCTCTTCAGCCAGCCCCTCCCTGTCCAGTGCCACATTCAGTGCCTTCTCTGATCGTTCCCTTTGGGTCCCCAGTTAGTTCGCTCTTGCTTGCATCAAAGGGTCGGTCATATTCTAATTGATGTACGTTTCCTAAATTCAAAGTAAATTTCTTTTAAACTATTTCTACCCCACGCCCCCATGTCTGTGAGACAGAAAATGATGGAAAAGCCTGAAATGATAAGATTCCAAACTCTCTCTTCCCATAATCTGGTCTTCCAAACAATGTTTTACAACACAGAAGGCCACCTGCAGCTCCATTTACTTACCACATCAAAGAGCTGAGACAAAAAACTACGAATCACTGTTTCTTACTCCAGCCTGAATTATTTATGTTATTGGGTGTTTAAAAAATAAAGTATCAAGCAAGTGTGATCCTCAATAGGCAGGGCCAAAGGGAAGGAAAAATTGACAATTTAGAATTAGAGAAATAGAGGCCGACGGAGAGATGGATCAGACAAATCCTAGCTCCTCCTTGGATATGATCCAGATGACTATTTGGGTATTAGAAAATTCAAAGGGGGAATTCAAGCTTGATCAGTAACAACGCTGGGGAAGGACGTAGCATGAGCCAACAGCGTCACTGTCAGAAAAGACAGCAGAGATGTGAACACAGGACCGGGAAGCTGAGTAAGAGAGTTGGCACGGGTAGATGGTCGAAAATAAAATCACGTTCCCCTTGAACAGCTTTCATATGAAGTAGGAAAGGCATATGAACAGAAATAAAGCATTCTTGTTCCTTTCCAAGGAGAGACGCCTCGTTGAGAGCTCTGCCACCTGCCTGCCCGAGGTCCCGACTTCCCTAGAAAATTGTTCAAGGTCTGCATTGTTGCATTTCGGAAGATTGTCTTTTCTCTGAACGTACTGTGATTTCATGGTGCTGGAGCACTGAAGAGCGAACGGTCAGTCAGTCACACATCAATGCTCTTTTCCCAGGATTTTTTCTCAAGAGGGTGGAAAAAGAGCCATTTCAGTGACACCGTGATACAGGGAGAGGTCAACTAGACACATAAGATAAATGAAATATACTTCTTCTTTGCCAAATGACATTCTCAACATTTCAAGATATCTTTTGAATAGAAATTGCTCTGGCAAAAGGATGGTAGAGAAGTGTCAGTGTGAAGACAGTCTGTATTTAAATCACTTTTTTCAATCTTTGTTGTGGGTGGGGTGAGAAGTTTTCTGAAAAGAAAATTGGAGGTCATTTTTTTTTTTCCTTCTTAAGCAGCTATCTCCCACCTAACTGTGTAGTAGCTACAGAGGATTGTTGGAGATGGTGCAGAGAAAGAGACAGAACATTTTTAGCATGTTCCCAAAGATGCAGATGCACCATAGCGAGAGGGCTATGATTTCTTTGGGACTTCAACGATAAGATCATTTTTGAACATGAAAACATGACTTGTTCACTAAACTCTCAAACTATTTTGAAGTCCTTATTGCTCCATGTGTGCCAATTTTGTGCATATAAATTCCTAGGATTTTTCTCTTTGAATTTTAGTCAACTATAGAGTGTGCAAGAGTCAATGAACTTAAAATTCATAACCACAGTCTGATAAAATTGGTTTCCCTAAACCAATTACAAATTCAGCAGAAAGGAAAAGATTTGACAAATATTTACACAATGTTAAACTTTTCATATCAAAAGAAATACATCTCTAGGCATTGCTGTTTTGCTCTGGCCTAGAGGTAATAAACAGATTTTTTCATTAATTCTAAATTATATTTTGATAGACTCAAAGTCATTCATTTTTCCGACATTGATCCTTCCTGTCAAATTATTGGGTTGAAAATTAATTTCAAGCCACAAATATGGTATTCCTCACACAGTATATTAAACAAACTTATTGAGGGATTGATTCATTGATGAATATAGTGTCCCAGTGCTCCAATCACCTTGTGGAACCCCACCTTTGAAGACAAAAGATTTGAGGGGCCATTTTGGATCGAAATCATAATGATATCTAAGTGAGGAACTTTAAGGAAGAGAAAAAGATGAATGCATCCGTTTGCACTGACATTAGAATTAATAGGAATCATCTATATATGAGAAAATATTCATAAAGGATGGCAAAAGAAGGAACACACTTGGTGGCTCCTATCAGATATCTTACTTCAAATTAAAACCAGTGTGCCAATGGAAGTTTCAATGTCATTAGCAATTCTATTCTGAGAACCACTGACTAGGAAATGATTCGCTATCTAATTAACTCACAGAGGCATTTGCTATAAATGTGCAATTGTTTCCTAATTACCTCAGATATGCCAGGAATATCTGCATGTTTTCTGTTTGTCATTTATCAAGATAGCCATAAGAAACTGTCAGACTTGAATTAACAGCCTTTCCAATGTGACCGTCTACGAAAATGTTCAAACAAACACCAGTGACTTAACTATTTTCCACACTGTTAAAATCATTTTCTAAATTTAAAGAAAAAATACTTAAGGTATGATTCTGGTTTTCCCTTAACTACATTTTTTCTTTTATTAAATTCTAAGAGCTATGAAATATATTTCAATTCATAAAAAAATAAAGTCTTTAAAAATTTTTGTCCAAATCATCACTTCTAAAAAATATTCTTTGAGTGTAGTTGCTTGCTTACAGCCAGAACAATATTTTGTGAAAAGCAGGATAACATATGGCTCCCACTTTAAGAACTTAAATTTTATTTTTAAAATATATATGAAACATTATCTGGTTTAAAAGAACTGAACACATTATATGTATGCTTGTTTTAAAGGCTTCAAAATGCAAAACTAACAAAATATAAACCAAAAAGATGAGTAAACTCCATGGCTTCAGATGAAAAGTATCTCAGGAGGTCTGGAAAATCTTAAGTGAAGTTGACCCCACTGATATGAAAAAGAAATAACATGAATAAAAATACAATAGAGCATATTTTCTTAACATTTTAGGATTGAAGGTATTATTAAACCCTAAGTGAAGGACTGAGCCACATACAAAATGTGATGTTTAGAGGTTGAAAGGCAAACACTGTTAGCAATCGTGTGTGTGTGTGTGTGTGTGTGTGTGTGTGTGTGTGTGTGTGCGTGTGCGTGTGCATGCTCACATTCTTACACACGTGCATGTGTCAAAGAGAGAGGAACAACCATTGCTGAGTAAGTGCCAAGCATTATCAACTCTTCTGAGTACTTTATTTAAACATTATAAAACTCTATGAAGTAAATTGTATTCTCAAAATGATTTTGAAAAAGGCTGAAAAAGGTTGAAAAAGGTTATTTTAGTCCCTTGTTCTTTGCTGGGACAAATAGCCAATATTCACAACTGTTATGGTTAGGATCTGGAGTGTCCCCCAAAAGTCTCATGTATTTTAATGTAACCATGGGATGTTGGTGGATTGGGGTCTGGTGTGGAGGGGTGGATTGCAGTTAAGTTAGGATTAACGGTGTGTAGTGGCCACACCTGGATGCAGGCGGGACTGGTTACTGGGCAGAGACCTGAAAGGATACATAAGCTGCACCTGCCTTCCTGGAGGGCGGGGACTAGTCTCAACTAGCCTTCCTGTTGTCCGGGGAAGCTGCCTCCCCCTCTATCTCTGCCATGTACTTTGATTGTTGCTGGCTGCCCCTTAATGGACTGTGACCTTCGAGACTGTTAGCTAAAATAAACCTTTCCTTTCCTAAGTTTGTGGGTGTCAGGTATTGAGTAACAGCAATGAAAAAGTAACTAAGACAACAATTTAGGAAGAAAGGACTTAAAAAAAATTTTTTTGCTTGTCTTTTGCGTTTTTTGTTTTTGTTTTGGTGTTGTTGTTTGTTTGGGACAATGTCTTGCTCTGTGGAGCTTGGGCTGGCTTAGAACTCACAGTAACTCTCCTGCTTTAACCTCCCAAGTACGGGAATTAAAGGCATGTGCCACCATGCCAAACTTACGCGGTGCTGGGGAATCGAACTGAGAGCCTTTTGCTAAGAAAGTACTTCAACTGCTGAGCTATTCCCCCAGCCTCAGGAAGAATTTATTTTAGCTAGCGGCTTCAGAATGTCTCACACAGGCAGCTAATAATGGTGGAAGCACGTGGCAGGGCCTTAATCAATGAAAAGCTCTTCATGAGTTGACTGATACCAAATCAAGGGAGGTAGGAAGGAAGTGATGTCTGGAGACTTAGATAAAGTCCAAAGCTTTTCTGGGAAGAAGCTCTAGCAATGTTTCTTCTTCTTTTCTTTACTTAGTTTAAGAGGCTGGTTTGGCCAACCACACCCAGGGTGGCTGTCCCTTCCTCATTTCCTGGTCCACAAGTCAATAATGCACACCCATACGAGCTCTGCACTGGGTGCCTCCCATCTCAACAGGTTGACACAGCCCTCCAGGTCACACCCAAGCATCTGCATCTCCTAGCCAGACCCTCCTCCCAACAGCACACAGTCCCATAGGCATCTCACTTTGTTCAAATACATGAGGTTGTGGGGAGACATTCCAGATCAGAACCACGATAATGTTAAGAAGGTATCCAGGTTAAACAATGAAACCCTAACCCAACAAACCTCAGAAGCTTAATTCTGAAGCCCATTCATCAATAAATTTTATTTCAGGGCCAGAAGACACGGCACGGGAGCATCAGTTTTGAGTCAAGGATACCTAGGATCTCTTCTCCCCGTTCCCTTGTTTTGGTTTTTGGGATGGGCTACTCATTTTTTTTGTGTGTGTGAGCAAATCGAAAAATAATTATACTTAACTCAACATTTTGTTAAACGTATTGCATAATCTGACATAATAGACCCTGTTTTTTTAAGCTAACTACTCAGAGTACATTATTAGTAATGCTAATTCAGAAGTCTTTGTAAAACAGTTACATGTCCTATGTATGAAGACATTAATTGAAAATAGAGTTTTGTTCCTAAAGGGTAAAACGTTTCTGCCGGTCACTGAGCCCTGGAATTTGGGACCTGGTTTCTAAATGCAAGTCTGTGCAGGTTGGTTTGAAAAGGCTGTTCAACTCTATCATTGGGTGAGATCAACTGTCATATTTTAGGTTTAATGTCAGGCATCAGCACAGGCTTCAGTGGAGCTTATCTTTGCTGCAGGAGCATCAAATGGCAGTACAAAAACTTTCACGTCTCTTGGTCTCACTGAATGGGAGCTAAACTTCTCCTTCCATTCCTTCATATAGAATTAATACAGAATCTGTACCAAACCGAATAGTCCATTCATTCTAAGGCCCAAAATCAGCAGAGGGCTCTTTCAGAAAAGATGGCTGCCATCGTACAGCTCAGGCCCAGCTGCGCTCACCACTGCTGGCAAGCTCTAACTTCTGCCACAGAACCAAGGCCCAAAACCCTCTAATGGTGTCCCCTGGAGTCAAGCTTTTACATTCACTTAGCAGCAACTCTGATTTCCGAAGCCATATTTTTATTTATTTTGTTTTCTACTCACCATGCCCTTTTTTCACCTACTGTGATTCTTTCTCCATCCTTTCCTTATTACTCTTTTCTTATTAACAGAATATTCTTATTTATAGCTTTCCAATATTTGAAAACAGAGATTACATGTTCTCTCAGGACCCCAATTAAGCACACATGACAAGTAACTTATCTAGATTCACTAAGTTTCTAATTTATGATAATAAATAAGAAAATGATGATGAAGCTGTCACACGAAAGGTTTGATTTCTGAGTAAAGTCTAGTGAACCATGAATAGACTTTCAAACATGCTTTCAATTTTGAGAATAAAAGTTTGAAAATTAAATGTATCACTATCTTCCTCCAACTTCTCATATCCAGGCAGTACTAAATTTTTTTTTAGGAAATAAAGAAGAGCAAAGTTAAGGGAATGGTCCTACTAATTGTGGCAGAACGAAGCCTTTGACCTGGAGACTACATCCTATCCCTCTCCACTTTCTTTTGGCCCTGTAAACCTTCTGTGCCCCCAGCCACCTGTCATGATGATTCTGTTTTGTAGCCAGCCAACCAAGAGCTGAATGGCCAGGAATTATGAGCCAAATTGTCTCCTTTTTAATTTGTAGGTGTCAGGAGTTATATGTCTCAGTAATAAGAATACTTACTAGGCAGAAAATTGAGACTCACGAAGGAGAGTTGTTTCTGTTACCTGACTGTGGAGTTTATAAGCTTTGGAACTTGTTTGTGGGAAGAGTTTGGAAATATTTAGAGAGGCAGAGTAGAGAAGCTCTAGATGTTAATAGAGGTGGAGGAGTGATTCTAATAAGAATTCAGAATATCAGAATGCTGACAGGAACGTGAGCAGGAAGGAAGGCTAGGCTCAGAAGGTGTCAGTAGGGAACAAGGACCCTATTGGCAGGCCGACTAGAGGTCATGTGTGTTACACATCAGTAGAAAATTTGTCTGCATTTTGCTTGTGTTCTGATAATTAGCAAGAGACTGGTGACAGTAAGTCTGGTGGATTAATTAATGTGAGAGAGGAAATTTCAGGACTGTCCAACATTTAGGATATGGGTACTTCTGGCTGATTTTTAGCTGAGCTCGCAAAACAGAATAGAAATGTTTGAAAAAGCTAAATTTTGGTCCCAGAAAGAACCAAGTTAAAGCTGGGGACAAATGAACTGTAGTTCCTGAAGAGCCAATTAAAAAGGAAAAAAGTACTTTACACATGGAAACAAACAAAAAAATGCCTTAAAGTCATCTCAGAAATCAGCAAGAACCCCTCTACTCAATGGATCAAGCATGTGAAGTGTAAACCTTTCCTTTGTAAAGGAAGCGCCTGTGCCCCCTTGATCAAGAAGGACCTCTTAGGGATCCATTTTATTTTGTTCAACCATCCAGATGGTCAGAAGCTGCTGCTGCTGCTGCTGCTACGGTCCTAGGTGGCTGAGTGAATGCCTAGGCTTGTGAGAGATCTTGGCATAGCCCATGGTATGTTGGTTTTACCAGCCTAATATATAGAATAAAAGAGTTGTGGGGTCATGGAAGCTTTCAATTAAATTTCAAAGGAAGGCTTAGGGGTGCAGGCCAGCAGCCTGTGAGAGGGTTTTGAGAGTGACGCCAAGGGTGGGTGAAGACCCAAGAAGTAAGAGATGGAAGAAACAAGGAAGAACAATGTAGGCTGTAAGCAGAGCAGTCACTCATGAAGCTAGAGCCGTCAACCCAGGCACCTCCTAGAGCCCCACCTCTGAGCATATGACAATTCGGCTCGACATTTTGGACCAATCCATAAAATGGGCTTAGTCCCTAAGATTTATGTTTTTCTACTTTGTATTTTTTTCATTTTTCTCTCTTTTCATATAATGTGAATTAGAACAAAGCAAACACATTTTACCTCCATCCCTCCATGTCGCCACAGTCAATTCATGTTGAAAAGTTACAACACTTTTCGTCAACACTCTTCATCCTCTATTTACTCTTACAGTGCTCTAAATCTCAATGAAATCAAAGGGAATAAATGCTATAATACTATATTTTCTAACAGTGTAAATTGAATTCTAAGCAGATTTATATAAAAAAGTCGAAGTGTTTAGGGTCTTCTGTCCTCTATGTGGAAGAGATATTTATATCTCACAAACACTGAAGAATTTTGCAAAGGTGACTGGAAAACTATCTGAAAAAAGTATAGAAAGACAATTGCATGAATAGAAGAGCAATAATTTCAGTCATCCCCTGCAAATTCCTGGAGGCTTGGAGCCCTCCAGACAGGATGTGAGGCTTTGCAAAGTTACTGGGGAGCAGCGACTCATTCCCGTCAGAAAAGAGCAAGAAATGAGAAAGGCCTCCTGGGAGACAACAGCCCCGTATGTTAGTCTACCCACTTCTCTCATGGTAGTATTCATTGTCCAATACATTTCAGATATTCCCTTACACCGAACTTAAACCTGAAAGAAATAAAAGCTCTGTCATCATTGTGATATTTATGTCCATGTGGACAGTGGCTGAAACATCGGCCTCTAGGATAAACTTGACTCAACCACCAGGAGCAATATTGAAACCGATCCACTGAGAAATGTATTCCTGTATAAATTGTTTTTGTTGTATTCATTTCCACTAGAGCTGCCATGACTTAATAGCTGTAACAGACTCATGATATCATGTTGTTTCCAAGAATTGATTCTCTTGAAGGTTCGCAGCACACAACTAAAATACGGAGTGTGTGAGAGTCATGCCTGAGCTATAAAAAGCAGAAGGGAATTAGCATCAACACCAGCATCTTGGCTGAGTGTCTAAATGTTATCCTTGGACAGTGGCAGCTTATTAAACAATTTTTAAATAAGACATTTTCCCACCACAAGAAAAACACTCATTTATAGGGACTTTACAACCTAGGATTTAAGGCTTTAGAAGAAAATATGCTGTCTGTACCATGGATTATCAAAAGGCACTGGAGAGACGAGCCAATACAATTGGCTTGAGGTTGGAAGGTCTGAAACTGCTTTTAAATAAAAAATAAAAATAAAACGGTGTCTGGGAACAAGCGAGTCATAGACAAAAAGGCCAAATTAGCTCATTTTAAGTAGAAAACAGCAAAGAACAAAGATTGCATGAGAAAATATGAACAAAAAAAGAAAATTTTACTGAATTTTCATTAACTTTTTCTATTTTAATAGAAACCTAGATATGTTTCTTATACCTTAATAGTAAAAATCAAGTATTTTTTCAAAGCAGACTAAACTTCTATGATCTCCCATTTATCTGTTGAGTATACTTCACAAAAAGCAATGTTAGCAAATGTTCTATAAATGGGACACTTAAAATGCTCTCTCATTCGCTAAATCAGTTTCCCAACAGCCGTCCTCCTGGCAATTTGCACTGCATAATTATTTATGATAAGAACCCCTTCCTTCATTGGATCTCAGGATATTTAGCAGAATTGCAGGCCTCTGTGAACTAGAGGCCAGCACTGCTCCCAGTTGTGGCAACTTAAATACCTCAAGACATTGTCAGATCCATGCCCAGATAGAAATAATTAATCCAAATGAAGACGTTATACAATAAAAATTTACTATGTGTCTATACATAAGTGGTGTATACTTGTCTAGTCTTATCTTATGAAATTTTAAGACTTAATAGCTTAATGCAATTAACTGGCACTGTACTAAGTAAAATTTCTTATCCCAAGTAAAACATTTTATGTATATGGGGCAGATAAATAAAGGAGCATCTCTGTTCTGAAAAAAAAATTAGAAATTTATAGGTGGTATCTCTCCCTCAAACTCACACATGGGTTCACATAAACCCCAAGTGGTATCAGGTCCAATGGTCTGTGAGGAAATTCTAGGAAGGAGAAATTGTGGTCTAATGAGAATGAGAATGAGAGGAATGCTATGCCGGCAGTTAAAATAAAGCTGTGTAAAAACCTGAGCGAGGATGACAGAACTGTTAAATCAACAGATTAGATGGTAATCAGAAGGCAAGGTTAGAAACTTTATCTTAGGATCCAAATATGAAAGATTCGATTTAGTACAGCCTTGAAATTCTATCCAAATTATGAATTCATGCTTGTCTAAAGTTATTGTAGTATCTAAAATTTTTTTAAAAATTAGGAAAATTTTCTGCAAGAAAAAATAATGCTTATTCACTACTTATGGCACAAACTTCTAGAAAGCTCTCAGAGAGTAAAGATCTTTGTCTTTCTGAAATGACCCTCAATAGATCAGGAGTCTTCAAAAATAATGTTAGTATCAAATCATTTTAGGAAGGAATGCTATCGTACACATAAATTACATGGAAGGTTTATCACCCCGTTTGTTCTAATTTGAGTATGTTCCCTCCAAAATTCAGTTGTCATGATGGTGATAAATGACGGTTGCCATGATGATCAGGCTTGCAAGAGGTCATCGGGCCACGAGGCCTCTTTTGTCGTGATTGAGATTAAGGACCTTACAACAAGGCTAATGCAGCGTTTGGTCTTTTGCCTTTTGTGTTCAATCTTGTAAGGGCACGGCATTCCTTCTCACTGGAAGATGGAACAATAAAGCACCATCTTGGAAGCTAAAAGCAGCATTCAGCAGGCACTTTGAACATGGACTCCCAGCTTCCAGAACAGTGAGGAATAAATTACTGTTCTTTATAAATTATCTAGTCCATGGCATTCAGCAATAGTAGAAGAAACGGACTAAGGCCTCTAACTACAGAGTCCACAGAATCTTTGTGCCTAGAAATAAGGCAACAAACAAAACATTGAACTGTGGTTCTCCAGCCACTGTGAAAACACAGAGAAGATTGTGGCTATGAGATAATTGCTGTAAAAGGACAACACACGAGAGAACCCAGCACTGTAAGTCGAATTCCCACTTACCAATTTCAATGAAGACACCTAACATTTAGTTTGGTGTGAAGGGAAGGATGAATATTGGGAGACGGTCTCCATGCAGACCTCCAGTTAGGACTCCACTAGCACTCGCTCTCAGGCTCATCTTCCTTGGTCTTCATTTGATCATCTGAATAACTTGGGCTGTAGAATTAGATGGTTACTTCTCAAAGTATGTTTCAGAAAATACTATTTCTAGGATAAACTCTATGAAAAAGTGTTCTTAGACAGATAAGCATATGCTACATTTTTTATATCCTTCTTGCAGATTTGGGGAGCACACTTACAGTAAGACAGTCAAAAGGGTTTTAGTAAGAAACTTGTTTAATTTACATATCCTAAGATACTACAATTTTTTGGCCATGAAATTTTTTCTCATAACATATATTTGGGTTCTTCAGAGCACTCTGAACACTGTAGATTCAGTTATGCCTACTGTTTTTCCAAATCTTCCATCTTATAGATATAAGATTACAAAGCTTATCAAAAAGAATTCTCACATAGTCTGCTCAGACACAGCAAGTACCACTTTCATTCTGTCATGAGTATGTGGTTTTTCGGGCCTGAAACTAGATACCAAGAATAAAATGAGTAAACTTCATGTACAGCAGATTAATACCTAAAAATAATTAAGTAGTAATGTAGCCTATGTCCAGAATCTCTGCACAGAAGACTCTGCCAGATGCCAGGAATAAGGTGGCCAGAGGGGAAGCCCTAACTCTGTGGCATGTGGCCTTTCAGCGTATCTGCTCCCTTCCCCAGTATTCCCAGGCTTTCCAACTCTGTGATTTGGAGCACAGAAGCTGTAAGAACAGGCACATTTTATTTTCATTAAGTTTTCTTAAATATCATTTAACTTAAAAGATATATACTTGCATGTAAGTATACAATATATATAAAGCACTTAAAACTACATAAATGATACCATATATGTAAATCCTGGCAAACAATATGAATACACAGCCAGGGCCAATTCTGTGTAATGACAAGAGATAAAGTTACACATTCCTTGGTTGATAATCTGCCCAGAGTGGTAATATCATTGTGCTCATTTATTTATAAGTTATTTGATCAAGCTCATGGTACATACAAGTGAGACAGAGATTCAGCACTTTCTAAACACAAGTATCTTACTTTATACTACTACCTCCTCAGAGAATTCTACATGACCAAAATTCACTTCCAGCTCAGAGCCTAATGGCCACCTTTCCCACTGACCTTACCTCCAGCTCCTCAGGGGCACAGAAAGCAAGTCTGTCCTCTTCCTGTTCAGGTTTCCAGTGACTAAGTATCACTAAAATTGTCTTGTTTCCAGTCCTTCTAAAACAAAAATTGTTTAGGTATAGTGATTTTATTTTTTAATTCCATTCAAAACCTAGTCTTCGTTGCAGAATCATTTTATATGTAAATAAGCTTTGAGGTAAGTAATACAAAAATGCTATTTAGTATTAGGTTTTAGAGTTGATGAAACCCTTTGATCCAAAAAAAACTTAGTACAGCATGCATTTTTATTACTGTAAATATAAAAATTCCCAGAGATAAAGAGATATATAGTAGTATACAAATTATATTTCAGGAGCAAAGACATAAAACCAGGCTATCATAGATCATGAATATCAGTGAATCAGTTCCATACAAATAAGCTAATTTTAGAATTTCTAAGAACTGTGAAAATCTTCTTTGAATAACTCTTTATTTTCTTCTCCATTGTTTAAAAAATACATTTCTAAGAAAATGACTGGTAATTTGTTTAATTTTGTGTCTCACAAGTTGATCATTTCCACCACATTTACCTCATGGATGACTGAATCTTTAATTAATGCAATAAAAACTCGAATGCCCTGAATGTGAAAACAAAACAGGAGACAAAATATTCTGAATATACCACAGTCTAAATAACATCACAGTCAACTTCCATTCCCCAAGACTACAACCCATCACACCAAGATCCACTTCCCTTTTCACCTAAGTCATAATCTTCTTTAAAACCAATGGAAGAATTGTTATTGACAGGACAGCATTTTAAAATGTGGAAGTCAGAAAATGCTTCACTCTCTCTCTAGCTATCTAACAACTACCCCCAGTCATACAACAACAAGAAAGAAAGAAAAAAAGAAAGAAAGAAAGAAAGAAAGAAAGAAAGAAAGAAAGAGGAAAACAAATAAAATAATAATAGTAAAAATGCAGTCCCAGGCACCAGCTGCAGAGGAAGAAGAGCAGCCAAGACTCAGGCACAAGGAAGTGCAGATGCCGATGGTTAGCAAAGCTCACAGGCCAACAATAGGTTGTGGAGTTCTCAGAAATGGACTGTAAATTGTGCATGTGTTTTGTAACCTTAAATCTGTGATACATTCCCCTCTGGCATATCCTTTAAAAGTCCCTGGTTCACAGTGAAAAGTCGGACAGGCAGACATTTTGGAAGAATAGTTCTTACTCTCTCATCTCCCTCAAAGCTGGCTTTGAACAAATCACTTTTCTTTTTTACCGAAATGAGTGGCTTCCTTTGACTTGGGGCTGTCAGAGAACAGGAGACTCTTCTACTCTCGGTTTTAGTTGGCCAGTAGCAGAAGGACACAGCCTCTGAAAAGAAGCCACAGAGCTGAAGCAGTACTCCAACAGAATCACTTGTAATCTTCCGAAACTATGACTTTCTGGGAAGGAAAATAAAAGAGTAGTCTAATGTTAGGAAAGGAAAGGAGGGAGAAGGAGAATTTTAGGCATTCTCACCATTTGTCATAGCAAAAATGCATGATGTTTCTGTGGACTAGATAGATACTTTGAAAGGTAGATGAACTGGAACCTTCCTAACTAAAGACCAGTGAAAGGTATACTTGCTAGGAAAAGGGGAATTACGAGGGGCTGTGGGTATAGCACAGAGGTTAGAGCACAGGCTTGGCAAGTGGTAGGCCATGGGTTCAATTCTAAATTCAGCAGAGTCACATAAACTAGGTGTGGTAGTGCATGCCTGAAATCCCAGCACTGTGGAGGATGAATTCAAGCCTGGGCTCCATGGTGATTTGGGACCAGACTGGGCTACAGAGAGAGACCTTGTTTAAAAATAATAATAAAGAAAGGAAGAAGAAGAAAAAAGAAAAATAGAAAGAAAAACAAAAAGAAATGAAATGAAATAAAAAGAAAGTAGAAGTAGAATCCGCAAACAATGGCAGGTGCTGAAGGAAGTTTAAAGGGACTTTGCTGAAGCCAGAGTTTCTTTGTTAAGAAGTTGTGGTTGTGTAAAAGAAATTTCCCAGGAGAGACCCAGCACCATGCTGGAAGTGGTGCTACATGCCTCTAATCCCAAAGTCAAACTAACCATGAAAGGCAAACCTTTTGAATTGATTCGGGTACTGAGGCAGTCACAATAGTGCGAGCAAAGACTCAAAAATAATTTCCAGAACTGCTTCAAAAGGTGGTTAAGTGTGACTGCATAAACAAGTTTGAAGTTTGAGGGAGATAATGGTAATGTGTCTTTTATTGTAATCAATTTTTAAACACTGAAACATTCACTGCATTTTTACATAACACCTTGGGCTGAATTATATAAAACCTCTAAGATCATAAAGTATAATAATGAAATACATATTAGTCAGCTTTCTGGTCAATGAGACACAATACCATGACTTAAAGAAGGTGGCTGTTGGTTGAATATCTCCAAAGCAAAGACATCAGGGCAGAAGGGTCAGGTGGAGCCAAGCCACTTAGTACATGGTGGCCAGGGAGCAGATCCAGGAAAACAGTGCCGGAGTGAAGTGAGCGAGACGCTAGACACTGAGCGCCATGTCTCCACGCTCACCCCCACGTTTAGAAGGCTGTTCCACCAGTGAGCAAGTTGAAACCCCATCTCCATACTGCAGTATTTCATAATGTGACTTCCCTTGAAGACAGGCTTTTTAAGGTAGTAAAGAAACTAAAATGTGGTCTTTTTTTGGAAGAGTTCTAATCATCCTAATGTGTGTTCCTAAAAGAAAATAAAATTTCAGGTACAGTGACCGACACAGGAAGGATGTGGAGGCACAAAATGACAATCGTCCACAGGCCAGGAGGAAAGACTGGAGAAGAAATTTTGCTCTTGGACTTCTTGTGTCCAGAATGGTGAGAAAATGAAACTCTGTTGTTTCTACCACCTAATGTGGCTGTCACGGCAGCCCTAGACAGCTAACAAAGGATCTGTACCTTAAGATTCTAATACACACCAGGTAACAACATTGACACAACTTGATTAACTAATAAATAGGGCTATAAATACATATGTATATACACATATATGTGTATATATTCTGGGAATTGAATATATGTTGCACAGTGTTAAGAAAAAAATAAGTTTGTGAAAAAAATCCTCCTCTCTAAAGTATGTTTCAAAAGGTAGAGATAAATTCTCTTAGGGTCTCAGTGTCCTATCTTCTCATATAATTTTAGTTTTTATTGGATTATTGTACCAAGAATATGAATCTTGGTACATAACTGATATTTAGAAGTATTTATTAATATAATTTCACAGTCACTAACATTTTTATACAGTCTGTGGGAAAATGAATGCAATTCTTATAAGAAATTCTTTCTTTAAAAAAAATGAATCAGAGAACTCAATGTAACTTAGACTTTTGAGTTAAAAGATAGGTAAATAGTTAAAACTATTAACCCTATGAAATGTCAGTTTTAATCTTGGTGTAGAAAGGACAAAAATCCTTGCATGTATCAGTTTTAGGTTGTTGATATTGATGTTTGTAACAGCACCACACTAACATCAATTAAAATCTATCCTAGTTAAGATGATTAAGAAATCACTTTCCCACAATCAATGAAATACTAAGATTGTCGAAGCGGTATGGCGTTTGGTTTTCTAGACTTCTTTTAACTTTATATAAAAATCCTTTTGCATAGATTTGAAAGATCTAGATATGTATTAAGATTAGCAATGACATCACTCTTTTACATTAAGAAAAAAACTTTCTAACTCCATCTTCTAAAGGAGATGATGAATAGTTTACATTTCAATGTTCAATAACTGTAATTTACTACACTATTTTCAAGGAATAGAAGAATTGGGAGGCAGATATGAATGGTGGATGAGTGACAGATGAGTATATGCCACAAAAAAAGAAAAGAAAAAAGAAAAGAAAAGAAAAAGAAAAGAAAAGAAAAGAAATTTCATTTTCTTAACTGGCTCTAAGTACAGCTGTTTCCAAAGTAGTGGGCATGTTTGTTCTCAGTCTCAAACATCCTCCATTTTAAGAGCTGCCTACATAATGTATACACACATAAACACACGGATAAAATAGAAAATCTTCCCTTCTGTCACACTATTTCTAATTGTATATCCAAGTTGCAATTATCTCCAATTCTGAGGACAAAATAAAAACCTGTGTCAACTTTTCTAAATGTATTTGACTAGAGCTATTACTTGACTTACAGAATATGCTGTAGGAATGTTATGAGGAAAATACTATGAAAGAAGTATTATACAATCTGACCAATGAGGGAGAAGTATATTCCTAGCTTAGGAAAAATCATGACTTCATTTTGTTAAACAAACAAACCTGAAAAGTTGAGAATAGGCATTACAGAAATCTTTAAAATTGCAACCAAATTTACTGGAGAAAGACAGAGAGTTGCTCCTGTATTTTATGTTACGCTTCCGTCTAGAATCTTCCACCCAGGTTAAATCTGTAATTCTATTATCACCAGAAATATGAGTGCATCCCCACTGGAAAGTCTCAGAGACTTCTAGCTGAAAATTTAACGTTCTTACCTGATAGCTAAAAATACACATCAAAATTTGTTACCTAGTAAACTTCTCACAATTTTTTAAAAAGTCATGTAAAGAATAATGATTTGAAGTCACTTTTTATTTTTCTGCGAACTAATGTTAGTTCTGGGACTGGATTGAAAAAATATACAGCATATTTTAAAGAGAAATAAAGGGTTTTTTTTTTTTTTTTTTGTCCAACTTGTTCTTAAGAACTTCTTGGCTTAATAAACAAAATAACTAAAGACTGAACACACGCCATATGATTGCATTTTGCCGGAAAGGTCTGGTGCCTCTGGCTTTTTGTTTTAGAGCCAAAATTAGTCCTATTTCTGGGTTGTGGTTGCAGCTCTGAGCCATTTCTCCTACCAGAGATAAGGCCTCCAGATCATAAAGTAACAGGCATATAAAAACAAGTAGCCAAAACAACACGAAAATGACCGAGTTGCATAATAGCACCAGTCAATGATTGACAAAATAATTATTTTAATAATATGGTAAAGACTGGTAAATAGTTTCTTATGCCTAGAGCTGCTTTTTTTTAAATTTAATAAAGTAGCCGTGCTAACCTAGCAGTACTCCTGGGCTAGATTAAGACCCCGTAATGAGGGTGGCTATGGATTCCTCTTAGATACCTCCGTAACGGCACAGATGTCTCAGATGTCTTCCTAAAAACCCAAATATGCACACACACACACACACACACACACACACACACACACACACACAGACACACACACACGCACACACACACGCACACACACACAGACTTGCACCCTCATACTAACCAATTAAGACATTTATTTTGGTTTTCAAATACAAATGAGAAGTCATAAGCAAAGCATCAAAATAGGCTTTCCATTAGGTTGTCAGTTTTTTTCTTCCTTCTTGAAGAAGACTTATGTTGGGAGTCTAAAGTCAACTTCGGAATCTAAAGTGAAGCAGTAAGAACAAAGCTTAATAGTGACAACCCCGTGTAGTTTCCAACAGCCAAGCTCTGCGAAGTGCTTTACCTGGACCGTGATAGAGTAGTACTCAGGCCGGTACTTCCAGAAATTTCTAAGTAAAAAAACGTGCCCGAGTTTATGATAATCGTTATCATTAATGCTTTGAATGCTTATCGTGTGCCAAGCACTTGTCTGAACATTTTAGATAATTATCATGTTCGATCTTCCGGCTGCAGGAAGAAGATACTGTTATTTTACTGCAGTTAATAAATGAAGATACGGAAGTGGAAGGAAATTACATCACGTGTCTCGACCACTAAAGGGCAAGAGAAAGAAGCTCAGGGGATCAGACTCCAGAACAGGCTTCTCAACGCTGGACGGCGTCGGCTTCTGAGAGAAGAGCTATTTGGGGTCTGTGGAAAGGAGTCCCGGCTGAGAGCAGCAGCCCGGATTAAGCCGCCTTCTGCCCCGCATAACCTGTCGCTGTCAGGCTAGGCGATTCAGGTAGCCAAGATCCTACTCAAGCCAACAGAGAACGGCAAGCAAAAGGAGATTTCTGGACTTTTCTATAACTAATTAACTTACAGTTACTCATTCTTTTTTTTTGAGACAGGTTCTCTGTAATCCAGGCTAGTCCTGAGCTCACTGGTGTAGCCCAGGCTGGCCTTAGACTCAGGGCAATCTGTCTGTTTCAGCCTCCTGAAGGCTGGGGTTACAGGTGTACATCACCACGCCAGGCTTATGTAGTTTTGGGGAATCGAACTTGAGTACTTAGTGCATGAGGTAGCACTTGCTAGGCACTTTAAACGCTGAACCATTCCTCCAACCCCACAATTAGTCATTTCTTAAGGACATACTTTTTAATTCATTTTTCCGTTTTTAAAGTAAAATGAAAAAATCGCATCCATCAGTCACCATTTTATCCCATCCCATCCATATCTTACCTTCACACTTTTAGATAATAGTACTATCTTTAAAATAAAAATAAATGTCTTAAACTTCAAGAAATCTTCTGTATCCCCAAGTTTGTTTCATTATTACAAGTTCCATTGCTCTATTTTTAAAATAAAATGAAGGACGATAAAAATCCAGTTTCTTTTAGGCATCCTTTAAAATATTGTTTTGTTTTAGACCCCAGAGACTGTATTGAAGACCCTCAGGGACTCTTATGGTTCCACCCCGCCTGGCACCTAACCCCCCCGGATCAGGGCCCTCTCAGAGCTTTTGATGTAGTTTCTTTTTGAAGCTCTCCAAGTATGACTTCCTGCACACCGGTGCGTTGGCACAATACCCCGATGCCCGCCGGTCTTCGCGTCATTGTTGCCGCTCTGTTTTGATGGGCTCCACACTTGCGGTACTCCAAGGACCGTGACCGAGTTGAATGGAACCTTTGCTGCTTGGCAGGAGTAGTAAGAACACATAAAACCTGGCAGCTGTCAAGGATGTAAATGGCGATTTTGTTTCACTTTTTAATGAATTAAAGCAGGGTTGAAATCCATCCAAAGACAGCATGTTTGGCCTTTTAAAGGAAGAAAAATGAAAGAGAAGGATGTTTTCTTGGCTTCTGGCAGCGGTGTGCAGTGAGGTGTTGAGGATTTAGCATGGGGACTCAACACTCCAGGGAAGCTATCTGAAGGCTGCTTTGGTTGTTGGTTTTCTCTCTCTAATCAGATCCACCATTGGCTAAGGAAAACAGACCCCTTCCTATTCTTTAGTAGGAAAGTTTCTATACTACTGGCCTTTCTCAGAAGCCAAAATTATATTTCATTACGTGTTATCACCTCTCAAACCATTAGGAAAGATAAGTTGGGAGCAAATGCTCCAATAACTGTAAATATCTTTAACTTGTTTTCTTTTTTTTCCCAAAGTCAACAATAAATGAAATTTATCTATGTCCCTTCAAGTCGCTGAAATGCAGTGAGTATTTGTGGTAACTGACTATCAATCCACAATCGCACATCCCTCAAATGCACTCAGGGCTATACTGAGTTGTTAATGTTACATTTTGTATATAACTAATTATGTTTGCCCAGTCATGTATTTACTTCTAGAAGAAATTGTACACATTAGCAATTGTCACTTTTGAGTAAGTACGAAGATCTTTAAATCACTGTGCTTTTGCATTTTGTTTTTAATACAAAAAACACCTTCCTTTGCGAGTTGGCCAAAAAATGACAACAACAAAAAAAAATAGGATGTCAATTTTACTGTCAATCAATTCTCACTTTTTCCTGACTGACACAATCATATGGATTTTCTATTCTCCTATCTTCTTTCCAAAAACAGTTCTGTAGTGTTTGCGTGCCCTCTTCCTGCATGTAATTACAAGCTCTCTCTGTACTGAAGATGAAATTGAACTTTTTCACCAACGTATCATCACCTCTGTTCCAGCAGCACATATTTATTTAACAGAAAGTAAATGACATGGAATCAGGAAATTTGATTCTCATTGATCACATTTTCAGCTGAGTCTCAGTTGAGTGTGCTGAGCCTTACTTCTTGGAATGGCCTTGAACTTAGAGGATGTGGAGATCAGGCAGCCAGAGCTCTGGAGAAAGGAGCCAGAGCTACTGCTTCCTAGAACACGAACCAAAGTCAACAGCACCAACAAAACCTTGACGGCAAATCATAACTGCCCCCGCAATCAACTCCAAGCCCAGCAACAGCCAAGTACTTCTGTATCTATCTACCTCTGGGTCAAAGCCAGGATGTGGTTAAAGTGCAGATCATTTATGTTTGTGACACTTGGCAGCTCTGCTTTTATGGGCCTCACGATTCCCTTGGCTTGGGAAAACGATATTTCCCCTGCCTGTACTCTCAAATATGCCTACGAAGGAGCAAATCTCCATTTTTGTATTGATCATTATTTCCCAGCTTACAACTTGATTTCCCTACCACTAGTGTCTATTATATGTAGAACAATGAGCTAGACATATCTTACATGATATTCAAATCAAATAAGATAATCTTCTCTTTCTCTTTTAACAGGGCAAAAAGTCTTAGATGACTGAAGACATAGGAAGAGTTTTATTTCAGAGGAGAGAAGTCAAAAGAGCCAGATGTTAAAGTCAGAAGATGTACATTCTGGGCCTAGGGATGTAACCCAAAGGCAGAGCTCATGGTTACCATGCCCAAGAGCCTGATTTCATCCTAATACCAAGAACAAACAAAGAAAAAGAAAAATAGAGGGAAGAAGGGAAAAGGAAAGGAAAGGAAAGAGAAACTACACATTAAAATATTTCATTTTTGATATCATGGCAGTATTACAGGAATGCTTACAAGGATCATACATGAAGGCATGACATGGAACGTGTTTTAAATGGATAAGTATGCTATCATACTTAATCTGTGTAAACATGTTTCTGAAAATATAAATTTTCTTTGAAGACATAAAATATCTTTAATCATTATTATCAAGTTAAAATGCATCTGACATCGTGGTTAGTTTATCACATAATAAGTATTTCATTAAAGGTAAGGCACATATAGTAATTTTTCATCTAGATTAAATTATTTTATACCCTTTGATCAGAAGATCTACCTAATTATAGTCATTACATATAAGGTTTAAAGAGCTTATAGCTACTCGGTAGTGCATATCTATCATATTTTAGTGGCATATTCTTTTGTTTTGTGTGTGTATGTGTGTGTGTGTGTCTTGCTACATAGCTTTGACTGGGTTTTGAAACCCAGGAACTGTCAAAAATCAGGGGAAGGCATGTGTTCAGATTTTCTGAAATAAAAAAACTAAAAGAAAAGTTGCTGCTCAGAAAACTTTGACACATTTTAAAGAAATGCTTTTAAAAATAATTATATTTTGCTCTATTTCATTTACATATATATGTTCCTAATCCCAAATTAAAGTTTAACATCCTTGTAGGAATACAGACAAGATATTTAATGGATGACAGCATTCCAAAGTACATGATTTATCTAGAGCTGAAGACACATTTTTTAGAAAGTAGAGCACATTTATTATATCTGAATTTGGAAGAAAGCAGAAGTTGGAAAAGAAAAAAGAGCTCAGTGATATTTGCAGTAGATCAGAAGATACAAAATCAACCCATATGTTTTCTACATTTATTTTAAAAGATAAACCATCTGTTGTCTTAAATGCGTTTTGATTGAATGATATTAATATATGAAATTAAGTTAGTTTGCTTGATGTTAAAATACACCTGTGTGTATTAGTTTATTTTATATTCCTGTAATGAAACATTAGGAGTCTCCCTAATGAGAACTGTATCTTCTTGGCCTAATTACTTTCAAAGGCATTACTTTTTAGTTTCATTGCATTGATGGTAAGCTTTTTTTTTTTTGAGGTGGGACTTTACTATGTTGCGCAAGCTTGCCTAGAACATTTGGGGTTCAGGTCATCTTCCTGCTTCAACCTCACAAGTATCTAGGACTATTAGTCAGTATGGGTCACAGCATCCATCTTAGGGTTTATATTTTAACATTGAAGGAGCGATAAAAAAATACAACATACGCTTAAATTCTAAAAATATTATAAAAGATACATTGTTATTAATCAAGATAATCCCATTCATTTAAAACACATTTATTCAACATCTTTTGTTGTATTCTGAAACAGTTCTGGGACTCCTCTCTCATAGGGGTTCTCATAAAATATAATAAAAAATGTAGTGAATGCTGCTGCTGAGTACCACCCGGTGGAAAGGCAGGTTGTAAAGGCCTTAGGGGCACGTGCCCTAACCTCAGGTCTGGCACCACGCGACCTCTGGCTCTTCCTCGAAGTCAGAATGACATTGAAAGGCTAATGTTGGAGTGGACTTAGGACATGGACTTTGATCCCAGAACAAAACTAATGACACTTACCAAAGAAGACTTGCAGAACCATTTCCTAAAGAAGCAAGAATGGTGGAGTGAGTGTATTTGAACTGAGGAGGAGTGTTTTGAGGAGATCTAATGGTGATGTGTTTTAAATTGTAATTTTTATTTATATGTTCATATTTTATTATACTTCATACGTGTTAGGGGTGGGACATAAACATCGAGGCCACTGCAGAAGAGAATAATATCATGTCCTGAAATTGTGTTTCCATTATTGTCACAACAGTAACAAACGCCAATAAGCATTCATATATGTTGAGTCCTTGCTATAAGCCAATGACTATACTAAGCATTTTGTAATAATTAATCAACTTATCATTATTTGTCTTTCTTCTTTCATTCTTCCTTTCTTTCTTTTCTTCCTTCCTTCTTAAATTCTTTCTCTTTTTTCTCCTTTTTTTTTTCTTGAAACAGAGTCTCACTGTGCAGCCCAGGGTGATCTCTACCTGGAACCATCCTGCCTCAGCCTTCTGCGTCCTGGGATTACAGGCGCGTGTTAATACAGCTGGTGAGAAATATATCAACATCTCTAATGTATAGAAGAATGAAGGAAAAAGAGGATAAATGGATGAAAGTCAAACAATATTATCTGTGAAAGAACCACAGACTTCATTCCAGAAATCTTACTTTAAATCTCATATTTTAAAATATTATTTTAGTATTCAACTTTAGAGCTTTATTCCTTTGTCATTTGCCATTTCCTGAACTATTCTGTAATAACGTGCAATTCATCTTTGACAACAAAATGTACCTTGAGTGAAGTAGGTTACATTTCATATGTCTTTCGTCTCACAGTTTAGCTGCAGATTAGTTTTGAATGGTTAAATCCCAAATCAACCTTGTCAACCCCTTAACTTTACTGGGAAGTAATTAATAATTCTAAAATTTATTTACTCTTCCAAAAATATCATCTTTAAAGAAATATGTTAGTCTTTTGACTCTTATGTTAATATAACTCTTCTCAAAACTAAGCTACATTTTTCCCATGAGATAACATTCACTCCTAAATATCAGCTATATTTAAATGCCTTAGGGACTGAAGGAAAGGTACAGAGGTTAAAGCACTTGCCTGGCAAGTGCACAGCCCTGAATTCTATTCCCCAGCACCACATAAGCCGGGTATGGTGGCATAGGCTTGTAAACTCAGTCCTAGGGAGGCTGAGGCAGGAAGATTTTTGTGAGTTCAAGGCCAGCCTGGGCCCCATAGTGAGTTCAGGACCAGTCTGGGCTACAGAGCAAGACCCTGTCTCAAAAATAAAAATAAAAATAAAGCTTTAAAAACTTTAATACCCTTACAATTACTTGCCAGTTAAGTCTCCATGCAATGTCTAACAGTAAAGTTAAGTTTTAATATCTAAATTATGGCATGGGAGGTCTCCAGATTTCTATCCCACACGATCTTCTCATGTTTGTACTTTATTTTCAAATTGTATTGTTTTAAAATTGACCTAAAGATTTCATTTATGTTGCTAGAAAGAGTAATTTGATACACTAAAATCATTATTTCACAGCTAAAACTTGGTCTTTGGAAAGCAGTGCACCTCATTCCTAGTACCCTCCCCATCTCTCTGTGTGCGCCTGTGTATTTCCGAATCAAGGCCTGATAACATTAGTATTAGAAAAACAAATCTTTAGTATTTTGATAGCTAAGGCTTTCAATTATTAGCTCCTTTCTAATAAAGTTAAATTGTTTAGGGCTAAAAATGTCATCATAATTTCATGGAACAAAATGCAGAATAATGGGAGAGGGGGTTATAAAATACAGTCTCCAAATGATTAAGTGAATTATATTTAATAGAGTCATTAGAATGTTCAAATGCAAATATCATAGCCATGGATTTTTTTCAAGAAGATTATTCACTCTTAAATAAGTTAATCACATGTAAAAATTTTGTGAATAGTTTCACAGAGGGAATTTTACAAATTAATTTTGGATCTACAAAGTCTAAACTCTAAACCAAGTTATCTTCTCATAGTTTCATATTATATGACTAATAAAATTCATAGTAGAAAAAATAAAATTACTAATGTTTTCTCTTGGCCACAAGAAATATTTAAAATTACCTGTTAAGACAAATGGACAGGACAATGAGAAAATTTAATGTCTGTCTCATCCGCAACAAGAAAGACATGCTGGAGTAGCAAACAACAGAAAATATTCCAAGATTTAAGAGTTCGTAAGTTCTGAAAGTTGCAAAAAGAGTCAGATCCCCCAAAACAGGAAACTTAATATCTCCAAAAAAGAATAAATAAAAAGAAAGTCATTCCTGAATACATATAATCAAATATCAGAATAAGGAAGAAGAAATGAAACTCAAGGTATTTCGAATAAAAAATGATGAACAGCTAGGGAACACCTCCCAGACCCACTAGCGACACCTCAACAAGCAGCACAACCCCCGGTGATGGGGCATTTTTTTGTGTGCGTGTGAGAAACATAACAATTGTGAAAATGAAAATAGCTATCCAGCGAAACCATTTTTCAAGAATGATAATGATGTGAAGACAATTCAAAAAAACAAAATGACATAAAGGTTTTTTTTTTTTAACAGAATTGAGATCTGGGGGTCACAGTTCAGTGGTTACAGCATTTGCAGTGCTAGCATACACACGCCAGTGGGTTTGATTCCAAGAAGAAGAAAGAAGAAAGAAGAAGAAGAAGAAGAAGAAGAAGAAGAAGAGAAGGAGGAGGAGGAGGAGGAGGAGGAGGAGGTGGTGGAGGAGGAGAAGTCATTTACCACCTATGAACATTCTAGAGCATGGAAGTTAAAATATGTATTTGAGGAAGCAGAAAAACAATCCCAGAAGACTAAGTTAATAAAAATATAAGATAAAATGTCAAGAATGTAAATTTATTCTATTTATTTTTATTATAATCTATTATTCTCTTGCTTTTATCCATTTTGGGCTCAGTTTGTTCTTTTACCTATTTCGTTAGTTTGATCATTGAGACATACTATTAGTTTGTGTATGTATAATCACTCCTTTTTCCTTAAGGAGGTACGTATCACTAAACTTTCTTCTTTGAAATAACTGATTCATTGCATTCAATAAGATAAGGTATGTTGCGTTATTACTTTTATTTGTCTCAACATATATTTCCCTTTTGATTTGGTCTTGGACCTATTGATTAATCAGAAGTGTGTTGCTTGATTTTCACAAATTTGTGATTTTTCAACATTTTTTTCAGTTATTGATTTCTGGTTTCATTTCCTTTTGATCAGAGAAGATACTTGATATATTTTCAACCTCCTGAATTTTGTTAAAATCTGTTGGATGGCCTAAAATTTATGCTGCAGTATGATCTGTGTGAATTTGAGAAAAATATTCACTCTGCCGCCATTGGATTTAATGATGTGCCCAATGTCTGTCAGGTTCAATTGGCGATGCTGTTCCAATCTGCCGTTTCCTTATTAATTTTCTATCTGAATGATCTATCATTGTTGGAAATGGAGTTTCGAAGTCTTCTACTGTCATTGTGTTGCTTTGTATTAGATCCTTCATTCTGTTAATATTTGCTTTCTGGATTAAGGTGCTCTGATGTTGTGTCCGGATATATTTACAATTTAGCGTTTACTCATTTATCACTGTAGGTAACAATTATCCCTTTCTTCTGATAGATTTTAACTTGAACCATATGTGGTCTATGTATGTCCCTACCTCTGCTCTCCTTTGGTGTCATGGGCTCGTAGAAGGTGGAAACTTGGCAGGGGGCATGAATTACAGGCTTTAGATCACACAGCATGTGGCCCAGGACTAGGTGTACGGCCTGAAAGGGTGTGGACTCTTTCCCCAGCTTCTCGGGGTTGCAGATCCTCCTCTTCTGATGCCCTAACCAGACCCTGCCTGCTCCTGCCAGCTGGCCTGTGGACAGACTGAGACCTGGTGGGACCGTGAGCTGAAATAATCCTTACCTCCCAGAAGTTGTGGGTGTCAGGTGGCGTGTTCCAGCAAGCCAGCAATGAGTAAGTCTCCAGGGCACTCTGGATGGAGTGTCCTCTAGTTCTTCTCTTGTGCTACCTATGTCCTTAAAGCTAATGTGAATATCGTATAGTGGTATAGAGTTGGATGATTTTATCTTGTACGGTAATCAGTTCCTGTTTTTGATCAGAGAATCGTGTGAACTCTCATGTGAAGCGCTCATTGACAAGCCAGGACTTAGTATCGCCACTTGGTTCATTGGCCCTGGCTACGTACTTCCTGTTGCAATTTGTTAGTTGTTTGTATTTCCTTTGCTCTTTTCTTCTCTTGCTGTCTTCCTTTGAGATTTCATGAATTTTCTGTAGTTCTAGGTTTTGATTTCATTATCTACATCTTTTGTGCAGTGGGCACTTGCACACGCGCGCACACACACACACACACACACACACACACACACACACATCTTGCTTACCATGAAGCTTACATAAAATTGAACATAACATAAAGCATATAATTTCCTATATTATAAGCAAAATAGACACAAACTGTATAACCATTAGGAATCACACTAAAAGAATAAGGGAAATGGACCTTTCTAAATAATTCAAAGGTAAAGAATATACTGACAGAAAATATTTTAATACTATAAAAATAAATATATAACATTGAATTAATTTTAGTTTTGTTCTTACATATTGCCCACCTGCAATGCATCGGGTCAGATTCAGCACAGATAAGCACTTACACAGGTACCACAGTTGTGGACATACGTGTTGTTTCCACTTTGTTCAGCTGCAATGGGTGGGCCTTTCCTTCCAGTCCTGGTGACCGTTCCCTTCTAGAGCCTCTGCAGGTATGAGAGACAACAATGGGTTTTTTAGCGGTGCTAATTTTGGCCTCTTCTACTCTCTATTGCTGTTTATTTTTTTTTTTCGATCTACCTACGCCTCTATAGGTAATCTCTTTTTGCAAATCCTCTTATTTTTACCTCGTTTAACACATCATCTTTTTCCCTTAATGATTCTGACTAGGATAGATATGAATTATGTTACAAATGCTTTTCTCTATAGAAAACCATGTTCAGCAAAACAAAGTCATTTTTAAAGTTTGCGTGGCAAATAAAGGAGGAAAAAATCAGATTTGAACCCAAATTTTCTAATATCCATAGATGTCACCATGGGAGCAGATAGACCAAGACTGACTTTTAGGTAGGTGATACTAGGCGTATTGCAAATTATACATAACAAATACACTTTTACACTATTTAAGAACATGAGGTAACTATTATAAAAACCTTATATCAGTGTTGAGAATTCTTGGCCATCTAGCAGCAACAATATTTTTCTGAGCCCTAGCCACATCGCAAGATCAGGGACATTTTAAGGGTTAGATTTAATACAAGAGGCAGATACCAGAAATATATATTTCAAAATAAGAACTCCAACGAGAATGGCTGTCCACAGAAGAGAGAGCGCAAGAGGTTGCAGTCTATTAGTCTGCTTTCCAATTCCCATAAATCCAGAGCAAAATTGCCAAAATTTCAAATAATTGATGCAAAGGGAAACATGTGGTGGTGGAAGGGAAAAAGATGGGTATCCCCCTGTAATACTTGGCTAGTTTTCTGGAAAATAATAATAAATTTGCCAAACTTAATCTGAACTTGCTGGGCTCCACTTAGCCTTTCATCCATAATTAATGTGAAGTTTTCACCATCACTGTAAGGCCCACATGTCTTTATTCTGCTTTTTTGTGGTCTGAGGATGAAAACCACAGATATTCACAAGTGCACAGGAAATTCAATAGAGCATTTTAAAAGTTTTCGTTTTGTTTGGCATATAGATTTTACAGTCTGGAATAAGACAAAACCAAAATTTCAAAGGAAACTTAATTAGGTAATTCTCCAAGAACCCAAAGTCACAGAATCAATTCAACCAACTTAATCTAACTTGAAACTACCAAACACAGAATCATGGTAACAATCCTATTTTTGACTTGTCCTGATATTGAAGAGCTTTTTAACTCAGTATTTTATATTATTAAACATAAATATTTTATATTATAAAAAGTTATGCTTTTAAAAATACCTTGGTATTTTAATAACATGTATTTGTTTTTAACTTTATATAAATCTCAATATGTGAGTTTTGTTCCTCTCTTAAAACAAGAACATATTTACTTCACATATTATTCAATTAATTTTCTAAAACAGCTAATATACTCACATAATACAATAGTCAAAAAGTTAGCAAAGACCATAGAAAGAAAACACATTTTCTTTATACCACATTCACAATTCTGGATTCCTCTTACGGAAACAACTCTAATCACTAGTACTTCAATGTCCTTCTAGACCTATGTAATAGACTTCTGTCTCAGTTACTTTTCTGTTGTCGTAACTCAATACCTGACATCCACACATTTAGGAGAGGAAAGGTTTATTTTAGCCCACAGTTTCAGAAGGTCACAGACCATTCAGGAGGGGTGGCCAGCAGCAATGGAAGTACATGGCAGAGACAGAGGTGGAGGCAGCTCCTCATGGCATCACAAACAGGAAGCAGAGTCAAGGCAAGTTGAGACTCGCCCTCCAAGGAAGGCGGGAAGCAGCTTATATATCCTTCCAGGTCCCATCCCATTGATCAGCCCCTCCTGGATCCAGGGGTGGAAGGTGTGGTAAACTCCCAGTGCACTCTGATAATCCAATTCACACGCCTGTAATCCAATCTACATGCCTGTAATCCACCCCTACAGACTAGGCCCCAATTTCCCAACAGTGCCTGGTTCCATAGACAATCTATGACATTCAAATGCATGAGACTTTTCAGGGCCATTCCAGATCCAAACCATAATAGCATCTATGTATGTTTGTCTATAGATATTTACATATTTTCTGTATTGGTTTAATTTTATAATCTGGTAGTATGTTTTATAGTGACTTGCACTTTGTTTTTCACTTGAAATAATCTTCATTATTATTCCATAGCATTGCTTTCTTCATATATAATGAATACATAGGATTCAGCTTTATGAATGTAGTATCATAATTATACTAACTAATAGGTTTAACTTTTTAACTCACTTCTAGCACTGTTAATGCCTTAACCAATTCAATTCTTAATAGCATCATGATTAAACCTGCTTTACATATGAGGAAGCTGACAGGCAAAGAGTCATCTACTTGAACAAGATCAGAGGAAGCACAGGCAGGTTTGTCATTCTTCCCAGTTCTCTTCCATGACTGCAAAACTTATGAATTAGAGGTATTGAATGAAAGCTTGCTTGTCTACCTTTTCAAGAATATCTGTAAACAATCTTGGAAGGCAAAGGTTGTAAAGCCCTCCCAGACAGAAAGCAGGTTTCTTTATTACCTATAAAAATTAAGACAGTATGACTCTCCATGCAAAGCTCAGACTTGTGGTGGATGATTAGGGCTGGTTTGAGTTCTGTCAGGTTTGGGTTTCCATGCCGCAGTACAACCTCACCGTGGTGCACAGCATTTGTATGGACCCCTCCACGTCGTCCTGGTGGAACTGGAAGATACATATCGTCTGCTTATTGCCTGAGTCTTTCCCTAGCATAGAAGCTGTGAGAAAAGGTAGAACATTATCAGATGCATAACAGGTGTTTACAAAGCTCTGCTAAGGAAATGAAGAAGTAACCGAAGTAACCTTAAATAAAGCCACTTCTCCAAATCCTATTTGATTGGGTTTATAAAATACTTAAATTAAATGTGTAAGAAATTATATTTTTATACCTGCAGGCCCTTTCCTTTCCCAAAAGTCATACCTTAGGTAAAAAATTAAACCAGATTTTCCTGGCCAGAGTGTTTTCTCCTTCCAAAGTATATTCTGTAAAGCATATTCCCATTGCTTTTGCTTCACTTATTGTTTGATGATTTTTTCTTTGAAATTCTGCTTTATTATCTGAAAGTCATAATTTCAACAATATTGGTCATGGAAAAGGCAGCTATGACTTAAAAGCACATCAAAAGTTATACAATAATCAAAAAATTCAAATGAATCTCAGACTTCAATACATTGAGGTGTACATGATTCAAGAATTTAAAAATTGTATTATGTATATAATTTTAACTTCTTACTTAATAATTATATACACACACATATATAATTTTTTCATGCATGAATTACAAATTCTATAATACATGAGAGACATGGGATTTGGGGGATCGATGAGCATCTTTGCCCCCCCCCTTTTTTCAGAGGTTCACCTTTTTGCTGGCTGACGATTGTCCCTCTTTCTACCCTGTCACTCTTTTGGGGCCTTTTTATATCATTATGTTTCATGATTTTATATGCAGTTGAGACTTTCTAAAGAATCATAGAATGATGAGGATGCGAATTATAAAGAGAGTCTCAAAAATGTGGACTATATTGAGAACGAAAATGTTTGCACAGAAGGAAACAAAATTAAAGCAAATTTCTTTACAAACTCTATGTTTTGTATGTATACTCATAAATTTGATATAAACATGGTAGCAAAACCTTATCTGAAAAGGCCCCAAAGTCCTGGCAATTTCTAGATGAAGTGTCTGGTAGTTGTTAATCTTTGCATGAAATTAGCAAACTCTTGTATCACTTCTTCCGTTCCTGTATCACACATTCAAATTGGTTCAGGTTGCCACTAAGAATATATTTTTCTATCAAATAAAAGATGTTTTGCTTTTAACCATGATAAAATTTTGACCTACACAAACCTATTCTGATTCTCCACATTCCCACAGCCTTCTCAAGGGACCAGAGTCTGCTTCTGTCCTCTCTGTCCAGCTCTAGAAGCTGAAAGACGTGTCAGACACTTAACTTTTGTTTGTCATCTGCCAATTTTTCTTCTTTCATACAAACTGTATTTCAAAAGGAGAACTGTGAAAAGTATGTGTGTTTAATAAAAGTAAGTACATTCAGAACATCTTAATGGTAATGCTGAAAGGTTCCACAGTTGTCTTATGAGGCTTAAATGAAGATTTCATAAAAATAAAATGTACCTCTTCTTACCATTACATTATTTCAAACAATTAATATTTCTTTTACTTTTATCAAGAAAACCTAAAGATAGGAAAAAACTCCATACAGTGTTTAGAGACATTTAGATTTTTTTTCATGCAGAAGAAGGCAGAGTGAAGGTTTAGAAATACAAGGTGGAGGTAATTCGGTGCACATGACTCAACAGAGTGCTGGAGGACAGACACACACGTGTGCACACACACAGATACAGACACACAGGCTGATACTGAGTTCACGACCAGCCTAGTCTAAGAGCAAGACCCTGTCTCAGAAAAATGAATAAAAATAAAAATAGACATATTTAAATAAGAGAATGGTCCGGTAGTTACACAGAAGAATAGGAGTCAAGGTTTGTGAGGTTAATTCCCATCTGTCATATCAAAGAGCTTGGAAGGAGAGTTTAGCAGGAGATGCTGGTTCAAGTTGTGCCCTTACAGCAAGTAAAACAGACACAGTTCATAGGTCTAATGTATGGAAAAAAAAAACTTTGCCTAAAGACATTTTTCAAATTTAATAGAAATAATCTAAAAGATAGTTTGCCAAAGTGGAAAGGAGATGCATCATTAGGCTTTCTATAGTGACCATGCTTTATTTTCCATTTTATGAAAATATTTTCAAGAAAAATTGGGTATTTGAGTCTTGATTAGATATGAATATGTTAGCCACTATATTATAATTTTTAATTATTATTAATTTGAATTCATCATGATGTTTTTTGGCCACTTGAAACCCCGAACTGTGTATACTTCTCATCAACCATAAACAGCTATATACCCCTTTAGAATTTGCCAGGTTAGTCAATTTTCTAAGACTTTGACTTAGACTTTTAGATATTCCTTTTGAAAATAGTTTTACTTCCAATGTTACGAAAACATTGAATATGGTTAGACTAGTACAGTATGTGGAATATTTTAACAGCTCTAACAGCCAGATATGTACAGGGTTATCAGGGAATCCAAATTCTTAGCCATAGCAGTACAAAGGTAGGTAGACCTTTGGGAGAAGGCACTCAGAAGTATTCTTCAAAAAGACCTCAGGATAAACTAAACTTATGTGGACCAGAAACCATCTTCTAACTTGACTTTTTCAAAAAAAATAAATAAATAAATAAATAAAGGAGAGAATCAAGTTTAGGTCGTTTTTCTAGCCATTTTGGAGTTTGAGCAGGCATTTTCTTAGTAGGTTAAGAAGTTATATTTTTGTATTCTGATTCTAGCAGTAAAGTAAGCTTGACTATTTCTTCTGTGAAACACTGTTAATCTGCGAAACAAGATTCACATCTCACGTGGGCCATCTTGTCCTGAGATCAAGCGAAAGTTCATGAAAACAACTAAAACTTTAATAATGACACCAGCAAAAAAACTAATCAGATGCCAGATACTCTGCTGCTTCATCTACCATGGTATATAATTCAACAAATTAATTTCAATAAATACTTACTGACAGTATAATAGGCTATCATAACCTAATGAAAATATTGCTATTGTTTTCCACATTTAATGGATGGAAAACTGAAGTCTAAAGATAATATTTTGTACAAATTTACAAGCTAATAAGAAAAGCTGAGATTTGATTTCAGATGTATCTCAGACCAAACACCAGAGCTCAGATACTTCCTTTCCTTTTTCCTTTCCGCTTTTCTTCCTTCCCCCCCTCTCTCCCCCTCCCTCTCCCTCTCTCTCTCTCTCTCTCTCTCTCTCTCTCTCTGTTCCTTATTGGGAAGCAAGCCCAGCCAAACATTTACTGTGACAGTAGAGAGAGGTCAAGGCCTCAGTTTTATTTTTTTACATACCGATTCTCACAAGCCACAGTTTTCAAGTCATTGCGCAAGGTGCTGTGATATTCCCTGACTGCACCAGAGGCAATTTCTTGATAGATCCAGTTCCTACAATAACAGCCATAGATCAGAAAATGAAGGAGCTAGGGAGTAAGTGGTTTGGGGGCTGTATTTTTTGGCCTGATAATGGGGAATGTGTATAATATGGATAGATGTTAGTTTTCTGAACAAACATAACCTTTAGTTGCATTGAAGGAGGAAGTAAAGTTTTAAAAAGTTTCCTTTCTTTAAAAGGCCTAGAAAACTATCGTTTGTTGAGATCTACATGGGCATTAATTAATTCTCTCGTGAGCAAAAATGATCTCAGGAATAAAGGATTAATTATACTTCTTCAGTTTTATGATACTGGGCTATTTCATCAAGAATGTGTCTCAAATAACTTACATATCAAGTTAGAAGGGGTCATTTCAGTTGTAAAGGGTCTTCAATCATAGTTGGGTTTTCAAATAAGGGCAGGATTCCATTAATACACCTGGGGATCTTCTTAGGCCAGATGCTACCAATCGGAAAGCAGCACTATTCTGCACCAACATTCATAAGAAAGAATAAACTAGAAGAAATCATTGAAAAAAGGAGCTTCCATTTTATTGATGATGAACAGCTGATATCAAAGGGTACGATGATTATAGTAGACTTGAAATGTGACTTGCATTAAAGCAGGTTATAACAAAGTAAAAACAAACAAACAAATTGATCAATTACAGGGTGAAATACCCAGTTCAATTTTTATTGAAGGAAATCTATAATATTATGAAAGGATATAAGAAAAATGTTTAATTCTAGGTATTATGAAAAAACAGAAGAAAGTAAAATTAGTAATGTAAAACATTCATTCTAAAATGCTTAATGCAACCTATAGGATTAAAATCAGTCCTATGGTAAAATGTAATGCATATATGAGCAGGTTTACATACTTTATATATTACTAAAAATTGTATAAAACTATGTACTTAGTAGAATTTATATGGGTAACAGAGTTAGAACAAAGCACGGAAACTTTCTTACTCTGTAAATTAATCATCACAAAACAACTGTAACATTGCTATCACGGACAAATATTATGATCACAGGCAAATCTGACAGACATTTGCTACTGTACTCCAAAGTCTACCGTTGACTCTTAATATCCTGAATCCTTGAGTTTATGGTTTTTCTTTTAGATGTGGACAGTAGAATGTATTAATATCAGGTTTATTAAAACAAAATATAATCTTTCCTAAAGGCAAATTTCTGTTTTACCTGCTCATTACAATTAAGAAGTTTATTTTTTAAATTTCCCATTTAATTTCCACTGATACCCAAAATTACACATATTAGTAAGAGCCATATGATATTTTGAGACATGAGTATATTGTGTAATTTTCAAATCCAGCTAAATATAACTATCTCCACTAACATTTGTGAGGAAAACATTCAAAATCCTTTCTTTTGACTTTCAGGTGTACAGAGTATGTTAATTACAAATAAAAGATAAATTTCTATTATCACCTAATGTTTTTTTAAATTGTGGAATATCTTCATAGCGTCTCCATTTTACAGTTGGCTTTGAAAGGTAATTTAGTTCTGAAAAATGAAGTCATTTTTTAAATACAATGAGTAAGCACAAATTGTTACAAAAAAGAAGAGTTTATACGTAGAGGCAGGTATTATGTTTACCTATGCACATTGTATGCTGCTGGAAAGAGATTTGTATTTCACACAGGCTTACCGAAAATATATAAATTTCATTTTTATTTTGTTTTATTTAATTCGATTTGATTAATTTAAATGTGATATGCAATAAAATGCATGCATTATAAATCAATGAGATTGACAAATGCATTACACTCAAGTGATCATGCCCTAACAAGGTCTCCTAAGTCCTTCAATTCTGGAGTTCTTTACATTTTTCAAAATGATCCAGTCTTTTGTGTTCTCCCCTTAAAATAAATCGTTGGCTTTGATCTGTCATCATGGTAAGAAGAGGGGGCCTCCTTCAAGGGCTTTTGCTCACCCTCTCCTATGACAGTATCTCCACAAGTCGAAGGACCAATGATAAGTTTCTGCCCATGGTTAAGCGCTTCAATTACATATTCAGAAACCAGGAAAAGACTCAGTAGGTGGGACTTTGAGCCCAAAAGCTCCTGATGAGAAGGACCTGAGTATTTTGTTTATTAACTAATTCTCATGTATCTTTTCTCTAGCAGAGATGCCACAGCAGCTCACCACAAGGCTAGGTGCGGCAGGAAGGCATGCCCCAAGGGAGCACACTTTTATAGCACCCTAGCATATTCAGTCAACGTTAATTAACCAATGTCTCCATACTAACAAAGCCAGAGATCAGGTTGGTGAGCAGGTTTTCTAGGTCTTCCAAGACACACGTCAGCCTGAAGATACTTCAGGATTCTACAGTGTAGCATGAGCACTTTGAAACTTCGAGTACTTTCTTCCACAGCTTGAGTTGGCAGTTCAGGCATCCCTACTTCATGCAACGTGGGTCTTCGTGTTCTTCCAGCTTTTCTGCATTAGGATAGGAATGGCGGCACACGTTGTGACCGTTTGAAGTCTTTGTCACGGTGTTAGTTCGTAGGAGCTGTCCTTCATTGAACAAATATCCATTCTTTAGCTTTATTTTCCTACTGTCCCACCTATTCCACAGCCTTTGAATCTACTCCAGGGATCCACCTTGGCCAACCCCTGCAGTTCCTTTGGAGCAGTGTCTCCTCTGCCGTGGCAGGCCCAGAGCTTCTGGAATGAGTTGTGCTCATGCGTACTCCTGAAGGTCAGTCGCGAGACTGAGAGGAAAGGTCAGGGTGGCTGTTCCGGTGCGACTATTTTACATAATTTTGAATCAGAACCTGTACATACCGATATATATTTAAGGAAAACCAAGTTTCAGTTATTTCATTTGATTTTTGAGAGTTAATCATCTGAAACTGACTATAATAAATTTGAAAGAAATTATGTTATTAGTTAATTTCATTGGCTTCCTCATATGGCAAATAGCTGGAAGCAAATTGGTATCTTAATTAAGTATGTTTAGAAAACAGTGGGTGTCTTAATTATTGACATGATGGCCTTTTCATCAGACAATGCATTGGTTTGTTTATCTTGTGTTTTTTAAACCACAAATTCCACTGATTCCAAAACTGCTAATTCTCTCTTAAAGTGTTTCCTGTTTTTGGTTTTCTTTTAAGATCTATCATCATATGTGATAATAGATTGTTTCAGAAAAAAACGAAGACAGAAGCTTATTATAATAATGAGTCATATTACAATTTATTAAGGCAAAACAGTATTCTAAAAGGATTTATATGCATAGAATATTTATAATGCTGAAAACCCTCATTAAGGCATAAAATTCTACAACATAATTTTGACTGATCTGTTACAGAAATCTGTCTATATTTTGACATCTTAGACTAGAAAGTGGTTATTTTGAAAAACTTAACATCTTTAAGAAAATAACACTTCAGTTATGGAATGAGTAAAATATTGTAGTGATGAAGATGGTCTCTACATTTGAGTTTAAATAATAGTAACAGGCTCTGATATTCCTCAACACAAAGAGGAAAGCACATTTTGAGCATTGAATTCCCACAGTAGTGATTTCTCTTGTAAGGCAGAGAGAATCTCTCTTTCCTAAAATCAGATGTGGTGCTAATGAGTAACTTCTCCCCCTGCTGCTTAACCCCATGGTTCAAAGGACTTCCAGGTGGCTTTTATAAGACACCGAAAGCAAAGGCATTTTGCCTCAATTAAATGGTACTTTTCCAAATCTATTTGTGAGGGAGATTTGGGCATTGAAGCTCCTAAATCACTTTAATAGGTGTGACTAGATTTCCACTTAGCAATTAAAAGTGCACCTTTCAACTGTTTGAACACTGACTTTCAAGATTTTGATCTTCTGTTAGAATAAATTTGAAAAGTGTAATAGAAGTTTCATGGTTAATCAGTTCTCGCTTATTATGTTCCCACTTTAAATAATCATGCAAACACAGAGTTATCCTACTTGGGACAAACACACCCCTCTGTGAATACTCAAAGTGGCCACTAAAGGTCACTCTTACTCCATTTCTTGGCCCAGTTTGTGACCTGAGCTCAGGTATAAAAATGCATGAAACCTTCATATTTACACCAGCAAAGGGTGCACCTGGGTTGGAATGTCCAGCATCCATAAGCCCAGTGGTCACAGCTATCAGGTTTCAGGGAGCAACTAAACATCTCTGTACCAGCAACTGAAGACAGAAAGCTCATTACACCTCCACATTAACGCTTTTCTAGGGACACTATCCAAATTCATAAAAACTTCCTTTTAAAATAATACAAGGCAGACGTGATACTCAACAATTTTCTTCTGACCTAGAATAAAAACTCTTTATTTAAAATAAAAATAAGACATCTTTAGGAAACACTTATGATCTCAAACTTTTAGTAAGTCAACAGATTATAATGGATCTAATTTGAAGAGCCAGGAGAGAAGTTGAAACAGCCCTTGCCAATAATTAGCAGTATAAACCATCTGTAAAAATAATGGCATTATGTATGGGAGCCATTTCTTTTTACACATACTGTTCGGGATATTTAGAAAATGCCTACATTTGAAAGTTTTGCCTCTCGTACAGAAACACCCATTTTATGTATAGGAGGCTCACACCAAGTGGCCAAGTTATATGCTAATATGTACTAATAATTCAAAACAATTGAACAACTATGATTTGACCTAAAAAGGACACCAAAATCAAATGAGAAAACCTCAAGTATTAAGATTCCAGTACATGAGGTCACATTTGTTGGTATTCCACTTAGGCTTTACTAGCGTTCGGCAGTAGCTAGGGAGAAGAATGCTTATTTTTTGAAACTTAACATGTTTAGCCCTAGGATCTACCTTAGACTCTCATTCATTTGTTTAAGAAAGTAAGAACAATAAGTTACAGGGGAAAAAGTCACATAACCCAGCATTGTATTATTGAGAAAATGGCTAAACAATGTTATACTTATGCGTTAATTAAAAAAATGTTTTCAAACACAATTAACTAAACATTGGGACTCCATTACGTAACTAGAATAAAATATTATTTGTTTTAAATCAAAGAATAAAAAATTTAGATTAAACGAAATAGTTGGTATTTTTAAACTATAAAGAATAGAATTTTATATAATTCACTCTATTCGTAGAAATAATGAGAAACTAGCTTTACTCTTTAAAAAGTTCTAAGTTTTTTGAAGATATCAAATATGAGGTTATTCAATCACAAAATCTTGAGCTTAATCTGAATTAGATTTTATCACCTTTGTGTATGGTATGTTCTCTTAAGCTTTTGGAAATTTCTTTTTAATTTTTATGTTATTATTTTCCCCATTTGTAAATTACTTTTGTTTTTGATATTTTAAATTTTTTCTGTAATCCAGATACAGGTTTTCCCTCAGCTTCTTTCTTTGGGATATCTTGAAACTTTTCAACTGAAGCTGCTATTCTTTTGTTATTTCTGGAAAATGTATTTTTAGCAGAGCTTCAAATATTTTTGCTTCCCAACTTTGGTTTACCTTTGTTTCTGGAAATTTTATTATGGCAGTTTGTACCTGTTTTTCTCCTTAATGCCTTCAATTTTTAAAAATTCTTTTATCCTTTCCCAAATCTTTCTGGAATGTTTCTCAACCTAAACGTTTTATTCTATTCATTATCTACTACATGTTCCAGATATACTATGCCTGCTTTGTTCTTGTGGGTTTTCATTCTTGCTTCATATTTTCAGTGGCTTACATTTTTATTTACTGTGCTTTTTATATGATTTGATGTTTTATTCTACTTGCTTCCAATAGTATATGAATTCTAATTTATTTCTAATTTTGAAAAGTTGCCCTCTTCAGAAATTTTTACACTCTCTTTTGGTGCCTGCGAGCTCACATTCTCCCAAATGTTTTTGGGTAATGCATCTGGAAACGCACCTAGAAATGGTGAAAACCCTGCAGTCTCTGCTGTTCAGTACACTGGAAGGAAGTGAGACAAAAAAATCCCTTCTTCTCTTTCTCTTCTGTTTTCCAGCTCCGATAGAGACCACATGCTCTGACTAGTAAGCAATAAATTTAGAATTTAATAATGAAAAGATAAGTGAAATTATCTTCTGCTTAGAAATTAAAAGAGAAAACACTGAGTTAGAGAGAAGTCAACCAGAAAATTTAAGAGTGGAAGAAGTATGATAATAAAACATTATGCTTCAAAATATGTTGGACTGTGTCACCTATCCTATAAGGGAATGCCTTTTTTTTAATATGGAAAAAAGTAAGAAATTTTAAAATACTGAAAACTTATGTGCTAATCATCTAATTTACACATTAAAAATTAGAAACAGTCTGATTACATCTAATAGAAAAAGAAAATACAAATTATAGCACAAATCTAAAATAGAAAACAAAGACAAAAGAACAGCAAAAGTATGCTAAAATAGATGAATAGTTCCATATTTTTGGGAAAAAAGTAAGTATGGAAGAACTTGGCAAGGCCAATAAAGACAAAGATAAAATAAAACAGAATACTGTAACATGACTCTGAAGATAAAGCAAAAAATAAAAGAAAGCAAAAATGTCCTTATTAATATAGAATATTAATTCTGAAAATATATTGAAATAGAAAAATTCTTTGAAAACTATAACATAACAAACCAGGATAAAGAAAAAGTGAGTGCCTGCATAATCCTGGAACTGCTAAGGACTTGAAAAAATACACAGAAACATCCCCCAAAATAAAGCTTCAATGGCTATTTTTTTTAAAATTGCCATGGGCAGGTAACCCTTAACATCCAAAAATTGAAAGTTCACATTCCTAGTATAAGATGATTGTTTCATAGCCATTATAAAAAAATAGAAGTGACTTTAAACATTTAATTAATGGCAACACATTTCACTAATCTCTGTCGGAAATCAGCCAATGACTGCCCCATACTTTGAACATTAGCCAATTAGCAAGAGGCTTACTACAAAACTTACTTCAAAATTAAAATGAACTTAACTACTTGTGTGTGAGCTGTAAACTTTGTTAAGGAACTGAAAACACACTTCCAAGTCCAATGCCATCTTGCTCTTACCTCTCTGATAAATGGAACGCATATTCTAAGAATAACAACAAAACACACTTGCCCTTCTGTCAAAGCCCAACACAAAACCACCTGGCCTCCACGCAACTCTTCTGCTAGAACTGGACCGTGAATCTGTCCCATGGGCTTCAAATGATAATATTCTGTGGAACCTTCCTCCCAGTTATCATGGTAATCAAATTCTGTTTGTCCTGTGAATTTGCTACTACATTAGCCTGGTCAAATAAGAACACTGACTTGATTTGTTGTATTGTCGCTAATTTATTTTGTTCCTATAGATTCATAATTGCAGGTCTTATGTCAATTAAATCTAAATCACGATCTAAAGCAATGAAGACTTTTTCTAGTTATCTTGATCATACCATGCAATTAGATATTGGCTTTTGGGGAAAAAAAGTGATTAAAGGTTTGTTTGTAGTATTTGGTAATTTTTAAATTCATCTACATACTCTTTTTTGCCTTGTATTTGGCCATTTCTGTAATCTCAGATGTGTTCTATTTTTCTCTGGGTTGTCTTGTGTTGAATATTTAAGAGAACTTTCATATAGAAGCTAGTGGAAAATATATTAGCAGATCATCAAGCTTAGCAGGTTGTAATAATTTATGGCTTTAAACAGAGACCCTCTCATAGGGCAGAAAAACAGATCCACAGAGATATTCAGGATTTGGCCCCAGAGTTTGAAAAGAGACACTAGGAACAACTTAGCTGTAAAAGGCAGGAGATTAAAATAACACTAGAACGTTTCCAGTAGAAGCTTGGCATGGACATGGAGCCCCTGATCACAGCTGGGAGTCGTTAGCTCTCTCCGTAAAGCAGCACTGGAAAGAGGTTGCTATCTGCTCGTCTCCTCCATAACTTTCTTTCATAGATCTGAGAAATCTTCCAAGAGCCATCCCGTTTCATAATATTTTAATCATACCTGCTTTTCTGAATCATGCAATGCTGTTTAATCATACTCAGAATATCAAATGATTCTATGTAACTACTGTTTCAATAGATGACACAACAAAACTGAAAATACAAAACAGAATAAAAATCATGACTGAAGATCAACAAAAAGTTGGACTTCACCAAAAAAATAGTTTGCACTTTTTTTGAGATAGGAGTTTAGCTCTGTAGCTCAGGCTGGTTCTGAACTCACTTTGAAGTTCAAGCTAATTTTGGCCTCACAGCAATCCTCCTGCTCAGCCTCCTGAGTGCTGGGATTACAGGAGTATACCACCATGCCTGGTTTATGTGGTGCTGGGGAATCGAACCCAGGGCATTGAGCTTACTAGGCAAGTGCTTTAACCACTGCACTCTCTTTCTTTCTTTTCTCTTTCTTTCTTTCTCCCTTCCCTTTTGCCTGTCTTCCTTCCTTCCTTCCTTCCTTCCTTCCTTGTCTTCACACTGAGCTACACCCCCAGTACTCTCCTTCCCCTCATCTTTTTTTAAAGGTCTCATTAAATGACTACATTGCTCAGGCTTGGCTAAAACTTCCAATTCTCCTGCTTCAGCCTACCAAAAATTCACATTTTCAAAAGCAACCAGAAAGCATGGAGTGAACTAGAAAGTTCCTAATGTTCACATGTTTGTCTTTGGTTAACAGAATACAAGAAGAAAAATCTGTGAAGATTTGCAGCCTCTGCACGAGTTGGAAATTATTGCTTGTTCTACGGAATGTGGATGAATGTGGTGGCATCTGTCTATCTATTACAGTCTTGGCCCTATATTCCTGGCAAAGATCTTTAACAATCTTTACTTCTACTCCACATTATATTTGAATCTAAGCTGCCAAAAATACAAGCAAAAAGTATTACTATGAAGAAGAATGAAAAATACAAGGTTGTCATAATTAGCAAATGATGCAGTTTCTAACATGGGCAACCTAAGAGAGTTACAAATAAATAATTTAAAATGATAAGAAAGTTTAACAAGATGGATAGATATAAGTTTAATATATAATATTTGTACATTATAAGTATCAGTTGAGAGATCTCTAAGAAATAATGTGGTGATTAATCATGTGACTTTCAGAATACAAGATGAGCAGCATTATAATTTTAAAAAAAAATTGTCCCTTTATACTTATGTATGCAGATCAGGTTTTTAATTAACTATTGTTTATAAAAATTAAAATGGAAATATAAATGATTTCTACAATGCATAATGTTATTCAATTGTGCATCACCTCATTAAGAGATGTTTCTAATTATCTTATGTTTGATATGTAACAAATCTTACGTTAACATTATTTCATTGATTTTATATTATTAGATTTATAATAAGCCCAGTGATAATTTGATGTGCTTCAATAAACCTAAACTTTATTCACGCTCTTCTCATCCTAAAGGGATCCATCCATGTTCTCTGTTTGTGCTTCAATTACCTCTGCTGAGCCTTGGAAAAGTGTCTCTAGGCAGAAAGCCAGCAGGAACTTGGAGGTCACTCTATGTTTCCTTTCTTTCAAGGATCACAGCCCACTGTTATTAGTGGCCCGAAGCTTAAAAACAGTTGCTTCATATATTTTGTCCAGATTTATAGTTATTTGCTCGAGGGTAAGTGGATACCTGTTACTCCCTCATGGCTGCAAACAGAAGTTAAGAGTAATGTGTTCACATGCCACTCTTCATAACATTCTAAAAACTACGTCCTTTACATGTATTGAATTTATGGTAAAATACCTAAAACCATGTACGTTATATAAGCGTTCTGTGTGTGCATTTACAATAATGCCAGAAAAGTAGCTAAATGTGGGTGGGACGTGTTGGTGAAAGGGGGAATCATACAGTTTATTTGTGCTTTATTTTGCTATGCACAGATAAAGTTACTTGGCTCTATAATTGGTCTTGAAAGTTGGAAGAGAGGTCTCAAGTTTGCAATTGTGATTGTAGACTTAGGAGCCTACAGTTTCACTTTGAAGTTCTCTGAGTGGATGGGAATCCCAGCAGGGGAAGGAGGAGACCCTGCAAGAGGATGAGGCCTGAGAAGCCGCAGCATTTTGTTGTCACTGGAGGAGGAAGGGTCAGGAAAAAAAAGAAGAAAATGAATAAGGAGGGCAGGAAACGTCAGAAAACGTCAGAGAGAGAAAACTGTGAAGATGAAATTCTATAAAAGTCGAGAAAATAGTCATTCAGGAAAGGAGAGTGGCCAACTCTGCAAACGCGCAGTAAGGTTAAGTAACACACAGACAGGAAGTTGGGTTTGGGACCTGAGAGCCACAACAGGGTGGTGCATACTGGCCAGTGGTGGCGCATGTCAAGAAAGGACTGTGGGCAGCACCGCTTGAGAGCTGGCACACACCACGTTTGACCGAAGATACGAAGTGTTGAGCAAAACTGCTTCTGGTGCCATTAAAAATCACTCTCTTCCATGATCTTTAGACCAACAATAGCTCTAGACATAATAAAGACCACTCTTGGCATTAAGGGCAAGTTTTGGGGTAGTGTGTTTGCTTGCTTGTTTGCTTGATTTGTTCCAGCTACTGAGATTTGGACTGGTCTTTGCATCGAGATACATGCCAGGTTCACCCTCTTTTCTCTTTCTCTCTCTCTCTCTCTCTCTCTCTCTCTCTCTCTCTCTCTCTCTCTCTCTCTCTCTCTCTCTCTTTCTCTCTTTAGTTGTTCTCTCTAAGTACTAAGTTGTCCAACTTGACTGAGCTCAAACTCGAGATCTTCCTCCCTCAGCCTTCCAGAGTGTTGGCATTACAGGTACGCGCCACTGCGTCTGTCTTGGAACTAGCCTTATTTTTGAGTTGAAAAGCTGTGCTTCCTCTTCCCTGCTACTTATTCTCTGCGCAGGATTCGTTAATGTCCCAAACACTCTCTTCCTGGTTGTTGTACCTGAAGTTAGATACCAGGCTCATAAGTTTTCTTGCATTTGACTTACTGCTCTGTCAACTTCACTAAGTTTCTGTTTAGAAAGAGCCACAGGGCTCAGGTTAGAACTAAAGACAGTATTCAATTTTTTAAAAAGTGACCATTGCTTCAATTTCATGCCATTATTGTTCTTTTTCAAAATTTTGATTCTCCTTGTCTCTTTTTCATCTGTAAACTCAGACACTTTGGAGCAGATAAATCTTTCAAATAAATTTACAGTAGAAACATCTTTCTCTAAAGTGTAATGTCAGAAGCAGAAGCTCATTTTTTATTGACTCACTCCTTACTCCAGGAAACTGAGATAATAGTTCTTATTAGTTCAACAAGCTTGTTGTGTACAGGGAGCCATATTTTTTTTAAAAGAGCAGAAATAAGATCATTGTGATAGATATGTTGACAAGTTTTGTATTACACTAAATTTATGTCAATCAAACATAAATATTTAAACACTCTTCCCATTGAGAAATATTCACAAGTGATACTTTATGTTAAAAAAGAGCACAGATTTGTATATTTACTGACATAAACTTTCATGGATTGTCTTTTCTTAATAAACTACATAGCAAGAAAATTTGCTAAGAGCCAGGAAGATCTTGGTGTGTTAATGAGTTAAGAAGCATAAGAGGAGATTGAAAGCGATTTCCACAAATTAAGAAAGACATATGAGTAGGAAAAAGCTAGACAATATTTGACATCACTGCTCAGGAAGTTATATAGATAATAATCTTACATGTGTATATTTTCCCCAGAAATGTTCAGCAGTATAGAAAGCAGGAGATTGAAATAACAAAAACTTATGTGAATTAAAGAAAGGATATACTGGAAACATGGTTTAAAGTAGTGTATTATCCTGTATTCTGTCACTATAAAAATATCTGATATTGGGTGACACATAAAGAAAAAAGGTTTATTCACCCCACAGCCCAAAGGAAGGATCTGCTCAGCTCTAATGAGGCTTCCTCTGGCTATGTCACAGCGTGGTAGAAGGCATATATATTAGTGGGAGTGCATGGGAGAGGGTGAGATCACCTGATGGGAGAGAAAGAAAATTCTGGAGCTAGACTCCTTTATACAATCACCTGCTCTCTTGGAATCTAACCCACAAGAACTAAGGAAGTTTCCATGATAACCACAAGAACCTTTTTTTTTTTTTTCAAGAGTGATGTTTCTAATAACTTAATTACCTCCCACTAGGCCTGGAATTTAAAAGGTTCCACCATATAAGTACAGTTACTTTGAAGACCAAGCTTCTAGCACCTGAAACTGTGGGAGACACCCTCAGACCATATTCTCATCTTAACAGGTAGTGTTGGCTGGAAAATGATGAAGGGAGTATTCTATACCTGGAGTAAACTGAGTAGCAACGGAATGTAAAAGGTGGCAGGTAAGATTAGTAGGGACGCTGGAAGATGATGAGATTTTATATAGAGAATGGACAGAAAGAACGGAGGAAGGTCTGAGAACTTGACCTATAGATGCAAAATAGCAGATTAATTTGCAACACTTTCGTGGATGTTGGCAAAAGACAATAAATTACTTACAGAAATATAATTAGTCAAAATATTTTCACTTTTTTGCTGGTTCTCCCAACCAAATTTCCATAGAAAACAGAGCAGGACCATGAACCCCGACATCCAATGGAATTGTTACAGGAGATGAAATCTGAGTTTAGGAAACACAAATGCTTTCTTATAATCAGTAAGCATGATTCCTTATTGTTACATCTTTTTATATTAGATAGCAACCATAAGTGATTCAAAGGAAGAAACTATCGCCAATACTGTGAGCAAAAATGCTCCTTGTTTTAGAAAAGAACCCAAAACTTTGTATTTAAGGTAATTTTTTTGTATCTTCACCCTTTTAAGGACAGTTCCACATGAAGGACAACCTATACCGGCCTTGAAAGATGAGCAGAAATATGAGAAATTCATAAAGAACTGACAGTGGGCACCTGATTTATAGGCTATTTGAAGGAAATAATTTTAGATGATAACAGTATTCTGGCTTTGATTCAGATATTCATAGCTGAAATAGAAATGAACCAAGAATTGGCTCCATTGCAGTTTTGAAATTACCTAAGATGATGGCAAAAGTTTGAGTTGGAAGAAAAATAAGAATAAAAACTTCAGTGCATCTGAGGAAATATAAGACATAGGGTTGGTAGCAAGTAAGGTTATAAAGAGTATAATGTTGGATATATTAGCCTCAAATAAACCAAGACTTGAGATAATATATATATATATATATAGTTACCCAAATAAGAAAATAGTTTTTACAACAAGCAAGATGAAAGAACAAAACAAAACAAATGTCGTTTTGAAACTTTACTGTTGTTTCAGTTTTCAAGGTTTCATGAATTCTCTGAGAGAGATTCATTGAAGAAAGGTGCGTGGGACTACTGATACTTAACACTTAGTATGTCATCTTGTATGTAGCAGATTTAGCTAAAATGCCCAGGAAACAGTGACTGGAAGACGCTTCACGTCTACCCAGCTGTCTGTTATTCGGGAGAATCTCCAGGTTGTAATCATTCCATGTAGTCTTTGAAAGAAGAATAACTCAGTGATTTTGTTTTCCCATAGAAACAGTAAAGCTACATCTAAGTAAATGACCAGTGGAGTTTAGTTATGAACCCAGTCTTTGGAATTAGAATTAATTTGAATCCCAAACCTGTCCCTTACTCCTTATGTAACCTAAAGAAAATTAATTTGTTTCTCTACATCTGAATTCTTCTTTTGTAAAAAAATAGAATATTGAAGAAGAAAAGTAGAACAGTGATGATATTATTTCTTATCTGAATGAGAGATAGTGGTTCTGGCAACTAGAACATTGTTTATAAATTATAATTATTATCATTGTTATGTTACTACTAAGATGACATAAGTTCATCTCAACAGACATATTTACCATTACCATTCAAATCTGAAGGTTAGATATTTGTTTCTAAGTAATCTCAAATAGTGTTTTAATTTTCAGTAATTAATATTTAATTAATCTCAATCTTTAATCACTTTAATTTAGAATACTGCACATAAGCATTTCAAATGCAGACAGCAGATTGACTTGTAAGGGCCTACTCTGTTCTTGAGTTCCTAGAATAAATATATGAAATAAAAGGAATAAATTCATGAATATAAAGTGTTTTACATGCTATGAGACAGATTTTTATCTCTTAGGATACTTGTCATAATAACTGCCCAAATAAAACTCCAACACCACATACAAGTTCAACAGGAAAAGTCACCAGTCTTATTTTGAGATATTTTCTAAAGATAGAGGATGATGGAGCCCTATGAAGTAACATTTGCCTTTGCCTACTGAGAATGACTTTAATGCTTTACTGAGAATTTGACATTTGAGTTGACCCTGAAATTAAAAATAAGTAGGACTTCAGAAGAAAAACATTTCAAGTAGAGGTACAATAGTAAACAAAGACATTCATGAACTAGAAAGAATACCAAATGCTTAGAGAAACAGTGTCTTAGGAAGCTGGAGTGCATCTGTAGCAGTGGAAGATACAGAAATGTAGAGGAAATGGTCTAAAATGCCATGCCAAAGATTAGACTTTATTGTGAGTTTCCGAAGAAAGGTAAGCAATATAAACAGGAACAAATCAATGTTTTGTTTAATATTATTGTAAACAACACATGCAGAACATTCACAGGAAGAGGCTCAAGAAATAAGATTAGATGCCAAAAAGTCAAGAGATGAACAAAATCAATAAACAGAATAGGAAGATTAACAAAACTTTCCAAGATTCTCATCTCCAGGCATCATGTCAACTACAAATTTGTACACTTCTTGGTACACATAATACAAATGATGTGATTGTTCAGTTGAGGTCTACTTATAACGAAATTTTGTAGAAATATTTCATAGACATGATGACTTTTTTCTAAAACTATTCTCTTCATAACTTTTATTTTTCATGGTGAAATAGGAATCAGAGAATATGCTAGAAGTATTAATGGGTAAATATATATATATATATATATATATATATATATATATATATATATATATTATCTCAAATGAATACATGATGACTTTTCTAGAAACAATATATTGCAAAAATAGTTTTAGGTATTAAATCCAACTGGACTAACAAAAGATAATTTTTAAATCAATAGTCAAGAGTTAGTTAAAATTACTTCCACTTCCTGCCTGAAGACTATCTGAGGAATATTCAAGATTTTAAAATTTTGATTGTGTACCTAAAGAAAAAATAATGCTACAACCTATTTGTGGTAAGGCTTTCATGGGAACCAAAGGCAACACACAACAGGCAAATAACAATTCTGATTGTTTCATAATGCAAACCTTATTTTTAAAAATGAACATTATTCACTAACGTTTACTTAGTCACAAATCCCATTGGCTTTCATGGGAGTTTTGCCATGGCAGAAGACCACAAATAAGACCCATGTTTCTGGTAATAAAAAGACTGCCCTGTTACTGTGGAGAAACTGTTAAACCACAGAGTGAAAGAAAACAGTTTCATGTCACTGGAGAAGTTTCCAAGTTGACTTCCATTAAAATGTAACCTTATAGGAGGATGTGGATGATTAGAAAGTACTTAGGATGGAGGACAAAGGTTACTTTCCCAAAAGAGAAACTGTGTTCTAGTGCATGCAAACACACATGGGAAGCCAGGGGACCCTGGCCCCTTTCCCATTCCGACACAGATTTGACTGGTCTTCCTTGGAACGTTACTCGCAGGTTCCCCTCACCTCTTGGCCCTTGTGTCAAGTCTAGCTCCCGGCCTTGGTCATCTCACAGCGGGACTGCGGTGACCGCTCCTTCCTCTAGTCCCTGCCTCTGCGAGTCTCCTTCCCAATCTCATCCCTTCCTGTCCAGATTCTCTTCCTCTTCTATACTCACTCCATATTGCTTCTCCCTTCAAACACTCTGTCATTTCCCATCCTCATTTTTATATGACACTTCTCATTTTTGTCTTTTATTTCTTCCATAACTGAAATCACACTCACCCAACTCTCCTGTGAGAGTGAGATCTGTTATCAAATTGACCACATGGAAGTGGGGAGAGACGTCAGCCCCTCTGAACCCCTCTCACAGTATGGGGTTCTATCGAGAGTGGAAAAGCAAAATGCAGCCATGTGTAGTTCCCCCTTTTTGTTTTGTTTTTCCCCCATTATTTTTATTAATATACAAATGTAATATACAGTATTTACAATGAATTTGGGTGTTTCGTACATCTATGTATCACATCGACTTCACAATCCCTTCCCATTTCTACCCTCCCACCCTCTCCCTGTCCCTTTCCCCGGCTCCGGCTATCACTTCATATGGTTCCAAAGAATGTCTGTGTTCTGGGTTTTCCAAGTCCGAGAAAACATACTGTATTTAACATATTAATCTTCCGCACCTAAGTCATTTCACTTAAGTCACCACTCTACCTCAGCTTCCTATTCCTCTAATGGGTTTGCAGTAGTTAAATCTTGATATCTCTTCTCTGAATCCAACCAATCCCTTTATTGGGATATTCACCAAAAGTTTTTTTTCCATATTTTCCTACTTCTTTGTTGTTATTGTTAAGCCTGGCCTTATCCACCAGTTCACAAGAAGTGTGCAGTTCCAGTTACATTACCTAGCATCCTATTTTTTGTTGTTTCTCTGCATAATTAAAAGAATTTTTGAGACAGAATGGGGCATTTGAGATTATTTACTCTAGTTTTGGAAGCTATTACTGTTTCCATAGAATTATTTTATTAAAAAGAGATCACCTTCACTTAGGTGGAATCTTCTGAGGACATGTCCTTCGGCTTACCCTGTCTTGAGCAGGTTCACAAGGAGATATGGCAACACCAATGCAGAGCAACGTTTTCATTTTACAACTGAGAAAACTGAAGCCTCAGTAATATTTGTGCAGAGCTATAGGTAAAGTAGGTAAAGTCGAAAGTGGTACTGAAATACAATGTACCCTAATCTGAGAGTCTCTTTTTCCACTGTGGAATTTGTAGCTGTTCTTCCTTGATGTTTCCTCAAGGACCCCAACCATTCACCCTTCCATGCAAGTGAATATCGCCAATATGATTTCTTTTAGCATAAATCAGGAGAATTACCCACTGCCTCCAGGGGAGTTCTGTGGTATCTATGCAAAGTCACTTGGACTTTCTCTAATCATCAAGCCAATGACAAAAACTTAGATGTTGGCTTGGCCCTGCTAATCATTTAAGTTCATTTAAAGATGAAAATGAAGTTTGGACTCCTCATCATGATAAAAATATAACATGAATAGATACCCTACCTCTAAAATATGTTTATAATGGATTGAATCACTTATCTCTTTAAGAATCATGTATGTAATCGAGAAAAAGAAATATTTGGGTAGAAAAACTCTTCTTTCAGGTCAACCCCCAGTGCACAAGCAAGACCATATGTGGACATGGATATACTATGCACTAAATATTGCTAAAGATGGAAGTCATGCAGGGCACACAGCCACACTTAAATACATGTCTTAATCACCTGCTCCTTTCTATGACACAATACCCAGCACCCACAACATAAGGTAGGAAAGGTTTATTTTAGCTCAAAGTTCAGGGGTCTCATTCCATTTGAGCATAGTTGGCTGGCAGAGGTAGAGGGGCATGGTGGAATTGCCTGGGGGAAGACAGCGGTTCATTCCACTGTAGCAAGGAGCAGAGAGAGGTGTCAGGAGGAGTTTGGGGCAGGCATATATTCCTCAACCCTCAGTGACCAGACCCTCTTGACCGGGTCCAATCTCTTAACAGCACAGGAAATGTATAATCCACTTGATTCAATTAATCTCTATAATTGAATCACTTTCCATACTCCTGAGCCTTTGGATGGACATTTCACATCTAAACCAAAATGGTTCCTGTCCTCCCATCTCCCACGACCTTGTTCCTAAGGACTCCTCTGTCATGTTCTTAAAGCCGCAGGATTTTAGGCTCTACCGTGGACCAGCTTCCATTCTCTGAAAAGTTGGAAAATACAAATGATCCCAGGAATCCTGGATGGTGGCTAGACCCATTAGTACCAAAATGGGGTTGACCTACTTTGCTCCTCAGTCATCTGGTATAGACTATTTTTTCTTTCCAACTCCTCCCTTCTCTGACTCAGGACTTCTCGGTTCAGCACATCCCCTTGTTCCATAATTCTTGATTTTTACATTTTTTTCCCAAGTAGAACTCGGCCAAAAATGTGATTAATTCAGCATGTTGAAAACCCATTCATACATATGAAAACACAAATGTTTAAATCATTCTTTTGATGCTAATATCTATAAGATTTAGTAGTCTTATGCAGAGGAGACATTCTCTGATGTCAGATTAAAAATGAATAACAACAACCAAAGTGCTTTCTTGAACAGAAATTTCCTATAATTTTGGAGACAGAATATGAGGATTAGTTTTTACTTTGGGGAGTATAAGCATTATGGAGGCAGTTTAGAAAATAGTTTGTGTGTTAAATGCTTTTTACAATTGAGGTAAAGAATTATTTTTTTAAAAATATGGCCTAAGTTTACAAAAGAAATGATATTCAAAATTACTTTTCCTCGACCAAGACATATGTGATACCATTCAAATGAGAAGGACTGGAGTGCATAGATTTTACAAATCCTTTACTCCCAAATCACCCCATTCAGTAAAAAAATGAATTTCCTCAACCAGCAGCTAAATTCAGTAGCTAACATGGGCATTTCAAAAGGTTTAGACACCCCAGAACACGGCACTTAAACAGTTTTGCATCCATAATGTGTCCACTCCTGCTGTTATTTTCCACTGACAGGTAAGAGTGAGGTTTTGACACTCTTAATATAACGTAGAGTGTTAATCTTATAATCACCCTGTCAGCACTTTCCGTCGGAGTGTTAATGGCCACCTTTCAGCCACTCGGAGACTCTTGCCAATAAAAATAATACCGGCAACCAGCCAACCAGAAGTTATACAGCTACTTTTTTTCTCAATTTTTTAAAAAGCGGTGCATAAATTAAAAAAAAAAAAAGGATCAGCTTTGAGTTGGCAGCCTATGTCTGTGCCTCCTTGCCTACGGCTGTGGTGGACTCCCTACCTGGTAATAAAATGCAAGCGTTTCTCTTAGTCCGAGTCTTCATATTACATTTGAACTACTGAAAATATTTCTTAGTTTTCACAAAAATATTCCAAGGAAAAGGTCAAACAGGCTAAAAATGAACAGCAATCTTTCCATTAGGCAGAATGAAAGTTTCAACCACTAACACCCAAAACCCATGTATTTGAGAGCAAGAGCCAGGATTCTCACATGCATGTTTACTATAAAATGAAACATTCTGGTGTCCCTGTTATAAAGAAAGTGAAATGGAACAAATTGAACTCAATTATAATTTTACCTAAAATTTTATAATCTTGTTTTGATCTTTTATTGGCTCAAATAATAGCCTAGAAAATTTGCCACTTTCATTAATCATTAAGCAAATCCAGGTTTAGGAGGTGAAAACAAGAGTTGACTTTGTAGAAAGATTATCTGAGCAAAGCAGCTGACCACTGGGTTTGTCTTTTTTTCTCATTTTATTAATACATATATATGTGATACATAATATTTACATTGAACTTGTGAATTTTAGTTTTCTGGTATTCTTTCACTTTTGATTTTTCCTTCTCTCATCTTTGAAAGACATACACTCAGGTTGGAGGGTTTACATTCCTCGTAACTCCTGCTTTCTAGCTCATCCCAGCTATGGGCAACCATCTTATGTTCAGAGGCTGGACATTAGCGCCATGTGTGTGTGTGTGTGTGTGTGTGTGTGTGTGTGCACTCGTGTTTGTGTGTGTGTGTGTTTGTGTGCATGTGGTAATGTACTTATAACATCTTTCACAAAAAATTCTATAACATAAAATTTCTTCTTCAAATACCAGAATATTTAAGCATCACAAATATTTTTTCCAAATGCAAGACCGACTCTTAAATGTATAATCATGATATCCACAAAGATCAATATCAAAGTCTAACAAAATGAGCTGAATTCTCACATTTTATTTTACTTTAGCTGATATGTGTATGTTTTCAGTGTTGTTTCAAATCAATGATATATGTGCTATAATAATATGAGTAGTATTGATTTAAACCACAAACAATTTCTACAATAACTTGATTGACTAATTTTCTGGTAAGCATAAATCTGTTGGGCTGGAGGGATAGCACAATGGTTAAAGTGCTTGCTTACCAAGTGCAACTCCCTGAGTCTGATTCCCCAGCACCACATAAACTTGGCATGGTATTGCACCTCTGTGATCCCAGCACTCGGGAGGCTGAGGTAGGAGGATTGCCAAGAGTCCAAGGCCAGCCTGGGCTCCATAGTAAGTTCAGGGCAAGGCTGGGATACAAAGCAAGATCCTGTCTCAATAAATAAATAAATAAATAAATCTGTCTTTTAAAAACTATTTTCTGATAGGATCTTGCTCTGCAGTCCAGACTGATCCTGAACTCACCATGGAGCCCAGGCTGGCTTTGAACTCACAGCAATGCTCCTGTGTACTGGAATTACTCACTAAATCCAGCTAATTTTTATGTGGTGCTAAAAATCAAACACAGGGTCTTGCTAAGTCAGACAAAGGCTTTAACTTCTGAGCTACACAACCCCCTCCCAGGCCATCTTTTCCTTTTTCAGCATCATATTTCTAAATGATGTTTTATTTTTTTCTAATGGCAGAATGCACTGGAAAATATATTTCTAGGAAATAAAATCCAAACAACTTCATTATATCCCCTTCTCATTGAGCACTAAGTGACATGTATCAGCAAAGTATTTTCTGGGTTTGGCTCTCAAACCGGAAAAACAAGGAAGTACCAAGTATAGAAACCCAATTTTATGGTACAGAGGTCACATATTTCTCCAAGAGAAATTCCCTTTCAAAACTGCTGATTAAAACAGGCTGAAACTAAAATTGGAAGCTACAAAATGCAGCCTCAGTTTTTAAAAAAATGAATATCAAGTTAAGCCAGCTTTATATGTTCTGTTTTGCTTAGAAATGAAAGGTAGGAGGAGGGAGAAGGAATTGAGTAGAAAATTATGAGATAAAGTCAACTGAATTTTTCACTTGAAACTAGTATGGTTATTCTTATAGAAAATATGTAGAAATCTATACTAGTTCTTGGCCTCAAGTATCTCATATGGTAAAATGTCAGTGAAATCTAAACAGTGTAGCTTCAGTCTTTGCTATGCCCACAAAAGCCTCATGTATTTGGAGGTAGTGGGATAAGAATGAAATAGTGTGTTATTGGGAGATAGGTTCTGGCTAAAAGGGGCAGGTGCTTGGTGTTTGACCCGGAATGATTGTGCCAACTTGCTGGGACCAGGGAGGGTGCCTAGGGCTGAGCTTTCAGGTTTTATTGACTTGTCAGCCAAGAACTGAAGAAGAGGCACCCACACTGAGTGTGGGGGGCCTACCTGGAAGTTTGAATTGAGTAAAAAGGAGAAGTAACATTGTTACAGCTTCTTCCTGGGAAAGCTCTGGTGTTGCCCGAGTCCCCAGACTCACTTGGCTTCTGTCTACAGTGCTCTGACCAGCTCTTCAGTCTCTGCCACCTGCTTCCTCCACTGCTGCTGGATTCCCATGAATGGACTGTGAGACTTTCTGAAACTCTGAGCCAAATAAATTCTCCCTTAAAATGTATTTTGTCCCAACAGTGAATAAGCAGCTAAGACAGTCATTTAAAAAAAAAAGATTAATACTTTTTAAGCAAAAGAAGATGTTAATGCAATTTTCATGTATTTAATTTCAATGGACGTATCAGATCATGCTAGATGAAGCATTCCTCCTCTCCACCTAAACAGAATCTATTTTATTTCACTTTATTTAATTTTGAGACAGGGTCTCACTCTGTAGCCCAGGATGTTTCTGAACTCACTATGGTGCCCAAGCTGGCCTTGAACTCACAGCAATCCTCCTGCCTCAGCCTCTCGAGTGCTGGAATTACAGGCTGTGTGCCACTATGCCCTGCTTATGTGGTGCTGGGGAATCAAACTTGGGTACTTAGGACTTGATGTAGCACTTGCTAGGCAAGAGCTTTAACTGCTGCACCAATTCTCCAGCTCAAGAGAGTCTGTGTTAACTTCTGAATCTTCCACATTTCATTAGCGGATGTTACAGAGCTATCAAAGTAGACAGTTCGAATGCAGAGAGAAAGCAAGCCACCAGTGGTCACTGGAGTCAAATTTAGTGATACGCTTGACAGAAATGCAAAGCTCAAACCACTAAGACTAGTAAATGACACTGGTTTTTCAATTCAGCAATCAACAGTATTAAACTTAAAATACTGCAGAATATGATTAAGATGTAATAAGCTCTTTAATCGATCTCTAAGATCCTTTCATATTGTATGATATGTTTTATATTGAAAGTTCTTTTATTCTTCAAGGAAGGATTTGAACTATCAAATAATCATGTATTTTTTCTAACACATGTAGATTATATGTTTTTTCTTATTTTCCAATTACATTAATTAAATGGTATTTTAATTTTTATTTTTCTTCACCATTCCAAATGTATAATCATTAATCTGATTATATTCTTATCAAAGCAGTGAGCAATGAAAAACAAAGTACTTTTATATTTCTCTTCTGTCTCACTATTCCATAGTTCATCTTTAGAATGCAGACAGACTCTATTCCAGGACCATAAACATCCTGTCTCCTGAGGAGCTTTGCAGTCTGAGCATCTCACATCCACTGAAGGGTGGAGGGCAGGCATGTGTACTTCAGGTACCACCAGGTTGACTTTCAACACAAGGACAGCCATATTTTGAGCTAAATTGTGATGTTCTATGGCCAAAATGTTCGAGTCCATTGCATTAATATTTGTATTTATATTTACAGGTGAGCAGAATAGTTTCCACCAGGGCCAAGAAAAATCTAAAAAAAATGACAGTTAAGTAAAGAGAAGAGAAAGGCAGGGAGAAAAGAGCTTACATTTATAGATACTTTCAAAGTAACCAAATGAAGTCTTCTGCTAACCCAGCAAAACATTAATGACTTAGAAGATCTAAGTTAAAGTCAATAAGGACAAACTAAAAGAAACAGGTGCTGAGACATTTACTGAGGCTGATGACAGTTTGCTGCTAATTAAGTCATTAGCAGAGGATTCTGCAGAATTTGGCAGTACTCTCTGTGCTCGACTCAGTTTCTCACACCTACTTTAAAGGAGTTTCTTGGTTTCATTCTATCATTAAATAAACTTTGCTTAATTAGCAGTTACCATGTTAAGTTTGCCAAGCACAGCTTGGCTCTTAGTCTAACTAAACACAGAACAAACTAAGAATAAACTTTAAGAAAAATACTTTATGATCTTTTATTAAATGTGCCAAATGGAAATACAAAAAAAATCAAAGAAAAAGAAAAAAAAACATAAATTTCTGCTAAGATATCAGAAAATGACTTTTCAAACTTGAGAACACTTTGGAGAGAAATAAAAATGAAAATGGAAAAGCTTATGCAAATTAAGATTTAAAATGAAATAAAGATGATGTCAGTAATGATTTTACCTCTTATAAACACAAAAATTAAGACAGTAATAGTAAGTTCAAGTGGATTTTAGCCATATTCTGAAACTATACCACCATAAGCAAATAACAAAGCTTTTTTTCTTTATTCAGTTGATTCAACTAAAGAAAATCTGTAAACACTTCAAATCTCACAAACTCACTTTTGAAATGTATTATTCAGAAATAAAGCTAACCTGTGGAACCAGTAACTGCGAGGTGATAGGCTGAAAAAGGCAACTTCTTGACATTAGCCAATCAGCTGATACACGCACACAGAGGGCACTGGTGTTGTGAACGACAGAGAAAAATAAACAGCCCTTGAGCTTAAAATTTAAAAGAATTTCAAGGAGATTAGCACAATTTTCCAGGAAACAACCGAACAAGACAAAATTCAAGAGTGCTTAGGTTGTGCATGAACACAGGAAGTTAAATCAAAAATTGAGGATGAGGTAGCATTTTAGAAGATGCAAAGCAGAGTCGTGAACATTCCAAGTAAGGCAAACCAGGTAAACACTGTGGTGTCAGCCATGTCAGGAAACAGGAGTTTTGGAGAAAGGTCAGAACCTCTCAGCAAGGAACAGGAGAATTCTAGCTTTGACTGACAGCCAGAAGACTCACAGGGTTGGATGGAGCAGCATAAAAAGTGTAGAAAGTGACATTGATTAGACAGTGAAACATTATGGGCAGCTTTGAAAAGTATGCAGAAGCAGTAGAGACATAATTATTTCTGAAGCCACAGGACATAGAATAGCATGAGACCTACCATACAAATCACAAAAAAGTCTAGAAATAAATTGCAGAGAGGATACATCTATCTCTATGATTATTTGACATAATAAAAAGCATTAGCTTTAAAAGAGAATCTGACATGAAATAAATCACAAAGACCAGAAAATGTACTGCCAGAGAAACTAAAATCCCATTATTACATCAATGATATAACTCAAGTGAGCAAATATATATGTAAATATATACATGTGTTTTTAAAAATCAAGAGCATGATGTATTTACTCAAGCAATTGAGCAGAAACATTCATGCTGCTGGGCCACAGGCATTAAGCCTTCTAACCTTCAGGCTCAGAGATGCCCAGTCTGAGGCCAACATTACATAAATTTGACAGTGTACGCCGATTCTCAGCGTGTGTATCTGGTTAAACAGCAAGGAAGTTGTTTGCATCTACCTTTTCCTGCTTTTCAAATTCTGCTAAACAAACGGGGGGAGGGGGGGTGGAGAGAGAGAAAGAGAGGCAGAAAGAGACAGAGACAGAGAAGCGGAAAGGAAGGGAGAGGAGGGGGGGCAAGGAGAGGGAATGGCAAATACAAACTAATGGTATCAACTTTTTAAAATACGGAGGGATTGGAGGAATAGCTCAGGGGTTAACGTGCTTGCCTAGCAGGCGCATACCCTCTTTTGGTTCCTCCACACCACCTAAACTGGACGTGGTGGTACACTCCTATAATCCCACCTGTTGGAAGGTTGAGGCAGGAGGATTGCCATGAGTTAGAGGCCAGCCTGGATTACCTAGTGAGTTCAAGGCCCACCTTGACTAAGACAGAGACCCTCAGAAATAAAGTAAAATATTTAAAAATTAAGATAAATTAAAAACACAAGGAAAAGTCGCTCTGTTGTCAGGGGAAAGTCACAAACTACACATAGCTTGGGATCTAACTACTCCTCAGAGAAGGAAAGACACAGACTTGAACATGGGAACTCGTGGAACTATGTGTGAACAATTGCTGCTGGCTCCCATAACCTCATTAGTAGATTTCCCAATATGCAGTGCAACAGGAGCCTCTTCTCTGAGAACGGTCCTGCCCCCCGCCCCAGGCACGAGCGTTGATTCCGAACTTTAGCTATCACGAATGGTGCTGCAATAAACACTGCATACAGGTGCATCTTTGGTATGTTGACTTTGTTTCCTTTGGATACATACCCAGTTCTGGTATTCCTGGATCATACTTAAAGAATGGAGGAACCTCTGTACTGTTTTCCATAGTAACTGTGCTAATTCACATTACTACCAAGAGGGTCTAAGTTTTCTTTTTCCTCTACAGCCTTACAGGAATTTTTGTCCTTTTGACAATGTCTTTCTAACTGGGATGAAACCAATGTAGTTTTGATGCAGTTTTGAATCGACTACGATGGTTAATGATCCTCAGCTTTCTTTAAAACGTATAATACATTTCAAAAGTGAGTTTGTGAGATTTGAAGTGTTTACAGATTTTCTTTAGTTGAATCAACTGAGTAAAAAAAAAAAAGCTCTGCTATTTGCTTATGGCAGATGTTTATATTACTACTGCTACCTTTTGGATCTGGAATGTCTCCTAAAAGCTTCATATATTTGGATGTTGTGAAATGCCCGTGGACCAGGTGTTATTAAGAGGTGAGGTCTGGCCAGGATGTGCAGATTACAGGCAGGTGGTGAATTAAAGGCTGTAGCAGATTACACATTGTGGGCTTGCGGAAGAGTACCAGGAGAGTACCTGGGAGGGTGTATGCTAGCCTGGCCCTGCCTCCTTTGCTTGGCTTCCAGGTGCCACGCCATGAGCAGCCCCACTGCTGTACCTTTGCCTTCTGCCATTGCCAGCAGCCTTTGAGTGGACTGAGACTTTCTGAAGCTACGAGTAAAAATAAATTTTTCCTCTCTTAATTTGTGGATCTGGTATTCGGTCACAGCAACGAGAAACAAACTAAGGCAGCTTCTATTGAGAGGTGTCTGGATAATTTGTGCATGGCTCATGTCTTACTTGTGTGTAAGTACTTTATATTTAGCTCAAAAATTACATGTCTGTCCTATGCATTCTTTCTGGAATGCAATTTCACTGCTTCTCTACCACTTATAATTTAACAACTTTGTTAGATCTTGGAGTAAACAGTGATGAGAATAGTTCAATAAAGCTGAAGAAAATTTTTGTGAGGTTATATGAATTGATGTTATTTCTGGGAACGGAATAGTTAATTAACACTTTCATCCTATTTTAGCCGGACATTTCAATTTCTTCAGTTCCAGAATGCACTTGAAATATTATTGATAACATAATATTGATGAATATCATCGTATTTGTCTTGGACTTTTATTATTTTGTTTTCAATTTGTTGGTGTTTACTTTTTATCTATGTATTTAATTTTGAAACCATGTCTCTGAACTCTGAAGCCCTGGCTGGTACTGAGATCACTGTGTAACCTAGACTAGCCTCGAACCCTCTTCAGCGCTGGGCTTCAGTCTTGTGCACCACGACCGGTTTATGAGGTACTGTGATCACTTGCTTTCTTTGAAAAGCATGAGTTTTCTTTTGTTACTCTGAGGAAGTAACACATTAAGTACGGTGGAAACAAACATTTTGTTTTGTTGGCTGAGTTTACCCATAGTTCTCATGTGCTGCCCATCTGGATTTTAAAAGTTTGGATTTCATATTGAATTGAAAAAGATAAGTGCATAAGTGCAGTGAAAGTTTATTTTCCCAGCAGCTACATTTGTATCTGCGAATGATCAGCTTCCCCAAGAACATCATTAAATGTCATTGTGGTCTTTTTTAAAGCATGTAGATTTTATCTTTTTTTATTCAAATCAAGAAAATTGTAAAATCTCCTCTCTCGTCCATTCCATCCATTTTCTATCACTTGAAGTTGACACACTGGAACTTAGGACATAGCTTAGTCACAAGCAGGCCGTCGCCTCTGAGAGGTGAGGTGGACCTGTGCGAATGCCGTGAGTGCCGCTGTGGCAAGACACGGGGCTAAAGGGCACACTCAGGATGTGTCCTAATCCAAAGGCACTTAAGAAATTTAAAATTTGAAAATTGATTCAATATGTGAAACATATAAATATCTAGTCTTCTAAAAATCACCAGCACACTTAATCTTAGCGTGTTTTACTATTCATAAACTATGTAATAAAATTTATGTAGGGAGATACTAATAAGATACACTTTCTGTTGTTTCAGATAGCAACCTATGTAATTATTTTTACAGAGAAGCCTTTGCCCTGGTATTTTAGTTTTGGGAAGAATTAAGTATTATCTCTTTACTAATGTCTAAAGAAGAATAGCGGGGTTTTTGAGCATAGGCACCATACACTAATTTGTGATGTTCAGTTCCATCTTTAACATTCCAGTTTTCCAGAAGCTTGTAATTTAACCAGTTTGCATAGAATAACATCCATATAATATGCTCACCTTTATGGACAATATAGCTTCATCATAGGTAACTAATTTATATCTTTATCAGGGTGGTCAAAATTATTCCCAATATGCCAGAGAAAATGACACTGGAGATTTGCTCAGATAAGAAGTACTGGCTTGATGCTTGATGATCCTTCTCTTGACTGTCAAAAATGTAGAACCAGCATTTTGAAGAGATGGAACAATACAGGTTATACCAATCTTGATGGTTAATAATAATTTTTTATTATTTTGTCAGAAATGAAATGCATTTATAAATATCACAAACTAGAAATTCTGGGCTAAGGCAATAGTCTCCAGTGCATATAGTGAGTAGTTCTTTCCTTTCATTTTTTTTTCTTCTTCATATTTTCAAAATGTTAATATTCTGAGAATCATACTTTCTCTGCATCTCCGTAAGTGTCCTTGTTCTTGGATGTCTAGTACCTAGAATTTTCGTATCTAATTGGCAAGACTCTGTAGATTGAAAACGCTTAGGGACAACACACTAAAAGTTTTAAAGTCATATTTACCTTAAGTTGAGCTTGTTGTTTACAAAAAAACGTAAATATTTCTGTAAGCTTCATTTGTTTACCTCTTACTCTATGATGCTTCCTTCTTTTGTAAACCAAATCCAGTTATATAAACGTGAAAATTCAAAATTCACTTTCAAATGATCATTTTGTTGGAAAAGATATTGGATGGCAGGTTTTGAGGGCTTTTCTCCCTCAACGCTTAAAATTTCTTCCCACTTTACAATGGTCTACAAAGTTTCTTTTGGGAAATCCACAGATAATTTTATGGAAGTTATTTTTTATTACATAAGATTTCTTTTCTCTTGCTGCTTTTAAGATTCTGTCTTTTGTCTTTTACTTTAGACAGTCCAATTACAATGTGTCTGGGCATGGTTAGTTTCAGATTTACCCATGCTGGAGTTCTTCGGTCTTTGATCTTAAATATGTATGTTCATTTTCGTCCTCACGTTGGGAGACATTTTAATCATTGTTTGTTAGATAAGTTATCTGCCCCCTTTGTTCTCTCTTCTTATTCTTGTTTTTTTTTCCCTTTTGTTCCTCTGACAAGATGGGTTCAACTGATCTGTCTAGAAACTCACCAAGTCCATGTTCTATCATGTCATCTGCTGCTGGACATGTCTAATGAATTTTCCACTTCAGTTATTATAACGCCTGAAATTATTGCATCATTTCTATTGTTTCTGTTTCTTGTTGCTCTACACTGTTTCCCCTGTGTTCATTTACTTCTCTGTCTGTGCTTTCTTTTAGCTCATTATGTATCTTCTGATAGCTATTTAAATTCTTGATAATACAGCTTGGAGATTTGGGTTTCTTTAAGGTCAGTTCCTAGAGACTGTTTATTTATTCATTTATTTACACAGGGCCTCCCTCTGTCATTGAATTAGTTTCAATTTTGCTATCCTCCTGCTTCAGCTTCCCATGTAGCTGGGGGCATAAGCCTATGCTACCAGGCCCAGCTTATGTTCTTTTGATCAACCAAGTTTCTCTTTCTTTGCATGTACTATAACGTTTTGCTGCAATAGGATGTTTGATGAAAGGAACACTGGTCCTAGTATTTTTAGTGCAGGGGAAGACCTGCAGCAATCGGTTTGACTGAAGGTTGTAGGAACTTTTCTAATTTCTTATTACCATCATATCTACCTGCAGAACTAAAGCAAGAGTTCATCTGGAGCTTCCATACACTGGCATTGATTCTATCAGGCTATCAGTAGAAATCTAAAACAAACTTATGTGTGGGAAATTTGCAAATAAAATTAAAACAAAATAAAATGTAGTAGAAAAATTAAAAGTGTCGAAAAGTTAGAAATAAATTTTGTTTTAATGCTATTGACTGCAATGTTGGAATTAAGTTAAATGGAACTATAATCAGCTACACAAATAATTTTAGAAATCTATGTGATCGTCTAGATAGTATTCCCATTAATTGTAAGAAACAAAGCAATTTATAAAATAATGTACCCGATATATATATAACACAAACACCTAAAGACCATCCACTGGAAGACCCTACGTCTGCAAATACAACCTTAGGGAAGGCCCGTATTTAGGAGAAGAAACAGGGGATTGGGCAAACTAAGGGCCTGGCAGTGAAAAAGTAGAAGAGAAGCCCAACTAAGATAAAGAGAGTTGGAGTAAGAAATGCTGAAAGCTGTAAGGAGAGTAAGGTACAACTGAAATAAAAAAATCATGAAGTCCTGGACTTCCTCAAATTACGGTGTTCACAGTCTTAGTTGTCTTTACTCTCTATTTAAAATCTTCTTAGACATTTTAGGGTCCTGGCTACAAACTGCTTTCTCATTGGGCTCAAAATATTTATTTGTATTTAATAGTGTCCCCTTTTAAGTAACAAATCTGGCAAAGTAACTCTCTCTCTCTCTCTCTCTCTCTCTCTCTCTCTCTCTCTCTCTCTCTCTCTCTCCTTAGGTAAGTGGTCATTGTTACTCCTCCTCAATTTATAGCAAATCATCTTAAAATTTAGTTATAAAACACCTTCTTTTTGAGACAGGCTCTTGCTCTTCAGTTCAGGCTGATCCTAAAGACACTATGGAATCCAGTTTGTCCTCGAACTCACAACCGTCCTACTGCTTTGGCTTCCTTAGTGTTGGGATTAGTTGTGCACCACCATGCTCATCTTACAAGGTGTTGGCAATAGAACCCTGGGCCTTGCACTTGCTAGGCACGTGCTTTAACTACTGAGTTACACTCTCAGACCCTCCCCAACAAAAACAGAACTCCATTATTTACTTCTCTGAAGAGCTTAGCTTCCACAAACATGACTGTGTCCTCCTTTTCAAAATCATTATAAGAAACCTACAATTTGATCTCTTCAATGCATTCTATTATATTACCAACAGTAATATTTACTGACCAAAAAAAATCTTTCATCCTTCACATGGTCAATGTTTAACATTATATTTTCTCTGATTCATGATGAATCAATTTACTAAAAGAAATATTATACTGGATGTGATCTTATAAAAAATTGAAAGTATAAAATTGTTATTGTCTGACAAATGAGTGAAAATTGGTAAGTCTGTATCTGCTAGACCCTGGATATCATATCTAAAAGAGACATTCTCTTATTATTCTTAATGAGAATATCTTATTTGGATATTTAATATTTTCCTTCCTTCTTTAACTTTCTTGTGCTTTGTCTGTGACCAGATTTCAGAGATTTCCACGTGATGCTGTCATTCTTTATGTTAACTGAATGCTCGGTTCTATATCTTTATCTTCCTAGCCTGTTTCACTCCAGATGATCTCCTAGGTTAGTACTTTCAAAATTTCTCAAATTTTAAAGGTTAAGCTTAAAGTTGTTGCTTCTCAGGCCTGGAATTCTTGTCAAAATAAGCAAAATATGGCTGAAGTACCTTAACACTTCTCAAAACAACCAGGCCTTACTGGATTGGGAATGAGTGATTCCTGGTTATTAATTCACCTTCCACCAGCATTACTATCCTTGGCCTTCAAGATTCTATTTTTAGTCTATGAATCAAATTAGAAATTCTTTGGATTCTTGTAAGAAAGATTCCATTCTTTCATGGGCTTGACGAAAGAGTCCCCAGCATTGCTAGAAGCTCTTGAGAACAGAGACACCTCCACATTAACTCTAGCTCCCTCATAAACCTTTCTCCACAGTCTGCCTCAAGAGCCAGCCAGGTGTTAGTAATGAGACGAACGCATCTCATTCCATACTACGGACAGTAAAGAAAGCAGCCACTCTGATTTGCAGAGATTTTCTTTTTAAGTAAGAATGGTGGCTTTGGGAGGGGGAACACAGAGGGCCATACTTGTTACAAAGAGTTGGTCAGTGTACATGTGATTAAAGCAGCTGTGTCCACTAGCTGGCAGGCATAAAAGTTTGGACTCTGTCCTCCCCCAGAGACTCTGAGACAGAGGCTCTGTGTTTTCTGGTGAAAGACACTCCTACTTTAGGGGTTACTTATACATTATAGGAGATACTTCTCAAAGGGACAGAGGAAAAATTCACAATATAAGCCCTCTTTAATAAATACTTTTTTTTAAAAAAGGAGGCCAGGGGGCCTATGCAGGAGGTAGCTAGGACAAACTGAAGAGAAGTTTACGAACTACTAGATTGGGTGCAGGCTATTGAGCATGACCATGCACAAGGGCACACGACTAAGGCTCACATGCCATTCTTACACTGTTTACCCAGCAGCCAACAGTCCCAGCACCTGTCTGCTCAGTGCTCAGAAAAGGAGCCTTAAAGTCATCTACAAAGTTCTTCTCTAAAAAGTGTTTTGTTGAATTAGGCTCTTTACTTAAACTTAGTACTAGATTGTTTATAGGTTTTCTGCTGTGGTCTACTCTCTTTTTTGCAATCCCTTAACCTGTGGTCTTTTACTGATTAAATACTGACATAATCAATAACATTGTAACCTGGGGCAGACTCTGAAACTTTCGCCTTATAAATAATTGAGACCTCACATTTACTGAAGGCCTTTATAAATAGACCTTTTGTGTTAACATTTTGAGGCTATTGCAAAAAAACCTGGAGCAGGTAGGTAACCTTATAAAGAAGAGAGGTTTATTTAGCTCACCAAAATTTCTGGAAGTCCAAGATCACGACACCTTCCTTGGGTCAGTGTGGGTGAGGACTTTGTGGGCTGTGCCACAGGGAGGAGGCTTATCATGATGGGCATGTGTCTGCATGTGAACAACTCCATCAACAGGAAGTACACTTCAGAGGTTGGGCTCAGGCTTTTAGACCGAATTCCTCACAAAGAACTACTAACATCTCCCTCAGGAATTACAGTAAGCCCTTTTGAGGATATGTTCCCAACAATCTAGGGACTCACCACTACACACCATCTCGTAAAGGTTCTGCTTTGTCTCCTGCTACCACGACAGTGACCAAGTTTCCAACATATGAGCCGGTGAGAGGATAAACAACTTTCAAACTGGAGTCCCTTCAATAGATGTTACATTTTAAATAAAACACTATTTTAGAAGTGCACAAAAAATCAATTTTAAAAGAATACAACAAAGGCATAGTATATTTTAAAAATGAAAATTCCATTTTAATGGTGTCATAGATTTAGTGTTTAAACTGTTCTCAATCAGTTTTCCACTATTAAAACAGAGCAGCAATGTTCATTATTTTAAAGGGTTAAATTTGTCTTAAACATATTTATACATTTTTAAATGCATAGTATCTTATTTTCATGAGATTTGCAGGTATGACAGCATCCTTATATGGAAAGTAGAGCTGCCATATGTCTCTCTTCCGTAACAGATATTGCTCAGAATACTTAAAAATTCTGGTAAGTTCACTGCAGTTCAAATAAAGAGGTCTAAGAGTCTTATCCAAGCAGCTGTGGTTCCTATGTGAATTTTAGCCTAGATTATGAAAACCTCAAACCACAAAATCCCCCTAGGAAATCTTGCATAAGCATTGTTCTCATTGAAAAGGGCTGGGATCAGAAAGGAAGCAAGAGGTTCATACTTTAGTTGGCTTTAAAACATCAAAACCTGAGCGGCCAATTCTCCTTCAGATGTGTGTTTGTAACCTCTTTTAAAGGCAATGGAAATTATATATGTGGATTTGGGGAGAACATACCCCCAATTAAGCAAATTAAGAAATGCCAAGAGCAACAAATTTCTTTGCTTCAAAAAAAAAATCCTGGCTTAAACAATAGTTATTTTAAAAAATAATTTTATGCAATATGTCAAGAAAATCTATTCATCTATTAAAGGATTTCTATGACCAATTTGAAGGAAGAACTTGAAAAGTGGTTTAACCATATTTCTTCTCCGGTTTTGACCAGAAAAATACAGTTGCAAATTTATTTTTTTAAAGCTGCTGTTTATGTTTCTCTAAAGTAAGCATGTCATAATTCAAAGTAGCAAGGCCTGATGGGAACATTTTCAATTCGCTAATGGCATAGCATGTAAAACAGGCTTTTTGTGGAGAGAGCTTCTCAAACAGTCATATTTCTAACATAGATTTTTATCATTGTGAAAGGAGGTAATGTTCTAAAATACCCCAAAGGATTGTATCAGAGATGATATTAATTTAGCACAGGACAGGGAACGAAGGAAGGCACGGATAGGGGAGTTATTATTTTTGAGGAAGTGGGCAGGGAGTTCTGCCGAAAATACTCCCAACTATATCCAAACCACAAAGGTTTACTAAACAGAAATTTAAATCAAAAGGCAAACAGGATGTTCATCTGGGACACATTTTTGGACACATACTTTTAATACCACATGAAAGCCGCACCATCCAGATGTGAAAGCAATAAAATTTAAACAAAAAAACCAAACAATAAAGTAAGAAGTGAACTTGGATGATAGCCTTCCACGCAGAGCCCTTCCCCTGCGAAGTGGCGGATCGCAGGCAGCAACTCGCGCAGAGGAAGGGGTGGGGCGCATTCTGGAGGCCTGTGTTTCCTCACAATGGAAGAAGTATAATAGCAATCTGGTTTTAGGAAACTGGGCTTTGGCAGACTCCGCTTTCTGGATTTCTTAAATTATCTATTTTAGACCAAAGTGGAAACTTATTAAAGCCAATACTTTAATATCAGATCAGCTACAGGAAGGAACACAGAAAAAAAAAAAAAAATGGTTGGTACATAGTGTACCCGGAACACGAAGCAGGAACTGAATAACAACGCTGTGAGCAGCCCAGGGCCAGCCACCTAATCACAGCCTCGGAATGATAATGTCATCACAGCTCAGCGGACTTGAAAGAACTAGGCAGGGAAAACGTCTTCCTGAAGACTTAAAAAAAAAAAAAGCAGGTGAAGTTACAGTGACACAAAACGTCGTGAACGATTTACAATTGTGAAGGGAAATGTTTAAGGCAATAACTGAATTGTTTTTAAAAATATTTATTACATGAAAGAGAAAAATTTAGGCATTTAAATTCTGCAAATAGGAGCACAGTGAACAGCACGTGTGAAAGAGACGGATCTAGTATCTAGTTGAGTCTGAGGTGCTTCAGTTGTAACAACCCGGTTTCATGATAGCTTAAACCACCGCGAAGATTCAGGCACGAAGTCCTGAGGATAGCGGCCCCCTGATCTTAGCTACTGCCAAGGAGGCCTGACCTCGTAGCAGTTCTCCCAGCCCTCAATACTAGGACATTTAGGGCGAAGTTTCCTGTACACAAGCCTTTGCAGCACAAGGTTAAGCCACGTCAGTGAGCCCGTTACTTGTTTTATAGCATGTGAAAGAAACAAAGGAATCAGCTAATGAGACACAATTTTTTCAAAGTAAATTATTAGTGTTTAATGTTAAATAATTTTAGAAGCATTTGAAGTCTGTATGAATTCCACTGAAAGTCTTTGCTTATTTTTACCTGATGTTTATGTTTTTTCATATCTTTGCTGTTTTAGTACAGATGTTGAACTGACAGAATTTATGCCGTACAGTTGACCACAGTGTACTTAAGAGCAGAGTGATGCATGAATGTTGTTTTAGACTCGAGAAGTATCTCATTAAATTTTTCTTTCTCCTCCTTTGAATAAAAAGTTCACAGAAGGTAAACTAAAGAATGATGAGCTGTACACCCACCAGCTGTACTTCTACCCATTACGAGGTGGGACACATTGTTGCATCTGCCTGAACCTAAATTCCTTCAATTTCAAAAAATGATACCATTTTATATTTGAAAATGATGTTCACTTTTTTACAATGTTCTAGCCTTCAGGGAAACCCGAGTGTCCAGATCTAAAAGCTCAGGTGAGCAGCTTTTGAAGGTTCCGAGTTCAAGGTTTGGAATAGTATCACAGTTACCACTTCCGTGTTCCAGGAACGCGCACACAGATCACCACAGACAGGTGGAAGGTCTGAGGTGAGATTTGATGGGTGTGGGGGACTAGGTAGGCAGTGTCAGGTGAGTTTAGTAGGAAATGTGAGTGCATGTCTGAGACAGTGTATGAATTGGGAGAATGGCCCCTAAATCAAAGGTAATGCAGCACAAGGACAGAGTAGTGTGATAATAAAATACCTGGATAAATGGGAAGCAGATAGATCCTGGCCAAGAAGCCCAGAGATCAGCCTGCAAGCCGTGGAGTGTGATTAAAAGGTGTTAAATGAGAAGTAAATGATATGTTTGTGGGCTTCCTCTATGGGAGGTGGAAAATGTGGAGAGGAAACTTCTAGCAGAGGATTCAGGAGGGTGCTGTAATAAGTAAGGCAAAGGGATAGAAACGGGCTTGGAGAAAAGGGGAAAATGGGCTGGACATGAAATATGAGGAAGGTAGGACGCATACGTAGGACCTCATGGCTAGTTGCAGAGGTGGGAGGGCGTAAGGTCAGGGAAGAAGGAGGAGAAAACTTGTGGGTTTGTTGATCTAGTTGAAGGCAGCTGTGTCCAGCAAGGTAGTTCACTGTCTGCTAATGGAAGGGAAGGGGAAGACGAGTTTGGCAGAGAACAGATGAGTTTAATTTGAGTCTGAGATATTGCTGGAATACAGTAGGAGAAATTTCCAGGAGAAAATCTGGTATGTAATAATATATCCAAGGAAATACATACATGCTAAAATGTAAGTTAAGAATTTGTTAATGTTTCTATATCAAGGATACTTATAAATTTACCTAGGAAAATTATAAAATATGAAAAGAAATAAGAAGACACATTGAAAAATATTTAAAGTATGTCAGATGAATATAATTCAAGTAATACGTCCTGAAAAACATTGGCCATTGCTCTAGGATACAATTTAAGTGATGAAGACCACAGAAATCGATTGATCAGAGAGAATCAAAAAAGTAAGAAATCGCACATCCGGTTATACAGAGGTACAGACTAAGAAGACAGATTTAAAACGAGACTGTTGGTAGCACATCGACAAGCAGTTTCAGGAAGGAATAGAAGGGGAAGCCACATATTTGGGTGCCGAGGAGTGGGGTATGTTGAAGGGGAAAAAAGAGAGGGAAAAGGCGAGAGTAATGCTAAATAACATGGCTTATGCACGGAAATAGGGAGGTGTCCTTGAGGTACATACATGTGTGGTGTTTTACTGAGGCACTATACAAATAGGCAAAGGAAAAAAAGGTCCAAACAGTACACGGTTCATGACTCTGGATTGACAGATTTTTAATCTCAGGTCATGTGGTGAACAAACTTTAGGAAAGTTAACTGCATCTCCCTCTACCTCACTTAGTTTGTCTCTATAATGTGTATAATCATAGTATCTATTTTAGTTATATTAGAAGGATTATACAAAGGTAATGATGCAGGCACAATTTTCATAGTAATGTGTAGAATTTAGCAGTCAGTAGATTTTGCTCTTACTAATTATGGTCTCTAGCAATCGATGACTAATTTAGGCAAAAAAGAATTTAATAAAATACGCAAGGTATTTTCTAGAACTGCTGGAAAGATAAGAGAGAGAAGCTTGAAATTCTCCCTCCAAGAACAATAATCAGTCTTCCTTCCTAGAATTGCACAGGCTTTTATCAGATGTGCTCAGATGAGACTTGGATCCCAAGTCATGCAAAGTGCCACAAACAGAGCAGCAGTGACCTCAGTTCTCTGGAGGTATCTGTGATAGAGCATCTGTTCTTACTGACATGAGCTGTGGTCTCAGAAAATCCATGCATGCTTCAGTATCAACTTCAACATAGGTAGTGCTGGTGGGTGTTGCCATGGAAGCATTTATTGGTTATTATCCTTGGATGGAGACCTTCAAGCTCACTCTCTTATCCTGCTGTTCCCCTTAGGCTGTCCTGAGAAAGTGGTGAATTCAAAAACAAGAATAGTATTTCACAGATATTTGGCATTCCAAAATATCTGGTAAATATCTACTAACTCAACCCCACTGCTTAGTGGAGCTTAACTTAAACTTTCTAGACAAACGTAGCTCAGTTTTACATGCTCTAAGTCAATGATTCATAACCATTTTTGACATCAGGGACCGATTTAATGGAAGACCATTCTTCCAAGGACGTTGGGGTGGGGGTGGAAGGAATACGTGCCCTGTAGTAGGTTGTTGGACGATAGTTTTGGACTGTTGAGCTGCAGGCCAGAGGGGAAGTTCCGCCTCCTGTCAGAACCAATAGAAACTGCACTAACAGGAGTCGGAGCTTGGCTTGCTGCTCATCTCCTGCGGACTGCTTGTGTTCCTGGTGGCCAGGTCCTTCCAAGGCTATGGCCCAGGACTGGTCCATTGCCTGGGGTTGAGGACCTCTGCAGTCTAAAGGATTTCTTTAGATGTGAAACATCTTGGATAAAAATAAATTAAAAGTCTAATTTCCCATCATGACTGCTTCTCTCATTGTGCAAAATGGCATTAGAGATAGAGGAAATATCTTCCTTAAAGAGTCAGGCAAAAATAACACCAGTCACGCTGCTGTCCAGTAGAGGAAGCCGGGGCTGAGGCTGAACTTAGGTGAGGGGAAAACACATACGCACCTCCTCCTGAGACTCCAGATACGAATGGGTCTGACCTTGCTTTGCTCTTGGCACTTCTACTTAGTAGCAGGCATCACGCTTTTAACTGGGGTCTATGGAGGAGCAACCAGGATATGTGGGTCTTATCCCATATCTCACCTACTGCTGGCCTAGTAATACTACTGGGAAAGTTTTCCCACCTACTTTGATGACAGACTTCACGACACAGCCTGTCTTGCCTTTTTTAATGTTAAGCAGAAAATGAAACAAAAAAAAAATTTCCAATCTACAATAGTGAACCAAACACATAATTCACCAGTGGGAGCTAATCGGCTGCTGTTGTTTGTTTGTTTTACGGTTTGTTTTCTTCCAACCAAGCCTGGTTTTTAGAACTTTTGTCTTTCTGTAGACTTAGATATTCTATTCTGGAGTCAAAAACCAAATAGCAACTGCCTCTAACGAACTGCAGTTCTGATTTAAGAATGTCAATCTCCCCAAAGATAAACAGATGATTGTGGCAGAATGAGTGGCAAAGCCCTACTCCAGAAATGCCAATGAGAAGAGAACATCCACATATTTTAGAAATATTATGGTGATTCTATATAACTGAGACTTAGCATGTTTTTATACCAGGAGTACTAGCAAGGCCAATAGGCAGAGGCTGAAGTCATAGAGGAGAGAGGAGACTGCTAGGCTGAATTGCCCACAGCAAAGCAAGTTGTATCAAAGCACACTAAAGGGATTAGTCTTGAGGGGAGAAAGAGGCTTTCCAGTGAAATAAAGAAGAGGATTAGAGGCCTGAAGTAATAAATCATTGCTAGGCTGTCTTCCTACTGTCTAATTCTGGTTTCTTTTTTTTCTTTTTCTTTTGGTTCAATTTTGTAATAGTTATACAATACTAACAATAAGTGAATTGGAATGTTAAAAAGTGTGAATATTGTATAAAATGATTTCAGAGAAATGAGGATATGAAGAGTGAAACACTGTAATGTACAACAGAGTTACTTTAAATGGAATGTGGTTCTGGTAAGAAAACTCCCCATCCTCTTGTGATCCTCCCTTCAAACAGATTTAAGTCATTTTATTAGAAAAACAATAGCCCTGTCCATTTGCGACACTAGCACAAGTGTTTTATTGTGTTTGCACAGATGAGCACATCCACCAGACCCGAAGTCCCTGAGTGGCCTGTTCTCCAATTTAGCCGCGTTCGGCTTGAGTGCTAACCAGGACAGATGCCTTGCCTCGTATTTTCTTTCACTGTTTCCTTTTTATGTTTCCTTTAGTACATTTCTTCTATTCGACTTTGGAGATGGAATATGGCAACCAGATTTTACATTATTAGCTCACTCAATAGGAAATGTATATTGTTTCAAACAGCGCATCTGTCTGCTCTCAGGAATGTTAAATAATAACAATAGCCCAACTACAGAGCCGTGGAGGATAGGAAATGAAAACCACCATGGAGTTCTGGAACTCTTGGAAGGACACTCCCAGCAGAATGTAATTAAGTACTTGGAATTTGTGGTTTCGGCCACCAGGGTTAAAAATATGTCTGCCGAGCAGGTGCTTTAAATTTTTCAAAGATCAGAAATATTGGTCCATATTGTAGGATGACCATAGCATCATCCTTCCTCTAGGAGGCGCCATCATCAACATTCACTCCCTGTGTCTTGCAATCGCTCTATTCTCTAGGCTCCAGCCAGAAGCGAGAAGAGTCTCCTTGGCACAACAATCAAGAGAACCCCCTTTTCCTCAAATCTGTAATACACACCTCAGTTACCGGAGCGGCTCTCTTTCTACCTTATCTAATTGAGAAAAGCAAATCTCCCACATTGTACATATTCTTGGTTGGAAGATGACAAAGCGAGTGATAATGCAGAAAGGAACTTTTCTGGCCGACTATTTTCCTAACACGACTTTATGTCCTGTTTCCTCTGTCCAGGATCACATCATCAAAAATACTCAGTGTAAAATGGATCTGTGTAGTACGCTTATAAAAAAGTATTGAATGAAATGAAACTCTTATCTTACTCTGCAGTTAGCAATGTGAAGGTGAGAATTGATAGTAATTATTATATTACTCTATCTTGTAGGTTTAGCAATGACTCAAGAATAGCCAGACTGTAATCTTGGAAAACCTGTGACCTTACAGCTGGCTAAAGGGGCTTTGCAGATGTGATTAAGTAAAAAGAACCTTGGAATGAAGAGATTTTTCCCAGAGTACCTGTGTGTACCATAAATGACATCACAGGCATGGTTATAAGAAAGAGATGGAAGGGGTGTGACTACAGATGGAGAATATGGCTATGTGGTGGAATTTAAGGGAAGCACGAACTGCAAAATTTCACCACTCTCTTTGAAGATCACACAAGAGACCACAAGTCAGGGGATTCAGAAGGGTTGTAGAAACCGGAAAAGCCAAACGATTTTGTTAAAGAGCCTCCAGAGGAAGGATGGAGCTTCAGGCTCCTTGATTACAGATTACAGAAAACTTCAAAGACTCTGGACCTCCAGAACTGTAAGGCAATAAATCTGCACTGATTTCAGCTTCCCAGTTTGTAGGAGTTTATTACAGAAATATTAAAAAATTAATGCCCTCTGCATGATTGGGGTCTGTAAGTGTAATAGAATTAGCATCCTGATAATCCCATTAATCACTTAATCCAAGTATTAATTCCATCACTGTATTACATGAAGATATTGTTCCTGCTTATCTTCAGAATAAAATGAGTATAATTACATAACAAAGTCATTTAATATGATTTCCTTAACATAGATGGATCTCAAAAATCACTCTAATATGCTAAGTCTTTGGCTGCCAGGTAACAGTAAAGAAACACAACATAAAATTTTCAAATAAAAAGTAGTGTGAATATCCCTGAAAGTCCTCAACCATTTTATTTGCCTAGTAGAACATGTGAGAGTATGCTTATAAAATTCAAACAATAGAGGTTGGAGGAGTAGCATAGCAGTTAGAGTACTTGCTTAGCAAAGACAAGACCCTGCGCTTGAATCTCCAGCACCACATAACCCTGGCACAGTGGTACACGCTGATAATTGTAGCACCTGGGAGACTGAGGTAAGAGGACTGCTATGAGTTTTGGCCAGCCTCAGCTACGTAACGAGTTCAGGAGCAGTCTTAACTACAGAGTAAGACCCTGTCTGAAAAAAAAAATCAAACAATATCGAAAAGTTGATTGATTACTTGTCTATATCCTATTGAATAAAGGAAAATGACACTTAAAGGGGCTATTAATTTAATTAACATTAACATTACTACAGATGTCATATAAACTTATTTAAAAATGAGTCCTTAAAATAAATAAGGCTTTCGTTTTGATGTTGTTTTATATCAGTTTTTTTCCTAATAATAATAATACTTGACTAAACTGATCTTTTTTCTATCATTGGAAGAGGCTACCATGCACGCATATGTGCCCAATAATTTCCAATGTTCACCCCTTAATTTTAGTTAAAATATGTAAGATTTTTCTACAGCCATATGATTTTTTCCTTTTTCCTTTTCTCAAACTCAGATTCACCACAGCAACCCAGCTTCAGAAGGTGCTTCATCAGGACCAGGCTCAGAAAAAAATATTTGTGGAGAAAATCGTCATCATTTCTTTAATTTATGTTATAATTGAAACTGATTTTCTAGGCTGGAGACAAATGGCAATTCAAAATTTTAGCAAACTTTGCTAAACTCTGTGGAAAGAGATTTAATATCATTGGTGGCCAAAGGAAACATGGAATATTGAAAATTGTAAATATGAGTAAAAATATAGATACTTCTCTTAAAGACTGGCAGAATATATATTTCACATTCTATTTGACATTATCATATTTGATAAGTAGCAAACTGGCATCTTTTTTCCTTTAAGTTGATACATATGTATTTTTATTCTCTCATTTGCTGGGTTTTATCTTTAGAATGTCAGTATAAATACAGTGAAGTCCTAAGAGAATTCAACTAATTTATCCTTTTGGATTTTGTTTTGCCAGAGTGTGTGTAGGTGTTTGGTTTTGCAATGTAAAGATAGGTAGTCAACAAGTATGTGATTGTCACCTTCCCTGATGCTGATAAAAATAGCCTGTATCTGCAAAGTAAAGAAGTATAGGTTTTCTGTGACTCACCATTTCAGAGGGTTCAGTCCGTGGTCAGCTGGATCCAAGGCAGGCGCACCATGGCTGAAAGGCAAAGTGAAGGAAAGCCTTTAGTTCATTACAGCTGGAAAGCAGAGCAGAGAAACAGCACCAGCAAGAAATGTTTCTTTCCAAGGAAAACCCACCTCCCAACAACACACCCAGCTATGCACATCAGTGGATTAATTAATTCTGTGCTTTTGTTGCTTTTCGTTATGTTTTACTGGTTTGTTAGTTTTTCAGCTTTCGCATATCAGTCTATCGTATTGAGATTAAGTGAAGCCTCTAGACTTAATTTAAAATATTTTATTTGCAAACTAAAAGTCTCATTCACTTAATATATCCATTTAACATATCTCCATGATCGCAACTCCGATATAATTTCCAGATACTCTATTATTTCGCTTCAGTGTGGAAGTTTATTCCACATTAATTGAAGCTCTGCTACTTAATACCTATATTTATTGATCATTAATCTCTGTTTACATCATTACATTTTAGTCTCTCATAAATTCTTTTTCTAGTTACTATAAAACTCCCAGAATGACCGCTGTCCACTACCATTTTAAGAATCAGTTTTCTTTTCAACTTTTCGAGTGTTTCTAATCACAAGGCCATATCCATGATTCAAAATCTTCAACTACTCCATAGTTCGTATAAGATAAAATCAAAACCTCTCTCCATATTTTCTAATGTCCTTCTTGAATAATATATTGCATTTCTCTCCACCACCCTCTTTTTTCTGCCATTCTTAACAAAAAATGAAATATCTGAAGATCCTCTAATATCACTGTACTCTCTGGGCCCTGCACTGATTTTCTTTGCCTAAAAAATGCTTCTCCAAGTAAGATATGCCACGGATGGTTGACTGCCTGCAGTCTACACATCTCATGGGGATAAATTCGGGTCAAAATCACCCGAAGAGAAAATGAATTTAAACCTATACATCCATTAGGGGATTTATAGAAAATATTTAAAATGAGAAGCCAGATCACACTTATACTACCAGAATTTAGAGCAGCTGTGGCAGGTGGATCCCACGTTTTAGCCCTACATGGGCAATTTAGTGACTTGGCCATACCTTATCTCAAAATTAAACGTAAATATGGGATAAGAATGTAGCTCAGTGCACTGGCTCTGGTTCAATCCTCAGTACCACAACAAAGTAAGAAGCTGAGGCTGAATTTCCAAGGATTATTGTTGCCAAACACTGAAGGGAAGGGAGAGTGCACAATGGTCCTTCAAAGGGTATGAACTTCCTGTTATGCAAGATGAATACATTAACAATATATTAAATATAAAGTGTTATGCACTTTAAAATACATTAAGTTGGTAAATCATATTTTATGTTCTGACTCCCCCAGCCTTCCTAAAAAGCACGAAAGAACATAAGTCTCAGATGTGATGGGGTTTTTGGTACCTTGGTTGTGATGCATTTCAGACAGCTTAAAAAATGACAGTCTATAATTACTTTAAGAATGATTAAACAAGAAGAAATAGTCGTCCATAAATATAGGTTAAAAAGGAAATATAACCTTCAACATGAAAGAAACTGGATGACGTTATGCTATTTAAACAAGTGAAATACAAATGAAAATGTTTCTCACTTATATTTTTTGAAGTCACTCACAGAGAAATAGAGTAGAATGGTGGTTACCAGGGGCTGGGAAGATGGGGGAGGGAAAGGGAGAGAGAAGCAGCTCGAAGGCTACAGGACTGTAGTTATATAAGATGAATAAACCTAGAGACTTAAGGTGCCACATGAGGATGATAGCCAATATTTTAATATACATTGAAACTTTACTATGAAAGCTGGTTATTATGTGCCATTATTATACTAAAGAAAACCTACCTACAGAAGGTAAGAAGTTAATCTGTTTTACTGCACTGACCACTTTATGCTATTTCCAAACTTCAGGCCGCAGTGTGCACCTTAAATGTATGCAATAATTTGCCTAAAGTACATAGTACATAGCAAGTTCCATCTTATAGTTAAATTTTTTTAAAATTTAAATTTTTGACTAATAAAATTATGGCAGCATCCGATGCTCCACATTCTCAAGCTGACAACAGAGCACAATTATGTCTGTAAGGGAAGATTTTGCTACTCAGCAGTTCCTGCTCTGTCATGTACTCAGTATACTGTACTTTCCTGCTGGCATTAATAAACATTGTCCGCCATGTTTACCTTTATAAACTGGGTATGGCAAAAGTGTTTCTAAGCCACATAAAACACTGTGCAACAGAATCATTTAAAGGTAGACTTTAAATTGGTCTGGTTTTAATATCAGCTTATATTAGAGGTGTTATTCAATTTGTCAGTAAAAGTCATCTGTCAAATGAGGTCTATAAATTCTACCATTGTTCTCTCTCTCTCTCTCTCTCTCTCTCTCTCTCTCTCTCTCTCTCTCTCCACACACACACACACACACACACACACACACACACACACACACACCAGGGCCTTTGCACTAAGTCATATCCTGCACAAGTGATCTCATATGCCTATCTCTACATTATTTTGATTTGTTTAGAGCTGGAGAGAATAACTAACACAGGGCAGATCTTTCATTCACGGATGCTGTCTGCTGTCGGGAGGATATTCTCTAGAGAACAAATGTTTTGAAACAGATTCTTCTCAATGGGTGGGACCAGTTTCTACGCTGCCGCTTCTGCCTACAACCTTATGTACTTGCCAGTTTCTTGCCAGAAAATCACGATTGCTCTTACACACAGGCAGCCAGTGACTTTGATTCTAATTCCTGTCGACGTTTTTACATTGACGGACTCATTATTTTGACATAATTGGTCAACACAGGTCTGTTTCCTGGTCTCGCACATCCACTGGTTTCCAAAACTCACGGCCATGCTCTGCTACCTGTAAATGTCTTTTGTTCTTGCTTGCCATTTCTGTTTCTCTCATTCTAGGGCTTTTTCAATTTCTTCTACCTAGAAATCGCCTGCACAGTCTTCAAGACTCAGATTAGAGGTTGCTCCAAAGCTATAGTTGCTTCTCAGTCTGAGTTAATAATTTCATTCTTTGATTTCCAGCATCATTTTTATGGGACTAATAAATGTGCACGTCCCAATCAGAGTAAAATCTTTTAGAACTCATATAGCCACTAGACAACTCTACGAGATTTGAAAAAATAAAGATAAAGTAATCCCATATGTTTTTTCATGGGTTCTTGAGCAATAATCACTACTGGAGTATATCTTCTTCAAATGTTAACTATTGATTGGTCTTTTGCTAAATTTCTGAATGGAAGGACCATTTACTTCTGATTTTTAAAAGAATCTCTCCAAAAGAACTCAATAAATTTTGTTCACTAAGAGAATAAATGCAAGCTCCCTTTAATTCATAGCAGAACAGTTTCCTGAGCATGGAAACAGATTACACAATTAAGAAGCCGTGGTCTTCCCGCTATAGCATCGTTAATTCAGTATCTACTAAGAGAGACATTTTGTCCCAATCTGACAACTGACTTTAGAAATTTGAAATTTATTTTGCAGAAGTTACTTTGGTGGTAACTAATACAGAGGTTGACTGCTTATGTTTGTGTACAAAGCCACAGCTGACCCAAAATACTGGGACCCTGTATGATGACGCCAACGTGGCAGAGAGCAAGAACTCAGATCACACAGTTTGAGGGCGAAAACGATGATGTGATACAAAAAGTCATCATCAATTAAGCTTCTCTGAATAAATCTGTATGGCTTCAAATTCTTTTAAAAAGACAACCCAATGAAAGACTTTTTTTTTTCCTTTTCTCTTCCAAAAAGCAGACCCAACACAAAGTCAGTTTTTCCAAGAAGATCTAACCAAGGACTCCAGCAGTCTTTGGTGGTGGAAGAACTGATGGTATCTTCAAGAACAGTAGGGAGTGTATGTATGTGTGTTATATAAAGCACATGAGATGTAAAGCTCTGACAGAAATTTGAGTTTAAGAATTAGGAAAGAAATCACATTTCTTCATGTAGAAATGGAGAAAATGATTCCCTTTACAAAGCTACTATTATTTATTCATTTATTTATTTATTGTGCCTGAGGCATCGAAGGCCTCATCTATAGCTATGCTTACCATAAAGTGACGTGGGAAGTTGACACCCCTTATGGGCAACAAACACGTCTTCTGCACATTTCTGAAACATGTAACCTTCAAGAGAAGGATCTGTGGAGACCCAGAATTCTATTTTGTAATGTTGGTAGATGCAAGGGGGTGGGGAGGGGCTCAAATCATGGTTTCAAGAGCATGAAGGATTGACCTTCTCAGGCTGGAAAATTCTGACTTTTGTGTTTATACAAAATCCTAAGTATAATCGTTCTTAAGATTAAGTAGAGGTAGCTTTTAATTACATGAACTGAACTGACAATCGCCGACATCATCCTTAGACCAGGATAGGTAACAACGAGGCTGTGACACTTCCTGGACAGAACCTAAACAAAACCTGTTCCAAGCGGGGTGTGCCGCAGGGAGGGTTACTTTAGGCTTTGTGAAGAAGCTAAGCAGAAAATATGAAAAGTAGATAGCGTTTTCTAAGCATATAACAAAACAGAATACATACCTCAAATTAGGCAGATTCATTAATATACCTGTAGTGCTAATGTAGAAGCAAATTCAAGAGTCAAATAACCAACCTGTAAAACCTTGATTTCTTTTCTTACGTCATAGTAGAAAAGGAATACCCTATGTGAAAAAATTTCTTTGCCTTGTTTGTTCGTTCTTTGGGTCTGGGGATATTAAGTAACTCTTCTTATATTGTTATTTAGTTTTATCACCATGCCAAATTAAGAGAGTCAACTAGGGTGCCTTTTAATTCTCATGCATCTCGGCAACGCTCTATTTGTGTGTCGATTTGTGTGTCTATTCCTAACACACAGTTTCTCTGTGAAATTTGAATGTTGACAGTAGAGGCACAGCTTAATCTCTTGGCAATGATTGGTGATTTATGGAAGCACATGGATCATAAGTGACAAAATAATTTTTTAAAAAAGCAAATCAAGATGGCAACTTTCTGTTTCTGTGGGAGGGAAATAGAATGTCGCGTGAACGAGGTCTCTTAAAATAAATGTGCTTTAAAAATAACTTGCAGCCCTTCCTAAAGGCATAAATTTGTTTGGAAGCACTAAAAGGTTTTAAGAATAATTTGTTCTCCAAAGCCATCTGTTCCCATGCTGTTGCTGTGGACAGCGGAAGCTCAAGTCGTATGGCACATCTGAGTTGAGACATGGGATGATGGGTGGCCTCGAGTCACCTCACACGGCAAGCTGCATTTTACTAGGAGGTTTTGCTTAGTCTTTCAAGGTACCTTTTATTTCATTTTTCTTTCTTCTATTCTAGTACTAAGGGTTGGACTCAGGTTAAGTGACGTTTCCAGCTGGCTTTTCATTATTTTTTTCTAATTTTCAGATACAAAATTCTCAAAATAAGTTCAGGCTGGAATCAAAATTGCAGTCCCCCTCCCTCAGCTTCCCAGAATACTGGGATTGCAGGCATGTTGCCAAGGGACTTCTCAGGCTACCTGATAAGGGGACTGTAAACTGGTACAGCCAGTACGAATGGAGATTCCTCTGAATCTGAAAAATAAATATTCCACTTGATCCTGTGATATCTCTTCTGAGTACCTTTCTAAAAAGCAATGTATAACAGAGATGGATGTATACCCATATTTCTGGAAGCATAACTAATAATGACAATTCAATCTCATCATGAATTTTGAAGGAGGCATTTAATCACAGGAGTCTATTTGGAAATGGTAATTGTATTAATTGCAGTATAAATGAGTTTGTTCAGAAAAATATGTCAAAACAAAAGTCTTACAGGCTGGGATACTTATGGGAAATATATGGATTTTAAAAAGAGTCTATTTGTAAGGTAGACTGGCTTTTGGTCTGATTCATGAAAAAAACTATGTGAGAAATTGCCATTTCCAACGTAATTCTGAAAAGACATCGCTTCAATTAAATAATTTAGTCAGAATGCAAGATTTATAGTTTAATAAACTGTTAACTAACCCTTCATCTCAAACAAGTGCTGTTTAAATGTTTTATCTCGATACTTTTATTGGGAAAATGTGATAATAATAATAATAAATACCCAGACAAAATAGTCTACATATATGTACAGTTATCATTGCTTTTTACTTTAAGTCTAAAAAACAATACATCTGTTTAACATTACAGCTGCTCTGGAATTCCCATTGAATTTTTTTAAACAAAATATTCCAAGAACATGCTTTGTTTCCTCTTACTGTATAATTTTAAACCTACTATAAACAATGGGAGCCTAGCTTCTCTCCCCTACTTTGTGCCCTTTCTGATAAATCAAGAAGCAGAAACATTTTAAGTGATATGTTTCCATATTAGATATTCAGTTTTTCAGTTATGTCTGCCTCTAGTCATTCTTCCAGAAACGAGCTGGGTATAGAAACAGACACAAGAGATTTTTTTTTTTTGTCAGCAATTTTACAGTTAGTTTGCACATGTGCTTGATTGCACAGGATGTACTGAGTGTTGTTGCTATTTCTGTCATGGTTTCTTTGCTGGAAAATGTGATCTGCTTTTTGTGAGGCCTGGCCATTCACACTGATTGCCTGGAGAAACGTGTTTGCTTGAATTTTGTCTAATATTTCCATACTTTCACATTGCCTTAATTGTTCACAGTCTTTCACAATTGTTCCAACAGCTGGTTGCTCCTTTAAAAGATGCTTCTTATAATTCAGTGGACTTCTGATGAAAATATTAGCAAAGTCAAGATAGTCTACAGACTAATATTCAATCATATTGTGTATCTTTGTATAGCACACAAAGCAAATGAAACATGAATACATTCTCAGGTTTCCTGTAAGAGTTCACAATTGTTTACACCTAGTATCTCCTAAAGATTTAGTGTATCATTTTTAGAGTCAATATAAATTCTACATGCTTTTTAGTACTTACATATGTGATCACTCATTCGTCTAAATGGTAGACATCAGAGCTTCCTATTTTAACAACTTGTTTTAACATAAGAATTTGTTTAAAATTCTCTGTAAAACTATTAGGCTGAAAATGATGCCTAAAACTATACTTATCAACTCATAGAAATTAGAAACAGTGTGGCTTCATGTTGCTGACATTCATATTACATTTTAAAGTACAACCTTTCAAGTGTTAATGGTGATTAAATTAATTTCATATATTTTGAAAAATGGTGTGAACCACATGTCAGGATGCTGACCTTTAATTAACATTATAATTGCAGGGTGTCTTACAGCCTGTGCATTGCATTGCAGTGTACCTCCTGCTCCATAGGTGAATCTATGAAAAGCAACTAGCTCCCCATGACACTGAGGTGAAAATCCTCTTCTAGAACAATGCCACTAGAAGTATCCTACACAATAAAAGATTGAATACCGGTGGGATTTCATTGTTCACTTGCAAAACATACTGTTTCCAACTGGCAACTAAATTCTGGTACTGGTAATTTTGGTTCATGCCAGTGTAACTGAAATTGTCCATTGTATTTTACAAAATTTATTTCAGGACCCTCATGGGTATAAAAATTCATGGATGCTCAAGGCTATTGCATAAAATTGTGGAATTATCACATGCAAACTATATACACCGTCCATATACTTTAAAATAATCCACATACATCTTTCTATATACTGTATACTATTATAAATGATCTTTTAATCACTCATAATAGCTAATTGTTATAAATGTTATGAGATTATAGTGTATATTTTAGGAAATAAGAAGAAAAAGTTTGTACCTTCTCAGTACAGAAAAAATTTTTTCAAGAATTTTCTAATCATGCTTAGTTGAATTCATGGATGAGGAACCACAGACATGAATGGCTGACTATATATACCTTAAAACAAAGAGAAATTGTATCTTCCCACATTAAAAATATTTTAATAACATTCAAAGTGTTCTTATGCAAATACCACTCAGGATAAATGTAGACTAAATCTAAAATAAATGTAGAATAAATAGGAGAAGGGAAAAGTCAGATCAAAGATTCAGGGTAAACAACAAAAACAAGGTCTTACTAAAGCTGAAATCACTTGAAGAACATCAAAGAAAAGACAAGAAAATGTTAATCTTTCTTCATGGGAAACAGCTAATGCAATTTTGAAAAATCTTGATAGTCAGAACCAAGGAATTAAGAGCAAACTTTAAATATTGCTTCATTTAATTGATCAGAAAATGAAAATAGGACATTTGATTTAGTTATCAACCAAAGGGATCTGATAGGCAGTTAGACTTTAAACTAATACATATATATTTTCTACAAAAAAGCAATAAAATAGTAAAACTTACATATTAAATACTTTTCCAATTGCTTTATGGAATGTCAAGATTTTGTTGTATTGAAACAAAATGTATACTTTCTAAGATAAATAACCTACGTGTTGGAACTATAATTAAATAGATTTTATACATTGTATCAGAATATTATTACTAGGTATTTGTCTCAATTTTGTTGTTGTAACATAATCAAAGAATAGAATTCTAATTAAATTCTTGTATGATTTTAAAAATTTTTATGAAGCCATTATTCTTTTTATGTAGTAATACTACAATCTGAATACCCTCAACAGGGCTTAGCCTATTTGAAAGAAAAATTTACTGTAGAAAGATTAAGCAATCCAGGCATTTGATTTTATATTTAAACTAATGTTTTGGGTCTTTATTACAATTGATAACTGTGCAAAGCAGTTTATAGAACTTATTTTTTTCCTTAAATAAACAAACTTAAAGTTAGGTGCAGTCTCTTTTGTTTAAATTCAGTATATGGAAAACATAGACTCAGTTTGCATAAAGACAGATGTATAATATTTTTAAATATATGTTACTAGACTAAGTTTTCTTTGTTTGAATATGATAGTTAAGAATTACTAGGAAGTATTGTAAGTTAAGACATTTTCAGAGAAAACGGCATCAGAATTTATGATTCAACATGAGTTTTTGTTTTCTATGTTTAACTTTTCCTTCTTCAAATTATCTTGTGCTTTCAATTTTGTGTTTCATCGTAAATTTATTCTGAGATCATATATAATTACTTTATTGAATACTTCTTCTCTGACTTATAGCTGATCTGTGAGTGGAACCTAAGGATGAAGACAGACTTGAGTGACTCAAGAAGAAAAGGAGAGAGAAAATTCTACACAAACCCAGTCATTCAAAGCACTGTGGATTTACGTCTTTGTGGAGATGGTTTCCATGCCACATCCCTGGACAGTGTCTGTCTGTTCTTTGAACATGGTGCAGATATGAAATACTTCCCTCCGATGGCAGACCTTGACTGGAAACATTATATCTGCCAACTCTCCATCATCCATGGACTTTCATTAAATTTGAAAATTAAGCAGGCCCCTTCCTGCTTTTTTCTTCTTCCTTTCCTTTCTTTCTGCTAATTTCTTGGCAATTTCATTGCCAAATAGTTTTCCACTAGAAGATTTACCTGGAAAATTCAATCACGTTGAATTCTATTAATGAGCCATACAAAAAAGGACGGAGTTAGAGGAAAGATTCGTTTTCATACGACCCACAGAATTATCAAGCAGAATTTTGTCATAAACAAGGAAATACACAGCCGAGAAAAAAATCTTACATTTGAGGTTCTGGAACTGTCTTAAAAAGTCAAGACACCAGCCAATATTAAGTGATAGTGAAAAATATTTATGGCCTGGAGGAACTGAGCGTACTCTTGCAAGTGTAGACTATTTTACTATAACTATGTCAAACATTTCACTTATAATATTGCATTTTATTCATTCAACAGAAGAATTTTGGCAATAATAAGGTTTTATGTATATGTTACTTTCCAGAAATAAGGCATGGGTACTATCACAACAAAATTTCCATTACACAGAAAATTTAAAGCATGTTTTCCAAAAGAACAGAATATTTAGCAGCAAAGTCTCTGACTAAGAAGACTTGTTAAAGTGTCAGTAAAATTCTGTTTTCTTCCTGAAGGATCATGTACAAGGAAACTAGATTATAGTCACACGTTTTTTTTTTCTAACTAGTAATTTTTTTCTTCTCTCAAATAATATTTACATTGAATTTGAGTATGTTATGCACATATATACGGTAACAAAATTACTAATTCTTCCCCTCTTCCTTTTTGACCCTCCCAGGCCTTCCCCCTTCCCACAGTTCCCATTATTCTCTCTTACTCCCATTTAGTTGTATTTAGTGGCTGTGATATGGGTTTCTCACGTTAGAGAAATCATTAGATACTTAACCTTCTGCATCTGACTCACTTCACTGATCATGGTGGTCTCATGTTGCATCCATTTACCACAAAAGCCTCCAACCTGTCTCTCTTTATAGATGAATAGTATTCTGTTGTGTACAAACACCACAATTTATGCGTCCATTGGTCTATCGTTGGGTATGTTGGTGTCTTCTACATTTTAGCTATTGTTAGTTGTGCTGCTATAAACATAGGTATACATGTATCTCTGTTATATGATGCTTTTATCTCTTCTTGAAAAATTCCCAGAGGAGGCAGTGGTGGATCAAAGGGGATATTTATTTCCAATCTTTTGAGAAATTTCCATAATGCTTTCCATAGTGGCTGTACCAGTTTACATTCCTACTAGCAGTTCAGGAGGGTTCCTTTTTCCCCACAGCCTCGCAACTACTGATTGCTGTTTGAGTTCTTGATATACACCATTCTCTCTGAGGTTGGTTGGTATCTTAGTGATGTTTTGATTTCCGCTTCTTTAATGATTAAGAATGTTGAACATTTTATAATGTGTTTATTTGTCATTTGAACTTCTTTATCTGAGAACTGCCTATTAATTTCTGTTGCACATTTTCAAAATGGGCTTTTGATTTTGAGGGGTTTTTCTTCAATTCCTTGTATATTCTAATTATGAGCCTCCTATCTGAAAAATGGGTGGTGAATAATTTTCCCGTTCTGTCAGTTCTCCCTTTACTTTGTTGATAATTTTCTTTAAAGTGTAGAAACTTTTTAATTTAAAATACTCTCATTTATTAATTCTGGAGGCTATTTCTTTGACTTTGAGTGTCTTATTAAGAAAGTCCTTGTCTTAATTTAATTTGTCTTCCAGAAGGCTCAGTGTTTCAATTTTAATATTTAGGTCTTCTATCTATTTTGATTTGATTTTGGTGGATGGTGACAGGTGTGTGTTTAAATTCATTCTTCTGCATGAGGATGTTCAATTTTTCCCTGTACCATTTGTTGAAGAGGCTGTCCTTTTTCCAGTGTGTGCTCTTGGTTTTTTTTTTATCAAAGATCAGGTAGCTGAGGGTATTTGAGTTTTTCTCTGCATCCTCAGTTCTGTTTCACTGGTCAATCTGTCTGTTTTTGTGCCTGTACCATATAATTTCATAACTGTTGCTTTGTAGTACAACTTGTTTGTTTTTTTTTTTTTTTTTTAGTATTTCAGGGAAGGATTAACTCCAATGTTTCTCAAACTGTTTCATGAAATTGAAAGACAAGGAACACTATCAAACATTTTGAAAGCTAACATCACCCTAATGCAAAAAGCAGATGAAGACTTAAACAAGAAGAAAAATTATATGCCAATTTCCTTAATAAATATGGATGCAAAAATTCTCAATAAGATTCTGGCAAATAGATTCCAGCAAGTAATCAGAAAGATCATACACCGTAGTCAAGTGGGCTTCATTCCCAGGATGCAAGGCTCGGTCAACATACATAAATCAATCAATGTAATGCACCACATCAACAAAATCAAGAACAAAAATCACATGATCATCTCAATTGGTGCAGAAAAGGCCTTTGATTAAATCCTAGATCCATTCATGATAAAAACTCTGATAAAAATATGTGTAGAAGGACCTTATTTCAAACTGATAGAAGCCATATTTCAAACCTCTGCAAATATACTAATAAACAGGGAGAAATTGATAGCATTTCCCCCTCAAATCAGGAACATGACAAGTCCAGTCTCTCCACTCCTATTCTAAATATTACTCAAAATCCTAGCCAAAACAATCAGGCAAGAAAGTGAAATAAAGGGAATTTGTATTGGAAAGGAGAAAATTAAACTATCCTTATTTGCAGATGATATGATTATCTACATAGACGACCCTAAGAACTTCATTATGAAACTCTTAGAATTAATAAACAAATTCAGCCAAATTGCAGGCTGCAAAATCAATACTAAAAAATCAATAACATTCTTCTACACTAACAATAAACTCACTAAGTAAGGGCTCACAAGAATAATTCCATTCTCAATAGTTCACCTAAAAAATTAAATACTGACAAGTAGACCTAACCAAGGATAGGAAGGACCTATATGAAGAAAACTATATTAAAGTGAAGAAAAAAAATTGAAGAAGACATCAGAAAATTGAAAGACGTTCCCCGTTCTTGGAGTAGCAAGATTAACATGTTCAAAATGACATACTGCCCAAGATGATATACAGATTTAATGCAATCCCTATCAAAAAACCAACAACTTTTTTCACAGAACTTGAAAACACAATCTATAAATTCATATAAAACCAAAGGAGACCTAGAATAGCCAAAGCAATCCCGAGTAACAAGACAAAGACAGGAGGCATTAACATTCCAGACATCAAGTTCATAATGTTTATGCTAGTTTACAATGTTTTAACAAATGCCTAACTAATAGAACTTTGAAATGTGACACCTTTTAATACAACTTCTCATACTTCCATTAGTGGCTTTTCATTTATTGAGACAAAATACCCGATACACACAACTGAAAAGAGAAATATTTTTGGGGTCATGGTTTGAAAGGCTTCAGTCCAGGTTGTCTGGCTGTACGGTAGAAGCATCACTGTGGAAGGGCACCGTGAGGAAGAGCTGCCAACTCACAGCAGTCAAAAATAAGAAAGAGGAAGGGACCCAGAAAGACATACAGTCTGTAAAGCAAGCCCCCATGGCTGCCTCACGTACATAGAAGTGTGATTTACCAACCTCCTAGGTGTCTCTCAAGCCAGTCGATTTGCCAGTCAAGATTAACTATCACAGTACCCGTATTTCTTTTGTAGCTAATAAAGTATTAAACACTTAGTGTTATTAAAAATAATCATGAGAAAAGTAAGTTATATCTTGTATTGAAATCACTTGAAAATATAAGGTCAACATAATCTAATCAAAATGCGCAGGAAATTGAAAAAGGAAAGACTTCTTGAGTTTGAAAGAGGAGAGTATGTGTAAGGAGTAACGGTGCCAATCTCACCCTCAGCTCTTCTTAGCTCTCACACAGCCCTCACATGTGGTAAGTTTTCAAGTAGTGTTATTGAAAATAAAAGACTTTGAGGACGGAGTTAATATAATCTATTACATAAACTGGAACTGGAGTGTAAGACTTTTGTGAGGTCAGTGAGAAGTTGTATAATCTCTGGCTTTGTGGGGTTTGCTTAAGTCTGGTGAAAACAATAGAATTCCAACTGGAGGCATTTTTAGGCCACTACTACTGAAAAATCCCAGTTAGTTGGCTGAAACAACAATGTACTTGAGCACAAGAAAACGGAAGTCTAAACCAACATGTCAGCCATCATTATCCTACCTTGAAGTACTTCAGGGATTTTTAAAGTGCCATAGATTAACAGAAAGGGGGAACATCGACATTCCACGTATGGATATCTACTACATCACAATATGTAATTTTTTTTCCTTTTAGTGCATTCTTTTTTCTTTCCTAATGCATTTTTCTTTTTTCTGTTTCTATTCTTCCTTCTTCTCCCTCCTCCAAATTTTCTACACAAGTGCTAGCAATACCTAAAATTATACAATTTGAAAAGTTTCTTCAGACAGTAATACTTAAGTGAGTGCTATGTATAAAAGAATAACCAAGCCTCCTTTGTTTTTGCTTTTGATAACAAAAGTAATCCAAGCAATAAAAGTAGTTCAATCTGCTCCAAGTTCTGGGACAGCTATTTATCCAAAGGCCACATGTCCCACCTTTAGAGCAGAAGCATCATGCCGTTGTGGTGTTCTCACACAACGCAGACCATCTGGCAGAGCGGCCACTCACCACACCCGAGAATCTCCCTGGTGGAAGGACGAGGCACATGACCGTGGACTGCCCTTCCACAGCTGCGGGCCCCATGTATTTCACAAGAGAATTCTTTAATTAGTTGCTTCTTTTTAGCCCATTTCCCACAAGGGATGAAACACCACAAAAGTCACAAAAGGCTAGCACCTGCGTGCTCCATATGCTGAGACTGAGGAAGAGGCCTGGAGAGGGAGCGCTGTCTCAAGAGAATCTTAACAGAATCTTAACAGAGTCCGCGGGAAGGAGGATGCTACACTAACTGAAAGGGGAAAGGAGTAAAAGATGTACTTAACTCTGATTGCAGAGTAAGCGGGCACACCACAAGCTGACTCACGCTGGGAAGGGCATTTGTGGAGTTATTGAGTCACTTTGAATACTGTGAATTCTCTTTTTAAGTATTAAGAATCATCTGTATACAGGTGACTCGGAGAAAATTATATTAAATGTACAAGTCATGGCTGTACATCAGACTTACCTTATCTTCAACAAATTATCTGTAAAATATCGTATTTTCAATACTTTCTTCGCCAATAAGACTAATCTCAATATATGTAAAGTTTGATTTGTAATATGTTGAATTTTTTACAAGCAGTTAAAAATATCTGTTGGTTCAAACCTGTCATTTTTCCCTCTGTAAGTAAAGAGAGTGACTTGACAATTTCTCCTAGAGAGAGTGTTTCACAAAAGAAAATACTCATATCATAGAAAACGACACATGTAAGGTCTTATGTGGGGCTGAAGGAACATATTCTTTGATACGACAGTCATTTAGAGATTAGCCTGGTTGAGCGTCTTCACACAGTGAAAGCTCCAAACGAAGTTTCTCCTGGAGGTAAGGACCTTGGCTCCTGCCTTCACCTATGTATATATTCTTTTTTCTTTTATTTGCTGTGTTGTGTTGTGTTGTTTTCTGTGATGATAACTGAACACAGGGCTTCACACTTGTGCTAGGCCAACGCTCACTCACTAAGCCACATTCCATGCCCTATACACATGTTTTTACTAATATATTTGTGTATCTCTACTTTCATTTTCTATTTTGAAAGCACAATTTTAAAATATAGTGTTCAACATAAAAACTTATGTAACATAGCCCACTTTTACAAAATACAATAGAAATGCCTGAGAAATATATTATTAAAAAATGAGCACTGGTAGATTTGAGTAAAAATATCTATCTAGATTTATACTATGTCAAATTTATCCACATCTACCTTTATCTGTAGTCACAGACACATCGATTGACAGGTTGATGGAAATCATATGGTTAAAGTGCTTATATTATGTACATTTTTCTACAATCTGCTTTTGTTTCATTCATTATTTTTCGGGACTATAAAAAAAGAATTCAAAATTAATTGTGATGCTTGCATTACACCTATGCCAATTCTCCCACACTTTTGCTATCATGAGGTATTAATTTTCCCTATTTGATGAGTATGGCATTTCATTGTTTGTTGCATTTTTTACTTTTAGTCAAATTTTTCAATATATTATTTTATACCTCCTCATTTAGAAAATTACTCTTTCCAGCTCTATGATATTTTATTCTACCTAGCTGTTTACTTTTGTTCTTGATGATTTCTTAAGGCTAGTTCTAAATTTCAACACAAAATCCTTTACATTCTTGTGTTATAAATAATATTCCTAGAATAAATAATATTCACATTTCTTCGTAGTAGCAATTGCATGTTTTGACCATGAATGCATATTTGTTATTTTTGTGAGTTTTTTATGTCAAATATTTTTATAGATGACTGCTTAAAACTTATTTCATATGTTATATAGAACATAAATCCTCTTTAATTATGTTGGGCAAGAAACAGTGTCTATTAATAAGAACTCTGTAATTAAGAAGAGGTTGAGGGGAAGAGACAGTGCAAAAAGGAATATGCAATTCACAAGAACTTTTCCCAATTTGCTAATTCCTTCAATTGTCAGGCAAGCACAAAGCTTGTTAACAACTCGCTTAGGACCAGAAAGTTTTATCGCTTGCTCCCTGCCCTCTTCTCAACTGTGCTCAGATTCTCAGTTCTAGCAGGCTGCCCTGTGTCATGATTTGTGTCACCCTAGCCACAAGCTGAGCCTAAAATGAAGCAACTGCCGCTATTGTCATAGAGGAAAGAAGCTTAAACCAGAACACTGATTTATTCATAAATTGATAGCATCGTAATGTAAAAAAATTAAATCTCTGTTGCATATAGGATATTGTACTATAGAATATGTCCCTTATGACATCAATTGCAGTAGTTAACAAGATTTAATATTTTATTAATAAATAGAAAGTATTCAGAGGAAAAATAAAAACAGTTTCTACACCATGTAAGGAAATAATGTGTATACATAGTGATTTTAAGATGGCGATTTTGAAGGTTCATCAAAAGTTCTTATTTGGTATATAATTTATAATTTTTACATACACAAATTATATAACAGCTTATTATTTGTGTCTATAGATACTGATTGATAAATCATAATATAACATATGGGCCTTTGACCATTATCTTCCATTTTCAATTCTTCTTGTAGAGACTGTTACAAAATGCCATGTGTTCAAGAGAAAGACGACAGAAGAATCCCGGAACAGGAACACCCACCCCCCATTTCCTGTTTCTGAGTAACAGGATGTTGGTACATGTTCACTATATTCTCTAAATATCTGTGGAGACTCTTGTCTTTGGTTACATTAACCCCAACATTTTCAAATGTTTTCCAGTTTTAGGGAAACTTTAACTCTCCTAGTTAAGTAGAAACGTAAGGTGATTTCTCAGTTCATGTAACAAAAATAACGTGTGCTGTCTCAAGTTCAGGTGTTCTGGGCTTCAAAAAAACTTGGAGTTAATTTGATAATTAACTTTTGGATGAGGAAGCATGCAGGACACAGAACACATTTCAGGGAGGAAAAAAAAAGTGTGTGTGGCGTTAGCTGAGTGGGAAGGTTGCCCAGAACGTGTCCCCTGTTGTAAGACTAGCCTGGGAATTAGGGATTTACAGTGTTTCCCCCCATCTAGGAGAGACTTGGCAATCGTCCCTGGAACTGCAAAGATAAATTAGTGGGAGTGAAAGAAGTAAGGAAAGGCTGGGGCTGCTGGGGAACAGACTTTCCTGTCACTGATGTGTTGAAGTAGTTTTGTACGTGGCCCAGGTTCTAACCTGAATAAGGAAAATAAGTTTCTCCATGTTGACGACAACTGAGTCTGTGTCCTCACATTCAAGCTGAGAATTATCAGACAACCTTCACCTTGAGAAAGTACAACGTAAAGAGGGATAGTGGGGCCTCCTGTCGAAGAACTCCACCGCATGTCACTGATATTGTGTGTCCAATACGCTCTTGAAAATAAGACCCAATAGGAATGATGACGGTGACGATCACAGTGAAAGTAATGAATGAGGACAATTTGAAAAAGGCTTAGGAGATTATTGCAGGAGGCAGAAAGAATTCTAAAACAATCATCTCGAATACATGATTACAAGTGCGTTAGATATGAAACACTGGCAATACAATTCAAAGTGTTTTTTTCTTCAAAAAGAAATCCATCAGAATTCACTTTCATTCAAAAGCAAAGTAAAACAAAAAGATTGTAACATTGAAAAGCAGTTTTTAAGAGCTCCTGTGAAAATAAAACACACTCCTAAAAGGAATTCTTTATATCACGCAAAATGAAGCAGTCCTTAAAGTTTGCTTGGTAACTTCCCTCCCTTGGCCCTAGACCCCACTTTTAATGTCTTATTTTTTCTCTCAATTGTCTTAGAGTCCCCTACTATAAGATAACATTCGAATTTAAAATATATAACCTAAAATATATCTAATTTTCAATATTTCAATAAGGCAGGCACGCATAGAGTTCATTTGTTTGTTTTTTAGAATATACAAGAAACTGAAAAAAAAAACCTCCTTAAAATAAATGATCCCATCAAGAAGGGGCAGCTGGAATGAAAAGAAACTTCTCAGAAGAAGTACAAATGGCCAACAAGCATATGAAACGTATTCGTCATCACTGGCCATCAGAGATGTGCAAATAAAAACAACGGTGAGGTTTCACCTCACCCCAGTGAGAGTGGCCATCGAGAATTCAAAAAACAACACTTGTTGGCAAGGATATGGAAAAAAAGAACTCTACTCCAGTACCGGTGGGAACGCAAGCTGGTACAACCATTATGGAAAGCAGTCTGCAGGTTCCTTAGAAAGCTGAGAATGGAAATTCCATTTGATCCAGCTACTGCCCTACTGGGTACACCTCCCCCCCCACACACACAAAAGGTCATATCAAAAAGACACATGTATATCCATGTTTATAGCAGCACAATTCATAATAGCCAAATCCTGGAAGCAACCTACCTGCCCATCCATACAGTAATGGTTAAAAAAAGATGTGATACCTATACACAATGGAATACTATGCAGCCATTAAGAAAGACAGATATGAAGCATCTGAACGAAAATGGGGCCACCTTGAGTCAATAACACTCAGTGAAGTGAACCAAGCACAGGAGACTGACCATGCATAGTTTATTGCAGTGAAATGAACATAGCCTCGACCTGATACTAAGTCTTGTACTCTGATCTGTCAATCAACTCAATATGTCACATTACTGAATTCCATGTCCGTGACTGCTCGGTGCTCCATGTCAGAGCTAGAGAGGTGGATGTTACAGGTTGACTGCTGAAAAAGGTCCAGTGGCCTGATAAAAATGAGACTAGATTTTGTGACAGTGGCCAGCAATGTTGAGTTCTTCATGCCTATATGGGGTTTCCAGATACAATATAGGGGTCATCAGCCCAATTTGAATTTCCTATAAGCAGCAGAATATTTTAAAACAGTATCCCCCATGAAAAATGTGGGCCATACCTACAGTAAAAATAGTGTAATTACACTAAGTATTTGAAAATCAACTTTCTCTTGGCATTCTATGCTTTTATTTTGTCACTCCAGCTGCTGCTAAGTGTAGATATCCCTCTCAACTATTGCGTTATCTGATTTATCTTCTGTGTGCTTCCACCATCTGATATTCCGTTCATGTTTTATGTCATTGTCTGTGTTCCAGCACTGAAATGATAGTTCTATAAAAATGAAAACATTTCTACTGCATGTCTCAATGGAGCACAAACAACTAGAACAACACACAACCCTTTGTCATTGCTCAATAAATATTGAATATGGATATTGAGTGAATGAGTGAAATATCTATCTCAAAAACAATATCAAATATGAAAAATTCACATGAAGGACTAAATGCTTAGTATCTGCTATTTGTCTTTACTTTCTCATGTTTTCTTCTGATCAGATTAAAACTTTCAGAGATATGAATACTAATATTTGTTATTTACCATATGCTTACGCTCTAAATCATATACATATAATACAAAAAGCTTATGTAATGGGTAAAATTTTTACTCTCATTTTGATAATCATGAAAATGAAGCTTAGTAAACAATCATGCAAAAATGTGCATAAGCCACTTATCAAGTAAATCCTTTTGTGTACGTGATTCTGGGGGTGGAGCCCAGCACCTTGACACTGAGCTACATCTCCAGCACTTACTATTTTTGATGTTGAGACAGGTTGAGACCTCTTTCAAATTTTTCCTATGGTGAAGAATTTTCTGAGCATAAAATAACCGATTGAAATTCATCTCTACTAACAGACTGAACGCAATGTAACACTTCATTTTCCAGACTTAAAGTTGTATGACTCTTTAATTCATTTTATGGGCCAATTATAATTACTAATATGTACTATTAAACAACATGAATTGTCAGAAGTTTTCATTCTGGGCTCACTAACTCAATTCTACAGTCATTGGGGGCAAACGAGAGGAGCAGGCAGCAGTATGTTTTCGTAGGTTATTCAATCTTCTGCAGGCTTCCATCCAAACCAAGCAACTAAAATGAAACACAGCTTCCATTCCCAGGAGAGCTTCACTTGTTCCTTTCTTTCCCCCATTCCTCTACCTCTCGCCTCTTCCTCTGCTTTTGACTTCTCTTCCACCCACAGGCACTTTTGAAATGGCCACAAATGGGTGAGTGAGATCAGAAATATAGAGAGCCCTCCATGGGGGGCTGGCAGAAATTCAACACAAACACTGCAAGAGGGCCCACACTTGCAGGAAATACTGAAATACTTGCTTTCCTGATGGTCCCCATCAGTGGTGGACCCAGCAACTAGGAAATGACAAAATAATTGCGGAGGGTGTTTAATCTTCCTTGTCCCTCTAGCTTGTAGAACTTTCACAAATGAAGGAAGATTGTATATAGTATTTGCTTTGAGCAAGGTGAGATATTTCAAAAGCATTAATTTGATCAAGCTATAGATTCTTGGAAAGAAATGGAAAAAGTATGATAGAAAAAATTATAGAGAATATTTAAAATTTAAAAACTTCATTGCAAAAAAAGGCACATTGCTGTTAACCCTCTCCAACACATTTATTTCATTATTCTTAACAATTCCTGTGGCTGTCTGGAAGTCCTTCTTATGTCTTTATTTACACTGTCTTGGCTGCTTCCATGTCCTGAATCTATTCAAAAGGTTTACCTTTTATGGTCATTTTTGACTTTAAATAAGAGCTAGAAGTCTCATGGTGCCAGAAACAGTAGGTAAGTTGTGCGAGTCTGTAGTCTTTACAAGGCTGTCTTTCCATTAGACGGCATGCAGTAGCAACATATTTTTGACCACGCCTCATAAAACACTTATAGAAAAGGACTTCGAGAACTGCTTCCAAAAGTGGGAAGGATGATGGGAAAGTGTATTCAAAAGAAGGGAGGGTGTTTTGAAAGGGATTAACAGGACTTGCAATGCAGTGTATTGCAGAGGATAGCTTTGAGAAGGCCAAGGGCGCCAGGAAGGGAGCGGGCAGCACAGCTCCTCCTGCGAGATGGCCAGCAGCTTTAGAACTTAATAATACAAGCGTGCTGACAGGAGGCAGAGCTTTGCTCACTGATGTCCTCCTGCGCCCTTCCAAGACCATGGATTGGTACAGGTCCATAGCCCCAGGGTTGGGCATCCTGCTTCGGAAGAGAATCTGTTCTCTTCCTTTCCCAGCTTTCGATGGTTGCTTCAAGACAGCAGGTTCAAAACCCATATGTCCCATCTTCACACACCCTTCTCTTCAGTGCATGACTGATCTTCCTGAGCATCCTTCTTGAGAAGAAACTTGAGTGGCCTGCGTTAGCTGGCTAGGTCTGCATATAATCTTGTGTGCATAGATCACACGACAGAATTTATTTTCTCACAGCTCTGAAGACTGGAAAGCTAGAATCCAGGTTAAAAGACAGAAAATCCAAGCTTTGGCAACTTTGGTTCCTAAGGCCTCTCCGTTTGGCTTATAGAAGGCCACCTTCTTGCCTGTCCTTATAAGACCTAGCCTAGGCAAGTGCACCCTGGTTCCTCCATGTACTGACTTACTCTTCTTTTAAAAACAACAGTCAGATTTGGCGAGTTCCACTGTAAAAGCCTCATTTTAACTTAATTTCCCCCACATACTTCCAAATTACATTCTGCACTTGAATTTGGGTGGGAAAAACTAGTCAGTCCATGAAAAGATCCACTCGGATGGATAATTCAGAGGTACCCCTTCATTTCAACATTTAATTTAATTACCGTGGTTGAAACTTTGCCATAAAACGTAACAGTAACAGGTTTTCTGGGATTAGGACCCTATGTCTTATGAAATCTCCCATCGAGGCCACTGCAGCATGGATCCAGAGCCTCTGCCTTACAATATATTCTACCTCCAAAAAAAATAGGACTTTTTCATAGTTCACAAAAAAACCTCTGTGGATGAGAATCTTAATAAAACATTAGACTAAAATTTTAAAAATAAAAGCTTGTGGGAACAGCTAGATACCTTAAGGAAGGGAGAGATCAAATGAAATTTCTATTCTTGGAAGAGTAGTTGTCCTGTGGTTTGGAGAGTGCTGTCAGTGGTAAGTGCCAGGACTGAGCCCACGAGAGCTGGCAGGAACCTCCCGCAGTAGCTGACGCACAGAGTGAGGCAGGTCCAAGCCAGGAGGTGGTTAGGCGAGCAGAGAGCTTGGGCAGGAGAAACGAAGAAAGAAATGCCAAGACCTGAGACTGAGCAAATCAGAAGGCCAACAGAAACAAGAGAAATCTCCTCTCATTCAACAACACTTTACAAACACTATCCATGTTCCAAAAGTCGTGTGGTAGTTTGAATCAAAGATGGAGAGCTAGATCAGAGCTCTTCACTTCCAAACGCAAATAGTGGGGGGAAAAAACCCTGAGGGCATGTCACAAATGATTCGCATAGAGTGTGACAAGCATTATCTCAGATATGTGGGAACACAGGACAAAAGCACTACACGGAAGCAGAAGCACATGTGTCCGGGCAGAGTTTTATGTTGGATTCTTCCAGAAGAAGCCTTAAGACAAAGATTCCAGTGCCAGTAAGAGGTAAGGTAGAAAAACACGAGGAGGGGAATCGAAACGGGAATGAGGGAGCAGAGGGGGGCCAATGAATCACTTGTTTTCAAGGAAGTTTTCGGGGTTGGGTGCTGGCGTTCTTGCCTGCCTGGTGACTCCGGGGCTGGAGCAGGACCTTGCCTCTGGACTCATCCCGCTCAGGAAGCAGGGGAGCTGGGAGATGTACACACCAAATTCCTACCCAAAAAAATACATTCGGTTGCTCTAATTGTCTCAGTGTTTCAATAATATCTGGATAGCAAAATTTAGCTCTTTGCTCTTGCACTCGACCTTTACTTCTTGCTGTAATAGCCCTTACATAAGACTTCACTACAGGTGAAATGTTTCTATTTCCTGTCTTGCAGGGAAAAAAAGAGAAGCACTGATACTTAAAATGTGTCAGGAATAGCTCTTTAAGTAGTCACATATTGGTGTATGTAAAATCTACTCTTCTCTGCAGTAGGAAGGTCAGCGGTTTTCTTCTTTTGGTTTTCCTGTTACCCATGATGCTCCTTTCCTGGAACATAGGCTTGCTGTTCTCTATACAACAGTTTTCTACTTTTCACGTACAAAGTAGCTGAGCACACTAGGCAGCTTCTTGGCGATAACTCTCGTTTGTTTTTTACCTCATTCTTCAAGCGTCTATTGGAAGCATTTTTACTTCTTTTCAGATGGCAGACTAGTCCACAACGAGACAAGTACAGACTTAAACTGGACATTAGAGTTATAGGAATTAAAAGACTCACTAAGCTCATAGAGATGGATCTGTTTCCTACCTGAGCTGGGCCTGTTTTCCCAGAAGCAGCGTATGTATTGCTCTCAAGTTCCTTTCACACACACACACCCCCTCTTCAGGGTCTTCCTGCCCCCTTACCCCGTGTATACCTCAGTGAATTATCAAACTGTTAGGGGACAAGACCATCAGGAATCTTATCACCTGCGGTTTTATGCACTGCTCAGTAGTGAAAATGGAGAGGAGTTTGAATTCCCTGACACTGGAAACCTTCAGGAAGCTGAGGAATGCAGTCCCTGGTATTTCTGGTATCTTTTAAATGTCAGGAGAGCAGAATTTCTCTTGTCAGTTGTCTCTGTGAGCCTAACAATTAAAGCCATCTGCTCTACATTTCACTCCCCGAAGGCATCTTCCATTTTTCACCAACTTCCTGTCGTTGACAGCACAGTTCCTCCCCGTTTCTCTCCGACACTGCGAGGTCACCACCAGGCTCGAGAGCGTGAGTTGCTATGCTGATTGAGCTCCTACGCCCAGGAAGCCCTTTGACCCAGGAGCTCAGCCTTCAGGGGCTGGGATCCTAACCAAATGCACACTGAGAAGAACGCCAGCTCCTTCCCAAGCCATGGCGATGAGGGCTGTGGACATGTGCTGGGACCACTGTCCTGGCAGATCTTGCTTCATTTGAAAGTTTTTTCCTTAAGAAAAAGAGGAGAGCTGGGACTAGGGACAGGTTGATAACCTCAGCACTCTGGGAGGCTGAGGCAGGAGGATCACAAATTTGAGCCCAACATTAGATTCTCACATAATAAAAGATTAAAGGGGCTGAAGAAACAGTTTAGTGAAAACAGGTTCCGGGTTCCATCTTCCAAACTGTAAAAAGAGGGGGTAGGAAGAAAGGAAAGGAAGAAAGACAGGGTGGGGGGAGAGTGAACTCAAGAAATGAAAAGAACAAGAAGAGGGATGAGAAGAAAGGGAGGTAAAATGAAGGACAAAAGGAATGAAGCAAGCAGGTAAGGAAAGGGGAGAAACGTGGAAGAAAAATACGTGCTCTTTTCTAACTCAGAAATTCTGTCATTATTATAGTGTTAGTCTTAAAAGAAGGATGACTAAAAATAGAACAAAGAAAAAGTATAGAACAAGTATAGGTTCCCTAATCTCTTTAAGAATCCATGAAAGAAACTCCCCACAGAATACAGGCTCATGATTTTGCCAATCCACAAATGAAAGTGCTAAACTTTGTTGTTACCCTGGTGGTATCACAAACGAACAAGAAAAACAGTATTATTGCTATGAAAAAATCATCTTATATTTGTGAGCATATATTTATTTCTGTCTGTTATTTAAGGCTATTACACATTATATACTTATACAATTATAATTTCATCACACAAAATTTGAGTGAATTTGTTTATCAGTGCAATCCAGAAAAAAGCAAAGTCTGCAGATATCCTATTGAAGCAGAGATCTCAAGTAGCTGAAGAAAGTCACCATTTCAAATAGTAATTTAAAAATACCTAATCAGATTAGCTAATGAAGTTTCAGCCAATGAATAAATGTTAACGATTATTCCTCTTTGGTTTCATAGATTGCAGAATCAAACAAGTTATTTCAGGGTCCCAGATATATAGTGTTTGGCTGAAAGAGATAGAATTTGGTTCATTCTGGGTAGTAAAATGAACCGGAGAGACACATCAGCTTAAATCTGTGGGTTACTGTCAGTAAACTGCTGTGACAGGATCCTTCCCCAGTACATCTCACAAACAGTTCTCTGGGGCTCATCAAGCATGGGGCCATGGTCACCATCCCTCACACTGTCATATCTGGATGTTTCTAAGCACATGAAGGACAAAGTAGAAACACTGTGTGAGTTTAAAAATCTCATTCACGCCACACAGTTTCAAAAATCGCAAAATACCTAAAATCACAAATGTCACTGAGGCATCCCAGCAACTTCCGCCTGCACAGCATTCACGGTGATGCAGGCTGAGGCAGAATGTTTCCCTCACAGTCTGTTCAACCTGAAGCTTCTCTTTCAGAAGCCAGATCAAAGTAATTAAAATATATTCTCTAGATCCTTTCTTAGAACTTATCAAATCAGTGACTTGCAGTCTAATAACAAATGAGCATATCTAAAGACACTTTTTGAGGAAATTATGTCTTTCAGGAAGCAAATCTCTATAGCAACGTGAGGATCAAAGTTATGTAGTCACTTATGTCGATATTAATGTTTCTCCCTCTCTCTTCCTGATAAAATGACACAATAGCATGATTCCATCTCCAAGACCCAACCTAGGAAAGTCAGAAATGTGAGGCAAAGGTTAATGGATCACAAAAACAAACCAGGAAAAAAGAAAGAAACAATTTTCTTAGCTTGCAATGAGCATTTATGGAAACTCAGCACGGGATGTTAATTAAATATAACAGCAGAACAATATAGAAAGAAACAAAGAAAGAGAAGAATAGAAAAAAATCTAAAACCCTAATGAACGGAAAGAGTAAAGGAGGCATAAAATAGAAGTGAGCTTTTGCACAAAGGGAAAAAATAACACAAACACACACACACACACACACACACACACACACACACACAATGAAAAAGTTCTTTTGCAGAGAAAGATAGCTGCCTGGCCTTGAAAAGATTACCTTCATTTCTCTACCTGAAGGCCAAAGATAAAAATAATCGCCTCCAAAAGGAGACACTGAGCCCATATGGTTACTAACTTCACCTTTAATACAGACTGAAAAATAAGAACAAAACAATATTAGTACTCCAAAAAGAAAGGAAGCCATTGCTGAAATTTATGGAAAATATAAAGCAGATGAGATCAAAGTAACAAAAACAAACACACAAAGAGCAACTGGAATAAACACTTGAGAGAGAGCCATCCCAGTGTCTTTTTTTTTTTTTTCTTTTTCTGTTTAACTTCCGCAAAGAAAATTTGCAAACACTCAAGCTGCAATGCATTCAGGCCGTGAGGCTGCTGCCTCCGTGGGGTAAGGATCCCTCTGTATGAGGGGAAAGAATTCAGAGATAGTCACCAGAATGTTCTTAGCATGATGCCAGAGGAAAATGTGCAGACATTCTGCTATGGGCTGTGAACACTGGATCCAGAAATGAAAACAAAAACAAATATAAGCAAGGAAAGAGGATCGTCAGAGAATCAAAAATTCCTAAATCTCCTTATCCTCTGCGGTCTTCTCAACTGAAAGGGTCGCTATGTTGTCATCTTGTTTCTTGTTCTTAAAACTCAAAATCAGGCTTACATGTCCATGCATCCCCATCTCCACTATAGCTGGTGAAATGTTGGTGGATTTCTGTGTCCAGAAAAGAAAAGTATTGTGGTCCAAGTCAAGCCATCAGCCACTCAGTCCCTCAAGCAGTCAGTTAATCCAGGCCTTTGTAGTGTTACAAGACACAGTCCATTTGCAGGATGGGCTACGGTTTTCATGCACTGAGCCAAAGTTGGTAATATGTAAGGAAGGCTAGATTAATGGGGAACACCATATTAATGAATGCTGAAACTATAGGAAAATGCAGCATTTATTTCTTAGAACAGAACATTAGCAAGAAAGGATGAAAAAGACTTGGCAAATCAATTTTCTTAGCTTGCAATGGGATATTAATTAAACATAACAGTAGGACAATATAGACATATATTTTACAGTGTCCAGCCGGGTTTTGATAATTAAAAGGAGGCACATACAATGTTTCTGAATCAGAAAACTACATTGCTAAGGCATTATTTATGTTCTAATTAGCTATGTAATGTGATTCTACTAAATGCTTCATGTGATAGGCAGAGGGATGCAGCACATTGGGGACATTATGACAAGAACATTTCTAATAGACAAATCAGATGGTTTTATGCCGTCTCCTGAAAACTAGACAAAAAGTTAATAAGCTAGATTAACTGGCTCAACTCATATTAGAGGCTTGCAGGTGTGTTTTAAAAGGAGAACAAATTAGACATTGTGGAGTAGACTCATAATCATAGCTACTGGAAGGCAGAAGAAGGAGGATGGCAAGTCAAGGATAGAGTAGGTACACAGAGATTCTTCCTAAAAGAAAAAGAAAAAAAAAATTAAGAGATATCAACTGGTCCAAAAGAATAGATTGCCTCTTTTAACCCCCAAAGGGGGCTCTCTTCATCTATTGAAACGCTGCTTCTGAAGAGTTGGCTACTTGAAAAATATCTGTTTTTATTGTTGCGATCATGAACATAGTTAAATCAAGAGGAAACTACATTCATGGAAGTTTTATTTTCTATAATTTGCTTCCCTGAGTTTAATAAATTCCTAGAAAATAAATTTGAAATAATGACTTTTAATGAAGTGCTTACAAAATATTTACTTCCCTTTAAAACCTTTATTGTTTTATATGTCTTATACTTTCCTTTTTCAAAATAAAGAAAATGCTAACTGAAAATTGAATGATTTTTAGATGTTTTCTCACTTTTTCCTTTAAGTATGCCTGCTTGGATTTAAATTTAATAGTCTGGGTTATTATTTCGGGTAAATCCTGTGGCTTACCCAATCAGTTCTAATCAGTAGAACCTCATTTTTGTGTATTTAAGATTTCGGGGTGATATAAATAAAGCATCTATTATCTTGCAGATAACGTACTTGCTGAGTAGAGAGGGAAAGGGGAGAAACACAATATTCGTGTGCTTTGACTATTGCTGGCTGTGTAACAAATTATTATAGTAAAAGGATGCATTGAGAAAAGAATTGTACAGTGTGCAAATGATTTGTTGGTGGAAAAGAGCTTGAGACACTGTACTTCTAGAAGAACCAGATACTTCTACACTCAAAGAATAGGAAGCAGAGTCAAAGAAGGCCATAAGGAGTAACTAGCTAGTAAAAAACAAAAGTAAAGAAATATAAATCCCTAAATATTTCTAAGTAGTACAAGAAAAAAATAAGATAGTGTGCTCATCCTTCATTTTTTAAAGTTTTCTAATTTCCAGATAGCTCACACAGATCAGAAAAACAATCCTCTTTACAGTAGTGTCAAAGAAAATGAAAAGAGACTTGAAAGCAAAAATAAGTCAACTAAATAGTTTTTTTTAATTCACAGATAGTGTTTTGTTTTGCATTTGCAATGTCCCTCAAAATGCTCATGCCAGATGGTATGATGCTATGGTTTGGATCTAGTGTTCCCAAAAACTTCATGTATTTGGATATAGTGGAATAATTCTGGAACCACGATTTACTGGGAGGTAGAGTACAGCAGGAAGGGGCTGATGCTCGGGGCTTGGGGTGAAAGGATTAAGCCAATTTGTTAAATGGTGTCGGGGAGCAGCCAGGGCAGAGCTTTCCGGTGTGCGTTGTTGACCTGTGGGCCAGGAAGTGAGAGAGGGGTACCCACATTGGGAATGGGGTCCAACTGGCAACTTGAACTCAATAAAGGAAGAAGACACATGGCTACGGTTTCTTCCTAGGATACATCTGGCCTTGCCCGAGTCTCCAGAATTCACTTTGCTCCTACCTCATTTGACTACTGTCTGCAGCACCATGAGCCAATCTCCAGCCTCTGCTGTGTGCCTGTGCCTTCAACCATGAATGGACTGTGTAAGGTCATCTGAAATTGTGACCTAAAATAAACCTTTCCCTTTATGTCATCCTCTCTGGACCATAGTGCACAGGTAATTAATCACACTTCGTTTTGAGCTTCTGGGCAGATATGCATGTATAGTTTTGGGTGACATTAGCATTTAATAGTGTAAACTTAGAATAAAGCAGATTGTCCTTCAGTGTGTGAATGGCCGTCATCTAATCCACTGAAGTCCTTAGAAAAGAAGACCGATCTCCCCCAGTGAGAGGAAATTCCACACATGCTACTAAATGTCAATGAATTCAAACTGCAGTTTCTCTTTGGCTTTGCATATCATATTGTATGCTTGTTCCACAATCCCATGCGCCTATTCCCTAAAATATGCCTGTCTGTCCATATGCCTGTTCATCTATCCATATAGAAAGTCAGACCATCCTGTGGCTTATCTAGTCAGTTTCGAATAGCAGCAGAACTTCATTTTGTATATTAAAAATTCTAGGATGACATAAATGAAAACATCTGTTATCTTGAAGATCATGTGTCTATTGAAGGATATATATATATATATATATATATATATATGTATGTATATTCAGTCTCAATTATAAATACATATATATTTATTTATAATACATGTGTATGTATATATATTACATATATAAAATTGTATGCAAATATATCCTTCTGGTTCTGTTTCTCTGGAGATATTGATTATGGATACCTATACATATATTATACTCCTTATATGAAGGTATACAGAAGCTCTGTGACTGAATTGTGACCAATACAATGTGAAAAGAAATAATAATGGCCTGCTTATAGAACACCATATATGGTCTCACATATGCCTCTGTAGGTAAATTTGGGGCCACAGATTTAAGGCGGCAGCAGCTCCAGAAGGAAGAAGCTTCCAGGACACAATTTTAGTGCTAAAGACAAAGAAGACTGGATTAAACTAGAGGTGACCTAATGAGATAGATAGTTTTGTTATCTTAGACCACCAAAATGTGATTAGATGGTGGGTTAATGAGTTGGCAAATTGGTAGGTTGGTTACCCTAACAAATCCTAGCCTATATTAACTCTTTGACTTAATGTTGAAAGCAACAAGTGAATGTTACTACTGCTAGGTAGAAGACCTTAAGCTATGAAACTTGCCAAGTCACGGTGGCATGAGCTAAAGTCTTGCCAGGTCAGGAGGGATGGGTCAGGTGTGTGGTGAACCTTATACGAAGGCACACAGAGACAACTGCAATTCTTGGGTTACTTTGGTACCATGTTCGCACATGTGGTGAGAGTTTACGAAGCTGCTCCTTTTCCTTTTAGAAAGAATTATCAGAGATGAAATGACTAAGAATCTTGGCTTATAAGGCAAAATGTCAGAAGTATTTCTGAAAAAGGATAGTCATGAGTTATTCTAAATAACCACTTATTTTGTGCTAATTTCTACAGCATATGGAACGAGTCTTATGCTTAGACTAGAAAGGAAAAAAAAGTTAGAATATTGAAATACTTTCTAATACAATGCCCTCTCTTTTTAATTTCTAGCTTCTCAATTTGTAATAATTTGGATTTTAAGTATGCTGGTTTTTTCTTTCCTCTTTTCTCTACAAGACAGTCATGACTCATGATGACAGAGTGGCTTCTTCTGAGATGTTAATACTATGCGCCCACTCTCTAACACATTTCCAATCCCACACATGGTACATGTGCAAAATATGATCGCTAATGAGTGAGCAAATAGAGTAATTAGTGTGTGAGTAGTCATTTTACTTCTTGTGGCCTACATAAGAGGCTTTAAATGTCAGATGAAAGCTGGTCTATGTGAATCCACGTAAAAATCTGAGCAAAACTCCTCTAGACATGAGTGGCTATGCTCAGACATAGAATAGAAAGACCTAGTGCCTGATATGTAGTTCAGTGGTCAAGTACTTGCCTAGCCAGTGCAAGAGAGGAGAGAGGAATGGGGGGGAGGAGAGAGAAAGAAAGAAAGGAAGGAAGGAAGGAAGGAAGGAAGGAAGGAAGGAAGGAAGGAAGGAAGGAAGAAAGAAAGGAAGGAAGGAAGGAGGGAGGGAGGGAAGGAAGGAAGGAAGGAGAAAGGAAGGAGAGGCAGAAAGAGGAAAGCAATCCTTACGCTTGGCATATAATTGCCTCTCTGTAAAACTTCCAATAGTTTCTGGGGCTGCAAAGATAACCCAGCTCCTACACCACAAAGAGTTCTAAGTCCTTTCTGGAGACCCAGAACATTTCACCAAGGTTCAAGGTAAGGCAGAGGGTTTGACTCGTTATTTTCCTTTTACACTTACAGCTCTCCTTGCCTTCACAGCAAACTCCTTTTTTCTCACTCAACAAAATTTTCTCTTGCTATTTTTCTTTTTTTTTTTCTGATAGAAACTCATCATGGAAACACAACTTTAGAAAGATAAGAAGCAGAAAGAACAGGGGACCCAGAAGTGGAAAAGAAATCAAGGCAAAAGAAAAAAAAAGAATCATTTTCCCTTTACTGTTGAAATTTGATTCTCATCGATTATCTTTTTTATTTCTTTTAAGGCCTGCAAGCATAGACCACATGTTATTTATGAAGAATCTAATCCATGCCACTGTCTCCACAAAGAACAAAATTCAAACAATACAAAGATGTCTACTTCGGACTAGTCTTAAAATCATCTAAGGAAAGAGATTTGCAATTTTCTGTCTGCAGAGTCACATCCGGAGGACACTTCTTAGCTTCAGTTCTGTCATTCTCTTTCTCCCCCTTTCCTTCATCCTTCCTTTCTTCCGTCCTCCCCTACTCTGTCTTTCTATTCTCACTCTTACTGCTTCTCTCTTCCTGCCTCTGCCTCCCTCCCTTCTTCGTGTCCCTCTTCGCCCTTCCCCCTTTCTCTTCTTCTTTTTCCCTTTTCTTCTTCCTCCTTCTTCTTCCTCTTTGTCTCTCCCTCTTTTCTCTTCTCCTTTGTCTTCTCTCTTCTTCACCATCTCTTTCCCCTTTCCACTTCCATTAGCCTTCTCAGGCTGCAGCTTAGACAACAGAATTTATTTCCTCAGAGCTCTGGAGGCTGGAAATCCAAGGCCAAGGTGTTGCCTGGGTTGGTCTCCACGCAGCCTTTTCTCCCCTGGCTGTGGGCAGAGGCTTCCTCCTGAGATCTACATAAGTCTGTTTTATGTGGGGGCGAGAGAAAGATTTCTGCTATTTCTTCTTTCTAAGGACCTAAGTCCTACTGGATTAGAGATATGTCATTTAACCCTAATTAACCTCTTAAGTCCTTATCTCCAAATAATCCCACTGGGGCGCGGACTCCATCCCATTAATTGGGAGAGAAGTAATTCAATGTGCAACATCATTGCAATCAGACATATTTGTGCTCAAATTTCCTTGCTCAGTGACTTCAGATAAATTATATTCAATTGATTCAGCTTTAGTTTCCTATTTTGTAAAGAGGAATGATAGAACTGAACTTGGAGAGTACATGAGAGAATTAAATAAAACAATTAAATAAAACAAAAGATAACACAAAATATGTTGCCAAAATATATCAAATATACAATGACTTTTGCTATTGAAGGACTTCATCAATCTCTTCTTCTTTAGTCTAGCAAAGTTTCATCAAAATAGATGCCTTTCCAGTATTTTATTGTGGTTTTTAATGCTTCAATAATTCTTACTATTTTCTTATTGCATGTCAGACAATGGACAAGGTTCCGTCTCTGCAGTGCTACCTGAAGCTGTCTCTGGTCTCAGGCTACTTACAGACAAGACGGGGGAACTGGCCTTCCACTGGTGAATGAGACCATCACAAGCAATCACAAGTCAGATTTGGAGCAAAGATTTAGAGGGTCAGTTAATTATGGCCGGAAGGACTTTACTGTAGTGGGGTAAGGGCAGGAAAAGCTTTGCATTTAGTGGTTTCATATTTTCATTCCTAGATTTTCTTAAAACCTCCACAAGTCAACCATCTCTTGAAAACTTACAATCAGTATTTATTTCCAACATCATTCAGGTATAGGTTAAAATGCATCAGATAAAAATACTCAATTCCCAAGATCTCTTTAGAACATAATTATAAATTAAAGAAATAGAGCTTTTTCAGGTCAGTAAGTGTTTCACTCAGTGACAAGCAGACACTTAAAGAGATTTTACACTTATAAACACAGTATGGTATAAATATAACTTTTATAGACATTGGAAACATGAAATTCATATGACTTGCTTTATTGTTTATTATTCTCTAGCTGTGTTGCAGCAGTCTGGGACTGACCTAGAATCTCTGAGGTATGCCTCTAGGGACTGGAAGAATCTTGTCAAGGCAAACAAGAGGCCACAATGATCTAATAATGCAATGGTAGAATGACTGAGAAAACAGACATGAAAACTGTGCAGAGCTGATTTTAATTTCTGAGGTTTTGTTTTCATTGCAGAAGTGTCCCTTTGGGGGAAAAAGGATGTGTGCAACACTCACATATAAAGAGCATTTCGCAATCTATGCAAATGTCTGTTGTACAGAAAACTTGACATCTTATCATGGACTGTGTAACTAATGGACTAGTAGATGATGACCTAACCCAAAGGGATTCCAAAGTAAAGATGGGAGGATGTTTAAAAATAAAAAGTAGAAGAGAAAATCACTTAAGAGCCATAATTGTGATAGCCTGTTTAGCATGGCAAGTCTATATGCACAGAAGACAACACCAAGAATCAGTACATGGGACTATATATAAAAAAGATTTCGCACAACAAGAGAAACAATCAACAGAGTGAAGAGAGAACTGCTAGAAAGGGGAACGCGGTAGTTACGCCCCAGACAGAGGACTATTGTCTAGAATATACAGAGAACTGAAAACTGAAGCTGCATTTCTAAGATAGAAACAATCCTATGAGACTCAAAAGTGACACCATGCACAACTCACTAAGGTTGCAGATTCTGGAATGCCAACCTGTTGATTCTCAGTTAAAGGAGCTTGACTGCACAATCTGAAATTCTCACCTAAGCTCCTACATCTTCATTAGAAGCTTTTGTTTCAGTAGCTATTGCATTGCAAATAATACATAGATTAATTAATCTTCCAGCATATGAAATTCAATAGTTAATTTATCAAATAAACACTCATGTAACTGATGACTAAAGTTTTACCATAGACTTCTTCACTGTTCTCCTTATTGTATTCATTAACACAAACCAAAATATCAAACATTCGTATTAAAGTTTCTTTATACCTTCATAGCTTGTCTACAAGTTGAATGAAAATACTTTTATATTAATTAGACTTAACTAGCAATATAGACTTTACCATTGAAACATTCCACATTTCATTATAATTTGTAGATTATGTATTTGTCTTCTAATCGGGAGGTTTATGAAGAACTCGCCCTTATATGACTGTGCATATCCTTTTTAATTTGCAGAGCCAGGTGTCAAATATTTTCCAGTATATAAAAGAATAAAACTCATTTCAACACTACTATTTTGTACATAGCTAGACTTCAATTATTGAAATTTATTTAAAACCTTTTGGCATCTGCTTTCATGAGGGATAGTGGTATGCATTTTTTTTCCTCGTAATATTCCTTTTCTTATGGTCTCACTAAATGGCCTGAACTAATGTTTCGTTTTCTTGTCTCTAAAAAAGTGTGAGTGTAATTTCTTTTTGTTTTTTGTAAATTATGCAGGATTAAGCCTGTTAAGCAATTTGTTCCTGGAATTTCTTTGTGGGAAGGTTATTGGTTATAAACTATAATTTCATATATACTACACACACACACACACACACACACACACACACACACACACTTATTCTATTATCTAAAACTTATATGTTCTATTTTTTTCTTGAGTGAGTTTTGATAAAATTTATCAGAGAATTTGTCAATCTTATGTAAGTTACAGGAAATGCCATTAAGTTGCTCATAACATACTCATGCTGCCTTTCCACATTTTGAGGACTTGGAGTAGTGATGTATTTTACTAATTAAGTTTGGAAGTTTCTAAATTATTTTCTTGATTTTTTGCTAATGACTTATTAATCTTTTTTAAAAAACAAATGCTTAATTTTTTATTTTATTGATTTCTAGTTGCATTTATTTCTATCTTGTGTCTATGTAGCTTAATTTATTTGCTTTTCTTTCCAATTTACTTATGACTCACTAAACCTTTCTCTGCTTTGGTACATTTCCTCTAATCATTGCTTTAACTATTCTCATAAATTCCAACATGCAGCATTTTAATGACTACTCAACTCAGAATTGTTTTCTAATTTTTATTATGTAATCATTTTTGACTCAGAAGTTATTTATAAACTTGTTGTTAACTGAAGCACATTCTTAATACATTATTTTATTGTTACCAAAAAGCATTATTCAACACATGTTTTTACTAACAATGATGTCACCATATGTAATATTTACTACATTTTGCAATTTTTAAATTTTTTATATTACTCATTTTTTATTTTTAGAAAATCTTGTGAAATATTTGTTCTGAAATCCAAAGATTTCAAGTATCAGTTTAAGAAATAAGGATTTCTTGGGTGAGAAGAGACCTAACTCAACAAATCACATTTCAAAGAAAAGAGCACCGCATCTGTAATAACCAATTAAACATCTATCTGCAAAGTTGTGGTAATTTTCACATCAACTTTGTGAGTGATACTTATTGTCTAATCTCTCTATTATTAATTTATAAGAAAACTGAAGAGTAGAAAGCAAGAGAAATGACTTCCCTGGTGGGACACAGTGACAGAGGCAGTAATTAATCTAGAGTTTTCTGATTAGTTCAGTGTTTCGTCCATAGTAACAATGTCAGAAAAAGGACTACCTGAGATAAACGGTATAGATCAGAGTGGCTCGTGCCAAATATGTAGCAGAATTACACGGCACTTTTTTTATCATTTGAACATGAATTTGTGATATTTCCCCCATGATCATGGAGATGAAGACTGTCAGGTTGTTTGACCCAACACTTGTACGCGAAGTTTTCACCCATAGGGAATATAAGAGGAGTTGTGAGGAATAGGAGAAGCCTCATTTTGTGATGCTAACAAATATGTTTTAAGTATACATACCTGGGCTCCGCCTGCGAAATGCCACTGCATTTTACATAGGACAATATATTCTAACTTTGTCTTTCCTAGTGTTCTGTTTTCATTATCAAATACTTCATTATATTTTTATAACCTAAAATTGAGTTTCTATATAATAAAATCAGGCTTTGACAAATACTTTCAGTATAATCCCTACGGGAAGAAGAAACAAGCTGTATTGTAGATTTCAATATGGCCGTCACTGTGACAAAAAAAAATAATGACAAAATCAAATACTATGCCTATGCTTAGAATACTATGAACGTAACGGAAGCACAGACTCAAGCACACTTAACACTTAAACACACAAGGAGCAATGATTTTAGCAATGTGATTTTCCTAAAGTGATAGCCTACTTTTGGTAAAATTCCAAACAAAACAATCATCTCTTCAATTATATGGTAGTTGAATTTCTAAGTAACACAAAGTATATAAAAAAACATGCAACAGTGGTAGAAAATATTTTAAAATCAAGGTTAGATATTAGGCTTAGGCGATTTTAGAAAGGTTTTCATGTTCACAAATGTTCAAGAAGACATTCAGAAGTCTTGTGGGGTATGGGACTATCCAATCCTGGTGAATAATTTGCATTGCACACTGATTATATGCTTAATAATTTCTAAGGACCCATCTAACATTTGATAGGAAAGGATTGCAAGAATGCATCTGCTTCATAAACCTTAGAGTCGTTGACAAAGACATCTCTTGCCTACCCAACAGCCATTCATACTCTTCCCATTCGTGAGCATGTGAACTCCACATCCAGAATGCAATCCTGATGCCTGTGCAATTACTGTGTCTTGCTCTATTTCTGAAAATTCTGTGCAAATGTGCTTTTTACGGTTTGATCATATATAAATTAACATGTAAGCTCTATGTCTTCAATATGCCCAATAAAAATAGTAAAGAACAAAACAATCTTAATGAAGACATTCCCAAAACTTGATAAAGGATAAACAGAAAATGCACAATAACAGTAGTCTCTGACCTATAATAATTATCAAACTTTACTAGGTAACCATATCAATCACTATCCTGTCTACTGCTAAAGGAATCTACTAAGGCCATCGAGAGGCCCTCATTACTTTCACTGAAAGTGTTCCTTATGATACAGGCCCTACATGACTCCATAATGCCTTCTTTTAAGAGCAAACAGCATCTGCCAGGCACTCCGAACCAAATGATAGGGATAGTAAATATGGTGGATGTCACGTTCATAATAATGTTACCTTTACTAAAACGCTAGCTTACTATCAGTTGTATTCACTCTGTCCCTTTCAAGCCCTCCAGAAGAAGTAGCTCTGCTGGAAAAGAAGCAACATACCCAGACGTTGCAGTAGTCTCTAGGAGCTAAGGGCTGACACCAGCAATGGACTGAAGACTTCAGTCTTGCAACTACAGAGAAATAAACTCCATCAATAACATAAAGGAGATTAGAGGCAGATGTCCTCCAAAAAATATTCTCCACTGAGGCCCGGGATGTACCTCACAAGCCTCTATGCAGAGGACCAGGAAAGCCCCACCCAGTCTCCCAACTCATAAAATCTTACTTGACGGGTTTTGTCTTCTTGTTTTTTCAGCTCCTCAATGAACTGTCTCCTGATTTGAGGCTTTCCTGATAATGGTTTTGAGGGAAAGGCAGCGTAGTTAGTTGCTTCTCTTATAGTACATCACTCCCAGCCTCCTTTCATAGTGTGACAGCCACTGTGTATCCCCATGCTTTCATATGAGTTACAAAACCAGTTTGATTTTTTTAAATTTACAGTAATTCAAGTGATAGGAACTGTAAACAATTCAGGTATCAGACCAGATTCACACAGCCGAATTGTGTTCCATTTTATCTGAGAAGTAAAAGATTTCATGAAATAACAATGATGGGGTTCTAATCCCATGTTCTGGGTCCAGACCAGAGAAGTACATGCTTGGAGGAAAAGCCATGAGGGCAGGGAGAAGTAGCCTGTGTGCAAACCAGAAAATGTGACATAGAGAGGCGAAGTCTGCACCACCTTGATCCTGTACTGCCAGTTTCCAGAACTGTGAACAAATTATTCTTTGTTGTTTATACAACCTACTATCTGATATTTGTTGTGTAATGCTTAAGACTTAACATGAAATTTCTAATAAATTTGGAATTTATAAGAGATAGCTTGTTGGTAGGGTAAAATTTTTGAAAAAGGGGTACTTGTTTTGCAATTTGTATTCACTGTCTTGTAGTTGCTTTTTTTTTTTACCTTGTATAAAAGTTTTAACAATATACAGATGATTCAATGACTGAAAGCGTAGTTTCAAAGGACTTGGTTTTGTGGCTAGAATACTTAATATAGACACAATTAGCATTTCATTCCAATTTCTCCTAATTCTCAAAGCTGGGGCTACTTTCGAAAGCAGGGCTGAACTGTTATTTAAACTGCTGTAACACAGGGAGGGCAGTGGGCAGCAGCAAATGCTTTCTCTGGTTGTCCGAGGCAATGCGACACTGCTCGGGCTCTGCCCCATGTGTCGTGTCTAACAGGTGGCTTGGTCTAAAAGCCTGTTGTCTTCCAGATATTTTGTTTTCAAAGAGAGCAGCAATATGGTTTTGGGAAAAAATTCATATTATCAAAATTACTCTTCTCTGATGCATTTATTTCCCCTGGGTTGTACTTATCCAAGAAATGTTATGTACATTGAGAAAAAAAATGCAAAGAATACACAGTTAAGAGACCAGAAATATAATTGTATTGTCATTTCTTTTTAAGTATTTTTAAAAACACAGTTGAATGGGGAGGATTATAGGGAGTTAAAAATATTCAATGTCTGAAGAGCATGGGTAATTATCTTAGTTACTTCCTCATTGTTGGGTCAGAACACCTGACATCTACAACTTAAAGGAAGAAAAATTAACTTTAGCTTTCAGTTTCAGAAGGTCACGTCCATACACGGAAAGCTGACAACGTTAGAAGTTCATGGCAGAGGAAGAGAAGGAGACAGCTGTTGATGGCATGTCAGACACCAACCCAAGCGAGGGAAGAAGGATGGAACAGCATATACTCTTCCAGGTGATCCTCCCCTTGCTGAGTTAAGCCTCAATGATCCATGCCTTCCAGGTACACACCCAGTAATGTGCCATATTCCACAACACACCCCTAATCCACCACACACCTGCAATCTATAATCCACTACAAGCCTGTCTTCCACCACGCACACATATTCCACCAATCCTGACCAGGCTTCCCCATTTAACATCCTGTAGGATCCAGAGGTAATCCACAACATCCAAATATGTGAGGCTTTGGGGAACATTCCAGGTCCAAACCACGACATTCTGCCTCTGACCTCCAAAAGATTCATGTCCACCTCTTCATGCAAAATGCATTTAGTTCTTCTCTAAGAGTTGGTAAAGTCCTAATAGTTCTAGCACTGGGAAACAAAAAAGCCTAAGTCCAAAGTTTCCTCTGAGACTCAAGGCAAATTCTTAGCTGTAGCTTCTGTGAAAGTCAAAGAAAAATTGAATACTTCCATCATACAATGCTACAGGGTAAACATTCCCATTCCAAAGGGGAGATAAAAGAGGATAGAAAGCAACTGGACCAAGAGAAGTTCTAAACCTGGAGAGGCAAGGACTGATTCCTATAGTTCCATTAAAAGCTGCAATTCTGTGTCCAGCACTTTGGGTGAACTGTGCTGCCCTGTGAGCCCCGGAGGGCTTGGCTGACCCTGCCCTTACATTGTTGACTGAAGCTGCAGCCTCCACAATTTCTCTTTTGGTCTGGCTCACTTATAGCCCGTAGCTTTCCTCTGCAGAAATCTAAGCTCCTGTCACCTCCAAATTCCCAGTGGCTTCACCTTCACTTCATGAACTGTCCTTTCAGGAGCATGCTGCCTTGAACTCCAAGGCCTTCTTCTAAAATGTGGGTGGAAGCCTCTCTAACCACACAACTCTAACATTCTGCATGCCTGTGTAACCAGAACCAGAAGGATGATGTCACAGCCTGCCACTGGCTTGGGCAGCAATGTGGCCGCCCCCTTGGACAATCACTACGGAAGCTCTTGAGTTTCTAGATGGCTGAACTACTTGGGAGTTGCCTTGCAGGGTCTCTGTTGGGGACAGGGTCTTTTCAAAGCAACGCTCTCTAGCTTTCCAGTCTCTAGTTGATAAAAAGTGGGGTCATGCTGATTCCTGAGACACCCTGAAGGTGTCTGATTCCATGTACCTGCATTCTTTTTAATGCTAGCCTCTTTAACAACCAAGTCCTTTTGTACTCCAAACTTCAAACTTCCTGCATCTGTTTTCTCTGCCATTTTCTCTTTCCTCTCATTGAAGAGCTGGCTAAAGCTACAAACAGTATCTGTATGGCAGCTTGAACATTGGGCTGTCTTGAAATTTTCTCCAACGGATTATATAGTCTACCACCTTTAATTTCAGTTTAAGCAAAGTCTCTGGAAAAGGACAAAATGAATACATATTTTTCCAGAATATAGCATGCATAGTTTGCAGACCAACTGCCTATACAGTCCTCCTTCCAGTCTGAAACTTCTTCAGCCCAGACTTTCCAATCTGCAATTGTCCCTGCATTCTAGTCTCTTGAGCTCTGATCAGAATCTCCCACTAAGCTTACCTCATTAACATTCTAAAGTGTCTGTAGCTGGCCTCGTCAAATCTTTCCAGAGCAATGACCCCACTCTGGGTACCAATTTCTGCTTTGGTTGTTTTCTCATGGGAGAGGAAAGATTCACTTTAGCTTAAACTTTTAGAAGGTCACATTCCATACATGGTGGCTGACAAGGGTGGACACACATGCAAGAGACAGAGAATGGTTAATGCAAACCCAAGTGGGGGAGGAAGGGCAGAGCTACAAAACATTCTTCCAGGATCTGTTCCAATAATCCACTTCTTCTGGGTTCAGTGTCAGTGTTCTATCCCTTATGTGTGAAGCCCTAGTAATTGACCCCTTCCTGGTCATAAGACCAGTAAGGTACCCCACAGGCAGAGTTAATTTACAACATGCTCCTGATCCACCACAGAAAATTTTCACAAAGGCTTCCGTAAACCAAAGAAATAATTTCTTCACTGAATGCAACTACATCTATTCTTAATTCTTCATCACAAGTATTTTTGTGAATGCTTATCTAACAGTAGATATTGTAGTGCCATACAAGTCATAAACCTTTCTCCATTTGCCAAAGTTTAAAACACTCTCCTTGCATCGGAGCAATAGATTCACTAGAATTTCAGTGTTAAAATTTGTGGCAATTTTAAAGGAACAAAGTCTTGTAATTTGGCCATCTATCTTAAATGTCTCTGAGGCTTAATTTGGTTTCTACAGTCTAATCTAGAACTTGATGATTCTATGCATTGGATTTAGAAAAGAATATTATTTTTATTATAACAGGCTACTTTGCAGAATCATGTCCAATCACTTCCAAGTCCAACTACAGGTGTAATTTGGATTAAGTAGACTATTAGAAAAGGAGTAAAGAATCAATGTGGTTTATAATTTAAATAAAAACAAAGTAATAATTTAAATAAAAACAGTTCTGTAGCCTTTAAAAGCCTAAGTTCTGGTCCCAAGCCTATTTCTACTAATAATACAGCATCAGCAAAGCTACTCCAGCCCACCCACCACCCTCATCTCACAATAGTCACTCCCCTAAACTTAGACAGCCTCCAGAGCTGCCAAAGAGACAAGACCTGGAAGGATGGAGTGAAGGGAAGTGTGGTACTTCCTCTGGATACAGATGTTTATGTTGTGCTAAAAGAAATCTGCAGCATTCAGCATAAATAATATTTCAATGCAATATTTTCAAAAAATCAAAAATAACAAAACAACTCTGATGAAAAAATACTAAAATTTATAACAATATTACTGAATTTTCTCTTTGCCCTTGCTAGAAATGTGATTCTTTCACAGCTCTGTTAACAGATGTGTATAAATTTCAATTCAGTCAAAGAAACACTGAGAGTAGGACTAGCAGAGGATGTGTACTGAAAAGGAATTCTTGCTAACTACTATGCCATGAGTGAAACAGAGATGCTTCCCTTCCTGTGAGCTTTCTAAAGAATTTTTTCTTTTTCCTGCCTCTAGAGCCCTGGCAAGATAGTGTTGACCCTTAGAACTAGGAGGAATGAAGAACATAAAGACATTCTCTGAGAATTACAACAAGACATAGAGCACTTCCTGATCAATACATATCTACTGTCCCAAAAGAAGGCATCACTCCATCAGTATCTACTACTGTCTCCCAGCTGGTTGTCACTTACAGCTCCAGGAATAAAGTCTGATGAGTACATAAAAATAATGGCAATCAACCTGAAGAGGCAAAATGCCCGATCAGAGGGAAGAGCACAGGACCAGAATAGATGGAGAACAGATAAAAAAAGGCCTACCTGAGAATAACAAAAACACATAAGAGAAGCTAACGGCGGCCTACATGAACATACATGCACACAGACACATGCAAATGCACCGTACCATCTCTCTGAATTTAGGACACATGATACTGAAATTTAAAAAAATAGTAGTGAATTGAAGAGGGAATACCATGAAATTTAATGACGAATGGAGGAAAATGTTTAATGACGTAGACTAAAGAATATAAATATGCAACAAACATGGCAAAAGTATACCAGAAGTGCAGAGCAGATTCAGAAGGGCACAAGTGCCAAACTGATAAATACTTGCAGCTGGTACAATTTACAGAAAGATGAGCTCAGAAGCTAGAACTGCTTGAGTATATCGAAAAGTTGTTTACATTTAAAGAATTTAGAAAAATCCTAAGAATCACAAAATCCAGCTAGGAGAGCTATGTTCTAGGGTGGTGTAAGTCCACTGGCCTCCAAGAGCCTGATACAGCTTTCTCAGTAGCAGTGAGTGGCCTCCAAGTGAATCAGGTTCACACCAGACTATCCAAGAGCATGCCTGATGTCTCTAAGCCTGTGCTCACTAGCCACATAAGTCTAGAATATTCTAGGATGCGGTCTTGCCTGGAAAACTGCTGGAGATCTCCCCGTGGAGGCTGAGCGCACCCCATGGATCTTAAGATGCGCACGTACACGGCAATTCCCCGGGCGCAGTGCGCGTGAGCTGCCTGGAAATGGCCTGCCGTGCACCGCCTGCAGGCCCGCAGCCAACACAGCTTGATCCCATTACCTTCTTGAGTGCTGTGCCCTCACCTGGGATTTTCTCTCACATAGATTTTCTCTCTAGTCTTTGGGCTCCTCTTACAAGGACACCAAAATGCAAATGCGAAAGAGGAACACTAGTGGGAGAAAAGGTATTAGAAAGTAGAGAGAAAAATCATTGTACGGGGAGCATTTTAAAGTTTCCACAAGTAAAGACTTGAACCTTCAGATTAAGTTACTTAGCTGCAGGACGGGCCCACTGGAGCATAAACATGCTACCTTATGTATATCCTCGTAAAACTTTTAAATTTCAAGGAGATATTTAAATACGGGTCCTAACCAAAAGAAGAGGTCATTTGCAATATTTAGTGTTGAACTTCTTATCTGCAATACAGGAAGTAAGAAGACAACTGGTCAATTGTCAGTGTAGAAAAAGATGCGTGACTGTATAGGGCATCCAGATATATATGAGAGAGATACGTATATATCTTTTATGTACATGTTATATAAATATATAGTATGTATTGAATATATATTTACATGTTACATATATATGAGTGTGCTCTAAATCCACAAGACAATTGGCACAATTTCTCAGAAAGTTATTTTTTGCTTGAGTACCTCACAGTTAAGACAAATGTCTTAATGTGATTGGGATAATTCCCATGTACTCATCCCCTGAGGAGATCTCTTTTTTACAGGGAAGGGCTGCTACTCGACTCCTCACCCTGAACAGAACTTCAGCCTTGACTCCAGCCCTTTATGTCCCAAGGTATACCTCAAAACTAAAGATCAAGTTTACCTAATTCAAGAAAGGCCTTTGGGAAATCAATAATATTCCTCAACAGGAGCTTCAATAATAATCTTGCTGTTTCAGGTTCTTAATTTTTGGTAACTATCCTGAGATGCTGTCTCATTTTACTACTAGCTATTTCATGGTTTTTGGTAACATATATTTTATATAAAATATATAATTTACCCAGGATTATTTTTACTTGTTCTTAGCAGAAATATTAGTTCAGATAACCTAGTTAGTTATATTGCCAGAAACCAACATCATCAGTAAATGCAAAAAATTTTAAATATGTGAAAGCACTCAGGGAGTTAGGTGTCCTTGGTACAATGATACCTAGCCTTGCTTCCTGTGACTCAGTTTCTCTACTTTACCTTGTTACCTTGTTTACATTCTTTGATGTAATTGGCCACTGATGGGCTGCCTTGAACCATGGGCACAATATTTACATAGTGTTATTAAAATTAAAACTCCTCTTGAATAGTAAATAGTGAGCCTTGATTTCCAGATGTTTTATCAGATACTTAAGTCTCTCTACTACACAGATAATTGAACACTTCTCTAATCTGACATAAAAATAAATGTCTACAAATTTGGCTCAAATGAATTTTTCTTGAAAATACTTCGTCTTTAAAAGCAAAAATTTGGCAAGATGTATGAAGTAATTATGACAGAAAGAGTAACAAAATCAAGACACATCTCAAGCTAAAAACACGAATAACATGTGGATCTTCTTCCAGCAAATATGGAATGAAAAGTTACAATGTTAATCAACGATCAAGAATGGAAAACAATCTTATCCCTTCTTGAGGACAAATGTCATGATATTTCCACATCCTGTTTTTTTTTTCTGCCTTTTTAGTTAGTTCTTACTCTGAGAAAATTTACAAAACAAATTCTTTGTCCATGATGTCTACTTTATGGACTCTTGGGAGTATTGGCAGCAGTGGAGGCAAAATGTACCATGAAACATTCCTTTGTGTTTTACATAGTTTCGTGGGAAGGAACGTATGCAAATTAGAATCACAGACAAAACATATCCTGGTGACATCATGATTTTACTAAAATCTTTCCAACACACACACACACACAAAACCCCCCCTTTTTTCCCATTCTTACCCTCCCCCACCCATGGCAACGGATACATCCAGCTGTTGTTTTTACAGAAAGGAGTTCCATGAAGCACCGCCCTGCTTTGAGTCTCATTCTTCAGCATATTTTCAGAGCACCAAAATCAGTTCCTCATGTTATGACCCAGCCTGGAGTTCTTTGTTCTACAGGTTTTTTTTCTGATTAAGATTTTCAAGAAGTTATTAAGAACAATAAACAAAGAATTCAGAGCAAATGTTATTAAGGAATACACATATCCTTTAGCAGGCCATTCTGACAAAATACTTAACAGTTGTAAGCTGTTAGGGGGAAAATGAATGAATAATTAAAATCATAAGCTAAAACAAATTAAAACCAGTAAAAATTTCATCATTAGATCTTATATCAGGCTCAAAACAAAAATTTTAACTGATTTTAGTAGAAACATTGAAAATGTTGTACTCTACCTACGTTGTGTCTTTTAGCAGAAATTATTTTGGCCAAGTGCAGGTAAAATGGCAAATAAGGTTATTGGTTTTTTTGTTTTTTTTTTTTTTTTGCACAGAGAAAAAGAACCCTGACTATGTCATCATTATAATAACTATCCAGAAAATCTGCACCATTTCTCTCCAAAATCTTGAAGGAGGTTGGTAGAAATGTACAATTTTTTTGACTATATGATGAATTATTTGGTACAGCACAAAATAAGTTTCTGAGACTCTCAAAGCAAGGACTTCAATTGTCCAGAACAGTGGAAGATGACAGATTTTCATCACCCACATTTATCTTAATTTGAATCTGTTTTTTAGAAATAGGTAAAAGGTAAGCACATGATACATTACAATCTTTCTTTTAAAATAAAATCTGAATTTGTAAAAAGAAGTCTGTTGTCAAAAGTTATTTTGTCCTGGAGGGTAACTGTCTAAATTTTTACAAATGAATATCCATTTCAAGCCTCCTAATAAGTCCTTTTTTAAGAATAATAACATTAATACTAAAATTGATAATCTGTTAAAGACGAAGTAAGAGATGATTGGTGGACATATCAAGAAAAACAAAGAAAAGGAAGTCTTAGCCTCTGCTGATTTTGTGAGCCTTTAGATCACATTTTCGATTTTTGCTTGGTTTCTTATAAAATTAGAGACTTAAATTTGTGGTTTGTTATTCTTTTGCAGCACTCATTACTTCAGTGTCCCTGTGCAATGTTCCAGCAGCAGAGCCAGCAGGGTGGCTGAGGGCGAGTGCTATCCCAGGACCTAGCTGTGGGTCCTGCATCCCAGTCAGCTGCTGAGGCTGCTGCAGAGGACCGCAGGATGAGCATCACTCTAAACGACAAAAGGAGACTGAGAGCTTTCGTTTTAGAAGAAAAGTGAGGCACAATTAGGGGAAAACTAAAGAAAAAGTCATGCCTCATGAGCACCTACTTCCACATTTACATTGCTTCTTAAGTTTATTCTGCAATATTTTAAATTAATAGTTGAAATTTTTCATTACTATTTTCTCTGAATTGTTTTCTGATAAAATAGAAATAGAGGGTTTTTATTTTCTTTGTATTTGATTTTACTTATATTCATCCCAGTTCTTGTAGTTAACACTACTTAGTGTGAACAAATATCCTTTTCTCCCTCTTCCTTTCTAGCAAGACTGATTTCTTTTTCATCATGGCCCTGTGCCCAATTAAGACGAGTCACCCTCAGACAATGGCAGCAGAGAAGACAGCTTAGGAGAATTACTATTGTGCTGGGTTTTAGAAGGAATCACCGGTGATTTGGTTTGCCGAATGAGGTGTTGGCATGCGCTCTTTCCCTTCCACACTTCTTCCTTATTCTAGGGTGCAACCTGGGCCTGATGACGGAGGCGGAACCAAAAGTTTATTGACATACGCAATATGAATACACATGGGAGTACTCAAAAATAAGTGACTCAAAAGGGTGGTCAGAACTGGAGGCTGAAATATTTAAATCACAGAGGAAATGGAGAGGGGAGAAAAGATTTCTATGGTTTCTTAGGGAAGACCAGTGGGATTTTAGATTTTATTAATTTATATTTGCTTCCTGCCATCCCTCTACACACCCTCGTGTAACACATACAGCACGGCTTATGATCTGAAACAGAAATTTGAAATTTGTATCTAGTAGCTTTGACAAACAACTCAGTAAGAGAGGGGAAAAAGCCTCATGTTGTCGTGCATGTCTGTAATCCAGCATTCTTGGAAGCCAAGGCAGGAAAATGGCAAGTCCCAGCCCAACCTGGGCTATTCAGCAACTTAGCAAGACTCTGTCTCAATCACTCAACCAATCAATAAATGAACTGAGAATGTAAGCCAATGGGGATACTCTGGACTCAACCAAACCCCAGGGGTCGTAGATGAGGGGGAGGAGGAGAGCACCATCACCCCAGGAAACTAGTTTATGTGGGAAAAAAAAGTTACAGAAGTCAGTAACTGATTCTAAATAGCAAGCACTGAATTTGTTGACAATGCTTCTAGAAATCAGTGTAAGAGTTACGAGCTCCTGGGAAGAGTATTGACCATTTTATTAGCTCTATGAAGATCATGTTTGCCTGAGGATTCTCCAACCTGACTGAACTCAAAGTTTAAAAGTCAAGCGTAAACACCAAGGAGTTGAATTACAAATATAGAATCAAGTGAAAAGAAAGAGTAGAAGAATGAAAATCCCTAAAAGAAAATGACATAAAATAATACTAGAAATAATTCATGTGGTTTTGTCAATATATTAATAATTTATCCAAAGGAAATAAAATATTTGATATTTTAATGCATGAACTAGGAGAGATGGAAATCGTATCATATTCCTCTAAAGCGATTAGAGACTAGAAAGTTTATTTAGAGAGCTGTGTATCATCCAATAAAAAAGGTCAATTTAAAAAGCATGAAAGAAGTGTGCTATACATAAAAATATGTAATTGTAGGGAAATCTGTATAATAGAAACTGAATGATAATTTCAAAAAATTGAACCAATATTAGAGTACCTCTTGTCTGATCAGACTGATTATTATGGATAATACATAGTTTTCACAGAGATGGGATAACTGAAAAACGTACCGAAGCATCTGTCAAAAATTTCATTCTACACGGAAAACCATCAGATCTGCTCAGTGTTGCTAGCAATGTTTTCATTATAATGATAATCAAAAAGTCATCCAATACCAAGTCATCCGTAAAACATTACCAAATTTTTTCTACATTTTTTATTAATGTATCTGACTCTTAGGCAATTGTAACTATGAGAGATATGTATGTAAAACTATATATATTTAGCATGTACACTGTATGTTATAATAAATATTAATATCCTGATTTTATATAATTTTGATGAATTAGAAATATATATATATAACAAGGACATTTAAAAAGGCATTAAAAGTTCGATATAGGTTGAAATAATTACTATAATGACATTCGAGTAGACAAAATATAATAACGCACTTACATAAAATTTAAATGTATGCACATAGAGCAGTATATATAGTGTGAAAATAAAAACAAAAATTTATATTACTAAAATGGAATATATGCAATATGGTCAGGACGCTATAGACATGAGAATGGCATACGGATGTGGGAGATTAAATATCTGAGAAATCAATGTGCCATGAACTGAGGAGAGGCTACTTCACCTTTCATGTATTAGATTCTAGAACATATGGCAATGTCTTTTAATAAATGTGAATTTAGTAATCATGATTTCTATAATCACAATTCTCACTTAAGTGATAACATATTTAAATTAATGAATGATAAAATTCAGTTTTACAGTTTTTATCTAATTATGTCTATGTGAATATTTTTCTATAAACATATATTTCCTTCTTAGCTTACATGATTACTGCTGCATATATCTACTCATAGCAGACCCACTTTGTACACATCACTGCCACTCCTCATGTTCCTTCCAAAAAAACTATTTGAATTTTATTGCCAAAAGCAAGGAGTAAGGATATCAGTTACTACATACTTCATAGACCAATTACCAGTCTGTCTACCAGCCTATTTATTTTATAATAATATCTTTCTATCCATATTTCTGTCCAGTTCTGTCCAGGCAAAAATTATATCTTACTGTTACTCTACTAATTCATTAATTTCACTAATATGCTCATTTTAAACCACTAAGTTAGTCAGCATCTACTGCAATGTTTTCAAAAATGGTTTCTGAAGATAAATTCATTTTATTTAAGTTATAAGACGCATGCAGTCCATACTGATTTTTTTCCACATCAGTTTCCTCCTTTGAAACTGACATTGTTGCTTTTCTCGTTGACAATCACGTTAGGGTGAATGCGGATGGATTCTGACTAACGAAGTCAAACAATGTTTATCTTGGGGAAAATATATAGTCTTAGAACCAATATGAAAGAAAGCGAACAATAGGAATTAGATTATAAGTCTTTGAAAAGATGATTTTAAAGATTTAGGGAAAGCTCAGCATGATTCCATAGCATCTTTTAAAAATGTATATACAAAGGGAATTACAGCACTGCTCAGTACAAAAGATTGCTAGGTCTTTGGGAAATGCACCATTTAGTTTCTCGGTAATCCTCTTTTCCTTGTTCCAAGTCTCGCCCTGTTTAGCCATGTAGTTTAGACAAAAACAATTCCTGTCTCAAGATGTTTCAAGGACAAAACAGGAGAATACATTTTATCATCTAAACAGCATTTTAGGAATGTCAGAGATGAATAGTAGGAAGTCGGGCTCTTGTTTTCATACTCAAGTATGCCTAAATATGATGTCAGAAACCTTGCCAGTATTCTCACTGGACTATTTCTGTTGACCAAAACTGTCTACATGGTAGAATGTTTAGATGTTTTTCTTGTGTGATTTTTAAATTTAATCTATTTCCGTTTTCAGCTGCAGGAAAGAAAGAAAGAAAGAAAGAAAGAAAGAAAGAAAGAAAGAAAGAAAATTGCAAAGCATTTTAATTTTCCCTGAATTTAACCTCATACAAAAAAGTAGATGTTTTGTCAGAAAAGTGATTAAAAGAGTGGAGAATCACACAATGAATTACCGGAAATAACAGTCTGCATCAGGCATCTGACAATGGGAATTTGAAATATAAAAGACTGAGCCTTAACTGAAGTTGACTCTATATAAAGTAAGTAACATAGGCCGAAATAACATCGATCTTCTTAGATTATTTCATGTTATACTTTTATTGTGTGATTCAATGTGCTATTATTCTGTTAAGGTTTTATGAAAGAAATAAATAGATAATTTTCTTTTAATGTCTTTTTCAGGTATTATAGTTATGCTGTCTTTAAAAAGTAAGCAGGAAAAATATTATTATATTTTTTTAAAAAATATATGTAACTTTGGAAATATGACTTCCTTAGATGTGAGAAAACTCACCTTGCAAATCCTCTGGGCTTTGAGTTTCCTTTGTATGAAATTTTCTCATAAATATGCGACCTGTCTCATCAATATGCTTGTTTCACCTGGTGTCACGTGGTAAATTGTGGAGTTCAAGGAATTTGTGCATTTCACATATATTGTCCAATTCAAACACATAATAAAGTTGCTCAAAATGCTTTTAATTTTTTGAAAAACTAGAGTAATATTTTTCAAAATTTTGCTAGGGTTTATAAATGTATGGGACTCAAAACACTACCATTGGTTTTGTAAAAATTTTTCACTTTTGTCTGTTTTCCATGCTCTAGTTTTCCAAAATTATTCTCATAATTTCCATTTATTGGAAGTAATTTTCTTATCTATTTCTAATTTCTTAAAATAATATTATGATAATTTAAGATAATTTCAGCCAATTATTAAAGTAGAAATCTATGTCATTAATCTTAAGTCTTTTTCTACTTCTGGGATCTTAGCTACATGTTTTTTGAAAGGTTTTCTTTTTATTAGTATTCTTGTTAAAATCTCTTCCAACTTCTTAAGTAATTCATAGGTTATTCAGAAATTTATTTGTTTGTTTTTAGATATTAGAATGTTCTTATTTACTTATATATTTATTAGTATGGAATATAATTGCCAGAACTGCTATTCCTTTGAATTTCACTGACATTTGTTTTTTTGAGTCCATTATGATCTAAAGTTCACATACTTCAAAAAGAATGTCTTCTACACTAGTGTTAAATACTTTACATTTCTACAGCAAAGATGGACAGAAGTTATTATTTGTATTTTTTCCACTCTAATGAATTTTAAGTATGCTAATGTATTCAAATACATTTATGGATTGTCCTGTAGTTTCATTTTTGTCTGTCAGTTTTTGCCTCAGATATTTCAAACACCCTTTATGAGCAGACACATTTTTTAAAAAGTCTTCGTAAGGTACTCTTGCTCATTACTGATTTAAGGTAGTCGCCCCAATATCTTATAAATAATATTTGAAGGTGATATTATTTTTAATTCTTTCTACCGTCAAGTCATATATTTCCATGTAGGTAAAATGTACCTTTTAGAAACAGCATATGCCATTGAGTCTTGAAGTTTGATACAGATTGAAACTTATCTTATAATTAGAAAAGTTAGCTGAGTAATTCAAGGAAGCCATTGATACATTTGGATTGTTGTGTACTAATTTTTTCTTGATTTTTTCATCTGTTATTAATGGCTATATGGCCCTCCATCCCTGCCTTATCTTGGGTTAAACAATTATTCTTAGGGTTTCTTTTTTTAAGTTTCTTTACTGAATTTTTGTACCTCTTAGCATTTTAAGACATTGTTCTAGAAATTATTTTACCCTCCTACAGTATTTACTAAATATATGAAACATTATTCACATACATACAACATGATTCAGTTTGCTACCTTATATTTTCTGTGCTTTTTAGAAATATATATGCACAATGTTTATATATACTATAGCTTCTACCGTACTATATTTTAAATTTTTTTCTTCCTATAGGGATGCTTCTCTTAAAATATTTTCAACCAGGAGCACTACCCCTCAACACCCAAACCCAACCCGCTGCCACCTAGAATACAGCGCAATCTCTGGAGACCATTTTGATTGTTACAACTGGGAGAAGAGTGTTGCTGACAACTGGTAAAGGCTAAGAATGATGTTACAAATCTTGCAATAAACAGAACAGTTCCTTAAGATAATTTTTCCTGTAAACTGACTGTAGTGTCAGGACAATGAGGCTAAACATGGAAGTCTTGTTTCATAGAACATTGGTTTACCATATCCAAAGTTTCTCCAAACACAATGTTTGCATTCAATCCTAAAGGGCTAACTTCTCTAAATTAATATGAGGAACTGAAGATAAATCATTGAGTTTGTTAATGAATTAATTATGCTTTGTGGTTTCACAAGAAGAATATAAAGGCAATTGGGAGGAAAATAAAGATACAAACTCAAGAATCTCCCCCATAACCTGGATTTTTAAATCGTCTTCTTATTCTGTTTTACAAATACCTAACTAATCATTGTTGAATCGTTTCAATTTGGAGATGTAGAAGATGAAGATATTGAAAACAACAATTACATTTGCGTACTAAAAAAATTCTAAAAAATATAAATCCTTTCAAACACAGTTGCATCATTTCTTCAAGTATAATGTGTAGTTTCCTTTTTAAAGAACTTCTTTAACGTTTACCAAACAACTTCTAAAATGATAATTAAGTCGCCTTTGGAAAAAAAAACCATTTGTTTTAGAGGTAGACAGGAATGTGAATCCCAGGATCAATCATATCCTGCGTATTTAACACAATCCTCCAGTCCACATCTAAATCTCATTTTATTACTATAATTTTTAATCTTAAAAATGTAGATATTATCTATCTCATTAGGTGATTCAAAAATGCCTTGCACCTATCTAGCACAAATAAAGTTTAAGTAGCCCAAGTCCTAGTTTCGTCTGTGATTTGGCCTCTGTGATTAAAGACTGCATTTTTTGAGAAACTGCAGTTTGAACAGAGCAATCCAACAAGGTGACTGCATTAGTGTCCCCAGAGACCCAGATCTGCACTGCAGAGACGGGGTCCAGATGCACTGGGCTGCGAATCCTTCACTACAATTAAGCCCACAGAACGCCAAGGAAGGGTAAAGCATTGCGTACTCTTTCACCATGTTCCCCGGAAAATACAATTAGTTCATTCTTGGAAAAGGCTGGGCTAGTTATAACCATCCGCAAGTTAACTTTTTATCCAGATGTCACCAAGGCCTGCATCTCTGGTGAAAGGAAGGCCCAGCGTCCAGAGTATTCTGAAGCCCATACTGGAACAAAGAATTTAGACCCAGGTAATAGACCCTCTGTTTTAAAGCTAGGCAGCCTCAAAATTAACAGTAATACTAACCTCACTTTCCTATTAGTCCTACAGGTGGACCAGAGGGAACTTCCTTGGTCTTTGTGAACAATCAAATCAAAACACACACACATACATGCACACACACACGCACGCATACACACATGCACACATGCATGGTTGCACACACGCGTGTGCATGCACTCAGAGAAATGGAGACTCTTCCACTTCACAGGCTGTCGGCCAGAGCTGCCATCCAGACAGGGTATTTGATCACACGGATGTCTTCTGGGTGAAGGCTGCGTCCACCTCCAGTCCGGCAGGCTGTTTCAGCGTATGGGACAAAATAGGGCAGATGAGCAAGGAAGCCTCGGAGAGGAAGTGCAACAAAAGACATCCAGCTGTGCTGAATTAAAAGCGCCTCATTCATCACCTTGCGTCAGTCAGAAAGCAAAAGAAGGCTGACGTTATTGGTAAGAAATTTAAGGGTGTTATTATTCACCTGTAATTAAAAAGAATGGTTTGATTTGGCTTGCAGCCTAGAGAAGTATGAATGCTTTTATTTTGCCAGGTTATGAATTTTTCCACATACTGAACAGGTTCTAAAGATGAGGCAATAAAGCGAAGGAAATCCATAGAGCAGAGATTTCCTTAACCAGCTTTCACTTGCTTTTTTTTCTGTTGTTGTCATTGTTTGTTTGTTTGCCTTTCTTTGTTTTTTGCTTAACCAGTATCCCCCCCACCCCCCACGTCCCCACCTCCTTCTCCACTCTGGTAAAGCATGCTTAGAGAGTTGGAGTAGCAGCATTTTTAATCTATCAATGCAAGAGAGTCCCTATTGCAGATGTTTCAAGTAGACAAAGTCTGAGGAAATTTATCACAGAGGCAGAGCGTTGCTTCTCCGGAGGGTCAGCCTACGCAGCAGAGTATGGAGGGCAGGGCTTCTGCAGAACGAAGGGCAAAGCTAGACGCGGCAAGATCACCAGGGGCAGGAAGTCTTCAAGTGTTTTTATGTATCCGGACCTCTGGAGGATAGATGTAAAGATTTGCCAAGCAATTTTTTTAAACACATTCTTCTTCAACCATGCTTTAATTATTCCAGGAAGAGTTTAAGGCAACTTGATGACACGTTAAAATGCAACGTTGCTGTTAATTAGATGAGAAAAACAGAACCAAGCAAAAGCCAAGTAGGAAATGTAAAAATGAAGCCAAGATTGAGGTAGAGAAACCAAATGCATATCCAGTTCCTATATCTTTATTAGAGAAGAGCTGTCTATGCAGCCCTGAGCTGTCTAGTAGCCTGTGCAAAGAAAAGCTAAGAGTAATTGGGGAGTGTGGAATAGCCACAAAATTATCACAGGAGAGGCCCATGTATTCCTCAGATATATGAATTAGTTGTGGCCTAATAGGCCTGAACTCTGGGAGGGGAAAAACAAGCCCCTGAATATATGTTAAAAAAAAGTTCAACATTGTCTGTAATAATGAAATATTTTATTGCATTATTTTAGAACTTTTATTCGGATACCATTAGGACAAAAATGAAAAGTTCCATCAGGGTTGATAACTCACACAGGATAGTGGAGAGTGCCTGCATCCCAGGAGGGCTTGTGCCTGAGGACCATTGTGGCTTCCATAACAGAATGGGCGACATACAAGCAACAACCATCTATATTTCCCACATTTATTTCTAGCTTTTGTACCTGCAGCTCTGAAATAAAGGTGCTGGATGATTTCGTGTCTGGTGAGGTCTGCGTGCGGGCACAGAGATGGACGGATGTCACTTCACTGTGGCCGCACATGGTGGAAGAGATAAAGGGGTCCTCCATTTGTAAGAGCTCTGCCCCCATAACCTGATCATTTCCCAAAGATCCAATCTCCTGGTACCACAGCCCTGGGAGTTAGGATGACTCCGAAGTCGAGGAGAGAGGACACAGACTGCTACAGCAGCCAGTAAAAGCTGTTCCTCAGAACGGTGCTGGAAGCCTACTGATTTGTAGCTTTCCTGGGTCACACTACATTAACAGGCACATGGAAGTACAGGAAGGAAAAGGATAGAGCCACTGAAATCGTAGCTACTTGGATGAGCTTAAATAATAGCTGGTATTTTGTAAACACGTGCCAGCTAGTCAGTCCAGACAGCATTCAGATAAGATTAGCCAATGCTACTATCCTGACTTGCTGACCTGGAAGGTCAGGCTCGATTGATTTGCCCAAGACCATTCAGTTTTAAGGAGCCACCATACAACTTTTACCACTTTCTGGGTATCCAGTGGGCCAGAGAGTTCTGGAAGAGTACATAGACTTTCATACTTCCTGTTCTTGGCTCAGCCTAATAGGTCAGAGAAGCTTTTAAACAGAGGGGAAAATGTCAATACTCAGAATTTGGCTGGGCCTTTTTTTTTTTTTTACTAATTTCTTACCAAGTCTTCTATGGCCAAGTTTTTTCAGACCTACTGCTTAATTTCTATTTGGCTACTTTTATTGGAATCATGAATAGTTATAAGGAACGATCTTTCCTCTCAGAAAGAGAGCTGTGTAAGAATCTGGAACACACAAAAGAAAACATATTGACTTACAAGGGGCTGTGTTACTCTCTCAGTAACTGTGCTTCTCCATCTTCATGTGAAGTGAAGATGTGGACATTGTAGAACCCCAAATTTCAATTTTTAATTTTTTTGCAGATTAGTAAAAAAAGGACTCAGAGAAATCAATCAAAGAGGAGCCAAAGACAATCTTTGGATTGCTCCATTTTTCAAGAACTGAGTAATACTGAGAGAAATCATGTGACTTCTGTGTGTCTCATGTTCTGATTCCTCTAACTCTAGAATGGATAAGAATGAGACTGATTTTTAGCATAAGTATATATTAGCATAGTGCTTTTAAATATTCCAAGAATCATGAGTCCTAATTTCACTAAAAATTGAACATAATTTGAGCAGACGTTCTCATCACTCATTCCACTCTGATTCTAGAATTCATGTTTGCACATATTTCCCATTTTAAATCCAAATACAACTTAACCCAGTGACAATGGATTCGGGGTCATATTTCAAGAGTGCATTTTCAAACGGCTCACCAAAAGACAGAAAAGACATCTCTTTACTACTTATTATAGGATGTTAATTTTCTGCTTTCATTAACTGCAAAATTATCTCCACAGAAATTACACATTCAAGGAGACACAGGAAGGATGTTGAACTCGTCTAATCAGCGGAAACATGGAGAAAATATATCACACTAAATAATAGAACCAAACTGCATAAGTAATGACTCCACTTCTTAATTACTTTGCTGAAACTGGTTACTGACAAGCCAGATGGCACAGGTCATTAGAGCCGTTGGCTCTGCCAGTCTCTGCTAAAAAGACAAGCAGGAGAAGGAGAGTCTTACTATTGTAGGACCCCTCGGAGCAGAGCACAGCAAAGGCCCTCCGCATAGCTGGGGAACAATGCCTTCAGATTCTTTTGTTATTCTGCCATGCATCAAAAATTGTTAAGTCTTGTTGCCTTCCACCCTAAGGGTCTTTGGCAACTTAATTAAGTTATTGTTTACAGACTTGGGATAAATTGAGTCACTTCACAAAAGAACCAAATTCAGTTCTCAACGTCAATGCACACATCTCTGTAAATTCTAAATCAAAAGAGCAATGTAACTGTAGATCTCTCTTTAAATAAAAGGGCCAAATAGTAATATTCAAACACAAGTAGGGATGTATGAGCTATTAATTCTATTGTGCAATGTGTTCAACAAACTGACGATTTTGTTTAAATTATAAAATTAATTGGTGCTTTTACACAATTATTCAGAAAGTATAAAGCATTTTAAGTAGAAACATGTGAAATATTAAATGAACTGAAACTTTCTGGTTTCCATGTTCATAAAGCCTCTTCTTAACATTGAGCCGGGCCCCTCTGAGGTTTTCTAGAACCTTTGCTAACTAGTGACAATTCTGCTGATAGGAAATTCTAAGATGAGTCAAGTCACTGCAATGATTAAATGAGTAAGGCCCTTGTTCATTTTATTGAGTTACTACTAAAATCTACCAATCTGACTTGAAAGAAGATGTAAACTCTCTCGTGAAAAATCTCATGCCATTGTTAGAGCATGACCACAAATTACGAGCCACATGGTCCTTGGGGAAAGGAATACCTGCATCAGCACGGGCCTCCTGAATCCCAGGTTAAACTTTCCCCACTCCCTCTTTAGCTTCAAAGATGGAGAAAGCAACAGTACAAGGTGCCTCTTTCAGAGTATCCTAAAGGCACGCCTCCAAATCATGGCAAGGATACTAACAGCGGCTCTGCCCCTTGATGCCTGTTCTTATATCACCCCTGCCTGCTCCTGGGCAGCCACGGCATTTGAAAGTAGGTCTCCACCTTGGCTATGATATTTATGGTTCTTAGGTATTTTTCTAAGGCTATTTCTGTGCTCTCAGGCTATATTTTGTGTGCTGAAGCTCTTAAGTCCCACCTGTGTTTGCAGTTTTGTGACTTTAGGAAGCTCTACTTATTTACCTACGGTTCACCCCTTCTACAGAAATGGGTGTTTGCCTGTAAAATGTTTCACCATAAGCAGTAATGATTTTTCAAGGCGAAAATCCCGCACGACTTCCTAAAGCCACTTGAAAACCAAGTAACACTTCATGATGTAGGCCACAGCCAAGTGGTCAGTGTCCACAGACATCACAGCCTCGTGGTCCTGACCCTCACACATCCCAAAGTCTTTTTGTACGCAATGTTTTCTAAAATATCTGCTCCATCCCCTATTTTACAAGATACCCACAAGTGAACCAGATATCTCAAAACGGGAGTGATGGATGGAGCGTGGGAAATAACACTCTTGCCAGCACCTAGTTTCAGTATCAGTTATGAAGTAAGAGCCAGTTGGTGGAGACTTAAGCTATACATTTATGAATGCTTAGCTAAGAAGGTAACTTTGTAAGATGGAACAAGGTCCTAACTTTTGCTCTGGCCTTGAAAAACTTATTCTAGGCATATTTTGAATGTGAAAGATAAATATAAGTTGATGTTTCTTTCTTTGTCTCTAAACCTAGTAGACACAGTATGAGAAGCAAGAGGCTAAACTTCCATTCACAAAAATCTAATTGGTGAGCCTCAAACAACCGAGAAGTGCACAGAAGACAATTTCCTGTTGATTAGGTAATTGTTTTTACCTCCCTGGGAGGATAAGTGGGAGATAAGGGACTAAGAATGATTCAATAAAAGATGTATTTCCAAATTTATAGAAATAATTGGCACTAGATTTAAGGTTTTCTGCCCAAATACTCATAATTATTAAGAAAAATCCCTTGCTTCTGCTAGTGACATAGTTTCATAAACTGTTTTATTTTTATTGTTCAACATTTCAAGAAGTCTAAAGCTAAGTATATTGATTCCCTTATGATAGTTTTCTTTTATAATTATCCATGATTATATGTAAATGATGCATCAAAAATAGTAAATTTAGTCATTTATTTAAAAAAATGCCAGCTTCTCATATTTCAATGAATTACAAGACTTATCCCACTCTGAATCATCAGTTTAATATCATTTGCCACATTGACACACTATAAGATGACTCTTCAGAGGCACAGCAATCTATCTCACTGACATAAGGATAGCCCACAAGTTTTATAAAACTACCACTATTGGCAAATCATAAAAATAAATGGAGATCTTATGTCTTTGGAATTTAGATTTTGGGTTCTCATGATAAGAAGTTGAAAAGATGATCAATATTGATGCCTTTCAAGTGTAAGTCAATTTTGCCAACAGATTCCTCAGCAAAGTTTCTTTTATGATAAGAAAAACTCAAGTAAATTAAACATATCAAAATTTACATGAGTTCAAGTGTTTCATACATCATTAAACTTATTCTTTTTGGAAAATGGTTCAAAATTAGTTGACTAACAGCAATGGTTTTCAAAACGGGGAGATAAAAGGAAATTATTCTTAAGTACATTTATTTAAGTTCTCCGTGTTGGTCATACGTCAGTGTGGATAATATTTAGTCTCTGCAAAATTCTTCACAGTTTGATCCCCTCACACCATGGTTTTCTGAATTTCCTGACCGATGGCATTGTGTGTGATGCCTGAGCCGGGCAACAGCTGCTGCCTTTAACCCAGCAGATGTTTTTGTGTCTGAGCTGTAATCATCATACGAACAGAGTCCAGAATTTTGTTTTCCTTCACATCCTTCTCCCATATGCGGCAACTTCCTTCAGAAGACAAAGGGAATGTGTGTAAAAACACACCCCGGGGTGTGGATGGGTTTAATAAAGGCAGTCTCCAGTATATAAAGAGCCTGACTCTTTCCCAGTACACCAATGTTACACAAGATCCACTGAAGTCATTTGGAGCAGTTCCTATAAGGCCAAAACTCAGACAATGGAGTCACATAATCAGAAAGCCCTGAACTTTGACAGGACCAGGAGAGTGTGTGGCAATACATGGATGTTTTCAAAAGAAAATATTATGTAAGCTCATCCTCAGATCATACTGATGTACTATTTTGTATAATGCTACTTAAATACTGCAGTCACAGAACAGGAGTTGTGGTGTGGTCCCACCACTGTGCTCACTGACTCTGCCATTCCAAGCAGGTGACAAAGCTTTCTGATGCCTCATGTTAACAGTAAATTTGCTTTATTTGATAAGAGATTAAATAATAATTAATATTATATAATTATAATAATTATATAAAATTAATATTAATATTTGATAGGAGATTAAATAATTTTGTCTTATTCTTTAGCACTTGGCAAATAAAATTTCAAGATGACTTCATTTTTTGAGGTAGGGTCTCACTCTATTTCAGACTGGTCCTGAATTCACTACGTTGCTCAGACTGGCCTTGAACTCAAGGCAATCCTCCTCCTGCAGCCTCCTACGTGGTGAGATTACAGGCATGTGCCACCACTCCCAGTTATATTCCCGATGTTGAATAAAATTATTATGTTTTGCAAACTTACATACTATTAAAAACAATAATTATGGGGGAAGAGTCACAGATTTTATGAGCTAGTTGGTACTGAATTTAGAAGGATGGGCATTATTCTACCAAGGCAAACCCATTCGAATTACTGCAGATTTCTCAAGGCAAACTTTAAAGGCCAAGAGAGTCCAGAGCAAGATCTTTCAAGCTTCAAAAGACAGCAAGTGTCAACCCACGTTGCCATATCCAGCAAAATTATCCCTGAAAATTGAAGGAAAAGTAAAAAATTTTTGTAGCCAAGAATCCCTAAAGAAATTTGTGACTGCTAGCCTAGCATTGCAGAAAATACTTGAAGGAATCTTTGAGAGAGACAGAGAGACAGGCAGCATCAAAATCATGGTGGAAAGGAAGCATCTAGAGAGAAATTGTAACAGAAAAATAGACTGTTATTTGAATCACCAAGATGTTTCTTTACATATGGATTCACTTATGGATAACTGGACAAAGATTAAAATTTTAGACTTGTGTGAACATTTCCATATTTCAGAACAAATCTGCATTAATTTTTAAAAACATTGGATTTCAAACACATGTTATATGTTTTTTGGATTTTATGTTAGAATGAGGAAATTTGGATTCCAGAATAATTTAGCCATATTCATCTGTTAAACATCCTTAGTTTCAGTTTCCTCATCAGTAAAGTGAAAAAAATCTATAGACATGGTATCTAAAAAAGTTTTCAAATTTGTAATGTTATGTGATGCTATGCATATGAAATTTTAGCAACCATTTTGTAGAAGAATAACACATTACTCTGGTTTATCTTAATTTATACGTACAATGTGACTCTAATTTAAGTTCCCAAAGGATATAATCCCATACAAAATTCATATTTCTCAGAATGGCAAAATGTGGGGATCTTTTAAAACTCCAGAAAAAAAACACAAAATAGAGAATAGATTAAACATAAAATATTCAAACAATAGAATAAAATAAAATTAAATAGCAATCTCCTGATCTCAGCTCATAAGCCAACTGCGTTAAATTTGAGAATCACTTAGCTTAATGCCTGACATTGAAAAGCGTGCTGAATTTCTATGAATTTCAACACACAGAACCTGCTTGTGAAGCATCTGGAATATACCAAAATCAAAACATGTACTTCAGCAGGACAATTTCAAAGGAGCAGAACTCAGAGGCTATGTCCGTCCCCCAAGCAGAGTGCAGCAGAAAATAGTTGGGCCCCCACACATCAGGACAAAATTTCTGCAGCACTTCTAAATAGGACATTTAAAAAGAGAAAAGCAAGTAGACAACACAGTGGTAGATTCTTAAAAATATATTTCAGATTTTACTTAAACAAGAACAACATCTGGGATCCTACAGTAATTCTATAGGGAATCAAGTAAGTAATTTTAGATTTCTTGATATGCACAGTAGCAGATTCTGTGCTCATGATTTTGTCTGGCTGCTAAGTTCCATTAGATTGAGGAACATACTTGGTCAGAAGCATCAGAAAGGCAGAACTTCAGGTACAGGTTTTTACTTTGTTTTAGAATCTGCAGCACAATTGGAAATAAATGGTTTAAAAAATAATAAAGGCTCTTGAGCCTGACTGTTCAGATCTCTAAAATCTTCAGAACAATAGCAGGGATAATTTGGATGTGACAAATTATCATGCATTTGTACTGCAGGTGATAAAAGTTAGAGAAGTCTTCCACTACAAGAATGAAAAAAATGTAATAATAAGAAGTGGCATGCATAATGATATAAACACATAAGAAATCCCATAAAAATAAGAAAAGGCATGATGTTCTCAAGTTTCTTCCATTTGCCTGCAAAAGCCTCCACGCTGTTGGACTTTATTGATGCATAGTATTCCATTGTGTATAAATACCACAATTTGTGTATTCACTAGTCTGTTGATGGGTATTTTGGTGAATTCTATATTTTAGCTATTGTTAGTTGTGCTGCTATAAACATCACGCTTAGTGAAGTAAGTCAGAAGCAGAAGGTGAAACATTGAATGGTCTCTCTGATATGAGAGTCCATTCACATTTTATCTCATTTTATCACATTTTATCTCCATCACATCAAAAAAATCTCAAGTTCTATTCTAAATGCAAAAATGGCAAAAACAATATATTTAAATTTTAGAGGTGGTATGAATACTTATGAATTTCATCTTATTTTCTGGATTTGAAATGAATATTGAACTTGCATTTGGAATTAAGAGACTTCACCTTGTAACTACTAACCTTGTCAAATTTTACAAATTTCATGCCGTGTCTAAACCTTCACGTTTCACATATTGAATGGAATACATGTCTATCTTACATGAATATTTGCAGGAATTAAAGGAATATTAAAATACTAATAGTGACAGGTCCAAAATGTCTGTCAAAAACGCCCTTTTACAAATATTTTTGTTTCTTTGCCATAACAAATTAATAAAATCTTTTTTTAATCAATCCAGTGAAATCACACTGTGTCATATGCCTGCACCAGGCAGACGTGTGGAACTGCCGCAAGCGCTGCCTGTAGCTGCCCGGTTTTCTCCGTGGGAAGGCGAGTCCTCACAGAGGGTCACAGGGCCACCCAAAGCTGCGCCCTGTCAACGGCCTTCTCATTACACCTCCGTGTCTTCTCCTCGCTCTGGGCTCTGGGCTCAGCCACACGGCCACCTTGCTTCGTCTGCCCATGTCAGGAAGCCACCGCCTAAACCATCGCTCGGCCAGTTTCTCTGCCTGGAACGCACTTCTCAAAACATCCACATGACCTCCTCTCTCGCCTCTTTCAAGACTCTGCTAAAATGCCACTTTCAATTGCACGGACTCGAATCACTGTTGCGCCATGTTCATAGATTTCCGTAGCACCTGCCATTCTCCAACACACTATACAATTTTGCCTATTCCTTTACTACACTCATGGTGCCTGGTCAAGCTCTGAGCCACCATACAAACTAATAAGGATGGTGGCCTTTGCTTTTCCATGGCATAGCCTCTGTACCTAGAGCTTTTCCTAGCTCGCGCTAGTTTCTCAGTAAATGTTTGTTGAACAAATGAGTGTGTGTGAATATCACATCTTTTGTTTGTAAATTATAAAATGGCAGAAAATTTTAGAAATATCATGCATAAATATTCGCAGAAAGTTTCTATAAATACAACACATCAATTATACTTCTTTAATTTGACATTAATATGAAAATAAAACTTCTAGAAGAAGAGAAACTTTTTAAGGAATTGTGACATTTGCCACTTAAGAAGTTCTGTCAGGATCTCATGCTACCAAGAACAGAGAAAGGTGGTTCAGATGTGCATTACCTGTCAACTAATCAGTCCCCAAATACCGTTCCAACTTTTCCAGAATCGTTTTATCTGGTAATACCTTCATTTGAACGGTGAGTAGCTGACCATTGGTATATTTCCAGAAAATTCTCTAGAAAGTCGTTTTAAAAATTAAATTTATGATGTCTTCTGTCCACTCATTTAAAAAAATCTATTCACTGATATTTACAAATATCTGTGCTATTTTACCATTTTCTTGGGTTTTTTGTTTGACTTAAAAAATGTAGCTATTTCATTTTATATTCTAAACATGTAAGTATAAAAATAAATTTAAATACTACAATCCCCGATAATTTGAAACAAGTGTTTGAATCTCATGCCAGGGTTTAAGTGGGAGCCAAGCTGTAAGTGCTTAAGTGAGCACACCATTTTCAGTGTGCCAGGGAGGGCCCACACCATCTCCAGCACACGTGTGGTCACACAGGCACTGCCCAGTCCTCCCTGGGCTCCAACAGAGTGTGGGCATCTTGATTTTGTTCACTTATTCTGCTTCTAACAGCTGTGACGATTGGAGATGCTCTCGTGGTTGAATCAAAACATTTTCCAGTCAACAAAAGTAAACTGCACGGAGGCAATGTGTCTAGAAAACTTTTTGTTCTGGAATGTGTGTTTTTCTGAGTTTAGGCATCTGAGAAAGATGCTAACACCACCACATCTAGGCAAACCATAACAAAGTAATAGTTTTGCAAAGAACTGACAGATAGATTGGCATTTCATTGAGTTCCAGGTCTGCTAACATGTTTCACTCACTATGGTGCTCTATAAATAGAGCTATCCACCATTTTTTATGTACTTGGGAATCAATATAGCATTAAATTATGTAAGAAAATCAAAAACAAGTAAAGCATTTTCTTCCTTCAATGCACTTAGAATTTAGTTTGAGAGAAACAGCAAGAACCTTTGTACATTTTTAAAATACTCATCTAACTAATATATTCCAAGTAAGTCATAGAGGTATTTAAGACAGACACAAAATTGGACTAGTGTGATTTGTAGAGGAGCTAGATTGGACAGGAAGCATTATGGTTTGGGTCTTCAATGTCCCCCAAAGGCTCATATACTAAAGGTGTGATTGCCAGCTTATGGCATGATTGAAACGAGATGGAACCTTTAAAAGGCAGGGCCCAATAGGAGAAGGCTATGTCATTAGGAGCTCATCCTTGAAAGGTGCATTGTAATCCTGGCCTTTTCCTCGTTCACTTCCTGGCCCCCATAAGGTGAGCAGTTTCCTCTGCCATTCTTCCACTACAAAATATGGCTCTATTACAGGCCCAAAAACCATGAGGTCAGCAACCATGGGCTAAGACAATCCATCAAAATAAGTAGTTCTTCCTTTTAAGTTGTTACGCTCAGGTATTTTGTCTCAGTGACAGAAATTTGACTAGCACAAACATAGAAGGAAAAAAAAAAACAATCTATGCTGAGGTAAGACTAAACAGAGGGAGATCATTGGGCAGGCTGTGATAGACAGGAAGGGCTGGCACTGTAGGGAAGAGATTCGTACACCCATGGTCTCATCTAAATGTTCAGAAGTTAGAACATCTTACCAGCTACTGCTCTGTTGGGACTGCATATATATGTATGTGCCAACTTCACCGGTCCTTTCAATTGAGGCTGACCTCATGTCACCCATCTCCAATAACGTGTCTATAGGAGCTGAAGGAATGGCTCAGCAGCTAAAGCACTTGCCTAGTAAGCGCTAAGTCAAGCACTAAATATCCAGTGCTGTAATCCCAGCACTCGGGAGGCAGAGGCAGGAGAATTGCCATGAGTCCAAGGCCAGCCTGGGCTCCATAGTGAGTTCAGGACCAGTCTGGGCTACAGAGCAAGACCCTGTCTCAAAAATAAATAAATAAATAGTTTTTAATTCTCTGCTATCCAACTCTCTCATGAATGGGCTCTCCAAGTCCCTGATCCTCAGTACCCTCCAGCATTAGAAATAGTAATGTTTCTGATTAATCATTATGGCTAGTTTTGCACAATTAGTTTCTTCTCATTAAACAGAAAATAACTATCTACTATCCACTATAACAATAAATTTAATCTAACCATCTTATAACTGTGATGGTTAACAGTCTCAATTCTGGAGTCACGGGTTCCCCGGGTTGAGACAACTGGCTATCCCACTTCCTAGAGGTCTAATGCTGTAAATTTCAGAACTTCAATGTGCTCATCTATAGGATGGAGGTAATAATAACAGTTCCTCATTGGATAGTATGGATAAATTTCTAAACACATGCTACTTATCAAATTTGAAACAAGAGGATATTAAAAACTAAAACACATCAGTAATGAGAAATTAATAGAAATAGTTTTAAAATCTCCAACTCAGAAAAACTCAGGAGCAAACAAAATCACTATTAAAGTTTTCCCAGACTTGTAAGGAGAAATAATATTAATGCTTCTGAAACTATTTTATAAAATAAAAAGGGAAGGAACTCTTCCAAACTCACTCTACAAAACCACTATTACTCTGCTACCAAAACCTAATAAGAACACAATGAAAAATAAAACTGAAGAAAAATTGTGAGAATAATGCACAAATTTTAAGAAACAAAATATGCAAATCAAATTCAACATTGTCTAAAAAGATAATATGCTATGATTAAGTTGGTTTCATTACAATGATGCAAGTTTGGCTCAAAATACTCAAATGAATAAATGTAATATATTAATATATCACAAAAAAGAATAAAGGATAAAAATCACAAAATCATCTCGATAGATGCAGAAAAAAGCTTTCAATAACTTTCAACATCCCTTCATGATAAAAACCTAGAATTGGAAATATTACAGATCAGTATAATGAAGAAGATTATCTGTGACAAATACACGGCCAATATCTGAAACACTGAAGACATTTCGTTCAACACAAGAAACAAAACAAGAGTGTTCACTCCCTTCACTCTTATTATAGTACAGGACACTTTAGCCAGAACGATCAGGCAAGAGAAGGAAAAAAGGGGATACAAAAAGAAAAGGAAGAATTCAAATTATCCTAGTCTGTACAGGATGTGACTGTATACCTACTAAACACTAATGGAACACTAATACTATCTAAGAACTGATAAGCAATTTCATCAAACTAACAAATACAAAATCATCATACAAAAATTTGTAGCTTTCCTATAATCAATAATGAACTTGCCAACAAAGAATTTAAGGAAACAATTTTATTCACAAGAATATTAAAAATAGGCTAAGATAAACTTAACCAAAAAAGTGAAAGACCTTTTAATAAAAATCAGAAATACCAAAGAAAAAATTATAGAAAACATTTGAAGATGGAAAGATCTATCATGTTTATAGTTTGGGAGAATTGATATTGTTAAAGTGATCATATTTCCAAAAATTATCTACATAATCAATGCAATCACAAGACCAACAACATTATCCCTAGAAAGAGAAAAAAGGAGACTAAATTTTATATGAAATCACAAAAGACTCCGAATAGCTAAAAACATTCTTAAGCAAAAATAACAATACTGGAGGCATCCCAACACTTGATTTCAAAATGTATCATAGAGCCATTATCATAAAAAAAACAGTGTGGCATTGGCATAAAAATAAACAGGTGACACAAAGAGAAGCCCTGAGGATCAACTCACACAGATGTGAGAATTAGAATCCTTCTAATTCTGTGAAAAGTTTTCAAAAACATTCACTGAAAAATGACAGCTTCCCCATGAAATGACGCATAAGGCTATGCCTATAGAATATTGAAACTAAAGTTCTATTCCCTGCTCTGTACAAAAATCAACTCAAAATGGAGCAAAACCCTTAATGTTGAGGAAAACATGAAGGAAGCACTTCAAGGTACTGATGCAGAAGTGATTTCCTAAACAGAATTCAGACAGCTCAAGAAATAATAGCAGGAATTAACAAATGGAACTGTATCAAATTTAAAATCTTCTGCACAAAAGAGTGAAGAGATAAACTGTAGCATGGGAGAAAATTTTTGCTGGCTCTGCTTCCTATACAGAAGATTAACATTCAGAATATATAAAGACTAAAATATTTAACATCAAAAAATACACAATTAATTCAAGACAAGTAGATTAAAGAGACATTTTTGAAATGGTCAATAAATCTGCAAAAAAATGTCCAATATCTTAAACCATCAGAGAAAAGGAAATTAAAACTATGAGATGCCATCTCACCCCAATCATAAGGGCTAATAGTAAGATAACAGCATGTCACAAGTGCTGGTGAGAATGGGAGGGGCTCTTAAACTGTTGGTAGAAACGCAAATAAATACAGCCACTGTGGAAAGCAGTATGGCCCCATCCACCCTTGGGCACATACCTGAACAAACTGAGCTCAACATGTTATGGAGATACCTACACATCCATGTTTACTAAGTTTAGGAATCAGCCTACATGCCCGAGGTGGATGAAACGAACAAATGTAATGTGATGCCTACATACTTAGATTCATACACATATTTTTCAGCCTTAAAAAATGAAATTTGCTATTTTCAGAAAAGTAGAGGGAACTGGTGATTTTCACATGAAGCAAAGTAAATCAGAATCAGTAAGAAGAGTATCGCACACCTGTAATTCCAGCACTCAGGAGGCTGAGGCAGGAGGATTGCCGTGAGCCCAAGGCCAGCTTGGGCTTCATAGTGAGTTTCCTCTCATGTGTGAATTTTAGGGGGTAAAAGATGACATGTAATGGGAAAACCAATTAGGGAAGTTGACAAGTGGGGAGGGAAGAAACATAAGAAAGTGGTAGACCAACGTGAGCAAAACACATTATAAGCATTTATACAATATAATGAAACTCAATATTTTGTACAATTAATATATATTAGTGAATATAATAAAATGAGGCAAGAATGGTCATATACACAAAGAAAAAACATGAAGACACAGAGAAGGGCACCATGTGTTAGCCGAAGACAGGGGCATCATGAAACCAGCTGCTTGTTCTTGAACTTCTCTCTTCCGAAACTGTAAGAAAATAATTTCTTGGCAGGGTTGGAGGAATGGCAGAGTGGCTACATCAAGAGCTGAGCTCCTGAGTTTAATTCACCAGCACCACATGAACCAGGCGGGGTAGCAGCCGCCTGTAATCTCAGCACTGGGGAGATTGATACTGGAGGATTACCATGAGTCCAAGGCCAGCCTGGGATCGATCCTGAGTATGTATCCTGGACTACAGAGTGAGACTCTGTCTCAAAGATAGTAATAATAATAATAATAATAATAATAATTTCTTTTGCTTAAGCCAAATGATTTACAAATGAATAGTTCTTAATATAATCACCAAATTGACTATGTTACTCCTAACCGCCATCCCCTTCCCTCTACAGATTCTTATTCTGAACAATTCATATAAATGGAAATATACAAAATAAGACCATTGTGTTTAATTTCTTCATTTATCAAAATATAACTATGTTTACTAGGTGTAACAATCTTGTAAAATTAAGCAGTAGATGATTCCTTTTTATGGATGGATTAATATCTCATTGTGTGGATACTATATAATTTCTTTTATCCATTTATCAATTGGTGGATATTTATTTGTATTTCTTTTGAGACATTATGAATAAATAAAATACTATTCCAAAAAATAAAATGTATGATATTAGTTTCATTTGTGAAAGTAATTATTTCAATATCAATCTTTAACACACGACAACAAATAGCTAGCGAACAGGTAGATTTCAAGGAGATCTTTTTTTCCTATTTTTATTGATATGTATAAGTGCAAAACAACGTTTACATTGATCTTCAGTATTTTGTGCACATACACATTGTGGCGAAGTTACAAATCCTTCCCTTCTCTCTTTCGACCCTCCCTCCCTCCCCTCCAGTTCCCATGATTCCCATATTAAGTTCTATGAAATAATTGTGATCTGGGTTTCTCACATCAGAGAAACCATTTGATATTTCACCTTCTGCTTCTGACTCACTTCACTAAGCCTGATGGTCTCAAGTTGCCTCAATTTACCTACAAAAGGCTCCAAGCTATCTGCCTTTATAGATGAGTAGTATACCGTTGTGTATAAGTACCACAATTTGTGTATCTGTTGATGGGTATTTTGGTGTCTTCCACATTTTAGCTATTGTTAGTTGTGCTGCTATGAACATGGGTATACATGCATCTCTGTTATGTGTTGTTTTTAACTCTTTTGGGAAAATTCCCAGAAGAGGTAACACTGTGTTGAAGTGGATATTTATTTCCAGTCTTCTGAGAGACTTCCATACTGCTTTCCATAGTGGTTGTACCAGTTTACATCCCCACCAGCAGTGCAGGAGGGTTCCTTGTTCCACACAGCCTCTCCAGCACTGATTTCTGTTTGAGTTCTTGCTATGTGCCACTCTTTCCAGAGTTAGATGGTATCTTAGTGATGTTTTGATTTACATTTCTCTTATGGCTAAGGACACTGAAGATCTTTTCATATATTTATTTGCCATTTGAACTTCTTCATCCGAGAACTGCCTATTCATTTATTTTGCCCATTTTTCAGTAGGGTCTTTGATTTTCACCAAGGAGATCTTCTGACCAATGAAAAGCCAAACTTCACTCCCAAATTATGCGCCTGGCTGTGTTTGGGCTGGGACTGTCTGTGCCTCAGAGGTCTGGCCAATGCTGACAGGATAATGTGTTCAAAAGTATTCTGGGTCTCAAATGCATTACAAAATGGAGAAGATTTTTTCATCTTTTCTGAAACTCTGCCAGTGGACAAAGAAAACCGGGGCAGGAGAGGGAAGAACTTGCTCTCACTGCCTAATCTGAAGGTCTACTGAGTAGCAGAGATTTATTTACATAGAAGTTTATCACTCAGACACACATGCCATGAGACCTGTAGCTTCAGATTTAAGTGTGCTGCTGAGGACACAAATGCCTGTGCTGTCTTTCTCTAGTGTGTGGTGGTGGCTGACAGGAGCCATCCACAAGAAACTCCCTTAGCCAAGGACTCTTCCATCTGGGTGAGGACATGAGACTCAACTGTGATGAATGGAAAGTAAGCAGAAGTGATTTAATTGTGTATTTTCGTTGATATTGCCAAATATCTGCTTCTCGATTTGCAGGCTAGCTTTAGAGGCTAAGTGTGATCTTGTACACTGAGTGTTTTATAATCTTTCTCTCCATATGATTTAGAGAATAGAGTTCCAGCTGCCACTTAGACCTGATTTGAATGAGAAATAAATTTCTATTATGTTAAGCCACAAAGAATTTGGAGTATATTTATTTCAGCAGCCAGCATTACATTGTTAATAAAAGGGTATAGATCAGAGAGCAACCCTTGTCCAGTGGCAGTGACGGCCAAGCCATGGGCATAATTTGACATTTACCACAACCTTACAAACACAATAGAAGGGGAGATGGTTCACAGCACAGTGAGAAAATATCAGACTACTGTGTGATGTCACCAGGAAATCTTGTTTAGTTGTCTGCCAAAGAGATCCAATGCTACAAATCTTGAAGGAAACTTCTAGATGTTCAGAAATTTGAGAATTTTACAAACCAGTGAGGTTCAGATGAGCTTTGAATAAACATCCAATTGTCTGGGTGATTATTTTAAAGCAAAATAAATCTCTAACCCTTTAGGGATATTTATATTAATAATAGCCATTATTCTATGTGTTCATGGGATGAAATGATCTATAACCAGATGGATATGAAGCAGGAGTTACAAGATTTCTTAGCAGAAGGAGAAGCTGTTGGGTCTTCAGGCCACTTTCACGTTGTAATTATTTCTAAATCAGTACATTATGTCAACCTTTACCACAACAGAAAAACAATTCTGCATGACTTTTAAAGTATATAGAAGAGTACCTCTTCAGAAATCATCCCTGTGGTTGAGGAAGAGGAAATACATGACTTTAGTCAGAGAAGATGGTAATATAAAAGGAAAATGTGTATAGGCATTTGATAGGTTTAGTGCCGTTATAAAGAATGACTGATTACACAAGATTGATATCTGTAAACACTAGCAAAAATGTGCAGTCCACCTTCCTTAGCAGACTCTGTCCCCAAATAAATGTTGAGTAAAAGTCAAATCATTTAGAAGGAAGGATTTCAACATCCTTCTGCTCCGTGACCTTTATGGGCCATGTGCCTGGCTTGCTCTGGCCCTAGCCGAGTGTGTCTTGTGTCTGCTGCACCGTCAGCATTGTTTCCACTTGTCACTCAGTTGTACTTTTCAATGCATTGACAGTTTTCTTCATCAAATTTAATGGCCTTTTTAGGACAAAGGGATAATTGACTAATCAGATCTTGTTTGCAGCAATCCTGAGGAACCAATTTCTTAGCAATCCCCAGACCACCGAAAGCATTCCCCAAGCTTATAAATGATGGCGACGCTGAAGCCTGGTGTTTGTCATGCTTGTGTAGTACCGGCTTCCACACAGGACTGGCTTCTCTTTGGAAAATCCCAATTCCAGACCCCCTCTTCCGGCCTCTCTTATTATTTTTAACTGGGGTTTCTTGCCTTGTGTGTAAAAGGTTTTTGTTGTGGTTACTGTTGTTGTTGGGTTTTTGGTTTTTTGGGGTTTTTTTTTTCTTTTTTGATGTTAGCAAGTGGTGATTTTCTCTTAAGAGTATCCTAACATTTAATTATAAAGTTAGAAGAAAAGGCAGCATTTTTACAAATGTCTGTCAATGTATGTGGTGAAAATATTTTAAACATAAAGTTCTGTGATGTTTTATTTCCAAAGCACAAAGAAAGCTCCAATTTCCTGAAGATGAAATGTCGGTCAAAGTTCCAGTGCAGCACCGACTACCCACTTCTTTTAACCTTTCTCACTCTGAGAACCACCCCAAGATGTCCTAGAGGAACCGCAGCCCTGCTCTTGCTTTCCATTCATAGGATTCATATAAAATTGACAAGTATTCAAACTCAAGGGTGTCTAATCAAAGCACTGTATATCTCTAGATATCACTTCCCAATCTTTGTCTATAATACGGCCCACATAAAAATGTAAGGTATTAGAATATTACATTAGGATGAAGAATTAAGCTGTTAACTAACAGAAAAGAAGACTTGGGGTATAATGTGGCTGCATCTTCTCTGCCCAAAAGCTTAAGGAATTGTGCTCAGCCAATGCACAATGCCTTCCAGGGTTACCAGTTATGTTGCGATATACAGTTTGTGTGGCTCAGGAGCAGGAGGTTTAGGTTAAGGCATGCGATCCTAAGAAAAATAAGGCCAGTGTGCAAAGAGATTTAATTTCTGATTGATCTAGAGAGGGAAAGTAAAGTGTACATTTCCATCTGGACTTGCTTTGATAATGGTGTGAGCCTGACGAAACCAGGACTGTTTCATGGGGCCTAAAGTACAATCTCATACAAATGCATTTATGTTACCAGTTTTTAAAAAAATGATAAACTCTTGAATGCTTCATTTATGAGCCAACAAGTATCACTTGGTTCTTGCTACTTTCTGTGATGTGCAGTTGCACAACTGATAAGCTGATAATGTGCGTATCACATTGTACTGAAGTATCTGTTCTGTTATCTCCCCAAATGGGCTATACATCTGCTGAAAATAGAATCTTTGTAACTAGTCAAATTTATAAGTCCAGAAAAATGGCATGATCCATAACAGCATGCATTTCATTAAGATATATTTGTTAAAAAGAATTGAAGAATGCACACTTTAATTAAAACTCTGAATGGAACAAATAAAGCTTTATCCTATCTTATTGCATAGAGTTCTGAAAAGATATATAAGTTGGACTTCAAGAATAGGGCTGATTTAGACCCCATAATGTATGACTGGGAAGAATGAGTTTAATGCCTGTACTCAAGAATTATACTATTAAATTCATTATTTGGTTATTCAAAGCTTCAAATATCCCACCCAAGTTAAATGTCTTAAGGTAAAACCATCACGACAAAAATAAGAAATGCTAAAACTCTTACTTTTTGATTCTGTTCTGTGGTAATGACTTATTTTATCCCTTCTTCCTAAGCCATGAAATCTAACTGCTTCCCTTTTTGCCCACCCTTCTCTTATAAGAGAAGTCTACTCTTCTAAACTTCAAATGTGTTACTCAGACACTTACGGTGAGTAAAACCAATCAATGCAAAAAATAAAGCTGGATATTTTTGATTTTTTGACCTTCCCATTAGCAAATGTCTGTTACTAAGGTCTAGTAAAATTCTTCTTCCATTTGCTGTAGCAATTTTAAAGTTTATTAAAAGAAAAAGTAGAATAATTTAAGTTGACTTTTATCACAAACAATATTAAAGCTCAGGTAATAAATTGAGAACTGAAGACCCACTGGAAGATTCAGAGTGTTTTGAGCAAAGCAGCAATTTGTTTTAAATGATCTGAATATGAGGATTGAACAGCTGAATGACAGATAAGAGTTCTTTTTTTCAATATTTAATCTCTACACAGCCCTTACACTACACATCTGCCTTCTCTTAGAACTCCACCATAGGTTTCCTGATCTATCTCAGGGTGGTCCTGACTACAGAACTATTTGGAGACCTTAGGCCTCGACTCTTTAGCAAAGGGGTCCCGGAGCCCTGGACTGTCAACCTCTAGCCATTACTCAAAGACTTGGAAAAAAGAATCTCCTACTGAGTAAGTTAATGAGCAAGTCTCTGCTTTAATTATAAAGAAACCACAAGCAAAGCCTCCTCTCCTCTGCTTCCTACCCTACAAAGAATACAAGGGCACCATAAAATGAATATTATACAGGCTGTTAAGGACTCTGTTAGCTCCTTTCATATTAAATTAGCTGAAAGATTTTGAGTGCTTCTTTTAAACTCATTGACCTCAGTTTACATGTTGATAAAAAGGGGGTGTACATCAAAGACTACTTTTCTACACCTCAAATATGTTATTGCACTTGTACACAGGCATCAAGGACATCTAAGACTGAGTTGTACATAATGGGGTACATGCAGAAAGCTGACAAGCCCCTTAATTGGGGTTCATTTTAAAGATGTACCTGTACATCTTATCTCTATTAACATGAGGAATATGCTCCTGCTACAGGAATGGAGTCGTGATGGGGTCAGGGACAAAATACTCTATTTTATTAAGTTACACATGCATAAGGAACCTCATTAAAAATTGACGTAGACTTCACTTTCCATACCTTGGTGGAGTATCCCTCAACTTTTCACTAAATTATCTATGTGTGTTATGAAATTAATTCTAACCAATTAAGTTGAACCAACAATCAAAAGCCAGAACTACCAATCAAATAGTTGCCAGATTGTAAAAGGAATTTCTACTTACTGTAAGGATGCTATGATTAGATTTAAAAAATAGACTGTGACCTATATAACAGAAAAAATAAGGAACTCAGTCTACGTGGCATGAGTTGGGTGAGGAACCTTCATCCTTTCAACATGATTAATCCTTTGAACAGATAGTCTAATGACTGAACTACAAAAATCACCGATGTGTTACTTCTTTAGAGCTGCAGTGCTGCTGTTCTATGCATCTTGAATTTCTCTCCTAGATACATAAAAATTCCTAGACCAAGATAAGAAAGACCCTGGACTGAAGGAGTCTAGACCACTGGCATATGTGTAGAGATCTTGCTTTTAATGAGTTTTTCCAAAAAACAGGGAAATAAAGAGTCACGAATAGATGCAATTATGCTACTCTCATACTAATTTGTTCCAGAATTAGAAGGCATGACAGTAACAAAAGGCTGTATGTATTTGCCACAACATGTTATACAGCCTTGTAGTCGATCTTGGAATACACCAGCCATTGTGAATTAGAAAGGAAGACACAGCCTGTACTCAAATGAACAGTGAATCAGGCTCAGGAGAGAGCACATATGTGCTTTGAAGGCAAAGTAACATTGTTAAAGATGAACCCTTCTTTAGAAATAAAGGAATATAATTCATATAAAGAAAATGGGAGAGATTGGATAAGGAAAAGAAAGTACAACAAAAAGCCTATATAATTGTGAAAAATATTAATTGAAGAAACCCAAAATAGTAGAAAATTTTACAGATTTTACCCAGTACTAGTAAGAAATAGCAACAAAATAATAATGTGACAATAATTATACAAAGTACAAGTTGAGACGATAATACAATAAGAAGAAAGTAAACTAGAACAAGGGAGACTAAAAAGAGAATGAGCTGAGAAGACAGGGCAAAGAAGCAAAGCATTTTGATCCACAAGGCAAAGTGAATTTTAGAGACCAAATATTCACTATATGAAAACAAATCAACAAAAGTGAGCATAAAACTGAAAAGCTTTTCAAAACACAAAAGAAAGGTAAAGTGTTTGAATTTTAAAAGTTAAGAAAAAAAGATAATGAAGCAAGTAAGAGGAAATAAAATTATATTGTCACCAAAGGAATAAAAATGTGGTGACACCCCATGTTGAATCCGTTGTGCCAAATGTTAAGGATATTTAACCTTTACGGGGATACTGCTTGCTAGGATGAAAAAGACAAACAATTACTTTTGAATTTCAAGATAACTACTAAAGTGGACTTTGAATATCCAGTGCAAAAAAAACAAATTATAAATGCTTAAGGTGATGAATAGATCATTGGTTTGATTTGATAGTTATGTGGCTGCATACATGTATTGAAATCTCACATCATACTTCACAAGTATGCACAATTGCCATGGGTCAGTCAAAAATAAGTTGTAGTAAATTTTAAAAATCAAACAAACCTTCACTAACTTTTTTTGAGAAATAAATTTATAAAATCAGATGTGGTAGTGCAAAGTCTGTAATCTCAGCATGACTGGAGGACCATGAGTTCAAGGCCAGCCCGGACAACTTAGGGAATTAGTGAGAATCTGTTAGAAAAAAACAAAAGGCTAGTGTTGTAGTTCAATGTGAACTCTCTAGTTTCAATCCCCAGTATAACAAAGAAAGAGAGACTGAAAGAAAGAGAAAGAGAACAAGAGAAGGAAGTAATAAGGAAAGGACGGAGAGGAGAGGAGAGAGTGAAGAAAATGGAAATGAAAAAGGAAGAGAAATGGACAGGAAGAAAAAAGAAAAGAAAAGAAGGATGACAAGAAAGGAGAAAGAAAGAACAAAACCCACAAGAATAAAGAAAATGGGAACGGAAACAAAATGCAAAATTTTTAAATCAAGAAATCAAAAAACTGAATAAAACCTAGCATATCAGATTCAAGACAATGAGAAAAAAGACTGGGGTGAGGAAAGTAAGGAGCCAACTCAGCTGAAACTGGCGAATGCCCACGAGGTGCAGGGTACAGTCTCAGCCTCAGAGGGTGATGCTAGAACTGGAGGGACAGAAGAGCTAAAAACGAGACTGAACACAAAAGGAGTAGGTCCAAGAGTCATCAGATCCCCAAGTCCCGAGGTTTCTTCTCCTAAGTGATGAAAGAAGGAAGAACGTTTGGATGGTGGCAGTAAAGCTGCTGCTTCGCCTTCTAACTAACCAACACTTAGCAACATTTTCACAAGCCCATAAACCACAATGTAGAGAAAATCGAAGAACTTCTCATTGAACGATTTTTTTAATCTAACGTGTCATCAAATCTAAAAGCCATTAATTTTGATTTTCAGTTTATATGAGAAGTAAAGATACAGTATCAAGACTGAGGTTGTAACTGATGACCAACACAAAGGTCACCATATTCCCTTTACCCTAAAAAAGGAGTAAGTGAATATTAATATCTCACCATTCAGAGAAAACCAAGTGATTTTATCTGGCATGAGCAGTTAGTTCACTCAGAAAAGAGTTATGTGTAGATTCATTCTTTTCTTTCTGCATTAGTATTTAATAATACTTTACTAAATTACAAGTTTGGGAGCCTAAAACAACACAGGTTCACTATATGACAATTCTGTAGGATCTCATTGACCTAAGACTGTGGTGTCATGAAAGCTGCCTGTCTTCCTGCAGGCTTTAGGGGAAAGCAATTTCCTTGCGTTTCTAACTTTTACAGGCTACCTGTGTGCCTTGGCTTGTGCTCCCATCATCTACCTTCAAAGTCAGATTATCATCTCTGACATTGTCTTGATCTGTCTATGTCTATCTAGTAAACTAAGAGGAGATAGTACTATATTAAACCAAATCAATAGAAGTAAAAGCCGAGTTTAATAACAATAGAAGGCAGTTATTTTACATTGTTAAAAAGTATAACCCTCAAAGAAGCCTTGACTGTTATCTCCATGGATCATATTGGCCTTTATCCATAAAACAACATGCCCTTCAAACTAGCAAATAATTGACAGCAGCACCACTGTTGAGACATATTTGAAGCATTTAAATCTATATTCAATCTGTGATTCACTGCCATTGCATAATATACCTTGTTTTTATCATCTATGCTTTCTTTATTTCTATACTTATTTTTGTATGTAAAACTATCCTCTGTTACTAAAGGGAAATGTATTCCATGACCTTCAGGATCTCCAATGGCTGTCTGTAACTGCATATAATACAAATAATGTATATATAGTGCTTCTATATACATATAGTAATGATAACTTAAGATTTAGTCACAGTAAGGGCCTACTACATTTATTTCTTTTTCCTTCTGTAGACCTTGATTTGGGTACTTAGTGTCTCCTTATTCTTTCTTTATATCCAAACTATCAACAAGACTTATCTCATATTGGGAAAGCAGAGATAAATGTCAGAGAGCCTCTGTGTGGCGCATACTGGTTATTTCCACAGGAAAGCCACAGTTGAATATCTCTGTCGTGTATTTCACGTATGTTTGTAAATGTAACATTGCAGTAGCCCTTGTTTTTAGCAGCATTTCTTTCTTTCACCAGAAGTTTATGTTTTGCTCCATTTTTTCCTTTTCTGAGTTTCAACATCCACCTCCTTCAAGAGCATGGTGTAGCTTCCAACTTCTGTTTCCCAGTGTAATACAACTCTCTTCCTCTTCTCCACATACACAGAAAATGTGATGTGTTTTCTTCAAATCCTCAAACTTACAAAACATCTCTGCACAAAATGTATCCAGATGAAGGGCAGATCGATGATGGACAGGAAAGACAGACCGACAGGTGGATGGATCGTTTTACAAATAGCTTTTAAACAGTCTCAAAATGGAGGGTAGTCATAAAAAGCTGTTAACGCCAACTATAGGCTATATATACATAAGATATTATAAATTAAGTTGCCTTTTTACTCATGCATATAAAACATGGCTTCATGCGTGTGTTGTAATAAATAACACTGGAATAAGATAGAGGATGTATTGAACCACAGGTTCAACTTTCAGTGTGGTATGCACATGAAAAGTTGTAAATAACCCTATGAATAAAATTGAGTGAACACGTGAATGAGCCTGAGCAAATTTGGCCTTATAAACAGTTTTTTATTTTCGTTTGGAAGAATGTTTCCTCCATTAAGATGAAGAGATGAGTATCTCTTTTTCACGCAAGGTTTTGAAAACTATTTCCTCTACAGCTTGGTGCAGGTGTTAACAGGAAAGAAAGAACATTGCTGGGAGCAATTCTCTACTGAACAAGAGAGGGTGTAACAGGACTCTTCATAAAATATGGTCTTGATCCAAAGGCAGGAAGGGAGGGATGAATCATCCAAACCACAGGGGAGAAAATTGGATATTGCTCATTAACTTGTTGAAAGGTGGCATCATCAGACAGGCCAGTCTGTACAGCTAGTGTTCACAGTTATCTCATTGTAAAACATACACGGTATTTTCTTGAGTATTTTCGGTACAAAAACTTTAGCTAAAGTCAGCAAGTGATGCTATGAATTTCCATCCACTTAGAGTAACAACTGAAAGCAATTGAAGTTTGAGAAAAACCATATGCAATTGTGAAATGGCACATCAGGGAATCAGACATCTAAAACAATGTTAATTATATTTAGTGCGGTTTTCTCAGGAAGCTGGGATGGGATGGATTCTAAATGGTTTTTTTTTTTCAAAGTATATATTTATATTTTAGGGACTTACTGAAGTAAGGAAACAACAGGAATCTGAATAGCATTCCTAATAAATGCAGGTGTGACGTCATAATTTCACCTTTTAAATCAGTAGCATTTGGACATCTTTTTAACCTACAAAAATGGCAATTTTTATAACTTTATACATACTAAGGTAGATTTAGAAAATGACATTTGGACTCATTTCTAGGTTACATTTATTTTTGGTGGACACTGGGTATGATATCTTCTTCACCAAACTTCCACGGAAGTAGTAAACAAGACTGCATCAGACATTAAGTGATAAGATAAAAGTGATAGCCACTTCCAAGAGAAAGAGTAAATAATAAAAACAGAGAAGGAAGATTGAAGGGGTACAATAAAGTCAGAAGAAAAGAGGCTCGAAAAGCAGATACATCTCCAAAAATGATAAATTTTTACAAATGTAGTACAGGAAGAGCCCATGAATGGTGATAATATTAAGATTTAAGGGAAACCCAAAGTGATGTCAAAAAACTTTAAAAGAAGGACCAAACCCTCACAGTGATGATTTTTAAACTTTTATGCCTGTTTCTAGAGGAGTTTGAAGTTTGTTATTTAAGGTCATTATTTCTTCACAAGCCTCATGAAATTAAGATGCAACAGAATGCAAGAAACAGAGAGACTAGGCGACAGGCTTATGCCCACAGTTTCCACTTGTTCAGGGAGGAGGAGCACTTAGATGCTGAGGGGCCATTATTTAGAGCACCATAAAACACAGGATTATTAAACTAAATAATTATCAAGTTTAAATAGACTAAATGTATGTCTCATGTGCCAAAACAAATACTACGTTATATTTGGGTATCAAAACAGTTCTTAAAGTTATGATGAGAGAAAGAATAAATGAAAAAATAAACTCTTACTTTATATGCCCTCTTCAAAAATTGCCATTATTTGATGTTTTTTTTAGTACAATAACATGACCCGGTTTGTGAAACATCTAAGTTTTATGATATCTGAGTCAGAACAACTCTCCCAAAATAACTCCTTCAAATGATTATATAAGAATTTAAAATAATGACTTGTTGAAAAAACAGAAGTTGATTTCCTGTCTTGAATTTTCATCACAGATTTTACTTAGGGTTTCGTAACTTTTTAAATGGAAAGATCCTCCTTCAAAACTTTCCCGTTTAACAAGATTCTGAATTTTAAGCAAATAGAGCTATTTTGATAGCTAACTAAAAGTTAAAAAAAGTAGCAATAATAACCTTAATGGTTTATTTCTTCCCTTTGTGAGCTTTAAATTCATAAATAAAGAGGGTTTATTTTAATTTATAAATTCCATATTATTTTCTTCTCTCTTTCTAATTTATAACTCTCCACTGGAAGTCTGGCTGATCAACTAGTTATTTTTAAGGTGAGGGAAACTAAATAAAAACTTTCAATGTTGCTCAAATATCTAAAATACGAAACAAAAATCTATTGACACAGAAAACGTAACCAAACACCTGCTAATGATTTTCCCATCATTCCCATATTTGTATCCTATTTTTCCTAACAAGCTGGCCAAATTCCAGGGGAAGGCTTGATTTCCCCACTCTAGACATTAGAACCAGTCCTGGGAGGCAGCTGCAGCTCCGTGGAAGTGAAAGTGTCCTCGCAGGCCCTGCACAGGCACTCTGCTCCTCCAGACTTTTCTGGAACTGGTTCATTTGCATATGAACAAGTCTCCCCAACGGGGCTGTAATTCCAGAGAAAGCAGTAGTTAGAAATGGAAATGAAATAATGTTCAAGTGGGCAGTTACAGGAGACAAGAAGAGACAGCACTTAATGAAAATGATATTCTTCCTCTCTCCAAGTGGAGCTTGCCCGCAAAGGGAACAGCCTATGCCACGAGTCTAGTCAAATATTGAACAGAGGAAATAATGTTCTTAGAAACAAGGTCAAAAGACAACCATACTGCAACATCCTGTAGTGAACACTGAGAATCTTGACTCGGCAGGTACGTGTCAGGAAGATCAAGCTAGTGTCTTGCCTGGAAACCTTCTTTCCCTCCAGTGAAGTGTCCTGCCTCTGTTTCCTTGCCCGTTGTTCCAATTTGAAAAAAGAAAATGGTTTTCTAGATTTGAATGTTCTATGTGGCTGAAGGGGGAATCTCCTGTTGCTACCGAGGCATGGACTGGATGCTGTTTTTGCATTGCACCGTTTTGATTATACTGCTGTTAGGTTTTGTCCCTATTCTCAACAATGAATCGTAACGGAAAAGGAGTGCCGACAAACCAACGCAGTGGTATAATGCAACCTCCCCACCCGGGCCCCCAGCTGCAGGCTCAGCTCTTGTGAATTGACAGTCACATAGAATCACATTACATGCGTCTTGGACCACAGCAGTGCAAAGGCTTTGCTGCAGCTTTTATGACCTATGTTTGCAAGTCTGTGGATTGTAGTCAATGTTAATGACAAACACTTGGTGCCCTCAGAGAAATTTTGAATTAATAAAGCCTACAAAGGACAGCACTGTTCCTTTGATGTTACTTCTAAACATGTAACATTAGCTTGGGAAGCATTAGATGAGGAAATGAGCTCGAGAAGGACTCTCGCAGTAATGGCTCTAAATTGATTATTTCCTTCCCAAAATAAACTCGCCAGGCAGCCCTGTGGGCTTCACTTCCGAAGCCTTGTTCTACCCAGAAATCTTATCACAAGGAAATGAACAGTAAGAACCCAGACAAATGTGATAAGGCACATTCACAAAATATTAATACAGTAATAAGGTTCAGCTTTCTCATAATGAAACTAAGATTGCTTGAATAATGCCATAAGTTAAATATTCATTAATTACATTCTAAACATGAGGAAAGGAAAGAGTTTTTAATGATACGACATTAGTCAAGCACACACACACACAACCTACAAATGAAACAAATTTAAGTTTAAACTTGTGTCCACTGTGGTATAAAAATACATATTAGGAGTCGTATAAACTTTGTAAAGAACAATTCTCAAAAGATGTCACAGAACACACTTTTGAATTTAGTAAGATTTATGGGAATGTCATTCATCTGCAGCTTCTGATTGAAATCACAGGTCAAAAAACATTTTCAGTTGATTACATTTTTTAATTCTAATCCACGCACGGACTCTATGGTGCAGAACTGTCACTTTCGTTCAAGAAGAGTATCCCAAGGATACCAGGACAGTGTGATCTAAATAAATCTTTCCTCCCTTATTGTGAATGTCAAATATTGTCACAGCAAAGAATAAGTAACTAAGACAATTACATGCACATTTTTAAGTTGCGTATTTGGGCTGGACTCATTATAAAGCAATAGAAAATGTATTTTGTTCCCCTAAAATTAGCATATAATTAAAAGTACAATTATTTTATGCATATATGTAAATACATCTTGGTTGAGGTTCACACATTAGGGTTTTTTTTTTTTTTTTACTTGCAATAGTATCTAGTGAGACATGCAACAGTCAGAATACATATGAATTTTTCTTTGAATCAATTGTCCTCACTAAAAGAATTTCTGGCAATTGTGTACTAACTGTCTATAGTATCCCAGTAATCACTATGTTAAAGTGGAGAAAAAATTGTACAGCATCCTGATTTCTCACAATAAAGGTTCTATTTCCCTAGCAGAGACTCAACAGTGTATAAAATATAGATGCGGTCTCTATTATTACAGCTAAAGACTAACTCTACGATTGATCATATCCAAAAGGCAAGAAACAATAAGACTTACTTTAAAATTAAGATGCATTCTTAAATTTTTGTAGGGCTACAGCAAAATTGAAGAAACTGACAAAAGGCACTATATTCTTTTCTGTAGGTTGGTGGAAAGATAATACTAAATTTTTGCATAAAGCTGTTGGGTACAATAAATGTCTGGAGGGACAATATGATTCCTTCAGAGTGCATATTCCTTATTCTAAGGGTGGGGATCCCAGAGATGAAACTTGAAGAAGACAAGACAAATGGAAAAAGAATGGGAAAGTTTCTCTGAGAGACAACTTGAGAGTTTGTGTTCTTCAAACAATTGTCTCTAGGTAGAGCCCAGCATCTTCTAATCAGCTAGCCAGCCATCAGCCAATAAAACATCTCTCTTCTTTTGCTGCCAGAAAAGTTCTGAGAAACTGAGGAAGCTTGCATAGATTCTTAAAGATAATGAAAGAGTGATTACAAGTATCTTTGTTTTACCAAAAATTTAATTAAATAGAGTTTTAAAAACATGTGTTTTATATCATCCTGTTACTTTATAATCAGCAACAAAAATGGGAAAGTAGCAACCTAGAAAATTAGAAACAAAGACATTAAAAAATTTTAAGTGCATAATCTGAGAACAAGAGGGAAGACTATAAAAATGAACTTACTAACATCTGTAGGGACAATCTTTTTCATGGTTTGTGGCTATTTGGTTAAGTGTGTGCTCCTAATTCTTTACTCCTTAAATGATCGTATTTTGACTTAAGTGATACTTCTCTGAGCTCACTATAAAGAAAAGGAATTAGCAGAGGACTTTTTTCTGCTACATGTATTGCAATTTTTCTTGAAACAATGTCAGTTGTGTTTTCTTTGTTGACGATTCTTTTCATCAGACGAAAGTTTATTCTGTTTAAATGAATGCTTTGCCTTGGTTTTCATGGGCACTTTATGAATTCTGAATTTAGAGCAATTAGGAAGTCCTCGTGTGCTCTAAAATTACAAAGTTATTATTTTCAGCAATCTTGTGGGTTTTCTTTAAAGATGTTTATTTAGTGCAAAAAATAAGATAAATGTCCAAGTTTACATTTTCCTAGATAGTCATTCTATTATAAATAAAACTCTTATATATTTAGCAGATTCCTGGATCATGTTCTCTTGCTATTTTTTATTTATAAACCCTAAAGAATTTTAAAATTTTTACCTTATCATATATTTATTTTTTGGAAATAGGCTTAGTTCTTCACCTTTTAAAAAAGTTTCTCTGTCTATTTTTTCCTGTTAACTCTCCCAAATAAGCTTTGCCTTAAATTACCAGTAGAACTATCATAGATGTACAATATTTATAAGAGATACTGTGTTGAATTTACAGATAAATTCAAGCATGTTGACATCTTTACAATGTTTATCTTTCCCACTCAGAATACACAGCATATCTGTATGTCTTTCAATGAAAAGTTTCACACCTTTTCTGAGTTTAGGTTTACTACTCTTATGAGGCATATTTCTAGAAATCTTATGTTATGTTGGGATTTATTCATTCTAATTGGTGTGAGGATTTTAAAAATAGCTTTTCTGAGGCATAATTTCCACAGCAATAAAAGCACCAATTCTAGGTACATGCTGATTTTTAGTAACTTGACATAGTTATTGAGTTATCATGATGGTCCAGTTGTAGAATGTCTGCACCATCTCTAATGGATCCCTTGTGCTCAATTAACCATTAGTATCTATTCCCCCGTTAGCCCAGATAACTACTGACATTCGTTCCAACTCGACAAAGCCATCTTTTCTGGACTTTCCACATAAATGTAGCTCTATAGTGTGTAGTACTCTGCATCTGGCTTCTTTTTCTTAGAATAACATTTTTTCAGTCCATCCATTTTGAACATTGTGTCAGTAAGTACATCACTCCTTATCAATGGAATACTTACACATACAGATATATGACATTTTGTAGAACTGTTTAACAGCTTCATAAACGTTAGACTGTTTTCACTGTTTGGCTATTATGAGTAATACTTACAAAATATTTGCACACTAGGCTTTGCATAGACATAGGGTTTCATCTATCTTGCATAAACATCTAGAAATGCAATTGCTGAGTCATAAGTTTATGTTTAACTTTTTTAAGGGGCAGTATTATTTGTTCCCAAATTAATGAACAAATGATTAAAAAGTTATATAAGGGGTATGATTTTTCTGCCTAAATTTTAGCTTTTCCAGATATTTTAGGGTTTTTTATCTATAATTCATTCATTACCAGAGAGTTATTTACATGAATCACTATGTCACAACATAACAAAATGGTCAAGTTCAAAAAGTTAAGGTAGCAATTAAAATATTGAACTAATTATGTTTCTGATGTTTTACATTTCATAATTATTTATTTTTAGGTTTGATAAGATTGCACTTAAAATACTATGAACTTAAATTTCATTTTCTTCCAGTGTTGCCTATTTTTATTTTTTCTTGTTTTTCTTCTTATTTTTTTCTTTTTCCCATCATTTTTATTAATATACATATATATGTAATACAAAATGTTTATAATGAACTTGAATATTTTGTGTACATTTATATCACATCAACTATACAATCCCTTCCTATTTTTGGCCCTCCCACACTCTCCCCACTCCCCTTAACTCCCACTACACACCCATTTGGTTCTAGAGGATGCCTGTATTGTGGGGTTCCCAAATCACAGAAACCATGCGATATTTAACATATTTAATCTTCTGTGTCTGACTCACTTCACCACTCAAATCACTAGTCTTTAGCTCAGCTTCCCACCCCTGGAAAGGGATTCAGTGGTTGCATGTTGATGCTTCTTCTCTGGGTCCCGCAGATCACCTTTACTGGGGTGATTTGCCAAAAGTTCTGTTTTTCTATATCTTTACTATATCCTTGTTGAGATTCTTTAATGTGGATTCACCCATCAGTCCACATGAGAAAAGAACTTTCTCTTTTCCTTAGGATACAGCCAGATGTACTAGTTCTATGCTACTTTAATTCTTAGAACTTATTTTTAAAAATCCATTTCTATTAATATTTCTTTCAAACTATAGCATCAACATGTTCAGAGGTTAAGAAAAAGAAGGAAAAAGCAAACAGGAGAAACGTAAAGTAGAGCTCAAGAAGAGAAGGAAAAACTACTGTCTTTAAATTTTTTACTAAATAAATTTAATGATCACTATAGCATTGCAAAGATGCTCATTAATGCAGAAAAGTGAGTTGGGCATTTGGCAAATCACCACAAGCCTTCTGCCAGGTTGCAGAAGAAGAAAATGAAAATGGACAATAGCAGAGATGTATGAATTGGAGGACAGTACACTGAGCTGCAAATCTGATAAACAATTCTGAAGACGAAAATAAAGTTTGGCTGAGACAAAGTCATAATAGAAAAATACTGTGGGTGACTTTAAAGATTTAAGGAAGTATAATATCTGAGAAGTAAAACACAAACATCTGATGCACCCTGATAAAAACAAAGGCTTCAGCCTCCAAGCTGGAAAACAACGTAATGCACAATGGGAAAACCAAGAAGCCAAGCTAAGTCCTCTGCTGTACCACAGAAAGCACCAGGAGAGGGAGAGGCATCTGCAAGGGCATCAGGAGTAAATATTTTAAGCTACGTGTTACATATTCACCCAACTTTTGCATCATGTATAAAAGGAACTAAAAACCTAGCATCTATCCATGTCTCCAAAAGACAAAACAAAAACACTACTCAAGAAAGTATTCTACCACGATACAGCTGTGCACAAGAAAGGGGAAATAATGATGGGACGAAAATAGAAGTTAGGTTTTTATTTTAATTTGTATAGCACTGAGTCTAAACAATTGTTTAACAATATCACATCAGTATGAGCATTTTAACAGTTCTTGACAAAAGTAACCAAGTCCATCCACTGAATGAAAATAGAAGCTGGAAACAGTTGCAGGTATATTTTTTAAAGGCTACTGTGGGAGAGAACATTAAAAATTAAGCACAAGTGTATAACTCACGACCCTTCAAGCTGAATGACAATCAAATGTAGAATCATATAGTCAGAAACTAGTTTAGGAAAAACAATAGCAGCACACTTCATCATGGCTCGTGGTCCCTGTCCAATCAAGGCAAACAATGATGGATGAAGACAGGGTCGGGGAGACACTTCAGTTGCTTTGGCCAATGAGAGAATGCGAAGCTCAAAGAAACAAAGGAGCTGCGGCAGGAGGGGAGTGGGGAGCGAAGCTCCACCCCAGTCACTTCAGCAGCATCATTAGAACCAGATAGGAAAGCCAGACTGAGAGAAGGCGGAGCTTCACTCTCCCCTCACTGTCTGATTGGGACCATCTGCCCAGAAGGTCTGGGGTCTTTCTAAGGTCACAAAGCTGTACCAGCCCACATCCCCAGAGGTTGGAGACCCCTCGGTAGAAGTACAAGTACATTTTTATTTGTGCTTATCTGTTTTCTACATTTTTGTCTATTGAACAGGTATTACTGTCATAAAGAAACTTATGAAACAGCTCTTTTTCTAGAAAAAGACCAGAAAGTCAGTAAAACCACAGAACATCAGGTATCTGTCATATATACGTTCACAGTGAAGTCTGGTTTTCTTATGTTTTAGGATGCATAACTTGGTCAAGGCTTTTGACTTCTCTGTCCTTCTAAATAGAAAGATCATTTGATTAATTCCCACCTGCCTAAGAACAGAGTAACTACCCATTAAAACCCTACATAAAAGGAGATCAAGCAAGTCAAAGGAGTTCTAAAAATTTAGAACTGTAAGAAAAAAAAGACTGTTATAAGACTGTTATAAATATTCCTCAAGGTTCAGCTTCTTGTGTGAGTTATTTTGCATGAGATTTGATACACCACTGACAGTACTTTAGTATTTCTCACATTGTTAACAGGAACTAGTATTTTAAAGACTATGTATTTTCAAAATTATAATTATAGCTTCTTTCAGTACTTTCAATACCCTTTGTTGTTATGTAATTGTTAACGAGCACTCTACCAACCAGTCATTTCACCAGTATTTATTAAATTCAGAATATGTCCCCAGCTGCAGGTCACATGCTAGGTTTGCAATAATGTGGAAGTTGTATTCAAAGTGCTCATGGTGAGTACTTTGAGTCTTGTGATGCCAATCATGGAACACCATGCTCAGGAACGACTCGTGAATGTTCTTTCATGTCATAAGTCATGGTTGCTTATGCCATGGGAACCACAGTACGGCAAAAATGAAAGGCCAGGACTATAAAGCATATCTTCTGACGACTAAGTATGAGAAACCAACCCACAGTAGATGGCATCTGGTCAGGCAGTCTTTAGATATAGCTTATTGTGTTGTCTAGCTGCAGACTAATATTCGTTTCCCTTTGCTGCTTTAAGAAATTATGATAAGCCACACTGTGTTTTCTTGCAGTTCTGCATTTCAGAACTTCAAAACCGATCTCAGTCGGCTCTCAGGAAGGTGCTACCCGCGCTGGGTCCTTTCTGAAGGGTCTAGTGAGGGATTCAGTTTGGTGACTTTTCCAGTTTCTACAGCCTGTCTACACCCCTTTTCAAAGCCAAATATGGCTTTCGGAGTGCCTTCTCCACATCACATCACTCTGCTGCTGACTGTCCTGCCTCCTTCTTCCGCAGGCAAGGATCCTGTGTGACTGCACTCAATCTACTGGCATCATCTCCCTAGTTGAAAGTTCAACAAAACCTCAAGACTGAGACTGTGATGTGTACGGACTGAAAAGGACGTTATTCTGCCTACCATAGAAAATTTTTGCCAAGAATTAAGGATGTGGCTATGGCACATAGACCAAACTCCAGTTAGGATTCAGAGAAAACCTCAATGTTTTAAAGAGAATGAGATTCAGAAAAGCAGTGTTGGTCTGACTAAAAGGCACTTAGAAATTCAAAATGAAAAGAAACATTCTAAGGCAGGCTTAGGAAACTACAGAAGGTCATTTTTGTGGAAATGGAATATTACTTCAGACGGCAGAATCAAGAACTCAGGAAATCTGTTGTGCCCAGAAAGGAAAGCAGCTCTAATATGATACCTTTCTTGTGTTCATAGTAGAAATCCCTGCAAAACACACTTAGTCAGGCTTCGAATTGGCTGTGGACCCGTGAGTGCTGGATGCCACCCCGTCCTCTGTTTCAACCAGAAGTGTCTATCATGACCATCCTGCTCCTGCCCACTGCCACTGTGTACAGGATCGAGTGAGGGGCAACAGCTTGTTTTATCTCTTGAATCACTGCCTCAAAGATCTCCCAGCCGGCACCTGAGGTGGGTGCAGTCACTTCTGCTGAGGGGGCCACTCTCACTCTCTCAGGTCAGAATCCAGGCCCCGACCTGTACTGTGTCTCCTGTTTGCAACTAAGCCGTTTGAAGCTCTCCTGAGTGCTTCCGTGGAAACTACACTGATAGGGGAGGAGATCTCACTCTACCACACCTCTCACCTCCAAAGAAACCTCTCTCTGTCTTCCTCTTCTGCCTCTCTCCCCAGCAAATGCAACACTAATCTTAATTACTAGCTCTAGTCTGTGTTACCAGTTACTGTCCATGAGCATTTTCCATGTGAGTTGACTTAGAAGGGGCAGGACAAAGACAGGATAGGATGACCCATCCATTCTTGCTTCAGGCAGTAGCTATGGCAGGAGCTCTATGGCTACAAGCAGGATCTGGGAATAGCCGTGGTTCTGCTCCAGCCACAGTGGTTATGGAATTGGGCTGCTCTTCTGCGCTTGGAAACAGGCCAGGGGGAGGTCCTAGATGGGACTGATTCTGTTATGACTGGCCATGGGACCCTTAGCAGAGTTCTTCAACTCTGAATTTCCTAAAGACTCAGCATATAATCAAACTAGAAAAAGTTTCCTTCTCTATTTAATTACTAAGAACCTATTTGAAGTATTTTCAATAAATAACTCTTAATAGAACAACAACATGGAGGTTCCTAATTCATGTATTATTTGCTTAGAGAAAGTACTGGAAAATGACTTCTGAACAATACAAAAATGTACAAATCACCCAGTTTAGCTTTCCTCAGATCCCACATGTTTTTGATTACCAACACAAATCTTTAAAAATTAATGTAGCATAATTAAGAAAAATAAAATTAAAATACTTTAGTTGCTAATTCAGTTAGTTTTAAGATTGTATGTATATCATACTCCCACAGACACTACCTGTAAATCTGTTCTCCAGCAATGAAGAACTTGGCTCCCATTTCCTTAATCTATTTTCTTATTTGAACAGTTCTCTGGTCTGTAATCGTCACCCATCTGCTAGTGACTCTCCCCTCTACAGATGTCCTTCTACCTCACGTAGAAGCCCTAGCTGCCCTCAGATGGTCATCTCACTATTGACTTAGGTCTCCTGCATAGCCCTTTACACACTGCTGGGGTTTTGAACTGCCATGGAAGCGCACTTGGGCGTAAGGGCTCACTGTGCCCAGGCTCTGGCATCTGGTGCCTGCTGCATGACTACCAACTCTTTCCAAGCTTTAGTCCAGCTCAGACGCGGTAGTTCTCAAGAGTCCAGGGACTCCAATTATGCTCTGCCCGACTTCATGGCTTTAGGGTAAATATTCAAGAGGAAGAAAGAGCAAAAGTTCATTATTCTTTTAATTTTCATTTTTCTAATGGTGTTCATAGTTCAGTTCCACATTTTAATAAAATATTTATTGAAATATCTGATCTATTTTAAATTGCATTATTTTATCATTGACTTACAAATATAACTAATATATTATAGCTTCCTCTTTTATAAGATACATGTACTATTACTATTTTTCCAGTCTATGACATATGTATTGATTTTGTAAAAATTTTTAATGATAGATTTTAAAACACAGCATTTGACTGTTGTTTTATTTGCTTTTTTGTTTTTCAAGTAAATAAATGTCTTGTGAAGATCATTACAATATTCTCTTACATTTTTTTCTAGAAGCTTTGTAGTTGTGGGTTTTATGATTAAGATCTATAACCCATCCTAAAATACTTGGGAATAAATTAGACAGTATTTGAGATTTATGTTATTGATATTCAGTTGTTTCAGCTGTTTTAATTTAAATTTCCCTGGTATTTTTTCCCAAATTCTAGTCAATCATCTATGTAAAATTAATTTTTGGTTTTTACCCTGTTTCAATAAACTCTGTCTGTAGTACTGCCAGTACCACACTCTATTGAATATTGCAAGTATTTAAGTAGGTCTTGCAATCATGCTGGGTGAGTCCTCCCACATTGATTTTCTCTCTCTCTCTCTCTCTCTCTCTCTCTCTCTCTCTCTCTCTTCCCCTCCCTCCCTCCTTTCTCTCTCATGTTCTTCCCATTCTAGATCAGTCCCAGAGGTTGTCACCAGTGTAATTTCAGGTATCCTTCTCCATAATCAGTTCATAACATGGCTGTCTGCCTCCGAAAGACTAGCAAGAGAATCTTCCTCGAATGCATCGTAGGGCAGGGTGGCCTAGCGCGGGACGTGGCAGCCCATCACTTTGCCACATTATGTAGTCTAGGAAGCAGCCCCAGCTTCTGCACGTACTCCACAGAAGGAGAGGACAAGGACATGGCACACTGGGTCAATTCAAGATGGCTGCCCCAACTTAACTCTAAATTTATTCTTTTTTGATGCCACAAAATGATGGGTTTTCATTTTCATATTTCCTATAAAATATATTAAAATACCTTTGATTTTTGTATCAAACATGTATCCTGTGAGCTTGTTATAGCTCTTTATTAGCTTAGTGCATATTTTACAGATGATGTAGCACTTTCTCCACAAGCAATCATGTCACCTGCAAATAACAGTTTGACTTCTTTGTCCAACATCAATTATGCATTGTCCTTCTTTACCTTGTCCAACTGCACTTTCTGAGGACATTTGTGCCATGCTGTGGAGGAGTCGGGACGGACACAGCACACGTGGCTCACATCAGAGACACCTGAGCTTAGCACACTAAGCACCAGGACTTCCTGGTTGCTCTGCGCCTGAGGCTAACGCAGACACAACTGTCCCGCGCGTGCCCCGCTACGCTCTCCCCAGCCCACCCACCTTCCCGGTCTGCACCCCCCGCCATTCCATATAAAGTCATATTGTTGTCTCTCTGCAATAATTGGATAAGTGAACTACTACGTGTTTTGAGGACACTCCCCCTTTTTGTACTCTACACGTACTCATGCTGCCCATGAAATCAGACTGCGTTCTCTGAGGCGAGTCTTGGGAGGTCATTTCTACATCTCCGTCGCCACACCCTGTTCTCTGCTCCGTGGGTTCTGCTGGTCGGACCCACACCATGCTACATAGGGGTGAGGAGAATGAGCACCTTTGGCATCCTCCAGGTCCTTGGGAAACGTGTTTCAACATTATGGTCAATGTTAGCTGTGTTTTTATTAAATATCTTTTTCAGGTTGAGGAAAACTCCAGGGGCCCTTCCTTTGTTTGCAGAGAATTTTCATTACACAATTGTTATGGAATTTTATTTAAATTTTTTTTGCTGATAATAATGTATGGTACCAGTGAAAAACTTTCACTACTAAGTTGCTCAAATTTCATATTTATGAACTAAATAAATGATTTTCACTTGCTTTGAAATGAAAGATTATACAGCAGTAGATCATTGAGAGTAGATAACTGAATGCTATCACAAAAATCTAATGCCCCGGCTTTGTGGAAAGCATATTAATACAGGAGCCTCGTACTTGACTAGAAGCATTTGTTGTTTCAAAAGTTTATAAAGGTCACTGAGTCTACAACAGAGTGAGTTGAACAGGAACAGGCTTAAAGATAATGCTGGAGGAGTCAGCAGGGGCCAGATCACCCAGACATGGAGGCCAAGGGAAGAATTCGGATCTACGCCTCTCTGAAAGAAACTCTCTTGGATTTTTCTAATTAAAAAAGAAAATGTGATCTAATTGAAATTTTGAAAATTCATACTTTTTAAAAAGTTGTCATATAAATAATGAGTTATAATAGTAGGAGGGGACTAATTGGGATGCAGGATTATGTAGTTAGGGTAAGAGATGATGGAATCTTGGATTAAAGTGTTGATGGAGGAGGAGATGGGAAATGGTACATTTCACTTAGGCATGTTAATGAAGACATGAATTCCTGCATTTCCTGACTTACTCTTTTATTACTAATAACCTTCTCAGGAGCACCTGCACGTGATCCCTTGAAGACTTCAACTGCTGTTTATGTCTCCTTATTCTTTGACTGAAAGCTCATGGTCAAATTTGTGGCCTAAAGGAAATTACAATATGTATATGAACACAATGCTTTTTCGGTTGTTCTTATTTATAACTTATTTTGATTTCCAGGCCTGATTTATTTCTTTTACCTCTTTTTGTTTTGTTGTTGTTGTTGTTGTTGTTGTTGTTGTTGTTGTTGTTGTTATTTCAGAATTCGTTGAGTTTTTTTTTTCCCAAGGAGCAGGAAGAAACAAGTAAGATCATTATTACAAATTTAGTTACAGAGCACGAAATAGAAAAGTAAGATTCATGAATTACAGGTAGAACCAACTGAGGCTATGTATGGGGCTGGTGGTCACTTATTTCTTTGGAGATTCTTGGTCATGAAAAATTTTTACTTCTCCTTCAATTTTCAGGGATAGTTTTGCTCGATACAACAACCTGGCTTGACACTTGCTGTCTTTTAAAGCTTGAAATATTTTGCTCCAAGCGCTCCTGGCCTTTAAAGTTTGCATATCGAAATATGCTATAATTTAAACGGGTTTGACTTGGTAGAATAACGTGTGTTTCTCTTGCTGATCTTAGTATTCTCTCTCTATGTTGTCTTTCTGAGGTTCTGATTATGGTAAGTTGTGCTGAGTCTCATCGCTCTCCCACCTGTCTTGGCTTCCCTCCCCCAGGGCAGGCTCTCTACTCTCAGAGATTCTCCCCTTACCACCTGAGTCATTCAGGGAGCTGGCAGCATTTCTCTCCTCTCTACAAATGTCTCTTGTGCAGTTTTTTCATAGGTACTGTCTAAGAGTGACCCCAAACATCCTGATGTGCTCTCCATACCACTTAAAGCAATCTAACAAATTCAATGCAATTCTTGTCAAAATTTCTGTCATTTCTTTACATAAATAGCAAAAAGTTGCCATATAATGAGCTAAAAGAATAGGGAGAGGAGTCTTAGCCACTTGCTCATTGCTGTGACTCATTACCTGACACATACAAATGTAGGAGAAGAAAGATTTATTTTAGCTCAAGGTTTCAGAAAGTCACAGTCTACTCAGACATGGCTGGCAACAGTGTAAGCACACGGCAGAGGCAGAGGTGGAGGCAGCTCCTCACAGCATTACTAACAGGAAGCCAAGTCAAAAAATCGAGTCTAATCCCATAAGGAAGGCAGAAAGCAGTTATACAGACCTGTCCTGTCCCGGTGATCCGATCCTGGTCCAGAACCAGTGTTCCACCCCTTCCAGTTGCGGGCGGTGTGCTAAGCCCCCCCTACACACCTGTACTCCAAACTACACTCCTGCAATTCGCTTCACCCCTCCAAACCAGGCCCCAATCTCCTAACAGCGCAGGGTTCCATAGACAATCCATAATATTCAAATACATGAGATTTGGGGGGGACATCGCAAATCCAAACCCAATACTAGCAATCTTAAATTTCTTTTTAGCTATAAAAAATCTGTACAGACCAAACCACTTTTGAGCACAAAGAACAAATCTGGAAGCATCATACTCTCTTACTTGAAAATATAATAATTAAAATCACTATAATATCAAAACACCATGATGATGGCCAACAATATTGCACAAAGATCAATAAAAAATTTAAAGGCCAGAAATAAATTCATGTGTTTATGTTCAGTTGATTTTTCACAAAGGTGCCAAGAAAGCAATATGTAAATAGGACAGTTTCTTCAATGAATGGCTTTGGAAAAACTGATGTATATATAAAAAAAGAGCAGATTTACACCCTTACCTCACACTATACAGAAAAATCAACTTAAAATTGATTAAAGACTGAACTGTAAGAATTAGAGCTTTAAAAGCTCTAGAACAAAACGCAGGAGAAAGTTTTATGCCAGTGATCCGAGCAAGGATTATTTCTGTGTGAATCTGCTGGCAGCAGAAGCCAAAAAGGAGAAATGAGACAAGCAAAGGAAGGACCCAAGGAGCTTCCCCAATCTGGGTCAAGGGTGCCTGCCCACAAACAAAACCAAAAAGGTTCCTTAACTGTCAAATAATCAACCAGCAAAACGAAAAGATAAACTATTAATAGGGAGAAAATATTTGTACACCATACACCATATAAGGAATTTATAGCAAAATATATAAATAACTCAGTAGTAAGAAAACAAATTACTCAACATAAAAAAATGGTCTAAGAATCTGAATAGGTAATTTCCAAAAGAAGATACAAAAATGTCCATGAAAATGTGCTCAATCTTACTAGTCATCTGAGAAATTCTCAATGGAATATACAGACATATTATAATGCTCTTCATATACACAAATAATTAAATATAGACACTGAATTCCAATAGGCTACTATTATTCAGCCTTTATAAAGAGATACATCCTAAATAAATAAACACATAACAAACCGTTCTTGTGTTTGTGACAATGTGAGTAACACTAGAGGACATTGTCTTAAATGAAATAAGCCAGCCATATAAAGATAAGTTTTCAGTATCTCTTCTATGTTGAAATTTAAAATCAGTTAAATCTACAAAAATAGATGAAGCCTAGAGACAGAAATTCTCACTTCAGCTGGGGGACCTCTTTGGCTACCTAGCCTCTGGCCATAAAGCTGGTGAATTAACCCTAGCTTGGATGGGGTGCAATGAAGTTAGACAAGGGGAAGGAAGAGGAGAGGGGAAGGAGGACAGCAGTTCAGGCCCGCCGACTTTATCTTGCTCTATACGCTCTCTTCTCGTTTATGTGGAAGGGTTTTATTTCCAAATGAATGCCAGCCTATGTATTTCAGAATGAAGCATGACTTTTGCACACTCAGGCCCACCACACTGCCTTTTCCATTTGTAAGTGAGAAACACAGATCTAATTAGAATGGGATGACATGGTCACTCCACCCTGAGGTCATGACTGTCTTTTGAAGAGACATTTCTTGATATAAACATATTCTTAAAGCAAAACACAGGTACCTTCCTCTGCCAGAGTCAATGTGGTAATTTAATAGCCATGAGATTATTTAAATAAGTAAATTCTGTACAAATATCATTATAAGGCCATCAGTGTTAGCATTTACTTACAAAGTAACATTGACTCTGACAGAAGCAATGATCTGGGATTTGTTTAAAAATTATGTTCTCATTTATGGGAAAATGTTTTGCCTACTGCCTGTTAAAAGCAATGAGAATGGCATGTGAATACATGATGATTTACTAGTTACTGTTATAAATACTCCACAGGCACAGTCCATTTATTTGGTTTTACTTATATTTCCCTTGTCTTCTAGACAGTTACTTTTTTCCCAGGGCTAAAATTTTTTGAACAACCAAACTTAATTAATATTTTCCTGACCTAAATACACAATACTTAGGCTGTACAGTCATTTAATCATGTACTTTCCCACCCCGTGTTTTCCTTCATTTAAGTTCTCTAGATCTATACTCACTGCTGCTAAAAGTGTTGGTTAGGCAACTCCCAGTTTTTCACAAGTTCTCAATGGTTTTGTGGACCATAAGCCCAGATGCTACTGAAATATTTTTAAACAGCTAGCAAACCAGATGCGCTAATTTTATTGTTTTAAAAAATCTAAAAGTCTATCATAAGCACCAACATAGTCAACCCATCACTTGCTTAGAAGCTCTTTCCAGCAACAGATGTGAAGACACCTGCCACCCAAGGGCTCCCTGTATTATGCCCCGGGGCAGTGCCTCCTACAGATCCGCTTATTCACTCCTTGCAATGACCCCTGAGTTGGTTAGTAATGTTATTTTAGTGATTAGACACTCCAAACATTTATTATCCCTTATCTGAAATGCTAAAGATCACAAGAATTTTGGGTTTGGAGATTCCCAAATTTTAGATATTTGCACACATGCAATGAGATGTCTTGAAGATAGGACCCAAATCTAACCAAAAAAATATATTGATGGTTTCTTACACATACACATACCCTAGCCTTTGTAAATTTATGTCATAACCAGGTAATGCTTCAAATTAATGTATAACCAGTACCTACAATACGCACAGATTATCCTGATGTTCGTACGTCATCCTTTATCTGCAGTCAGAGAGCAGAATAACCTGACCTGACTTTTCCACACAGAAACCAGAAAAATGGTAAGCAACCACCATGAAACCAAAATAAAGGCAGATCAGAAACCCACCACGTAATCGCAACAGGGAAAGGTGTGTGTTAATTCAGTCTCACCAATGAGAGTAGAATAATCAAAGTTCATTTCTACATCTCTCTCTTTTATCTTCACACTATGGGTTGTTCTGACATTGAATATGTATTATCAATGAATAACTAATTTATGGAGGGGTTACTTACAGAAAGAGAAAGATCAATAAGCTAATTTAATACTTGAAACCAAAAATAATAAAAAATGAGAATTTTCAAACTGCAGTAGTCCAAACATTTATTATCCCTTATCTGAAATGCTAAAGATCACAAGAATTTTGGGTTTGGAGATTCCCAAATTTTAGATATTTGCACACATGCAATGAGATGTCTTGAAGATAGGACCCAAATCTAACCAAAAAAATATATTGATGGTTTCTTACACATACACATACCCTAGCCTGAAGATTTGACTGCCACTGTCACATGAGGTGACAAGTGTTAAATTTTCCACTGTTATCACTACTATGTTGGCACTCAAGAGGTTTTGGATTTGGAGGCATTTCTGGTTTTCTTTTCAGGTTAAGGATGATCAACCTATAATGGGAAAGATAGTACCAAAATGCTAATTACACATACAACTTGTTCCCCAAAAAAGTAGAAGAAAGTACTAGTAAGTATCTCTCACATGGCAGTGTACCACCTAGGGTGAAGTAGGCAAACACAAACAAAACACAAGGTGTGGTGCCTCAGTGAAAAGCATCCAGTCTGAGGCCAGACTGCCTAGGTTCCAGGTGCAACTCTAACACTACCTGCCCACGTCACGTTTTGCAAGGTGCATAGTTCTTTGGGCATTTTTCTTCCCTTATCAAATGAGAATAGCGTAGCATCTGCTCTCAGGGTAGCTGTGACAGTCAAATGTCTGTAGTTCTAGAATAGTCCTGGAACATAGTTGAGTACTATATGAGTGTAACTTCTTGTTTAAGTTATCTTGCATTTTTACAGCATAGCCATGTTATCATTTTTTAAAAAATATATATTTTAAAGATCTCCCAAGATTCTTTCTTATGCTAAACAATCTGTGAATCTAAATCTGTTGTGACCTGAAATTAAGGCCATTATCTACTCTCTTCACTAACATACAATTTTAAACTTTTCAATAGTTGTTAAATTGTGTTTGAATTAATAAGCTATTTTTTTCTTTTTTAAGTGAATATAAAAGTTTTGAGCAGGTTTGCTGACTAATTTCAAAGGCACTACATTCTGGTTGTCCTAGGTGTTTGCAAATGCCTGGGACTTTTTGATAGATTTTCCTCATATTGTTGAATATTTTATTTTCCATTTAACATGAGTTAAGATTATAACTAGTGAACATTCAAGTAATAGGAGAAGAAGCCAGGTTTTAAGTTAAATTGAGCAGAGACAATAAGTATTTAAGTAATATGTAGCACTGCTCTTGGGCCTGCAGTAATAACTTGGCCTTTTACCGTCCATTCTGAAAATAATCATTCAGCAAACTCCTGTGGCAGTATTTGTTGGTAAGAGGACAAATAAAAATCTTATATTAAAAATCCATTATCAGGTTTGAAAAGCAAAATCATAAAAATGTACTATATAGAAAAGTCACCTTGACAAGATATGTATGTGCACAAAATGCTAAACTTCATTGCAAACCTTAAATTTTGCACTTATACCTATCAATAAAATGGGGGAAAAAGGAAAAACAAAAAGAAAGAAATAACATGTTGAGGAACATATCATTTATGAAACCAACATAATGTGTACTTCTATGTGCAATTTCAAGAGACAGAAAATCAAATGCTGTCCACATGTGATCTTTGAATAATCAGACGGGAATCTTAAAAACTTAGCTATATGTCATTTTTTCAATTTACTTCCAAGTTTAAGTTACATGACGTTAAATAAAAGTTTTAATAAAATGAAAACATTTAAATACTTAAAATATTGCCATTAAAACATCCGCAACGTTGCATTAGTGTACTTGGGCTGCTATAACAAGACATCGTAGTCTGAGTAGTTGACAAATGTAGAAATTTGTTGCTCACAGTTCTAGAAGCTGGGAAGCCTCAGATCATAAGGCCAGTAGAGTTGATTTTGATGAGAGTTTGCTCCTTGCTTCAGAGATGGTGCCTTTTGCAGTTCCTCTCATGGCAGAAAAGACAAATTATCCCCCTCAGTCCCCTTTCATAAGGGCAGTAATCCCACTCTTATGCTCTTCAGACCTTAATACCTGCTAGGGTCCTACTCTTTATACTATTGCATTGGGAATTCATTATCAATATATGAGTTTTGAAGTGAAAACAAATGTTCAGGCTATAGAAGATATTTTACTTTAAGAGACAAATGCAGAATTGTATCAGCCGAATAAATATTCTGTGACTATAGTAAGCAATGATTAAAAAGTGAATGCATATGATTTTTATACAATAAAAATCATAACGATAGGAGGATCTCAGGCATCATATATATTATGAGTTAGAATCAAATTATTTATCATAGGAAAACATTTCTTAATTTGTAATAGAAATAAATGAAGTAACGTAGGTTAGTATCAGCGGTACTTTGTATACATCTCTGTCTAGTACTCCACCTAATGCAAAACACAGATTTAACTCAAAGCCAAAAGCAATGAATTCACTGTGGTGCTCAATGCCTAACCAAGAAGGCTGCTGCCAATCCAGGAGAATTTGAAACAAGAAACAAGGGCAGTGTATTCAGTTCTCCCAGGGCTAACCCACACTCAGCCATACAAACACGTAAACATAAGTTTAAAGTTATAAGCCATTTATTTTGCGGTATGAACTGTTGAGCTTTGGAAATATCCTGAGCTTTGGTCTACAAAGGATTCCAACATTGGATTTAAATCTTAAAAACCTGTGGAAAACAAAATTATAGGCGCAATGAAAGGGCAAATGCAATAGAAAGAACACGGTTTGATACTTTCGCAGGAGTGGGCTTGTATTCTCACTCTATATCTGACTATTGTGTTGACTTTGGATTAATAACTTAATAGTTGTTATCCTTAATTTTATCACTTCGGAGTTGTGAGTTAATCTCTACTTCAGAGCCTTTGTAAGATTACCTGAAATTGTATTTCTATGCACTTAATGTGAGTCTGCCGCTATATCCGCCTAATCATCGAAGGCTGTTTTCATTATAGCATTGTTTAGGCACAAGTAAGAGTAGGACAGACAGTAGCATGAACAGTCATGCCATTTGCACTAATGTTGGGGGGAAAGGTGAAACTTTCTGCCACTAGTCATACGTAGCACTCCAAAAACAAAGACCGTGTATGCTGTGCCTTCTCTATAATGGCTCCTCCTTATCAGCTAAGGCTGTGGCCAATCACCGTTGCATGCATGAATGCATCATAACTTCTGATTAACTCTTTCCAAATAAGTTCAATTCATATCAGGAGATTAACCTGACTCATATGTGATTAAGCTAAAACATATGTGATGTTGGTTTCTGCCCTCAGCACAGTTTTAAACTGCTAAACCCACACCATCTGCTTTCTCAGGCCAGCAGTGCGAATTGTGCAATGTCCCTCATAGAGGACTGTCACCTTCCAGAAAGAATGCAACAAACCAACGCAAATTTTTAATTTTCACAAGATTTATTTCAATTTCTAATTTCAAATTTCAAACTCAATCCAAGCGCTTTTCCTCCTTACTCTTGTGAAGAGATTTAAAGACAAGAAAATAAAGCTCAGTGAATGTAGGATAAAGATTTTTTGAGGTAAGAACCCCCAATTATCTGCTTTGCTCTAGTTGTGTACAACAAAACCCCTCAAAATAACCTACCTATTATCTCTATAATTTAAATAACCCTTAAAACCACAGTTCAAAATACAAACATTACAAAAACATCAAAGAGCACCTTACAACTTGCAAATGTATTGAGATTCCTTTAAAAAGAAAAGTAATTCATTTGATTGTGAAGATGGGCATGATAAAGAATTCTGTATTATAGGAATTCACCCAAACATAATAATCAAAGGCTTAGGTAACACTACACTGTAAGCATGTTTTCCCCAAACAGCATCATTACATGGGTTAACTTATTAAAAGCACATAGTACACCTGAGTAAGGTAATATTATTATACCCCATTTATTCGGATGCATAGGGAGTATCTTTAGATGTTAAGTGGCAAAACAAAGACTTAATCCAAAAGTTTGTCTCTTTGCTGGCTTATTCTTAATGCTTGTTTTATAATGATCAGGCCATTATAAGATTAATGTCGATCAGAGAGTATATTAACATAAACCATATCCAAATGTTTGTTTCATTTGTAATATATCAATAGGGCGGATAAAATAGTTTAATGGTTATTAGTCCCATTAACACATTACCAAAACACTAGTTAATCAATACATTAATTTGAGCCCATCTTCTTAAATGTTTAACCATGTTATAGCATTCCTTTTTCCCTTTTGCTGTTTCCTTCCTTTCCTTTTAAAGCGGTCTTCAAACGTCCATTTAAAATTCCTTCAGTGTTCCTACTCTTAATTATCTTTGTCTATTTTAATTTATGTTAATATTATCACAGCTATTTCCTTCTGGAATTTTTATTTAGATTATTTTTGCTAATTTCCAAGTCAGTCTTTCCTATGATTGGTTTCAACTATCTCCTTTGAATTGCCTGTACGTATTTACCTAGGTTAGATTTACTTGTGAATCTTCGAATGATGGACAAATAAACAGGTTAGCCTGCTTGAAAAAATTGCATGATACTGAAAGAAGACCTTTACTATTTACTACCTTCCCTGATCATTCCAAGCCCAGGTTCACCCTGTGCCCCATCCCAACTCTATCTAAAGAAATGCCCTAGATGGAGCTCCATTTGTCTTTCAAAATGCAAATAAAGGAAAGAAAAAATAATTTTCATATTCCTCTGGCTAGCCACTATTTTTAGATAAATTTGGAGATATCTAGATAACACTTGGTTACAGTTAAAAGCACTTCAGTGAAATATGCAGAAGACTGTAGGGAAAATTAATCAAAGAGAGTGTTGGATCCCAAAGAAGAGGCCACTGAGGTCACATGAGGATGAGTGTGTCTACATGCGGAAACGCCAGGTTTTTCCTCTGCAGTGTGCTCAAGCCTTTACTGATGTTCATCTGTTAAATTCATTATCTCACATAATGGGATTTCCAGGTAAATCAGCAGAGGAACCTAAAATTGCATAAATTTGTTCACCAGGTTGTAAATGTGCCAGAGTAGCTGTTTTTCAGGTATCCGAGTTGCCCCCAAAGCTGAACGCTCCTTGTGTTAGTAAGTTATAAAATACTCATGACTGGACTTCTCTCTGCCAAACTATGTATTACCTGATACAGAAGTTCACTTCTGATGCAAGTGGCAAAATACTTAATCTTTTCTCCAAACACATTAATCCACAATCAGCCTAGATAAAAATAAGAGTTAGTAGTAACTATAAGTTTAAAGCAAACCGTTAAATTCCCTCACTGCCATAAGTCTTAAGGCATTGCTTTTCACAAATAATGTTGATTCTTTTGTTCTCTTATACTTGGAATCATTTTTGGGAGGAGAGAGGAGGAACTAAAACAAGATTAATTTATTCATTAATGTGACTACCAACCAAAGAACAAAACAAAGCCTATGTGTGTTCTTTCCTTATTATAGAGCAAAATGATAGCTGACAATTACGTAACTGGGAGTGACAGAACCAGGAAGAGGCTTAAATCACATGACATCCTATATCACCTTTTTTCAACGTTTATTCTACTAAATATTTTTTAAACTGCAATTCAGCTCCGTGTTTTCAACCATCATAAAATCCCATAGCCGATCTGTGAAACCTATTATAACTAGGAATTATGAGATGGAATCATATTTGTTACAAATACTATTTCTGTAAAGAAAGAAATTTTAAAGGGATATAAATAAGCCTGTTTTTTATTTGCTTACTACTGGATAAATAAAAATACTATCCCTTATCTTTTTTAGCTCAATTAACCTTGCATGAAAATGAAAGAACTAGAGGCATGCTGAAAGTTTTATTAATAACCTCATAAAAGTCTACTTCAATATATCTGTGGGAGGTTTTGTGGCACTTAGATCAAACCAATAACGCCCTGAGAAAAGCATTCCAAAGATCCTTCTTCTGATATACCATTTCATCACAGCTCCTGGGATCCTATGAAGTGCCTGTAGCATGTACTGGATCGCACCTTCCTAAATAAACTTCTAACTTTAATTTAAATACGACATATTCTTTATTGGTTCCATTGGACAATTTTATTTGATAGCTCATTTTTAATTTGCCTTTTAAATCCCTTCAATGAACTGATTTAATCCTAAACACCAAGCAGCATTACACAATACTGCATAGCTACATTCAAAAATGGTTTCTCTAACGAATCAACTGAACAAGACATTTCATACATAAATAGTGATGACTCAATTGAACAGGACATTTGAAAAATAAAAGCAGACTTAAGGGCATGAAGAAGTTGACAAAATTATAATCCCATAAAAGGGCATCATTTTAAAAGATATATAAGTGATATGTAAAGATGGGCAGCAATATTTAAATTTGATTTTATTTGCTTCATGATTTTGTGTCATTTTAATGCAGTTTTTTATCCATACAAGTTATCTTTAGAATAGCAGTAAGAAGGCACATTTTCCAAGCAAATGAGTAAATCCTAGTTACATATTTGTGAAACAAGTTAGAAATATGACATTTTAACTTAAATTTAACTCAATAAACACTTATGCAACACTACGAAAGAGACACTCTAGTGAGCTGATGTCACAGATGACCAAGGTGGATTATGAAAAAAAGATTTTTTTTAATTCTAAAAAAATAGAAAATTTTGTGCTTTGATGATTGTGTTTCAGAATGTTAGTTTCAATTGTAAATTAATTATTCTATCAAGGCTGATCACATACCACTTTTCAGACACCACACCAGGCCATAGATCTACAGCGGTTATTGGAATCCAGTATGAGGAGCCATACAAGCAAATGTAGCTCGGCCCTAAATACAGAACAGTAACATAAGAAGCATTTAAAAGTTCTGGAGAGTTGGAGTAGGAAAGTGGAAGTATCCGATCAGGGACATTGGCCTTTCCTGAAAGAGGAAGTGTTTACACTGGAACTTGAAAGGTGAGTAAGATTTCAACGGACAATTAGAGAGTAGGGCTGTCCCCAAAGTTATAATTAGCAATTATTTGCCAGAACAGGAGAAAAATAACACAGGGGATTGTCTAGCTGTGCCATCACGTGCATGGACATCTATATTATGCTTTGAATCCCTTGGGTGAGATCATGGGTTGAATGATTTCTGGGTAGTAACTGGGAAATTTATGAAGTTCCTTTATTTCTTCTTGGCAAATTATATCCTGAAGTAATTTTTTTTTTTGTTTTGGTTTGGTTTATCTCCCCAAAGATATCAGCAAGGACCAATTCTATCTTCCCTGCTGCAGCCTGTTCCCTGTGTAGCAGTAGCCATAGATCTTTTTAAAATACATACATGAGCACTGGCACTCTTCCATTTAAAATGCATCAGAATTTGCTCGCTTTATAGTTCCTATAATAAAATAAAACCTAACGAAGTTTTATCTGACTCAAGACCTCTGAAAAAGTTCTACTTTCCACATAAATATTTTTTCACCTAATTTTGTCTCACACTTACAATATACCATCACTAGGTATCAGATAAGTGCCTGATTCTTTGATTTTTCTGCTTTTGTGTACCTAATCTAAATAAGTTTTCCCTTTTCTTTAGTTACAGCCATTCTCACGGCTCTCCACCCTTGCAGGGAAAGGTTTGCTTCATTAAAAATGGCAAAACTCACTCAAGGCAAGAACAACTATGTATTCCGTTTTATGCCTTAAAAATGATTTCTTAAAGGTCATTTTGCATGCAAGAGTTGTGAAAGATGTGATTTTTGACTTACAGGAATTTTGTTTTATTCACTCTTTATTTTAAAAAACCTGAGGATAATAAGTATAAAAGGACCTTTCTGATAGAAGCCTTATGACAAACCTACTACAAGTATCATAATAAATGAGGACAAATTGATGACATTTTCCCTAAAATCAGAAGCACAACATGCTATCTACTTTCACTATTCTTACCCAACAGTTCTCGAAACCCTAGCCAGAGCAGTTAAGCAAGAGGAAAAAAAAAATAAAGGAAATATGTATGAGAAAGAAAGAAGTCAAACTTATTTGCAGACAACATGATTTTACACATAGAAGACCCCAAAAAGTCCACTGCAAAGTCTTAGAACTAATTGACATTCAGCCAAATGTCAGTATACAAAATTAATATAAAATATCAATAGTATCCCTCTATACTGATAATGAACTCACAGAATAAGAGCCGAGAAGAATAACCCCGTTCTCAACAACAAATTAAGTACCTAACAAAGGAAGTGAAGGGTCTCCACCAAGGAAAATATGCTATGCTGAAGAAAAAAATTGAAGAGGACATCAGAAAATGGAAAAACTTGCCCTCTTCCTGAATACGCTAGCAGCTGGTTTTCCTTGATGGCATATTCTTCATATACAAAGCCACCAAACCAGAGTCCTCATCCACCTTCTTCTTCTTGTATCAAGCGTTCACAGGTTGAGGTGCCATCCTTCTCCCTGTCACTATCCCAAGACCAGATATTGGGCATCCAGGGGCAACTCCACCACTCATCCCTGAAGCAATTGTTCAGGCTAGCCATCCCTGAACCTGCCTACCCTGCTCACTTTTCCCCTCCCGAAACACAGCTCTGAAGGTTCCTGTGACCCTCTGCCTCCTGACTGACCCCGGAGCTTCCCCACATGGCCCTGCCTGCCAGGACTACCACGACTTTCTAGGATGGGTGAGTATCTACTTCTCTTGACAGTCACTTCTGTGTCTGTGTATTTTACCAAACATGATTAAAACAAGTGCTATGTATGTTTCAGATGGTCCCATTCTTCTTATCCTCAGAGTGACTTCCGGATTCTGCTTATTTTTATTTTTATTTTTGGTCACACTGTCAAGGAAAATCAACCACTAGTACTTTGAGAGCATGCTTATATTGTAAAATAATCTTTTAAACAATTTTATCTGAGGTATTTTGGTTTCACGTTGGACTCATTGAGTGTACCCATCCTGCCAAGAACAGAAGGCACCATGTGCTAAGCAGCGAATTGTCATCATTTAAATGGGATCAAAGATAGGGCAATGAATCTTCCCCGCAATTGTGTAGCATGCTTGTCCAGCTCACTTGCACAGCTACACTACTTCGGGGAGTCTGTTGAGAGCCCCAAGGTCCCTGACGTCTTCACTCACCACTGCAACCCTTTATTAAGGCTTTCTTCCTGTCAGAGGTCTATTATCAGTCATTGTCCACAGCAGCTGGTTTCAGAGTGCGGAGGTTAAACGCCACACAATGGATTCGGGTTCCACAATTTGTACAAGACCCTTCTGGCCACTTGCCTTGGGCCAAATCACTATGCCAGCCCTGGTTTAATAGAATAGAAAAATAAACTCTACCTTAGAAAGGAGCAGCATGCCGTATCCTAAAGTGACATGAACAGAGAGCATAAGTTATCAAGGGTGAGGTGGCCAGACTCAGCAAAACAAAAATGCAGGAAACCCAGTCTAATTTGAATTCCAGAAAAGCAATATATTATTTTAGTGTAACTTGGCTTAAAATATGGCCCAGGACATATTTATACTAAAACGGGTGTTTATTATCTGTTTGATTCCAAATTTAGCTGTGTTGAGCTTGTTATCTTGAAACTCTAAATAATAGGCATTATTTTAACAAACGGGTTACAAAAAGCATGAGCTTTTAACCTGTACAAAAAGTTATCATAATTTGGTTTGAGAAATCTCAATTGATAAATATTTCTAAAAATAATATAGCAAGAAATATTTTAAAGTGAATTTGCAGTATGGGTTTCTAGGAGTTCAGAGCTTTTTATAACAATTAATGGAGTCATCAGTAAAGAAAATGACAAGGCCGAAGCTGTTACTTCTGTTTTGCTATTTCATTGTTTTTGAGTGTGTGATTCTTTTCCATTATTGGTTCACTAACTTTACAGGTTCTATTCCGTTGACATTCACTCCTGTTCTAAGCTCTCTCCTACTTTATTAAGGAGATGAAGAACTAGTCACCCCATTCCAAAGGCAAACAAAGAACTAGTAACCTCATCCTACAAAGGTTACGTTCCAACATGGCTATGCTGAAGGAAGTCCTAGGAGTTCTCTCTCCCTGGTCACAACCAGGGACACTGTCCTTGTGCCTCATCCTCCAGGATACAAGGGGTGTGCTCAGACCTCACCCTAAAATACAGTGCCTCTGGCAGGGAGCAGAGCTTATCAATCTAAATGTGTTCAAAGGGAAAGGGAGATATCCAGGCAGATGTGGTAGATTTTATGATATTTTTTAAAGAATCTTATTCTGTCAGGAATGGAAGTACTTTTTAATATCTATTTTATCTATAGTTTCAATACCTATGGCTTTGTTCATGACACTATTGAATCTGCTTGGGGTGCATAACTGGGTGTTAGATCTGAAACATGTAAGACTCTTGTCCTAGGTGAGAAAAACATCATTGACAGAATACAAATACATAAAGACAATTGTCCATGGATCATCATTATAATTGCTGCAAGAAAGTGGCTTGAATGGATCTAAAAGGACTGGAGTGAAATTAGGGATCACAAACTGAGATTTGTGGAAGAGATCATGTTGCCAATTGAGACCCCTGGCTACATCCTCAACCATGTTCTTGCTGTTGCTGTTAGTTCTGATTTTGAAACAAGGTCTTCCTAAGTCACTGAGCTGCCAGGAGAGCTCAAGCTTGTGACCTTCCTGCTTCGGCATTCCAGGGTGCTGGGATTACACATTCACACCGCTATTTCTGAGCCCTTTCTTCTTTCTTTAGTTATGGAAACCTCAGGGCCTGGCAGGGTGTGGAGACACCTGCAATAGGGACTGCATTTCCCAGACTCCCTGGCAGAATGTGTGGACCTGAGCTTAAATTTCACTTGGGATAATGTAAATGAAAGCCTTGTGTACAATTTTCTGGAAATACCCTAGTGTGGGGATGTTCACTTTTCTTCTTCCTGCTGTAATGCTCAGAAGATGGCAGCTGCAGGAACAGTACTTTTAGACCATGAGGTAGAAACCAGGTGCTGAGAATCAGCACGTCAGCAGAAAGAAAGGAGCCTTGCCTGGTGAGAGAGCACCTGAATTGGGCAGCCCCAGATTTCATTTCTATAAAACACCTGTCCTGTTGAACCTCTCCTTTGGGGATTTTCTACCAAATGAACCAAAACCTACCCATAACATACATGTACCTTAAAGGCAAAATTAACTGTTTAATAGGAAAACAAAACTATGGGAACTAGAACGTATTTCCAAAAGACTGATTATAATTACCTAGAGCCACTCAGCTGGCAGGTTTGCAACTGAGGACCAAGGATGTGGAGGAAATTACTTGAGACCAGCTCTAAATGAGCCTGTCATTGAAGAGATTCCTTTTCACGAATAGGCCATGGGGTCACAAAAGAAAAATAAGGATTGTTTCTATGAAATACATCAAGCCAATTCCTACCAAATTAGGCTAAAAATTACTACATTCAAAATTGCAATGAGCTTACATGTAACGTCTAGCCAATTTCTTTTAGCCCTTAAAGATTGCTGTAACCGAATAAGCAAACAAAACATCTAGAGTAGAATGCTATTTTCTTGAATATCAGCCTATACAATGATAAGATGATTAAATTACTGTAGTTTTAACAAACTTAATTTCCTGGCTATTTAACTTATTCTTTTTTTATACTTTTGCCAACTGACAAAGATCAAAATAAACATGCAAAATTGAGCATTACTTAGCAATTTGAAAAAAAAACCTCAGTATTCCTTTCAAAGACAATTTTCAAAAATGTCTGCTGCCATTATCAAGACATGGATATGGTCGTTAGGATACCATGGCCACGACAAGATGAAGGTGTAGCTGTGTCTAAGCCAGAGTAGATACTCCTCGCGTTTAACCTCTCCTTTGTTTATTCCTTGTCTGTAAAGTTTCATTACTCTGTTAGCCCATGTGTAAATTTGTCAGGTGGCTTCATATTCTTGTTTAATTCTGCCTATAACTTTCCATGAAGAATTTTATGGGAAATAGAAAGCCGTCATTCTGAAAAAAAAAATCATTGTATGTTGTCATTTCTGTGTTCAAGAAAGGTAAATAAGTCAGCAGTTCAGGTTTTACAGATCTTTCAAGTGGGAGTGACGGATGCTCTAAAGAAAACCGTAGGGCCATCATTTAAACTGTGTTGCATGATACTTTTTCCTGGGGGAAAAGGATGTGAGCAAACATCATTCACCCTAAATAGGGCACAGCCAAAAGAGGAAGCAACAATTACACCCAAGTCCAATTTGGTAAACCAAGGAGTGTCTTGAAGTTACTGATAGAAGAACAGGTGAAAGGTTACTTATAAGAGTGTAAGTAACTCAAAGACATTTACATCACCAAAAAGCCCACCCAGCCTAGATGCTGACTACATACTGTCTCTCAGAACTCACCTTCCTGGGCACCTGTCATTCTCCTGTGAGCTTCTTCTTTCTGGAAATGGTAAAGGCTGCCATACATCCTTCCATAATTAGTAACTGGGGTGTGTTCTATTGATACTCTGTATGACTGGGACAGTGACAAATCCAGCTTAGTTGCCAAGAATCAATTAAAGTAAATGTGGAAAGCATCTATGAAAGAAATCCTGCTGTGAAGTATTCCTATTTGATTCAAATATTCCACCTTAATATAAAGTCTGTTATTAAAGCCTGTCCATCCCTCTTCCTCCAAATATTATAAGGTAGGATAGTAAACCAAGCATCATGTAACTCAGCCATTATATTGGTTGCAGTTTTTTAGAGGAATACAAGGTCAGAGACTGGGTAGTCCACAGCAGACCTCTGAATGCGGGAAAGTCTGAATATGTAGTAGCTGCTCATTCCAAAAACCCAAAGACCACGGAACAAAAGGGACAGAGGGATTCTGGATGTCTGAGGCTAAGAGCCTGGATTCTCTCTGGAGAGCTCTCTGGTGGGGGCGCACATTGAATTGTAGTCTGATGGCCAAGGGGATGACAGCAGGAAAAGACATGCTTGTTCAAGCAGAATCGAGCTCTCCAGGGCAAGCCAGCTTCCAGCTTCTTCCCTTTCATTCCTGCTAGGCTACAAAACTACCTGACGATGTACTCGCAGCCAGAGAGGATCTTTCCCCCTCGCTGCTGACTCCCATGCCAGGCATCGCTGCGCTCCACTGACACACTCCGAAGTGCACTTTACTGATGTCTCTTGAGCCGGCCAAACTGACATTCAAGGGTAGGAATCACAGACAGCATCTGGAACACAGCATCTCTGCTTTTCCTCACCATCTCCACTCACTCAAATAACTTTTAGGTAAGAATCATTTGCATTGACTTAATCAAGAAACCAAGCAGCCCTTCTTTAACGCAATCTTTTTATGTCCTCTGACAATGTTTCTTGTTTCTTGGCCTCTGTGGCCCTAGTTTCTATTAAGTTTTTGTTTTGTTTTGTTTTGTTTTGTTTTGATTTGATTTGATTTGTTTTTCTCTGAGCAATTCAAAGTCTGCTTTGCTAAATCTCATTCCTAATAATCCTAAAGCATTAATGTCTCCCAGGAATCCTCATCATGGAGTTTTCTTGTATCACACATTCCCATTGGTTAGCTAGAACTCAGGTGTTAAAAGATTCTCAGTTTTATACAGTCATCAGTCTCAGAACTCTCCCAACAGTCATTGCCTTAATAACACTACGATTTTGAATTTTTACACCTGAATATTCCCCCAGAAGTCCAAACCTATTCAAAGTTACCTTTCCTTCTCTCATCCCACCTTTATCCAGCCACAAATGCTACTTATTCTGTATGCTAAATACCTTATTACCCATAATTGACTTTAAGTCTTTGTTCTCCCTCACTCAGCAGTCAGCTAAATCATTGCAAAAAAAAAAAAAATCAAAAAAAGAAACACACACACACACACACACACAAAGAAACCTTAAATGGACTTCCTATTTTTAATTTCACTACTCATGTGATCTCTCCGGAATATTAAATATAGCTACTTTCCTATTTCATACGTCTATATATCAATGAAGATTTTGATGTCCTGAGCATCTTTATTTTTGAGCTCCTCTACCAACCTGCACACACTAACCTACATTTTGGCTCCTGAAATACAGATATTTCTTACATATGTCACAATCTTTCTTTCCTATGTGCCTTATGCATGCTTATTGCTCTGAGTGCAAAGCTCTTCTCTTCTTTTTGCTTGGAAAACTGCTCCGTTAAGACTCCTTAAAGTAGCAACTCTCACGTAGTCATTTCATAACCCTCTTTCCCACGCAGCATTACAAATTGCCTTGCTTGAGTTTATTTGGCACTTATACATACTTTCATTACAGCTATTCACACCATGGTTGATAAACATTTCTTTACATATACATGATTCCTTTCTAAGGAAACAAAACAGGCCTTCCTTCTGTGAAACGCCTCAGGCACAGCAGCTAGTATTCAAAAGATCAAAAAATGTCTGTTTTAGTATTATTAAGCAGAAAATACGGATATATAGAGTAGTGACGTACAGACCCTAATTTCAAAGAAATAACTTTAACAATCTATCACTTTATCATGGAAAAAATATCAAAAAATTGCTTTTGTTCAGCCACGTGACAGAAATAGAAAAATTTACAAAGCCAGTTTTTGTTTAATAAAATAATGCAAGTTTTCTTATGCTGAAAGTTATCCAACTAGCAAACATTAATCCTCAAGAGTTAATATCCTCCCTTACTGGATTTAGTCCAACCAAGGGGCTCTAACGTATTCACCCAGAAGGCATGCAAGAGTTGATAATTAAACTGGATGGAAATTTAGACTTATGTAAGCCCAAGTAATCTAACACCATGGTCTGGGGGGAAAAATTGAGTGATTCTAAAATATTCTTTGAGTTAATAAGATTATTTGCTATCTCCACCTCAGCTCCATATTTAAAGTAATATATCTGAATTAATTATAGTTGTCTACAAAATGAGTTCACTGAAATTTAATAATTCCACAATATCCTGAGAATATATATCTTAGAGACATATGGTTTTAGAGTGTTTGGGAAAAGAAATCAGTAACACCACTTTCTCATATCTGAATTTGGCTTCCTAGATGGAGGAGTGAGAAGATGGGGCCAGGTGCCCCGAGCTACCAACGAAGACACACAGGGGCCGGGAGCTCTTTCCATCACACCCTCGCCAACATACCTTAGCTTCCAGTTTCTTGGGGACAGCCAAGACAACAAGAATGAGAAGACGTGGGTTTGGGTTTATACTTCGGATGACTAGAGGTGTTAAACATTTTTTTGTATATCTGTTGGCTATTTTTATGTCTTTTCTTAGAAAAGGCCATTTGAATCATTGCCTATTTTAATAAGGTTAAAAATAAATAAGTTTAATAATAAGGTTTATTATTCATAACACTTATAACTTGAAAATAACAGCCAGAGTTCCTTATATTTTTTAGATATTAGACCCCTATATGATGGATAATTTTCAAGTATTTTCTCCCAAACTGGCTTGTTTTTCCACTCCAAGAATTGTTCTACTTGTTTGTTTGTCTGGGGCTTGCTCTGTAGTCCTGGCTGGTCCTAGATTCACTATGTACCCCAGGCGGCCATTGACCTCATCACAATCCTTCTACCTCAGCCTTCAGAGTTCTGGGATTACAGGCAAGTGCCACCACGCCTAGCTATTATGTGATGATGGGGAATCAGACCCGGGTCTCTTGACCACTAGGCAAGCTTTCTAAACATTGAGCTATGCCCCGAGTCCCAGTTGTTCCTTTTGTTGGGTAGACACGTTTTAGTTGGCTATTTCTGCCTGGTGACTACAGTTAATAGTAATGGGTTGTGTGTTTTAAAATAGCTAAAAATTCTCCACACTAAAAAAGTGAGTATCTCAGGTTATGGACATGCTAATTAGCTTGATTTGTTAATCCACAGTTTATACATATATCAAAACACAACAGTGTACAATATAATCTATATAATTGTTATTTGTCAACTGAAAATAAAACAAAAAATAAATAACAACAGCAAGCACCTTTGTTACTGTAGAAGATACATTCTTCTGCAGGCCTAATAAATACAGTCTACGTTGAAAAGACACGTTTATCCAAAAATGCAGGCTTCCTCTGTTGGGCTTGCCAAAGTTGAAGACCAGAGACGAAGAAATATTGAGAAACCCCAGAAAACCTTGAGCAAACTCCGCTTTATTTCTTGTCCCACTTTCAGTAATCAGCAGAGGGAGTATTAACAGAAGGACAGCGAGAGACTAGAAATGCTTCTCCCACAGGTTGTTTTGAAGAGATAAGAGGTTTTGTCGTCTTCCTTGTGGACAGGTGAAGGGAATGGCAGTGTCATCTGCCAGTTGCCTCTTAGTCTACAACTAGCTTTATGCCTTAGAAAACATAACTGGGCTTCTTCTGTATTTCATAAGATGAAAAATTAGGAATTAGCTACAGCCTAATCTTTTTATTTACAATAACCTATTTCACTGTTTACTTGCCTGTGCGATTAACAAACACTAACTCAGTGCCTCTCGTGTTCCTGTCCTTTTAATGGGTGATCAAAGACAGATCAGCCACTTCCATTATCTTTAAAGACTTTATCCAGAGAAATGACCCACTATGTAATAATAATAATAATAGCAATAATAAAATATAACACATCGACATTATACTATGAACCCAAAATGGAAAAAGCAATTAATTCTGGAACAAAGAAAAGGAGAAGTAGGAATGAAAACACTGCAGATGTAATGGTAGATTTGAAAGATGAATTATAAGTCATTTGGAAAAGGTGGGTGACTGCAAAGACATCCTTTGAAAATGATACTCACAGGAAAGGCACAAACATCTGAGTACACCATGCTTCAAGCAAGGCTGAGCTTGAAGGACGTAGCACAACGTTAGCTTCGTGTAAAATATTTCCACATTCAACTTTACAAAAGTAGGGGAATGTGGAAAAGTGTAATATAGTTACACAGATCTAAAGGAAGGCATTCTGAACAAGTTAAATACAAATGACTCAAGGACTTATGTATTAACCTTTCACAAAATACCTACCCCTCTCTCTCATCTTTGGTGGATTTCTAATAGGCATAGCTTACAAGTTTTCACATTTAAAATCTGAATTTAAATGTTTATGTCTGTACCATAAGACCCAAAAATATTTTTGTTTCTAGGTCATTTAAATTTTTAGAATAATAAGCCATTCTCTAGCAGTCCCCACTTCTTGGTAAAACACCACTCAGGAACGTGTTCCACATCAGAAATCACAGGCGAAATACAGAGTGCTCTTACTAAGGAAATCCATTTCCTCCAAAGGGACAGAGTATGATGAAGACTGCTTTCCCATTTCATGTAAATTCCATAACATCGGTAGTGTGCAGTGTAAGCTGCCAAGTGAGCCTTAGTCCTCCACCGTGAAGACTCTATCTTTGTTAGACACCTTCTTTCAGGACAGCTGGAGTGATGAGAGGTTTTTATTTTGTTTTTAGCTGTTGTTTGGTCTTCTTTTCCTTTCCGGCCATGGGTATAACCCCAGTGACTGAAAAGCCTGACCTGCAGATCTGACAGTCTAACTTACCTAGCACTCAGTCTACGTCCAAGGTCGACATTATCATAGCCTACATCCTGTGTAATGACATTTTTGGCTCACACTGCCTAACAGGGGCGGAAACCCATCAGGTTCTAGTTAATCTGGCTTGAGTAACCACAGCTCTGGTTGGCTGGAAGAAAATGATTATGAGATAAAGTTGTTTCTCAATAGTAAAGATTACTGATACGCAAGGCAAGATTTAGCAAATGTTAACTTTTCTGTGTAGGAAAGCTCAGTGTAATGGGAAAAAAATTGCTTCTGAAAAGTCAATTTGACTTCCTTTTCATCCTTTCTGAATTCATCACCAGTCCTAAATTTTCAATACACTTCAGTGAGACACAGGTATTAACCCTTTGGATGTTTTCCAAATAGATCAAACGAGCAAGTTAATGGACATGAGATCAGCTACCTCCTTTTTAATTAATCTTTAAATAGACTCTTGCCTTGTTTTATTATAAATCCTCTTATCATGCTAATGTTAAGGATATGAGTAATTCACCCTACAGACGGAAGGAGAATGAATTCTGCACAGTGATAATAGATAGTACGTCCAGTAATATGTGTCATAATGCAACTTGTATATTCAACACATAACACAGACTAAGAGAGTCAGGGGAAACTTCCACCGCTATCTATGCAAAAGAACAGCTCAGCACACTTCCACCTAGTAATTTTAATTCTCTCTGATGAGACAATCATAAAAGAATTTTTTGGAAACTGAAAAAGCAGACAGTCATAGGGTAGGTAAGCAACCTAAGGAGCCATTCCTAGCTCTGTCACGCATCAGTTGTGTGACCTTGGGCAGATTACTTAATTTCTCAGTGCCAAAGTGCTCTCAGTTTTAAAATGGAGATGCTAGTAATAGTAGCTGCTACGTGTGGTCGTCACGAGGGTTGAATACGTTGCATGTCTGCAATATTTAGAATAATGCCTGACATTTAACGACTATGATAAGTGTTCTCTGTCGATCACATGAAGGCAGCTAAAGAGACAAATAAGTTAGGTCTTCATCCTGCTGGGTAGTCAAGATCTGTCACTTGCAAGACCTTTAGCTACAAATTCCTGTGTTTGATACTTGACTTCAGGCCACTAACATTTAACCAGAAACTCGTAAGTAAAATGAACGACAGTTAAACTCATCACATTAATTGGCCCGCTCATGAGAAAGTAAGAATGCACATGAAAATGGTATGCAGGGTAAGATGAGAGGAGGGGAGGACAAGGGTCATTCCTTTGCTAGAGGTTCATCAGTTACACGGTGGGTCCCTGCTTCTTGCCAAAGGCCACCATGTCCCTTACAGCACATGAGTGAGGTGACTACAGTAGCTCTGCCTACAAAGAAACCCCCTAGTTTCAGGGATTTCGAACATATTTTGGCATTTGTGCCTTGGCTACTGGGCTGGGTCTTCTTCATAATTACATCCCTAATAGAAATGTATCTAGCAACAGACTGCAATTTCATCCTTTCCATGACACACCTACTAGGCTGTGTGCCCACTTCCCTTTCTCAGCATTTAAGTCAGTTGGTTAATAGAAATCAGGACAAATGCACAGATACTCACAAGAAAACTACCAGTGAGTTTCTGGATCAACACAGATGCAGATCTCACAATTCAATTTAAGTAATTTACTCAAAAGGCTGGGATTATTTTTTGATCATGTTATAATGGTCCCCTTTTCATCTTTATTACTTACTTGACTTTCTGAAAGATAACTCAGGAAAATTATCAGGAATGATTTTAGATGTTCATTTTGTGTTTGCTTCTAAGATTATAAAATATATATTTTAATTTTTTTGAGGTAGAGTCTTGCTCTGGAGCCCAGGCTGGCCTTAGAGACAGAAAGCAATGCCTGCCTCAGCCTCCAGAGTGCAGGGATTACAGGCATGTGCCACCACACCCGGTTTATGTGGTGCTGGTGAATAGAACTATGGTACTCAGTGCTTGATTTAGCCATAGCTAGGCAAGTGCTTTAATCACTGAAACATTACTCCAGCCCATATTAATGAATTTTTGTTGATCTTGCCATTTCATTTTATTTTAGGTAAGACAAACTATAAAAGACAAAATGCTGAAACACATAGCAACTTTTAAATGCAAAAATGTATATAATTTTGTATATAATGTATATAATTAACAAGTCATTATAGAATATTTTATAATCTAAAATAAAATTCTTCCTATGTGACTATTCTCAGCAAAATAAATCTCTTACTAATAGCCAAGATATATAGTCGAAAGTCCTAATACGACAACTTAAGAATACATGGGGTTTTTTTGTTAGTGTGTGATTTATTTATTAAAGTACCAATCACTGCCAACTGAAAGACAAACTCTCTAGTTTCCTCTTTTAAATTTGGATTCTCTGCAACATCAAGTTTTAATTCTATTGATATATTTCAGTTGTAGAGAACAGACTGGTCTCCAGGCATTTATCTTTCCAGGAGATTATAGAGAGCGAATTCTAAAATCTTCCCTATTAAATTTTGTTTGTAGTTGTAAGATAGAGAATATGTGGAATTAAATTATATTATAAAATATTTTTAAACATTAGAAACTATTGTAAACATGAAAATAAGACCTTCATAAGATCCTCGTGTTCTACATTTGTGTGTGTGTGTGTGTGTGTGTGTGTGTGTGTGTGTGTGTGTGTGTGTGTTTGCGCGTAGGTTTATCGCAGTATTTTCTTTTTCATAATTTTGTTGCTGCTTGTGTTTCTCTTCCTCGACTGAGCTTCCTAACATCTGTTTTCCATTTTTCTTTAATTTCCACTCATGACCTTTGGCTTATTCTCTGTGTTTGGAAAACAACAGGAATTAAAGCTGACCTTATCTCTGTGCTTTCTCGAAACTGCATACGTTTACATGTTTAGCTTGCCTACTGTCTGTGTACAGGCTTTTGGAGCACAAAATCGATTTGTTTTTCATTTCAGAGAAACTTTCATAATATACAAAACAGAGATCTGCTGTCCCAGAGTCTGGGCTTCACTGCCAGCCTTCCGGAGCACCAGAATATTTGTTCTAGACCTGTGGCTGCTGTGGAAAATTGCTCTGACCTAACCCATTGTTTTAGAAAAATCTCCAAAGCATGGCATAATTTAAGTGTCTCTTACATAAGATTGAAGAATGTGAACTGATATAAAATGAGAATTAGCTTGTAAATGTTTTTACTTTTTAATTAGTCAACTGATTAAGTGATTACTTAATGATTACATTCAAAATGTGAAATTATTTACCAAAATAATGAGACAGGAAGGAATTTAATACTATGTTAATGCATACTACATATTAGAATATAGAAATTCTGAGCTATGCACAACTCACAGGTAACAAATATAGTGAGTAAGTGCATGAACTAGGAAGACATTGCCCTAAGGCACTGTTCATGTATTAATTATGTTAATGTAATATAGATTTCCATATCTCCTTTCTTTGGAGTTGTAATTTGTGTATCTCCTTTCTTTTGAGTTATAACTTGCATATTTCCTCTCTTTTGAGTTATACCTTGTACACAAATCCACAGTATATGAAAATAAATTTACTACAAGTATATATTTGGTCTCTATACCCACTTAAATAGAGTATATTTAACAACATTTATAGTTTTCTCAACACTCTCAGTTCCATCATTATTCTGTTATACTAGAATAATGTCCTCAAGTCCCCATGATGTTCTCAAGTCTCCCCATCTGGAAAACTGCTAGAACCTTGTCTAAGTTTGGTTCTCATTGTTTTCTATGGATTTTTGCCTCTCTTATTACTTTACCTAATTCATCTTTACATCTCTGGACTCGTGTGGGTCAAATACAATGTTCAACAAATATTTAGAGCAACAAATTGGACATCATGTTTCACACTGCAGTTATTAAATATATATTCAGATAGAATAATTCTATTTTGTCTTTAAGAAACAAGTATCAGCAATCTTAATTAGCATTTACCAAATGCAGTATATTTCTCACATCTAAGCTGAGCTAACATTTGCCACACTAATATTTTGTAGACTTTATTGACTGTAGAACTACATGGACTACTGACTGAGGCTCTAAGCACAACAAAGCCTGGAAAATTTCAGTCATTCTGAGCTCAGAAATCAAGGCAATCAGCTGAGAATAGCTAGTCACATGGTAGGGTGGCAGCCAAAGACACATGCAGACTTTATCTACTTGAAAGATTTGGACACACTGAGATTTCTTGAATTTCTTTATGTTCAGAATGGAGGAAGAGTTGAAATACAAAAATTTGAAGAATTTCTTTCATCACAAAGAATTTCTTTGTTACAGATAAGTCCAGTGGGGATGAATAAGAAGAAACATGCTACAACTTCAAGGTAGGTTTGTCTCTTAACACATTCAGTTTGAAGACTCTAAGTTGTTACCCCAGAGAGACTTCACGTCATCTTCCCATTCTCCTAATGCGTGTACTTCCTGTAAGAGTTGTGGGATCATCAAATGAACAACCCTTGTACGTCAGTGTCCAACTCAGGAAAGAGAAAACTGTAAAGGGTTTGTAAACCCCAGAAAGAGGATTCCCTGAGAATGGAAGCCACAGATGAGTTGCCCAGGGCCAATGGCTACTCTCTGTAGATTACACTCAGCACTTGCGTCAGCCCTGCTTTAAGCCCTACAAGAGGCAGAACTAACAGCTGTCACAACTTTTCCACTCCATTTGGCAGTAGCAATTAGTTTTACAAGTTTTTTTTCTAAATAATGGTTTACTATTTATCTAAAAACAATCCTTCCTATACAAGTTTTGTTGCATTTCTAAATATCAAACAATGTATTTGCCCTTGAGAGAGTACTACTCAATGGAATATAAACCAAACAAATTTTGGAAGATGAGAGCAGCCCTCAAAAAATAGTAGGATAATGGACATTAATTTTATGTTATTTCAATCATTCTAGATAATTATTACCTACTTTTAACAAAATGTTTTCTATACTGTAAAAAAATATATAAATAAAGCAAAAATCCTCACTAACAAAGCCTCCCTATTTCTGTTTGCCACCACCCCTGCAAACCAGGATTTTATTTTTGGTTGACTTTGAACTTTTTTTCTTAAGTGTCATAAGAATAACTGTCAAAGTAACAAAAGGGAATCTTTTCTTTGACATCAGAACTGAGAAATACAAGGCTTGACATTTTATCTGGCTAGCTATTTTGGACAACTTCATATTTAAGTATGACTAAATCCATTTTTACATTCTATTTGTATGACCCTTTGTTCTTCCTCCCCACATTTCTTTGTTTCTTTTTAGATATATCTTATCCTCCATGGCAAAGCGTGTATATCCGGTGTTTATTCACACTTTCTTTAAAAAAAAAAAGTGCTGGCACAGCACAGGCATGCATTCCATGCTCATTTCCCCCTCTTTATTAAAATAAAAGTTCATAGGTGCCAGTGATCTTTTAATTCCCAAATACTTAAAGCACTATTTTTTAAACAACTGCCCAACAATAAATGCTCTCTGGGCTGGGCCCACCTTAGGTACTGCCCAATTCTGCCTGTGTTCCTCTTTGTCTTTACTCTTGTGCTCCTTTCCCATAACTGAATGCCCTGGACATCCTACCCTGGCCTTCTATCGCCTTTCAGAGCTCGGCCTCCTTTGTCCCTCCATGGTTGGAGACACAGCCACAACACATGAGCCACTGTCAGGGAGACCCGCGGAGTGCCACCTGGTCTAAGGGCACATCAGGAGGGAGGAGAGCAGAATCCAAAAAGGCAAGAAAACTAAAAGAAAAGAGAGAGATAGAGAAAGAAAAAAGAATAAAAGAAAGGAGTTGACAGTGAACTTCCCTGAGTTCCACCCACCCTGTGCCGCTAGCAGGGGCTGCCTGGCCCCACGAGCTTACCTGTTCACACAGCTCATTCCTGACAAGCTCTACCCGGCAACCCTTGCGGTGTGCTGTGCTGCCCTCCCTGTCGGCTTCACACGCATGTCTCCCTCCCGCTTCCTTCCCTCGTGGTTACACTCCCCCCCCCCCCCAAACCATTGGCTGTGCTTCAATGACCTGATCATTCTTGTACATCGGTGGCCTTGGAGGTGCTGAGATCCACAAGGAGAAGTAACTCAAGGAAACTGTACTTGTTCTGATCCGGGATGTTGCAAGTAACCTACTCAAGAGCTGAGGGGGAAACCGCACATAACCATAACCGTACAATGAGATGCAGTGAAGTAAACAAATGAATACAGCCCTATGATCACTGTTTTGAAAACTAGAGTCCAGATGTTATTTTACTTTTTTTATTTTAAATGTGTCTATATCTTTAAGAGCATCTAGCATTAAAACAAAATATCCATCAAGCACTCAATACATTTCTGCAGGAAGATCAGCCAACCGAACAAGTTAAGTCACACACACCTATACGTACATATATAGAGTACGTTTATGAGCGTTAGGGTGCGGGTGCCCAAACACCACATAAAAGCCGGGTGTGCTGGAGCACACCCTTAATCCCAGCACTTGGAAAGCTGAGTCAGGACAACTGCCATGAGTTCGAGCCCAACCTGAGGCACAACTAATAAACTGAAAGAGCAAGTTATAAGATTGATAGCATACATGAATTCACTAACACCTTCAACGGGAACTCATTTTTACATAACCTCACACTTGGGCTGTGTCGCTGCCGATTCTAATGTACCCATGTCAGTTGAGAAGCTGACTACACACTCCCTTCACCTACCTGGGAAACCGGAGAGCACACTTCAGGGCACGCAGACTGGAATTGAGGGTGAAATCTTATCACAGAGACCTTTAAATATCTCAAGCCAATTTAATGACATACCAAATTTAGTACAAGGTCAGGAGTCATTGAGTATATATTTTTAAAGAGAATGAAAATAATGTCAAAGCTACACTTAAAAAAAAGGACTTGGTTTTGGGTGGAATAGGAAAAGAATAGGGATAATAACTGAAGATGCTACTCAGTTTAGTCTACACAGCTAGGACAAGGACAGCAGGGCAGATGAAAAGTACAGCAGAATACGGAAGCTCTGTGACTTATTCCTCTTCCTGTCCACATCCAGCCACGGCCTCTGGCATCTTCTGGTAGATATCTTGCTTCCGCCTCCTTAGGCAAGGTAGGAGAGAAGAGGAAGCCATGGTGGACTTCCTTACAATTTCCAAGCTCAGAACTATATCTGCCATTCCTAGGTTGAATTCTGTTCAATTCAGGTTGAGTTTGAGCTATAGTTTCCCTAGAAAAGAGCTTTTTTTTTGAGACTGGGTCTCACTCTGTAGTCCAAACTAGTCCTTAATTCACCATGTAATCTGGGCTGGCCTCGAACTCATACAAATCCTGCTGTCTCAGCTTCCTAAGTGCTGGGATTATAAGCATGTGCCACTACATCCAGCTAATTTTTATATGGTGCTGGAGAACTGAACCCAGGGTCTGTGCATGCTAGTCAAGCATTTAACCACTGAGTTATGTCCTCAGCTCCTGAGTTTTCTATTTTTAAAATGAAAGATCTAGCTGTAAATTCTAGCTTTTAGAATTCTAAATTTGAGGTCTCACACTGGGCTTTGCATAATGTCTGTCTCTAATGAAAGAGTGGTGTGGAGATATTTACACTGTGCTGGGTGACAGGCAGTTTATTTGAGTTGGTGAGTAGATGTGTACCCACTAATTGTACTATGGGTTTAATTTCAAACTATTCCTTCCCATTTCTCACACCATCTCTTAATAAGAAGTACTTAAATGACATTTGAAAAATCAGATTTTATGCTATTACCACTATTAAATTAGTTTATTATGCCTTTTATTCATCTTTTGTAATTCTCAGTTACAATAAAGTCTGTTACAATGTCCACCCACCCCTCGTGGCTAAAGCTTGATTTATTTAATAGTAGCTGACAATATCAAAGTGCAACTAATAACTATAACACAATTTTAACACCTTTATGGACTCACGACTAAAATAGTCTTTACTTAATTCATGAAGGATTGATTTCTGAAATAATTACAACCTAGTGACAGCAGTAGCAGAAACTTAATCGCAAGCCTCATTGCCACAGACTAGTAAACAGTGGCCAGTTGGGAGGGCCTAGGAAATCTGACTCAAATTAATACTTATCCAGTTCAATTATAATATTTGCTTTAAAATCTGCTTTATTACTGTGACATTGAATGGTTTAGCTGAATTTTCCCAACCCTAAGGATGTGATTTTTATTTTGTGGGCCACTGAACGACTCTTTGAGGAAATTACTGGGTAGAAACTAATTTCCAGAAAATTTCAGCCTACTTAATATCTGTAATGTAATTGAAGAAAGATGGATACACCAGCGACTCTATATTACAATAAAAAGTTTGCTAATATAACTAAATATTAATAAAGTTTTCTCATTTTCAATACAGAATGAGAGGATAAAGAAATTCTAAATGAAAATATGGAATCAATAAACTGAATTCAGCTCACATAAAATGAGTCCTGATCCTTCAGACTTGGGTTACTAATAACACTAGCCAAGGATTCCCTAAATGAGAAACATAGCCTTACCCTTCTAGTAACAAATATTAGGATTCAATATTAATTGATTTTCTATATTAGAAAAAAATTATCTTTCATATTGTTATAAACTACCATAAACAGTTTTAAAATGAAAAAGATGAAGGCACACACACACATGAGTGTAATATTCATGAATATATAGTTAAGGTCATTTGCTCTTTAAAGTCTAGTTCAAAATTTTATCAAATACCACGTTTGAGTCTGAATAACTTAGGTAAGCAACAGTTTTAAACATTTTAAACTTGATAAACAGCCAAATATCACTTTTATATTGGTTCTTCTTATCCTATGACTATCACAGCAAACCATTGCTGAGGTGTGCAAACTGATTTTTTCTTTGTATGTTATGTATGTTACAAATGACCACAGATGTAGTTCTTTCTTGCACACAAACGACTGTACATAGATGTACTGACATGGCTAAACCACTTGACTCCACTTTTAACTGTAAGCACAGAATTCAATTTGCAGCAGCTTGAAAATCTTGTACATCCTGTTAGAGTCTGTCTTGCCTGAAGTGCTAGAAGGTTCTCAAATCGCCTCCCTCAGGTCCGCTGGGGTGGCAAGAGTGGGCAAAACTGATACACATCAAGGCAGCAAGATTCCCTGAGCATCTTCAGCTGAAGGAAAGCAGCTAAAACCTTCAACTTACACCTACTGAAAACTGTCCTCGGGGGGACTTCACCTAGATACTTCATTAAGGAGTGGCTGACACACCAAAAGCTGTACATATTTGACATATACAACTTGAGGAATTTGGAAATAAGTTTGTATCTGTGTCAGAAACCTATCAAGCACCTCCAACAATTTAGTCCCACCTTCTCACTCTCATCATTTTTATTATTATATTATTATTCTGTATGTGTGTGAAAAGAATTCTTAACACCTACCTTTTTAATGTTTTTTCAATATACAATAATTATTGGAAAATAGACCTACTCTTACTGTAAATGTCTAAGATTTATTTATAGTGCATGAAGAAAGCTTTGGATCCTTGAGTAGCATCTCCTATTTCCCTTCCCTTCATTCAGGCTGTATAAACCACCCTTCCACTCTCTGCTCCTATGCATCTGACTCGTCAGATTATTTACACAAGTCATGCCATATAGCATTTGCTCTGTGTGTGGCTTTTGTTATTGGTATCCATTCGTCTGCGAATGGACATTTAGGGTGCTCCTATATCTTGAATTTTATGAATGAATCTGTGATGAACATAGGAATGCCGATTCTTCTTGAGATCTTGATTTTAATTCCTTTTAAATGTACATGCTAAATGGGATTACAGATCAGTTTTTTTTTTATTTTTTGCAGAACCTCCATACTATTTTCCAGAGTGGTTACACCAACTTACATTTTATCCAACAGTGTACAAAGAATCTCTTTTCTATATAATCTCACCAATCTGTATTAGTCAGCTTTCTCTTATTATGACAAAAAACCTAAGATAAACAACTTACAAACAGAGAAGGTTTATTTTGGTTTGTGGTTTCAGAGATTTCAGTCCACTGTCAACGGGTTTCACTGCTTTTGGGCCTCTATCAAGGCAACACATCCTCTTGGAAAATATATAGAGTAGCAGAGATACTTGTCTCATAGAAGGGAAGTAAAAAAAAGGTGAGAAATAAGAAAGATCCTATTATCTTCTTTAACAGCATGGCCCCAACAACCACAACACCTCACCCCTTAAAATTTTTACTGCCTTTCAATAGGGTCAACATGGGGCTAACCCTGTAACACAAGAGCCTTTGGGGGAATATGTCTGATCCAAACTGTAGCACTTGTGTCTTCTATTATTTGATTTTTAAAAACAATAACTACCCTTTAAATAATTAATATGGTTTTGCTGTACAGTTCATATTAGAAATCAGTGGAGAAATGGGATGGACAAAATTCTAACCCTTTCTCACAAATGCTTCTGCCTCCTCCAGATATGCAGGTGTATTAGTCCCCTCTCCCTTGCTACTGTTGTGTGTTCAATGTATCTAATAATCAATTCAAAGATCTTTGCTGGTCTGTCAGTCTTTCTGCCTCACGACCTCTGGATGGCCTGCCTGGAGGCAAACCTGGAATTCATCATGGCATCAAAACAATCCTCCAAACAACAGGAGTTCATTTTTGACTGTGTCCAAATAGAGCCTCACTCTACACCAGAGATAACCCCCTCCTCATACACACACATACACATGGAAAAGAATAAACAAATGATTATCTACTCATCTACTTTTCCTGGAATAAAACCAGTCTAGTTCTCAAGCAATAAAACTTCAAACTGATTAGGAAAAATGTTAAGCTGAACACTGGGTAAGGCTTAAGTGCATGCAAAAATCATTTCAGTTTAGTAGAAACTAGAATAAAAAGGATCATGCTACTTAGGCTGCTAGGAATAGTAAATTTAATCTAAACCTGGAATAGAGACTGAAGTTCAAGTTGTAAATAATATATAGTAGACACGATAGTACAGTTTCAAAGCAAGAGAAGTTTGGAACTAGACAAATCAGTGCGGTATTGAAGGCGGGCAGGCCACAAAGTCCTGGTTTAGCGATAACCAGGGTCTGACTGACTTGACCACGCTCTTCATCCCCCGGGTTTTTAGTCTTGTTTTTAAAGCTAGACCCTGGGTCCATTTTAGATGCCCTTATTTAGACTATTCACATTAATTCAACGGTATTGTTAATCTTCTGCTATATGTAAAGCACTGTGCTGTATAGCTTGAGCCTGACTTTATGAAAATGAAAATTGAAACTGATGACAGTCCCATGCAAAGTTTGCATGCTCTGGCCCCTGCCAGCCCTGCAAGGTGTCACATCAACCTTCCCCTGACTCAGCTACAACCATCTCCCTTCAGACATCCATGTTATTTCTATTCTTACAGTCCTTGATGTTGCTGCTGCTTGTCCCAAGATGTTCTTTTTTCTCATCGCTTTCCAGGTCAGCTGTGCTTTGGCACGGTACCTATGTGAATGTCACTTCATCCCCAAGGCGTTCTCCTCCACCAAGCCCCAGGTGCGCACTACAGAATCACTTCTTCCACTGAGGTCTATAGTTACTTTGTCTACTTGTTTACGTTGGGCCATTTTCTCTTCCTGTGTTTTAGCTTATCAGGACTCAAACCCCTTGATCAGAGAGGAATTTTGCCTTTGTCTTCACTACCCATATTACCAGCATTCACAACTCACTAGTCTTAACATTCTAGAAAATAAATTTGAATGGTCAAATGAATGAATATTAATAACTCACTGAAGGACTAGCTAAGCAAATATAAATGTGAATTAAACATGCATTCTGGTAACAGGTAAGAATTTATAATTTTGAGAAGTGGCATATGTACAAAACTGAAACTGTCACGAGTCCCTGGCAGTATGTTTGAGGTTCCCAACCCACACGGCAAGCACATGGGAGAGCATCAAAGGTGCCACTAAATATTTTAAATTTTTATGCAATCAAAGCACATTGTACATGGAGCAAATGCCACGTGAAGTACTAGGTCAAAGCCATTCACCTTTCTGATGTGGAGTCATGTCACACCTTTTGTGAATTCACACTTTCCTGACATAGGTTTCCTGCAGCTCCGTGATCCGGAGCACATGACATGAGGCAGTCTGTCTGGGATTGCGCTGGTGATCTCTAATCCAACCTGGTTGCAGAATGTGCTGAATGGTTCTTTCTCCACAAAAAGTAATTCTAGTTTAAAGAGTAATTAAGATTTAAGGTGTCTTGTAACTACACAGTTCTTGTGTTTCATTTTCCCGCAGCTATTATTTTAATTGTGTATTTGTCATATACAATAGTTAAGTTAGATGGGTGCAATTACTGCACAACGCATAGTGCATCAGCTTCACATTCCCTTTTTTAACATCTAGTAACCACAGTTTTAAAAGTGAAAACAAGCAAATAAAAATTTGACCAAATGTGTCCAAATATTACTTACCATCGCCATGCGTAATACATTAAAATGTTAATTTTAAAAATAATTTCTGTATCCTAAATCTTTGAATCATCTTTGCTTCAAGTATAGAGTAGTCTGTGCTGTGTCCTGTGTCACACAGTCTCATTCTAGAGGCATAAACTACGTACGCAGGATGCCTGGCCCATCACAAAAGACTTATCAATTATTATTTTAACTCAAGAAAAAAAAAGGGAGCCAAATCTGACAGAAAATAACCAGTTATAAAATAGAACTTGTCATGGCTTTGAGCTAAAATGTTCCTCCTGCTAAAGAGCACAGGGAAGCTAAATAAATTAGCATCAAAAAGAAACCAAGTACTTACCATCAGAACTATAGGAAAAGTGCCTGGAGGGCATCTCTAAAGTCCACAAGACCCCTCCCTTCACCAGCTCCAGAGTGAAAAGGCAAAAGACTTTGCTCTGAAAAGTGTACCCCAAGGCTAGAGAGAAAAATGTTTGCCAAAGATCAGCCACTTAGAGTTTAGATTCAGCATTAGTCCAAAGGGGCTAGACTGCTGCTCAAGCCAGGGTCAGACCTTTGCAATGCCCATGTGATCTTGGCTTTATCAGCTTACAGAATGCAAGAGCTATTTTGGAGGAAAGCCTTGGAAGCCATGCAGTGTGCCCTGGGAGGGCAATGTGCAAAGTTGTAAAGGAGAACCCAGAAATTTGGAGGAGCCAAGAACACGGATCATCTGCTGAGGAAAGCTACAGGCTGACAGCGGATTCAGCTCAAAGCAGATAAAATGGAGGCTGTAGCCAGCCTGGTGCTGCTGTAGGGGCAGGACCACCCAAGCGCTTTGGAATTCATATCTTGCCACAGTTTACCCCAGGTGCTGGATTTGGGACTACAGGATGCAATGCTTAACCTGCTGGCTTAGGAACTGTTTTGGTCTAATTACCATTTATTCTCCTATTCCTCTCTTTTGGAATTGAGATGTTTACCCTGTACCATTGTATGTTCAAAGTGCTTATCTCTTTGATTTCAACAGGAGCTCAACTGAGTTTGCCTTGTGTCTCAGAGGAGACTTTGGATTTGGACTTTCTTTAGCAGTGTTGGGATTGTAAAGGCTTCGGCAACTCTCAGAAAAAGGATTAAATGCCTTGTGCTTAAGGAAATAAATATGAGTCTTTGGGGGGTCAGGATGGAATGTTGTGGTTTAAATCTAGAGTATCCTCCAAAAGCCTCATGTTCCTCTGGATGTTCTGTAGGGTTGGGAGGTGGGGTCTGGCTGGGAGAGGCGAATACTTGGGGTTTGACCTGGAGAGGCATGTGCTTCCTCCCAATCTCTGTTCCGCCATGCTGTAAGGCTATCTGTCCCCCAAACTCTGGTTCCAGCTCTAACTGCAGCCCCAACATGTGATTCCACCATTTTCCACCCACCCATCCATGAATGGACTGAGACTTTCTGAGACTATAAGCTACCATAAATCTTTCCTGCCTAAGTTGTGGCTGTCAGGTATTTAGTCACAGTGATGAATAAGAAACTAAGACAGAAATTAAGAGTATTTGAGACAAAGGATTATCTGCAACTGTTAAGATAATGATGTGTCAATGAGTTCATACTTGCACACCTTATATAACAGTATTCTTCTGATGAGATAAGTTGTTTAAAAGACACAATACCTGGCATGAAGTAAACTTTGTTAAGTACTGACTATGTTTCCTAATACCAATTAGGATGCATCAGTGTATCAATAGAGCCTAACTAAGAAAAAAGATAGCCTAAGAGTACAAAGTACTCATGAATCAAAAACACATTAGCCAAATAATTACAATAGCATGGGTAGGGAAATTCACTACAGAAGGTAATATTAAGCATCTTTTTAAAATTTTTTTCAATATTTGAGCCATATTATTTTGTTGAGTTCTAAGAGTCCGAGATGTAAGCTGAAATGAGCCTTTAGTGTTTTGGTTAAGACTACTCAGTGTTTTCAATCAGGAATTTTAAGAAATTTGCTGTCATTTATCCTGCCCTCATTTTTGTTTAGCTCAAGGGAAGGGGGGAATATTCTGTACTAAAATTTTACTTCTACATTCTCTATTAGGAAATCCCTTGCATTACCCTGGCTGTCTTTTCTCCCATTTACACAGGAATGTGGCAAATGTGACCACCATTGCCCTGGTTAAAGGAGAGCGGGCATGTCCTTCAAGTATGAATTAACGCTAACCTTTGTAAGAATGTATTTAACCTCTTAAAAATCCTACTAGTTTCTAAAATATTCATTGTACTGAAATCAATAAATCACTGAAATCCCCACTGGGAGGGAAACTTCCTGAGGTCTCAAAGGCCAAGCCAGAATGGAACTAGTAAACATCAGTTTCTCACAGACATGCAATTAGAACATCTGTTTGTGTCTTCTATGCCTATTAAGATGTTTACTCTGTTAATTGTAGGCATAACATGGGTATCCATTGGTATTCTTGTTTTCACTCCCACCATAGGAATTCAATAACAGTGTCCTAACCCAGGCCAGCTACCTTACCAGTCAATTAGCAACTTGTCTTTTTAAAGAGAGTATAAGACATGGCACTTTGTCAGAGGCAAATGATGAGTGGTGAAAGACAGTCGTGAGAACCCTGGACGGGGCTGCACCACGAACAAACCCATTTGACCAGAGTGACACTTAACTCGTTCTGAAGTTTCATGACTGGGTTGATTAGGTCAAAAGAGCCACCTTGGGGATCCAAGAGTACACTTTGAGTCTCTGCAAAAATTTTAAGTATTCACTTCATTAGTCCTTCTAGCTATGCTGTTAAATTTTCAACTGGAGTTTTTCTACACGAATGGGTAGTAGTTTTCTGGAGGTTTTTTCAATCTTAGACTCTTAGGAGAAATAAATAATACATCAAATTGTCTCAATCAAAGCTTAACTGAAATGAACAATTGCATTTTAGGAAATAATCTACACTTTTAATTGTGCTAGATACATAAAACAACCATAAGCCCATAAAATTAAACTGTAAATAAATGCTACTGAAATTTATGCAACTCAAAATTATATTTTAATGGTATCTCAATACTTTAGGGATATTTATCACTAAATATTTGTATTTTAGCTGCCTATCCTATTTTTAAAGGCACACACTAATCAGTATGTTATATACTCATTAGTTGATATTTACTTAATAACTTTAACTTGTTCTTGCTTTTTAAAAAATGATTATGTAATAGAAAGCATGTATACAAAATCTTAAAAATACACTTAGATTTTAAGTTGCACAATTTTATCACTATCAAATGATCGTTCTAATTTTTAACAAGAATATACTTTAATGTCTTAATCTTCATTCATTACTCTGCCATTTAGAAATTATGCCAGGTGCTGGAGGAATGGCTCAGCCGTTAAAGCGCTGGCCTTGCAAGTACTAGGTCAAGCATTACATACCCAACTTCAATTCCCCAGCACCACAAAAGCCAGACATGGAGGCATAGTCCTGTATTACCAACACTTGGTAGGCTGAGGCAGGACGACTGCCGGAGTCCAAGGCCAGCCTAGACTCCATCGTGAGTTCAGGACCAACCTGAACCACAGACTGAGACTCAGTCTCAATTTAAAAAGGAATAATGCCAGTGGCCATGAGTAATCACTACAAAACAGAAATAAGAAGGAAGAAATATTTATCAGCTAGACTACCTACTGTGTCCAGCACAGTTTCTAAATTAATGTCCCACTAGTTGAGCAGTATATTCCTATGCCACCAGTTCTGTCAAAGAGGAAATTAAAAACAACATAATACCCAAACCTGACTTTTAAGATAGACCTCATATTGACTATTTAAGCTGAAATTTCTGAACTTCCTCAACGGTAAGCACAACCAAAGTTAAAATTAATTTGCTAAATGTTCTGCCAAAAACAATTCCTTTTCAAACATCTGGAAACAGTCTTTCGTCTGCCTCCTAAATCTTACGGACTGAAATTTTGTAACAAAGATCATACATCTCTTCTGTGCAGAAAATTCCTTAGGTTGCTTATAGGTAAGAGGTGCCATGTTATTCATCTCACAGAAGCACACCTACCTTCCTGTCCAGACTCAGGTCCACCAACAAATAGCTTCCATGCATCCTCACACCCAGTTGGTATAGTGTCTCCAAACTCAGGTAGCCTTGGTGCTTTTAAGAATCTTTTAAACACTCTGTCATTATAAAAAGCACACATTCTGGTTCTATTCACTGGAGATTAGAGCCACACTAGAGCAATTTCTACTCCCCTGCTGTTTCTATCTCAATCACAAACGGCGGTGAGAGGAAACATCCACTTGTACGTGTTGGTTTCGTTCATGCTATGGCATTCAACAATTATGAAAATAGAAAAAGAAATATTTACAATCATGACTTCAATTCAGTCCCAAATTCTTAGTCGCCATGCCATCTAACCTCGTCATAATAAAAAAATTCAGCACTTACATTAAATAACCACTGACGAACATTTTTATTGGAACCATGACCAGGAAGAAAAAGGATTTTTTAAAAAATAAAATAATGATTACTAGAAAGATGTTGGAAAAACTTCCACAAAAGTTCTGTGCCATACGTCAAATATTACCTTGTGAGTTTTAGGAAAATGATACATGCCATGTTTGTAATATGTATATAATTTGGTTTAATGTTAAAAATTACTATGCACATAACATATAAATTAGTATGATTGCATGCTATCGCTTTAGTATTAACGTTAATAAATTAGTATACATAAAAATATTTATGAGATGGAAATTAAATTTAGTAGAGCAGATTTTCTTCTTGCAAGAAAAACAAATGGATCTCCATGTCTCAGAGGACACACGAGATGATACAGCTGTGAGACTGAAGTATAAATTATGTGTCTGAGTCAACTTACCATGAAAATGGGCCAGACTTCCTGCAAGCTAGTCTCATATGATTTTGATAACTAAAATATAACACTAAAAATGTAATGATTCTGTCTTATACAGCGTTAAATCCAGTTGTGAAGGCTAATCTGTCTCACTCTTTCTCTTATACCAAGGAGAAAATACACTTTTGTTTGTATGTATATAGGGGAAACGTGTGTATGTGTGTATATATAGTTTATACACATTCCATATAGAAACACACCTACATCTATTATAATGGCATTTTATTTTGTTGTTTGTCAGTTTATTACTATTTTTTTTGAGTCAGTCTATATCCCAGGCTGGTCCTGAGCTCATTCTGTAGCCCAAGCTGGCCTCAAACTCATAGCAATCCTCCTGCCTCACCCGAGTACTGGAATCACAGGTGGGTGCCACCACACCTAGCTTATGTGGTGCTGGGAATCAAACTCAGGTACTTAGCCCTTGCTAGGCAAGTGCTTCAAACACTGAGCAATTTCTCCAACCCCTATAATGGTATTTTAAAGAACAGCAAAAAAAAAAAAAAAGTAAAAGAAAAAATACTCTCTGATTAAAAATAAAACAAGATAGAGACTCGGCTAGCTACCTGCCTTCTAACTGGGTGTGTTTTCTGAAATTTGGAAGAGTAATCTGTATTCTAACAGCAGGTGACATGCTGTAAGATGTTATTCATCTACCTAGCAATGGTTGCCTGGACTAAAACACCTCTACTGTCGCTTCTGCTGTACTCTAAGCATAACTCAGTCACAAGCATTTAACTAAAAGGAGTAAATTATCCAGGTGGTTGTGTTTTATTTTTTCTCAGTGGCTTCTTTAATGAGATTCCTCATCTCTGTTTATATATATACATCATTTGGGTATTGTACTTCTCAGCAGAAAAAAAAAATAAATGTTTGCCCTTAGGGATTCAAACTGCAGTACACAGGCCTTCTAAATTAACCCTGCAATTAACCCTCTAAATTTTCTGTACCTAAAGAATGGGCCCAGCCAGTTTTATTTAGTCAAAGAAAGCAATCCTCTATTGTATCTAGCAGAATCCTGTAAGAAAATAGGAATAAACCAAAAGGGAAAGTTTGGCCCATCCAGTAAGTACTGTACCACATAAAGAACATAAAAGATAAGCAGTTTTTGCTAAGATAATTTATGCTTGACAAGGATATTTATTTTGTTTTTTCAATTACTTTCAGTCTGCCACTGTGAAATTCAAATTCTTTTATAGTAGTATGCAGCCACTTTTTACTGTCTCGGCAACATTACAGACATTTGTAATGCCTTCAGATCCTCTCAAGGAATACATTTTAAGACCAAAACAAAACCATGTATACAAAAACTTTCATTTTAAAATAATTATTAAACATTGAATATTACCCGAATAAAATATATTAGTCACTGAGATATTTTCTTTACAGTTGAGAAGGTATTCTTATTTAAGACATAAAGCAAATAAAATTTATAAGGCTTTAAAGACAGGTTTTCCATGAACAGCTCATCCATCTTAGTTTCCCTGAATCTTATGGCTCCCTGAAAACCATAGTAGGCTTCTAAATTTCTAGAAATATGAAAAAGAGGACGGTTAAGATGAATAGCTTTCATATGAATTCCTTTCCCATCAAGATTTTTCTCTCCTAAGAGAGTTCATTGGATGAGTCAATTAGAGATGTTCTTAAGGATTTATTTTATGTTACTTTATTAGAGAAAGGATTTATACAAATAAAATATCACTAAAGTCTACCAGAAGATTAATAATTTAAGCCAATACTTTGGAGAACACTTGTTTCAATTTTATTGAAATTTCTCGATTTTTAAACAGTCTCCTTTCTGATTTCCGTAAGAGTGCCAATGCTTTATAACAGACAGGAGTTCCCATCTAACCACAGGGAAGTGATCTAGGGCCCCAAAGAGGTGCCTCAAATCAGGAATACAGATAAGCCCTTATGTGTGCTATGTTTTTTCTACACACACATACCTATGATAAAATGTTTTACATATATATATATATATATATATATATATATATATATATATATATGGCACAATACAAGATTAGCAACAGTAAACAATATAAACTATAATAACATTGTCAGCACCACTGCTTGTGGTTAGTAGTTAGTAAGTGAAGGGTCACTTACCTACAAACCCTGTAATACCCCAACAGTGTATCTGACAATGAATGTGAAGGACCTAACAGGTAGAATGCATACCTGGTAAATACTTTGGAAAAAATTCACCTCCCACCTGGGATGAGCAGGATAGCAGAAAGTACCATCACACTACCAAGAAGGATGTGCAACTGGAAATACATAATCTATATCTTTCTGGAATTTTCCATCTTATATTTTCAAAATCATAGAGAAAGGAGGACTACCGTATATCTCAATTTTCATTTAAGAACAACCAGTCCTACAGCCTGACACTTTCCAAGAATATCAAAAGCTTCTGTATTCTGTCCCCCAAATTAAGGTAAAATTTTAAACAACTAAGTAGTCTATGCATGCATGCTCCCATGACATCCAAAAAGAGAAATTTGCTAACTTTTAAAGCTCATGTCAGAGGAAAAGATGTTTTTGTGATCTGTCCAATCTTCACACTAGTCAAAGTTCGTATTTTCAAATGCTGTTTTCATGGAACTTCATCAAAGTCATGTCGGTCTGCTGGAGAAAGCAGTTCAAGTAATTCACTGCTCACCCTTGACCTCCCCAGGCAGTCAGAAACAAAGCTCCCAGGACAAAAGGGACAGCCACACTTGAGCAGGAACGTGAAGACGGGGCCGCGGCTGGCAGCTGGGCTTCCCTGCCGCCCCACAGCCGTCAGATGGAGGCTGAGTGTCTGGCTGCAGGGTCTGCATGCTTCACGTCCCCAGGGCTGCAGCACCCTGCTTCAGGGGAACTCAGTGGCGTCGCTGAGGTGTCCTCTGATTAGAACAGTCGGCCATGCAAACCTTGAGAACTACAAGGAGCACGGGACTGGCTTCTAACCGCTGCTGCCACACAGATCCCCACCGTACCATCAACGACTCTCCACGTAGCCACTAGAAGCCACCTGGACCCTTCCAGGGAGGCATCAGGGGTCTGAAACCCCGAGCTATAACTTGAGTTCATGCTAAAACTATAACTCTATGTCAAATACGTATATTTATGTATACACTATGTAAAACATACAAGTGTGACAAAATGCAGTGAATGTTTAGTCTTTGCTTTTTTTATTTACAACAATAAAATATCCATTGCCATTAATTCCTTTCAAACATCCCCCTCCCCCACCAAAGTCGGACACCCTCAGCCCCTCCATCCCGCCACTTTCCGAAGCAGTTCTGAGGTCCTCTTTCATGAGTGCTTTTAGTTGAGCTGCTGCGGCTCCCTCGGTGTTCTAAATAGATTCAAAATGTTGATCTTTCATGGTCATTTTGACATGGAGGAAAAGCCGGAAGCTCCTTGGTGCCAGATGTGACAAACAGGGTGGGGGAGAACACACAGTAATTATGAGCCGGCCTCCAGTCGGACAGCTCTTGGCAGCAGTATCCACGGTGTTCTTGATCACACCTTATAAAAACACTCACAAAAGAAGACTTCCGGTGATGCTTCAGAAAGTGGCAAGAACTGTGGGACAATCATGTCTGCTGTGAGACGTATTAGTAACAATGGGTCTTTTATTGTAATACATCTAAAAACTCTGAACATTCCCTGCACATTCTGACCACACCTGGCATGTCACTCTCACTCCACGTCCTTCCCCCTGACCCATTTCCGATTCCATTTCATCCCAAAACAGCACATGTGTTCTAAAGGCGCTATTTTAAAAACTTTTCTCTGTCACTGAGTGATCATTCGGGCTACTCAGTAGAATCAAATATTACCTATAACTGTGAATTCACAGGAAATTACAGAAAATACTTATGTCTGGTTGCATGCTTCAAACTGCCTCATTTTCTTTCGCTTTGCTTGTTTTATTTTTATTTGCCCCCATACATCAGTGGAGTTGCCACTTTTTACCCCTCTACACTACAGCAGGAAGAGGAGAAGCAGACTCTCTGTTCACCCTTCACAGACCAGTACACGGAAACCGGATAGAATGAAACACAGTATGTAAAGCCAATGAGCTCAGAGGTTCCTATCTGATCAAACCTTTAACCTCAGTGTTTCCTTTTCTTCTCTGAGTATTTATTTTAACTGTGAATTTTAGTCTTTGGCCTTCACTGCCAGAAATATTCTTCCATGTTTAGATAAGTCACTTTTATCCATTTCCAAAAATGCTGGGTGAGGGTCAGATCTGAAACCCTGCATAGCTCCCAAGGCGATTCCCTCCAACAGGAGCAGGGCTTGGAATGTCCTTCCTGACGTCCCTGCGGCTGACGAGGGCCTGTGTGCTGTCTTGTTGTTCCTCCGTTGTCCTTTTCTCAGTTTACGTAGCAGCAAAGGCAATAAACTGCTCCTAAACTCTTCCCGGGTCATCTGAATCTAAACTGAGGACAGAAGAGCCCCGGCAACCTTTCTCAGCTTCACCCTACCTGTGTTTGGCTTTCGCCACTTGACCGTGTCAGCATTCCAGGGCCGTGAGGGAATGGCATGGTCGCCAACCCAACAGGAAGAGGAGGAAGCCAGGCGTTGACATCACCTGACAGATGCGTTTCTCAAGGGGGAAACTGTATTCAAGGCTTTTTCATGGAATTCACTGACACAGAAAAGGAATAAAGAAAAAAAAAAGCGAGGAAGAGGGAAAGTTGGGGCCATGATGGGCATGTCTTGCACCCCATAAAAAGGGATTTGAAATGACTCAACCTCACCTCCCTTCCTCCTCTGCCCCCTCCTCACTCATCCTTTGTGTCTGGAAATAAATGTTTCTGAAACACTATAGCTACCGGCAGAGCAGCAACACATAATAACATGGTAGCAACACATAAAACTGTCAGTCCTGAAGGAAAATAGATGGGTAGGCTGAGGGGGTAAATGGACTAAATCAATTTGAGCACGCATGTTAAGGACTGTGAAAGGGCAGAGTTGAGCGCTGCTAGGCTGGAAAACATTTGTCTCTGTCTTCTTGTATTTCCACAGCGCTGGGCAGAATCCACCCACAGGCTTCTCGCTTGGCTCCAGTCTGACTCTCTAGCTGATTAATGGCAGCTGGAGGTGTCCAGTAATTTCCTCACCTAATAATAAACTACAACCCAAAATGGAGGTTCCCCCTCAGGCCCACATTTAACATACCTGTACTTATGGCCAGGAGGTAGCCAATTACCCGGTCTCTGTGCCCACTACTTAGAAAATACATGCTCCAGCAAGGCTGAGGCAATTTTGTTTACCATGGGGACCCAATTCTGTCTACACCAGCCATGCCACTCTTTTCCACAATGGGCACATATTAAGCTCATCTCAGACAGGAGGGAAAAAACCTTAGAAAAATTCTTCTAGCATTTCTATAATTTGCATTTTAAGGTAATTCATTATTTTTCAAAAAATGTGGGAAGAAAAATAAAATCAGAGAGTGGACCTGACCCTAAACCTTTTTGGAACTTAAATATTAAAATGTCATTACTGAAATTCCAGGTTGTCGTTACAAAACCTGAAGCCTACACCATCAGTGTAATTCCTTGCTTCCTTGGGAGGCATCCCCTGAACCTGCTTGTGTCCCAGCTTTTCCTCTTCTCCGACTGGGTGACACATATAAGAAAGTGATTGTGTGGATGAGGTTTGTACTGTTGAGTGGTTTGCCTAAACATCTGTACTTCTAGGAACTAACACAATTGATTTTCACCTGAAGAATAATGCAGATTATACACTGTGATATCAACACACAAGGGTGCATGTATGTGCACACGTGTTAGTTGTACACAACTGCAGAAGGGTGAGGTAATAGACCACACAGACCTGGGTTCAGATCTCCTGCTTAGTAGCATAGCCTGCTGAAGTGATCTTTGCGCTTTTTAACTTCTATTTCCTCTCTTAAGAGTGAAAATAATATTTATCAGGGATACTGTCCATAAAGCACATAATTCAACATTTGTCACATAGTAGGCAAAGCATAATTAATTTTACATGCTGGAGATATGCTTGAAAATTATTTTTGTGACAGTGATAAAATACATGTAACATAAAATTTACCATGTTAACAATTTTTAGGGTTTACAGTTCAGTGGCATCAAGGACATTCACACTATTGTGCTATGATCACCCACACCCAGCTTTTTGCATCTGGCAAAATACAAACTCCGTATCCACTACACAGTAGCTTCCCAACACTGCTCCCTACACCATTCTACTTTCTGTCACTGTAAATTTGACTTTCCTTAGTACCTCTTGTAAGTGGAGTCATGCAATATCTTCCCTTTTTTGATTGGTTCATTTTTAATTTGTACACTGTACTGAAGGTTCCATCCATGTAGTGGTATATGTCAGAATTTTCTTCCTTTTCAAGCGTGGGAAATATTTCATTCTATGGATATAACACATTCTGTTTATCCCATCAATCATCTATGATTAGGTTGCTTTCACTTTATAGATATTGTGAATAATGCTGTCACGCACATGGGTGCATATTATTCTTTCAACTCCCTCTTTTCCTTTATTTTTGGTATATAGTCACTAGTGGAAATGGTGACTCATATAAAACTACTATATGTTATTATATACTTTCATACTGTAATTACTAATCACCCCATTATTTCCTTGCTTGAGACCAAAGAGTGGTGGAGCCTGTAGAAAATCTATTTTAAAATCCTTTTAGAACCTGTCTCAAAAAATGTAATAATCTACATAATAATCTTCCTCAAGGTTGAGATGTATTTGAAATTTTTTGGTTTGATGAGTTTTTGTTTTTAGAGGACTTCGTTCTCAGAGAGTTTCCTTAGGTACCTACAATTTCCGGGCCCTGTACTAGTAAATCCTAGGCCTTCCCTGAAAAGGCATGCAAGTTTCTTTCCATATCTAGAAGGCTGGGTAAATTTCCTGTCCCCAGTAGTGTAATTTATCACGGTGTCTGGTCTCTGAGAACAACTTCATAAATGGTGTGTGTAGCTCTCTCAATATTGAGAGATAACCCCACGCTTGCCAGCTTTAAAATTCTTCATCTTCTAAATGTAAAACTCCCTTACTATAGTCACTCCCATAACTCCTCTGCAAAGCTTTTTACAAGAGGTGCTTGGACTTCTCCAGTGCACTCCACTGCCCAGAAATTCCATACCCTCGAAACGAAGAATTCATTGAGATAGAGAAGAACATCCCCAAACAGAAAACCTGAGACATGTTTATTCAGGCAAATGACATCTTCACAAGTTGTTTTTCTAAAACTGTGAAGTCCAATACAGTAACACATTTGTATGTGAACATGAGCTTTTGTTGAAACAGGATCTCACTCTGTAGTCCACATTGGTTCTGAACTCACTAGGTAGCCCACGCTGGCCTTGAACTCACTGCATTCCTCCACCTCAGCCTCCTGAGTGCTGGGATTACAAGGTATGTGTCACCACGCCCAGTTCATAAATCTTTTCTCTATTTTCTGACAACATGTCACCTATGATAGCACCAATTTCTGACACATCCATATAACGAGCTCCTTTGGAATAAATTTTCCATCATAAATGAGCCCATTAAAGTAATCAGCTATGCTGTCAACTAAAAGCATATATGTGAAAAATATGGAGCTTTAAAATAAGCAATAAGTATGTTTTACTTTTGTATGAGGTATTACATACTAGGTATATCATGAAAAAGATCAAGTTGATAGTTCTCGTGTATTTAGACAGGACAATAATTCCTTAAAAGTCAAAGTAAATGTGCTTGCTCTCTCTCTGCATATGCATGTATATACATATGTGTGTGTGTGTGTGTATTTGTGTATATATATACACACACACATGTGTATATATATTTCTATAGATACAGATATATAGCATTTAATGCTTAAGTTATTTCCTCTGCTTTAAGAGAACAATCAGATCTCTCATTCTTTTTTTACAGGAAACTTAATAAGAGCTGAGAGTTAATGAAAAGGATAAACCCACAGTCCAATCTGGAGTTAGGCAGCAGCTACCACACAAATTTTTCTGTTTCCACATGAATTTATGTGACAGTTTGTGGACTTGATATTAAAAATTCCAGTAAGTAACTAAGGCTAAAGATATTTTCATTGCTTTCTCCCTCCCCTTTTTTTCACCCTGACAATTCTTAGATAAAAGTCCTTCTGATTAACTCGAAGTGTTCCTCTTGGGCTTACATGACCTCCTTCAATTCAATCCAGAGCCTACAACTTACATTCTAGCACACAGCAAGACAATAAAAAAGCACAAAACTAAAAAGATAAAGAGGGAGAGATAAATGAGACTTTTAAAAGGCCATATTAGAAAAGTATTTTCCACTTTAGCCACACAGTAGTCCCAATTATTCCTTATTTTCCCACCACCCACTTCTGTTTTTGCAATTTTCCCCAGTTAGGAGGAATGACTTCTTCAGCCAACTTGATGATCACTCATTGTCCTCCTTTGGTGGACATCAAATACCCAATGTAGTACTACTATATTTGTCCCAAAATGATCAAATAAGATTCAAATTTGTAACATAATCTAGTTACTAGGCATAGATTAAAAATCCACCCTCCACTCTCCAAATGCACATCCCTTGATGCACTGACTAATTTTTTTGTCTATCAAAACTAAGACACATGCTCCCAAATTGCCAAGAATGAATGGGGCAATGTGACAGAGGGCCTTGTCACATCTGTTTTATATGCACAGATGCTTATTTGGATAAATTAATAAATAAATGATCCTGCCTATTGGAAGAGTAATCCATTCATTACACTCCCTAGGGTCCTTCTGGTATAGTTCATTCATACTAAATATTCTATACCAGTACTGTGTTGGTATTCTAGTATACAAAATCAGTGTGGTTTGACCATCTAGATAACATTTCATTTTCAATTAAGTATTTCATGACTTTGGCTATATTCAATTTGTTGCTTACACACACACACACACAAAAATGATTCACTGTCCCTATATCATAATATTGATACAATCATGTTAAATACAAATTTTTAGAAAACTGAAGAAATATTCTGTACAAAAAAATCCTTTATTTTAGTTATCTGACAAATTTTAAAAAATCACTGATAACAAATAAAAGAGTAATTTTTATTCTGGTTTTATCTTTATAGTCAGCATTATATAATTATAATTTTAATTACATTATTTTGCTTTGTCCTGTTTTGTTTTGTTTTGTTTTGTTGAGACAGGATCTCACTCTGTGATCCAGGCTGGTCCTGAACTCATTATGTGTAGCCTGGGATGACCTCACGACAATTCTCCTGCTTCAGTCTCCTGAGTGCCGGGATCGCAGGCATGTGCTACCACCCCTTGCCACATGTAGTACTGAGGAAATGAACCTAGAGCCTTGCGCTGGCAAGTGCTTTAGCAGCTGATCTATGCCCACAGCTCCCATTATTCCTTTATTTAGAAGTATCAACAGGAAACATCATATTTTTTCCTACTAATAAGATTGTCCCTTGATTTAAAAGCTATCCTGCAGAAGCTTGAAAATTTTGCAACAAGGACTATACCTTGAACAAAAAAAGAAAGGATTGCTTGGTTTCAAAGAAAACAATATGTTTATTTCTCTTAAAGCTAACTTGAGAGCCTGGTTTTAATAAGTTGAGCCCTTCCATAAACTTTCTCCACCTTTAAACTCTTTACACGTCTAAGTGCGCTCTCACTATTCCACAGCATTCCTCTGAGCTTTGATTATGGGTTCCCGTGCTCAAATGCAAGACAGCAGAGTTGCAAAACGCAGAGGAAAAGGCCCTTCCCTTACTGCGCCGGCCCAGGCTTATCTCAGCAACTCCTATTTTTAGCCGCATTGCAAACGGTATCCAGGATCAAAGGCCCCGGCCCTGGAGGAACTTGGGCAAACAAGTCACAGCACAATGTTTCCTCATAATCTGTAGACAGGAAAGGACTTTGGACGTGAAAGACAGCTCCAGCGGCGCAAGAATAGCGATAAACCGGCTGTAAAATGTTTCACGTTGCCCTTGAACGAAAGCAAATTGTTCCAAATCATTTTTCCCTTTTTTGCAGCCTCTGGATGTCCCGCTGGGGCATTTAAACAGCCACATGCTCGGTGTACAAAAGCGTCTCTAAGTGGGAAAATACAGTGTACTAATGTGTTTAGAAAAAGGGACCCGAGCACATGCCCAGCTCGGATTGGATGCGTCCCTAACCCTTTGTTGGAGCATGAGTTCATTAACGGCAGGCGCCTTTCGGACCCTAAGCTCCGCTAGGCAACGCTGGAGGGTAATTTATTGGCTTAGAAATACTCAATTAACCGTTGAAGTGGTTGTTAATTTAAAAAGTTAACCGGTTGCTGAGCCTCTACTTGGGCTGCCCCTGCAACTAGAACGCAGCTACCCTGAAGATGAAACACAGTGCTTCCTTTACACTCCCTGTTTCCTATTAGACAACATGCGCCACAAAAATACTGTGCATACTACGAAGTTCATTTCTCTGCTACAAGTCATGAGAATACTATTGCGTAACACTTGAGATTTACGTAGTTAGAAAACACTTCAGGGTACATGGTTTCACTTGACACACACAAAATCTCTTAGGTATATTAATGTTCCCCCAACCTATTATCCTTTCAATTAACACATAAACACAACATTCTTGCACATTAATATTTGTTTCCATCAAATAGATTACTTATATATTCAAAATGTGAACAGTAAATTAAAGAGACATATCTTAATGCTTTTATTATTTATTTATTATGGTAAATACATTTAGTTTAGAAAGTAGTTTTATTACAATTAAGAGATGTATTTTATGCCACAGGAAAAAAAAATATTTTCAAATAAGTTGACAATTCACTAATGAACGTTAGACAGAAAATATGTTTAAAAATAAATTAAATTACATTATCCACACTGCTTAATAGAAAGATGTTGATCTAATACTAAATTTAAATAAATATTTATGGATCAAAACAGTTAAACTATATTTAGGCTGTTTAACCATCTCACTATAATTTAAACTTTTCAGCAAAGAGTATTTTCAGCCTGGTAAGGTGATACATGCCTATAACCCAGTACTCTGGAAGGCTAAGGCAGGAGTACTCCAAGTTCAAGTCCAGATTGGTCAACTCAGCAATATACTAAGGTCCTGTCTCAAAACAGAAATAAACAAATGAATAAACAATCAAACAGGGGCCTGGATTGAAGTCCAAAGCTAAAGCCCTGTGTTCAATTATTTCAATTCCACTATTGCCAAAAGAAAAAAAAAAGAATATTTTCCATAGCAAATCAGTATTCTAACGTTATTAAGCCTTTCATTTCCAAATTAATTGATTAGCAATTTATAAAAAGTTTTCTGAGATTTTGTGTTCTCAATTAGAATAAATTTAGCAACATAATCACATATATTGATTGGATAACTACAAATACAAGCTTTGCCTAATAACCAAAAACCACTTTAGAAAATTAGTGCTTTAGAAAAAAAAAGAGAGAGTTTTTCTGAAGTGATCCTTAGCCTAAAAATGATTGTGCTCCTAGGAACAATTTGACTTAATCTTAGCTCCTGGAGAAGCTGAGGCAGGAAGATCTCAAGTTTCAGGCAAGCATGGACAAGTTAGCTAAATTCTGACTCAAAATAAACATAATAAGGTGTGGTGACATAGCTCAGTTGTAAAGTACCCCTGGGCTCAATACACCACGCCACAAGAAAAAAGGTTGTGTAGAAATATCCCATATTGGAGACTTTGAATAGGGTTGATTATTAAATGTAAAATTTCCAAGTACTTTTCTGCCAAATTAACCAAGTTATTACAATGAGTTCCTTTTTTAATCATAGCAAAGTGATACTTGGAAATGTAAACTGGTACAACCACTATGAAGGACAATGTGAAAATTCCTCAAAGACTGAAAATAAATATTCTTTTTGATCTAAGAATGCCCTTTCTGAGAATCTTTCCAAAAGAGTTAAAAGCATCATATAAGAGATACATGTATACCCATGTTCATAGCAGCACAACTAACAATAGCTAAAATGTGGAAGACACCAAAATACCCATCAACAGACCAACGGATACACAAATTGTGGTATTCATGCACAATGGAGTATTACTCGTCTATAAAGACAGATTGTTTTGAAGTTTTGTAGGTAAACAGATGCAGATTGAGACTATTACGCTCAGTAAAGTTAGTCAAACATAGAAGGCTGAATACTGAATGGTTTCTCTAATATGAAAAATCCAGATTACAGTCATTTCAGATAAATAAATGGGGGAGAATAAGGGCATTGGTGGGAAAAATTGGGAAGGGGAGATGTGTGGGAGAACCAAAAAGGAAGAGGGGAAGGGTTTGTGGTTTTGACATGATACATATGTGCAGAAAACCCTCAAGCTCAATGTAAACATTATGTATTGTCTATGTACACATCCATAAAATGGGAGGGGGGAGAAAAAAGTGATACTTTCTCAATCAATATTTACTTGTACAATGTTGTGCAAATCTACAGCATTTAGGAGTTGGAAACAGTATGTGTTAAATCTAAGTCCTGGTCCCCTAGAGATTTATTTTATGTTATACTTTGTTCTACTTTTATCATCATAATAATTTTGGGTATGCAGGTATACAATGCTTTACTGTGTGCTTGGTCAGGGAACCAGCCAGACGACTCCCACAACTCCTCTGATTTTAAACCCTGTTATACTTAAGAGTAATTTTTCATCAGTGTTAGAGGTTAATAACACTGTGATTTCCTCTATTACCTGCATTTAATAAAAGCAGTGGGCGTAACATTCGGTAAAGCCAAGCAATAAGAGGAAATGACACAAATGTTAACCTCTAACATAAAGGAAATGGTAATTATTCCAGGCTAGTTTTAAAATTAATTCCTCTGGTAGACTCCTAAGTGAAAAAAAAAGGGGGTGGAGGGGAGGAGAGTCTTTTTCTCAGTACATTAGCAGCTGCCAAGATCCAAGGCCAAGGTCAAGGTCAAATTATGCCATCAGTATATGCCTGAAAACATTTGTGACCACATCACCCTTTAATACAAAAGTACATTATATTTGGAGTAAAACACAGTAATAAGATAGTAAACCTGGAGGTATAAATGAGCTAAACTGAATGTACATATTGGAAATGTAATAAAAATGCTGAAATACAGAGAAGTGGATCCACCTTCTTACACGTAAAATTAAAATCAAGACGTACAATAAGGTAGGTGAATTTCCAAAAGTAATATTTAAGGAAGAAACAGGTACACGGCAGTTTCATTGGTATCGGCCCCACACATTCAAAGGAACACTCGGCAAAGTTTCCCTCTTAAATGTATTTCTTTTTTTTTGTTTGCTTCCATTTTTTATTAAAAAAATCTACTGTGCCTATTTTAATGTACACTCACAGTGATTGATAAACAGTCTCGTGTTTTATCGGGTAGAATCAACACCAGTTTTATTGTTTATCACCTTTGCCTTTGGTAGTACCGTGTCAGCAGTCTATTTGGAAACCAGTGCTAGGAAATTTAAAATTAATTTATTTTAATTATCTCAGATCCCGAGACTTGAAAACCAGTTTTTGGAAACGATGATTGCAAATCTGCTAGGCCATCCGGCATTTTGTAGGCCTACCAAAGTAAAAACGTCCCCCCTTTCACCTTTCAGGTTCCGTCACTCTCATCTCAGTGACGCCCTGTTGCCTGCCATCTTTACATACTCAGTTTACAAAAGCAAAAATGGATTTTCACGTTGTTGGTCAACCAAACTTTGTTACAATATTTTCTTAATAAGAAGTTCTTTGGGTACATGGATGTTGTCACTCGTTTCTTATATATTTCAAATCATGGATATTTCCTTGGTGGGCATCCAAAATATTTACTGGTTTGTATTTATCCAACAGTGGAAACAGGAAGGAAAGAGCTTTGTACAATCTCATTTAGCTCAGTCTTTCCAGGTAGCTTATATTGGCTCTCAGAAATCTAATTTCTCGTCAGCTTCCTGTTGTGAACAAAGTCTACACACTGAGTTTATCCTGTCCTCTGACCAGCAGCAGATAGATGTGGAACTGTTCATGCTAACTCATGCTTTAAAAGAGAACACTTTTTAGCACAGCAAACATAACTGTGATGATATCTGAAAAGTGCATACCTGCCTTGTCTTTACAAAGCCCCACACCTTTATGTTCTCATAAAATAAGGGGGAGGAAAAGACTTCAAACAGGCCTCAGGGAAGGTTAGGAAAGGGAAATTCGGTATGTGACTGATGAGGAGGACAGCCAGTGGCCCAGAGCCAGAAACAAGGTCACTTAAAGAGACAAAAAGAAAAAAATAAATAAATAAACCTGTTCAGGTGTGGTCTTTTCCTTGTCTATTGACACTGGGTCCCTGTTGAGAGCCATTGCTATCCTGAAAACTGCCAAAACATCTGGCTGAGTGAAGCTATAAACAGGTGTGCAGTGATAACCTCTAGTGAACTCCACAGTTTCAAGTTTCACTGAGACCTTTATTCCACTCTGAAACAAGGTAGAATCACATCTGAGGTCAAGAAATTGGGGTGAGGGATTTAGGAAATAATGAATGAAATGTAAAGGGTGTAGTTGGAAGCAAAAAAAAAAAGGCAGTCTCTAGTACATTATCCCAGGCCGCTTACCACCTTTATTTCCTAGGGCTACTTATTTAATTCCTCCAAGTTTCCTCAGCCATAAAATTGAGATTAAAAATGTACCAACCAACAAAGTAAATAGAACCATTTACATAAGGCAGCAATGGGTACCCAATAATTACTATCAGGCTTTGAATACTCACCAACAACCACTCAGGCAATCAAAATGATGTTTTATAAGGCAAATGTCAAGTTGAGCTAAGGCTGTGAAACATGTGCTCTTCTACATCTTTTCTAAATCAAGTAAGTTATTTTTGAATTCTTGGTTGCACAATTAGGGATTCACATGCTCACATTATGAAATATTAATATTAAACACAGCTTCAAAAAACCAAAGTCATACCTTTCACTGCTAAAAGAAAAATGCTACAAGACTTAATGAGTTATCAACAACTATACTTTTGAAGAAAGAATATAATGATAGTTTCTCCTTGGAAATTATTCCTTCAAAAAGAAAGAAATGCAAATTTTGCATTTATCACAGATATTTATGTGTTATGCTTAATAGAGTAGTAAAACAGTCATAACATAATAAAGACAAATAATAGATAGTTTCTGTCCCTGAGGAGTTCAAAGTTAAATGGAGGGTAAATACCTGAATTAGCAACTGTAACATTAATTGATGAGTGCTATAACAAAAAACAAAGATGTTTTCAAGCTTCTCATGTAGACAATCTGAGGGATGAGGAAACAATTTAAAGTATATCCTAAACCTAGAAAGATGACTTGGACCAAAAAAGTACATATTTTTCACTATGTGATTGATAGCTTTTTGCACAACGTCTCTACCAATGCAATATGTCATTGACTACCTCAGATGATGAGAATTACTTGAGTGATAGGGAAAAATTCCCCATACAATTTACCCTTGTGCTTACAGGAGATCCAGACATCCAAGGAAGATTACTGCTTCACTGCCTCCATGCAATTTCAAAACTATTTAGGATGGAGATCATTTTTTCACTCAGCTTTTTTTATTGTTCAGTGCATAAAACAAAAGTTGTTGTAGACCCACTTGAAGAGATGATCTCTTGATCAGAAGCTAGAATTCTCTCGATTTTGTGGCATGTCCTCAGTCCAGATTAATCCTCACCAGCAAACAGTACCTCTGCCCTTTGGGAAACCAATTCTCGCTTATTGTAGGAAGATTCTCCCCAAGGACACCAACAAACTAGAGACTTTTATGAAGACAGTAGTCTTTACCTTTGTTGCTCCTTACTAAATTTAGTAACTTTGAGAAACTCGGGATTTTTTCCCAAATTGACATCTCTCCTCTTAATGTCCCGAGAAAATTAACTTGATGGCTGATGGTTGATTAACTGTTGAATTCAGTGTTATATGAACACATTAATTTTTACTATATAAACTACAAAAGTCAAGAGACACTTCGGTGTTTTAAAATGTTACAGAGAAGATCATGTACAAGAGACGACATCATCATCATGGTTCAAAGTCAAGAGTCGTTGGCAAGTTGTCTAAAATCGCATAGAAAAACCTTAGAGAAAATAATAGCCAATTCACTTGTTGCTGTGAATTTCAGCCGAACAGCTTATCTAACCTGAGAAACGTCTAGTTCAAAAAGATTAAAGTCATTCCAGGACTCACTGCCTGTTTTAAGCATTTAGAAGCAGTCTTAGAAATCTGGTTTAGGAGCAGTCCTGAAGTAGTTTGTACCTCTGAAGAAGGTGAGCAAGACTTTTGCTTCCTGGGACTGTTTGCAGTCAGAGCCCAGACTCTGAACTGCCTCAGAAAGCGATTCGCAGTCAACGAGAAGCCAAAGGACATAAATCCAAGGTACTTACGGTTTTCTAATTAAAGCTCCTACTAAGAAGAGGTTTTTATAAGTTTAGCTTAAGAAAGAAAAATGGGGTAGCTAGGCTTGGTGGTAAATGCATGAAATCTCAGCATTTGAAAGGCTAAGGTAGGAGGATTCCTATGAGGCCAGCTTTGGCTACATAGCTTGTTCAGGACCAACCTGAACTACAGAGAGAGACCCTGTTTCTAACTAAATAACTAAATAAATAAATAAAAAGATGGGACAATGTAAAAGTATTTAAGGAGAAAATAGGACTCTTCCTAAGAGTTTTTCATAAACCAAAGTTATATTAACTCTAAACATAAACTTTGACATACTCTCATGTTCTGACTTTAAAAAAGCTGTAAGTATAAAATTAACTACTTTTCTTATACACAAAATTTTAGTTATATATAACTATTACAAGTGACATTTGTGAATCAATAATTAATTATGAAAACGAAAGCAGATACTGTCTAATGGATTTACAACTTAAAAGCAAAATAGATTATTTTTAAATCCAGAGAGCGTCACCTATTTATTATAAGAAACAGAGATAATCTTCTATTTTCTACTTTCAATTCACTTTAAGAGCTGCATACTTAGTAGAAGCATAACTGACATTTTAAATATATCTGCCAAAAAAAGACCATAAAGTCACTGCCGTCACTGGTATGGGGCCCTCTGCCATTAAATTGACAGAAAATAGAAAAATGAAGTCTGATAAGCATTGCAAATAGAACATTAGCAGCTCACCTTGATACATACCACTGGCCTAGGATTCCTCTGTCTTACGTAGTGAGGAGCACACATCTAAAACGTGTCACTAAATTCCTCTGATTCTTTACAAAAAAACAAGGAAAAGAAGAGACTTCAAGTTTCCCCATTACTAATCATTCACGATCCTCTCAGGAACACCTGAGATAGACAAGCGATTAAGTATTTTACCGCTGAGAATTAAAAAGTTTCCAAACCTGTATAATCAGTCCAAAGTTTCACGACCTAATAAGAGGGGAAAAAAATTCTAGAACTAAAACGAAGGTCCTTCACCCTGAAATCAAAATAATCTCTGCCTATAGCAAATCACATTCCATTTTGTACATATTTGTAAGTTCATGAGCAACTGAGCTTGCCCGGCCTCTGTTTGTAGATGTTTGTGGAGTTCCTCCATTATTTAACACAAATATATTACAGTGTTTGTTAAAACAAGATAGAGAAAACCTGAATATTATTCCTGCATCTGTCTCTGCTTTGCATGATAACCAACCATACAAAAACACCCACAAGCCTTCCTTCTGCTACCAGAAGTTGATTATTGGTGTTTTATGTACTTGATGGCCATATTTGATTTTTTTAAGAGACAGAAAATAAACAAAAACTCTAGCGCTGTTTCCTCTGTTTGCAAGAACTCTGACCTTTGACTCTTATAAATCTATTCAAAGCCCAAGCCTGGAGATTGAGTGCTTCAGGAATGTCCAAAATATAACTTGAGATTTATAGAGTCACAAACTTTCCCTGGCTTTTCTTAGTCCATCTTGCTTGATAAAAACTTAACTGGTAAACAAAGTGGCTGCACATCCTCTACAAAACATCCATTAGGTTATCTTGCTTTATACCGAAATAGATTTTGTTTGCACAGAGCATTAATGAGAGGGGTTACAGAAGGACTTCAGTCTCTTCTACCACTCAGACAAATTGTTTGCAATACCAGTACTAATGAATGCAAATAAAAGTAATTGACATTCTAATGTATAACATGCTTTTAGAGTCTAGTTCTACTCTTAAAATAGAAAAAGATGTTTCTTTTTAAAAGTCTTTTAAGAGGCTTGATGTCATGGCAGTTGAAATTTCTATTAGTGTTTATTAAAAGTCACAGAGTTCCACAAGTACTGTGCTGGATTTAGAAACTTGAAAAAGGCGTTTCCTTAAGCAGTATTTTAGCCTTGCTGTTTAAAATGTGGCCCTACAATTAATGCTGTATATCTTTCATGCTGAATGCATCATTGGTATTCAAATTATTTGGAATTAACATGAAACATTTTTGTATAGAAACACTTCAAGTCCAAGCCTCCATAAATCTAATGCTTCAAAATTTATTTTTTAAGACTTTATCTTTGGGCCAAAACATTGAAGAGTTTGCCTGGCTGCCAACTGGGTACAGATAAAACGAGAGTGCTGAATCTTCCAGTGGAGATCAGGAGTCCCCAAAAAAGACACAGGCTTTCCTTGCTATTTTTTTTTTTTTTTGAGGAATCTTAAAAAAAAAAAAAAAAAAAGACTTAACACAGATACTTCTCTATACCCGATGTAGAAGTGTTCCTACCTAGTCTTTGATCTGGACAACAGATTTCAAGGTGGAATTATTACATCCTAAAGAGTACACAGCATAGCCATTTATATTAAATACTTAACTGCAAAGAAAAATTAAAAAGCAAATTAATTTACTAACATTTAATAAACAGATTGAAAATAGCCCAGTCAACCAGTCTGAAGGTCAAAAGCACTTAGGGATTATATTATAGTCAACTTTGGTGTTCTTTTATAATGAGTAAATACTTATAATTATTTAGTCTAAAATAGTTAACATGAAAATTCTATGTGCTATAAAGAGATTTGCTGGCTATCTCAAAGTAAAGTCCTTTAAGCAGTTAAATAATTTGAAGATGTTGTTCTTTTACTTAACAAAAACACTATTTCAAATTTCTGATCTTTTCTGTAATGAAAATGCATGCTTAGCGATATTTAAACACACACATACCCTTACTATGTCCCAATGTAAAAGAAGCATTTTTAGTAAGTGAGAAAATTATTGTTTTGGAAAATAATTCCTGCTATCAAGACAGAATCTTTCAAACAGATGTCTGGCAATGTTCTTAGCATTATGCAACTTTGTTGCTGAAAACAATTTAAGTGTCTCAATTATAAAACACTCATCTGCATACTTTGAAACTTAAATACTATATATTATCTTGGAGAAATGTATTTATAATTTTCTTAACATTTTCATTTTATATCGATGCTTATAATAAAACTGGCCACAATAAAACTGACCTTTCTAAAAAATTTACTTGTTTTTGCATTGTTTCTTTCTCTGACTTTATTTAGTTATGAAACTTCTCTATTCCTCAGTCTTGAAAAGAGTACCTAAGACAGATATTACCCACTTACAGAAGGATTGATACCATTGGTACCTGAAACTATGTAGGATTGTGCCTATCGTAAGGAGAATTGTTTGACTACCTCCAACTATAATGGGTTTAGATTAATTAGGACTTAGAAAATCATTTCTAGTCCTGTCAGTTTTGGTGATGTATTTTTTTTCTGGAAATCTGGCCAGATAATTTTTACCCAAGTGTCAGCATAGAAGTTCCTTATGAAACTTGCCATTGATTTTTCTTATTTCTTTTATACAGATGGTCATGTTCTTCTGTCATTAATATGCATTTTATTGCCTTCTTTCTTTTACCAGCTTTGTCAGAGAAATGTGTTTCTAAAGAAACAAGTTTTATATCTACCAGCCCTTTTTTTGTTTTACACTTCATTAATTTTTGTTCTGTCTTTATGATTTCCTTCTGCCTGCTGCTTTTGAGTTTACTACACTTTTTCCAATTTTTGCTACTAACCCGTAAACACTAATTTTTAGTATATTTTCTTCACTATTGTATGAACTCAAGAAGAAAGTTCCTACAATTTTAAAACTACCGAAATTCTTTTAGTTACCTTCCATAAGTTTTGATATGTTAGTGAGTTGTTATGGTTTAATTCTGATTTTCAAAGTATCTGGAATCAAATTTTCTAGGATCTAAAGCTCATCTCCATCCTTCATTAGATCTATGCTTTAGTGTCATCAGCAGCAAAACAGTAACAATACTAGTGGGACTCACCCCCACAGACAGATAATGCACAGAGCATAGAAGATGACCCCAGCCGAACAGCTGTCAACTGTGCCATCAAAATCATTCTTAACATCGTCATTTATTAAAACCATATAGTATGTTACAATGTTGCTTGAAAAGTTAAAACACATGATTTGGATGGCAAACTTTAGGCCACTGATAAATAATTGCATTACCTATAATCATTACCTATAATCAGACAATACCCTACTGATTCATTGATAATTATTTGCTTTGTGGTCCATAATCAGTATGTACAGAAGTTTCATTAAGTGTCTAAAAATGACTTCTATTCTTTCTAATTATCAAATAACAGTTTTCAAATATATGCATACAACCAAACATGTTAATCGGTGCATTTAATCTGTCTGCATAAAAAGTAAAATTTGATGTTTGATATGTTACTACATAACAGAGTTAGTATGTGCAGACACACTAATCTCTTCTTTAAATTATTCCAGACTATCCTCAAGTGTTCGAAGCCATGTTTTGGTAATAATACAGATTCAAGACTGTTAGATATTCTTGAGAAATAATGGATTTATCATGATAAAGTAACTATCTTAAGTTTTGCAAATTTGTGGTCCCACATCTATTTACTTTTAAATTAATATTTATTTGACATAGTGTTTTGGTTACTTACAACTGTAATGTCATTACTTCTCATTTCTTAACAGAAAAGCACATAAATTTTTTTAACTTAAAAAAATTTTAAATTCTATTTTAACTGGCTTATGTATAGTGGTTTATAAACATTGAAATCTTTTTATATATTTTAATGATTATCATTTTCTTTCATGTTTAGGTTTCTCATATTCCCCTTTTCTTAGCTTCTACTAATACATATATAATTAATCTTTATTCTATCTTTTACATATTGGATTTTTATTAGTAAATATTCTTTCTAACTTTAGATGTATGATTTTAATTATCTATTAAACAATCCACATAAAAATCTGTGGCAACTGAATGGAAAAAAAGTCATAAATTTAGGAGAAAAGCAAATACTTTAGGCCAGCATTTTTTGTTTAAGCTGATCCACCAATTTGAGATCCACCAAATTGGCCCATTTAACATTTAAAGCAAAACGTTTTTGCCAAAATAAATAAAGCAATTTATTAAAACTGGTTTCCAGAAATTACACAAATATTTTTTAACATGGCTTAAATTCTTGAAGCATTTTTTAGTCTTGTTCTTTTTACTTGTTTGTTTTTAGTTTTTTTGTTTGTTTGTTTCTGGTATTTTTGCCTGTTAATTTCTTTTGCACGCTTATTAAAAATACTGCCTTTTCATTTTTCATTTTTTCATTTTTCTTTTCTTTTCTTTTTTTCTTTTCTTTTTTTTTCCCCCAGGGTCTCTAGCCCAGGCTGGTCCAGAACTCACTATGTAGCCCAGGTTGACCTTGGACTCAGGACTATCTGCCTGCCTCAGCCTTTTACAGACGTGTGCCACCACACCCAGCTTTATGTGGTGCTGGAAAATGAAACTCAAGGTCTTGTGCTTGCTAGGCCCTTTTCATTTTTAGAGATATAGTTTGTAGTGATATAACAGAACACCTTAAATTCATGTTCACCGGGATAATTTCTTCTACTCCCTAGTGGCTCATACCTTATTTTGAAAAATGCAGAAGCATCTTTTAATTAATTTGTCATTCTTAAAGACAGTTTTGAGAAAAATTAATAAGTCTCATCTCTATGACTTCTGACTTTTCGTTTTATTTCTACTTTGCAGTTCCCACATGTGGAATTTGGGAAATCCTAGAAATGGTGAGATAGAAAGGCCTGGGTCCCCGACACATAAAAGTCAATCAAGTATTCCTACCCATTGCTACAAACAGATGGTCAACTTTCAAGGAGCAAGAAATATCTGTTTAGTGTTAAGTCTGAAATTGTGAAGACTGCTTGATGTAGACGTTAGCATTACTTATTAACACAAGTCTGTATTTGTTCATTCTAAGGATCTATTTCTTTTTAATAGGTTCTTTAAATATTTAAAGTGATTATTGGTACAGCTGAATATCTATCATGGTTTTATTTTTGTCTTTGTAGTTTTAGGGGTTGGGGGCTTTAATGGCTAAGTTCCCATCCTACTTATTGCTTGAATTTGTTTTTCCTTCTGCTTTCCTGGTTTCAAATGAACATTTTATATGTTTATATGCTATTTTCTGTCAATTTTATCCTTTTAAAAATATTTTAGCATTTGAATTATATTATCAGGAATACATTTTTGACTAAGTCCCCCTACAAATAATTATACACTTCGTGGCCAAGGTGTTACAAATACTTCTCTACTTCCAATCGGATCAAGTCTTGATAAATCAACCCAATATTGAAAATACCACAAATCAATATGCTTCTAATATACCTAACTTGCTAAACCTCATACCTAAGTCATAGCCTACCTAACCTGTGCTCAAAATACATACATTAGCTTATAGTTGGCATGGGCATTTAACACAAAGTTTATTTTATAATGAAGTGTTCAATGTCTTATGCAATTCAGTAAATACTTAAACTCAAAATATGCTAGCTGCTCCATATACTGTCCTGTATTGGTTGTTCACTCACATGGCGCATTCGCACTGGGGGTGGCAGCCAACGCCAGTGCCCAGCGTTGCCACTGAGTATCATTGCATCACATACTGTGATCCTGGGAAAAGATCAAAATTTAAAGTACAATAGCTACCGAATGCATATCACGTTGGTAACATTGCACACTGGAGAATCTGTACTTCTCCGTAACGAAGAGTACAGTGTGCCCAAGTCATGCACTTCGTGACAGCACCACCTGTGATCACTGATCTCAGGCACTATCCTAACTCACTACATGTAAATACCACAGATTCAAACAGCTTTCAACACAATTAAAAATGAAAAAAGTAAAACACTTCACTTTATTTTGATTTACTTCTTCGCCAACATACTTCTTATACAGATCTGACTTTTTGAATTATCATTTTCCTTTTCCCTAAAAACCTTCTAGTATTTATTTCAGGCTGGTCTGCTGATGGCAAAGTCCTTCAGTTTTTATTTGCCTAAGTTATTTCTCTTTTTGTTTTGATGATTATGCAAATTCAATGGCCACAGAATTCTCAACTGAGGATTCTTTTTTCTCCAAGAACTTTAAGTGCCTTCCCCCTTTGTACCTGCAAAGTTTCTGCCCAGAAGAATTCTTAAGCTTTTTTATGCACAGGTATGGTATATTTTCTCCCTTTTTCATCTTTCAAGAGTTTCTTTGTTTTTGATTTTCTGGTGATTGAATGTGGTATCCTTAGCTATAGTTTATGGGGGATGTCTTTTTTTACCTTTCTGGTGTTTTCTGAGCTTCTGAAATCTGTGCTTTGGTGTCTATGATTAATTTGGGAACGTTCTGTTCTTCTTCTCTTTCTTCTTTATTTAGGATTCCAATTATGCATGTTACATTTATTGTTACTTAGATGATCTAGGGGCTTTTAATTCTTTATAGTTTTCCTCTTCCCTCTTAGTTTGGTGAGCTTCTGGGGACTATCCTCAATCTCACCAGCTCTTTCCTCACAACATTCAGTCTACTGAGGAATCTATCAGAGGCCATCTTGGCTTTGGTCTTTGATGACCAACATTCTTTTTTATTCTTTCTTGTAGTATCCAGCTCTTTACTCCCCACCCCCATTTTATTGATATGTATACGTGCAAAATTTAAGGTTTACAATGGAGTTGAGCCTTTTATGCACATATGTATCTTGTCAAGGTGACAAGGGCTTTCCTACTCTCCTTTTGTCCCTCCCCCTACCCTCCAACAAGTCAAGTAGTAATCAGTGCTGGCTGCGGGGAGAAACGAACCCTCTTGCCCTGCTGGTGGGAATGTAAATTTGTACAACCCCTTTGGAAAGCAGTATGGAGAGCTCTCAAAAAACTAGAAATAAATGTCCCCTTCGATTCAGCAACAGCCCTCCTGGGAATATATCCAAAAGAGGTCAAAACAACACACAACAGAGATATATGTATACCCATGTTCATAGCAGCACAGCTAACAATAGCTAAAATATGGAAGTCACCAAAATACCCCTCAACAGACCAGTGGATACAAAAATTGTGCTATTTATACACAATGGAATACTACACATCGATAAAGTCCAACAATGTGGAGGCTTTTCCAGGCACATGGAAGAAACTTGAGAACATCTTTTCTTATATATTCATTTATTTTAGCACATTGTCTACATTTTTAGGTGGCCCTTAGGCATAGTAATCAGTTATTTTAAATTCCCTGTCTATTAATCCCAACACATGAGGCGTATCAAGATCGCATTCTGATTCTGTCTTCAGACTGTGTGCTGTTCTTGACTTCTGTCACCCTCTGTAATTTTTTCAGACAGCTGGGCATGACGTACTCATGTTTGTTGTAACAGGATTCCAATGTGACTAATGTCCCTGTTGACGTGGGGTACCCTTCCTTACCTGCTCCTCTTTATACAGTGTCTGCATTTCACTACTCTCTCAATTAAAATCCCCGTGCTTTACAGGAGACCTGTTGGTGGGATGCTATGGTGTGGGAGAAGGAAAAAGTTCTCTAATTTTGTGAGCAGTTCTCAGTGTTTCGCCGGCCTGTGTCTCTGGGCTGTGAGCATCATAGGTACCTTTCCACTAGTAGTATTAACATAATTTTTTCTCTTAGATGAGACCAGAAATTTACAGAAAGCTGAAATGAAAATTCCCTTTCCCCAGGTGGAACAAGACTGCTGACAGTTTTCCCTCCTCCAGCGTAAGCCTTTATGGTGGGAAATTCTCTGTGAATATGTCACAGCATGACTATTTTCCTCTTTGCCTATCCATGCCAAAGCCACAAAGGACCTTTCTTACTTCATCTACACAGAGGTGAGTATCCACTGGAATCCCTGGAATTAAAGCCCCAAGAAACTGCACACTCCACAGTTCTCAGTCTCTAGTAGTCCCTTTAGCCTCTGGCATGTCTGCAAAATCATGTGTTGTTTCTGTTACTGAAATGCCATGTTGGTGTCTGGTGATGTCAAAGAATGAAATCTCAGAAAAAGGAGGCAAGCTGCAAAACGAATAGTTCATTTGAAGAATAAAGACAGAGAAAGACAAGCTCTTGACAGAAAGGAAGGCTCCCAAAAGAGGTTGTTGATGAAGGGCTTTATGCTTAGGAATCATTATGAGCCTCTGAGAGGAATTTACCTTGACTGGCGCGTTTTCCTTTCTCTTTGTCTTTCTCACCAATCAAATCTCTCGTAACTCCCCTGTGCGCAAGCACTGGCCTAGGACACATAAGATCACACACTCCGCGTGCAAGCTTTCGACCTATCACAGGATTGGCCATGCTCTTTGCAAGTACAGTTGGCATACCTACATGCACTACGGCATGAAATGTGTGTTAATTAATCTGTTTAAAATATATGGGCCTCCTGGCACATCCCCAGCCTTCCTCCCCGTCTCTGTCTGCTCATTTTTGTCTTGACTTATAATTTCTATTTTTTCTGTGGACCTAGATCCCTGTCTGTCTGCCAACTTAAGCCCTGTATCTCCCTCTCACTTCTACCGCAGGATGGTCCAAGCAGCTTTGGTTCTATGTAAACAGATCTTAATTGTATCTCTGGATTTGCCTGTCTCTCTACAAAATTTAGAATGAGAATTTGCTCTGAAATATTTATTTCTATATGTCCCAGAAAAAAATCATTGATTTTTCAATTTGTTTAGCTTTTTCTTATTCAAGGACTGCAGTAACAGCCTCCATGCTCTTTTGAAATGAAAACTGAAAACTAAATGTCTTATTTTAAATATTTACTTCATTGCTAATTTTTCCCATCTCATGAGCTAAATGCCCATATCCACCCCTTATGTATGAGTCTCACGTTTTAATATGCCATACAACATGCGAAGCATAGGTCTTCCTCTGTTGATTGGCAACAGAAACCAAACTTTTGGAGGTTTTCTAAAAATTATACAGAAGCAAACTCTGTATCGTGCAAGCAAAGATGACCATGAACAGAGAATTTGGCTCTGCAAATCAAAGAAAGAGAAATGTCCTTTGTGAAGGAACAGAAATTCCAGGCTTCAAAAATTCACATGAACTGATTTACAAGGGCACAAGCGGAAGCAGGGACAGGGCTTGGGTTTCCTCAAGCTTGTTCCTCATGCCCTTATATGTTTCCCTCTCTACATTGATTCAAAATGAAGGGTGTGTCCTCCAGATGCTCAGGGCATGTTCCTGTAATGCCTCATTATGTGCCAAAGCAGTCATCATCCCCTGCAAAACACACTGTCTGGGAACAAGTTATCATTCTGAAATAATAAAGGCTATTCATTTCCCTGACATTTAAAATGCATGAGAACATTTATGACTAAACTCTCATATACTTGTAACCAAGAGTTTGTGGCATTAATTATCAATACTTCTCCAGGGAAGGACATGTTTATTGCATTATGAAGCAGATTTTTCTTTCAAGTCCAGGGTATCTGCATTTGGTGGGAAAATTACTATCAGTTACTTTGGTCTGGCTTCTAATGACATCTCTGTACGACTGTCAACCTTCTTCACTAGTTGCATTTTATTAATTCTTGACATTATTTTATACCATGATAGTCTAAAGTTATATTTAACTCTGTAAAATATATCAAGTTAGGCATTTCTTGACAAGTATTGTCAATCTGATCATTTCATTTGAAAATAAATATAACTTAGAATAGAAGAAAAAGAATACAACGTACCATATTCATTATCCTTCAATAAGATACTATGACCAAATAACTGATTATGTCAACTGAAAAGCCTACAAAACCAATGCAATAATAATATTAATATTAATACAAGTGCGGTTAAGTGAAAAAAATTACAGTTAAAGACAAATGGATATTTTGTAAAGAACCTGGAAATGCTTATGACTACGGTAAATAAATTGACCACTAGATATTTTTAGAATTAAAAACGCAATCATCCTATACTTACAAAGCAACTGTATAAGAATCTACTACAGTATGATCAACTCTTAAAATTTTCAGCTCACAGAATTAAATCAATTATTATCCCCATCAACCATAAGAATTAGAGCTTTGCAAATTGAAAACATAAAAGAATCTTTTGCATTTTTATTTGCGTATGTATGCACTGCAAATTCATTTACACTTTAATTACATACAACTTGGGGGAATTTGTGCTCATCTGTGTCGCTTTTCTACCACTTTCTTCTCCTTTCCCTTTTGAAGCCTTTTCCCCCCTTCTACCATCAGTGTCTCTTCCCTTTCCAAGCGGCCTATCTCCCTACTTCCTACTCTCTCTCTCTCTCTCTCTCTCTCTCTCTCTCTCTCTCTCTCTTATATTGACAACTAGACATGTATTTCTGTCGATCTCATATAAGATACACCATGAGATACTTCGCTGTTTGTGCTTGGTCCACTTCGCTGAGCATCACTCACTTGAGTCGTCCCCATTTTCTTACAAACACTTCATGTCAGTCTTTCTTTAGGACAGCATAATAGTTTCATAATGTTTAGTCACACTGACTTTATCCATTCCCCTTTTGATGGGCATGTATATAGTAATTTGTAGCTGTTATGACTTGTGCTGCTATCAACATGAATATACTTATTTCTCCATGACATGAAGGTTTTAACTCTTTTGAGAAGATGCTCCGAAGAGCTCTGGCTGGGTCAAATGAAATTTCTATATTCAGCTTTCTAGAGATTCTCCAAATTGCTTTCGATAGCAGTTGTACCAATTTACTGTTTCACCAGCCATGTAGAATTGTTCCTGTTTTCCCCATATTCTTGTCAACACGTGTTGTTTTTTGAGTTCTTTATGATCACCATTCTCACCGGAGCAAGACGGGATTTCAGTGCTGTTCTGATGTGCATTTTCCCGAGGGCCAAACATGTCGAACACTTTTTTCCTGTGCTTTTTGGCCATTTGTACTTCTCTTGAAGAGTGCCTTTGCTTTTCAGTTGTCCTTTTGTAATGGGATCATTTCAGGGGTGGGTATCTTTTTTCTTTTTTCCTTTTCTTTTTTTTTCAAGTTCTTTTCTAGTTATTAAACCTCTATCTGAGGAGTAACTGGCAAAAATTTTTCCCTTTCTACAGGCTGTCTCTCTGCTCTTTGGACTGGTTACCTCTGCTACATAGAAGTATTTTAGTTTGACAAAGTCCCATTTTCTTGATTCTTGATGCTATTTCTTGTGTAATTGGTGTTCTGCTCATGAAGACCCTGTCCCAACATCTTTCAGCAGATCAGTATTTCTGTTTTGATATCTGGCACTGTGGTCTACTTCGATTTTATCTTAGTATTGGGAAAAGACATATGGATCTGGCTTCATTCTCCTACAAGTGAGGAGCCAATATTCTTAATCTCATTTATTAATGATACTGTCCTTTGTTCAGTGAATAATTTTGGCCTCTTTGCTGAAAATCAGAAGGCTAAGTGTGCTCAAGTTTGTTCGTTATCCTCATTTCTGTTCCACTGATCTTCCTATGTGTTTCTGAGTCAGAACCAGGTAGATTTAATCACTGTTATTTTGTAGAATAATGTGAAGAATGGAATTGTGGTTCCTTCTACTTTGTTCTTGCTATTCAGAATTGTTTTGGCAATTCTGGACATTTTCTGGTTCCATATAAGTTTTAGAATTGTTTTATGTAGGTCTATAAAAAATGCAGTTGGTATTTTGATTGATTCAATCTCTATAACAATTTTGGAAGTAGGGCCATTTTGACAATATTAGCTCTACCTATTCAGGAACATGAGATATCTTCACATTTCCTAAAGTCTTCGTCTCTTTCTTCAGGGTTCCACAGTTTTCCTATAGAGATCCCTCACTTCTTTGGAATTAAGCATCCAAATTTTAGGGTAAATGTTGTCTATTTTTCCCCTTACACAAAGGTGTTGGCAAGGAAGTTGTCACAAATGGCTAGGATCTGTTTAAGGTAAGGTTTTTCTATTCCTATATTCTTCAGAATTGTTATCGAGAGTAAATGCTGAATTTTGTGAAAGGCTTTTTCTGCATCTAGTGAGATGTTCATATGAGTCTCTATCTTTATTTCTGTTAATGCGTTGCATTACCTTTATTGATCTGTGTACATTGAACCATCCCTGAATACTTGGGTTGAAGCTTGCTTAGTAATCATGTTGTATGATCTTTCCTATGCTTTGTTGTATCCTGTTAGAAATATCTTGTCACGTATTTTTACATCTATGTTCGCTGGGGAAATTGGCCTGTAGTTTCTCTCTCTCTCTCTCTCTCTCTCTCTCTCTCTCTCTCTCTCTCCCGTTGTGAGGACTTTGTCTGGTTTTGATATTAAAGTTATGTTGGTTTCAAGGAATGAATTTAGCAACTCTCCTTATTATTTTTTTTTTTTTGGTCTTTTGAAAGAGTTTGATGAGTATTTGCATTAATTCTTCCCTGTATTTCTGGTATAATTCTGCTGTGAATCCAGTAGGTCATGGGCTTTTTTAATTGGAAATGTTTTTACTTCTTTAATTTCACAGTTGGCTATTGGTGTGTGTTTTGAAATTAATTCATTTCTTCTACATTCTTCAATTTATGAGAGTAAAGATTTTAAAAATAGCTTCTAAAATATTTTGGATTTCCATGCTGTCTCTTGTAATTTCACCTTTATCACTTCTAACTGCATTGACGGGAGTTTTTTCTTTTCTATTAGCTAGAGGTTAATTGATCTTGTTTATCCTGATGAAGAACCAGGTTTTTCTTTCATTGATCTTCTGTATTTTTTGTTTCAATTTTGTTAATTTTTGTCCTAGTTTTTTAAATTTTTTCTTTCATTAGTTTTCAAATTAAATTTTTCTTTTTTTTTAGCATATTGAGCTGCTTCATTAGGCTATCTGGATTGCTCAGCCCTTTTTATATATGCATTTATAGCAATGAATTCCCTCTTAACACTGAGTTCATTGTGTCTCTGAGGTGTTGGGGTTATGTGCTTCCATTGTCGTCTGTCTCTAGGAATTTTTTAACTTTTTCCTTAATTTCTTCTATGATCCATTGTTTGTTTCAGTGATTTATTGTTCAATCTCTGTGTGCTTGTGTAATATCTGTAGTTTTCACTGTCACCGATTTCTAGCTTCATTCGCTATAATCTGACAGTTTATGTGGAACTATTACAATCTTTTTTATTTGTTTAAGCATATTTTGTGGCCTAGAATGTGATCTATTTTGTAGGATGTTCCATAAGCACCAAAAAGAATGTGCATTCTCTTATTGGCAGTGGAAACACTGCAGATATCTGTCCGTTCTATTTTTTCAGTGGTGTGGCTCAGATCTGCTCTTTGCTGATTTTTTATTATTTATTTATTTATTTATTTTGTCTAGTTGACCTAACTTCCTGGACAAGTAAAATGTTAAGGTCCCTCATTATCACTGTGCAGGTACCTCTCTGTTCTTTTATGTCCAGTAGTTTTTATATGGATATGTCAATATTTGGTGCATAAATGTTCACTGTTGCTGGCTCCTGTTGAACTGTTCCCTTACTTTTTCTTGACCAGTTCTAGCTGAAAGTCTACCTTATCAGTACAGAGGAAAGCTGCTCCTGAGTGGGCTCCTTTAGAATGGAATTGGTTTCCCACTCCTTCACTTTCCGTTTGTGCTTTTCTGTGCGGATAAGGTGGATCTCTTATAGATGACGTATGACTGGATGATGTTTTTTTAATTCAATCTGCCAGTCTGTCTCTTTTCATTGGAAAGTTGAGACCATTGACATTGAGAATTATCATTGTCCTGAAATTATTAATTCTTTACTTTGTCCTAATATTGGGATGCTAATTGGAACTTCTGTTTACTTACTTACATACTGTTATTAGAACACCCTTGAGAGTGTGGTCTGTGGCGTCCATCTTGTCTTCCAAGGTTCTGTCTTCATACTGGGTCATTCAGTTCATTCTCCCTGTGAAATGTATTCTGCTCTCTCAGCTGTGTTTATCCTCCATATATCTTTTCAGCTTATCCTAAAGTATTTTTGGTAGTGCTGAGTTGTCATAAATTTCTTCAAGTTTTCTTTGTCACTGAAGATCTTTATTTACCATCAATTTTTCAGGATGTAGGAGTTGGTTGGCAATTGTTTTAGGATTTTAAAGAGATTTCCATGGTCTTTTGGCTTTTAGAGTTTGTGGTAAGAAGCCTCCTGTTACTCTGATAAGTTTGCTTTGATAAGTTACTTGCTATTTCTCTGTGGCAGCTTTTAAGATTTTTCTTTGTGCTGGATGCCTGTACCTTGTATTATGATGTGTTTTGGGGAGTTCCTGTTTGGATTATATCTGATTAGGGTCAGACACCCCTCACTCACCTGATCATCCATTGCTTCTTCATAGATGAGATTTTTTCTGTTACAATTTCAGTCAACAGATATTTTAAGCCTATGTTTGAATTATTTTCTTCCTGTAATCCTGTAATTCTGAGGTTAAGCTTCCTTGAGGCATCCACAGCTGTTGGAAACAATTTTCTTATTGATATAGCATTATGAGAAAAATCTTTGAGAGTGGTCACTTCCATCTTCCATCTTCCAGTTCCAAGCTTCTGTCTTCCTACTGGGTCATTTAGTTCATTACATTTTGCAATAAAGTTTTCACCCCTTGATGATCTGATAACATTCTCCTCTTTTTTTAGCTCTTGAATGAATTTGTCACTCATTTCTTGGATTGCCTTCTGTAATTCATCTCACCTGCTGTTTGCTTCCTCTGTCTCACTGGATATTTTTGGTTTTCTCTACTCTTGAGCTCTTTAGTTATATCTTTTTAAACTATCTAAGCATCTTGAGAAGATTATTGCTTAATTCTATCTTGTGCTTCTCTAATAATGAGAAGATTATTGTCTTCTGATCCTCCGATAGTTTGAAAAGGGTATTGTTTGAATCTATCTTATACTTCTCCAATAGATTGGTTATTTCAAATTTTTGACCATTGGAATCCCTTTTCTATTACCAATGTGAACCTACCTTGATGAACTAGGGGGTTTGTGGGGCAATTTTTGCCTTGTATTCTTATATTTCTGTTGCTTTTGTTGCAAGATGTCAGAATTAGCTGGATTAGAACTTTCTGATCAACAGTAGGACTCTCCATATTTTATGTGTGTCTACCTTAGGTTGTGGGGTTATCTTTAGCTGAACTATGGTGCTAAATCCTACTCTTCAGATGTCCTCTAGGGGGAGCTAGCCCCTTCTTTTTTGTAGCTGAGTCTTTGAGCCTTGAGAGCATGTTTAAAGCAGTCTGTGTTTTGACTTCTGCTGGTGGAGCTATTTGGGCTGCACAGTGTTGGGTGTTGGTCTTTTAGCTATGTGCTGGAACTGAGCTTGTTGGGTGTCAACTCCCAGTATCTAGCTACTTGTGTTCAACTCCCTGTGTTCAGTCCCAACAGACTGGGGATGTTCACTGAGGCTGACCCACAGGGATCACAGCTTGTGTCCCCTCTCTTACCCACAGAATCTCTAATTGCATCTCCCCATTAGCTTCTTTTTAGTTGAACGAAGACACTGGGCAGGGCTCTGGAGCCCAGGTGGGGGCAAGTAGGGGGAAGTAACTGGGAAGGTGCAGCGAGTGAATATATATTCTACGTAATTCAGCCTCATTGTTTTCTGTATGTACTCGTGACTCTCCATAGGACTCTATCTCTAATTGATTTGACCACCATCACCCACAGGTTCTACCCATCATTGATTCTTCACGGCAGCTTCCTATCATGGTCTTCTGGTTTGCACTGTGGGGAGTTCTGGGTACCTTTTTAATGTCTTGCCTCCAACCTGTGAGTTGGGGCCACCGGACTGGGGTGAGGAGGCCCTGGTGACTGAGATCAAATCAGACGGGACCCCCATAGCCAATGCTGTGTCTAGCTCTCTGCTGAGTGATTTGGGACAGACTTTCAGCAACCCACTTGGTCTTCTGCTTCTGCAGTGTCCTGCCAGGGTTTCTAACTTTCCTATTGGTCTGATTTTCCTTCCTGGAGCTCTACTATTACTCAGAGATGAACTTTCCAATCATTTCATTTTTTAAAATTCTACTTCAGCTTTTTGCTGAGCCTATTAAGACTGAATGAATAGGGAATTCTCCACGGCCACCATGTTCCTGGGAATCCTAAAAGAAGCTTTGAAATATTACTTCAGTTCATTAGGATAATTCAGTATAAAATAAAGATGAACACATTAAAAATAGCTAAGAGCATGAGTTTTTACTGTTGTGCAATTTTGGATTCTTATCAGAGTGCTTCGACTTCCTACTTCTCTACCCTAGACCAACTTTCTTAACTCTCTTTCAATCACTGAAGAAAACCTTTGCATTTTCTTACCTGTAAAATAGATTTCACAAGAAGTCACACATGAGCAGTGGTGAGATTTATATAAAGTACTGTGTACTAAAATGTTAGTATAATGCTCAGTAGGAAAGAAACTTTCAACAGAATTTCAGTATTCAGCTCTATCTCTATTTTTTGTCTCTCTTTTCAATCTAACCACAAGCAGAGTATCTTTCAACTGAAATATTTGGGACCAAATTGTATTAGACATTGATTTTTCAGATTTTAGAATATTTGAACATACATAAGGATATATTTTAGAGTTGGGACTTAAGTCCAAATACAAATTCATTTATGTGCACTTTATACACATATCCTGAAGGTAATTTTACACAAATTTTAAATAATTTTTTGCACAAAACAAAGTTTTATGGTATGGAATTTTCTACTTGTGACATGTCAGCACTTGAAAATTGTCAGATTTTAAAGCATTTTAAATTTTAGATTCTCTAATTCAGGATATTCAACCTATAGCATACATTTCATTTTTAAGATCTATAAAGTTAAAATTATATAAGTAAACTACAAATATGATCCATTTATTGTTTATGAAGTTGGTATAAAATTTCTCTAGGGGCTGCATTTACTTAGAAATGCTCAGATACCTACCTACATTGCTTTGTGTTTCGGGGAACACAATGTGAATTAGACAGGCTGCTGCCTCAGGATTATAGTTTAATAAGGGAAACAGTACAGACACATACCCATTTCTAAATATAGCAGCCACAGTGATTACAAAAGTGATGAGTGGCTGAGAGGATCCAGAATTATGTTGGTGCTTCACTGGATGTTAATTAGAAAAACAGTCCTGGAAAAAGCGGGCCCTACACTGTAATTTGAAGAGCAGGAGGGAAGTGAAGAAGCTGAGAAACCATTCTTCAAAGCAAATACTCAGAACACAGCTCTTGACTTAGGCATATACACATCCAGGAAGTCGACCAATGCTCTCATTCCATGTTATCACTACCAAAAACTCTAAAAGGCCTGGGTCTGTCCTGAATGGCAAGTTATTCATACTAGAAGTTTTTTACAAAATTTTTTCTTTTACTTCTGTCCATTCCATCAAAATGATCTTGTCCTGTATTTAAGTACTGAAATATCCTCTTCTCTGTTTTGAAAGTACACTAGGTCCTTCTGATGCAATAATACTACGTGGGATGAGAATATTCATGAAGTATAACCTAACATTATTCATATGAGCAGTAATAAAGTTTTAATAAGTTTTCTTATTAGAGAGTCCAGCAATTAAAATTAAATTTATTAACAAAAATTGATAGTTTTCTTTTTCAAGAATGAACTAACATGTACTTGAGAGATCACAAGTTGATAATATAACTTTATGTATTTCTTTAAAAGGTTATGAATTCAGTTATATATTATGAAATCTGACAAATGCTTAACTGAAGAAATTTACTTTGGAGATAGATAGTAATTTACTATATGAAAAACTTAAATCACACATAGCAAAGTGATAAAATTATTTAAAATCCTTCAATCTTTCAGACAGCTGCAGAAACACAGAAGTTAAATGCTATGACTGAACATTACACTTAAAATTATCTATTATGCTTAAAATTATCACAAAGGACAATAGTCTCAACACAATTTTGAAAAATCATATGCTTTGAACTACAACTCTTTCTTATCCAAGAAAATCAAAAGGCATGTACTGAGGCACTGAAATATGAGAGGATAAAAATCACAGAAAATGGAAAAGGAGAAGTGTATTTGAAAATATTTTTACAGTAGAATATTTAGTCTCTTTTAAAGATGCTAAATGTGTGGTATTTAACATTTTCATTCTGTTAACCCAGTAACTTTTACTAAACCACGTTTAAAAGTGAGCAAAACTATTATTTATTCTTATGTTAATAAGCAATGACACACAGGAAGCAAGCTCAGACAACTAAGAATCAGTCACCCTAGGAACAAACGTATTTGCTGTCTAATTAACATCTGAGGACTTCCAAGTTGTTATAAAACCTAAGACCTGTTTTACATCTCAGACTGAAATGTGAGTCAGAGATTTGCACTTGGACTAGATGAACTTTGACAAAAGCCATCTTTCGGTGTCACTGCTACATTTTAAGTCATCGTGCTCTTATCTTTGAAGGACAGAAATGAGAAGCATCCATTTCAAACACTTGCCATCTCTGAGTCTAATTAATGCCACCTCTGTAACCATCAAATATATTTCAGAAAACGAGCAGTGCCCTGGGTGGAAGTTAAGTCACAGTGGCTGTGCATCTAGCAGGAGAGGCTGAGCTTTGGTGGTTTTCTTTGGTTCATTGGTTGGCTGTTTTTTTAAACCTTTGCCACATTTTTAAATTCTGCAGCAAAGAACGCAAAGTACAAATTTTGAAACTGGGATTAAGAAGAAAGCATTGGTGGTGAGCCCACTGAATATCAAAAGTCTTGCATAAAAACTTATAAAAATGTAAGGCAAATAATTGACACTAAATACACAATTATGTGAAACATCATTGCAGACTCATTTACAACAGAGAGAAAACACTGGTCATCTCTGGTGTGAAATTATAATTGAATTTGATTTTCTCTTATTTCTTTTCTATATTTTCTACTTTTATGCAACTAATATTCTATTATTTATAAAGTAAAAATTTCTAAATTTTTAACAAATAGATGAAAATTTTGCAAACTAAGTTTTCTTTTGCTCTCTCCCGTAGTTTAAAATATGAAACACAGAGAAACCAAATTAAACATATTTACATTAAAATGTACTATCCAACTTTAATCAAAGCAAAATTAAATTCCATGTGACCTAATTAAATTAGTGTAACTATATGTCATATTGTGAAAAAAGCACCAGATTTAGAAGAAAACTAAGCATGCTTATATCTGGCTTTATTGCTAAATTTTTATGTGATCCTGGGCAAATCACAATTGCAGTTACCATACTCGTAAAATAAGGTCAGAGAAGAAGCTGACTTCTTGTCAGCTTTAACGTTCTCTCAGAAAATCCTTCCTTTGATTACATTTTCCTTCCAGCAACAAGAGACCACATAATAGCCTCCGCAGTGGTGCCCAAGTTCCCCTGGGTAGGGACTGGGGCTTGCATAAATATTTACCCTTTAAATAAGCCTTCTTCACATAATAACAGCTCAATAAGTGCTTGGTAATAAATCATTCTGCTTGCTATATTCATATTTTCCTGATCTTAGGAAACCTGTCTCAAGATATTTCCCAAAATGTGATCGTCTGCACAAATCATAATGGCTAGTCTAATCTAAGATCTAGCACCAGTGTAAAACCTAATTACAGCAAGGCACAGAACACAGGCTTTGACTAAGTTGCTCTCACGTTCTCTCGACACGAAAAGCAAAAATGCAGATCCCAGAAGCTCTGTTAACACCGTAAGAGATCGTCTGCGCCCGCACTGATCCCACTTGGCCCATCTCTCTGGCTTTGCCTTTCATTCGCCATTCCGAAGAACAGGAAAATGTTTTTGTAGCTTAATCGGCTTGAGAAGAAGGCAAAGGAAGGCCACTGGTTACAACGGTCAGCAGGCACATCGGCCAGCGTGTCCCAAGGGAAAACAACACAAAACAAGCAACAATAAAAAATCTATGGCTACAATCATGCTGGAAAACCAACAGCAAGCAGAGGGAATCCCACAGACGACAACTTGCTGGGTGACCAGGAGCTGGACACAGCCAAAATCACGCTAGAGTAGAGGAAAAGCCATTACCGTTGAATTCATTCAACTCCCCTGTTTCATTGTTCTTCTATAGTTTGTGCGTATTCGATATGGGGTTGATACATAATAATATGATGTATGATTTATCTTAATACAGTTAATAAAATCTTTTAATTTTCTACTTACCACATAATGCATGAACATATTTAGTAAAACTGAAAGTACTTATTTAACCATTATTAAGTTTGCTTTTGAAAATAAGATATAGGAAAGAAGTCAATAATTAAAGAATGTGCAATAATTTATTGTAAGTAGAAAGAGTATAGTTCCTCAAAAGGAACACACAGTATGTGGAGGCACATGTAATTATTTCCCAGGACTTTTAGCATGTTGGTTCTTCACGTAAGACTGCTGGATACAGCACACTATACTACAATGGAGTTTGATTTGGAAACTTTTATGGTTTAACAATTACGTGATTCAAATCAGAAGTGTTCAAAAGAATCTGTTTAATTTTGAGTAATGCACAGAGACTCCAAATATTATTGTATGTGGAGGATACATTTTTCTTTTAATATACTATCATTTATAATCTCTTGGAAATGTTTATAATTATGACTACACAAAAAAATTTACCTTAATAAATGTCTCATTTTGAGAAGTGAGCTACAGGGTTGCCTTCTGTTGCATATATTTGTGTCTGTTATATGGCATTTATAAAACTATAAAATGCTGTGAGGTAAAACAGACCCTAAAAAATCAACTTTACAATATATTTTTCCTAAGATGCCTGTAATTTGAGGGATAATACTGACCTATCAGAAGATAGTGACAATAAAACCTCACTCATAAACAGCTCACCCTGTAGAGGTGACATCTTCCTTCTCCAAGTGCCCCCATTTCCTTTCCCCTGTCTAGGCTTTCACTCCTGTGTCACTAGGATTAACCTGAGTCAATTTGTTTAACAGCTACACTGTTGGCCCCCTGATGCAAAAAGGTGCAAAATAAAAATATGAGGTCTGATCAAAAATATGGGCAATGATTAATTTTTTCAAACACTCAATTTAGTAGAAAATGCATTGCCCAAACTTCCTCTAACTTCTCCCCAAACTTCAAACACACTCGGCCTACTATTCTTGCCACCATGAAGCAGTTACAGAAGTCTTCTCTCATGCCTTTCCTTAGTTGCACTGTTGTGGCTGCCTTGATATCCTGGCTAGATTTTAAATAAAGAGATTTAAAATGCTTACCATACATGGTCATTTTGACTTATGGAAAGAGACCTAAGTCCAAGCTGCCAGATCTGGTGAATAAGGTGAATGAGGATACACCATAATATTTTTATGAGTTTTGCTTTCCATTGAATGCCAGCCATTGGCAGCATTCACTGTATTTTTTTTAATCACACCTCATAAAAACTCTCACAAAAGAGGACTTCCGAAACTGGTTCAGAATGTGGAAATAATGTTGAGAAAATTGTGTTCAAATTGAGAGGTATTAATTGCAACGTGTATTTTTTTTTACTATCAAAATTCTTTTTAATTTCAACATTCACCATTGTATTAGTTAGGGTCCTTTAGGGAAAAAGTAGACTTAATAGAAAATATATATGTAAAATTATGCAGGAAGATTTAGTAGGTCAGCTTAGAGTCAAAGATAAAAGAATCCAAAATGGCCTCTTCCATGTGGAAGAGCTGGAGAATCCAGCAGCTACTCAGACAAGAAGATGGAAGCCAGAGAACAAGGGGATGTAGGATATGACACCGATCCAAGATGGAGGCCACAAGGCAAAGAAGACATAAAGGCTGCAACCCCAGTCAGAGGTGGAGGGTCTGGAAGCTCCCTGTAGAATTGCTGTACCAGAGATCAATTTCAAGAGGCCATGGCACAAACCAGAAATCTTCCAGAATAAGCAAACTCTTTCCTCTTCCTGCATTTTTTTATCCTGGCCAAGCCACGATCTGTTGGTTGGTGCTACCCACCTGAAGGAGAATCTTCCTTCTCAGCTTGCTGGCTTACTTGTTTGTTGGTCACCCATAACCACTCCCCAAACTGTCTTACTGATCAGCTACACATTTCTTAAGTCATTCAAGTTGACAAAACACGATTAATGGTCAAAATCACATATTTCAGTCATCCTTTGTATTTGTAAACTCATACACACACACACACACACACACACATACATTTCTTACCACATTGCAATTAATTAATAAATGTGTGTTGGATAAATTCATACATTCTTCTCCCAGACAGCACTGGAGCCAAAAGAGTAATAACCTTTACAGCTTTTGTTTATTCTAATTTTTCTTCCTGAGAGAAAGTTCTAAAGATCCCCAAATCCTGTGAAAGATTTCAAGCAGACCAGAAAAAAAAAAAATGCTCAATTTTCTGGAAAGGAGCCATTTTTCTTGCCTCCCGCAACACCTTGCAATTCTCAACATTTCTGTGTACGAATTGCTAACGGAAGACCTTTTGTTGTCCAAAGGGGAAAAACAAGTCCATTATTGTGAAAAACCTGGAAGACAGCCATGTCTAAGCATGAAATGTTTGGAATACAACACCATGATAAAGTCAGGTCACGGTTTCACCCGGGTGGAGCCCTGATCTGCTGTCTAGGGGGCAGTTCTTAATTTTCCAAACTGTTTATCAGTGGAGTATAATAGAAAAAGTAACCAGCTGGCTAGGGTGAGTCTCCTCAGTTCTTTTCTGGTAGTCTTGACCAAGATGATAATCACAACACCACAGTTTCTCAGGCTGCTTCAAGTTTTGTAACATGAAGAGGTTAAACTCTCTTCACTCTTGTGTTCAGGATTATCTTTCAGGAGACAAAGATTTCTTAAGCTTCTTGGTAACAATTCAGATTGCAGCAAAATTATGATTTTTTTTTAAAGTATGGTACCTGAATTTGAAACAGGTGACTAGGACAGTAATACTGAAAGGAACAATAATGATAAAAATAGCTAACATTCATTTGCTTAAAGAATATTTATGAGGACCTAGCTTGTGCTATGTACTGTTCCATGCAATAAGACACAGCAGAGGAAAAAAACCTACCTGGCTTCATGCAGCTTCAATTTCATTTTAGAGAAACAGTTTAGACAATCCTACTCATCTGATTGTTATAAAGATCCTGGAGAAAAGCAATTCAGAGGTTGGGCTGAAGAGCACTGAAAGAAGTTTCAGTGCATTCCTTTGAACACTGCTGGGGCCATGCAGTATACATGCATTCTCTTGGTGTATCCTAACAATAATCTTATGAAGAAAGTATCATCATTATTCTTGATGGCTATTGTACAGATTTTAAAATGAGCTGAGACATCACCTAAGATTCCTAAGGCCGCAGAGACAAAAGTAATGAGATTCCAGAGCTGTTCCCTAGCCACACTGTGATAGCACCTTCCCCACGTGATAGCCTACTACCAATCTGTACTGTTTTTTTACACCAAAATGAGCACAAAAATCTTGCAAAATTTTGAACTCTTTCTTTTTCCCCCTGCATTATCACATGAAAATTATTGAAGGGGTATTATTACAAATTTTAAAAGAAATCATCCTGTCACTTAAGACTTTGGCCTTAATCAGTGCAACTTGGGAAATGTTTTCCAGTTTAAAATCACACTTATATAACAGAAAAATCATTATCAAGGCTCTTGGTTGTATTTCTCAGTCATCAACTGCTCCCCATGGGTGAAATGCTCTAAATGAATGGATCCTAGAATCACAAGACCATCTTTGAATTAACCCTGAGACAATATGCATCATGTTTACATGAAATGGAAATTAATACCAGAATCGTAACAAGATCAGATCTAACATTGAGGAGGGACATGCAAGGGTAAAACAGAGAGCAGCCAAATGTGTGGATGTGCTACCCACATGTAAGTTCAATCTTGTGCTTCAGATACCTGTATCTTCTAAGGCAAGCCAATTATCTTCTAGGAACCCTACTTTCCTTCTCTATAAAACAGCTAAAAATAAGAAAACATAAAAATTTGTGTGAGAATCAAAAGAGCTAATACATGTGAGAGGTTTGGCACAGAACTTGCACACAGAAACACAAAACCCATACTACTTATCACTGCTACTGTTCTGAATGAACATGTCTTCTTAGGCAAAGGAGATTTAAACACTCAGAGAGGGAAGAGGTCTGATGCCCAACTAGATACCTGATATGACTTTTCAAAGAGCCGGTTCTACACATTCATCCTGAAGGAGCCACTCTACCCCCTCTCCAATTACCGCCTGGGAACATGTTTAGACACCAATAGTTAGCAGTAGCAGCATCTCCAAACAAAAAGGGCAATGACATAACTTTGACTTGCTTCTCTACATTTATATAAATAACTCAACTAATGAGTGTCTAACAAGAAGAAGGAATGAAGATGACTTCACGGCTATGTAAAAATATTCATATAGACTCAGCTTTTTTGTCAACTCACAATAGCCACTAATAGCCTAATTATTTCTTCTCATCTGTGTCTGGATGACTACAAGGCATTTCCCAGAAAGTAAACGCACAACACTGAAGCCACGATCCTCCCGAATTTATCCCAGATTACTTCCAGTCATATCAACAGACCGTACAGCCGGAGAAAGAGTTTCCTTACACGTGGTTCCCCGGGGTGTTTATGTGTTTCTATCCTAAATAGACGCAGATTAAGCAATGCATGTCGATCCCATTAGGAGGCTGTGAAATGGGCAGAAGTTCCCTTACACACTCATGCCATCACACACACTGTGAACATCCTGTTTATTTGGCTCATCTTCTGGTGATTGGCTGTGGTGTATCAGCACAGTACTGACAGCTGGGAATCTCTCCAGTGGAACATGCCTTTCCTATGACAAACACCCAGAGAGCAATGGGAACATATGTCTGTCCATGGTGTCCACACGAAGCAGCAGTCTCTCCAAATAGAGCGCACCTCAGGGGCTCGGGTTCTGTCGAACGCCATCAACAGGCCCCCGGTGACCTTTCGAGGCCATATGAGATAATACATGCTTGGACCTCCATTTCCGGACTGCTCTGGGCAAGGTCAGGATGGCAAACATCCCACTTCCACAATATCAGATGTTACGGTAATTCCTTGTAGCTAATGTGTAAGGGCAAAGGAATGTCTTCAAACCTCATCTAGGCCCTGTGGAATCTGTTGAAAATGCATGACAGCTGTGGGCCTTGGCGAGGCTGTCTGTGAATGTACGAGATTTGGAAACAATTCAAAGCTAGAAATAACTGTACGACTCATAACTCGGCCCTGCCACTCTCCTCCTTTCTTCCTCGCCCTCTCTCTGCCCATCACTCATTTCTCCCACACAGTAGCTAGGTCGCAATTTCACCCTTTTACATTTGGAGAGCTCATCGTGGCCAAGAGCTGTGGTAACATTGTCCTCCCCAAAAAGACTGAAGGGAAGGAAGGAGGGGAGCACAGAATGATTTTTCCTAAGGCACAAGAACAGGAAATGGCGGGAATTCAGTATCTAATTTAGAATTGAGACGCAGCAGTAAACCAACAAACTTGTTTAAAAGCCCAGCTGAGTCAGAAGCATCCCAAGCGCTCTGACGATCTAGAGGGGCTCATTTTCTGAAATCCACTTCACTGTGACTGTTTATGTTTAGCTTTCAAAACTTCCTTGTGTACCTCCCATGTCTCATCATTTATTCTCTCATCACAAAGGCATTTGTGTTTCCTGCTTTGGGGAATGGTAGGACAATTAGGAAAAGAAACAGAAAGTAAAATGACTAGTATCCAACTACCTTATTGATTCAAGAGAATTCCTTCTCTTGAAATTTTGACTTAAATATTGTCTCAAGAGTCAAAGACGCTGCAACCTGAGTCATAAGTGATGTGACATTCTGGGAATGCTGGCTTTTCTAATAACATCTGCTACAGGCTATATTTAAATTGTCCTCTTTTGGCACAATCTGGCTATTTTACTAGCTATTTTTTTCTTTCTAAGTGATCCCAACTTTGTCAATTGTGGTCCTGTGTTCATGGACAACACAGACTCTTAAAACTAAAAAAATAAAAAATAAAAATAACCTACAAAAAAATTCCACTGTAAAACAAAAACATATATAGTAGTAAAGAAAATAGAATAGGACAAACCATGTAAAGGGGGAAAACTTTCCACAGAGACGTCTGCTTGATGCTGACAGGTGTCTCCCCAGCTAGCTGGATCTGTTTGAGTAGTAGGAAGCAAAGAAAACACGATTCTGGCCATTCTTGCACTGTACTTGGTAGCGCCTGACTCTGAGGAGACTCTCAAAGAAACTCACTGTGAGGCCACATCTAGATGCTCACTGGCTGCATTGACTCTCACCTAAAGGTCAGGTGTACTGAGCTGTGCTACTGAGATTTCCCACCGCTACCATCAGTTAGAAACAGCACACGCAGAAGACGTGGCTCTGGCTGCAGATGTTGTGACACCAACAACCCAGACGCAGACGGCCAGGTGTTAGCAGTGAGGAAGGAGGATGGCTCAGCACCATGATTGCCAGAGTTCAAAAAAAGAGGCCTCAGAACATCACATCCCACACAGAGCAGTAACAGGTGTGCAACTGTCCTGCCCCTGAGTTACCCAGGCCGGGCTACATCAGAGACCAGAAACTTAGGGCATGTTTTACATACACTTACATCTAAAAAAACAATGTTAGAAATTTTGGTATTTCACAGAAATCGATTCATTTTGTCCAAAGTGAACATACATGGAATAACTTACTGTTTCCAAAGAGTACACCATTAATATTACTTCATTTAAACACAGAAAACCTAAATAAGAAGTTAATATCAGTGTCTTTTTTTTTTACATACAATGCTGCACAAGTTATACATTACAAGCCGTCATCTTCGTGTGAGCACTTCCTGAAACAACTTCAAGAATCTACTACCATGAAAAGAAAACTAAAAGCTAGAAGACTGAAAATGTAATTCTGTGTACGTTCGCACACAACAGCAGCATCCCGAGGGAGTGACAGGGTGCGCCTTCCGGGTCAGCGTTACAGAGGCAGAAGCGATGATCCACCAAGTAGAGTGAGGTAATGGGGTACGGAGAGGCAGGAAGCTGCTCGTCGAGGTAGAAGGCCAAGTGCCATCTGCCTGACGCGTTTTGCCTCTACTGCCTTTCTGTCTCACACTACCGACTCTTCCCGCCATCATCGACATTCTTGCGCCTTGGGGTGTCATCAAGGTGACAGACACCCAGCTCTCATTCTGCACCTAAGACTACATGGCGATGGCTCTGCAACTACACAAGGGACACCCTGGAGGCTGTCTCCTAGCACCACGCCCCCTTTTTCTTTCCCTTCATCCCATTGTTTGCTGAGGCTGCCATAATGAGTTACCACGAAGCAGAGTCTTCGCCCCATGAGAAGTGCCTTTTCACAGTTCGGTAGGTTAGAGTCCTGAAAAGGGCATGGCCAGGACTGCGCACCTTTACCAGCTCTAGAGGACAGTTCGCCTTTGTTTTCTTTGGCTTTTGGTGGACCTAAAATTCCTAGACTTGTGTCAGCATGACTGCAACATCTGCTTCCAGGGTGCCAGAGCCTGTGCTTTCATCTATACATATGTGTGTCCTCACGTCTTATCAGGATACCAGACACTGAGTTGAAGGTCTTCTGTAAGTCCACTGCGATTCATTTGAAGGTCCTTACCTAATTACATCTGTAAAAAACTATTTCCAAGTGAAGTCACATACTGAGACCCTAGGTGACATGAATTTGGGAGGCACACTCCAATCCACTGCACTTATTCACATAGTTGCTACTAAATTGACCACATGTTGTGGCATGACTCTGCACCTCTGTTATGTATAAATATTCTACTCATAGACATATGAGGAACCAAATTTGTCTGAATTCAGTAGCCCTTCCTCTACCCTTATTCTCTTGTCTTTGATATCAGTATCTAAAGTTAGCAGGTAAAAGATCCAGATATCACTTTTCCAATTCCTTGATCCAGCATTGGCACAGCTTCCTATGCCTCAAGCAAACAACTCAGACAACAGAAAATGTTCTACCAGGAAGCTCAGGGGACCCCATTCACAATGACTCTGGCCAAGCTGCATGTCTACTTTTAAAGTTTTGGGGTTTCCTTGAGAAGGAAAAAAAAAACGTCAAATACAGTCACTCCCCTCCTTTCTCTAAGACAAAGAGAATGCCACATAAAGGAAGCCCTTTTTTCTACTTCTTTTCTTCCTCTGCAGATGCTGCATAAGGATATGATTATTACAGTAAGAGAGGCCTTCATCTTATCATGCAGGGAATGCAGAAAGAATCTCAGATATTTTGCCCCTTGACACCATTCAGTATTGAATCAACCCTGAAGACATCTCCTCCAGAATTATTCCATGTAAGAAAAAAGAACAAGATGAGGGCAATTTAGGTTTTCTCTGCTGTGCAACAAAAACTTCCTATTGACACAGCATTTGGCACAGGTAAGGGCAATTTGTACTTTGCTCTCGATGTTTGGAACTGAACCCAACAGTGTCATGTCAGTGTTGTTCTGTTCAGTGATGCTACTAGCTATTCAAATGATAGAATTTTGGCTACTTGAATTCTTTATCCATTGCAAAGGGGAAGAATGAACTTGACACATAGAAAAAAGCACTGGAGAGAAAGAAAACTGACTCTCAGGGACTTGGCTCCAGGTGCTAAGAGATCTTGGCCTTTCTCCAATCATGAGTATCCAATTCTTCATGGCTTATCCTTACATTAAAATTTTGTCTTTTCCTTAAACCAGTTCAAGTGGAACTCCAGTCACTCCTAAGACTTATTAATAAAGCTTCAGATTTCACCATTCCTTAAGCATCATTTTTTCTTTATTTTGTACCCAGGAGCTGGCTCTCAACTCCCTTTGTGATCTAGAGCAAGCTGTATAGTCAGACGACGTGGGTTCATTTCCTGATTCTACTGGAAATAGTCAACTCAAAGTCTTATTGCTATTATCTCAGAGAGAAGGATCACAGTGACACCAGCCTCACACAATCATAAAGACTAAATGTGTTCGTACATGTAGAACATTTTATAGAATTGTTAGTTCACAGTAAGTACTTACAAGATGCACTGATTATCGCCGCACAAGAAAATTGGATGAACCCTGGACTTCATGGCAAAAATCCTTCACCAGCCCTGGTCTTTGTCTTGTACTTCAATATTATGTTTCTCATTTTCTTCTTAACTTTCCCATTAGCATTTCTTAATTCCACCTTAAATTAAACTGATTATTGTTTGTCTTCTCATCTTCCTTCCATCACTCCTCACCCACTCCTGAGTTCACTTTCACTGCTTGATACTTTGCTAATCAAGGCACGAAGGACAAACATTCCACCTCCACGTTGCCCAGGCTTATCTCTAACTTGCCGTTGTCCTGCCCATGTCCCAGATACTTACAATTTGTTTTTAACACTGCTATTCTCTCATTTACCCAGACACAAAACACAGGAGCATGGTTGTTAGCTATCCTGTCATAAGTATGGAAAATTTATTCATCGCTTTAAAAAAAAAATCAGGTGTTTCAAAGGTGTTTTATTTTTTAAGTTATTCGGTTCAGACTGTTCATGTTGAGTCTACTGCACAAGGCACAGGTAGAGGCTGAGAAAACAAAGGGATGTCTTTGCATGTGTGTGTATGTGGTGCTTGGAGAAAGCCCAGGGCCTTCACACTGAGCTACCTCTTCAGTTCATTTTTATTTTTGATTTTGAGATAGGATCTTGAAAAGTAGCTAAGTTGCCCAGTATGGGCCTGAAATGAAGATAGTTCCTGTGTTCATAAAATGCTCCTTTTCTCTGTAACAGATATGGCATGTAGTCAAACTACCTGACACTTATCACATTTTTGCTGGCATTAGAAAAAAAAAGTGAAATGCTTAGAGATTTTGAAGAATTATGGATTACTCCTGGATGAAGTATTGTCTTTGAGAGAGTGTGGCCTCAGACCTGAACAAGAAGGATATCCTCCTCATACCCTGCACGTTAGAGAATCAGCATTCATGGCATAAATATACAAACCCAAATTTTGGGAAAAATGTATGGATACTTTGTTACCTGAGTTCCAGCAGGCCTACGGAGCCCAACTCATCTTGTGGTTTTAAACTCTTGTGAAACTTTTTTCAGGTCCTAAATGATAATTTCCTCAGAGGTCTTGCCATCTGCCCACAACACAAAAATGGCTGTATTTGAATGTCTGAAAATAAATGGACTTCTGTGGGCTCTTAGGCCAAGTCCAAACAGACCTCAAGAGGTTTCATTTGTTTAAGGGCTCAACAATAATCCTGGGAAGAACAGCAAGAAAAGCTTAAAAATAATAGTTAACTTCAGGACTGGAGAACCTAGATCAGAGACAGGATACAGAGTACCTCCTCACCTCTTGGGACACATTTCTCCAGACTATAAAAAAGAAAGCAGTTCACACAGTGTTTGGAAGGGAAGGCAATTCAGGGGTCAACGTTGTTATATTCATTCACTATGCGTTTTGATTTAGCCCTGAAAGGAAACTTGCTATGTTCCCTGGTGAATGAACTTTTAAGAAGAAACAAAAGAGTGATTCAAATCAAAGGGTCATGACATTAAAGGCAAAGTAACACTCATAGAAGGCCCTCAGTGGATCTTACCAAATACTGTAATGCAGCATAGAAGAATTGGCCAGGATAGAATTCTACAGTTAAAGACATTACAAGATAATATGACAGCAAATTTCAGGGAATGTCTACCTCTCCCTAGTGGTCAGTTGTTCAAGTTTTAAAGATATCTATTCAGCTACCAGCTTTCTATAAAATTTTCACTTTTAGTTTATAAATGTTTTTCTTGCTCAAATCGAGGCCTGGTTATAACACCTCTTGACCTAGGCTCACGTTTTATAGCTGAAAAAATATATAAAACCTCACAGGAAATCATAGCCAAATTGTGGAGTTTTAGGTCTGAGGGTTAAAATCCATCAAGTTTTATGTACTTGCCACCTGAAATAAATAAATACTCAAGTTTGCCTAAAACTTGGCCCTAATCCACCAACACACATGGGCAAACATTCTCAGTTAATCTTGTACAAATATGGGATTTTTAATGATACCTGAGACTAGGTAGATTTTTAAATGATTTTGATGCTAACTTTTCATTAAAGTGACAAAAACTAATAATATTCCATTGCCCAAATGTACATTTAACATTGAAGACAGAAAATGAAGTTGATTAGACTCTAATATTCAGTACAATTAGTTTCTTTGTATTTTACACTGGTGAGTTACCCAAAGCAGCAGAAAATAAGTTCATGCTTCCACATGACCGAAGTTACAACTTTCTTTGCAAAGCAAACTCAATGTATAAATATTCTTCGCCTTCTGTGTAAATTCATAAGCCAAAGTTGATAAAAGTAAAATGTAGGAATAAATAGATATTTTGAAGCAATATGCTATGATTATGACTCAGATATAACATGGATATGTAAAATGGAATTCTGTAAACTGAATTCCTGAAAGCTAATAGTTTCCTCAAACCAAAAATTTCAATAGGAGTATAATTTCTCTTAGTTTTAAAGTAAAGTAGTTTACTGAGAAGCAACATTGACTCCGCATAAAAAGGAGAAAATATAATTTACATTATACCACACTATCTTTCTTCCACAATAGTTATATTCCTGATATTTCCACCAGAAATTAATATAACAAATCTGTAGAAAGCTATTTCTATGCTCCCAATACATATACCAGAAAACATCAATGGTGCCCTCCATAGCCAATGATTTACATGAACCAGAAAGCATAGGCAATACAAAGAGGGCCTGCCAGGACACAAGACAAACTGCAGTCCAAATGTGCAGAAAACAGTGACCTAAATTATAAAAAATATATAAGTCTTGAGTCAGAGACTGACTCAACAGCCCTTACAAATCACTGTTATTTTACAGGTAATGTGTGAGGCTGTAAAAGTCACCCATGACATCACTTGTGTTCTTTAAGGACACCATCTTTGGAGGACACAGACACACACCAAAAGGGAAGAAGTAATACAACGCAGTAAGCAATGAAGTAGAAATACGTTCTGCAAGCACAGAGGAAAAGCGACAGGCTCAGGCTTAAAGGGGGGTATCTAGCAAATGAGAAGTTTGGATTCTAGGCACAGAAAAAGGAAAGGACAGTTATGTCCAGCAGAAAAACCATGTGGACAACAACAAAAATGAGTCACTATGAGCAAAGTGGACAGGCTATTGATGGGGAAAGGATGAAGACATAAACAGAAAGAGGCACTGGCCAGTAAGGATGGAGTGCTGAGCTGGGACTTAATATTCATGGTGTAGGGGTTTGAATGGTAACTCTTCAAAATTTGTGTCTGTGAATGTCACTGTTTGGAGAAAGAAGTTTTGCTGATATAATTAAGGATACTGCAGGGTAGAGCTCACCCTGGACTGAGCGATCTCTAATGCAACATCAATGATGTGTGTCTCTAAGGCTGAGGAGGAAGGACACGTGACAAAGAGCAGGAAGTGGTGGCCCTGTGAAGATGGAGGCACAGAATGGAATTTCACAATCATGAGTCAAGTAATATCAGCAGCTATAGAAAGACAGAGAACAGATTTACGACAAGAACAAACAGAGAAAAGGCCTCATTGAGCTTGATTTGGAACTTCTGTTTTCATAACTGTGAAATCGGAATATCTAGGCATCAGGCTTGTAAGTAGTTTACTGCAGTAGCCCTGGAAATGTGACACCAAAGATCTCAAGTTCCATGCTGAGTCTAGGCTTTCTCTGATAGGCAAAGGTTTGATTTGTAGAGAGTAACAAAGTGGGAAGGAGGAAAGAGATTGAAAGCAAATTGGAGCAGAAATTATAGGAAAGGAAAGCTGTTGATAAGCGCTATAGGCTGGATGCTGTGTCCTCTAAAAATTCATTTGTAAAATTGTAGCCCCTAAGAAGATATTAGGTACAACAATATGGGGCTTTTTGGAGGTAATTAGGCCATGTGGGGTGAGTCTTCTTAACTAGAATTAGTGTTCTTGCGGAAGACAGCCCAAGAACCTAACTAGCCCCTCCCACTATGCAATAACATAGCAATAAGAGGCTGGATGGATAAGAAGAGTGTCCGAATAGACACGGAACCAGCCAGTACCTTGATCTTGGATGTTCTAGTCTCCAGATCTGTGGGAAATATACTTCTGTTGATTATAAGCCAATAAGTTTATGGCTTACTGTTATAGCAGCCAAAATGTACTAAGGCAACAAATGATTATAATAATACAAGAAAGTGATCATTGTCAAATGTACAGTTTTAGGAATCTCAAGACAAACTAATCCTCATATAGAGCACATAGTCAAGAGTTTTACTGAATATATTAAAAAGGACATCAGCAAGATACAAAGCTTATTTATATTTATCTTATTTATTCAGGATCATTATATTAAGTGCACTGTTCCACATATACAGAGCCACCGAGAGAAAAAGAAATCTGGAATAAGATTGCCAACAGGTGACAACAACAAAGCACATTATTTATTTTCTAATAGAGCCAGAAACCAGATACTTCAAGATTATCTTTTCTGACGAGCTAAAATTACATTATTACTGGAAAAATAAACATGCGTACCTTCTTAGCTTTCTACAATGTAAGATCTACAAAGAAATTAAATGTTCTCATGAATACCAGTAAGCAATATGTCAAGGAAAACAACCTTCTTGAGATTTGAGAGCTTTAGATTAGCTTGTCAGACAATACTATAGTTTAATAGTGCAAGTGATGCAGTTATCTTTTCCTTCCAAAGTTCCAATAATTTTTTAATAGTTGAGACTCAACTTGTGTCAAAAATAGAAGACTGAAGTATGTACTTTAGGTACTCTAAAAGAGAATTCCTAAGACTAACATCTACTTTATTAGACTAATAAAATAACTTAAATACACGTAAAGTCCTTGGAAAGGCACATTTTCCAACATTATCTTAATACTAATTGGCTGAAAATTTTTCTAGGAGCATAACGAAATCCATTTGAATTCCTATATTCAATAATATGCAAATAGCTAGTATGTACATAAGGTTGCATGATATTTTTCTATGAGGTCTCTTCACATAGTTAATATTTAAAACTTTTAACAGCTTAACACATAAAAAATTGAACAAAATCTCGTAAGTTTTAACTTTACTGAGTTGAGTGTCAAGACATGATTCTTTTTATTCAGACTTCAAACTACCATTTGTTGGAATATTTTGCACATTCCTGGGGAAGTTGATGAAACAGGATTACAAACTTTACAAGATACCTAGATGAACAGAATGAAATTCTGATTTTTCTTCACATAAGTATAACATACAGAAGACAAAATTAGAGTTTCCTGTATTCCTTTTACATAATTTGACCTTAAAATAGACTTATAGCAAGATGAATTTCCTTGAAATATGTGATACAAGCAGAAAAACACTGTTGGCAGTTGAAAAACTAGGAATGTGAATTTTTTGTTGAGTAAATTTTTTGTTTAGTAATTTTAAAGATTCTATATATACTAGAAAAATACATTTTAGTGTCTATGCAACAGAAAATTTCGTGCCAACTTCATAATTACATTTCAATTTTTACATTAGAATTTGTTTTGTGTTATGCATATGATGTGAAAAAACATAAAACTAAAAATGTGTTCTCAGAATGCTAATTGAGGACATGAATTCAATGAAAATCTTTAAACTGAGTTCCTCACTAGTTACCTCATTCTTAATTAGTAAGGCACTTATCATATTATATAATATTATATTGTAATTTTTTTCACTATTTCCTGAAATAGAATGTTAGCTCCTCAAAGATGGGGAGCTACATTGTTCTCCACACTACATGCATAGCAAAGTGCTTGACTTATCTTATGTACTCAATCAGTAAATGTTAAACTGTGAATGAATTAATTAATTCCAATTAATAAATAAATGAAAGATTTGGGCGCATTACTTTTTGAAATGAGCTTAAGTTAAGTTGGCCATAGTGTGTGTACATCGATACTTCCAAAAGTGATCTGCTTCATTTTGCTCCATGACTATATAAAAGTTTCCTCAAAAGAAAATATTATTTGGGTTTATAATACAAAGCATTGCAGCTTTTACATAGACACCTATGACATACTTTATACATGTATGTACTACGTGATTTCTAATATATAAACACAAAAATACATTACACAAGAGATAAGGATTGTTTAAACTTTTATTAAGTACTATATAATAAGGAATTTACCTCTAGAGATAGACCAAGCCTACATTGCTGATTTCTGAGATTCAATGTCTACATGGTCCGGATTTTTCTGTGATAACAGTGTATTTGTTACCCACAGTGGGCTCTCACGCACACCTGATAACTTAAACTAACCGGGTGATTCAGGTTAAACCCCTTAGAACATAGGGTGTCAAACCAACTGCCAGAGAGGAAAAGAAGCTGAAATAGGGACAATGATTCAATTGAATATGTTTGCAAAATGAAACCTCCATAAAATTTCTGCACGTGGAAGGCCAGGTAATCCTGTTGGCAGTACTCTTCAAATAACGCCTCACACGTTGGCCAGGAAGGACTAATACCACGTTACTACTATCCAGTACTCCACTGAAAGAAGACGGCCAGAAGCTTAGACTCCGAGACTCTGTCCTACACACCTTTTCCTTTGGCAGTTATAATTTGCTACTCTCCAACAAAATTAAACTGTAATCACAAATGTAGAATTTTCCTGAGTTGCGGTGGTCATAATGTAGATTATCAAAGCCGAAGGTAGTTGTGGACATCTCTGAACTTTCAACTGGTATTTTAAATGGCAGTTTAATAAGAACTCTTGCCTCTGGTTTCAGTTACTTAAGGAAATATCATTTAGGTTCAATTTCACTTTTGTACTCTATAGGAGAAAAAGTATCTTAGAGGGAGATCTAATGAGGATCACAATTCAATAAAAGAAACAAATGGATGGGGAAAGGGAACCCAGAAGACATAGACCATAAAGAACTAGGGAAAGGCCCTGCTCAGACTTTGCCATATTGTTTATTTGCTGCATATCTTGAGTGATTTGACTACAAAGAAAAATGAAGCCTTGTCCATCACTCGGCAGGGGTGGGAACAGGAGCAGGCAGAAGGAAATGGAGGTTGGCTTATTATGAGTCACTTAGCTCATCTAGATCCAGTTAGAATCTTCCTATCATCTAAGATATTCTTCTCAAAAAATGATTAATTATGTAAAATATTCTCCCTTTCTGAGGCATTTCAATGAGCACCCTTAGATCAAAGACATCACCACTGAAAATGGAAAATTTTTAGACAGTCTAAAGAAAAGACACTGGTTGTAAGTAGTGTTTCATATCATCAGCTCTCTTTGCTTCGGGTTTCTTGTATATCTCCTACCATAATGACTAGATAGGCATCAACCAGTTGCCACAGCCCCAAGTCACCTGAGAATACAATGTGTACATCATGTTCGAAAAACAAGTATGGAGGGATTGCCAATCAACATTTCAGACGAAGATAGTAAAATAGTAGCCAGTAGTCTGGGTGGATAAGTCAAATTCTAGGGACTGCAGAATCTTGAGTAATCAAGAGAAAAATATAATAAGTCTTAATTAGGCAAATTCAAGCCAAAAATACAGCCATACGAATATGCCAGCAGTCAGAATCAAGAGAGAGAACATATACAGCAATCACCATTTTTCAAGGCAGCTTCCCTACTCAATGAAATTGTCTTAGAAATTGAGACACTTTGGTGGCTATTCCCCACAGGCAAGGAAAACAGCCTCTGTGACAAAAGCAAATCTACTCAGACACAACTCCAGGGATTCAAGGAGGACACAGGAAGAGTTACTCAGAGTCTAGAAAGGAAGGTGAGGGCTAAATGCTATATTCAATTCAAGGATACCAAAGCCGAGCTCTAAGAAATTAGAGTGACTTTTTAAATGTAATTCTTTTCATTAGCTACATATTTCAAAGTTCCAGACATATTCATTAAAGGACACTTACACAAAAACTATAGATCTAAAGTTCCAACCACACACACTCACCTGAGCTAGAGAAATAGACTGTTTTGGAAGCTTGCCTTAATTTCTCCATTTCACTTTACTGATCAATTCATTCATCTCTGAAATTGGAGATTATATAACACCATACAGAGTGGTGTTATTTGGCAAGAAAAAAATAAAAATCCCTCAACAGAGAATCAGCACATGTTGTTCAGAGGACTGACACGAGCTCAACTAAGGAAACTTACGACAAAGTCAGTGAGATACAAGCAATTGTTATTCCAGGCTCACTTGAAAAGTTTCTCTTAAAAAAATCTTCCATGAATTTCAAAGTGAAAACTCTTTTCAAAGTGAAAACTCTTGCCTACCTCACAGTAATAATTTTAATCTGTTACCTCTGAAATATTTTCTGAGCATTTGATTAAGACAAGAATCCTCAAAAAGGTCTCAGATTTTTAATGTCTTAAGTCAAAAACAAAAATGTTCTAATGTGGATGAAGCACATAGACATTTTCTATAACACTGGGATATACTCAGGAAGAAAACAATTTAAGAGAACAGTTACCAGGCCAAGTGATTGCCTATTGGCTCAAATCTAAAATCCTCTGCCCGTTTTTTTTTTTTTTTTAAGTTCTGCATCAGTAGCAATCCTGAGTGGAGGCAAGTGAGTGAAGCATCAGGTTACAGTATTTATTCTTTCAAACCTGGAATGATGTATCTTTGAAATAACATGGGTTGTCAGTTTGTGTTCAGAGGCACAAACTGATCGACTTACCCCACAAATTCTTTCTGCTGTATCGCACCTCGGAGCATCTTCTCCCTTGGCTCATACTGGCAAGTACCATTCTGAGGACAGAAAATCTGGAAAATAAAACGACAAGTGGCATTCAGAACATGTTATCTGGCTTTAGTATTTGTTCACAATGACAGTCCTGATTAGAAAATAAACCAAACGCATGTCTTTCTTTACTAGTTCACCTTTGACACCACAACCTGTGCTTCAGAACTGATGACTAAGGGCTTGGTTCACACACTGCATAAGAGAAAGCTTAATATACTGCACTCAATGTATTTTTTATTCTGTTATTTTTTCTGCATCTTTATCAAGTTACACAGATATTAATATATCTTGATTACCTGCTTTGATCATTATAAGTGATGGCATCACTTCCCAAGGAAAGGCAGGCACTCAACAAATCTAGTGCTATAAGTCCAACGTATTTTTTCATGTTTCTATCTTTTTATTTTTGGCTCAATGAAAATAATTAATATTGTAGAAAGCTATTAAAGTCAGCTGTAGTTGTTCATGCCTCTAATTCCACCAACTTGGGGGGCTGAAGCAAGAGGATATCAAGATCAAGGCGAGGTGGGGCACCTCAATGAAATTCTGTCTGAAGATAAAAATCTAAACTTACATGGATATGTAGCTCAGTAGTACAGCACCCCAGCACCACAAATACCCTAATGAAACAGTTTTATATAAAATCCAGCAGCTTTTTTCCCCAAACAACCCAAGTAAGTTTACCTTAACATCAATAAATGCATGCTAAATAAAAATTAAACTTAGAAAATAATCAACTCTCTTAGCTACTTTCATCTAGAAATTTTTTAAATAAAACAAATCATTACTGGAGTTGAAATTTTCATTTTATTATTTATTTCTTTTGTATAAACATCTAGAAATAGAATGGCTGCATTATACAGACACATCAATTTCTGCTTTAGTTGACATATATCTATGGAGTATAATGTGATATTTCAATACACGCATATAATGAAAGTCACAATCTTTCCTAAAGAAAAATCTAGAGGCACCCCATGCTCTCAAAATTCTAACAATGATTTATGCTTCGAATTGTAGTTGTGCATATGTTCATAAATGTAATTTTAATTGAAAAGAGTAGATGTTATTAATTTCCAGATGAGTTAATCTTTGGAAATATATTACAAGATCTGTTCTTGCCCTGAAAAATTTGAGCTGGAAAGGAAAAAAATAAGCAAATGCAATTATGAAGGCACTGTAATAAGACCTGATGTGCCACCTTAAATGCTCCATTCAAATATTCTAATGAGCCACATACTCTGTGTAGCTGTATTGTCATCACAACGTGGAGCAGAACATAAGTTACAAAAAACAAAAGCACCAATCATCCCTCAAGTGAAAATGGACCCTGAAATTAAAATAACCTACGCAATCTTGGAACTCATAATAACTAATAATTCTGTTTCATGGGACCAATTTTGCATCATTTTTCTCTAGAATCAATGAATATTTGCCTGCCAAAGTATTTCATCTTTGGTGTGCATTTATAGACCAGATTGGGGAAAAATGCTTATGTCAGAGTCCAGCTAGAAAGAATTTGGTCTATGCTTCCAAGTTTCTAATTGTATAAATATTCATGTTTCCAAACTTCACGTAATAATTAAAGTGGTGTGTTCTACTTCAAGAAAATCCATATTTTATGTTGAACGTTACTCATGGTAACATGGGATAGGAGTATATTTCTGCGCTCCGTTACACATGCTTTTCATTTAGTGTCTAAAAATGATACAGCCATGTGATAGGCAACCAATAAAAGCAAGATGATGGAAAAAGACCTTGGAAGCCTAAAATCTTTCTAAATAAATGCTTTTACCAAAATAGATTAAATTTAACCAGCTGAGAGTTACCTCCTCAAGGCAGCATAGGAAAGTTTCCCTCAAGCTTGTGATAATCAAGTGACCCTCATTCATACCATAGAGTATTAAATGTACAAGAAATGCAATTTCCTGTTGGGTTGAATTAAACATACTCCCTTTTTGTGAGCGGTCTTAAAAGAATCTTAAAAATAAATAGCTGTGATTCTGATAGGACCTCATTCGTCACTCACATTTTTCTTCCTTCTTGTTCTTGTCTCCCACTCCGTCTACATTTTCAATCAAATAAAGTAAGTAGGGAGCATCTGGCCACGAAGTGACCTTTGATAAAACGGAACTTAACATGCAGGATAAGGGAACCGAAGTGGGGGGGAAACTGTCCCAGAACCTCTCTCTTCTATCAAACACCAGAGAAGATGCTAGGCACTCGTCCGTCCTGTCACTGATAGCACTGTAATACACAAAGCAGCAACCGCATGAAGAGGCAGCTCTCTCAGACTTCAGAACCTGTGTTTTTTGTGCCTCAACTAATTTTCTTTCATCAACACCTATACGGAAACTCCTAAAGGATCCAGATTTTCAGTGTTCCAGGAAAACAGATGACAACTTCTCATTAATGTGGAAGCATATACCATAAATGTCAGTTGTATGTAACACAAATACTATAAGGACTTTATGAAATAAGATGCCCTCCACACAGAAAATAGAATATAACTGATGTAAAGGATTGCATTGCAAGAGATCACCTGGGGTTGTAGTTAGATACACAAAAGAAAAGCAAAAACCTACTCTCAGGCTGTTACACGTGCAGAGGCCATAAGGATACGCAGGCAGCCCTGGGTGAGGCCTTTGCTTTAGTCACTCACCATGGCCAGCCCCAAATGGAAAAAGAATCCAACATCAATTTTATTCATTCCAGAGACTAGAGAATGTAAGCAGAAAGTGAAAAGTGCCAGTGTTATGCTATGGCATCTCAAAATCGGGTATGTCTCCATGGTCAGATTCACCCTTATTTTAATATAAGCCACACATATACAGCCTCACTTACGGTTCAGTTCCTCCAGGGCACAAGGTTTTTTCCAGTGTATTACATAGGACACTCAATTTACCAAGTTTGTTTAAAAGACTATGAAATGATTCTTCAATGTTGAAGAAGCTAACCTCATGAATAACAGATATCTTAATTCTTACTGAGCAGAACCCAGTTATTGTTATTTCCTTAATACCAGGCCATCACCTCAATTTTTCACATAAGCACCTCCTCACAAAGAAATTAACCAAAAGGTGACACTTCAGTTGGATTTGTAAGATGATCTAGCAACATGAGAATATTTTAATATCAATCACTCCAGACAACTGGTTTTGTGAATACAGAAAATGGTCTGTCTCAATTATTGAAGTTTATTAATGAAATTTCTCAGGAATGAGGCCTTGCAGACAATGCTTATGATAATCCTCAAAGTTAGGTTGTCCTCATTTTTTTCTACTGTGTCATTTCAAATCACTCACTAGACTTAATAACAACACTGACGTGCTCCAAGGACTTGCCATCGGACAAATACACATTGAGCGCACATTAAACAAAAATTTGTTGTGTTTTGGATTATCAAGACCATTATTTTGGTCATGAATTTATTTCAGTTGCATACAAACTGACATCATGGGGGAAAATATTCTTATGAGAATAAACTAAAAAACAAGAAACACTTTTATATTTAAAACTCCACAGTATAATATGACTAGGGGATTATTTTTCTTGGACATTAAAAATTACGTGAACATTTTTAAACATTTATGTCAAGAATCTGTTATTCATACTATTTGAAAGAGGTCCCGTATTAACCTGCTTAGAATTTTTGAAAAAGACTAAAAATCTCTCAAAAGACTATGAAAACAAATATAAATTTTGCTGCTTCAAATTTCAAGAGCCTGATTCACATGCTTCATCCTATTTCCAACAACTGATTTCCTAGTTTTCAAGAAAAAGACCTGATAATAGCTAAGGTTTCCAATAAACTATTCTTTAGAGATCTGATTTGATAATTACTCAAAGTTTCATGGGAAACACAATATTTCCAGCTCTCATCAAGCTGCACACCTGTGCTGTCTACACAGTCCGGCCTCCTGTAATCTCTGTGACTGTCTCAAGCCCCATTGTGTTTTCTGTATCTCTTTCATTCATAAAGGGAAAAAAATGGAAAGGGTTTGATGCATGTTAATTGGTGTTTATCCAAGCATTATGGAGTAAGAATCCAGAGGAGCCCCAGAAGCTTTTACAAAGCAAAGTCGAGGAAACAATCAAAGTTTTGAGTGGATTATTCCAAGTCCACACCCAGGCAAAGGTGACTTACAGGTTTTCATTCCTCTGCAATGATACTCTATATAAAGCAAAGAAAAATTTTTTTTCTTTTATAATTCCCACTATTGTGTAGCCCTGCATGTCAACTCATGCAATTAATGCCATCTACAAACTCTCCATGAGACCAGGTCTTGTTTTAGGGCTGTCTGTTAGTTCCATGCCATAAGACAAGGGGACCTTGAGGGTCTAATATGTCCTGGAGTTGTGGATCCCTGAAGCATAAATGAAATCCAAAGAAAGAAATAAGTCTGGAAAGTTGACTGTAAAATGTATAAATGTGCTCTCAGTTAAAACAGAAATATCTCTTGTTGCTCCGTGGAATGCTCTTGACTTTAGCTTCTGTTTAGCAAAAACAAAACAAAACAAAAACACTCCCATATATAAGATGATATCTTCTGCCTCTCCTTTCAATTATGCAGTTTTAGTTCTCTATGAATGAGGATTAGGCAGACTATAATCATGAGAAAAATTGGTGTAATTGCTGTGTAATCATTTCAGCTGCAGAGATCAGTATGTTTAAAGACTAAGAAAAGCTGGGAATTGACAGCCCCCATTGTGATTCTTTGTTTATGTAAAAGAACTCAAGCCATGAGCCACTCTGTATGTCACTTGATTTCTTGGAACCACATAAATATGCATGTCCTGTTTTTGTTAAGTTAATTAAGCAACACCTCCAGGCCATGCTAATTCAACTGCTTTTGGTCATTAATATTTAGAACTTTAAAAAAAATTAGTGTGACCATATAGTGCATGCATGTGCATGTTCATGACTATTGTTGTGTATGTCCCTCTGACCTGGCAGGTAGGCCACCTCAGCAGACAGTTGGTCATGAGACAAGGCTGACAATCAAACCTGATTTAAGTCAGGAAAACAGACAATAGGGAGTCCAACTAGTAACAACATGGTAAGCAGGAGCTGATATGGAGAATATTTAGTCTATCCTCCTGTTGCCACACTGGAAACACATGTAGAGACATTTCATAAAGACTTTCTTGAATTTATTAACAATAGGCCACACTGGATTAATATGACAATAAACTCAGTACTATCTACAACGACTATCAGAAATAATAGCCAACTAATTTGTTGAGTAGACAGTAAGACACAACAGTGTGTGTGTCTGTGTGTGTGTCTGTGTGTGTGTCTGTGTGTGTGCACTTACACGGGTGTGTGAGCATGTGTATGTGTGAGTCTTCTCCCCTCAGCTGGGCCCACAAAGGCTAGAATGAAGGAAAGTTTGAAATCATTTTTTCCAATGTACAAATGAATAAGAAATATCAATGTACACGTTACTCATTATTGGCTGTTGCAGTCATCCAGGCCCAGCTTCCAGTTTAGTCTTTCTTACTGCTCTTGTTTATTCTTTCATGCTACACACTGCACAGCCCACCAGTCCTGCTGTGCTCACACATGCGCCTTTACCTGACGTGCCCTTTGCCCCCTTCCCGACTACTAATTTGCTGCTCACTTTCCAGGTACTAAATCAGTCCCAGTTTCCTTCCTCTGGCTCCTGTTTCCTCCCCACGTGATTTCAGTCTCTCAGCACCACACATTTCACACTGTCCTGCAGTTACTTCAGTTACTTGTGGTCCTCTGTCTTCTCAGACACATAGCACCAAAGGACCAGACGTTTTTCTTACTCCTCTTTATGATAATAATACGGCAGGAGGCCAACCAGTAGAGTGTTTTAAGGAAGAAAAAGAATGTGATTGAAAGTATTAGGGGAAATATTCACAATGAAAACTATTAGTAGAGGGAGTACAAACATGAACATCTATCAAATATCCCCCTCTTGCAACAGTCTATTTCTAAGTAAATTCCGGAACAGAAGAAAACGGAATATTTGTTTTTAAAAGCTTGTGTAGCCAGGGCACAGTTTTATAAAACCAAAGGAGAAAGGGAAAGGCATCATAACACTTAAAAGAAACTTTCTCACCTCTAACTTTGAAGATCACCTTTGTTACTGAGGAGGGGACATGAGGAACAAGTGAGATATCAAGGGAAAAAGGAGTAAAGGCTTCGGTGATGGCAGAGACGACATATAAATTTGTATGCTTGAATCTATCCACAGCAATTCTCCCCCATTTATGAGTTCTATGAACTTCGAAAAAGTATGTATCCTAATATAAAACATGGAGTAAAAATTACACTAACCTAATCCCATTGCTGAAAGCTTAAGAATGTCTACATAAGGACTTAGGAAAATGCCTGCCAAAAGTTAACTAGAGGGTTTTCCTTTAGTTGAACCTGTCCTGACAAAATCCAGATTATACATACATGCATTGTGACATTGCAGTCTTAAAGTATAGAAGATAAAAAGCCCAACTACAGCGTAACCTCTCTCTTACATAAATCAACCAGTACTGATGCCCAGGTGAGTCTCTGAAAACATATACTGAGTTTTTCTTTCTCACAGAAGACTTACGAAATAGAAGTTAATCCATGATGGCAATGTAAGGACCAAGCTATGGTGCAAAGGAGGCCAAGTTCTTCATTTAAGTTGGGCAGGGAACACTGGGTGGCCATGGTGGCCCAACATCCCCACCACTCTTCTATTAGAATGACAAAATTACAATCAATATGATGAGGAAAAGTAGGCTATGAAATAAAATTTCAATTCTATTTTGAATGCAACTGTGGTTAACAATGGACTTCAGATAGGCCTAGCTATAGACTGGGGAGCACAAGAGATGCTATTCCTAGAAAACTGACTTTGATTCACTAGGACACACAATAAGCACTCAAGAATAGATTAAGGTTATTTTGTACTATTATCTTACACGTGGTGCCATGGTTTGGATTTGGAGTGTCCCCCCAGAAGGCTCATGTATTGTGAACCATGTGCTGTTGGGAAGAGGGGCCTGGCTGGAAGGGATAGACGCATGGGGTTTGATCTGGAGGGACTTTGTCAAGTTGCTGAGATTGGGGGTTGCCCAAGGAGAGCTTTCAGGTGTGTGTTGTTGACTTGTGGCACAGGAAATGAAGCCCAACCAAGGTGTGGAGGGCCCAACTGGCAACTTGAGCCAAGTAAAGGAGGTAACAAGACACATTGTGAAGCTCTAGCCTTGTCTGCTTCTCCAGACATCCTCTTACTCCTATTTCACTTGCTTCTGCCTACAGTGAAATGAGAGCAACTCTCCAATTTCTGCCATGTGCTTCCCCATTGCTGGCTGCCACTGACGGACTGTGTGAGACCTTCCGAAACTGTGAGCTAAAAAAGAAAAGAAAAAAAAAAATCTCTCCTGTCTTAAATTGTGGATGTCAGGTGTTTTGTCCCAGCAGCAAATAAGCAACTAAGACAGCTGGTCACATGTATTACATAAAAAGAAACATAAGCGCTTCTACAGAATCATCACTCTGCATAGAAGGCATTGGATGCACTTGTACCTCCATCTCGGAAAGGACTAAGTTGTCCCCTTTGTCCAATTAGTACAGTAAGTTTCCAGTTCTTTTCTCATTAAAGAAACCTCAGACCTTCCACTGACGTCTTTGGTCTTTCTCCACCAATCATTAAAATGTTGTATGATTGTGCTAGTGAGACAACCATATACAATATTTATATAACCATGGACAAATTACTAAAATTCTGACTTCAGTCTCTCATCTTTCCTATCTGGTATATAATGCCAGTTCAACAAATGAAAGCAATAAGTCACATTGTTTCAAGGTATTTATTCTGAGTCTCCCTTTTCATTTCCTCAGGTTTAAAAAGCATACCAACATATTCCTTCCTGCCCTAAATGATTTTATATTTTTAAATGTAATTCATTTTTATTTTTACTTTGGTATAAAACAAAGTCAAAATTTGTATCCTTTATACTGTAACCTTATTACGAAAAAATGCCTCTTTAGAAAAAAAATTGCCTATTATCCTTGATTTTCTCACCAAATATGGCAAAATCCCAGCACATTAGACCTTCAAAGGAGTGCTAACTAGAGAGCTTGGCCCAAGATCTTGTCACCAAGACAAGTGCTGATCTGCAGTTCTGTGTTTGCTTTCTTATTCCCATATGTGTGGAAAATCAATGAAAACCTGGTAAGTGTCGCATTAACATAGTGTCTTTCCATCACTGCAAGTTAAAAATAGAGTAGTTCTACAAGAAGACATGACTTGTAGGAAAGTAGGAGTCCACAATGGAAATGAAGACTGTAACTACTCAGTGATTTTTCAGAACCTGTCAAAGATGAAAGAGGCAGAGTGAAATGACAGGTCCCGACAAGTTAAGAGTCATTGTGCTCACAGGAAAAATTAAATGGGTGTACTTTTATATGAGATTAAAATCTTGTTTCTTTTCTGGTTTCCAACATTGTTAGTTCAGAAATAGAAAGTTTCTGCTATTATTTCAAGTAATTTTCTCCCAACTGTGTTGATTTATCATATCATACAATTAAAATGTTTCACAGAAAATTAATGTAATAAAAGTTAAAAACACAAAACCTGTTCAGCATTCCACCAACAAAGACTGGATATTGTTTCTTTCATGGTAAGAAGATCAAATACTGCCCCAGTGAAACAAAGTAGAAATTGTGCAAACCTTTATATATACACATACATATATATATATATATATATATATATATATATATATATATATGATGTATGGTGCTTGCAAATAACATATGTTATGTTAAAAAATTATTTTCATCTCAAATACCTTTGAAATGTATTGCTTTGAGAATACATAATATTAGACATGATAAAACAACAGCTGTGGCCAATAGAAAAATTGAAGCACAGAATTCTAGTTTTTAACTTGAAGCCATTTTTTCCTAGCATGACTCACTCAAAATGTACCATCCAAGATTTCCAGTTGTGTTAAGTGAAGACAAATATATTTGAGAAACAATACAAGTGCTTCCCAAATATTTCTATTATTCAGATATTTATAATTTCTTCTAGCACTTTAGAGCTGCATTGATCATAACTTATTTGTCAGCAAGTTTTCAATGTCTGCCTTTATTATTTATTTATTTTAGTTAGGTATGTGACACAGCCATGCTTTGTAGCTTAGGCTGGTCCTAAACCCTCTATGTGCTCAGGCTGGCCTAGAACTCAAAGCAACCAGTCTTATTGCTTCAGCCTTCCAAGCACTGGATTACAGGCATGCGCCACCATGCCAAGGGGCCTTGTGCTCCTGGGTCAAGTACTCTAATCACTGACCTATGTATGGCTCCAGGCCCTGCCTGTCTTTATTTAGTCTTTCCAAGTAATACTTTTCTGTTTATTTCCCACATATATCACACTAATTTCTTTAATTTCTAATTAGCTACATAATTTAAAAGAAGTTATGACTACGATAAGATAGTTTTTAAAGGATGTAGAGTGACACTATAGAACATAAAGAATAATCTTTCTCTTAAATATGTACCCTTTGATGAGTCTGTCTTGCACCTCATATTTCTTTCTTCAGTAACTACAAAATCTATGGTACTCTGGTGATCATTTAGCAGATAGCTGCTGACCGGATGATACACGCATGATTTAAAAAATCTTAATGATATGTACATGAGGCCATGTACTGTAAGTTCTTTTAGTAGGCAACATATAGGGGAAAAAATATGGATCTTGTGGTCAAACAGACCAGAGTGGGGATGCCAGTATGTGTGATTGGGGAAAATTAATTAATCTCTCCAGGTCTTAAGGTCACACCTGCATATCAGAGCTAGCACCACTATCAGTGAGCCATTACAAAGATTAATTAACACAATGTGCTGAACCATGCTACAGGTGGATTCTACAGGAAGCCATCTTGGATAAGGAGTAGATGTGTGATGCTCAGGAGAATGTGTCCTTAGGATTGGTTCCCGTGAAAGAGCAGAGAAGGCATCAAGGTGGGACAGAGGGACAACTGAGCTCCACTGCAGGCCCAATGCCGGCCTCAAACTTTCCTCAGGGAGCTTTGGAGCTAAAATGGTCATCAGAATTTGCCACCTTGGGCCACTATGGCTGGACTGACACCCACCGCTTCAACAGTCATTGGATGTGGGCCACCGTATGAAGAGCCAGACCTTAAGCCAGGTGGCTCTGTGTAACTGTGAGCATCTCTCTCAGCAGCAGGCCAACCATCTTTAGCTGAGGGGGCCTACAGGTCCAGTCTCGAAAAGGCTGGGCAAATGACATCTGAACAACAAAAGATCATTTTCTTTGCCTCTTCTCCCTCAGATCTTCATTTCCTGTCAGTCTCCACAAGGTATCCCTATTTTCAAGACTTCTCCTAAGCAACACTTTGGGTCATGATATCCTGCTGCCCTCCTGGGAGATGTTTCCCTGCTTCTCAGGGTTTTGTTTTGTTTTGTTTTGTTTTGTTTTGTTTTGTTTGTTTGTTTGTTTGTTTGGCTTTGGAAGCACCATCCCTGATAACTTACTACTGTGTTTATTCCAGGAAACAAGGAATCTTTCTCTGTCTGCATTCATTCACAAGCAATTACTTAGAGCACTTACATCTTTTCTTGGACATTATATCAGTTATACTACAAGTGTGTGTATTTTATTTACTTGTTTCTTTGAGTGATCTTAATTTCTCAACTTATACTACTTCTAAGGCCTCAAAAAGAAATACTGCATCTAACACTTTATAACATGTTGAAATTCTCACATCTGCATGGAGAAGGAGCCAGCATCACAAGATCCCTCATCAAACATCAGATATTAATAAATAAATCTCAGAGTTCCAAGAACTCACAATTCTTCTAGAATATTTAATGCCTGGCAGACTATTCTCAATAGTCAAAATACATAACCAGCCTACATGTTCATCAATGAATGAATGAGGAAAGAAAATATGGTGTACATAATACACACACACACACACACATACATATATATATATATATATATATATATATATATATATATATTATTCAGACATAATAAAGAAGAAAGTTACGTCATTTGCAGGAAAATGGCTGGAACTAGAGGTTATGGTGGCAGATAGAATCAGCCACTCTCAGAAAGGCAAGTATTATGTGTTTTTTTCTCCACATGAAAACTTAAAAGAAAAACAACAAAAAAAAGAAAATACCTGAAAATAGAAAATAAATTATTATGGAAGGAGAAAAGAATGAAAAAGGGAGGGCAAGGAAAAGTGTGTAGGGGAGGGGATACAATTAAACCATGATACATTCATCATGAGGTATCACAGTGAAACTCAATTGTTTTAATTATATAAATCAATGAGTTTCGTTATAGAACGGTCTTTTTTGTAGAAGAACTCTGCTTTGTATTACTCTCAGTCACAGGCTGATTTAGGACAAAATTTGTAGTTTTCAACAACATAATTAAACTCTGATTTTTAATCTTAGCTGTCTGTGTGCACATACAAGCACATTTCCCCTGGTACTGGTTGCTAAAAAGTATGAGAAACCCAAGGAGAAAAAGTGTTAAATATGGAAGAGGAAAGTGGAGAGAAGACAGACATGTGGAAGAAGAAAGGAGAGGGAGAGGAAGAGGACAGAAGAAAAGAAAGGTATTGAGGGCAAGAGGAGAACGAAAATATAAGAAAGAAAGAGAAGAAAACAGAAAACAATAAAGAAAATCAGGAATGGAATGGAGACTCCATAGGAAGCCACAGCGTGGAAGGGCCGTTCGTTGCACACGTGTGCTTGGGCATACACACAGCTGTTCCTGCTCCCCAGCTGTGTTACAGAAGCCCAGAAAAGTGGGCAGTGAGATCGCACGTCAAAGGTTCTTACAGACTCGGTCTCAGAGGTTCTCTACATGCCCCGGTGTTCATGTGCCATCGGCTCTTGGCATTTGCCCTCTTGGCTCATGTATCAGAAGATAGGCATTATTATTATTATTTCCCCCTTTACAAATGAGGAAAGCAGGGATGAAATGGGGAAGTAACTTGTCCAAGATCGTAGTGACAGCAAATGGCTGAGCTAGGACACAAACAGATTCTTTTTGGCTCAACTATCGTTGGTCCCAATAGAAGACTAGTAAATCTTATTACAGATTTCATCATCTGTCTTGTCAGCGATTGTATTTTACAATCTCAGGCATGAAATAGAATACGTGGCGGTAAAAGTCAGCCGTGAAAAGCTGTCATGGGGTCAGGCTCTGACGCAGTGACAGCCACACCCAGTTCAACATTATTGTGAATGTCCATCCTTCTCTTGCAACTGCCTGTGCTGGGCTTGGTTGTGTCTGAGGATATCAGCAGCATTGCTAGTCATAAGTCTTCACACCACGGGAAGATATTTGTCTCCTGCGGGCAAAAATTTCCCGCGAGAACTGGAATTCAGTCTCTCTGCACTTGGCACTCAGCAGTCTCCGGTGTTGATGAGAGGTGGGACAGCAAAGCAGACATGGCCTCGGGGCCTGATTTCAAGGCCCTGAAACCTCCTGCACTCAAAATAAATATCTGACTCAACATAAATATCTATTACTTGAGACCTAAAGTATCAGACTTATCATCTTAAGCCAAGCAGGAAACAAGTTTTGTTTCAGGGGATCAAAGTAAAGTTGTGAGTCCCAATTTACGTGTATTCAAAGTGTGACAATCTCTCAGCATGTGCGAGGGACGCCGACTCTAAGGGACTCTGCATCCCAAGGACCCTTGTTCAGTGTGCTCTCCCTCAAGAACTCATCTCCTCACACATTTATGTATTCTAAAAAATCTCTATTCTACTTTCAATGTTTTTGCTTTTGAGTTGCTCATTGCCAGCGAGCTGATTTATGACTAGGTTTAGGGTTTTCAGCAATGCAATTAAGCATGGAGACCTCATTCTAGATGCCATTGTTGGGTGTGTGTGTGTGTGTGTGTGGGTGTGAGCGTGTGCGAGCGTGCTTGCACACGTGTGCTCTCTCATTTCTCACAGTACCAGTGGTTGAAAAGTCTGAAAAGCCCCAAAAAGAGGTTTATCTATCTGATGGACATGTTCAGTTTTGCAGTATGTTTTCTGAGAAGCCTGGAAAATCGGAAACAAAAACTAGGATGAGCAAAGACCAATGTGGCAACTGTTCCACTAACACAAGCTGGGGGAAAGAGTCCCCAGCAGGGCTGCACACCTTCTACAAATCTTCACTTTTATCAGTTACTCTTTAAGGAGTGTAAACAGTGAGTATTATCCACAAATGAGGGACAGAGGCTCTGAAATGAAATTTAAGGATAAGCCCGGGTGTGGTGGCACACACCCACATTCCCAGCACTCTGGAGACTGAGGCAGCAGAACTCTCATGAGTTTGAGGCCACCCTGGGCTACATCATGAGTTCACAACCAGCCTGGACAATAGAGCAAGACACTGTCACAAAAGAAGTAAAACATTAAAGATATTAAAATATTGTTCACAACATACAATAAATTTCTTACTTTGAAGATAAAGAGAAGTTACACAAGTTTTAGATTGGAGCTTTTTAAACATTCTGTTTTATTTGGAATAATTTTACATTTATGGTAATGTTGCAAAGATAGTAAGATAATTCCTTTATGGTCTTTACCCAGTTTCCTTTAATGCTAATATATAACAGAATTATGGTACATTTGTCAAAGCTAGGAAATGAATATTGGTGCAATTAATTAAACTATTGACTTTCTTCAAGCAGCACCAGGTCTTTTTTCTGATGTCACTTTACTGTTCCACTATTGTCAGGATACCCATATCATTTAATATAATTTTTATTAATGCAGAAATCTGGTTCTTCTCAACCTTTGAACTAAATAATAATAGACTTTAACAGTACCAGATTTACAAGGCTGCCAAAATGTTTGTGATTCTTATTCTTGCCTTCATGAAAGAAAAGGGAGGTCGCTGGGACAAAATCCATGCACACAGTTCAACGTTCATAGGCCAGACCAAACGTTTTTTCAAAGTGATTATACTAATGGACAATCTCATTGATAGTGCGTGTAAGTTCCATCCCTCCCATTAAACTGCAGCATCACCTTCACACTAAATCATGTGATCATATAAAATCACATGAGTCTGTTGTGTGTTGACCCTTCGGAAGTGCCACATCCCTTTTTTTTTAAGTCTTGCTAACTGTTTGTCAGGCTTTCATGTCTAATAGTATACTTTCTTCAGCTTTGTTCTTTTGGTGGAGAAGACTATTCTTGGATTTGGGTATTTTTATTTAGATTTTGGGCTAAGTCATCACTTTCTACCACTCTCCCTCACTACCACTATTCTAGGATTTTAATTAAAATTAAGCGACCAGAATTCCACTTCAGGAAAAAACTGACACCCTTATAATGTTGGGTGTTCCAACTTATGAACTTGGCATGCCAATTCTTGTCTGTTGAGGTATTGTTTTTGTATTTCTAAGGAACGATTTATATTTATATTAGATTTCATACTTCCCGTTGACAGGCTGAAGACTTTTTGATGAATATACACAGCCTCAACAGTATCTGCAGAATATTATTCGACTAAAATTCTTTTAATAAGTAAAATACCTTTATTATCCATAAAGTCTTCTTGTGCTTCTCAATAGTCAACACCTGTCCTTACACCCAATCTCAAATTCTACTAATCAATGTCCTTTCCCTGTGGCTTTATGTTTTTTTTTTTTTTACATTATCATACAAATAAAATCATAGACTACATAGAATTTTGAGTCTGACTCTTTTTTAACTTAGGACAATACATTTTGCATTGGTGAACTTCTTACTGTTGAATAGTGTCTTACTTTATGGCTATACCACAGTTAACTTATTTATTAATTAGTTGAAGGACATTTGGATGATTTCCAGGTTTCAGTGACGGTGAACAAAGATACGTTAAACAAGTATTTATTTAACTCAGATAAATACTTAAGAGTGCAAGTGCAGGGTTGAATGTCAAGGGCATATTTAACTTTATAAGAAACTGAAAATCATTTTTTCAAAGTGGTTACAAATGGTACAAAGTACTGATCAAGATTAATCATTACATACCACGCGCAGTTGATCTAGCACACACGCACTTCCTTACCTATGTGTCCAATTGTTCTCTACTGTATCACTGTATCATGCACCTTTTTCCAAATTGATTGATTGCTTACCCACAGGTCTCTTCTAAGCTCTCTGTGGTCCTAGACCTTCTCGATCTACAAATCTATTCTTCCACCAATATCCTTGGTCAAAGAAAGTTTCACTTTCTCTACAAATCACTCTCCTCTTCATCATGGGTGTTAGAGACTCATTTATATAGATGGGTACATAAACACCTTTCTAGAGAATATATTTTCTGAACATCTGCTTTCTCTTGCCAACAACCAACTTCCCTTCAGCTATTTCAATAAATATTTTTAATTGTGTTCTTTTTCATCTTTTTTATTCATGTACGTTCTATTATGTTTTTTAATTGATAAACATTAGAATAAAGTTATCCATCTGACAATGGCAAAGTAAAGAAACAGTTCTGAGTATGTTAACCTAGAGTCCAAGAGATCTCTACCGTTTTTTCTGTTTTCACAGTCACTGGGACAACCAGCACAGTATAAACAGGGAGAAAGATGTCACATCATGCATAAACACACAGACACTTCTTACTTGATCATAACTCTTCTCTCCACCTTCATTATATATTCTTCTTTTTAAATTTTGTCTTTTGTAAACTCCTTTTCAGCTTAAAAATATTCTTATATCTTACTATTATTCTCTAGCCCAATTCTTCTATCATCCACATCTTTTGTTAGATGAAGACAAAAGACACTGAAAGTACAAGTACACAATACATACTCAATCTTAGCATTATTATTAAAGGACACTGACTTAGAATAAAGTACAACAGAAATCAGGTATAGTGTTTTAGAGGCTGGAAAAACATTCAGAAAACCCCCAGTCTGTGACAAAAATCAAAGCCAACATTAGAGAAACAGTGAAGATTACAGAGTTGAATTTGGCATCAAAAAATATCACAAAAAAAGGAATCACCAAAACTCCAGTTAGAAATTATTTATATGTATAAAAATAGCAGTAAGAATGCTTAACATAGGTTTCCTTTAAGCTGAGTTTTAAGTATATAATTATATATTCGCACAATGTTGTACAGCAGATTGCTAGAAATTTCTATTTTGGATAAGCATATTTTATGTATGTTGAGTAGATGTTCCCCACATTTGTGTTCCCCCAAAACCCTTGTAACTGCCATACTATTGTTTATTTCTATGATTTTAACTATTTTAACTACCTCATAACAGAATAATGTACTATTTGTCTTTCTGGTACTGGCTTATTACATTTAGCACAATCTTAAAGGTTCATCTATATTGTTGTGTATTGCAAGATTCCCTTCTTTTTGAGGTTGAATAATATTTCATTGTATGTGGATGTTATGTTTTTAAGTTTGTTTATCCCTTGACAAACATTTATATTGTTTCTGTAAACCAAAATAAGCACTATATAAATGAACATGTTGATTTCTTTTTTTAAAAAAAGTATCTTATTTAGTCCAGCTGTATGTCCTTAATACATTCCCATATAAATTAAAGAAAGCACATTATAGCGATACCAATGTTTGTAGCGGTGCAATTCACAACAGCTAAACTGTGAAAACACCCTCATGGCCACAACAGAGAAATGGAGAAAGTAAATGTGAGGTGTTACTCATCCACACAGAACAATGGAATCATGTAACTTACAGGAAAATGGGTAGAACTGGAGGCCTGCACGTAAGTGAAACAGCAAGTGTTAGGAAATTCAATATTGTAAATATCACACAAACAATCTAAATCTTACACATCCACGCACAAATAAGGGATCGCAGGAAACTGGAAGCAGAGTCTGGCGCTCAGAAGGAAATTGGGGAGGAAGAAGGAAGGGACAGGTGGGGGTGAAATTAACTACAATAGATGCATATGCCAAAATGCCAAAGATAAACCCAGTATTCTTTATCACTAATATGTGCCAATAAAATAAAGGAAGGCCAGAACACTCAATCTCGTTTTTGTTCAAAGAAAAATCCAGGAATCTTAGTCAAGGACCACAGCCGACCTGACCGCTTCTGGTAGAACTGTGTTCTGTGCCACTGGGACAGCCCCTTGGTGGGCTTGGGTGATGTTTGTGAACTTTTACTTCACATTCCTATTCTCCCAATCACGAATCTAAGCACTAAAGAAAGAGTTGAAAAGGAAAAAAAAGTCATACAAATTGGAAAAAAAGAGAGATGTCTCTATTTTCACATGGCAAGACAACATGATGGAAATGAACGAGGACTGTGCACGCACACTGAGGTGGTTTGGGTCTGGAGGACCCCCAAAAGCCTCATGTTCCTATGGATACTGTGTAGGGTCGGGTGGGGGGCCTGGCTGGAAGGGGTAGGTGCTTGGAGCTGGACCTGGAGAAGCGTGTGCTGGTTCTGCCCTTCCCTCCCAGTCTCTCTCTGCTCCACCATGCTGTAAGGACCTCTGCCCCAGGAACTCGGGTTCCAGCTCTAGCTGCAGCCCCACCACATCATTCTACCATTTTCCAGCAGTCCACCCATGAACAGACTGAGATTTTCTGAAACGGTAAGCTACATTAAATCTTTCCTCCCTAAGTTGTGAATGTCAGGTATTAAGTCACAGCAACATAACTAAGACACACACACACACACACATGCATGCATGCACATGTGTACATACACACACACACACACACACACACTGTCTAATTACAAAAATTACAAAGTTGGAAATTACAAAATCACCACACAAAAACTTAGTTTCATGTCTAGGTATTAATATTGTATCTGAAAATAAAATAAGAAAAATAAACAAAGCAACAATGAGAATAAAATCCTTAGAGTATGCTTTTACACTGAAAATGCCAAAACATTGATGATAAGCATTTTAAAAGATATAATGAAATGGGAAAGACACTCTGTGTTCATGGGCTGGAAGATTTTATATTGTTAAAATGTACACTTCACACAAAACTAGCTACAAATTCACTGTAATTCCTAAAAAAAATCTTATTTTTATTAAGATAGAAAAATCTAAAATTATTATAGACTCACAAAAGATCTTGCTTAGCTTCTCTAAATTTTTTTTTTTTTTGAAAAAGAAGGACCAACTTGAGGCATCATGATTTCTGCTTTCCAAATAGATTTCAAAATAAGTTCAAATTAAATCAATGTGGTTTATTTAAATAAATAAATCCATATGTGAGTGGATCTTCAACAGGGTTGTCAAGGAAACATAATGGGTAAAGGGTGGTCTCCTCAGTAACTGTGGCTGGGAAAATTGGTTATCTGAATGTAAAATAATACAAATGGACCCTATATTACAATATACACTTAAATGTTAAGAGCTGAATTATAACACTCCTAGAAAATGAGCAGGGGAAGTTTTATGACAATAGCCTTAACTATGATTTCATTAATGGCACCAAAATCTTAAGCAACAATAACAAAAAAGAGATAAATAAGACTACATCAAAGTAAATGATTTCTCCACCACAAAGAAAACGATCAACAGAGCATGCAAGGTACTTACGGAATGAATGAAAACAGTTGCAAACTGTGTAACTGAAAAGTTACTCTCCAAGATCCATAAGAGTCTCTTACAAATCAATTGCAAGAAAACTAATTAACATTATTTTAAAACAGACAATTAATAGATATCTCTCTTAAGAAAACAAGTAAATGGTCACAGTTACATAAGCCAAAACCATAATTATATATCATCTAGTATGTAACAATTACAGGTTTATCAAAGGTTAAGTTTCTAGGTTAGGCAACTACGTAAGATCGCCTCAAAGAAGACAGTAGGCAGGAAACTAGATGAAATTCCAAATAGAGAAAAAAAATGGGTATTTTGTGGTTATGCGTATGTATTTAAATATACCCATCAAATCCAGGCATGTTTGACGAACTGCTTTCCCTGCTGTCTTTGATTAGGTCAGCATGGTTAAAAAAATAATTGAGGGCCTAGTTAAAGAAATATTGGGTTGAAAAAGATGACCGATATTTACCCAGTGCCTTGTTCAAATTAACCCGGGAAAAGAGGAACCAGGGCAGACTTTGCCTTGTGTTCTCTGCCTCGTCCTTGTCAAGTCTCTTTAGGGCTTAGACCGATATTTTTCTCCACTTATGACCATATCTGTGTGCCCATCTTTTTCTAGCTGAAGAAAAGTAGAAGATTAAGAATACAAAGCATTATCAATGACACTAATTTTTTACAAACACAAAGAGTCTCTCTTTCTTTCATTCAAACACAGACTGAGACACATCAAAAAGAGGCAGGTTTAAAGTGATAAGTCATATAATATCATTAAAAATTATTAAAATGGTATGTTTTCTCTTAACAAATAAGTAATAGAGCAGAGTAATTTAGACAAGGAAACACCCATCGGTGGCCTTTTTTGGAGGCATCCTATCCTCAGATCTCAGGAAAAGGGACTCACATAAACTACATTTTGGTGTTAAAAGAATACAAAAATAAAGGTAAAAAGTCTTATTTGAAAAGTACCCAATTTTACTAAAAGAATGTAAGTTTTAATAGTCAATCCTAAGTAATACTTTTTCTCAAGCCATTTAGGAATAATTACATGTGTGATATTCTCAGTAACAGGAATCTATCAGGCCTCCCATGTCAAATATCCTGGCATTTCTTACTTAGGTTATAACTGCATGTGCTTTCGAAGCATCTGGAGAGTTCTGGCATGCCAACCAAAGGCATGACCAAAGACAACAACTAGAGGATCTAAGTCTGCACAACTTGAACAAATATAAAAAGACAAAATGAAGGAATGTACAGTACTGACAGGATAATTTATATCTACAAGCAAAGTAAATATGAGAAAAAACAGGCATGCACCTCATTCGTGTGGCCAATGCTATGACACTACGGGTACCAATGTTGAGACAAAGACTCAGTCTCTTTTACAGCCAAAACTTGAGAAGATGGAAAGACAATGTTAATTTTACTTTTTTCTCCATTCTACAAGCAAAGGTTTTCAATTCATGGGAAAAATAATCTATGGATCTCAGTGAAATTTTTCTCTTGAAATTAAAATTTCTTCATGAGAAATTAAATAATTTGATGCATAGTTAAGGAAGATACCCTATAAATTATGAAACATTATACCTATGTAAGCTATAAGAAATAACCATTATTATAATCATTTTATGAGCAAAGGCTATTGGGAAAGTCTAACTGAATTAAGATTGTAAAATGCCTAAAACCACGATGCATATAATTTATCACCAGTAAAAGGTAACTGTTACTATTAAATCATCATTATTAAAACTTGGTTACTAGAAGTCACAGACCATTTTCACCAAACAAGTAGATGAAGTTTTGTAATATATTTGATGTAATTAATGTTAGAAATTCAAATAATCTCAATCTTGATTTCCTAATTCTGGTTCCATTAGATGAACTCGTCTTTGATCCTAACAGAGTTATGTACTAATATAATTATAGTGATTAAAGATAATAAGTTACAATATGTAGGCACCTAGCATTTTCCTCCTCTTACTTCTTCTAAGCTTCTCATCCCCATAATTCACTATAAAAGCTCAGCCTATTTGAAATGAAGATTACGGTACATTTTAATTGTATTAGACACAGGAAAGTTAAGAATCCCAACCACTCAACAACCAAAACAGGTAAGAAATATTTTTGTCTTCAGAAATTTGTAGGAATACTACTCCTTTTAAGCATTCAAATTACCCTCATACATTTGAAATAAAACCAACACAAACACAAAAATCTGAGAATTGACTTTTCTTTGTGTCTTTAAAACAGGCTGTGCAACCCAGATTTGGAAAATTTGTAGAATTTGTGAAATTTCTAGAATTCCCAATATGCAAGAGAGTGTAAAACCCAAAAAGTACTTTCCTCTGCACTAAGGCAAGAAAAAGCCATCTGAAAAGGTAATTGAAGAATGTTTGCTTTAAAGAGTGTTGTGGTGGTAGTGGTGGTGGGTGGAGGGGTGGCAGGTCGGTTAGTTGTCTCTGCAATTATGCTGTTTCCTACAGAAGAGCATGATGCCATTGGTTCACCCTGGATGTACTTTGTGTTTTGAACTGCTCATATGTACCAGGATTAAGCACATGGTGCCCTGATGCATGTCTCTATTACTTTTTTGCTGCACAGACAGAATACCCCACATCCACAACTTAAGGGAGTCAAGATTCATTTAATTCAGTTTCAAGAGGTTTCACACAGTCCATTCGTGGGACAGCCAGCAACGGTGAAGGTGCAAGGTAGAGGATAGAGAGGTTATCGCTCTACTGCAAATAGAAACCCATGTGAGTGAGGAGCCGGGGTTGTCTAGAGAGTCAGGCAAGGCTAGAGCTTTCCCAGGAAGAAGTCGTAATAATATTTCTCCTTACTTTCTTTATTGAGCTCAAGCTGACAGTTGGGCCTCCACACACAGGATGGGCACCCCTCCTTCACTTCCTGGCCCACAAGTCAACACCACACACCTGAAGGATCTCTGGGTACCATCACCTCCAGTCTCAACACAATCCCTCTGCATCAAAACCCAAGCATCCGCCCATTCCAGCCAGCCACTACCTTCCAACAGTACACGGTTCCAAATACATGAGGCTTTTGAGGACACTCAAGATTCAAACCATAGCAATGCCTAAACCCTCCCTGAGACAGCTTCCATTCCTTCACAGGCTGCCCATTGTTTTTTGTTTGTTTGTTTGCTTGTTTGTTCTTTTTGTTTATTTTTTTGTTTGTTTTTTTTTTGTAAGCCAAATATTCTTTGAAATTCCGCAAACTCCTAAATTGCCTTTCTTCGTCCTTTCTACTCCCTAAACTCTTGTCCGCCCCGCTACGCTCTCCTCTACAACCCACCTCTTCCATCAGTAATTTTTCGCTTGCAGCAAACCACCAGTTAAACTAAGTTAATCTAAGATCGAACATTTTACATAGACTATTTATTAATACAAACGACTACCTAACTAGTAGGACAAGAAATTGTGGAATGTGAGCACCCTGAGACCATGTCATCTACACTTTGCCCAGTCACTCCCCTGTCACTAGCAATTTGCTCTTTACCCCAGATCAAGAGTGAACATTTAGGAGCAGGTGAATTAAGATCCACAATGCAACTGATCCCACAATCAGAAAAAAATTAACTTGTAGCATTAATAGACCTGACTTCTAGGATGTTTTCTATTGCCCGCTAACTCCTTACTACCCAAGGATGGTCCACAGTCCAGCAGCCTCAGTATCTCCTGGGACCTTGTTAAATTTGCAGAATATCTGGGCTTTATCCCAGATCCACTAACCCTCCAAAGATTTGCAGTTGCAGTACAGTTTGAGAAGCTGCAGTAATACAAAGGGCTAGCATCACTAGCGAGTTTAGAACACATATTATATGGTTACACTAAATGTGTAAGTTGGTATCTTTCTCTTTTTGTTAGGAGGAAGCAGGGGATCTCTTCAGAACACCTCAGTTCCTGTCTGGTCCACGTGAAGTACCAGGAAAAGAATGTGCCAGCAGCAGCGGCGACTGAGCCTGAAAGCGAGTTTTGGTCTGTGAGCCTCATCTGTTCTCAGCTGCTTTCAGACTTCAAAAAGAACTTTCTGGTTTCAACATTCACACCCTGTTATAATCATTATGGCAGAATGATATCTGGATTTCACATAGGCAATGTATCTACACCTTTGTCACGCATTAGGTTACAAAGCTGAAAACAAAGCTAAGGGCCATTCAAAATAATTGCTCCATATCACAAAAAATGCATAATTCTTGACTGGACAGTTCGGCTACAATGATACATAGAGAGAATTTAGCTATCTACTATATTACCCATAGCAAGTATCTGTTACTTTCATATTTTGGAAAATAAACAGGTTACAAATGACTATCTAGCTAGTAGGAATTCAATGGAATGTTGTTCCTATAAACCAGTCATGTAACTTAGAATAAAGCAGGGAAGAAGGATGGCACCAAAATTAAGAATAAATCGAAGCATCCTGTTTGATTTATATGACTGTGAAATGTCCTTCCTTGATGGCAGGGACTATGCACTCCTGTGAAAGCCAGTGCCACATGCCACCATTCAGGGCTCCCGCACTCTGACTCATATTGAAGGACAAATATAATTTCAGTAAACCTAAAAGCAAACTGGAAAAATTACATGTGTTCTCCCTGAACTTACTATAAATATAGAGTAGCACATAGTATGTCTTTCTGCAGATGTTTTCAAAGAACAAAAAGGCAACATAATGGAACATATGAAGAGAGGTCAAGAGATGATTTAAAATTATAACAAAATACACTCTAGCCCAGCAAAAACAGTTAGCTGGTCAATGTACCACCGTAAAATACTTTGCCAGCATTCTCTGTGTTGAGTGTGCTTTCTTGGGAAGAGAGCGCTTTACTAGGAATGTAGCCATGACGGCTGGGTTTTCCTTTTCATAAAAGTTTCTACGTTGGTCTTTCCCACTAGCTTTGTTGACCTTGTGAAAATAAGAGAACGCAACTTCACAAAAGGAGTAAGTGTATATACCACACATCAGCCTGTCAGTGTGAATCCACCCTGCCTCAGCCTATTACAGCTGACAGGTGTATCAAAAAAGGTACAAAGAAAAACTCAGCCATCAGCATTCTTGAATATTTGGTATGATTTTCATAACAATTTGTCTTTTCCATTTTCCTGACTCTAGTCTTACTGTGATTGCTTTTTTTCTGTGACTATTACACTCATATAAATATCTCATAGTGTTACCACACATGTAACTAAAAAATATCAAGTCTTTTAAATTCATCCTAGGGCCAAAGTTTAAAGTTGCTACATTATGCCAACAGCAGTCTTTTTTTTTTTTAATGCTTGAAACTTTCGTATCTTTTTGAAGGAAGAAGTCAACATGAAGGAGAAAAAATTTTAGATGAAAACAAGATTAACTATTTATGAAGGACCAAACATGTTTTTGTCCAAGAAAGATTATTATTTGTCTATCTATCTATATTTTTCTATTTTAATTTACATTGTGTTTTATTTTTTTTCTTTTAGCTATCCCAGAAAAATGCTATGTTAAAGGCAATAAAGGCACTATATTTAATTTAATTTATCCTTCATTTTAAGCTCTCTCATTCAATATTAAGAAGAACGTGGTGGGCCAAACAATGTTTATCTAACACTTCTTCAAATGTGAAAATGATTTAAAGCTATTCCCTGATTAAAGTGGGGGAAATTCACAATGTTCTAAATTAACTTCACTTGGCAGTGAACTTTCAAAGTAAGAGCCACATCCTTCACCCACTTCAGAGTAGAAGTGACTTCTTTCCCAGAAGGCAGACTTCCTCTGCACTGCCAAATCAGAGGAAGAGGCAGCGAGCACTTACACGCAGTCAGAAGTACATAAAAGGGAAAAGGAAAAGCATCTTGTTTGCCCAAAGTTAGTCTTGACGTAGGCAGCACTGTGTCTTGTAGAGTCTGAACCCTATCTGCTTGAACGTCTCAGATCTGAAAAATTTTCCTATTCTACTCCTTCACTTGTTCTAAGGACTCTGCCTCGTTGCCTTCTAACCCACGACAAGCACTAGTCCCTTCCTCCATGACTTCAACCTCCTTCCCTTGGTCTGTCTAAAGCTAAACATTCCCCCAAGCCCTTCCTGCCAACCCACGCTCTGCATTCTTTACATCTTAATCGTCACTGCTTTGCCTCTGTCCCACAGTGACAGCCCGGCGGACATTTGCACTGGGTACCAAGGAGCTCTTCCCTCCCAAAAGACATTGGGTGCTTTTCAGAGTCCATCACAAACAAATTATGTAAAGAGGACATGCAGACGGGAGTCTGATATTAATGAAAACCGGTGTCACTGCTGGAGTTTCTCCAAAAGAGAATTTGTGGTGAAAAGCCTTAAAGGCAAGAATGGAAAGGATGTGTGGCCGAGGCTCAGCCATGAAGCCAAGTATCTGGGCAGGGAATGTTCCACTTTGTTTTCAACATCACCTAACTGACCCCCACCGTTCAGGGTAATACCCACGGAAGGTGAACCCTGTCACCAGCCGACCCTGGCCCAGAGCCCACTGTCTGCTCCACTTGCAGATGCCTTCTTAAACCACCTTCCACCAACAATCCTGTTCTCAGGCCACGAGCGCAGCTGTAGCCAGCTGCACCCAGCCGGCAGCCCAGCCACACAGTGCACACCAGATGAGTCTCCTCCACCCAAAGCACTGCAAACAACAAGGACTGCATCGCACTGCTGAGAAATCAGATCTTCCAGGAGCGACCAGAGCAAAGCTGGGACATCAAGGACCAGCAACAAGCAAAGGTTTTCCCTGCACATCTTTACTGAAACAGGCATAAGAGGGGTCATTAATCTGCTAGGTACCCAGACACACATTTATATTCTCATTCGTTTGTTTACAATTGTGTTTCTTTAGGGTGAGGGGAAGTTTAGGAGAAGGAAAAACTCCTTCATGCTTTCCCCAATTCATTTTCTTTCCTTCTCTGTCAACGACCATAAAAAGGATTTTGGATAGTGCTGGAATGTTGTCACAGCACTGAATTTGGAAACTGATATAACTATGGCAGCACAGGACAAGGAACAGAATGCCACATGGAGTAATGAGTCATGCTTTATAAAACTCAGAAAATGAACCAACATCTGAGAAGCAACTTGACCCAGTTGAATATTTCCGTGTATGAGAAGCAACAATTAAAATTCACACTGTTGATCTTAGACAGATAATTTAAACTCCACACGGTAGCTGGATGTCTTCAAGGTAAAAGCAACTTAAGAGCAACTTAAGAGCAAGATGTTTCTTGGCAGAGGTCCCCATTGGCCTTTAGTCTCTGTCACCCTTTCCTCCTGCTCTGTGTCTTCCCACACTCAGTAAGTAGAACATTCGGATCATATTCAAAGTGTGTGAAGGGAAAGACAGAAAAAAAAATTGTTGAAGAATGGAGTAACTCTCCAGTAGTAATAAATATTTAACTTGAAGAATACCTAGAAATAAATTTTGTCTCGATAGGCATACACAAACCTGTGACAGTCCTTCTTTGCCCACATTTACGACTGAAATAAAATAATGATAATCCCGTGTTGTTCAAAGAAAACCTGACCCTACCTCCATTTTGACTCACTTTTTTTCTGTCACTCACTCTGCTGAAGTTTTCCTTTTCAGAAAGCTGAGTGAATTCTTTCCCTCCCTTCTTCTCTTGCAAGTCATTTACAGATGATTCAATGCCATGTTTGAAAACATAAGAAGCTTTTATGACCAAGGGTCAATACTCAGGGCATGGCAAAACAGTTTACTTCATAGTACTTCTGAAAATTCTTTTCCCGATGACAAATTTGGCCCTTTCACAGAGGCAGGATCAAGGAGCTTCTGGAGAGAGAGAGCCTCGAGTTTGCCAACAGTCTCCTTCACGGTGTTGATGGCACCTTTAAAACTCCATAGAGAAGAAGCCATAGGAGGCCTGGTCCCAACTGCTTCTCACTTAGAAAAACCACTGACTTGGACCATGGTATTGAATTCCAGCTTGAAGGAACCTCGACTATTTTGAAACTTTAAATCCATCACGATAAGCTAATGCTATTGTTATCTGTGAAGGTTTAGAGAGGCCCACAGCAAGTACTCTTTTACTACTATCATTGTTCTTTACCCACAATGAGTCTCAGAGCATTAGGAGGTGTTTTTGCCTCTGAGAAGCAACTGGGGCAGACGAGCTCTCATTGAAGACATGCTCATACTGGATTTTAAATTATAGACTTAGGAGACTTCAGACAGAGAGTCACCTGTGGCAGAAACTGCAAAAGCTGGCCCTATTACTTCATTTTTCTATAGGAATAAAATCCCTGAACTTTAGTTAGGCATTTGGCCAGTTGAAATGCTGTCATTTCCTAGCTTCGTTGCCACTAGCTTTTAGCCATTTGTCTAAGTTCTGGGTGTAAATTGAAGTAATACGTACAATCTATGATAAATGTCTTTAAAGGAAAGGAGAAACAGGTTCATCTCTTTCCTTCTTTTTATGCTACCTGGAAATTGATGTGATGCCCAGAGCTAAGAAATCCTTCTTGGACTATGAGGCTGTCTTAAATCGTGAGATTTAACACTCAGTCTGGAGCCTTCTAGGTCCCCAGCAGGTTCATGGAACAAAACCTTAGACATCATCATTATGTTTCCTTAGACAGTGAAAGAAAAGCAAGACATCTCATCCTGAGTTTTAGTGTTACTTACAGCCAGCTCTTTTTGTTAATATAACCTCCAAAACATTTTTATAGAAGGTTTTATTTGAAATGTTTCCAGATGCAATTTGCTTATGTTTGTTTGTTTATTTGCTTAAATATTACCATGGCTTTTAATTTTAAAAATCCTCCATCTGTCACCAATATAAATCTTACTGCATATTTATTTTTCAGGAAGAAGAAGATTAAGAGCCTTTTCCTCTCCCTGTTTTCCATTTATTCTCCTACAACATGTTCTGTTACTTCTCACCTGTTTTATGACTTCTGGGGATTTCAGCCATCTACAGAACAAATTTTTCAGCAAACAGGGAAAACATGTACAGAAAAAAAGAAGTGTTCCTAGACCTTTAGAGATATTTGAAAACATTTTTAAAAGAGCCTTTACATTACAGTAAGGCCTTTTATCAATTAAGAGCTCAATAAAAATATCTTCAGGAATCCAACTCTTACTCTCTAAACTTACTAGGAACTTGGCATTGGGGAATAATCAACATGGCACCGAAATATGTTCACCAGTGTGAGGAGATGCCAGTGTGAAAAATTACTCATAATCAAATAAAGTTCCTTGTTAATGGGATAAACATACACACTCCTATAGTGTATGCTAAAAACATAAATTTTATGAGGTCAAAAGTAGTGGCTCTGCACATGTGTTTATTTAGTAACTATTTGTAGAATTAATCAGTGCAAAGCTTTCAAGGCTTTTACTCATATGTTTATCTCTCCCAACTTCCCTCTAAATCAGCAGGAAGAAGAATAAGAAAGACTCTGGGGTCAGGAATAAGGCCAATTAAAATAGACAAGGACATCTAATAAAGTCCAAGATCTTCATATTCAGAGTAATCAAAGGGACTCTGTCAGACATGAATACAGGTTCTTTCTCTAGAATCACGTACCCAGTCCAGCAGTATCAGATTATACACCAAAACGGCCTTTGACGTAGTCGGGTACCTGTCTAAAACTTCTATACTTTCAAGCAGCTCATCACAGTACTATCATCTAATGATATAACAGTTGAAAGGAGTTTGGATTTTAAGCTTGAATAACTAATTAAGAAACTGAATTCACTCCTCTAACTCTCTCCTTTTACACAAGGAAGATAATATTAAGTACCTCATTGAATTATTGAAAGGATTAACTAAAACACTAGCAAACTGTCTGGCAGATGGCAACATGCAGTGATCATCATCGTGGGTAGGAGCTCTCACAGAAGGAGGACACAGGGCTGACCTAGGAGACGACGGACTGAGGTCCCTGTGTGGATGAACAAGTATACAACAGGCCAATTCTCTAGGTGTTTTTCTTGTGTGAAAATTAATAGTTGGACGATGTCATTTCTAAGAACTTTTGTCCAATAAATATGTGATTAGTCTTTTATTGCAACTATGTGTAAGATAACTGTAAATATACTAAACACATACTTCTTTTTCCCTAATCATTATTTAAGGGAAATAGCATATTTGTGTTGGCTGTTTCTCACTTGTGACCCACATACTGGTCGGCTTCTGTCAAGTCTAAATATCAGACTTTCTACTCTTATTTACCAAATCATTGGGAATCCATGATTCATGCAACCAACAAGAGTGCTGAGAAAACCATTTAACAAATGCAGAGAAGGAATTCATCCAGAGAATTGAGTTTGTTGCCTCGGTTGCATGATTCTCTGAAATGGTTTTATCATTTTAACAGGCAGCACTATTCTCCTTTGTGAAAATTATTCATTATCCTTCTCTAGCATTTGATTCCACAAGCTGTACTGGCCAAGTATACGCATTGAAACTCTGGAAAGCATTTTTCTCAAGCAAAGTGAAAAATGTGATGAAGATTTTTTACCTAAGAGATATGAGAATGTCAGAAAATAAACAAGATACATCTTGCTTAAACCAGGGCTTACGGAAAAGTGACTTTTCTACCATCGATATCAGAAGACACTTACATTACACGTGGCTCCAGCAGTATTTACTATTTTGTTCTTTAAAATCTGGCTTCTAACTTGCCTCCATTAAAAATGACTGAAATAGCATGGCCTTGTTTTTAACAATAAAAGTCTGAATCAAGCCCAAATCCCTGGGGTGTCTGCTGTCTCTGGAATATATGGAGGTTCACAGTAAGTTAAAAAAAATAGTTCTGAAACTCTTGAACAAATAAGGAAAACTACTCTGAGCAGGAACTAAATTGGATTGAAACATGTGTTTGGTTTATTCAGCCAAAGTACATAATCAAGTATAGCAAAACAAAAACTTGATACTAAGCTTTCTAGGGGAACTTGTTTTGTCATTCTGAAATGTGCTTCACTTCAAGAAAATCTTCAAACCAAAATAAATACATAATCATGCAGTACATTATCAGTTTTGGTTCACTGCACTGATTGTAAAGGTAAGGAATCAGTCTTCTATTTAGAGATAATCCTGACTACCTAAATTTCATTTTCCAGTCAAGAAGTTAATCAACTTAACTATATTTTATCTAAATACTTATCTACCATATCCTATACAATATACTTTTTTGGTCAGCTTTCCAATGGCTCAAACCCTAAGCTTGAAACACACATCTTAAAGAGGGAGACATTTAATTTAGCTCATGGTTCTTGAGAATTCAGTACATGGTCACTTGGCCATGAAGGTTGTTAAAGGACCTATGGGACCATGTGTTGTTAAGTAGTGGGGACTGGTAGGAAGTGGAGCTTGACCTCGAAGAGGACAGACCAACCACTGAGGCTTGATCCAGAAGGACAGGTCACTCAGACATGACCTCGGGAAGGGTACAGCCTTCCTTACTTACTTGGTTTCCCATCTGTCAGGCTGTGAACAGCTCTTCCTCTGTCTGTGCCTCAGCCATGTACTGTGGACTGAGATCTTGTGCACCTGTGAGCTAAAGTATATCTTTCCTCCTTTGAGCCATGTATGCTGGGTATTCTGTCCCAGGAAGGAGAAAAATGCTCAAGTTTAGAAACACCTAATGCCTCTAGCCACCACCCAAAATCTCTACCCACATGTGGAACATATTTTCTTGCTTTAGAATCATTTATTCCAATAAGTACTTTTTTGTTTCCAATTTATAACAGGATTTATAACCTCAGCTTTCATTTCAACTCGACTTCCTGCTCCAGCCCTCACCTTTCCCAACCTGTGGTTCCTCATGGCCCTCTTCATCGCTCGTCCAGAAGTGAGACACTACTATCCAAACCACACTTACATATGTAACAGTATTGGTCAATATTACAACATTTTTATAAAAGTTCACACCTACTTTTAAAGAATATGTGTGGATAAACTTCCTTCTGAAATGCTATATTCTGGGGGCTGGGAGCATCGCTGAGCAGTTGAAGCTCTTGCCTCACAAGCACAAGGCCCTGAGTTTGATTCTCCAGCACCACATATGCCAGATATTATGGCACACACTTGTAATACCAGCACTCAGGTGGGTGAGGCAGAAGGGTTGTCATATTTTTGAGGCTAACCTAGGCTATATAGTAAGTTCAGGATTAGCCTGCACTATACAGCAAGACCTTGTCTCAAAAATAGAAATTTCTGGCCTTTTAAGAAAACTATGTTTTCTGTATCCCCCAAGGGAATACGGTTTTCTTATCTTGAAAATAAAGTAGTAAAGGAATTTTTGGAGCTTCTTTCAAAAAATAATCTTTAGCATTTCTCTATAAGACTAAATGTAAAATACAGGTCCCTCCCTAGACTCACCCCAACTTACCTCTCCAGACATCCTCATCCCACTCCTCCAGCCCCATTACTCACATGAAAAACAACTATATATGTTGCAGGGCCATGTTCAAGTATTACCTTTTCTTTATAAAAGTCAACTGATTCTCCCAACTGGAAGAAGTCTCATTTTGTGCTCTGTTTATATCTGCTCAGATTTCTCACATAGCCCCAGAAAAGCCCACATAAATATGGCTCATCAGACTGGTGCCCTTCTTCCATAATTGCCCTATCCATCTTTTATCATTTTTATCTGTCAAGAGATACCATATTTTACATGCGCTTACCCCATTTTCCATACTTAATCGATATGAACTGGAATGCCTAAGCTCACTGAGGAACATCTCAGAATTTAACTCAGGCTTCAAAGTTAAGCTGGTCCTTCTCCCTTGTCAAAAGCATAAACGTGACGGTCAAGAGATACAACAGAGTTTACCACCGCACGGAGTAAATATGACCCGTGATGAGCAGCAATGAAGATGTCACTTTAGATAAAAGCATAGACGTAAAAGAGAAATTTAGGTCTAGGGACAATTACCACTGTCATGCCCTTTTGGCTTGGCTTCATCCTTGCCTTTCATGCTATGCTCATGTAAAAGGTCACTGGATTCTGTAGGCCAATAAGTTTCTCATTTTTCTTAAGCAAGTTGGATGTTTTTCACCTACAACTTGAAGACCCTGAACTAGTACAATGGCCCTTCTTTTTTCTTTCACATACCTGTTCCCTGCCCATGGATTACAAGCTCTTGCACGTGGAGGACATGTGCTATTCATTCCCTGTGCTCAACGTGATTCTTGGCAACAACTGACCACCATATGAATAAATGAGAAAATGACTTAGTTGAGTAAATATGCCTTGAAGTACCGAATACAGAATTGTAGCTAATTATTCTATCTGACAGCAGCCAATATTTTTTATTCTTGCCTTAATTTGGTATGTTGTCACTATTTTGGGTCCCTACATACCTAATTTAAACATGTAATTGATCTGAAAAGAAAAAGAGACCAAGAAACATACAACGATAAACACACAAACAGAATTAGCCATGGAAATTGCTACTTATCTCATTTATGACTACCTAAATAACAATTTATATTAGGTAAAAGAAAAATCAACATCTTTTCTAAACTATCCACAAATTTAAAGTTGGATAGCATCATGAAAGAAAGCTGACATTAAGTAACAGTTTCTCTCTTTCTGTTCTTATATTTATTAATATTGATGTCAATATATTTCAGAGACATTTATAGACACAAAAATTATAATACCAACAAAATTTTTATATATGATAATTGTCATTGTGAAGATTTTTCATAAAACTATTGCTTCCAAAGATTAATGAGATGGTTCTCAACAATAGATGGTTGCACAATAATAGATTTTCTTAGGAGAATTAAAGGGTACTTGAATGAAGATAGTGTGGTTAATTTATATTATTCTTTTCTCACCAAAAACACAATTAGTGGTGTGACTGGGCAGGGACTCACAATGCTTCGAGGCAGCTAATTATATATAAACCACCACAGTGAGTCGTTCATCCATTCAATTTGAGAGAAAAATAAATAAGGTATTAGGACTTTAAACTTCACAAAGATATATAGTTCTCTGAGATTTCCGCATTGGCTTTCGCTTTTATCAAAATGATGTTCCCTTCCAGATTATTAGAATCTGTCTATGCCAGATGGATTTTTTTAAAGTTTTCTTAGGTCTAACTTGAAGCCCACAGGAAGCACTGTGAGCAGCTCCAAGGTCTGAGACACAGGAAAATTCTCTGGAGCTTCCAAACAACCACCTTGGGTCCAATCAGTTTCACAGAGCTGGCAAGAGGCTCAGCGCGCAGCTGGAGGGAGGTGCACGCCAGGCCCTGAGCTCCTGCGGCCATCAGCCAGTGCAGCTCTCTCAAACAGGATTAATCCAAATCACCAACGTTTACTCTGCAAGGTCTCATTTCAAAACTGTTAATGTTATATTTCTGAGGCCTCTAAGAAAAGATTTCATGCCAACTTTTTTTTTAACCTATAGAACATTCAATCACAGGGTCAAATCCTTAAGGTACAACTTAAATCCTTTTCTATCTTCTCTCTTCTGAGGAGAAAAAAAAAAGGTACCCTCTTGGGAGATGTAGGACCCCTCAAACTTGAAAATAGTTGTCCTATTTAATGTCATCAAGGTTTTACTTTGTAATCATTCGACCATTTATGCAACTATCTTTAGGACCATTTTTAAATTCTTCATCATAAACAATGAAATTATAAACTTGTAGAATAGTCAACTTGAGGGCTTCTTAATTCCCCTTAGAAACGTTATGTGATTCACAGTTTATCCATGAAGCCTTCAGAATATGTGCTGCTGTCACTGCCACATTCACAGTCCCAATAATTTCACCAACCATTCACCAAAAATACCACCTGCACTCAGTATGTCTGCTCCCTCCTTTACTCCTGGATCCAAAATGATCTAGATTCTGCTCAAAACATTAAAATTGTTCTTACCAAAAGTTCAGTTGACTAGTCTAACAAATACTTTATGATTCCCATCTTAACATATTCCGTGACAGTACTTGATTCCCTTGGGTTTTTTTTTTTTTTTTTTTCTGTTTTGGTAATATCATTTGTTCCTTACCCCTCAAGAAGCACCTTTTAATTTTGTTCTAAGGATCCTCGCTATTGTCCTATCATCCCTTCAAATGTTGATTACCCCCAAGGGTCTAGGCTGGATGCCTTCACTCTTCTGCTTGTATCTGCTGTCCCTGAGACAGTCCAGGTGATTCCCTAACTTCAGTTGTACCGACGTGCCAACAGACATCACGTTGACATCCTTACCTTCAATTCCTGTCATGAATTTCATTTCACTTAGCCCAACACCTTAATACTATGCATAAAGTCCTCCATGATATGACTCATTTTAAAAGTACAATACTTGAGCTACACAGAACAGATATTTCAATTTTAAGAAATAGTACAAAACCGCCCCAATGAAAGGGTTGATATTATAACCCTCACTGTCTGCATGTGAGTATCCACTTCCTCATACTTTTATCAGCACTGAATATTGTTGGTCTTTCAGATTAGCAATCTCAATTTTTCTTTGTAAAGGGTCTAATCATATCCTTTGTAGAATCTTAGTATTTCACATTGTTATAGCATGATGTTATCACCCAACGTGAGGGAAGAAACTACAAGAGGACTCAGAAGTCATCAGTAGTCTTAAATGAAATTAATGGTTTTAGAAAAAAATACTATCTTAAGGAAAACCTGGTCACAAAGAGATTACAAACCTGTTTAATGGGATATTGTTATCTGCATCAGAAATTGAGCCAGAAAAGCCTTATCTCTGCTTCAGCCCTTCCAGAGGCCTGCTAACAGGCCACACAGTGAGATCTTCCTTGGGTTCTCAACCATGCAAGTCTCACAGCCCCACGGGAAGCCCTTTCCTCCCAGGTCTCACCCTGGTTCTCAGGTGGATGTGTGCAACGTAGCTGCAATCAGCTCAGGTCTGGCTAACATATGCATATTCAGTGCTGCCAGAATTGATGATAAGAAATCAAGTTCTCTCAGGTTTCTTCTTAATCTCTTTTTCCCCAAAGAGATCTCTTCTGTAAATGGATGAATTTCTACCAAAATTTTTTGCATATTTTATGACCATAGCTTCTAGACAAGAGTTTACAACATAAAACTTTTGTTCACATTACCAGGAACAAGAGAACTGAGGGGCTGGAGGACTAGCACAGGGGTTAGAGCACTTGCCTACTAAGCGCAAGGCTCTGAGTTCAATCCCCTAGCACCACATAGCTAGGTGTGGTGGTGGACACTCCTTGGTTAGAGAGTACTCCCAGGTCACTGCTGTCCCTCAGGTCCAAGTGAGGATCACACTTAGTGACGAGGGGTGAATGAGTCACTAAACACTTCCAACAGGAAGCTTTCAAGCTCCAGAAACCAGAAGACTCAGCTACAACAACACATCCAGCTTCATATGTCCACATAGGACCATTGGGCATCTAGATGTAGATTTATCTAGAAATAACCCTGAGTATTTCCAAGGTCCTACAAAATAGATAGCAGGTGGCTAATAAACACCAATGTTTGCCTCAGACATATCTGCTCTTGAGTTTGGAAGGTCAAAGGAAGTAAAACCAAAACATTGGGTGAAATTTTTAAAAAGTTACGACAAATTCGTTGACACACCATCCAGCACAGATATTCAATTGCTCATGTCTGTTCAATATGAGAAAAGAAAATGAATCTTAACACATTTACAGATCATTCTCTAAGCTTGCAGTGCTCTAAACACATTAACTCAATCAAAACCAGGTTACAAGGCATTTGTTTTCTCTATATTTTAGATGAGAAAACTGAGGAATAGAAAGGTAGTAAGTTTGTGGAAGAACTTTTATAAAATGACTGGTACAGGCAGGTATCCATCAAGAGTGCTGAAATGTAACTTTAGAAAGCTTATTTTTAAAGAGATAATGAAGGAAAGGAAGAAACCGAGAGAGAAAAAAGAGAAACATATTTCAATGCAAAGCAAATCTTCACCAGTGTCACTGGATGGTGACAACAGGATGGGGACTTGGTGAGAGAAAAGGAACTTTGGAGTTGATGAAACAACTCAAATAGCTATTTCTTAAAATTCAGAATGCTCTGTCTTTATTTGTTTGTGTTGGGTTTTTTTATTTTTGTTTTTTATTTGCTTGATTTTCCTCTTTTTCCACTACTAGGGATTAAATCAGGGCTTTTTCAGTGAGCTGTATCTCCAGGTCTTTTTTTTTTTTCATTTTATTGATATGTATAAGCGCAAAATTTCTCATGGAACTTAAAACAAAAAGCAAAGTGAAACAGGGGGGATAGTGAAACAGGGCAGATTAGAAAATATGACAAATGCAGCAACAGTTCTTTCCATGGGACTTCACTACTCACAAAGACGTTTACACTGAAAGATATCCATGTTACTCATGCTTTCCGAAGTTATTAAAAAGATAATATATCCAATTAAAAGTGGCTTAAGTAGGCTGAAACACTAACCCAGAAATGTGAGTAATATGTACCCATAGGTCGTCCTTAGCTAGTCTGGAAGCCATGGGTATCCATTTTATGTTTCTATGTTTCCTATTATCTTACTATCATTTTTAGGTTATCATAGGTAGTCTCAGCAGAGGAGCATTGACTTGGTATTGACAGGGTGACTGTCAATTCTCATCTTCAACTGAATCTGTGTCAGTAGAACTTCCCTTGGTCCCTAGAGTTTATACAAAGGAAGCATCATTAGTCCTTTCTGAAGTGTAGTAGGTATCAGTCCTATTCTCAGAGATAGAGAATCCACAACCAAAGTCCAGTGTTTTCCCAGGGCCCTGTGGAACCCTAAGCCATGACCACTCGCCAGCCCTCTCACAGCACCTCATCATCATTCTTCAGGAAGAGCTTTCACAGCACAGTACCCTTGATCTACTAAAAGAACTTCAAGATTTTGTAGCAAAATACAAATTTAGATAAGGACCAGATGCACTGATCAGCTGTAAGAATAGATTATGGATACAGAACTGTCGACGTGACTTTCACAGTCACCTTTTTTCATCCTCCATGTGGTATCCACATGGAGTGCATGATCAGAGGGTTTGGTTGAAACTCAGTAGGTTCCCACTTTCAAAGTTGGCCTTGTGCCTTTGGGATCTTTTTAAGCTTATTTTCAGCGATGTCATTGCCCATAGAACTAAAAACCATGTTTTAACATAAATACCTCTCTTTCAAACTGTGTCCATACAAATTATTTCAATATAACTACTCCAAAAATGTAAGTGGCCTCATTCTTTTGCCATCAACAATATAAAAATTACATCAGGACTGCAAGAGTCCAATATTTTGTTCTAAAACTGCCACTCCAAGTGAAAATGCTTCTTGTGAAACACATAACAATTTTTTTTTCTAAATAGAGCTTCAAAAGTTTTATAAACAAACACAGAACATAGAAGTAGAGGTACTGTACTAAGGAATAAGAATCTGGATCAATACCAAGTTTCAGGGTGACAAAAAGAACATAATTCATGGATCTAATAAAATATCTACCTATTTATCATGTAGATTCAGGAAGGAATTCTAACAACCTACTCAGCTATTCATAGAATAAGCACAGATGAGAAAAGATCTGAATATCTTTGTAGATTTAGTGCTCCAGATGCAAAAATCTTAGCTATGCTAATTACTCAAATTTGTCCTAAATGAAAGAAAAGAGTCACCTAATATTTATCCCAATTTACAACCTTTTAAAATTAATCCCATGATTTCACAAATGTTTTTTCTTTTGTTTTTCTTCATCATCACTCTATAATTTTTAAATAGGCAAAGATTTTGCACTCATTTTGAGATGACAATACAGATGAAAAATATTTAAAAACTTATAAAATATTATTCAACAACTTAAAGGAAGGCCTGGAAGATCTCAGAAAACTAGTAAAGCAAAACAGAAGAGGTTAGGGTTTTTTTCCCCCTGTGTAAACCAGTTTAGCAGGGGGGCAAAAAAAAAAAATCTCTTATAAGTGAAGCTCATCACTTTTTTTTTCTTGCTGTCTTCTAAAGTTCATGCCCTGTACCCTTCAATCTTGAATTTGAACTTCACTCAATGAACCAGCATCCCACAGTTAGCCTGACAGCCAGAGAGATTTTCTAACTGGCGAGTCAACAAGTATAGAGAACAATCTGCTTGTGAGAAATAAAATTATTAAGTAAACAGAGATTTAGAAATATCATGGAATGAACAGAATAATAATAATAATTAATAACCTGCAATAGAATTCCCCAAGAAGGCATTGGATAGAGTGGGCACATATCAGTAATTTTTATAAAATTTGTAAGAACAAATGACAGTGAGAATCTTATTAAGACATACAAATGACCTAGACTGCTCATAGCTTTCATTATTTTTAGGAAGTGTTTGAAATTCAAGGTCGATTTCGACATGTGTATAAATACTCCCAAGATAAAGCATGTTTTACAAACAAGAAAAAAAAAAACCTGTTTTTCTGGTTCTACATTGTGGCATGATGGGAAAAAAGGTATTGATAGATTTTTGACCAAGGGTATTAACTTTAAAAAGAACATATTTTCCCTTAAAATGACTCAGTTTTTTCATGCACTTTTAAATTGAAAAGAAATTGTACACAGTGAGAAGCTTTCATGTATAAATTAAGGAATGTGCAAAAATGCATGGACCTAGTTAGAGTCACACTCACACACGTGCGCATAGGCCACACAAAGCATGATGATAAAGACGTGCCCACTCCTGAAAGGGTTCTCATAGCCCGGCCCAGTTACTACGAGCCTACAGAGGTACACACTGCTTTGGTTTTGCTCACTGAAGATTAGATTTACTTGTTTGGAATTTCATGTACACGCAATTTAAGTACATAAGTACATACATGAATCTGGCTTTGTAGGTACTACTAGTTTATTATTTTATATTCCTGAGAAATATCCCTTATGACTATGTTAAACATTCGGTAATATTTTAAATTTTATTTATTCTGGAGGAAAAAACTGCTACATCATCTTGGTATCTTGGTGTGATTTTTCATCTTCTCTTTCCTGAGCTATTGGCATTGAACACCACTTAGATGTTTATACATCTGCTGCGAAGTTTCTGTGCAAGTGTTTTGGCAGTTTTTAGTTGTCCTAGAGAGCAATAAAACCATAATACCTGTGTTATGGTTTCTATTACAATAGAAATAATTAATGTGTAACTTCACAGTGTTTAACATTTTATCTTAAAATATATATATATAAAACACAACCAGTAGTAGTGCTATGTGCCCGCAGTCCTGGCTACTCAGGCAGAAGAGGCAGGACAATCCCTTTAAACCAGGAGTTCAAGAACAACTTGGGCAACATAGAAAAACCCTATCTCTAAGATAATGAAAAAACACATTAACACAAGTATATTCTAAATTATCCACCAGTGAAACAACCATACAATGCCAGTGATATTATCCTTCTTAAAACTCTTGGAGATGTAGGCGTGGGCAAGGATTTTCTTAATAGAACAAAACAGAGCAAAAGAAATAGCCCAGGATCAACGAACGGGATTATATCACCTTAAAAGTTTCTTCACAACAAAAGAAACTATTAACAGAGTGAAGCAAAAACCAATGGGAAAAAAAATTTGCCACCCTCATCTCCAACAGGAGGCTAATAACTAAACTATACAAGGAACTGAAGAAAAATGAAAGAACTGATTAAAAAAATAGGTCAATGAAATGAATATATTGTTCTCAGATGAAGAAGTACAAATGGGCAGCAAATAAATGAAAAAAAGTTCATCATTCCTAGTTATTAGAGAACTGCAAATCAAAACATCACTAAGATATCATCTTACCCTGGTGAAGATGGCACATATTGAGAATTAGAACAGCAAACTATGCTGAAAGGCTGTGGGAAAAAAGGAACCCTTTGACATGGTTGATGGGAGTGTAAACTGGTTCAATTTCTATGGGTTCCAGAAAATGCTGAAAATAAATATTCCATTCCATCTAGAAATACTTCTGGATATATTTCCAAAAGAGTTAAAAGCAACATATACCAGAGATACATGGATAGCCATGTTCACAGCAGGACGACTAACAGTAGCTACATTGTGGAAGATGGCAAAATATCCATCAACAGATCAATGGAGACAAAAATATGGCCTATGCACACAATGAAGTGCTATTCTTCCACAAACACTAACAGATTTGAGGCATTTGTAGGTAAATGGATGCAACTTGAAACCATCATGCTTAGTGAAGTGACTCAGATATTGCGTGGCTTCTCTGATACAAGAAACTAGAAGACAAACAACTTACAGAATCAAATAGGTGGGATACTGGGAGTCGGGGGGCGGGAATGAAGGAGGAGGTGGGAGAACACTGAGGGGGAGGGGAAGGGATTGTAAAGTTGATGTAATAGGTATGTGCGCAAAATTCTCAAGCTTAATGTAATAATGTGCAAAGTGTATTGCGTAAAAATGGTAAAAAAAAATAAAGGATTTCCAATTAAGTTGATATTTAAATTGATATTAGAATGCAAAGAGTACAGAAAAAAGACACCATAAACATTCCAGCTGAGGAACTGCATGTTCACAAAGGAATAGAAACCACAAAAAAGATAGGGCGTGGATTCGTAGCTAAGCACAACTACAAGCACCCAAAACCTTTTCAGTGTTAAGAAAGCTAATAAAGTCAGATCTCTCTGCCGGTAGACCTGTTCCCTCTAGTTCACCCCCCACGCTCCAGCCAGTGTGATCTTTCTACAGAGCTCATTATAAACCTGATCATTTTATCTCGGACCTTAACATTCTCCCGTCTCACTACATACTGACGGCAAGCCAAGTGCTTCAGATCACCCACCTGGCCAGCTCCACCTCCCTTCACCTTCCAACGCAGCCCAAATACGCAGCCTCGCTAAGTGGCCCCCCTCATTCTTCTCTTTTTTTCTGGAGTGGCTTTCTCACCCAGTCTGCCTAAATCTGTAATTTACAGTCACGGATGCACATCAAAATAACTTTAAATTTTTTGAAAAAAAAAAAAAATCAGCTCCAGATCAATGAAGTTAGAATTCTTGGGAATGAAATTCCAGCTTCTATTTTTTTAAGTTGCCTCCATAATATAAATGTACAGGCAAAGTAACCCCAATAAAAATAGCAAAATGTAAAGAAAAACAAAAACATTACAAATTCATTACATCAGGTTTGCCTTTCTACAACTCAAATTTGTTTCTTTTCTGTCATCATCCTTAATGGTGACCATTTTCATACAAATGATAGTCAAATCTTAAAGCCTGGATATGTGGATAAGAAAATCATTCCACATTTTAAAAAAGAAAAAAAAGAAAAACTCATGATATTGAAGGACAAAATTGGAATGGCAGTAGCCAATTACAACCCCTTCCCCTCTAAGATTTTCTTTAAGACTGTGCTCTCCATGAAGTGCTCCCTCGCTCCCTACACTTTCCTCTTCATAATCAGGCATTTTTTTTCCAGCATCTCTGAAAGCACTTGGCACACGTCTCCTTGAAGTTTGCAATAATTCTTATATATAAATGAGATTTTTACCTAAGACAAATAGAGTAATGATGCACGATTGAAAACAAAATTCCCAAACTGAACCTATGGTCCCATCAAATGGTCACATTAGGGTTCTGAAACAAAAACAGAATATATAATTTGCTGAAGACAATTTTTAGCTTTATATTGAAGAAAATTATATAGAATTAAAACTAAAACTTTGTATATTGCATGTTTATGTCTTGCTGAATTTTTACAACTTAGTCATTCTACTGTCTATCAATATTGACTATTTTTCTAACTGTGGCTTTTAGGAAGACTATACTGATATATTCTCACATAAATCTTTCTGTGATCATTACTGGGCATAGACTTTTTTACTGGGCCTATACCTGGAAGTAGAATTCCAAGTATGACCACTAACTGTTAGTTTGGTGGCTTAAGAGACACCTACAGGACTAGCAAAGCCCACTTTCCGGTGAGTCTATACATCAACTTGCAAAGAATTAAAATATTGATGATACTGAATCTTCTAATTGATGGATATGGTACATGTATCTTAGTTAATTGTTCCCCATATTTTTAAAATTTAAATGTAGTGTTATTATATATCTTTCATTGTATTTTCATATTTATTCCTCCTTTTTAAATATTTTTTATCACAGTAAACAGTGGCCAAATTTGCAAAACCACCCCAGGTTCAATGAATCACTAGGCAGACTCAAAAGACCTAACATATGGCTATAGTTTATAAATGCAAAAGGATTGAAGACAAAAATCAGAGAAAGGAACAGATACATGAAATGAAGTCCAGGGGACACCAAGGACAAACTTCCCAGACTTCTCCTTCAAGGGAGTCCTACAGGAGGTTCTTAAAACCCCAGCAGTAAACTGACAACACATGCAAAATATTTTCTGCCAGGGAAACTCATTAGAGATTTAGTGCTCATGGTATGAAAATTTCAGACTCCCAGAAGAAAGCAGATGTTCAAAACAAACCCCATTATTTGCACAAACAATTTAGTGCAATTCTATCAGTTAGAGTAGTGAAAATCCTCCAAAATTCTAAGTTCCCACATACTGGCTAAGGATCAACTTTGAACAGAACTAATCCACTTAAAAAATAACCTCTTACAGGTTAAGTTAAACCTTTTCTATACAGTATCTTTCAGAATTTTTACTTGATATTTGCTTTTACTGGTGTTAAAAATATAACTGATTTTTATATATTGATACTGTATCCAGAAACCTTGTTAAACCCACTATAGCAGTATATTTGTCACTTTTTTAGATTTTCCAAGTAGTTACTGCTTTTCTTTCTAGTAGAAATTTTGAGTCCTTAACCTCAAATGGACAATGCAGAATATGATGATTTTAACAGACCATAATTTTTATATGTTATCAGTGTGAAATATAGCTCAGAAAAGATCCAAACACTTGATTCCCCTTCTAAACCTAACCTATAACCTACAGTCTTGAAAAAAACAAAAAGGACTGAAAACATTCAGAAGTTTCAGAAGAGCAAACGGGTCTTCTATAATGCAGGGATAAATACTCATTTAGCTTTCCAAAATCCGAATCAGGGAAGCAATTCCATTGGCATGGCTACTCAATCTTTCTAATTTGGGTTGCAAATGGCAATGAGATTATCTTATCCCAACACAAGGGTCCATAGACATAAAAGCCACTCTGAGGAATCCATTCTCTTTTCATCAAATTATGTTGGCCATCACCAAATTGTCTTTGCTCCCAAGTTCTCCTATTTTTTGATACCACTAAATTTTTGAGGCTTCTGCCCTCTCTGGGTTATTATTCTATGTCTCAGACCTGCAGACCATTTGTCCAGGTCTGCTAGATTCCAGGATTCTTCTAAAAACAGGTCAGTCTATATTTGCACAGATCTATTTGCAAGAATCCATCATGATATGCAGATGGAGCTCAAGATCCTCCCACTGGGAACAACAGTGAGAAGAGAAGAAAAAAATGAGTGCCCAAGTGCTCCAACATTACAGACCCTGGGAAGCGTATGAAGTCAAACCCACCAGTTGTTTCTTGTGCTTTATTTTTCCCTTCATTCTGTCTATAGAAGACTCTTCAACTCTTCACTCTTTATATATTTGGAAGCTAATCCATGTGAGAAACACTTAAGGAAACAAGTGTGACAAGTCTGCTTGAGGCCTAGAAAGAAGGCTTTTTCTGAAGGGACCCTTCAGTTATTTTTCCAGGTGAGATGCTTAAGACTTGATCCTGTGGCCTAAATTCTTTCACACCACACCTAAGGTCATTTTAATGAAAATTCCAAAGTCCAAGCCAAGAGGATAGAATTGCTCTTAATCCTTCAACAGCGCAGTCATCTGATCCCCAGACCCACTGGGGTGATTATTGCGTGTCTACAGAGCACAGCTAAACAGACAGGAGAAGGAAGTGGCCACCACTGCAGAGGGGCCTGTCCCCTGGTTGCTTCCCAAGGCTCCATGGATCAGCGCATCGTCCTCCCACCAAACTTTCTTTGGCTCACCTCAAGGTAACGCTGCCACAGCTGCCCCCATCATTCAGACAAATCAGTTCATTCATTTTATTTCGATGTTAGTTATTTTATTAAGAAAGTTGAATCTGCAAATGATTATGTTCCTGCTACTTTGCATGCTCAGAGGGCAAAGGTATGTACAAAAGTCCCCACACCTTTATATCAACAACTTAGCATTTCATTATAGTGTTGAAAAGCTGCCATGAAAAGAAATGAAAAATAAAAGAAACGGGTCTTGTTTAAATTTTTTCATTATTTTTTTTCCAGCTTCCTGAGTGATACGGGAATGAAAGAGTTGACAGCCAAATGTCTGGGATGTTTGGGGACCTCTCTGTCCCCAGGGACTGATATGTGTACATTCTGCAGTGCTGCAGGGATTAATCAGTCTCAGTTGTTCCTAACTTACCACCAGACACAGCGGCAACCCTTGCTTCCTGTCACCCTGAACTCTGGAAGCCACTGATTGTTAGCCCGGTCAATCAGCCGCCAGCCGCCAGCCGCCAGCCGCCAGCAAACTTGCTTTGGTATTTTCTTGCCTCTGAGATTAAAGGGGTGCATCTTCCCCACAACTGGTTGAACAGAAAGGAGGGTAAGGGCATTGTTTGCTATCCATGGTTTAAAAGACTCTTTTCAGGCCCTGGGGCAAACATGTCTAGGAACTTCACAAATGAAACTTTCTTTCTGTTAAATTTTCTGGTTTAAAAAAAAAAAATTCTGCTAAGGACCATTTTCATAGTTATGACATCATCCACAGCCACATAATACTATCACATTAAAATTAGGCTGCTATATTTGGTAAAACATTTACTTAACTCACCCCAATGTAAAGCTTGCAACTGCTTCTCTTTGGTGAGGCCTTGGCTGAACTAGACCAAATGGTTTTGCAAGTCACATACAGACGACTTGATGGACATCTACCACACCTGCACTAGAATGTTCTTTCACAGATCCCATTTAGAGATATAAGACATTAGGTAATAACTAGTTGAAAGGACCCTTACGGCCTGGGTTCACACAGTGACCCTGACACTCCTCATGAAGTGCCTGTTCTAGGAACTGCTGCATTTTGACTCTTTAAAGCCACTGTTAAACATGATAAGATATGATACACTTGTTGGGCTTCAGAGCAACCCTGGCTTCCTTAAGAGAAAGTGAGAAGCTTGGGATTTTATTTTAATTCTTGAAGGAAAAAAAAAAAAGATGAAAGTAAACCATTGTGTCATTTAAAAGGCCTACAAAGAACACAAAAGACCCTTATCTCAGACACCCTAATTTCCCTACTTGTCCCTTTGCTTGGGTCTGTTCCTGTCCCCATCTGTTCCGCTACATGTTCAGATAGTACAGCCATTTCAGTTCTTCCCTATTGTTCTCACACTTTTTGGGAAAGAAAACCAAAATGATCTTCTTTGTATAATTTTCCCATCACGTATGGCCTAGTAAAAAATACATATAAAATGTTTTAATAGTTCTTCAGAGTTTCAGATCATACATCCCTTTACATAAACCTTAAAACTTCCTGGGAGATTTGATTTTACTCTTCCCAGTTTACAGAGGGGGAACAGATATTCAAGAGGGTGAAGGAAGTACGGAAATACAGCAGGTACAAGAAACCAGGGCTTCTGATTTGAAATCCACAGTCAGATCCTAGTCTTGCATGCATTACTACTTGTAGCCTATTTGTCCTTGGGTGCAATATTTAGGTCTTAGATTCCGTATCAAAAAGGATGAGAAGGAGAAATAAGCAGAGGATTGAAACAGTTGATGTTTGAAGCTTCAGTGTCTACAGCTGTATACAGAAAACTATTATGGTTTAGTCTTAAATGCCCCACAAATTTCCATATGCTAAAGGCTCAGTCACCAGCCTGTGGTACTAATAGTGTTAGAACCTTTTAGAGGAGAGGTCTAATGGAAGGAAATTAGGAAACTGGGGTCATGCCCTTGAAGGGGACATTATATTCTTTCTCTTTGCCATGAGGTGAGCAGCGTCTGCTTTGGGCTTTCGTCATGATATCATGTACTTCCACAGGCCCAAAGTGACAGGGCTGAACAACTACGGACTGAAACCTCTAAAACCATGAGCCAAAATAAACTTCTCCTCTTTTAAGTTGTTTTTCTTATTTATTTTGTTACAGTGACAGAAAGCTAACTAAAACAAATAACTAACCACGGGATCTTATCAGGTTTCTTGACGGTAATCAATAATGACTTACTGCCTTTCTTTAAGGAAGACATCAAACAAAGTCAATATAGGCTTGAGCTATCCATCAAATTGGTAAATTCACCCTCAATGGGAAAATTCTTACCTTTTCAGAATCTCTACAGATCTGTATGAGTTATGCTAATACAACCTACAACACCTTTCTTGTGCCCTTTCTTGAAATCGAGACTTTAACTTCTCATGTTTGTCATGCTTAATTTTCTCAAGAAGACTTGGATGGAACAGCGCTTTGCCTCTCTTCACTTCTCCACCCCCAAACAAGTCTCACTGACTGAAGGCATTGGATATTGCAGTGGTCCACTTTCTCATTGTTGGAACAAAACATCTACACCCACAATTTAAAGGAGAGTTTTAATTTGACATAGTTTCAGAGGTGTCAGTGTCCAATCAGCTGGTTCTAGGGAAGGACAAGGTTGTGGTAGAGCTGCTTACTTCATGACACCATTCAAATTGATTCTATAAATATCATAGCTTAGGAATATCAAGAAATAAAAATTTCATTTTGAGCCAGGCACCATGGTAAGTGCCTATAATCTTAACTCTGTAATTCTGAGAGGCCTCAAACACCTTTATCACATGTTCAAGCCTAGTTGGGGCAACTTAGTAACTTAGAGAAACCTTATATGATGCTGGAGGAATTGCAGAGCAGATTAAGCACTTGTCTAGCAACCACAAGGCCCTGAGTTCAATTCCCCAGCACCATATGAAGCTGAGTGTGGTGGTGCACGCCTGTAATCCCAGCACTCAGGAGGCTGAGACGGGAGGAATGCTATGAGTCCAAGGCCAGCCTGGGCTACATAGTGAGTTCAGAATGAGCCTGGGCTGCAGAGCAAGGCCCTGTCTCAAAGAGAGAGAGAGAGAGAGAGAGAGAGAGAGAGAGAGAGAAAGAGAGAGAGAGAGAGAGAGAGAGAGAGAAGCCCTGTATCAAAGCTTTAAAAAAAATTAAAAAATAAGAAGAAAGGGCAAAGGGGGATTAAAAAAAAGAAAAGAAAAAAATAAGCTGAGCTTTGAACACAGAATTTCCAGAGGGGAAAAATAAGAAATTAAGGTCAAATCTGCAGTTAATTGGAAAAATAAATATTTTTCTTGCAATAAATTCTTTTGTCCAAATTCAAGGAATATAAATATGTGTAATATTTCATAAATATTTACACAAATCATGTGGCATTTTAGCATTGTTTCTCTTTTTAACCATAAAATTATATTTAACTAGAATTACAAAATTACTACATGTTCAGTTCTGCAAGAGACTAAGTCTGCCCCAGGAAGGGTGACTGCTGAATTACTCCATGTATGGATGAAAGGAAGAGGCCTCTGGAATCCTGGGAGTTTCTGCTGTCCAGTGCTATCTCTGAGGAAAACGATTTCAAGTGGTCACACCTCCTTCCCTTTCCTTTCAGGAACTGTGTAGTCTGGAGCTGGCCTGACCACGAGAGGGTAGAATCAGCCACTGCGCTGACCACAGAGGAGAAAAGTGGGATATCTAGTACTAACTGGAAAGATGCTTAGCCCCTCCTGATGCCTCTAGGGTGGTACCAAGCAGACCCAGGCAGACAGTCACCTGCACAAGTGTAAATGCGGAATGAACAAAGAGCCCTGCAAATCACTATGCTTGGCTGACTGCCGCCAGAGACTACTCAGCGCTGCTCATGAAGTCTGCTGCGCATTCCAGCAAACCAAAAAATTAGAGCCCAGATAAGATAACCGGGTAATTAATGAAGCAATTTCCCCTTCCTGCTCACATGCCTGTATTTATTTTTTTAATATAAATTATTATCATCTTAAGCAATAAGTACACTCTCTTCCTGTAACCTTTAAGAATTTAGTCTGACAGGGCAGAACAAACAGTCCAATTCTTAGTGTCTATTTTTCCCAGTTCTCAGTTTACACACATGCATCAAAAAAAAAAAAAAAAAACAACTTGTAAATACAGTCAGCCCTTCTGATTCTCCAGGGGTTCCTTCAGCTTTGTTATGCTTCTTGTTTTTCTACAGAACCAGATTCATTCTATCTCCTACCTTGACAATCTGCTTTTTTGAAGGTTTTTTAAAACCATTTCTGTAAAGTAGGCCTCCGTAATGTTATCAAATATTCATTTTAAACAGTACTAGCAATAGAACTATTCTCAGTAAAGTTTTATGTGGACCCCAGTACATAAAACTAGAAAAGTGCTGAGCTACCTTCTAACAAGGAGTCCGCCCTGGCGGGCAGCCCATCTGTGCAGGCTAATCACTTCTTGATTCATAAGCTACCCAGAGAAGACAGCAGAACCTAAATCCAAAAAAAGACTTCTGCTCCCTCTTTTTCAAAGAACACATGGCCTTCCATGCTGCTGACTGGTTGATTAAAACATTCTTGAACATTTTAACCCCATTATGTAAATTATTCAGTTGGCCAGAAGGGGAATCATTAAGCTCAGAATTCCATATTGGGCAAAATCATTAATGACTAACTGGTGAAGGTCAGGCATGATGTATAAACACTTCCTCTGCCAATCTGCTTCATTCTGGATCGTAGGTTAAAGTATTTTTTTACAATTTGAGATTCTGGACCTTGTCAGAGAACTCATGTAAGCCAAACTGTTATGTAATCATTGAAATAACAAAGCCTTGGAAGCACTTGAGGTATAATTTGACTGTTTTTTTTTTAATTTGATCAAGGCAATTCTTCTTTTGAATTACCTAAAGAGCCACACTGAGGATAACTTCCCAATGAAATTGTTATACACTATATTGACAACCTAGACTTCACCTTGTTCATGGTCCATTTGAAAATAATTAGCATTTTACCAGACAAAAGGTCACCTACAGAACACTTTAGTAAGGGTCCAAGTCTCACCAGCACTCAAAATGGTAGACACTCTTCTTTTCTACAGAGACTTTCTCGATAACATCTGTGCAATTTGGTGGCTAATACTTCAAAATATTTCTGCTACTGCATACCAATACATGTCTACGAAAAAGTGTACGGAATTTCTGCAACCTGTGGCAGACAGAATGTGCTGGGCTTCTTTATAAATGACCAAACATAGGCTGGGTGTGTAGAAAAGCAGTTAAAGTGCTTACCTAACATGCACAAGGCCCTGGGTTTGATTCTCCAGCACCACATATGTCAGGCATTGTGGTGCACACCTGTAATCCCAATACTCAGAAAGCTGAGACAGGAAGATTGCTGTGAACTCTAGGCCATTCTATGCTGCATACTGAGTTCACGCCCAGCCTGAATTACAGAATGAGACCCTGTTTCAAAAACAAAACAAAAATGTAACATGAACAAACATGATTCTACCTGTCATTACTTTTTTGTGGCTGTGACTCATTACCCAAAATGCACAAATTAAGGGAGGAAAGGTTTTATTTTAGCTTACAGTTTCAGAATGTCTCAGTTCATTTGGAGGTGAGCAGCTAGAAAACGGTGGAATCATATGGTATGGCTGCATCTAATGACAGAGCCAGCGCCACAACTCAGAGACAGAAATCTTCACGGCAGCATGGCAGAACACAGACAAGTCTGGGAGGAAAGGTGGACCTGCACATGCCCCTCCAGGCCAAGGCGAAGCACCCGCCCCTTCCAGCCAGGCCCCACTTCCCAGCACTACACGGTAACCATAGCGCCATGAGGCTATGGGGGACACTCTAGATCCAAACCATGACATTCTGCCCCTGCCCTTCAAAAGGCTCATGTCTACTCCCTTAAGCAAAAGACAATCTAGTGCTTGACTAAGTTGCCAAAGTCTACAGTTCCAGCACTGTTTAAAAAAAAAAAATTAAAGTCCAAAGTCTCCTCTGAGGTGCAAAAGAAGTTCAGTTGTGAGCTTCTATTAAAAGCAAAAAGTTGGAAATCCAACATTCAATGACACAGACAAAACATTCCCATTCCAAAAGGGAAGGAGAGGAGGATAAAAGGCAATTGGACCAAACAGTTCCTAAGCCCAGCAGGGCAAGGGTTAAATCCTATAGTCTCACATCCAGCACATGGAGTAAACTGTGGCAAGATATGAACCCCAAAGGGCTTGGGTGGCCCCACCCCTGCAGCATGGCTGCTGGCTGCAACCTCCATCTTTTTTGCTGTGGGCTGAATCTTTTCACAGCCTGCAGCTTTCCTCATCTGATGCTCCATGCTCCTGTCTTCTCCAGATCTCTAGGTTCTCCACTGCACCTCTGGCTTCTCCTTTACAACTTCACACATTGCCCTGCCAAGGGCACACTGCCTGGCCTCCAAGCCCTTCCTCTGAAATCTGGGTAGAAGCCTCTGTGAACCCCTAACTCTTGCATTCTGTAAGCCTGTAAAGTCAGAGCTGTGTGGACTTAACTAGTGTCTGCCGTTGGCTTGAGTAGTAGCCTGGCTCTCTTGGACAAATGCTGTAGAAGTTCCTGACATCTGAGATGACTGAATTCCAGGAGGCTCAACTCTGAAAAACATTTTTTTTTTTCCCGTTTGGCCTTGGGGGACACTTCTCAGAGCAAAGTCTTTTGCCACTCTGCCCTTGAGCTGGTGAAGGGTAGGGTCTTGTTGACTATAGAGATGCCCTCAAGCCATCTTTCCTTTAGTCTTGAGTGTAAGTACTTGATTTCTTCTTAATCTCTTCAATTTCTCTTTGTTCTTTGGCCCCGCTGTAAACCTTTGATATGATTTTTCTCTGCGCTTTTTTCCTGTCCTTCACCATAGACTTGGGTAAAAACCACAAACAGCAGCCACGTGACAGCCTGGACATCGGGCTGCCTTGAGATTTCCTCCACCAGATTTAGTAGTCCAGCACCTTTAGTCTCAGTTTCAGGCAAAGCCTCTGGACAAGGGCAAAAGATCGATAAGCTTTTTGCCAGAGCACAGCACGTGTAGTTTTTAGACCACCTGCCAACACAGTCCTCCTTCCCATCCGAAACTTCTTGAGCCTGGCCTCTCCAATCCACACTTCTATCAGCATTCTGCTCTTCTGAGTTTCATCACTCTTGGCCCAGAGCACTCGCACTCCATCCCTTCTCCAGCTGGCATCCTCAAACCTTCCCAAACTTCTCCTGCAAACTGGTTCCAAAGGCTTCCAAACCACATGGTCAGCTAAGTAAAGTCATAGTACTGTCCATCTTTTGTGCGAAAAATAAAGGCATGCATCACATTACGCGATAAATATTTTGTTCCTTCATATTTTGTTTTCCTCTTTAAAAAGAGTTATACCATGCTTCAAGTTGACTTTTATCTCAACTTATACTTCAAAAACCCCATGGAACTTTCAAATGTATGTCTGCATTAGACTATGAAAGTGAAAAACATAATTACACATGAATTTTATTGTGAATACAACAGAAGTATTCAGTGAACCGCAAGTAGTCGAATAAAAAAATCATGGTATATAAAAGTTATATTATGAGAAAGCAAAAGAAAAATTAAAGAATCAGGGAAGAAAGTTAAATGGTGAGATAAGAAAACTGAACAATGAACCAGCTCTGCTGGTGCATGCCTGTAATCCCAGCAATTAAGAGGCTGAGGTAGGAGAATCACAAGTTTAGGGACAGCCTGGGCCACTCAACAAGACCTCGTCTCAAAACAAAGTAAAAACGCTGGGGAATGTATCTCAGTGATAGAGCACTTGCCTAGTATGCATGAGTCCGTGGTTCTGAATTTCCAGTACAGAGAGAGAGACAGAGACAGAGACAGAGAGGCAAGAGCAAAAAGCAAAGAGGAAATCAAAATGGTCTTTAGAAGTAAACACTTCGGCAAAGTTTAAAGTATGAATAGAAGAGCTGGATGGGGAAGAATTGCCTAATCTTTCTCCCAGCTGGTTTTTCCATGAAATCCATTCAATTTGCATTAGCTATCAGTATTACTAGTACATTAATATTATGCACATTGTAGTTACTTGGACCATTTTGAATTTACATTGTGCTGTTTAGTCATTTAAATCTCTTATCTTCTGTCTCACAATTTTGTTTCTCATCTAAATATCATTCTTCTAGGTGTCAAATCTTCTCATTTTTCCTCTTTAAACATTTTTTTAATATTTGTCATAAGGTCAATAATGAGAAATAGTTAAAAAAATTAAGAAAATAAAAAACAAGTTCATACCACCTCATAAAATAGAATAGTGAGTGATCTTTAGCCCAGCTCTTTAAATCAAATTTATTTGCATGAAGCCATGATAAAATGTCAGTTTTTTAAATTCATTGCCAAAATAGTTTTGGATGCTGTAGGGAAAATTCTAAGCTTTTCTTCAAAGTCTTTACTCCTCCTTTACTCCTTTCTCTCTATCTTTTCTCTATTATTTCTCTTCTCTAGTATTTAATATGCAAAAAACCACTATTCCCAAGGTTAAAAACCCCACTTTGCACAGCTACTTCTCTTATAATCTATTTCTTAAGACTATCTACCATCTTTACATTAAATTTACTTTTATAAACCAACATGATGTTTTAGTTAGAGTGAACTCGGGGGACAAAGCCACATTTTCTTCTTTAGATCTATCACAGTAACCAGGTAAAATTTGTTCACAGAACAAATAATCAGTATATATGCTTCAATGAGTAATGCATTTGAGAGAGAGAGAGAGAGAGAGAGAGAGAGAGAGAGAGAGAGAGAGAGAGAGAATACACAGAGGTTAATTTCAAAAGTCTATCAAATGTTAAATTCCTACTGAGAATTCACCATGCCTTCTGGGGTTCACCTTTTTCACTATGATTGAAATGCCAAGTGCAAACTGAACAGTCTGCTAGCAATCTGCAAAGAAAATCTATTACCATGATTGTACAGGGAAACCGGAAGCGGAATTCTCCTGGGCTGGGGGTTTAAACAAACAGGAAGCCCTGTTTAGGATTTGTCTTCATCAGCTTTCATCACTAGCCAGCCTGACTTCCTGACGAAGAATGCGGAACTGCTTTCAGACACTCAAGCAAATGGGGCAGAAATGCCAGCCCGACACTCTCCAGCTTTAACCTTAGGAGTTATTTCTAAACACCGTCTCCGCTAGATCACAGCTCTCTAAGTAAAATTCTATCTCTTCATTTCTAAAACCTCTGGGCAGAAAAGCAGAAAATGTGTTGGTGCCTAACCCACAGTTAAGGAATCACATTCTTTCCTGCCATTGAGGATTAAGAAAGTTTGAGTAGTGAACCATATATAGAGAATAATAATTAATAACTATGGATCAGTAATACATTAGTAAAGTCTTTTCTTCTTAATATTAATGAGATAGTTTTCTATAAATACTAGGCAATAATCATTAGGAAATAAAATGCTAAAGACCTACTAAAATCTTATAATCATTTCAGGGTGAAATATAATTCAGATATAAAATATACTCCAAATTAGTAATCTTGAGCTCCCAATTTCACCCAACTGTTTATTCAAAACTACCATGATAAAAGAACCAGTACAACAATTTTCAAGGCAAAATAAAACTTGAGAACTTTTAATTAAAATGAACAATTTTCTGAAAAAGCTCAAGATGACTTGGTGATTTTCCTACCAACTTGAAGAAGCTAATGCCAAAATTTTAATCTGAAGATATGATTTATACCAGACTAATAACAATAACATCTGCAATTTAAACATATCCTGGCTCAACTGAATTGTAGAAATCATTGCTTAATGATGACGCCCAGGGGAAGCCAGGGCAGGCAACAACACATCACGACCATTCCAGATGTTTCATGAGCCCCGAGATCTCTCCTCACTTATCAGTCTGTAGCAACTTCCGTTCAGTCTTCTGTACATGTTATTTGAAATTGTCTATTTAATATTCATTTTTAAAAAGCAAAAGTAGAAAGAGGAAATTAACTTGAGCTAGGACATATACTTTGTGTTTTGGCCAAGAAATAAAATGTTCATTTGCTGAGAATCATATGAATGAATTTTCTTGGAATGATGCAACCCCTCCGAAAACGATCCTCTAAGTCATCACCATGGGTGGTAGGTCGGGAACTGTGTTTCCCACAGGAAGCAGCTCAGGTTATTGCTTGTTTGTTTTTGTATCGAGAGGCATGTATTATGAGCCTACAGGTTTCTTTTATGAGAAAGATGGTTGTGTGGCCCATTTTGCTTCAAAGCAATTCATAGGCATTTGCCTCATGTGTTTTGAATGTCCATCTTCTTAATAAGCGCTCTGTAGAAGAAATGAGTAAATTGAAACTACATGTGGTTGGCAAACAAGCTGCATTGCAACAGAAGAAAAAAGTCTATAAATAATGTAGAGATATGAATTTCAAGTTAGAAAGTCTAGTCACTTCTGCAACAAGATTGGAAACCAAAGAAGTGCTAGATTATCTGTCATATAATCCAGTTAAACTATCTGGAAGAAATGCCAGCGTGGAGGCCACATACCCACGGAAGGAAGGAAGGATTACCTCAGCCCTGCCTCCGTCCACGTGGATCCCAGGGAGGTTAGCTTAAGAGTTCCTCAAATAACTCTGCGGCCTTTGTGCATTTCAGCACGTACTATGCTGCACGGTGGGGATACAGAAACAAATAACATAAAATTTAGCCCAACAGAGGAAACAGACCCATAAACAGATCACTGCATAGTAGGGGAGTGCACAATAACAGAGCTATATTTGGTGTCCGGCAGACTCCAAAGGAGAGGAGGGCACTGGGCCCAACAGAAAGGAAAAGCCAGAAGGGACAGTCGCCAGGCTAAGCACAAAAGGGCAGTTTGAAGGCTTGGCCTCAGCAAGATGAAACCGAGGAGAGGAACTTCACCGGAAAGTGGGGACCAAGTACATCCAAGCACAGTGGGAAGTACCAGGAGCTGCAAGCCACTTAGGAATGAAGTGAGAATTAGAAAGAAATGGGACTACAGTCTCTTTGCTGTTCCTCTCTTGTCACCAGCACACAGAAACAGACTGGAGGAGAAGGGGCCCTTCCTGGTCTTTCTCCTCCTGCTGCAATCCCCAAGGTAATGTTAAGTTTCAATTCTGTGCTGCCTCGATGGGCTCAGCACAGAGGTTTGGGGCACAGAATAAAGAGATACTGAGTTTCCTAAAGAAGCAATATTAGAAGAAACGTAAATCTAATATATGGCAAGGAGAAAAATATTGACAGCTGGAAACCAGAGTGCGAAGACTAGCCCAGTGTAGAGGTGCAGGGACGTGTAAAGATGCGAGGGGAACAGGCCAGCAAGGGAGGCGACCATGCAGGAGCACGCCGAGGACCTGCGAATCACCGCAGGAGAGTCTACCTCAGCTTATTTCACATGTAAAATGTTTTGATGCATAAATAAATATTTTTCTACAAAAACTGGAGAAGGTATAGTTATAATGCGATCTATTCCAAAAAATACACATGGAAACCAGTCTCACTGCTTTAGAAGCTACATTCTCTATTTACATACACAAAATAAATGAACCAGAAAAGGGAAAACAAATATTTGGAAAGACTGAGAGATCTGATCCGAGAACAACTAAGCGTAAGAAGGAAGGCTGAACAAAAGACAGGAGATACAAACAACTGCACTGACGATGACTGACACTCATACACATGCTCCCTCGGTGCCACTCCAAGCAACTTGGCCTTTTATCCTCATCAGCTCAGCCAATTTTCCCCACTTTTCAAAGGAGAAAACTGACACAAGTCAGTAGCAGAGTTGCTAACCTAGACCACAAAGGTAACAAACGGCAAGACTAGAACCAAATTCCTGGCAATCAGAATGCAAACACCTACGACCAAGCAGATTGCTTTATGAAAGAAACTCCAGGTCGAAATCATGCATTTAGTAAACACATCTAAAGCAAATAAATAAGTAATGACTTCATTGAGTACACATGCCATGAATAATAAAAAAGCCAGTTGGATTCTCTAAGATTTCTGTTTAAAGAAATTGACATTTCTACCATACTCTGAGTATAACTGTGAGGCCTCAGTGACTTGTTACTATCAAAAGAAGTATCTTGATTTGTAAGGAAAACTTTTGCTAAGGAAGAGAAGCATCATGGGTCTCAAAAGAAACTGTCAATGACAGTTCATAGCTTAAATGCATGCAGTATCTAGGAAAGTGTATACAAGTCTAAGAAAAGTGTCGTGCATGTAAGGCTGAGCTACAGAATAAATAGACTTGTGCTCAATTCTGAGAGGAAAAGTGGGAAAATCACGCTGGAATAGGACTCTTGTCGGTAAAATAAAATTTAATTAGCTGTGTCTTTCAATTAGCTAAATAAAGAGAGCAACTAATGACTTGGACTGGGAGTTTATTTATATAACGCTTTTTAGTCAGAACTAATAACCTCAACAGCCTCGTGGTTGTGAGTGCTGATTCATAATCAGGCAGAGTTAATCTGGCTAGCGGCCTGATTGTTTTATAAAAAGACACTGTCCTGGCCTGGAGTGGTGGCACACACCTGTAATTCCCGCATATCGGGAGTCTTTGCTTGGCAAGGGGATAACAAGTTCAAGCCTTGCCTGGGCAACTTACTGGCACTCTGTCTCAAATATAAGTAAACAAACAAATAAATAAATTTAATTAAGTTTGTTTTTTTTTTTTGTTTTTTTTTTTTACAAAAACACACTGGAGATGTAGCCCAAAGTAAAGATCACGGGATTAATCCTCAGTACAACAAAGAAAGATACTGTCCTGAATATTGCTATAGGATATGCACTACAACATAATACAAATAAATATTAATGTCAACTTCAAGAATACAGTTCATAAAGTGGTCATTTTTATATCACTAATAACTACATTAATCTTTTTAAATAATAATATTTTTGTTCTCATAATACTTCCTGGTACTTAATGATTATTTTTTAAATGATTAACTAATACCTACATTCCATCTTAAAATTTGTTTGTTGAGTATATCTTCACTAAACGTTTTACAGGTCAGTGAACTATAGAGAAAGTTTTAGTGAAAAATACAACAGGGATCTGGAAATCAAAGGCCTTATGATTTAGTCAGCACCACTTAGTATTCTAACTCCCATAGTCAAGGCATAAATTTTTTAAATAAGTTAGCAAGCTAATCTTTCATAATACATACCTCTAAGCAAAGCTGATCACCTAAGAACAATATTTGCATATTTTTTAATTTTTATATGTCATTCTTATTAAGAAGTGCAGCCTCTATAATAAGACTTTTATGTCTATAATAGCAGTGAACATGGTACCTTACATTTTCTTTCTAAATGTAGCAAAGTTTTAAATGTTCTTGTGGAGGCATAAAATCCACCATATAAGTTATTCTGTCTTTTTGTAAGTGAAAATATTACATCTTAACGTCATACTTTCCACAATGAAAACATGACCGTGGCCACTTGCTCACATGCCCTACTCTAGCTGAAATGACACAATCATGTCAGCCCACTGAATTTAAAATTGAAACGCCTCCTTCTTCTTTCAGAAAAGAAAAAAGAAAACCCACAAATCTATAATTAAAACTCCCCACAGTTTCTTTTCAAGTTCTTGAACTTAAAAAAGCTTTTCTCTATTTTTATCTGAAATTATACTCCCCACACAAATACTAGGGCTAGCTCTATGAGCAATTGGCTGGTTGAAATTCTCCATCCAACAGTTCTGTCTAGAGACACAAGTGGGCAGGGCCTTCTGAGGATTTCCTGTCTTTCCAATGCCTCTACCAAAACACTGGTCCTTTCCCCCCATTTCCAGTTTCAACTTCTCTCCAACTATTGAACCATAGAAAATGTGCTATCAGTGTAACATAGTTGCCACAAAAATTGAATTTTTAGATAATGTGATGTTTAAACAATGTCACCTACTCAATCCCTTCAAACAAGAATGTCTGAGAATTGTTTTCACAGTCATTATATGCCCATCTGCATTGCCTTTATTAGCCATCATCATTACTAAATTATATATTTACCCAACATTTTCTGAGGATTCCTATTATGCAAGTCTCCTACTGGGGCCTGGGGGAGAGAACTTCATGAAATTGACGCCATGCCTGTCCTCTGGGAACTCAGTCCACAGGCAGCAGATGGGAGTCTGTAGCTCCATCCAAGGAAGTGCTAGGACAGAGAAAAACAAAAGGCCCAGGGAAATGGGAGTGTCAAGAACAGAAGGGCTGGCAAGACTTCTTGGAGAAGTTTTTGATATTGCCAGTGAAGATTTTATTGATATTTTGGCATTTAACTAAATGACATCAAAAAAGAAAAAAAAATCCTGAAATAAAGAACCACCATTCCCGACAATTAAAATACAAATTGTTATTATTTTCAGAATAAAAATCTATCTAACCATATTCAAGTATTTATGGTCTTAGAAGAAAACCCTGAAGAATAAAGATTTGTATGAACAAATGTTTAAACTTTATTCATTGAAAGGTATTGACTACATGTTCCGAATGGCCTGGCTGATCTTAGAACTTCTCTTCACTTTATCCCCACCCAGTGCACAACAATCTATACTAATCTGTATCGTTCACCCTCAAACAAAACTCCTGTCCTCTGTGTGGCCATATGACTCAAGTGTAACAAGGCCAAGATAACACTTTTGCTATAACACGATAGGGCTCTTCCACATGTAACCTTCACTCAGCAAACACTTGCTGATCATCTCCTAACTGCATGTCACTAAGCTAAATGAAATAAAGACGAAGTAAATATAGCTCTTAACTTTAAGGAACTCAGAGCAGAACAAGCCTTCATTCAAACATATGTGACAAGCACTTAAAGAATCATAGATAAGGAACAGGAACGGTGGACAAACAAGAGAGGGTGTTTTAAATGAACAAAGAGAAATAAACATTGCAAGAAGACATCACAGGAAGGTTGAGGAGCATCCAGAAATGTGCTTGCTCTCTACCTATTGGACAGTAACTCAGTTTCTCACAATGAAAATCAAATTCAGAGTTGAAGAGTCAGATTGAAAGAGTTAAGCATGTTGTATTGGGTACGAGGGAGATCTGACTGAGATGTCTGTCACTCCGCTGACTGCCAGGGTTGATTCAGCTCCTCTGACTGGCTAGGTGGGTGTCCCCTTCCTCCCTCACCATTCTGTGTGCATCCATCCTGTTCCTGAGAGCTCAGCCAAAGGAAACAAGCTTCCCTGATAGAGGAGGACCTTTCATCAGTCAGTGGTATATGAGTGGCTGAGCTTCCCTGGTAGAACCTCCAAATAAGCTCTCAAATGTGCTTATTACGGGATTTGTAATTCATCCTCTAGGCATTAAGAAGACTTTACTGAGTAACTGAAGTAAAATGAATATATGTGACATGTATTATTATCACTAACGTTACAGAAATGCTACGGTCAACAGTACATTGGTTATCTACATATGGGAGAAATAAAGCTAAAAACAAATAAATGAACTACAATCAATCCAATGCTTCAGGATGAATCAGGTAAGAAAAGAGGAAAACTTCAACTTAGTGAAAATTGTAACACAGAGAAAAGGACAGAGAAGAGTTTCCATTGCAGAATTAACATTAAGATGTAAGCATGATGCAGACAGAGTGCTCAGGGCAGAAATAATAACTGGATTGAAACTTATTAACTCTGAGACATCCAAAGATCATTCACATGAATTCATGGATAGAAATTCACATCATTATAACATCCTACTATCTACACCAAAAAAGAACCTTAAGAGAAGTAAAAGAAAAGAATTCAGATTGATTTTTATCTTAGATTGAAAATGAACACCCAACAGAAAGATAACTGGAAAAATCGTAAAATATTTGGAGTTTGCTACATGTTGGAACTTAGGTGTCTCCCAAAAGCCTCATGTATTTTGAACCATGAGCTGTTGGGAAATGAGGCTTGGCTGGAACAGGCAGATGCTTGGAGCTCGACCTGAAAGGATTGTGTCAACTTGCTGAGATTAGGAGTTGCCACTGGCAGAACTTGTGATATTGTCTTGTGGACTAGAAGTGAGGGAGAGGAACCTACCTATGATGTGCACAGCCCAACTGGCAGTATAAACTAAGTAGAGGAAGGAAAAATAAACATTGTAAGAGTTTCTTCCAGGGAAAGCTCTAGCTTTCCTGAGTCTCATATATCTATTTGATTCTGCTTCACTTGGCTTCTGTCCTCAGTGGGTTGAGCAGCTCTCCAGCCTCTGCCATGTGCTTCCACCATTGCTGGCTTCTCCTGCATGGACTGTGCGAGACCTTCTCAATCTGTGAGCTCGATAAAGCTTTCCTCCCTTCGGTTGTGGATGGTGGGTATTTTGTCCCAGCAATAAGTCACTAAGACAAAATTATACAACACATTACTATATAACATATAGTCAAAGAAGATAACTCCAGAGAAAATTTTAAATGTTTTGTAGTGAAGAAAAATGAAAATATAACTTATAAAATTTATTGCCTGCAGCAAAATCAGTGCTGAGAGAAAAAATTTATAGCACTGAGTGCCTAATTTAAAAAAAGGAAAGGCCTAAAATTGGTAATCTATTTTTCTATCATTAGAAACTAGAAAAAAAACACTTTAACAAGAGAATTAAAGTACAAATCAATAAAATCTAAAATAGAAACTCAATAACGAAGTCAACCAAAGCTGATTATTTTGATGAGCTACTGGCCCTATTACAAAAAACTCTATACCTACAAATTTGAAAGCTTAAGTGAGAGATAAACTGACAATGATTTCATAGAAGAATATAGATAATTTTAATAGGCCTATACCAAAGAAATTGAATCAGGAATTAATAACTTTATTAAAAATAAAAAGAACCCCAGATTCAGGCAGGTTTACTAGTAAATCCACCAAACACTAAGGGAAGAAATTACAGCAATTTTCTCCAATACCTTTTTCAAAATAAAAGCAGAAGGTGTACATCTTACCTCAATCTATGAGGTCAGCATCACCCTGCTACCAAAACCATGCAAAGAAGAGAAAAGAAAACTACAGACCAATGTCTCTCATGAACATTGACACAAAAGTGCTGAACAAAATATTAGCAAGTCAAATCTAACAATGTGTATAAAGAATTACACACAAAAACCATGTCAGATTTATCCCAAATATGTAAGGTTGCCTCAGCATTTTAAAATCAATTAACATAATTCATACCTCTCTAACCTAAAGAAGAAATAACACATGATCTTATCAGAGAAGCAGAAAAGAACATTTGCCAAAGGCCAATATTCATCACAATAAAAACTTTCAACACTAGGAATATAAGGGAAGGGTCTCAACCTGATTTTTGTTTAAAAAGCCTACTAAAAAAGTCTATAATTAACTAACATCATATTTAATGGTCAGAAACTAAAATATTTTTCCTGCTAGGATCAGCAACAGGTTATTTCTCTTTCTGAGGTTACTGTTCAATGCTGTATTGGAGTTGGTAACTAATGAAATAAAAGAAACAGGAAACAAAAATTATATTGATTGAGAAGAAAAAAATAAACTTTATTTTATTTTTCCATTTATGTTTTTATTGTATTTCTAGATGTCACAATCATCTACACAGAAAAAACAAAAGAAATGGCTGAAATTTTTCTTCAAAATACTGAGGGACTATAGCAAGGTTTCAGAATACAATATTAACATACAAAAAAACAAACATTATCCTAGGTACTAGGAATGAATAAGTGGAGTTTTAAATTTAAAATACAATACTATTTATATTAGCACCCAGAAAAATAAATGCATAGATAAAAATCTAACAAAATATGTACAATATTTATATGAGAGAATTTATGAAACTCTAGAGAAAAAAACTAAGTAGAAAGATATTCTGTGTTTATTAATAGGAAGACCTGATATCATTAAGATACTAGTTTTCCAAATTAACCTATAGACTGAACAGAATCCCAATCAACATCTCAGAAGTTATTTTGTAGATATTGGGAAATTAATTATAAAGTTTATATAGAGAAGCCAATAACCCAGTATTCAACTAAACATTGAAGGAAAAGAACAAGTCACTGCCACTATCTGGCCTCAAGACTTACTACAAACCTAGAACACTCAAGGCAGTGCGGCATCGGTGAAAAATCACACACTTCAATGGACTGAAATAGCAAGTTCAGAAAGAGATCCATGTAAATGCAGTCAGCTGATTTTGACAAAGAGGTAAAGGCAATACACTGAAGAAAAGAAAAATATTAACAAATATGACTAAATAGTGGGGAAAATGCAAAATATTAACTGAAAAACCACCTCTACATGCAAAAAAACTACCTTAAAATGAGAGACACTCGAACTAAAAGATATGATAGGTGAAAATTCTAGGTTCCTTGGATATGTTAATAACATTTTTTGGTATGACATTATCAGTCCAATTCATAAAAGAAAGAATTGACAGACTTCATCAAAGCTAAACACTATGCAAGGACACTGTAAAGAGTAGGCCAAACACTGGGATAAAACATTTTCCAACTGCACTTCTGATAAAGGATTCTCAATTGTCACTTTCCCATTGCTGGGACAAGATACCTAACATTTACAACTTAAAGGAGAACTTAATTTGGCTCATGGTTTTCAGTTAGTTCAGTTCGAAGTCCAAGTCACAAACATCATAATGGAAGGATCTGGCAGAGGACAGCTGCTCATCCATGACAGGCAGTAAGCAGAGAAAGAAAGTAGGAGCTGAGGACAAGAGCACACCCTTCCGGGTCACGCTCCCAGGGACGCCTCTCCAAGCAGTCCCACCCTCTACCAGCACATTCATCGACTATGCTCATCAATTGTCAGATCCACTGTCAGGCATAGTGCCCCACGATCAGTCATCTTCCAAACACAAGAGGCCTTGCTGGACATTTAGACCTACACTATAACAGATCCTAAAATATACAAAGAAATCTTAATACTCAACTAGAAGAAAATAAATAAATTGATTTAAAAAGGAGTGCAGGACCTAAACAGAGACCTCACTAAAAATGATATATACATATCAAATAAGAATATAAAAAGACATTCAACATCATATGTTTTCAAGAAATTGCAAATTAAAATGAGTTATTACAACACACCTATTAGAACGACAAAACCTAACACACTTGCAACAGCAAATGGTAGCGAGCATATGCAGCAATAGAAACTTTCATCTACTGCTCATGTAAGTGCAAAATAGGACAAGCCATTTTGGAAACAGTTTTCAGGTTCATTAAAAAGTAAACATACGTTTATCATAAAATCCAGCATTTGTGTTCCTTGGTGTTTATCCAAGAGAATAAAATTTTGTATCCCACAAAATCCTGTGAACAAATGTTCATAGGATCCAAAAACAATCATGATGTCCTTCACTAGATGAGTGAATAAATAAACTGTGTACAACCATACAATGACAGGCAATCTGAACACACACACACACACACACACACACACACACACACACACAAAGAAATACACTGAGAAGCCACCAAAAGACATGAAGGACACGATTGCGCATTACTAAGTGAAAGAAGCTATCCTAACAAACTACCTGAGGTGAGAAACCACCGTGTAGAGCAACCAGTCTAAGTGCCTTAAAATGATAATCAAGATTATTGTTCTGTTGCCTGCAGGTATACTATAATGGTAGGTAGTAACATGTCACTGTGCAATTATCAAAACCTTTGCAATACACAACACAAAGAAGAAACCTAAATGTAAACTCTGAACTTCAGGTGACAATGACAATACTTATGTGAGGTTCATCAACTGCAGCAGATGTAACACCCTGGTGGATAGATGCTGACAGTGAGGGAGTCTGTGAGTAGAAGAAAGGAAAAATCTGTGTGCCTTCAATTCAATTTTGCTGTGAACTTAAAGGTGCTTTTAAAAAATATCTACTTTTTTATTTTTAAAAGCCAGTATTAAATTGTTACCTTTAATTCTAGTAGCTAAGGTTTGAGTTAGGACATTTTCCCCTTGGATGCAAATAAATGTCTATGAATGAGTATACAGGCTGTTATTTACCTAAATTTGAATGTGAATGTGAACTGTGTTTTTCTATGAAAAAAATCTTTCATCTCCTTACCATCTGACCTGACCCTCTAAAATGCCGGCTGAGGAATCCCCAACAGATGCAACTTGAGACACATGAGGTATTTGTACTCTAAACACCGAAAGATTTGGAAAGTATTGTGTTGTCCTATATGTGGCTTACCATGAAGTTAGGAACATTTTGGGTTTTAAGAATTATAGAGTGTCTTCTTTAGAATTTTAATTATTTAATAGATTCTATACTCACACTGTATAAAGTAATATGCCGAGAAACAGGAATTTAAAAAACAAATAATAGACAGTTCTTTACCTTAGTTAATTGTAGTATTGAAAAATACAGAGTGAGGGGAATTAAAGAGAAGACAAGATGAGAGTGTCATTTGGGTTTTTCTCCCCAATTTGAATAATATTTCTATTTGTCCCTTGTGGAGCAGAATATAAAAAAGTCATCAAAGCAAATTTGCAATTCATTATTTAGAGGTTTGCTATATGAGGCACTTTTGGCCAGCTCAAACATGAAAGGCCAAGCCCTGGAAATACTCCTCTAACACAATTCCTTCCCTAAGTAATACCTGAAAAAAAAAAAGAACAAAAGAAATGTATTAGCCTAGAATCTATAATATTGGGTCAGGACACAAAACTAAAGATATCTGAGACAGGAAATGTGCTTATCTTCCCATTAGAAGCAAACCACTTCAAAGGACGAGGCCTATGCTTCAAAGGGTGTTTACCAGCCTGGCTCCCCCATGCCTTGGTCTAGTAGCCAGTAGTAACACCCCATTAGCACCTCATTAGCCAGGGCTGAAGAACGCTGGAAGGGAGTTCTAGACAAAAGAAGCACCCCAGACTGAAACTACAGGATTCTACTTTTCTCACCACATTAGCAAATGTTCTAATGGAGAGTCACCCCCACCCCCCAGAAACAAAATGCATCTGAATTCTGAGTTAGTGTCACCTAGACAAATATAGCAAGGTATGACAGAACTTAACATCAAGGTATATAACTATCTAAAGTTTCCTTTAAAAATACAGTAAAGTGGACATAAGATCTGGCAACCTGAGTCTCCATAATCTTTAACTGAAAATACAACTTTGGCCCAACCTCAAAGCTTTACAATAACATTTTGGTCTCTTTAGCTTCTCCATGTTAGAATCCTTATTGTTTCTATTCACTTAACCCAATGATCCATAGTATAACACTTGTCACATGACAGCACCAAAATTCTCATAATGCAGTTCAAAACACTCTTTCCTCATGAAAGAGCAAGTTCCCCAAGAGTTCTATTATCTGCACATGTCACCTGCTTACCTGGCATCCTTCAAGAGAGCTGGGCCTGCTCCACAAATTCTTCCAGACAACTCTCACATAGTGCTCACCAAGCACGCGGTCAAGCACACTAACCTAAGACGTTAGCATAAACTATAAAGCTTCAGGTATCTAAGATTTTCAGAAACTTCACAAGCATTATTTGAATGTTTAAGGAAAGTCAAGGATTCTAACCTATGGAGAAACAAAGTGAGAGTTTTTGATGTTTTATTCTAAAGTACATAGTAGCTACCCGCTTTAAGTAGCTAGAAGAGGAAAAATGGAATTTTATGATAAATGAAATGACAAATACTCCTTTAAAGTAATCACACAGTACTGATGAGAAGCAGATATCAAATGCCACGATTTTGTAGTGTTAGAAACGGCTCACAGGAGTTTACCTGTCCAAACAAAGGATGGACATAGGAGGCAGGGACGAAAGAATATGAGGTGTTAATTATCTTTTTGCAGAAAGTGTGACCTTCCCACATGCAGGTGAAGGATTGGCTCAGGGCCAAGTTTATCACGAAGCTATGACCTTTATCCCTCTATCCTCCTTTCGCCTTTGTCTAGTCACCTGGTCAGGTAAAGAACTGGAAAATTTAAAGATCCACCATCTTCACTTTGAACAATATGCCACTGCTACCGTTAGATGGAGCCCACAGAGGTAAGGTCCAGTTTTCCATAGAAAAGGAAGCAGTGATTTCACTTGAGAATTCCACCTAGTGAATGGAAGGAAAACCTATTCGATATGCCATTTTGTGAAAATGCACTGGTAAAATGAATGTCATACCCTTAGTTCTAAAACAATTGTGTAATCCAGGAAGAACATCTGGGCAATCTACTGACTACACCGATTCTATTTTGTGGCTAAGGGTGGGATGAAGATTAAATGAAAATGACACAGTATGTGCATAAAAAGAAAGTTCTTAAAAATATAAAGATACAATAAAATCAGATGCTTCTCCTAGCCTAATGTAAATTACCACTATCAACAGCCTCATCATCAAATTCTCATTCACAAATTTAATAATTTAGTTTGAAAAATGTTCCATATGCATACACAGACAGCTCTACACTCTCCTCCTTTCTGGCAGCAATGATATTTCATTGTATCTACTTACACAGCCAGTCAGTAAACTTTTAGCTTGTCACAGCTTAGTAAAGAAAGTGTGAAGTTTCCTTCTTAGAATTTAGTTTCAGGGTTGTAGTAGTTTTTTAAAACCTCGATTAGAAGCCTTTCTCAAATTTAGTTTTGGAACAGTTTGTATGATGCTTTAGTATCTGTTCTCAAATTCTGAGGGATTCATATTTAAGATACTAGAAGTTTAACCATTTTTAATGCATTGTGCTTTTATAGTTCCTTTTCTTAAATTTTCTTCTTTGTGATTGTTTTGAGCTTTCACTGATGTGTGAGATCAATTCTTGTCATGTGACTTTCCTGAAAAATTATCTACATATTCAGGTTCTCAAATGTTTATGGAGAAAAGTGCTGAAATTTCTTATAATCTTCACTGTTTCTTAATGCTGTATACTTATACTACCTTTTTTCTTTTTAAAATAAATGAATTGGAGACTTATCTGTGTAGTGCATTTATTACTTCTCCTATATTCTAATGCATTATTTTTAGTATGATATTTACTAAATTTTTACTTCTGCTTTCTCAAATATAATTTTTTCTGATTTTTCCCCAATTTATTAGGTTAGTGTGATGTAAAAATAAAATAATATTTATTTGATGATAGAGAACATGAATTTTCTCCTGAGAATGGCTTCAGATGTAGAACTTACACTCAGTTTTTATGAGTATTATTTGTTATAAACTCTGTAATTTCAGTTCTCATTGGTCTCAACTTAAAAATTGTTTGAGTTATTGTTGGTGTTAATTCTAGCCTGTTGATATTTTCTTGCTATTTCCTGCTTGTACTAAATTTCTAGTATCAGTGTTATGATTTATTACATACAGTAATAAATATAAAGAATACATCTTTATAGTTTACAGAATATATTGTGTTTTTCTTAGCGACCATAGATATGTCATCATTTTAAAATACTCTAAATGCATTAAGAATAGAACTATCTTCTGGGATTTCAAACCCAGAAATGTATTAAGCACTGTTTAAATTTCATCATGTCCATTTCTCAAGAAAGATGCACACATGTTTTCTTCCTCATATTTTTTCATGTATGAGATTATCTGTACCCATTAAACTTTAACAGCTTGACTTGGCCCAAAAAATCATCATCTGGCAAAGGATTCTGTTTTACATAACTTTCTCTTTTCTTCTCATGGTCTTCTAGGGTTTTTCGTTCCAAAATGTAATATCATCTTTAGTTGATAATAGAGGATATATGTTTCAATCCATTTTTTTATTTTCTGGAATGACCAATAGTTTGATATGAACCATTTGCCTTTTGTAGTAACAATAATAATTACTGGATAAATTCTGATATGATTTGAGTACATCCTCTCAAGGTTCACATGCTGGAAGCTTGACCCCCCACTGTGGTAACACTGAGAGATGATGGGATCACTAAAAGGTGGGACAACAGCAGCAGTATCTTCATGTTAAACTTTTGCAAACCTTCCACAGTTGATTCTCTTGCTCAAGGTTCTTAGCATGTTATTCAAGAAAGTATTTTTATATTTACTCTTCTCTGACCTAAGGATACCCTGTTCAAATGGCTGCATTAATGATATCACACCTAGGGGAAAGAACATGGTAGAAAGATTATTTTTAATAAAAATTTCAGCTAGAGGATGAGCAAAACAGTTGTTAAGGAATAATGAAATCTTAAAACTGTCATCCAGCTTAGCTTGCCTGCAGTGAGTTGCTGCTGCTACTACAAATTGTGAAACCAGTCAGAAAACATTCTCCTGATGATCTATGCCTTTTGTAGCACAATGATGAGCTAGTAAGTGAACTTTTGCCAATCACAACACATTGACACTTATGTGTGTGTACTTGCAGAATCAGCTCAGTCCCACAGAGTTTTCCTGTTTTTAGTGTTCTTATTACTGTAGGAACTGTCTCAGTGTCTTTGAGGGGCAACAAAACCAAAACAGTAGTGATTCATCAGCATCATCATCTTATAGTGGCATCAGATTTTCTTCTACAATGATCTCAGCAAAGTAGCTGTTAATGACTTTCCCCAGCTTTTTTGTTTGAATATTCAAGTTGCATTCAACTCTCAGTTCATCATGTTAGTGATGATCTTTCCTTGTTTGGTGATCAGTTTATCATTGAGAGGCATGTGTTCGCGGCAACACCAAAAGAATCATTTTTCACTTTTTCAATGCACCATCTACATCTTTGTTTTTAGCTTTTTGCAGTTTTCCTTTCTCATTAGCCTTCTGTTCAGGACTCTCACATAGGACTTGAGTGGTTTATTCTTTTTTCTCTTTAAGTCATGTATACTGGTTATTCTCACACTACATCTTCCCTACAATGTTCCCCACTTCAATTGCTGTGCTAGGGATAAACTTAAGTACTTCCTCTTGTTCTTATTAAAGATACAGGTGTCTTGAGGCATTTTTGACATTTTCAATAATGGCTGTATAGGGGGCAGCACACAATGAGCAAAACAACAGAGTAGCACTGGTAGATCTTGGCCTCAAATAGGCTGCCAATTATGGGAAGCCTGCCCTTGGTATGTCTGACTACAAGGATGAGGGGAGAACCTACATGTATCCAGAAGACATATCACCACTGAGGAACTGAAATCATTTTTTTTCCTTCAGGAACACTTCATAAACTGTGTGTTGTGGTATCAAATTTTGACTGTGACCTTTGACATGAGTTCGGGTATGGAATTTCCCACTTGTGGTGCCATGTCTGTGTTCAAGGTTCCAGATTTTGGAGCACTTCAAAGTTTGGACTTCAGATTTAAGATGTTCCACTTCATTCACGTGAAAAAATAAGATGAAAGTAAAGTAACAAAGACATACCAACTCAGAATTTCTTTCTCACTGAGTTGAGCAACTTCTCTGCTGAATCAGATCATAGTTAGCTAGTCGTCATGATTTCTTTCTCATTGTTTTGTGCTGTAGACAAGACACTGTTAATTTTACTCTGCAGTATATCAACATTTTCTACCACTGTCAGGCTGAAAGCAAAATAATAAATCATGTAACAATTTGTTGCATTTGCAGATTTCCATGGTAGAAGTACTTCCACTATGGCTGATTTCAAGCCACCAAATGTAGTATGTCACTGGCCACAGGGAAAGAGAAGCACTTTTATGGAGTATTTTCACAAGGTAGATACGATCCAAGTGAATAATTTCAATAGCATAAATAATAGTGACATATTAATTAAGCAGTGATGAATTTTGAGTGCTTATCACTGTTACTTTTAATATAGTTTATTATAACTTAATAATGTAATTTTTACTAATGGCTGTGATAACAATCAACTTGCAATCTTTCAGAAATGTACAGATCAGCTCCAGAGAGATCTGAGACAGCTGCAGAACAGTGCAGGAGTCTGTGGTGGCCTGTGATGGCCAACCACGTCCCTTTGCCTCCTGGCTTCTCTCTGCCTAATGGTCACCGTGATTGAGACAAAGCGCTATATGTGACCAAGTAAGTCTGCGTCACACGCAGCTTCGTACCTCCTCATATTGTGAGGCCAAAGTCGGTGACCTTCCTCCAGGCAATCACGCCAGATCCTGGCACTCCGCAGACAGATCCTTGGGTGAGGTTTCAGGACTCAGTCTCCAACCCGTGAAGTGCTTATTTACTATCTAAGATCATGAACATACGTCTGTGCCAATTCACAAAGGATCCTCTTCGTTTGGTCTTGATTTCATTGTTTTGGGTACCTGTACTTTGTTGTCACGGTTTGCATCACAGCTATTGTTCAGTTTCATTGAAGATGGCTTTTATTACCTGTTTCTCACCATTGTTGTTTTTTATTATTTCAAGTAATAAACTGAGATACAAACATTTTCTCTGACATCTGTAGTCGAAAATTGGCATTAGGTCTTAAACTTAAAACATCTTTTATCTGAGAGCCAAGTTGCTCACTATACATAATACCCATGAGGTATACAATATAAAAGGGATCCCGGAAGAAAATAAAATGTTGTAGTGCCAAAATAAATATCCTTCACAAACGAAAGTGCTGAGTATACAGAGAAAACAAAAAAAAAATCTATATGTTAGGACATCTGCTGATCTTACACATATGTTTGGAGAACTAGGTCTTTTTAATCCTCAGCTGAAAAGCATTACACACATTGTTGAATGATAAGAAAGGAAGAACAATCTACATATGTTTCCTATATAAGTAGAAGAGACGATTTTTAAGGAGAGAAAACAGGAACACTGACTCACAGATAAGTCATTCCAAAGTGGCAGATTCTGTGGTATTTAGTCCCCATTTGTGGAACATTTACAAGACAAAAACAAAACAAACAAACAAAAAAAACCAGTCCACTTCATTCCCACAAAGTCTACTTGCTGAAAGGAAACATGTCATTGTACAGAGCGTGCTAGAGGAATAAGCAGAGGTAAGTGATTAACATGAAGAGTGCTGTGATTCTGCTGTTGCTGTTGTTTTCTTGTCTCAGATTTGCTTCAGAACTCTAAGGAGAGATAACCTACCATTTAATATAGAAATGCTGGACAAATTCCCATTTGGGCACATATTTCTTCTTCAAATTTCACCCTCTTTTGAGAAAAGAAGATAATGTGACCTGAGGCAAGATAGTAAGAAACACTTGTTTCTGGGAATGATGACAAAGGGTATGTGAGCCATGAGCCACACAAACTCATTCAATGAGAAACTACTTATCAGGCGAAAAGTCAGCTGTCTTCCCATAGGAAGTTGTAGGAGGCAAGCACTGGCAAATCTTATCTTCTGAGGGAGATGCACGGTCCCCAGAACAGTAATGACTCCAAGTTTTCACTGAAGAGTTTCCAGATAAATAATGTCTTTCCACAAATAATCTGCTCTGGAAATGCAGCCCCCAGACACGAGAAGCAGAAGGAATGGCTAAGGGCTATGGAATTTTCTGAACATGCACAGTAAAGAATGCAAGTCTTTGTAATTGAGAAATGAGATCACTTTGAAAAATAAATGTCTAGAAACAAGCTATTGCACAAGTAGGCACGTTTCTGGAGCCTCGGGGGGGAAAACATGCATTCTTGAAATTAATCTTTACATCTGTTTCCAGAGGCCTCATTCAGAAGTTGACACTTTTGTACAAAGAACACCCTAGAGCTGACTGTGACGAGTAGGCAGCATTGCCAGCAATTTACTAGCAACCCATAAATCTGTGGGAAATAGTCCATATATAGTCCAGCTACCCTTCCTGAACCCTTGCAACCTCTCCTTGCCCCCGAAATTTGGAAGCCTGGAGCAAAGGGAGAAAATAAAAGCAACATCAAGTGTGAGAAGAAAGTACCCTAATATATAAAATAAAAGACAAAAGCAGACTGGATTATGCCAGCCAGCCATCTGCACAGCTGAAGGCTTCTTCAGGCAAAAAGCCTCCACTGTTTGTGAATCAATTGCTTCCTATTCACAGGCTCACTGTATAGGGCCAAATTCAAAATGGCTCTCAGGAAATGCCTGCCAATCCTGTGGTCTGATTTTAGGCTCTATTTTTCTCTTTCTTTTCAAGACTCGAGGACGTAAGTATGTATCAGTGCTGTAAACCTGCCAGCGCTCACTGGAATGAGTCAAAGGGACCTGGCATTAAATCACAGGGATTTGAGCTGCTAATAAATACAGCAGGCCCCTTCCATTGTTGATTAATTCTGACTGAAATCTAAACACCAAACAACAAACACTCTTCTGAGCTGCTCTGGTGCCCATTAGTTTGATGTGTTTATTAGACGGGGCTGTGTTCTTTCAAGTTTATTAACAACAGATTAAAAACTGCAAACAAATCTAGGTTTCTTTTTATAATTTAAAAGTGTGGGTACCATTTATTAATGTTCTTAAGGATTTAACAGCGAATCCAAACAAAGTTAAAAAATGCAGTCGTGTCAAATTAAGATCTTGGTATAAAATATGAAGTTATTGCCAAGGTGCAGCTTCTCTTATTCAAACAAGTGATCGAGAATTTCTATTTATTTTATAACTTTTTAAATTATCATTTTTAAGAATTTATCATTGAATAGAGATTTAAGAAGAGTCACAGGAAGAGAAGTAAAATCTTTATGGGGAATATAATTCACTGTATACCTTTAAAGATCATAGAGGTCAATAAAATATTTTCATGAGATTTAACTATATTTTAAATATACCTATAACTGTATATTTATAATATATCAGAGCACCTATAGATCACTCTGGATTGAGTCAAGTAGCATATGTCCATAAGCATGCAATATGCTGAGTATAGTTTATTAGTACTACTTGAAAGTCTGAAAACATTAACAACAAATACATGTGTGCAAAGATAACTAACTGTGCCCTGGTAATCAAGGATTCAAGAGATTATACACACAATGAACAAAATATTTCAAACCACTTAAATGTGCCAACTCTGACTAGAGAGTCCTGAAAGGATCCTTGAAAATTTCCAAAGTTACTTTTAGCAACCTAGTAAAAGCCACAAAAGACCCAGAAAGTCTCAAAAAGTTTCAAAACTGCCAAATATTTGGTCACAGGACCTAGTACCTAGCAGTCTTTCTGGTACCAGGTGGTGATGCCTGGGCATCAGAGCCTTTCAGCAGTTTCACCTCGGACATGCCAGCACTTGGTGGGCAGGATGGGAGTGGGGTTAGCCAAGGATGCTGTCACTGCACAGCTGCTGGAGGCACTGAATGAACTTGGGCCAGCATCTTGTGGTCTGGTGTTGAGGCAGGTACGCGGATTAGGAAGTGAAGCCTTCCTGCTCTCCACATGTTATTTGCCGATATTTCAAATTTTTCAGGGTAAACAGAGCTACACTAAGCTAAGCTACCCTAGCTAAGTAAAGCTGTAAGCCATACTTATAAACCACAGGAAAATTGCCATAAAGGATAGCTACCCGAATTCAAGTTATCTTAATACTGAGTACTCTATGTTATTCTAAAGACTATAAATTAATTTTTGTTGACTTAAAGATCATTATTCCTCTTAATAAGGTTTACAACTATGTAAGTTTCAAATACCTTTGAAATCACAAGATAAGAGAAATACTTTTCATATTTCGGCTAAACAGAAAACTTTTAATCAAATCTAGAGCCTTGGGAGATGCGCAGGATCATACAAGGCAACTTCTTGATCTGAGAAGTCTTCCATAAGTGCATCTTCCATTACATTCACAAAATATTCCAACCCAAATCTGTCACTTCAATGTTTAGATTCTCCCCAGGGCTTCCCAGACCACCAGAGTTCAGCTCAGCAACTCCAAAATTAAATCATTCCCTGCTTTAATCTTAAATCATGTCATCTTAATTTTTACAGCATGTAAACTACTAAGCTTTTGTTTCTTCTTATTTTCCAGGAAAGCATAAAAGCCCAAATAGCAAAAATCAGAAGACAGAGTAGTACACTGTGATTTTGTTCAGCTGATCTAGCCCCAAGGTTACTTCTCTGTTGTGGCATTGGTGGTCATAATTACGATTATGGAAGCCAAGACTAGTGTTTGAGATATGGCATCTAAAAAAAATCTTCTAACCAAAAGGGAGAATTATGAGTATTTAAAAATATATGTAATATGAAAAATATGCCATTGTCCATAAAATGGTAAAGACTTTGACACTTCATTTAAACAAAATCATCACCAGGTGCCTGCACGACATGCGCCCATGAATGAACGGTGAGTTCATATCTAACTGAGCAAAGAAGAGAGGACAAAAGGACAGGAATAGCGAAGGCGATGGGGCCGAAGGAGAAAAGAGCAGTGGTGAAGTAATGTTGACCAAATGGCATTTAAATTGATGATATTCAAAAAGTGAAAGATTAAAAGGATAAATTACTCTGATTACCAATAATTGATGACTAAATATTCTGCTCTTTCTAAAACTAAATTTTACACTGTCCATTTCTTGAGAAATAAATTGATACAATTAGCATCCTGTTATCTTTGAAAATGCAGGTAAAAGACTGAAAAACTTATGGGAAGATGACATCACATTTTCTCTGATTTTAGTTGAAAAAAAAATCATTGATAAGAAAACTAACTGGTGTTTGGAATTGCCCTCCTAAGCCCTAATTAATATTATTTTATGCAAAACTTACACAGTTATTTCCTACAGTCCCCTGATTTTTTCAGTCATATGATCTATACCCTGCCCTTCATATTACTTAGAATGTCTCTTATCTTTACCGATCTGTCAACATTAGATCCACTCTCCAAAATCAATATTGAAGGAAACATACATAAAAAGGTTATATGGAAGACAGATCTAACTGAAGAGAGTAAACAATAATTACATCAACCAGAATATCTCAAAACCATGGTCACATGAACAAGAAAATTGTGTCTGTCTGTTCTATTTACTGTTTTTTTTTTTTTTTAAATCCTGAGTACTACACTATTCTTTACGTATTGTATTACCTGTCACCCTTTTCCCTGGTCCTCAGGTTTGTACTTTAGTATCATTTTGAATATTTCTCATTTAGCAAATTCTGCCTGTTTTTTCATCTTAGATCTTGTGGAGTAATGAAGGCTGGTCATTGTGTATTTTTTCATGTTCTATTATATGAAAAAGCACCATCCTCATAAGCAAGTAATTTTTCCTTAAAGCCCCATGACAAATATCTGATACATAGCCAAAGTTCAATGAGAGCTAGTTGAATCAAGACATAAAACTGAACTTTAGAGATTGAGAGCCACAGATAGGTTGTCAGAAAAGAAAAATTATGATGCACTTTTGCAACAGATGACACTTGTCCATTTTTTGGAAGTATAGAGCCAACCACATCTATGTTATTGCTATGTTATTTGGAAGTTGACAATTCTGGCGTCATTCTAAAAATACAACACACTTGTTTGAATTTTGGAGATTTTACAACAAACATGGAAGACCAAACTGCATTGTCACCATTATTTACTGTTTTACTTCTATAAAAGAAAGAAGATGCATCAAGCTTGTGAAAAGTTGCGAACAGTTTATGGTGACAAAGCTCTACAAGAACATCAGTGTCCGTGATGGTTCACGAAATTCTGCACTGGTCCTCTTGATCTCACTGACGCTCTTCAGAGGACCACTGGGATTGATGACAACAAAAGAAAAGCACCAAAAAAGTCAACCCCACAATATGCAACGCTAGATATTGCAGAAACATTGACCGCCCATCGTTCAAGTGTTCGCAACCACCTGAAGCAGCTGGGACATGTAAGCAAGCTCAATATTTTGGTTCCTCATGAGTTGAAAGGAGTTCCTTTGACAGCATGTAGAAATATATGCGACATACTCATTAAACACAAAGACAAAGATCTTTTTTGAAGAAACTGACAACCAGTAATAAGAAGTGGACTGTTTACTACAATGTGGTGCACAAATGATCTTGGTCTCAAGGTGATGATTGCCTCAAACATCATCAAAAACAGATATTCATCAAAGTAAGGTTACGCTTTCAATATGGTGGAATTTTAAAGGTACTGTGGTTTCCTACATAGGGGAGCTCCTACCAAGGAACAAATCAGTTCCAATATGCCCAATATGTACTGCTGGGAATGGGACAGTTTGAATGAGTCTATCATTCAAAAATACTCAGAGCTGGTTAATCATCAAGGGGTTGTGATCCATCGCAAAAATGTGAGACCACACACAAGTTTGATCATTCATCAGGAAGCACTGGACCTCGGATGAGATGTGTTGCCAAACACAGAATACTTGCCTGACCTTGTGCCATCAGACCTCCACTTGTTTCACTGGCTTCGACTCCTTCCTTGTGTGGTAAAACATTCAATTCAGATGAGGCTGCAAATCAGCACTTTGTTCAGTTTTTCACAAACAAAGACAGGTCCTTCTATGAATGAGGAATTATGAAGGTCACTGAAAGGAGACAAAGGGTTATCAACAAAATAGGCAATGTATCAATTGTTCATTGTTCTTTATATAAATGAATGACCTTTTTGAAAACACAGAAAAAATATGTCACAACTTTTCCAACAACCCAACATAAACTCCATTTTCAACACCACTAGGAGATATCTAAATCTCATCACAAAATATGTAAAAGGAATTTCCAAAACTAGAGGAGACACAAGAGAAGGTGAGTGACAGTGATGACAGGATGTGAGGACTACAGAGAGGGCCACCAAATCCATTCTGCTCCTCAGAGGTAAGGAGCACTCTAGTGCAAAACCTAAATCCTGATTTGGTAAGATATGAAACAGTGTGCTCTCTCTGATTTTAGAAATTACCTTCTGCCTAATTTGGTTCCAAAATGTAAAAGACCCAGAGATTAGCGAGAAACCATTTAAACAGCTGTATTTTCAGTGAAAGAGAAAGGGAGAAAAAACACTTTCCTTTAAAGACAAACACCAAAGAACGCCCCCACAAGGGCTACCAATATCCACAGAAAACGGAAAGTCTACCCAATGTTATATATGAAAGCTTAGATTAGAATAAAAATTTCAGTTAACCTGAAAGAACCTGAACCCAACCCCTTCCCCATGTAGTCCTCCTATAAATAGATAAAAATTTCATTTCATGCAAAAAATAATGTGCACAATATTAAATCAAAGGTAAAAGATGGAAAAAGATAAGAAATGCAAGTGACAAACACAGGTGTCTTCAGAAAAAAAAAATGTTGCCACTGAGGAAATGAATAGCATACATACACATTTTGCCACTAATTTAAGAACTTCAATAAGATCATGGTTTCCATGAGGCTACAACATAAAATACAAGAACTTGAGGAAGGGGCTGGAGGAATGGCACAGCGGTTAATGTGCTTGCTTAGCAAGTGCAAGGCTGTGACTTTGATTCCCCAGCACCACCTAAAGCGAGGTGTGGTAGCACATGCCAGTAATCCCAGAACTCAGGGGGCTGAGACAGCAGAATTGCTATGAGTCCATGCTTAGCCTGGGCTACATAATGAGTTCAGGACCAGCCTGGACGACAGAGTGAAACCCCCCTGTCTCAAAAAAAAAAAAAAAAAAAAAAGTACTTGAGGAAGAGTGAAACTGTTAAAGGACTTGAAATATGAACTTACAGATCAAAAATGTAACAGAGGAAAAAAGATGAAATGATTGCAGCAGTGAAGGAGAATTTACAACTAAACAAGAGAAAGTAGACTTCACTGAAGTGTGATAAAGTATACCAGGCAAACAAAGAAAAAAACAACTAAAAAGAGTGGGAAAAAATCATAAAAGATTTAGAAAGGAAAATGTTGGCAAGAAAAAATGGTTGAATCTGTTGCAACTAAAGAACAAAAACTGAAATAATAAAATAAAACATAAATATAATTCAAGAAACTTATCTGAAGTAAGAGAGAATTTGGAGGCTGAAGGAATGGCTCACCAGTTAAAGCACTTGCCTATCAAGCACTACGTCAAGAGCTAAGTACCCGAGTTCGATTTTCCAGCACCACAGAAGCCGAATGTGGTGGTACCCACCTGTAATTCCAGCATTCAATAGGCAAATGCAGGAGGATTGCCATGAGTCTAAGGCCAGCCTGTGCTCCACAGTGAGTTCTGAAACAGCCTGGGCTGTACAGTGAGACCCTGTCACACAAAAAAGAAAAAAGAGAGAATTTGAATTTATAAGATAAAAAATGCTATTTGCCCCCTCAACACCCAATCTTTGGCCAATACATATCCAGAAACAGATGGGACCTAGTAAAAAGGACAGAAAAACCAGTAGGCAACGCCACCAAGTGAGTTATACAAGAGGAAGTGTCAGTTTGGCTCACTTCCCAAATGCGCCTTGAGCCAGGAATACAGAACATAGGATTTGTGAAAAGTTCTCCAGTACATCCACAAGCAGTTACTCTAGTTCCCTGTGGAGTTTTCATTACTATCACACAGGCCTAATGGGGTAATAGCCTCTGGATCTGAAACACACACCATTTAATGGAGAGCCTGGTTCAAGGGCATCACAAGTTATCCCTTAGCTCTTCTGTCACTACACACCACAAAGCACAGGTGTCTCTCCCCGGTAACTGCTGGTGCATTCAATGGGATCAGTAAAATAATCCTGATGTCCTGTTTAGAGGGCTTGTTGTCATTACCCAACTCCTACTATTAAATGTATCCACAGAGTTTCAGCCCAACTAACAAAAAATTCTAGCTACATAGTGTGCCTTGGACATTGCCTCCAAAACTGATGCTGAAATTTCAATTGCCATTGTAATGGCACTAAGATGAGGGAACTTAAGTGGTGATAAGGTCCTGAGGGCTCTGTGCCTACGAGTGGATTAATGCCACTGTCACTAGCACGAGTCAGTTATCATGGAAGTACGCTCTTGATAGAATGAGTTCAGTCAATTTTTCTACTGTCCATGTGTGTTCGTTTGTTCCTCCTCTCTATCATAATGTAGCATGAAGACCCTTGCCAGAGACCAACTCCATGCCCTTGGCATCACAGCCTCAGCAACTGTAAATCAAAAAATTATTTTCTTTATGAAGAAACTAGTCTGTGGTATTCTGTTATAGCAACAGAAATGAGGCTAGGTGAGACACCTGTAAAAGGTAAAATATTTGATTCAGCTGGGCTTCATATACAGACTGACAATCCCAGCACTCTGAGAGGCTGAGGCAGGAGAAACTCAAGCCCAAGCCCAGCCTAAGCAAATCAGTGACTTAACGAGGCCTGTTCTCGAAATCAAAAATAAAAATGTGCTGGGGCACTTTAATGACTTAGCAAGATCCTCCCTCAAAATCCGGCTAAAATTGGGTCACGGATATAGCTTAAAAGAAGGCATGAAGGACAGAAGGAAGGAAGGATGGCAAGAAGGAAGGAGGGAAGGAAGGAGGATTGGAGAGAGGGAAAAAAGAAGAGAGGAAAGGAAAAAAGGAAGGTAAGTTTGCTTCAGAAAAAAATATATTTTAAAAATCATTGGAAGATTAGTACAGTGGGAGTCAGGAGTCTGCCCCAAAAATATTGAATAAAAAACATATCATGGTGCAGATTCTAAAAATCAGCAAGCCCCAGTCAGTACCTCCCAACATTCATGAAACAAGAGACCAGACAGTAAATGCCAAGTGCACTCTACACCCAACGTAAACTGTGGCCTTCAAGTTATGTAGGCCAAGTAGTGTCTTCGTCATCTGCCTATCTATGTCAATCTCAGGGAGCAGAGGATCCAAAAAATGCTTTCCAGAAGCAGAGCTGACTCCTCAGAGACAAAATGTTCAAAATATGACCTAAAGACAGCACTGGGACATGGGCAGAAGGCAATCTGAAGCTTTCTTGCTCTGTGTGGTGGTCAAGCCAAGAGAGAACCTACTACTCCCCACAGTTCCGAAGTATAACCAATGCCAGTCAGAACAGACAAATTTTAGCATAAGCCCAGATTAGGACCGTGGAAATGTAAAAGGACATAGATGCCAATAAATTTATAGTGCATTCATTTCAAATATAAATATAAAATACTAAGAGTAACTCAACACAACACAGCATCAGTAGGAGGGAGCCCTTAGCTTATTTTCATGCAACTAGACAATTCCATCTGGGGATAACAGGAGACTGTGCAGTCAAACCAGTCTACTAACATGAATCTGTATTTTCACATGCTCCCTAGTGCTGTGATCATCACCTCAGCAACACCTCAGATGATTAGGCATCAGACTTTCATAAGGAGCATACAACCCAGATGCCTTAAATGCACAGTTCACGGTAGGGTTGGAGCTCCTATGAGAATCTAAAGCCAATATGACAAGAGACAGAGTTCAGGTGGTATAATGCAAGTGGTGGGGATCAATTTTAAATGCAGATGAAACTTCACACATTCACACACCATGCACTCCAGTTCCTAACAGGATAACATGTGATACTGGTTTGTGGCTCAAGGACTGGATATACCCTTGCTTTACCACAATTACGTAATTGCCTGTGGTAGGTAGAATCATTGTCTCTGTGTTTCTTACATGCTGTATTCTAACACATCACATATGTGTGATTATAGTTCCAGAAGAAAATGAATACATAAGATGGGTCACAAAAATATATGTGTAGACATATGAAGATAAGATGCCTAAAAATTTTCCAAAACTCATGAAAGACCAAAAACCACAGAACCAAGAACCTTGGAGTTTACTAAGTGGGCAGGGAAAAAAAAAAAAAAAAAAAAAAAAAAAAAAAAAAAAAAAAAAAAAAAAAAAAAAAAAAAAAAAAAAAAAAAAAAAAAAAAAAAAAAAAAAAAAAAAAAAAAAAAAAAAAAAAAAAAAAAAAAAAAAAAAAAAAAAAAAAAAAAAAAAAAAAAAAAAAAAAAAAAAAAAAAAAAAAACAGACCTAGAGAATGAAAGCTAAACTGCTAAAATGAAAGACAAAGAGAAAATGTCTTATCAGGTAGAAAAAAAGAAACATTACATGTATGCCCAAAATAAAATGGAGATCTTACTTCTCATCAGAATTAATAGAACAGAACAGACAATAGAGCAACAAAAAGTGATGAAAAAATAAAAACTATAAAACCAGAATTTTATACCCAGTAAAAATATCCACCAAAAAAGAAGCTTAAATAAAGATATTTATAGGTAAATGTTAAAGAATTTATCTTCATCAGATCTGCACTAGAAAAAACACTAGAAGATAATAATGGAAGTATTTAGAGTCATAGGATTTTTCAAAACTTATTAAATGGCACATTAAAGATCTGAAGAGATCACTGTAAGTAAATTACAACTCAAATGCTTTCTAACTGGGAATTTACAAAATAAATGCTGCAAATACAGGCAATTTTGTCAGCTCAAAACAATGAATAATTGCAAATGGTATTTCCCTAGTCTCACATGGGTTAACTAGTTTTCTGTCACTATAACAAATCCCTGAAATTATCAACTTACAAGAAAAAGAGGTATAATTTGCCTCGGAATTTTAGAGATTTTGGTCCATTTTAACAAGGACACTACCCAAATAGTTAATAATGCAGCTATAAAATACAGTTGTACATACTCTGATTAACCTTATAGTGGTTTTTCCTCATAGCTAGTATTCTGTCAATAGTAAAATATATTTCTCTGTTAAGAGAGAGAAAATGCTGTTATGAAATTATCTGGCAGCTATATTAATCTGCAGAAAATAAGAACTAAAATACAAACATAGTAATAAAACAAATATAAAAGAACAAAAAGATGTGGAGATATTATGTAAGAGGAAATTTACAAAATAGTAAAACCATGAAAAAATATTCAACTGCATTAATGAAGAAAACCAAATTTTAACAGAAACAAGTGATCTGTGGGAGTCTTTTAAATTGTTTGAACTTTTAAAAATATTGAAATATATGTTAGGAGACTGACACTCCCATACTAAATCGGGCCAGATTGTGAATTCACAAAACCTTCTTGGGAAGAAAACTAACAGCTCAGTGGGGTAGCACACACTTGTAATCCTGTACCTGGGAAGCTGAGGCAAAAAGATCATGAGTTCATCACCAGCCCAGACTATGTAGCAAGAACCCTGACTCAAGAATAAAAAAAGAAAAGAAAAGAAAATTAGCAGTTTGTATTATAGTCTTTAAAAATATTCAGTAATTGCAAATGTCTGACTCTTGGGGAATAAATAACAAGACAGCTAAATGATGGAATGTCATGCAACAATAAAAATATGCTTCAAATAAATCTAATGTTACATACAATGCTTACAAATTATGTGATACAAAAGGGGCACACTAAAACACCACAAGTAGATACAGGTGTAACAAAATACACCGATTTTGATAGTTAATCTTGATTATAAATTTGCCTAGATTGAGAGATGCCATGAAATCTGGTAAAGCGCACCTCTGGGTATGCCTGTGATGGTGTTTGCGAAGGTCACTGGCACACTGCATACTGGCTGGCACATGGCACAGGGCAGCACAATCCAACAGACCGGAAGCCTTGGTGGGAGGAGGAAGCAGAAAGGAGAGGCATGAGCAGATGGACTTCCAACTCTGCCTGAGCAGGTGCCTATGGCCATGAAACTCTTGCGCCTGTAGTCTTTGAACACAGATTTGTACTAACAACTCTCCAGGAGACTTCCGGGCCTCTGCCCTAGACTGGTGACTGTACTAGTGGTCCTTATTCTGAGGCTCCCAGCTTCTTTGACTAAGCAGCTACTGGTTTCTTTAGCAGTCTTGCCTGTGGACAACTATTGTGGAATTATCCATCTTTTCATTGTATAATCCTGCCTAATAAATCTCCACATACATACATATATGTCTATAATAGTAATATATAATTGTACATGCACATTTATATAAAATTTTGTGTTATTATTGGTTTTGTTATGCTGCAGAATGCTAATAAATACCTGTACATCACAAGTGTATTTCCATGCACAACAGTTGTGGGTTCATGGAGGCTTATACTACGTTTCAGAGGAAATTTCTGAAGGAAAACTGGAGGCCAAAATTTGGGAAGGCAGTGTCTGAAGTTGTAAAGGAGAAGACTAAGGTGCAACATAAACCTCGAAAATTTAGAGAAGCCAGGAATATGGATTGTTGGGTAAGAAAAGCTGCAGCCTGCGAGCAGATCCAGCCCAAAAGACCACCCAATCCCGTTGGAGTTCATATCTTGCCAAAGTTTACCCTGGGTATGGCACATGGAGTTACAGAATTTAACGCTTGTCCTCTTGGGTTTAGAACTTACTTTGGTCCAATCACTACCCTATTCCTCTCATTTGCAATGGAATACTTACCCTGTGCCATTGTATATTGAAAGTGCTTAACTTTTTGGTTTTCACAGGAGCTCCCAGCTGAGAGGTTGCCTTGAGTCTCACAGGAGAATTTGGACTTGAACATTTCTTAGTAGAGCTGGAACAGTTAAGACTTTGGCAACTCTTAGAGAAGGACTAAATTATTTTGTATAAAGAAGTGGACTGAGTTTTTAGGGACCGGGGGTAGAATGTTGTAATTTGGATCTGGAGTGTCCCCCAGAATCCTCATCTGCTTGGGTGTGGTGAGAACCATGTACTTTTGGGAGGTAAGGCCTGTCTGGAAAGGGCGGGTGCTTAGGGCTTGATCTGGGAGGAGAGTGCTGTTTCCACTCTTCTTTACTTGGCTCTGTTCTGCTTTCCCATGAGAGGATCTGTCTCCAGTTTCAGCCCTGCCAGGTGGTTCCACTATTTCCAGCCACCTGCCTGTAAATGGACTGTATCTTTTAAAAATAAATCTTTCCTCCCTGAAGCTGTGGTTGTTGGATATTCTGTACCAGCAATGAAAAAGTAACGAGTCAATTTCTAAGCATTTTTGTTGGTGTTGGTGGTGGTGGTAGTGGTGTTGTGAGTGGAGCCAATATTTTGATCTCATTGAGTTCATTGTTAGTGTACAGAAATGCTATTAATTTTTAAGTGCTGGGGGTTTTTTTACCCTGCTACTTTGCTGAATTTCCTTATTAATTCTAAGAGAACATTGGGGAATTTTTTGGAACTTCAATGTAGAGTATCATGTCATCTGCAAAAAAGGGATATCTTAACTTCTTTCCTTCCAATATTCCTTTTATTTTTCCATATTCCCTTTATTTCTTTCTCTTGTCTGATCCTTCTGACCAGAATTTCAAGCAGTATGTTGAACTGTAGGGGTGACAGTGGATATCCTGGTCTTATTCCCAATTTTAGAGTGAATACTTTTCAGCCCTTCCCTATTTAGAATAATATTGACAGAGGAGTTGTTATATAGATGGCTTGTATCAGATTGAGACACGATCTTTCTGTTTCCATTTTCTTCAGGGTCTTTATCATAACTGATGTTGAATTGTGTTAATTTTTTCTGCATCTGTTGATATTATCATGTGATTTTTTTCTGTGCATCTATTAATGTGGCATATCACATTTATTGATATGTTGAACCATTCCCGCACCCCAGAATGAAGCACACTTGGACATGATGTATAGTCTTTTCAATGATATTCTACATTCTCTTTCCAGATATTTTATTGACTATGTTTACATGTATGTTTATTAGGGAGACTGACCCATGATTTTCTGAAGGTTTTCTTGGTTGGTTGGTTTTTGGTTTTGGGTTTGTCTGTTTTGACCCTTTGTCTTGTTTTGGTATCAAAGTTATACTGGCTTTGTGGAATAACTTTGGCAACTTTCCCTCCTTTTTTGTTTCTAGGAGTTTTCTGAGTATTGACATTAAGTCTTCCCGAATTTCTGGTAGACTTCTGCCGTGAATTCATCGGATCCCGGACTCTGTTTTGCTAGAGGTGTTTTTAGTACTTCCTCAATTTTGTGGTTGCCTATTGGTCTATTCAGGTGTTTTATTTCTTCCTGCTTCAATTTTGGAGACTGATACTTGTCTAGAAACTCCTCCATTTCTTCTAGATTTCTTAAATCTACTGGAGTGTAGATTTCCAAACTAACTTCTTGCAGTCTTTTGGATAGTCTGTTGTAACTTCACCTTTTTCATTTCTAATTGCATTGATACAGATTTTCTCTTCCATTCTTTCTGTGAGTTTAGCTAGAGGTTTATCAATCTTATCTTTTTAAAGAACCAGCTTTTTGTTTCATTGATTATTTATCAATTTAAAATTCATTATTTTGGGCTCTGAGCTTTATAATTTCTGTCCTTCCATTAGTTTTGGGGTTGATTGTTCTCATTTTTTCTAGGGCCCTGAGTTAAATCAATACATTATTTATTTTGAATTGCTTGTTCCTTTTTTATGTACTTGTATGGCAATGAGTTTTTCTCTTTACACTGCCTCCACTGAGTCCCAAAAGTTGTATTACAATGTGCTTCCATTATCATTTGTCTCTAGGAACATTTTAATTTCTTCTATAGTTTTTTGTATGATCCATTGTTTGTTCAATAATAAACTAAGTAGTCTCTATTTGTTTGCATAATATCTGTTGTTTGTTATTTCTTGTTTTGTTCCAGTAATTTTTGTTTTATATAGTTGAGTGCATCAAAGTATCTGTCTTTGTCTCTTTTAACCAGTTTTGATTTAAAGTCCACTTTGCCATGGAAGAGAGTCACTACCCTGTTTGTTTTCTTCTACCTGCTGAGTGGAATATGGAACTCCATACTATCAGCTTCTGTTCTATTTTTATTTTTATAAGTAAGGTCTTGTGATCAACATGTGGTTGAGTTATGTTTTTAGTGCAGTTTACCAATCTATATTTTTTGATTGGAGAATTGAAGCTGTTAATATAAAGTTATAATTGTCATACAAGCATCACGACCTGTTATTACCTGACATTTGGATGTTGAATTCTTTCTGTTTTCCTGTTTGTTTAGATGTCCTCTCTATTAAATGTACACCTGTCTCTGTTTTCTTTGTTTTGCTTATCTGCCTTATCTCCATCAAGAAGGTCCCACAAAATTTTTGTAGTCCTGGTTTTGCTGTCATAAATTTCTTCAAGTTTTCTTTGTTGTTAAAAGTCTTAATTTTATTGTCAATTTTAGTATAAGTGCTGCCAAAGCGAGCACAATTTTATTGCCAATTCTGAATGATAATTTTGCAGAGTATAGGAGTCTTGGTTGGCAATCGTTTTATTTTATACCTTTGAAGACATCACTTCAAGCTCTTCTGGATTTTAGGATTTGTGTTAAGAAGTCTGATGTAATTTTTATACATACGCCTTGATATATTACTGGCCTTTCTTCTCTTACAGGTTTCAGGATGATCTCTTTTCACTGTATGTTTGTAACTTTTATTACAATGTGTCTTAGGGAGCTTCTGTTTTGGACACACCTACTTGTATAAAATATGCTTCTATCATTTGTGCATCCATCCATTTATATATATGTATGGGAAGTTTTCTCTTATTATTTCATTGACCAAGTTTCTTATTCCTTCAGCTTGGATTTCTACTTTTTTCCTGTATTCCTATAATCCTGAAGTTAAGCTTCTTTGAGTCATCTAGCATCTGTTGGTAACCATTTCTGCACAGATGTAAAGTTATTTCTGTATTGTTAATGGTTTGACCTCTTGTTTCCACCATGTCTTCTAGACTCTAAGTTCTGGCTTCATTCTGGGTCATTCTGTTCCCCAAACTTTCCTATGAGATTTTCAACTCCCGGTACTCTGCCTGTATCTTTTTGTATTTTTCAAGTGCTTTGGTGAATCTGTCATTCATTTCTTTTATTAACTTCCACAGTTCTGCTAGCCTTGTATTGTTTTCTCCTTGAGCTCTTATATTTTTCTTTAACGAAGACATTGTAATGAGATTATTGTTTGAATCTGTCTTATATTACTCCACAAGATTGATTATTCTACTTTTGGAGTTTTGGAGATATGACTATTCTTTTACTCCCCTTTGGGTCTCCTTTGTGGGTCTAGAAGAAGCTACATATGGCATGTTGCTTTGTCTTCTCATCTCCCTGTTGCTTTTATTGGGATACTGAAGAGTTAGCTCAGGTTGAACACTCAGCTGACCTCTAGGGAGAGCTGGTCCCTCCTTTATCGTAGCTAATATGTGGGTCCTGATGTGCTTTGTTTAAACCTAATTCTGTCTCCTGCTGATGGCACTATTTGGGTTATTTCTGAGCATTGGCCTTTTAGCTGTGCAAAAACACTGGGCTGATTGGGATCTGGGTCTCTGTGTTCAGTTGATTAAGACCTTGTCCCCTGGGAGCTTCTGCTGGGCCTTTTCCAGCTGTGTCTTGGCTTGTGTCCCTTTGGTGGCCCACCAATTCTCTAAGTGAAGGCCTCCCAACATCTCCTCAGGGTGTGAGCCCATCTGGGCTGGGGTCCGGTGGTAGGAGTTTTTGGATAGAAACCACTTGCTCCCCAGCCTCTCCTGCTAGAAGAAGAAGCCAGATTAGGCAAGCCTGACTTGAGCAAGCCTGGGGAAGGAGATGGGATAGGGCCATCTATGCCCAAATACAAGTGCTATTTGTTTCAGTCTCCATGGCTGCTGCCCTTGCCTGCTGGCTGAGTAGATGCCTGAGGGGTTCCCAATCACAGCCTGCACCCCACTATGAGCAGTAGACATGGGTCCCAGGATTTACCATATCTTGTCCCAGCTTCCTGCCAGACCTCTGACTTCTCTGTTGTTCCACTCCTGCATTTGAAGGACTCATTCCCCATCAAAGCAAGGGCTGTGAAGCTTTCAGCTACTCTCATAACTTTCTAGCTTGGCCTATGTAGACCAAGTGAATGGAGCCCTATACATCTTGCCCCAGAGCATCACTTCAGTTTTGAATAAAACTAGATTTTGGCCATTTCATGCTTTTCTTGGGGAAATGTAGACATTTGAAAGTTGAGTTCACTAGAATCATCTTCCCCAGAAGCCAGAATAAGGACTTCAGGTGCAGATACACGTCAGCTGGATCATTCACACCAGGTCTCTACCTCTCTATCTTAGGGTTTGACAGGAGGAGAAAAGTACAGGGGGAGGCTGGACATGTCTGAAGAGGCGCTCTCTCTTGACAGCAGATTCTCTGCTGTCTGCTGAAGAAACTGCTACAGAACTGACCGAGGGAAGCACTTCTGCTCCAAGACAGACTCTCCTGACACCGCAGTATGAAAAGCTCAGGTGTATTTCTTTAGTTAACACGTATTTCCTAAGCACCTACAACATGGGTGACACTACTGTGAACACTACAGGTATAGCAGCGACCCAGATCATGTATTTTCCTCGAGACAGTATTCAAAACTGAATGATTTAACATTGTGAATGGGCTTGACTAGAAGTTAATTCTGCCAATGATAATGAATCAACCTAATGTGATACCAAACAAAGTCTCAAAATTACTGAAAGAGTATCGAAGAATCTATAAAAATAATGTCACCAGTTTTAATGGAAGAATCTCTCAGGAATAACAAGACAGAAGTCTCAGATGCTGCTCAGGGGAAGAAAACTGTCATACAGTTTTATTAAAGTAATGCAGCCTCTATAAATATATATGTCCATTATTTGTCATTTTAAAATAAAATAATATTTAAGTCATACGGCAATACATGCCAATTAAAGTGTAAAATGCAGGGTAATTTTTTCTCTTAAAATTTTACCCAAAATTTTACACATTGCTATTTTATATGTTACTTAGCATTATTTAATTACTAATAATTATTATTTTAGCTATTATTTAATCAGAGCATCTGAGAAGTAAGGAAATGGCTGAATAAACTTTGAGTGATCTACAAAACACTAAATTGAATAACTAATGACTATAGTAGCAGTATATGCATTATGTATTGTTTAAAAGAAAAGTAAGTTTCAGATTAACATGCATGCCATAAAACGATTTTTATTTTGTAAAGGTCCTTACTTTTTGTAACATAGAAAGAGCTTGTTTAATCTGAAATTGCACATGTCAAAATTGACAAATGTGGAGAGCTCTAATAAAATTAAATGCCCATATTTATACGTAAAAGTATTACCAGCAAACTCACAAAAGAATGCCTGAGTGTCATAATTGGAAAAAGATGTTTCTAAGACAAATATGTGATGTATACAATAATAAGTAAAACACCATACTCAAAAATGGGACTATTTCTGACAGCATAAATATCAACAGGTCAGAGTAGAACTTTTAGGAATCAAAGGGGCAGGCACTACAAACAATCCCACTATTGTTGAATGAGATGCTAAAGACTATATCCTAAAAAAAAAAATGTAGTAAACAAGACATCATGGGAACCCAAGTTAAACGTTAAACTTCAAAGAATTTCAATTTCCAATATTGAACTGAGGTGATCCTAGTATGTTAGTGACCCTCAAGGCCTGAAAGAATAAAATAACACCTTTAGGTGCAAGATAACCCTATGTTTCACTGAAATTATTTCTACACATGACTTTATAAGTCATATCCCAGTGAACAACTTTTAAACACACAGATGAGAGGGCAAAGGAATGAATACCAGCAAAAACCAACAGAATAAAGAAACTGAACCACAGGAATGCCTTATATTAGGAGTATCAAAAACATGCTTTAAAATAATTATGCTTACTTTTCTCAAGCTGATCAAGAAAAACATGTAAAAATTTCTGGAGAAAATCAGAAATTTTGCACTCAAATAGATATTATGGCATTGAAAAATAGAGTAACTCAAATTTAAACATAATGGAAAGGTTTTGATAGCGAGTTAGTAAAACTAAAGAAAGAATTCAGAAGTAGACCAGAAGGAAACATCAAAACACACCTGCATGTGTGTGGACGTGCTTACACACACACGGGAACCAATGAAGGAAACTTCACGTGAAGACAGGACCCTTGGAGGGTACTGCGAGTTGGCCAAAGATAAGAATAGGTTAGTTCCCGGAAGGAGATAAGGAAAAGAAGGAGACTGAAGTGACATTCAAAGAGACAACAGTTGAATTTTCAAAATCAACTCAAAGCACAATCAAGGTACAAATTCAGAAAGTGCTGTAGCCCCTAAGTATGATTAATATAACAAATTATATGCAACTGGGGCACAGAATATTAAATTCCTGAAAGCCAAAACAAGCAGATTTTTTTAAAGGAGGGGAGGGCACAATCTTTAGAAAAAATAGAATAAAAACTGAGTTGTCATCAAAAACAATCCAATAGATTAAAATTTTTGAAAGAAAGAAAAACTAGCCCAGAATTTTATGCCTGTGAAATCCCTTCAGAAATAACATGAAGAAGAGAAGGGAGAAAGAAAGAGAGGAAAGAAAGAAGAAAGAGAGAGACAGACAGAGAAAGAGAACACATTCTCCTATACATACTTTGTAAGACATTTAAAGATTAAGATTTGAGATTTTTAACATATCTGAAACAGATTTTTGTGTATGACATGAGGTAATACACAAATTTTATTTTTAACTATGAACAACCATCATCCCAGCATAATTATGAAAAAAGGATCCTTCTACTGGTTGGTCATTCCACTGCTACCATGAATCAAATACCTATACTCATAAGTGTGTATTCCTAAGGATTTTTTCCTTAGGAAAAAAAAAACATTATCCTATGATCTATTTGCTCATTTCTATGACCATACACAGTAAATTTAACCTTTACACTTTTTAATAAGTTTGGTATCTAGTACAGAAAATTAACACACATTATTCTTCACAAACATATCTTAGCTATTCTGGGCTTTGGTACTTTTTCACAAATATTAGAGTCAATTTGTCAAATTTTAAAACTATAAGCAATTCTTCTAATTTCTGAACATTATAAATATCTCATTTTGCCTAGATCATTTATGTTTTTCAATATAACTTTTCCTAGAGATTTTTTTTAAGAACTTGATATTTTTACAATGGTTAATGAATGACATCTTAGGCTTCACTTGGTAACTACTTGTTGATTGATAGAAAAACAATTTATTTTCAATAAGCATTTTAAATTTTATATTCAAGTACTAAGAAGTGAAAGTGGAGTGAAAAGGAGCCAACAGTCCAAAAAAACAGCTAGAACAAGGCCAGCTTGGAGAGTGAGTGAGTTTACTGGGGCTTGTCTATAGAGCAGTGGAGGACTTGCTGGCCACACGACGACCAAAGTCACCCACCTTCCAGCACTAGGCTACTGTTTCTACAGAGCACGAATTCAAACAGTAACAGGAGACCAAAAGCAAGAAGGGTCCTTGGAAAACGCCGCGTGGGCTCTGTTCCCGTGCCATTCTCACCAGCGACTCCACAGACCCTTGCGAGCACTGTCTACCGGGGTGCTGGGTGACCCGCTGGACTTCAGTCTGGCTGGCGCACAGCCCCAGCAAGAGGAGGGGGTGCACCACACAGCTAAACAGGGGCACACTACCGAATCCAGTTCCCCTGACTGGGGTGCAGCAAAACGTGCTCGCTGCACCCTCAACCCTGGCACGTTTTCTTCCAAACTCTAACCTTTTAGCTGTGGATTTGGGGGAATTCCTTGGATACCAAATTATTTTCAAATCAGAGCAGTTTTCTTTCCTGCTTCCTATTTTTATAAGATTCATTTCTTTTTCTTCTCTAAGCAAGATCACAATACAAAGCTGAAACTCCTTTTTCCCTCCCCGGAGCACTAAAGGTGGTTCCAGTGTTTCACTACTTAATATCAGATTTGAACTGGCAATCCCCCTGCATCGGCTTTGCAAAGTGCAACAATGATGCTCAGCTTTGAAAAAGCAAAAACAAAACAAAACCAAAAAAAAAAAAAAAAAAAAAACACTGCCAAAACGTTTTAAAAGCTATTAATACAGAGAAATAAAGTACTATTCAGTGATGCTGAACTATACTGCGTTCATGGCGGGAGGAAGAGTAGAAAGGTGAGGGGAATTGACTGAGGCGGGGAGAGGCAGGGAGGGGGAGAGGTCCACCCTGGTCATGACGCTTTTCAAATCGACTGCTGGATTTAGTTCAATAATACTTTGTTTAAGTCTGTGGCACCGATGCTTACGGATGAAGTGGTCAGCAATTTTTATCCCTAATGCTCTTTTTGTCAAGCTTTATACCAGGGTTAGGCTAGACACGTTACGCGAGTAAGTGATTTCCCCGCTTATATTTAATGAAATCGTTTAAGCATTTAAAAGAATGTTTCAGTTAAAAATTTTCATCCTTTCTTTGCAGGAATTTTGTTTTGTGGTTTTTAACTGTTGATTTGATGTCTTTACCAGTTATGGCGCTATTCACACTTTTGCTGAAAAGTGCAGCTCACGCAGCCCAGCCCCTGCCCTATTTGGCTGTATGGTATGCTATTTGGGTATACGGTATGGGACAGCTGACACTGTGTGATTTAAATGCTTTTGCTTTTCGCCCCCATTCTACAGACTTCAAACGAATCTGGACACCAATTGTGCCAGGACACCTGTGTCACCAGAGGCTCTGGTTACCCTATGAAAGGGAGGAAAGTGAGAAGCATCGTCGTGTTTCTCTTGGCTGGAGTAGCCACCGTCTGATAACTGCCATGTGGGAGGTGATGAGACATTACTTGGTCCTTGAGCCTGACGCCTCGGGGGTTATGGGAAGTAAATATGGCTTTCCTCTCACAGTGATTCCAGAATTTCAATCAAATGCGCTTTCACTTACTCTGGGCATTATCATCTTTTTCCCAGTTTATACTTTTCTGGGAAACTTTTTCTTCTCCAATGTCTTCCCAACATCATTACTATTATTCTGAAGATATTTTTCTCCCTAGTTCCTCATTCTGGTATGACTGCCGCATGGCACTGATGATTCCTGATGCACATAGGAGGCAGGGAGGGTGACAGCACTCTGTGGTTCTTACTTCACATAAATCACTTCATATGTTTCACATTTAAGGAGGTTGGACTCGATCACTCATTCAATCTTTCTAAAGCTCTGCTGTGTTCTGGTGCCAGAGCCCATAATTACCATAAAACAGGTTGATTTCAGGCTGCATTGAACTGGAAAATGACATTTTGAATTTTTATTGGCACTTTGAAGAGAACACAGTCTTCTCCAGTTATTGTAGTTTTAACACTAAAATACTGAGAAATAGTCTTTCCATATGTATTATATGAAAAATATCTAAAATTTAAGGTTTATCCCCTTCTCTTATAATCTTTACTAGTACTTTAAGCAAGTTCAGTGCCCATCAGACCTAGTTCCCATCATTTTTATTGATGCTATATAGACAATATATAATCAAAACCATTGGCAAAACTGCCATACTGCCTCTACTCTGCCAGAAAATTGGCAGAAAATTCTCATTTAAAGTTTGCAAGAAAAACCCAGAGGAAGCTTTCAGAAATCCTTTATGCTATATTTCCCGGCAACAGAATATTTTCCTGCCTTTGAAAACTCAATTAAATTTTACTTCACCATAAGTGTGAAAACCAGGTGGCACTTAGGAATACCATCCCCACTCTGGCTATCCTTATAAAAATACACCACGACATTTTACGACAAATCGTATAAATCTCTTTGACCACCCTAGAAAAATGCTATGTTGGAGATCATGAATATGGAACACTGATTTCTCTAAGAATGAAAGAAAGAAGCTCACTAGAGACTAAATCTCTCTGTATCACATACTTCGCCAAGAAAACAGTGTTTCTGTCTCTTAATGCAGCACCTTTGCTATTGTGGCCCAGTCTCCTCAGTGTCTGTCATTAAAAGGAACACTTAAGTAAACTCCAGCTAGATTGTCAAGAAAAAAGTTATCAGGGGCCCCTAGAACCCCTTAAACTTTATCTAACATCCTCTGAGAGCATCTTATGACTTTTCCCTTCTCCAAATAAGTCTGGTGCCTGTTCTTGGTCAGCTTAGAAAAGAGAATAGTTGGTACTATTTTTTTTTAACTTGTGTTGAAATAATATTGTTCTCACGAGGTCAATCGCTCAATCTCCTCAACGAGCTCTGAGTTGAAGAAAAGTAAAAATACAAAGCTCCCAGAAGGAGAACCAGATTTATAAATCTGAGGTGCAAACCTCAATTTTACTCAATTCTGTCAGGCCAAAAGTTTCAGGCACACTTCATGTCACTAGCATAATGAGTTGGTAGAGACCAAAACCCAAAAGTGGCTCGGGACACTAAACAGAGTACAGAACTTTCCCGGTAGGTTAGTTAGAACACAATGGTTAGGGAATCTTTAGGGCTTCTCAAGGCAAAGTAACTACCCAAATTCACATACAGCATTAATGGCCCCACCCAGCCTAGAACCCAATTCTCTCACCTCACTATATTATGCAAACATTATACTACAATCCTCAGGAGCCGAAGCTGACAAAGGAAAGCAAATATCCTGCTGGGCCCTGGATTCAAAAAAGGACAGAACTATAGGTAGAAGTTTAGAGATATACAAATGAGAGTTGTAGCCACCAACTTTTCTAGGAGAGAAAAATGTGAGCAGAGCACATTTAGTGTACAAAGAGCAGAACTCAACTGGTAGTTCCAACAATTTACAAGGAAACTTGAAGGCCTGAGACACATGGTAGTTTGAAGTTTTACTGAGATGAAAAATTTCACTGGCCTTTATCCTATCCTTAAGCCTAAGAGGATCATCTCAGCATGGCTGTAGGGTTTCCTATTCCTTTTTTGCACAAAGCAATGCTCAGAGGGTGATTTTTTTTTAAATGTTGTGTATAAGCAAAGATATCTAAGAAAATGATGCTCCTTGCATGAAATATTAGTTAAAGTACACTTCTGAGGATAAACAGGTCTGCAAGTATTAGAGCATCATTAGAGTATTATCCACATACTCTGCATCGAATTACTAATAGATCCCTGGGTTGGATTTAGGGCATAGAGTTGTGAATACCTAAAGCACAGTCCACATCCTCGGTGAGTGACAAATAACCAGCTTTAACTGAGATGACTGTTACAAAAGACTAGTGGAACACTTTAATGTCACTGTAGAGCCCAACATTGTTCTAAAGATTACAGAATACTTTCCTGTAAGAATGATTTATTAATCTGAGGCAAATATAAAAACTGTATTTTACAGAGGAAGTCACATGCATTACAGATCTTAGCAAATGGGAAGATCCTTAAAGTCCTAAACAGTTTACCGTGCATGAATCAATGAAGGCTGATGACTTGACCACTACAATCCCTCTGGGGAAGTAAGGTGACAAGTGATGACCCAGAAATCCAAGCAGAGCAAACGTGGCGTGACACGTGAGAGGAGGTAGACTCTATTATGAAATGTCACACAGGGTTTAAGAAGGAGTATGAAACAGAAAAGAGGATTTTCTGAGGAAATTTCAAGATTGGTTTCGGTGGAATGGAAGAGACAGACGTGACTGCAGTGAGTGAAGAAGGGTTGACATTGACGTGAAACTCAGGCAACAAATATTTCACTCTTCTTCCTCCTTTAAGAATCCCTCCAAATTCTATTTCTTCCAAGAAACTTTTTCATAGGAAAGAATGCTCTTGCTTACGTTTCCTTGAACATCACAATAATCTGACCCTAAACATTAGCATACTCTGAACATGTAGTTATTCAGTATTTACTCACAAAATCAGATGCTTCTAGAGGAGTAATAAACAAGAGAAAATATTCTGGTTCAGAATTATTGACAATTAAATGAATAAAATGACACTATTTGGGACCATTCTAAGAAAACATACAGAGTTTTACAAAAACAGAAAGCTGTCTTCAGAGTCCAGCCAGCTCTGCCTCTCCTTCTGTCTCCAATGACCCTGCTGTCCCTGAGCTCAGTCTGCACTGCTACCATGTATGGCTCTAAGCACGTCACTCTCTCAGCTTAAAATCTTTTCAGTTCTTTATGGACAGAAAAAAAAAAGAGCATGCTTTAGTTTACATATAGAGACCTCCACAACATAGTCCTCATTTAGCCAACTACCCAAGTGACCTTTGAAAAACCTCACTCTGTCCCACTGACCCTTTCCCTATACCTCACGCATTTCTCCCACTCCCAAAAGGAAAGCTAGTCTTCTCCTTCATTTGAACATATTTATACTGGATGTTGTCTTAGTTACTTTTTCATTGTTCTAATACTTGACACGCACAAATTAGGGGAGGAAGAGATTATTTTAGCTCACAGTTTCAGAAGGTCTCAGCCTGCTAGTGGGAAGCCAGCAATGGCGAGGCACATGGCGGAGGCAGCATTGCCAACAGGAAGCCAAGTGAAGCGGGAAGGGCAGAAGTAGTGTAGACGTTTCCTGGGCCTGTCCCAGTGATCTGCCTCTTCCTAGTCCAGCCTCAGTGTTCCCCCTCTTCCAGGTTTAAGCCCCTAATCCACCACACATCTGTAATCTATAGTCTACCACACGCCTGTCTTGCACCACACACCTATAATCCACCACCAGTCCATAATTCACCCCTCCAAATCAGGTCCCCATCTCCTAACAGCACATGGTTCCAAAGAAATTTATACATCCAAATACATTAGATGTTTAGGGGAAATTCCCAATCCAAACCACAATGGATGCTTTTTCCTTGTGTCCTTCATTTCACCACAGTTGAGAGAATTCAAAACATCTCTTATAGTACTGGAGAGTTATTCCAGGCAAAAGTTGGTACTCAGTCCGTTTTCTTTCACCTCCCTCCCTCCAACAAGTATCTATTCGGGAGCTGTGAAATGAGTGGCTATGGAATTTCTTTGCATCTTCTATGTGTCTTGCAGGATTACTTTTTGATTGCTTGTCTTTTCTAAGATGTCATTTTTTTACTTTCAGTTTGAAGTTCCTAGAAGTAAGAACCCACTTACTGATGTTGTAAAGACTGTTGTCTTCTGAAGGTTCAGTCACCCCATCAATACTAACAAATGACAATGTTAGCTTGAGTCCTTCAACCTAGTTAGCATACACGATGCAAGCAATTGCTTGCATTACAAATGTGTCCTGCATCAGAGGGTTAAGGGATTAAGTGTATGCTGACCATGCAGACATTATTCCACAAGAAAACAGGCTTCTCTTTTAAATTGATGCCCCCTCCAAGTTTCCTGATTCATCCTATTTCATTCCACAATGTAAATTATGTCTGGGCTTCAAAAGATATTGCAAATTATTTAAAGTTAATGTTTTCAAAATGTAACTTCAAATACAACTCAAAATGGCCTCCTTTTCTCCAACCTATTGGTCTAATACATGTCATTTACACCCTCCTTTGTGGATAGCATTCAATTATTAACTAATTCTACAAACTTCTAATGTAGTAGTCAGATTTCCCATTGGTGGGACACAATACTCAACCAACACAGCTTAAAGGAGGACAGTTTTAATTCACCTCATGGCAATTCAGTACAGAATTGTCAGGCTTCCAGACAAGAACATCATGGCAGATGGGCTTGGAGAAACAAAGGTACATAGTTCCTGGTAACAGGAAAGCAGCACAGAAAAGGGACAGCACCAGAGAGAAAAGAGCCAGGGACCACTATAGAGCCCAAGGTCATTTCTCCAAGACCCCCCGTCCCAGACACATCAAGAGCTGTGTTGCACCAATACCACAGAAGGATACCAAAACCATCATGTTGATACTGTACCCTAACTGCCACACTCCACCCCTTGTTGACTGTGTACCCAAACATGTCTCTGAAACACATATAACCTGAAACACAATAATTCCTTCTCCAGAGTCTGAACAGTTCCAGCATTTTTCAAAAGCCCAAGTCTCTTATGAGATGTATACAAACTTTAAACTTGTGAACCTCTATAAAAATCAAATACCAAGTCAAAACTGAAACCCAAAACTGAAATCTTATAGCTCCATATATGACATCCAGGAAACATGACACTAAATATGAGTTTCAAAGAACTTGGGAAGCTCCATCCCTATGGCCTTACTGGTTGCAAGTCACACAGCCTTTCTTTTGATCTGCCTCACTCAAGGCCTGCAGCTTTCCTCTACAGACATTCCATGTCCCTGACCTCATCAACTTCCTGGGGTCTCCACTGAACCTCTGACTTCATTCCCACAACTTTATCCATTGTTGTCTTGAGAGTTCCAGGCCTCCCTGGACTTCCTTTAAAATATGAGTGAAAGTCTCCCTGATTTCACAACTCTTCCATTCTGCTTACAAATAAAACACATCACATAGATACCAAGGTCTGCTGCCAGCTTGAGTAGAAGCAAGGATTCCTGGGATTATGGTAGCAACAGCATCTGGGTGCCTGGATGGTTCAGTACCTTGAAAGAAATCTCAGAGAATAATTTCCCTCTCTTCTTAAGTGAAAAGTTTACCTTTTCACATCTTGGAGCCCTCAGTGAATTAAGGTCTTGCTCATTGCTAAGATATTTTCAAGGCACTTTTCATGTCCCTGTACAAAGTATTTAGTTCCTTTTTAATGACACTAATCTCTTCAGAAGCCACATTTCCTTTGGCCCCAATTTTACACATGGTTTCTTGTAGACCAAAGTTTAAATTTTTTTTAAAAAAATTATTTTCTGCTTTTTGCCTCTAATTCTCACTATAAATCTGGCTTAAAAAAAACAAGCAGTGTTCATGTCACAGTCTGCACGATGGGCTACCTTAAAATTTCCCCCATCTGATTAATCAGTCCGCTGCCCCTAGACTCACTGTTCCACAAAGCCTCAGGAAATAGGCAAAATGCAGATGAATTTTCTGCCGGAGTGTTACATGTACAGTCTCTAGAACAATTTCCAATGGAGGCCTTGTTCCTAACTGAAACCTCTTACACCTGGTGATTTTCTGTTTTCCTATCAGCATGTGGATCTTCTAATCTCAAAATAGAAATACCCATCAGGCTTTTCTTAAAGTACTCTAAAGCTTCTCTAGAATCTTCAAACAACTTGAAACTCTCCACAAACCAGTTTCAAAGGCTTCTAAATAACCTTATGATCATAACAACAACCCCACTCCTTGTACCAATTTCTCATGTTAACCTTCCTACCATATCTGACACCCATAACTTGAAGGATAAGAGCTCTAATTTATCTCATGGTCTTAAGGAATTCAATCTATAGTTAGTAGTCCCCTGTGAACGAATATAATAATAGAAAGGCACAGAAGAGCAAAGCTGCTTAGCTTATGGCTGCCAGGAAGCAGAGTAGGGAGCGGCACCAGAGAGGAAAAAGTGAGAGACCCTTACAGATTCCAAGGCCTTGCTTCCACAACCCAGCCAGACACTCCCAAAAGGGTATTTTACCAGGCTCTTGGGTGGATCCCAAACCAAGCTGACACTCCCCGCAACTGTCACAATACTAAAGAGACTAATGTTTGATGACATTTTTCAAATTCTGCTTATAGCTGCACTTCATCACAAGAAGTTAAGTAAAAATCAAATTCTTAAGCAGATATTTAGTACACATAGTGGCATTCAAATGGATTTTAATTTCAGGAGGAGTTTTTCTATTATTTTCTAATTTTCTATTGGATCCAGAATTACAATATCACATAGACACAGCTTGTTAATAAAAGTACTTTCTCTAAGGTCATGCAAAAACTAACTGTAATCAAATAGACAGATAATAGCAAATACAGAGATGAGGGAGGCTGTTCTACAAACAGTGTTGTGTAATAAAAGAGAAATAAGGGTCAGATATCTCCTCAAGAAATTTAAATATTAAAATAGAGAATGTAAAACCATCATGAGTTTCATCCCTACTCTGAGGCTGTTACTCCTTCCTTCTTGTTCATTTTTCCACTTTGGAATGAGAATTTATACGCTATGCCTGTCTCGTTGTTGTATTTGGGAAGCATGTAACTTGCTTTGATTTCACAGATTCACAGTCAGAAGGGAACTGGCCCCAGAATGAATTGTGCTTTGAGTCTCACCCATGTGTGATTTAGATGAAACTTGGAATTCTGAGTTGATACTGGAACAAATTATGATTTGGGGGTTATTGGTATGAAATAAATGTATTTTGCACGTGAGAAGAGCATTCATTTGGGGGCTGGTACAGAGTGTTAGAGTTTGAATGCGTCCTCCAAAGTCCATGTGTCAGAAACTTAATCCTCACAGCAACTGTGTTGGGAGGGGGTTTTTTAAGAGGTGATTAGGTCAGAAAAGCTCATTAACAGATTCATGTCACAATCGTGGGTGTGAGTTTCTTAAAAACGGAGTCCAGCACTCTCTTACTCTTCCCCTCTGTCACCCCCTTGCCTTCTGCCATAGGTTGACACAAAAAGAAGAGCCTCATCAGAGGCCAGCCCATGGGAGTCAGATTTCCTGGGCTACAGAATTATAAACTAATAAATTTCTGCTTCTTAAAAATTATACAGCTTTGGTATTCTGTTACTACAAGACAAGAATAGGCTAAGACATAGAGTAACCAAGATAAATAATAGCCTACTACAATTATTTTTAATCAACAAATATGTCCCATGGGATGGCTGCTTTTTTATAAATAAAGTTTTATTGTAACTAGAGCCAGGATTCAAGTGAAGTGAACGAAGCAGATTGGCAGGGTCAGATCCACTCTTCATTTAAAAATCAACAGTGTTTATCATGGAGCTTTTTGTACAAATTTATATATTTTTAAATGTTTCATAAAAATTTCCTCTTTGAGGTTTTTTTTTTTAGCTCTCTTCAATTTTATGTCCACATGAGTATCTCCTTCACTCCATTCTAATCTCATCCCTACAAGAAACTACAAAAATTTTAAAAATTTAAAAAATAAAGAACACAAAAACGACACAACACACTCACAATAAATTGTGAGTAGCAGTAGCTTTAATATCTAAAAGACGCTGAATTTTATCTTCAACATACAGATCCCAACTGTAGCTTAGCACTGTAACCACTCAAGTCAAGAAAACTACTGCAAGAGGCAAGATAGTAAAATATAAAAAATGATTTTTTTAATAAAAGACTGAAAAAAAAAAAAAGATTGGCCAACCAGCATCCAGTTCTTGGCTTCTTGGCCTCTCTGTGTTGAGTCCTGCTACTCAACTTCATGGCCAAATCTTTGAGCATGAGAAAATGAAGAGTGAGACGGCTGCTTTTGTCTACTGTTGGTGTGCAGAGGAGTCCAGCCTCTTGAGAAGACACAAGCATGTTCAGCATTCTCAAGCATATTTCCAGCTGAATTCTTTGTCATTCCTGAAAAAGAAGCTTTTTGGTGGCTTCCAAATGCCTGGTTTCTCTGGTTTCTCTGGTTTTGCTTCCAACAGAGTTAGCTTTCCCCACTCTGTACAAGCCCAATCTCAAGGGCCGTCCCCCCGGAACAGATCCAGAGACTGCAGTAAAGTTATAAAACTAAGTCCTAACACAAGGTGTCCGGTTCATCTTGGAATTAGGAGGAAATGTGGAAGTTTTTGAGACTTGAGGCTTACTGCTCTTTGAATATTTTCATCATTTCCCTTCTATGTATTCAAGGTCCCAATTGAGACAGCTCTTTTTCTTTCCATCAGTTTGGTATAGTGTCGATGTTTCCAGTAAATGGATGTATTTTAATGAAGCATGTGGTTTCAATATCTTTTAAAAGCCTTTTTTTTTTTTTGAAGACATGCAATATCCCCACAATAACTACCCAGGGTATTTGAAGGTGAGCCTTCAAAACACAGTATTATCACTGTTCAGAAATGAGAAAAAGGAGGAGGCAAGTCAACACTCCTTTTGCAGAAGCTTTTCCTAATCCTCAGCTACACACACACACACACACACACACACACACACACACACACACCGCTCCCTCATATCCAGAGGCCATTTTATTTACAATAAAACAGCATATCATTTTTCATTATATCCTGTTGTGCTGTGATTATTCACCATAATTTCTTTCAGTGACAAAGCCCTTTTAGAACCTAGATCTTTGCATTTCATCTGCATATCTCTGGACCTTGACACATAATAGGCTTTAGAGAATTGAATTATAAGTGATTATATGAACATTCTTAGTACCTCAGAAAACAAGTAGTTAGTGCTGTAAACCTGAACCTATCAGTATATAACTTTTAATATATAGCTTTAGTATTTTTAGTATCTGTATGTAACTTTTAGTATTTTTAGTATTGTCCTCCAGCAATCTATGCATAACAAGTGCCCACACACGCCTCACATGCCCTTGGGAGAGCGACATACAACTAAACCAGCCCCTGGTGTTAGCATGGCCAGGGACCACTGATCAGAAGGAGACTTAAAACCCATGTACTCTAGTCCAAGCAAATGCCCAGCTGACAGGGGCCAGCCTCCACTGCTGCAGTTAAGTACATCCTTTTCTTTGTTTACTGGCTTTCTTCTTTTCTCTCCCGCTGGCCTAAAGCTTTCACTGTTATCTCTGTGTGACCATCAGGGTCCCCACTACTAATGGTGCTTTTTGAAACTAGAAAAAAAATTCGTATTTCCACCAAAAGAATATTCTGGAAACTTTGTATGAGTGATAACTTTTATATCCAAATATTCATAGAAATAGAAATTGGAAAAAAACCAGAAAACAAATCACACGTATTTGAAGGCTATGTCATCTTCACATATCTTATAAATAACCCTTGACCTGGAGATCAACATAATACACATTTCTTTGCCTGGTGACACGTTTGTGTTTTGTTTTGTTTTCATACTAGAGATATAACCCAGGAGTGCTTGGCCACCGAGCTACATTCCCAGTCTTTTCTTTTTATTAAAGTTTGAGGCAGTCCCTCTAAGTCTCCCAGGTTGCCTTACACTGAGAATTCTCCTGCCCCAACCTTCCAAGTAGCTGGGATTCCAGATACTGTGCCCAGCTGTGACACTTCATTCTTAATGACTCACACCAAAGTGTCACAACATATTTGATAGCCTCACAAGAGGGTTTGATAACCCCAAATGAGCCAAAACAAACTCACCGAGTAGCTCCCAGTGACTGGTATTAGATTTATAGAGGAAACGTCTACTTTCTACTGCTAAAAACAGAGCAAAGACTTCATAGCTTGGTAAACTGGTGCCTTCAGCATGGTCCTTCACATCAAATTGGGTCCATTTTGCCTCATCAATTTCCCTTCTAAGAAAAAGATTATCAAGTAATCTAATCCAAGAGGAAAAACTAAACATCCGGTCTAAATATTCCAGGAGCATTCTGGATTGGTTCCTTCTGTTCTCAAGATTCATTTCTTCGGTTTAGGGGATGACTAGAAAGTAAGCAGAACCTTATAGGCACAGTTAAGGAAAAAAGAGTTAAGCAATGTCACCAAAGGTATGGATTCCTTGCATTAAACCTTCATGAAGTTAGACAGGTAAGAGCTTAGAGGAAAGCCAGTTTAAACGTAGTGTTAAGGTTTCGAAGGGGAACACATGTTGTTTCAGAGAAAGAATGTTCTGTATACATCCCTGTAGATTTCTTAAGAATTTTTAATTTTTACAAAGACCTTGAAAGACAAACCAAGAAAGCATAAATGAACCACAGTTATAAGGGATTCAGTTCGTGGTTCATTGTCTCCTAGGCAGAAACATGTAAAATTAATAAGGTTAATAATCCCACGTATTATATTATTCTTTTTCACAGGTACCTTACTATTGCAAGAAACAATAACTCAGGAAAATATAAGTTTCAAATATTTGTATTAATCATTCCAGGTATTTTGTAAGAAACCTATCAAAGCAGTATCACATTCGTTACCTCTTCCATATACAATAAGAAATGACAGTTTATTTTCCAAACATCACCTAAACACCCTTGTCTTCCTGTTTTAAATCTATCTTACCTTAATAACCTCCACATTGAGAAGGCCACTGTAAGCTAAACTCCAGATCTCATAGGGACCTTGATTTTGCTATGCTCTTTCTGAGACACTGCTGAGACTCTAACAAAGCCATTTTTCCCCTATGAACATAAGAGTAGAGCCAACTTTATAATCAACAGGTTGGTTTGGTGAGGTTCTCAGGGGGCCCGAATTCAATAACCACTAATATTCTAGTACTTCTAATCTAGCAGATGCTCAAAAACAGTAGGTGCCCAAGACACAACCTTCCTAAAATTTGTTTTCCTGATACTGATGACTGAACCCAAGATCTTCACCCTGAGCTACATCATCAGCCCTTCTTTTATTTTTTCATTTTGAGACAGGTCTCATTAAGTCACTTAGCTGCCCTTTATAATCTTGAATTTTTGATCCTCTTGCCTCAGCCTCCCAGGTGCTGGGATTATAGGTGAGCACTACTTTATCCAGCTGAATGGAGAAATTAAACATAATTTTACTCTGCTCTTTTCCATAGATAATTACATATACACATACAAAATTTTTGAATAAATATCAGAGATTACTTTATCTAGATCTATTTTCATATGTATACTCTCTTTTCTGAGAATAAACTCTTATTTAACATACAATCCAGAATATAAAATATGAAGAATAGAATCTAAAGAAACACTCATTTACATTTAATACAGCTATCAAGGCAAGCTAGAACCACACAGCTGTAAGAGAACACAGGCGATTTCCTTCTCCTTTGCCTTCGTACAATAATTTTGCTATTGGGAACTTATCATTTGAAGATTATTATGTGGCTGAATTAGATGTATCGATGTATCTTGAATTCTCATTTTAGTTATCTATCATGACTATAACTCCCTTAATTACAAAGTCAATGCCAGAGGGCAGCTTTTATTAGTATTTATTTGATAAGCAGAATTAATTCATGATGTATTTATGTGTACTTGATTATTACCATTAAAATGATAACAGCTTCCAATGAATAAAGGAGCAAGTGTTAGATGTAATGAAGACCTCATCCCTAAGAGAGTTGAAAAAAAATCAGAAAATCAGTATGACCCAAAATCTTGTTCCAGTAAGAAAGAAAAGAGAAATTCTAAAGACAACAGAACATCTCTTTACTTGATTTGTTGACAGATATTCAATTATCACTTGCTTTTTTCCTCTGCCAATTATATAATGAAAGGGGTCAAATAAAATGGTGACAACATCTTTAATTGTTGCCAATGGTATCTTCAACTCTCTAAATCATATCCAAGTAAAGGAACAATTATTATTCAATATTTTGTATTTTTCTGTTTCTGTTTCTGTTTTTGCTTGGGGGGGGAGGAGGGTAGGCTTCTGCGAGATAGCCAGGATTGAACCCAGGGTGTATTTCCAGCCACCCCTTTTATACTTTTCCTTTTATTTTGAGACAAGTTCTTGCAACTTGCTAAGTTCCCTAGGCTGAGCTGCAAACGTCCTCCTGCCTCAGCACCCCCAAGTGGTGAGGTTACAGGTGTGCACCACCACGCCCAGCTCTGATAGTTTATTATTAAACTCTATTCACAAATTCTCTGCAAAATAATTGCAAATAATAAAAAGTAAATAATGGAAGACAAAACAAAACCACAGCACCTTCTTTGAAAATAGCTGCCATTCCACATTCTGTAATTCAATTCTCCTTTTTTTCACAGCTCTACACTTCAAAATTTTTACTGTGCCAACCTTTCTAAGTTCTATCCTAAGAACTACAAAAACAGACCATTAGTTCCCTAAATAGGATTGTTAATTAAAATTATTTTATTTGAGTCCTAGAACACCCAGACCTATTAAGTCTTTCAGTAAATTTACCTTAATTTCTCATTAACCTTTGTCTGGATTCATTAATATAATGAGGCCACTAATATTCTTGTTTTTCATTTTTTCAAATACCTACATGAACTAGGTAATAACATAAGTTTATGGATAAAAGCAATACATTTGCTGGCACCCCTGATATTATTACAATTTAAGAAAATGAAAACAAGCAAACAAAAAAATCTTTCCAGTCTCTAAATGTCCATCAATAAAGGGTATGTAGAATAAAATACAGGACATCTGGCCAAGGTAATACATGTAGCCATAAAAAGAAATGCAATCTATCTCCACATGTCATTATGCAGTGATTTCCAGAGTATATTATTAAATGTAAAAATGATGGGAAGAAAACTATGGATAGTTCACTATGGTTCATCTAAGAAGAGATCAAAATGTTTCACATCTGTGTTTACAATGATAAATGTAATAATAAGTAACAAAGTAACACATTTTTGAAAAATGAATACTCAGGAGGAAAGGAGAAAATACAGTTAAGGAGGAAGGAAAGAAGCCAGAGAATTTTTCAAATATAACTTGTTTTGTACATTTGACTCTGGAACCATATGAGTACTTTGTGTAATTTTTAATTGTTACTTTCATTTATATACATTTGTGATACATGTTAACTTCCATATTTATTATATTCCCCTTGAGGAATTGGTGCACATACTATACACATATGTATGTATGTGTTGAAGGATGTAGATGTAAATATCTGTAATCATCTCTTCATCATCTTTATGTCCCTTTCCCCCCTTTACCTGCCCATCTCCCCTTCCCCCAGTTCCCTTCTCATCTCTTTCTATCATCTCTCATTTACCTTGCTGTTTTGGTCATATGTATTTTGGGTTTCTCACATGAGGGAGATTGTGCAATGCTTAACCATGTGGGTCAGAGTTACTTCTGAGCACTGTTATGCTGTCAAGGTGCCTCCCTTTCCCTACAAATGATTCCAGTGTAACTCTGGGGCAGAGTCACGCTCCATTGGGGATATCTGCCACCTTTTCTTTATCTGTTTACCTGTTGATGGGCACAGGGGCCATTGCCATGTTCAGGTATTATAAGTTGTGCTGCTATAAACACTTTATGTGTGTATCCTTGTAAAACGATGTCATCTGGAAAGATACCCAGAAGACATGTAGCTAAGTCAAATAAAATTTCTATTTTCAGTGATGTGTAACGTCTCCAAGCTGATTCCCATTGGTTGTCCTGTTTTACAGCCCTACCAATAATGCAGAAGCATTTTTCCCCACATTCTCGCCAGCACTGGTTGTTTTTGAGTTCTTCGTGAGAGCCATTCTTATTAGAGTAATATGGGCCATCAGTGTTGTTTTGACTTGTATTTTTCTAAAAGCCAAAGATACCGAACATTTTTTCCATGTACTTGTATTGACCATTTATACTTATGCTTTCAAGAAGAAGCTACACATATCAATTGCCCATTTTTTCCATCAGGTCTTTCTTGTGGGAGGGTTTGTTTGTTTGTTTGTTTTGTTCTTAGATATTCTAGATGCTCATTCTCTCTCCAAAGAATAGCTAACAATATTTTTCCCATTCTGTAAGTTGTCCTTTCACTCTGTTGATTTTTCTCCTTGCTATGCAAAAGATTTAGTTTAATGTAACCCTATTTCTTGATTCTTGGTATTATTTTTTATGTGATATTCTGTTCATGAAGTTTTTTCTTACGCCTAGGTCTTCTAGAGTTTCACCTACTTTATCTTCAGTGTTCCTGTTTAAATTCAGTGTTCCTGTTTTAATATTTAGGTTTTTGATCCATTTTGATTTGATTTTAATACTGTGTAAAAGATATGGGTATTCATTCTCCTACATTTGGATGGTCAGTTTTCCCAGCACCATTTATTAAAGAGCCGGTCTTTTTCAATGCATTATTTCAGTTTCTTTGAAGGTGCCTGATAATTTCTGAACCCTTAATTCTGTTACACAGATCCACTTGCGTGTTTTTGTGCCACTACTGCGGGGTTTTAATCACTCTTGCTTTACAACATAATTCGAAATCAGATTGTGATGTCTTCTGCTTTGCTCTGATTGTTCACAATTACTGCAGCAATTCTGGTCTTTTCTAGTTCCGTGGAAATTTTAGAATTTTTTTTCTAGTGCTGTGGAGCATACTCTGTGTTTCTATAGCATTTTCATTGGTTCTGTATATCATTTTGACAGTATAACCATTAGACAATGGCAGTTCTGCCCATCCAAGGACAGGAGATGTCGTTCCATTTTCTAACATCCTCATCCATCTCTTTCTTTGGGGTACTGTAGTTTTGCTGTAGATAACTTTCACTGTCTTGGTTAGGCTTATTCCTAAGTATTTAAATTTTGTGGCTGTTGGGATTGGGATTCTTCTCCTGGTTTCTTTCTCAGTGAGTTCATTGTTGGTTTACAGAAATGCTATTGATTTATTTGTGTTGATTTCTATTCTGCCACTTTGCTGATATTTTATATGATTAGAAAATCAAACAGCTACATTTTTTTTAAAATACAACTCTAAAAATAAAATGAAACAAATATAAATGTGTATTCAGTTCATGGCAAAACTGCACAGGTAAAGTGTATTTCAAATAACCCTAAAAACATGATGAATCTATCATCAGTGTGGCAGATACTAAGGATAAAAATGTATGCAAAATCAAAAAATAGATGTTCACTTTCTCAATCTTTTTTTTTTCTTTTGCTGGCACTGTTTGTATTATCATTTTGGAGTGGGGATGAAGTTGGAGGGATTAATTGATCACACTTGTATCATTTAGTTAGTGTAATGGCATATATACCTATTCTCATCTACTCTAGAGGTCAAAACCAGAGGATCATTTGGGCCAAGAAGCACTGGAAACTGGCAACACAGTGAGACCCTGCCAAAAGACAGGGTGAGGGAAGTCTTTCATATATTTTGGTGTTATTGAAAAAGCATATTGACAAATGAAAGCCCAGGCTAGCCTAGAACTCAAAGCAATCTTCCTGTCTCAGCCTCCCGATCAAAGGCATGGGCCACCATTCCCAGCTTATGTGGTACTGAGGAATTGAACCCTTGTGCTTCTCTAGTCTTTGAATTATGCCCCGGCCTAAAACAGCGTATCTTTTAAAAAGAAATCTATAATTCCACCCTTATATTTCAAAAAGCTATAAGCAATGATTAATTCAATAGAAACAGTTACTCAGTGTGCCCAGATTGTATGTCCTTGAAACATCATTAAATGAAATCGGGATTTCTTGGAAAATGGCTAGTTTCAGATGATGAGGGTGAAAACATAAATTATAACCCTGAAACACCGTATTAGAAAGCACAATGCTAAAATTCTTAGCACTGTATCATGGACTCAGGAGATAATTGAATAAAGTCCCTCTAGCCAAAGATGGATCCACTTGAGTGCTGAAAAGACTAATTGCAATGACATACATCATGACTTCACAGTGACAACAAGAACAAAAAACTCTCATGGATCACCTTTGGAGAATGCACAAGAACCAAGTCATTATTGTGACAATTGATAAGTATAGAGAAACAATTAAGCAATTTTTCTGCCTTCCCTACCCACCCTCACTCACGACCCAGTACTGGGAATTAAATTCAGAGAGCAAACCACAAGCGACTTCTCCAGTCCTTTTCTGAGTTTACTTTGAGACTAGGTCTCTAATTTGCAAAGGCTGGCCTGGAACTTGCTATACTGCTTCTCAGCCTACCAAGGAGGTAGACTTACAGGATTGGGCCACACCTAGATTTCTGCCTTTCCTGAATGAACTAAACCTCATGGCAGTTGATAAGACACGTTTCTCTTTAGAAAAATAATCCAGCTACCATTTGGAAAAGTGAGACAAATGCTCACAAGTTCAAGGCCAGCCTGGGCAACTTAGCAAGATCCTGCCTCAAAATAGAAAATAAAAAGGATTGGGAAAGTAACTCAGTGGTAGAGTGTCCCCAACTTCAGTATCCAGTACCAAGAAGGACAAACAAAAGAGGAGGGAGAGAGAAGGGAAGAAAGGAAGAAGAAAAGGAGAGAAGGAAAGAAGGAAGGAGAAAACATTTCAAGTAATAAAAATAAAAGAATAACAGCATTATTGTTTCGCAGCTTTTCACAGATGAATGGAGGGGAGCTGGACTTTCCTGCAGGGTAACCACTAGCCCCACATGACTACTTAAACTGAAATTAAATATTGTAAAACTAAGAGGTCAGTTTCTCAGTAACACTGGCCCCATTTCAAGTGCTCAGCAGCCACATCTGGCTGATGGTTCCATTCTCACACAGATACAGAACACTCCCATCACCATGAAAATTTTTGCTAGAGTGCAGCTCTGAGCTGTCTATCCCAGACAATGGGTTTCTGCTTTTGCTAAACATGGAGTGGTGAAAGGACACTATAGCTCCTTGCCAAGGGGAAAAAAAAAAATAAGCCTCTGGACCTAACTGCCACACAGGAAATTCAGGGGACAGAGGAACGTGTTTCACAACTCCACAGGGAACAGAGAGCAAATTCCAGATGCTGGAACACTACATAGACTCCTTCGGAGAAGCAGTGATGCACTTTTTTTTTTTTGTCAACAAGAATATGGCAAAAAAAATGATAAAGAAGGAAATATGTAAATTTCACAGATTTAAGGAAGATATCTAACAATTACAATCCATTGTCCCTACTACAAGCCTGTTTCAAACAAGCCACTAAATAAATAATTACATATTTTAAAACAATCATGGAAAACCGAGTGGTGTTTAGATAAGTGCTGATGTTAAGAAACTCTTGTTGATTTGGGTCAGACTTAATGATATCAAGGGAATATTTTAAACATTCTAACTAAGAATTTCATCACACACTAAAATATTTAAAGGTGAAATGTTTCCATGCTTAGACTTTGCTTCACAATGACCCGGATGTGGAATCCTGCAGACATAATTACTGAAACAAGATTAGGCATGACTAGTTTGTAGGAGCTGGATAATGAGCTCATGGAAGTTTACTATATTATTCTCTTTGGTTTTGGATATATTTGAAATTTTCTAAAATAAATATTCATTAGACCTTTAAATTCCATCAGACATGTATCATCCACTGCCATAGAAATTTATTATCATCAGATGAATTAGTATTTAACCATTTCACATTTGCCATGAAACAATTTGTACCCTTACTCATGGTAAAGTTCATTACAATATAAACATCCACTGTAGGGTACTTAAACTTTATGGGGTTTTCTGCCCTAAATAACAATTCAAAATATTCATCTTAGTAGGACTCTTTATTACTTAGTAAAAAGGGGGAAAAGTCAATTATGACTCTTAATATGACACCAGTAGGGGGAGATAGATGCTGGATTTCCTCTGCAATTTTTTGTTTTCTTTTTTTCAAGAAATAATCTATGTTTAATATGACAATCTGGATGATTACGGGGAGAGGACACTCTCCTGCTACATTTTCAGGAGAAAGCACACCTATATTCTCAATGCTTCAGCCTTTTATTTGTAAGAAAAGAATTCTTTGGTCGGAATCATAACAATTTACTTTCCCATCTAACTTTAAGTCCAAATTCCAAGTAATAACACTTCTGTTGCTGCCTATCATACCCTAATATCTAGACTTTCCAGACATTATTTAAGAATTTAAAAGTTTTCTCTCTTGCTCTTCCACATATAATGCTGATTTGACATTTGAGTAAAGCTGTTAACAGGACTGTTTCAAACAATGTCATGCATTTATACAACCACTGTTTGAATGTGCACTGAGCACAGGGCACTGTGGTCAGTGCTAGAGGTATCATAAAGCACAAGAACTACTTCCTATTTTCAAGTAGCTAATATAATATAAAGTAGAATAACAAATTGATCAGAGACAGAATACCTGGTTATAGGGGAGTTCATGGGCAGCTGACACATCTTGGCATAAGACTTCCTACTGGGAATATATGACTGTCTTTAATTTTTCAATAATTTGTTTCATTACTCAATATATACTCACTTTTCAATTATTTCAACAAATACATATTGAACAGGATTTCGATCAAGGCATGTTGTCCTGGTTCACCACCATCAATTCGTCTTACTCAAGATACACTGTTCAATAGAGTGTATTTATCCATGATGATGAGCATTTCTTACTATTGTCCATTTTGTAAAATTGCTAATTTCTATACTAACTTCTCTTTCTACTGGAAAACTGCAACCCTATTCAAATATCACTTTAGTGTATTTTATAATTTTTAAATATCTATATTCTCATATGGAACCACAAACAAAGAAAATTTATACCTTTCTTTTTAATGTTTGTATAATTTCTTATTCTCTTTAATGAACTGCTTTACAATATTCTTGTTGTAAAGGCCATAACTCAACAGACAAGATCTCCCAGTCACTGGCCCTAGGTTTATTTGCATGGTCCTCTATTGGTAGGTAAGAAGAAATTCCCCCTTCCAGGAATGACATCTCCTGGGTAAAGGCTGCTCACTAATTTAAAGTCTTTACAGGTATTAACCCCTCTTCCACCCCACTACCGCCAACTCCAGAAGATAGCTCCATGCGAACATCACTTTCGTATTTGGTGGGCAGGTCCAACTTGCACAGGAGTCTCTAATTGGCAACAGTTTCAGATACTCAGCAAGACCCACAAGGGGCTCTCTTGTACTACTTTTATTTGGTGTTCCCCAAAGTCCTCTGTTTTTTAGGCATCAACATGCTCCCGTCTTTTTAGGTCTAGACTGTCGCCTCACTGAGACTCCAGGAAGAGGGAGCAACCCCAGACTTTCTATTGATACTTCATTTCAAACCCACAAGTGTCTCAGCAATTCACTACCACTTCAGCCAGCTGTCCTCCAAAAGGTTTCTGAGTGGTCTTTAGTTTGCACGGAGTACCATATTCAAAATTCCTTTCTTCAAGTGCTTTCCAGATCCTGTTTTCTCACCTCTCTTCTTTCTGCATTCTGTAGATACTCTTCTCCCACTCGTAGGACACATGAGTATCCACCGCTAAGTTCTTTCAAGCTTCTTCCTCTCAAAACGCCTCTAAGGTGCTCTCCGTCGTCTCACAACTCTGTCCTCCGAACTCTTACAGACTTGGAGGTCACCGTCTCTGGTGGGCAATTCTTGTATCAAGGTTTCCAGATGTTCATTATTTTTCATGAGTTCCAGCAGCCACCTGGGACACATTTTTAAAAGAGGGGCTTTCTTCTTCCAAAGACTGTGCCTTAATCCTTTTCCTATCTTTCATTCCAGCCATCAGGCATACAATCTTTCCACTGAGATCAGGCATGCTCGGTTCTTTCCAGCATACAACTATTTTTACTACAAAAAAAGGACTTCTAGGGTATGAGGGGAGTGAGACCACAAGTGCGTAGTTCCAGGGCACATAGCTTGGGAGAGGGTTAAGTACCAATCTCTCTCCAGTTCCCCCCTCTGCGCTTATGCTGTTTCTGATCCCAGTCCTGCCTGTTGGGGCCACGACCCTTGCTGATGTCTCCCCTCTTCGCTTCCCACTTCGGGGTGAGTTCTCTCTCCATTCCCTCCACGACAGGTCCTTCTGTGCCTTGGCTTTCGATGGTACTGGCCTGGCCTCAGTCATAACTGTTTTCTGATCTTGTGCCTTCAGAAGTTTAGAAGCAGCCTAGGATTTTGGCTCCTTCTCAGCTCCTTTAGTCCTTTGCTCTTATTTTCAACAGAGACCTTGCTTTTAATTCTCTAGTACTCCCTTTCCTTTAGGGCATACTTTTCTCCCACCCCATTTTATATTTTCTCAAAAATCTTCCCACCTATTCAAATCTGCTGCCAGAAACACTAACCTCTTGGATAAAAGGTCACCAACATCAAACCAGAAAGTAAACAACAGAGATCTTTTGACAGCCTTCCCTCCTGAATTTTATAACCAAGGGTCTGGCTACAATAAGATTGTGGATCTTAGACACCTGAACCCTAAAGATTCTATTACTCTTACATCACACAGAGAGAAGTATATTCTGATGGACTTTTTTATTCTCTAGGTATTCTTTTGTACTCATTTTTGTGATCTGAATCTGGAATCACAATATAATCTAAATGGTATAGTAATATCTAATCTTTCACAATAGATAATAGGAAAAAATGGTGTGAGTTACCTAAAAAGTGTGAGTCAGCTATCTGAACTCCACTAGACATCAGAATCATCTGTGGAGCATTATGAAATGAAAATCTTTTGCCTCTTTCTCTTCCGAGATATCCTAGTGTAAGCATTCTGGGCAATTTAGAGCCACTAGCCCAAACAACTTGTGTTTTATTTCTGCTGCTACCTGGATTTTCTTGTTTGGTTTGGTGTTTTTGTTGCGCCAGGAATCAAACGCAAGACTTTGTGCATAATAGGCAAGCACTTGTCTACTGAGTCCTAAAATCATTTTTGGTATAGTGACATCTATAGCCACAGTGACGGAAAGGTGCCTGGAACTTCACTGCTATGCTTCCGTGTAAGGGTAAGATCGGCCACTTAGGATTCTGCTTCATGTTCACACCGCCCTGCATTATAAAACTCTACCTTTCACACTTTCCCCACTCCTACAGAATTCTGCCCTGATGTTCCAAAGTAACAACAAAAATAAATGTTTAGATAACTGTAACTACACAACCCAATATTCTTCCAAAGGAAAAGAAAGTCAGAGGGCTCGTGACACTCTATGTGGCAATGTGCCCTTGCAGGTTAACTTATCTCCAAGAACAGAAGGTGCCCTGCAGCACTGCAGGTGACCTTTGACCTTACTCATCACCTAAGAGTGTTAGCAACGTGGGAATGGCTGAAACAGGATTTTACAAAGATATCTGGAATACACCGTGAGTGTTCAAAGAGAATGAAAGCAAAAAAAGATACTGAAGACTTAACTTCATCCTACAAGGAACCAAATAACCACCTCTTATCTGCGGAGTGTCAGACACTGTTAGTAAAATGTTCTACAGGCAAACTTGGGACGCCTTCATGCACTTCAGGAACCTGAGGTACTGAGAGACATGGAGGGTGTGGCTAGTTTCCTCATGACTTCGTCTGTCTCCATCTCTCATTACCTAAACCTTGTCACTTTTTAAAACTCTTTTCTATTTCCTTTCAATATTGTGTATGAGTAAGCACATAGGAAAAACATATTTCTTTCTCCGCTAAGAAATTGCTGGTGATGCTGCATAATTAAGCCTCTGATATTGGTCAGCTCTGCAAGTCAGCCATGTTAATCCCTAAGGCACTTGAGAAAGTGTGGAATACAGATAACTAGAACAACGGATGTGGTTTAATTCCAACCTCATCTAACCATCCATATGCCCAAGGGAAGCCGCTTACATTCAAGACTCAATTTAACACTCTGTAAACCGGACATGAAGACCTACAAAAAGGGTGCTGAGGGTAAAAACACGTCCATTAAATACTAGCATGGCTCCTATCTCACGGCAGATGGTCTTACCATTATTAGTCAGTACCTTTCTTAAATATTGATGAGAATCTCTGAGATTCACATACAAATATCACCATATACTATTACGTTTTAGAAATAAAAGGTTTGTTGCCAGGAATGGTGGCACATACCTAGCATCCCTGCTACTCAGGAAGCTGAGGTGAGGCAGGAAGATTAAAATTCAGCAAGACCTTTCCCCAAAATCAAACGTTAAAAGGACGGGTGATAGAATCAGTAGGGAGCACTTGTTTAGAATGAATGAGGCCCTGAGTTAAATCCCTAGTAGCACACACTACACATACACAAGCACACATGCGAAAACACACATACACACACACACACACACACACACACACACACACACACACACACAGAAGGAAAAGGGAAAAACCTTCAATAAATGTGTCATTGACTCAAAAAAGAGTACTTCAAATGACCCATGTCACAACCACACTCTTCAATGTCATATTATCAAAGAATTCTTAACAAGCAAGAGGATATGTCATGCTAAAGACACTAGAGAAACTGAACCGTATTGCATTACCCTTTTTTTTTTTTTAACCATTGGGCTATTTATAAGATTCACTTTAATTTTCTATTACTGCATCTGTTTCAGGAAAAGGAAGGAAGAAAGCCTTTTCCTTTGAATGCTAATGCTTGACTTGCACAGAATTTTATATAATAAGCAAGGAAAAAATTATCAGCAGAAAGCATCTTCTCAAACTCTACTCTGTGCATTCCCAGTGATTGAGTGTATTCTTGCCACTGTCATCCACAGATCCTGAATCCAGTACTGGCAGAGAAGAAAATATCCCCGATAGCATACCTTCCTAGACACAAAGGAAGGAAATTCTCCAAATGACATTTCTCCATTTACTTCCAAGGTAAATAATCGCATAGCAATTGTGAGGAATAACTTCAGCCCACATTCTTTTACTTTATAACATGTTTTCAGATATGGTCTTCAGCTTTTATTTTCATAGCAAGTCATGTTCTTAGCATGTCACACCACATTTCAATGAAAGCATTCATTTGCCATGGTTCCAATTTAAATCTCTGAGGTAAAATTATTGTTTCTATAATTTCTAGATGATGGTTTCTGGTTTCTTCATGGTCTCTCTGGTTCCAAAGTTCTAAAATTCTTTAAGACCTAGAATGACTTCTAATAACTTTTTTATTCCATGGCATATTAAACCTATAGAGAGTTCCTTCTTATTCTGAGAGAAATTTAAAAATGGAACAATTTTGTTGATGTTCAAAATAGCAATTATCAGAACGGTAGTAATGCCATGCAAAGTGTCCCTTTGCACCAGGATAAGCATTTCACATATTATCCTAATTAATCCTTCAAATAATGTATAAAATTGGTCTTTATTTCCATGTGTTGTAAGAGAGTTACCAAGAATCCCAGTTGCTGCAATTGCAATTTGGTAAAATCTGGAACTAGTAAGATCTACATCTCTCCTCGATTCTGAAATGTTTATAATTCATGTATGCTCAGAATAAAAATGAAATGTACAAATAAATGACACCATGTACTAATCAGCTTTCCATCACTATAACAAATACTAGATACAATCAAATTACTAAGAGAAAAAGGTTATTTTGACTCATAATTTTGAAATGGTCAGCCTCTGTTGTGTGGAGTCTATAGTGAGGCAGCACAACATGGTAGAAGCGTATGACATGACACAAGTGCCTACTATGACCAGGGAGCAAAAAAAAGTAAGGAGAGATCTGGGTCCAGCAAACCCTTTTGAGGACACTCCCAATAATCTAAAGACCTCCCACTAAGCTCCACCTCTTAAAGGCTCCACCATCTCCCAATAACGCCACCACAGGGATCAAGCCTTTGACACACTGGCCTTTGGGGACATTTCACCAACCTGATATGCCATTTTACAATTTTAGAGCCTGTGTAACTGAGGAATATATAATCTACCCATGGTGCATTAGGAGCAAAGCCTAGAGGTTGAGAATAACCAGTCCTAATACCCAAGCCGAGTTTGGATTGAGCTTCATAACGTTTTGATTTTAATTCAGACTAATTGCCAACATTTAAAATATAAAAAGTAGTATTGGGAGCTTCTATTGACAAATCAAACTATCTGGTAATATTGGGCTCCACATTCCCACATGGTAATAGTAAGTGAAGCTGAGTAGCAGATGCCCCTTCAGACAGAGCACCGCCCTCTCCCACACCGCAGCCTGCACTGACTGACGTCACCTGTGTGCCTGAGCCTCACAGGGCTCGGAGGTTTTGCCCCACCTTTTTTTCATGGCATCCAATCTAGAGAAATTAGGAGGGCACAATGTTCTCAGCTTCGAAAATACACAATGTGTCAAAAACCATAAGAAACTATATAACTCGTACCTTTTCCTCAATGGTTTCTTCTTGAGGATGACCCAGAGATTGTGAGGATTTGGAGAACAGCCTAAGGCCTTCAATTAAAATAGTTTTGTCTTTGGTTACTACCGGAATAAACCTGTACGCAGACAGCTGTTTCATGCCAGCTGAAATTCTAGTCTTGGGTGGGATGGCAGAAGTTTATGACTTCAGACGAGAAACAGGCAGAAACAGATTATATTCTTATGCCAAGTTTCTTTCTTTATTGCCATGGAAGCAAGAAAAGAAATGCAGGAAGGGGAGAGCTTTGCTAGACCGATGTTTCGCTCAGATTTCCTGCAAGGCATCAGGAGCAGCTAGAGATTTTGCAAACACATTTACAGGAAAATCATGGCTATAGCAAAACCCCTAAAATTAAAACAGAGCTGGAAAAGAATAAAGACCATGCATTTGTCTTTAAACTTAGACTTGGAACCCCTGGGACTTGGTATTCTATAACAACACTAGAAACATTATTAACATTAATAAATAAACATCTGGATTGACTTGCAGTCTAAATTTAAGTGTCCTAAATATTTTGGCTCAATTATGATTATACTGCATTTTCCTAAATACTCAAATGTTTCTTCTGTCCTTAGCTTACACTTCATTTTCTTCTTTTTTTAACTTGTCTTGTTTTCCATGAAAATGGGTCCTGTTATATAAGTGTTTAAGAATCAAGTGTCCACAATGAGATAAAAAATTGGTCTTTTCATCCCTCACCTTTGTATACAATGTATTTTAAATACTCATATCCTTTTAATTGAGATTGTACACTCTGATTTTTTGTGCCTATCAGTCTATGACTGCTAAAATCCATTAACAGAACTTGAGTTGAGCTAAAATTATAACTTTAAACTATCTGCTAATGCCAGTTTTTAGTGTCAAATCAGTCAAGGCTAACATACTTTCGAGTGAAATTGAGGAGAAAACAAAAATATGGTGGTATAAACCAGAAAAAGCCATAACCATGGTCAAGTCTCCTTAGGATTCTCAAGTATACTCAAAAAGCAAGAGTAAGTGCAAAAATAAAGGCCAAGAAACACATTTCCACCAAAAAGAGTGTAGTAAAAACCAATGCAAAATTAAATAAGCCACTTATAGAGAATTCTAGCCATAAACAGAATGCTTATACTTAATCTGTTTCTCACCACCTTCACTTGAGAACGCTGGACTCTGGTCCCTGGGCTGCTGTTGCTTCCCTGAGCTTTTTTCTAGTCCTGAGCCAAGGGGCTGCTATGCAAAGTCCCAATGTAGACCCAGAGTTAATCATTCACAGGCCCCTTTGCCTGGAAATAAGATGCTTTTCATTTCCCTTGGCTTATGTGAATAATGAAAAAAGAAAACAAACAAAGGAGATAACTGCACTATGTTAAAAGATAATCCCTTAGCATAACTATTGTCTAGAAGGCTGAGCACCCCAGTCAGGCAAAAATCCAGTCTGCATTCAGTGACTACGCTGACATTTATTTATAAGAGATTATGCCATGACAGAGATTCAAGTCATTTAGAAATGCTCCTGCTCCCCAAGGCCTCTGCTATATTTATATGCAGGATCCCATATTATTTTTCCTGGTGTTATGGCAACAAGGATTTCAGTGTTTACAGAGCTATCAAGTTCTGACAGGCCAGGCTGGGGACTCTGCATCCCTGGTTTGCATTAACGTGGAGCAAGGGACCTGGGGAGCAGAGAGCACAGCTCAGCAATCTGAGCAGCTCATACCTGAGCAGAGGACAGATAGGAAGCAGGCAAATTGTGCTAATCAATTCTCAGAGCCACTTTCCCCTCCCAGGGAATTTGCCCTCAGACCCCTGGGTTTGGAGAAACATACTAATATTACAAAGTGCGCCAAACCTAGTAAGTCATAGTAAACCCAAAAGAAAAATAAAACCCGAATTCCTACTATAGGTTAGTACTCCGTGTGGATTTTTAAGGTTGTGTTGAATATGGTACCTTAGGGTTCACGACAAAGCCTCTGGGGTAGTGGAAGGGAACTAAACACCAGCCAGCAAATGCAGCACGAGGCCTCTCTGCAACCACCTTTCATTTTTAGCTGCATAATGAAGCACGTCATTACCCCACTGTCTCCAGGGCTCCTTACATTCTAGCATACTCCAGCTGCTGGGACAGCGACTACGTGAGGCCCATTATGAAAATGTCTCAGAAACACCAATATCTCACAGACACGATTATTTTGAGAATTTGCCACCTACTTGCAGTCCTAGATTCTCTACAAGAAAGTTGTTTCCTGAAGTCTGCCCACAGTTCTCCACACTCTCTGAGGTACCGAGCTGGAAATCACTAGCAAGTAAGTCCTGCCAACTACTCCGTGGCCACTTTGGTCCTAGTTGGAGCAGGAAATAAAAGGCAAAAGCTTTGCCTCTGACACAATAAGATGCCACTTTGCAGTGCTAGACTCGGACCAAGAGAAAAATCAAGTCAGTAAGATGCAACTATGAGTTCCAAGGCAAGCTTCTTTCTTCCTTCCTTCCTTCCTTCCTTCCTTCCTTCCTTCCACCCTTCTCTTTTCCTTTCTTTCTGTCTACATATGCGTGTTCATGAAAGTACTGGTGTGTATTTGGTTATACAAGTGTCACTCTGAGACAAGCATGGAGGTGCACACCTACAATTCTAGCACTCTAGGAGTCTGAAGCAGGAGGATCATAAGTTCGAGCCCAGCCTCTGCATCTTAGTGACTTAATGAGACCTTACCTTGAAATTTAAAATAAAAAAAAAAATCTGGGGAGAAAAGGACAGACCGATAGAAATAAAGAGAAGATGAACTGACGAAAAGGACAGCACAAGCTTTCTTTGCACCCGGCTTTCATATTTTGGCTTACAGCAAAGCACAGGACAGCTGACCTTCTCACCTCACACCAGGCTTAAATGTGTCTAGTCATTTTCAAAGGTATATAAATCATTTTTTTAATTCGAGGTTTTTTTCTATTTATGTGTAAACACTAAGTAACATGGATAGTTACTAATGCTTACGTTGAGCATTTCAACAGTCAGTAAGTGAAACTTGCCACTTAATAGAATACGTAGTGGAAACCAGGTTTTGCTTGCACCATATGCACTTTCAACGTATAAATAAAATTTTAAGTGTGAGGTAAAAATAAGCATAATGACGACAAATTCCTCTGAATGTGTTTATGTATTTCTAGATAAGAAAAAGAAGTATAAGAAAATAGCTAGAGTCAGGTTCAACAACGCACACCTGTAATCCCAGCTACTAAGGAGGATGAGACCAGTCTGGAAAACTCGGCAAGACTTTGCCTCAAATTTTCAAAACAAGAAGATGTTACTGCTGGGAATATAGCTCAATGGTAGAGCCCTTGCCTAATATGAGTTCAATCCCCAGCACAAAAGAAAAAGAGGGGGAAAAATGGAGGGAAGGGAAGAGAAGGGAAGAGAGAAGGGGAGAAAAGTTTCTCTCTTTCTCTGTCTCTCTGTTTCTGTCTCTCTCTTTCTCTCTCTCTGTCTCTCTTTGTCTCTGTTTCTCTCTCTCTCTCTCTCTCTCTCTGTCTCTCTCTCTCTCTCTCTCTCTCTCTCTCTCTCTCTCTCGAAGAGGTTCAGAATCCCAAAATGGGATCCACCACAACTGGAGTGGGTAAACAGCCATCGTCTTTCAGAGAAGTTCCTGGGAAGGGGGGAAGCAGAGGAGGGATGAAACATGATTATAACTCGAATGATTTAGAGTAGAAGTATGCAAGTATATGTATTTTAAAAATTAAAAAAGAATAATCTTATGTGATTTGGGTATGCACACCTTGGGAAGAAGGGGCATAAGTTTCCCCACACAGGGCTCAGCCTGACCAAAGGCAGCCCTTCCAGCTTGTCACTTGGAACCCCCTTTGCCTGTCCTAGGAAAACAAAAAAGTCACTGGAGGGTATAGGTGGGGGACACCTGAACCCAACTCTGTCTTGTCCAATGACAATTCCCAATTTCTGATTTAGGATCACAGTAAGAAAGGACATAAAGCCAATAAGAAAACTAATAAAATAGATGGCAGTTTCATGACAAGCTCTGATGACCCCACAGGCGTCTGTGCCCAGTCTTAATTGTATTTAACCATATACAGGCAAATAGGACTTGTTTGAGGATATCACTTTTATAATAAGCTATAACTATAGTATATGAAACTATATATTATATGAATTACATACACATAGGAAATAATTTCCTTGAGCTGCTTGAGACATGCTGATATTCATTATTTCACATCATTTTAGAATTAATATTATTCTTTTTATTATCCATAATTTACCAAAAATAGATATGCATTCATCAAGATGTCACTTAATTAGGAAGGGAAAAGCCAAGAGTCATGCTGGGCTCTCAGAAGTGAGCTCCTTAAAATGATAATTCATATGATGCAAGTAATTATTAAGGCATTGTCTGCAAAAGAACCCAATACATGAATAAGGGAAGCCAGAGAAAGAGAATCAGCTGAGAAAAAGTGAAATTGTATAGAAAATCCCTCAGCTTGATCTTACCAAAAAAAACCCTCCAGAATTCATCCCAAAGGAGGCAAGGAAACTGAGCTTTTATACTCCCTAACCATCCAAATTAATCTAATGTAAAACAAAACAAACTCTGGGACCTCTATGGCTTCCTGCATCTCAGAATAAAAATTCCAGCAGGTGGGATGTAGGCCTGTGAGGATCCTATCAGGTCTAGGCTGTTAGAGGCAAAAGCACTCAGATACAACGTTAAAGATGGAGCGGAAATGCAAAAAGAGACCTGACAGCATCCGTCAAACACCAACACTGTGGCCCCCAGCCTTTCTGACACCAGGACCCCATTTAGTTGAAGAGCGTTTTCCCAAGGCCAGAGGGTGGGGTGGAGTGGAAGCGTTGGGAGGAGGGGCAGTAGACTACTTGTTGTAGGTTGGGGGAGGACAGCTTTGAGGACATCAGCCCGCAGCCCCTGGGCTGGGGACCCCTGCATTAACTGAGCCCACACGCAGAGCACCCCTTCCTCACCCAGTTATGTCTCACATTAAGTTCACTCCATTCTGTTGTACCTTTTTTAAGATAGCAACTGGTCACAATTTCTGAAGAAAAAAATTGACAAGAAAACTAACCCTCCCTATTGTTCACAGTTGGCACCTTTTATAATACTCCTCAGCCACTCGCTGTGGAGCCCACACACCTGAGGCAAGCACATCTGGGGCCCAGGAGGCCGATCTGGTGAGGTGACCCACACATTCATTCTTGAGGACGGTGGGACCCGAGTTACATTCCTGTCCCAGACCACAGCTGTACCTTTACACAACTAAACAAAATAGGAACCAAGAGGGATAATCCAGTGAATACTGATCCACAAAGTAGCTACTATAAGAAATATACAATTCTGGCCTACAACATGCGTTTTCTAACCTCAAAATCTGTCTGTCCAGAAGGAAGGATGGATAGATGAATGGATGAGTGGTTAATGAAGAATGAATGGCTATCCGTAGATACTGAAGACTTGCCATGGATTGATAACAGTTGAGATGAATTATTAGCAGGGAACATATTCCAAATTTCTAAATGGTTATGCACAACAGCTCCCAGATGGAGGCTTTACTTTTCCATGTGTCTTTGTCATTTTCTCTGTATTACCACCTGGCACCCTTTTGTTCCCCAGCCCAGCCCCATAAGAATGCGCGTTGCTTGGCAACTGATCCATGCACTCAAGTGTCTCAAGGAAATAACCCCAGTTCCTAGGACGGTGCGTGATCCGAGTTATTACAGTAAGCTCTACTGTTTACACCTCAGCCTGAAGAGATAATCCTTGCTCACAGTATTTCCACTGCAGTCTACGAAAATCCACATACAAGCCAAAAGAGGTAAGTGAGAGCAAAACGGCCTGTTCTTTCTTTCAAGAACTATTCATCTGAAAACATATGAACAGATGTTGGTGCAAGTTAGTCAACTGCTGAGTAAGTCCTTGGATAAATGTTACCCCCAAAAATGTATAAATGCTTGTGGGCAGAAAAGATAATAGTTGTTTCCAATATTTTTCTATAAGTAATAGAAGCCATATATACCATGTAATGTATGCTATGCTAATGTAATTGAAATGCCATATGTACTTTTTTGCTTGAAATATTTTACTCTTTTAGCTGAACCCACTTTTAACACTTTCAGAGAGTCCAGTAAGACACCAAGAGGCAAGGGCTCAATATTATTGTTTGCTCAAAGGTTTTAAGGCCCACAGAGCTGGAGACAGAGGTCACCTCTTCAGAGTTCCAAGGCATAGAGAACTGAAAGGGCCTAACCGTTTACATGAACAAACAGCCAAACCAACATAAACTTTCTGAGCAAGACAAAGAAATATAGCTTGAAAAACTTTTGTCCCATTACAAAATGCACTGTGCTTTCAGAATATCGGAAAGAAATCTACCACACGGTGTGCATAGGTCTAATTTACCTCAATATGCCCACTACCACTAAAACATTGTTTGCAGACTTGGGTTGGCTTAGTGTTTTGTTTGTTTGGTTGGTTGGTTTTTATTCATTGAAAAGCCTATTGTTATATACAGGAACTCTTTACAAAATTATTACTTTTGCCTACATTTAGCTATTAAGACTTTCGTATAAAAAGCTTTCTTACAGAAATACACAATCATTTTAGTTTGCTTGCTCACTTTTGGTGAGAGTTGTAGGGATTGAACCCAGGGCTTTCCCAGGTGTGTCTACCACTAGCCACATTTCCAACTCTCTGTTATTTACTTATATTTTTGAAGAATGAAAGGTTGAGTGAGCAAAGCTCAGACACATCTACAGGAGCATTCTTAAAATTAAAAAAATGGATCACAGAACTATGGGGCCATTAGAAGACAGTCCCCAGGCCCAAAGTGATGCATTTTTATTTTTGGAATAATGATCTTTTTAAATTTTTTTACCTTTCAATTACTTTGATATAATAAAATCTTCCTTATATTCTGTTATGAATGGTATAAGCCCATTCCACTCAGAATCTGACAGCAGAATCAGTGCATTTTTGACTTTGAATTAAGAAAATGAAAAATGAGCACACTTAAATAATAAAATAAATAAAATAATAAATAAATAGAAAAAGTCAACTCCTTTCTTTCAGCTAAAAAATTTATTTAAAAAAAAAAAAACAGCTTGAAGGGTCATGCCCAGTATTCCTAAAGAGGAGCCAAAATGATCAGCATTTTTCTGAAATCTTATGGAAGTATAATTTGATGGAAACTTTTTGAAGAAAATTTTGTCAGTATACAAGAATAGTTTTTCAATGTATGCATCATTTAACCCAGAAATTAAATTTCTAGGAATTTTATCAGCAAATTAGGGTACTAAGACATAGCTGAAAACATGTCCATAGAAAATATTTCATAGTAATAAATTTTGAAAGGAAACAACTTCTGAGTTCAAGAGTAGATTCGTTCAGGTATTTGTTCAACACATTTGAATTCAGAGGTAATTTTTTAAGTTATTTGCATCAATGGAGTTTATATTGAATTCAAAGGGTATAGTTTGTATTTGCATGTTCCCCCAAAGGCCTCTGCTAAAGGCTTGGTTCACAATCTGTGACACCGTTAGGAAGCAGAGGGCCCTCGCAGCAGAAGATAAGTCACTGCGTGTGTCCCTTTGAAGAGGATATTAGGATCCAAGCCTCTCTTCTGTCAATCTCTTTGATTTCTAACCACCACAATGTGGACAGTCTTTCTCTGCCACCCACTCCCACCACCATGTACAATGCCACCACAGGCCACAGGAACATAGCCACAAAACCATGGACTGGAACCCCTGAAATCCTGAGCAAAGATAAAATTTTCTCCCTCTTAAGTTGTTTATATCAAGTATTTTGTCACAGTGATGAAAAGCAGATTAACACAGACAGAAATGGTTGGCAAAGAAAAAATGCCTCAACTTATCAAAAGAACAAGAACAGTTAATGCAATTGACAGCAGATGTGGGAGAGGATTCAAAGGTGAAATCAAAGTGTTTGAGCTTCAGCAAGTGAGCAGATGACCCAGGTGAATCTTTAAGAAGAAAAATATTATTTCATCTCCCCTGTGTTGTATCCCGGAGAGAAGGCATAAGTTTAACTGTGTCTAAAGAAAGAGGAAATCTCACTTCCCAGGGAAGCCAGAAACAGGTGTCCTAAGGAATCCTGCACACACAGAACAGTGACCACAGAGGGGGCAGCTGGACTGTTTTAGGTTCTTGTGGAGAATAGAAGTAGAGGTTCTGCAACCTCTACTAAGATGGATGTCTGAGGAAAAATGGAGAGATCTAAGGTGTCAAAAGGGTTCAGAAATGGGGGATTGAAGGTGACATATAATAGCTAAAAGCCATAGGCTGGATGTCATGGAAGGAAGAGGTGAGCAAAAATCAAAAGAAGGCAAGCAGGTGCCAACAGAGGGCTGTGAGGTTGGGGCCTGGGGCTGAGAGTGCCCTCTAATATCAAAATACAGGTGCCATCCCAACCCCTGCTACTGCCATTACTCAGTGCAAGATTAAAGATGCAGGAGTGAGGGTGGGAAGCTTACATGGCTTGGACATTACTGAACTGACCATTCACCAAAAGAACAAGATCTGCCACTCAGAATAAAGGCCGAATAAGTCTAGGTTGACTTATGGAAAATTGATATCACTGGTTTTTCTTCCTTTTTATTTGCATATTGGGCTTGAAGCTCATAAACCCTCTAGATTTAATATCCATTCATTCATATGCTATAGCCTAGAGCACCCAGGAGACAAATTTAACAAATGACCCCTATCTTTGGGATAACTTTCATGGAGCAAATATTGAGCCCAACCCCATTTGAGTTTTCAGGACTTCCCAAGAAGAGGGCGCTAAGACACTGGTGGCTCTGCAACCCTTTGCTGATCACATCTGCTCAGCTCACTATCAGTCAGTGTCTGTGCTCCTCTAATCTCACAGTGCTGATAAGGCAATCCTTTCACAGGAGGAAATTTTCATGACTCAATACCTAAAAAAACATAGACTGATTCATACAAAGAACGTTTCAGTACCTTCTACCTTAACCAAAGATGCTCCTACTTCTGGAGGGCTTTTACTTCATCGTGTACAGGATGCTCATGGTGAGTCAATCACTAGGCTATTAAGAGTTAACATAAATTCCCTCAGAAGACACACCAACATTGCAGCTCTAGCTCAGTCCTAATCTAGCAGTAGGGGAGGCTTGTCCCAAGGTCAGATGTGTCTCTAATTATACACTAGAAAAATGGGATTTTGATTTTTAAGTAAATCCAAAATAGTCAGTTATCACAAACACATTCCCCCCCCCCCCACCTCAAGTCAGAAATATCTGCAGAGTTGTATCCCAGAAGGACCCATGTCTGTCTTGGCTGTCACAGTAGAACTTCACAACAGATCTTCCTTAAAAGTTCTGGACAGGAAGGCAAATGGAATCCACTAAAATACCCCCTTGACAGGAGTCTCATGGCAGCCACTTCCCTGAAGATTGTGCCGGCAACAGGCCTCTGACTCAATACAATCAAAAACACTAAAGCTTCTGACTATGATGTCATCAACTGGCTCTCATGACCTTCTAAAGCAGAACTTTAAAAGTTCTCCAAATCTTGGTTTCATTTCTGATTTTATTGCTCTAAACTCTCATTGCTGAATATTAAAAATAAAGAATGATAAGAAAAATGGTAAAAAAAATAAGCTGCATTTCTTCCAATAACACTGGTTATAGCTTTTCTTACTATATTCTTATACTTATTAACTTTTGTGCCAGATGATGTCTTTAGAAGGAAACCATTCATTACATAATCACAAAGCTTGTTCTTCAACTTAGTGCAAGATGTATAACCACTGTAAGTTTATTCGGGGATAGGATGGGAATAGGTGTGTGGACTGAGAATTCATTTCAGTAAGAAGGGTACATACAATACCAGTTCACCTTAACATTTTTTAAAAATAATCTAACTTTCTGCATTTCCATTTCTAGGCTCCTGAGAAAATGAAAAATAAAATTCAAAGCTATGATACAAGTGTAAGGAATGCAAAAAATCTGTCCATACACAGCACCATCCTTGTCACACAGACAACCATAGAGGTCATGTGATTTTGGGAACAGACAACACAACCGTCTGAGGGTTGCGTGCTGCTGTAGCATCCAGCTTCATCACAGATGTAGACAGTTGCGTGGAGGCTTTTTTGCATTTGTTGATTTGTTTTCTCTACCTCCGCTCTCTTTTTCCTCTTAAAGCCAAATAAGGACATGAAATTAAAACATTAACTGAAGAGACAGATCAGCAGGAAATTCCAGAGCTAAGTTTCTCACTGCAGTTCTTTCCCATGATAGACGTTTTCTGCGCTAGCTAGCATCTTGATGTGTATCTCTGTATCCGGAGCCGAAGCCTGACCTCAGCCGCACTTGTTTTATTTTTACTGAAAATGTAAGAGAGAGCATTGAGAAATCCAAACAGGGCCAGAGGTCAGGGCGCTGGGAAAGAAATGCGGAAGGAGAAGGTTATGGGAGGCCCACAAACATGGGAGGCTGGAAAAGGAAGGAGAAGCTCCAGATGGAGTTGGGTCAGCGGATGTGCAATTTGCATTTCAAGATTCCTTAATACGCACATGTTCGTGTCCTTCTTTTCAAGTAACTGTTAAACAACAATTTGAACCACATTAGTTCGGTTTTGTTTTTGGTTTATATAGAACTTGAGCGTTTGGTTCGCTTTGATTTCACCTCTTGCTTATAAATCTTCCTACCAGTCATTAACTGCTTGTAAAGCTCTGGCACCTCGTATATTGTCACTTAATTATGTTATGCTACAGTGGGCTTCCTAGGAGGCAAAAATTCTACACAAAAACACTTATAAAGAAAGCCAAGGCAGACAGCCTGACTAAGCCTGTAAGAATAAAAATTGTTGCTGACAAGGGAATAGAATTGACAACTAAAGCTTTCTGAACCAAAAAGGAAAATGAATAGCCAAGACATTTGAATTGTTGAAGGAGAGGATGTTTCAGATCTAGGCAAGGGGGAGGAACAGAGCATAAAACTGGAAATAGAAGATTAACCACTAAGCCTGCTCGGAATGAATCATACAGAGAGAAAAGGGATTATTAGCCCAAAGAATCTAGGCAGGAAGGGCCCAAGGCAAAGCTTTCCCCTGCATCCTCCCTTCAAGTCTGAGATGTTGGAGCTGTATCCTGTTTGAAGAATAGCCTACACAGGAGTGAATCAAGAAAAAAAATAAATAAAAAGAAGAAGAAGGAGAAAGAAAACATCCAGATCGCAAACCATTATTAAATAGTAAAAAAAATTTTTTTTCCATCATAATATTCAGTACTGGGAATGATGTGGTTAAAAATTGATACCCACATACTACTAGCATATATGTGGGCAGTAATCATGGGTATAGTCCTTTTTGAAACATAATTCAACAACATATATCCAAAGTCATTTTAGTAATTTGCTACAGAATTTTCCTTTTTGGTGATTATCCTAAAGTAATATCCTAAATACAGAAAACTCTGTAATTTGGACTGGGAGTATAGTTCAGTACTAAAGTGCTTATCTAGCATGTACAAAGCCCTCCATTCAATCTGCAGCACAGAACAGGAAAAAAGAAGAGAGAGAGAAAGAAAGGAAGGAAGAAAGGAAAGAAAGGAAGGAAGGAAGGAAGGAAGGAAGGAAGGAAGAAACTGTCTTCACAGAAAATTCTTGACAACTCTACAAAGTGAAAAACAGGAAACAAACCAAATAGCAAATAATAAAAGACAAATATAATATTGTAGTATAGACAATTAATGGAATTAAAAGCTATCACACAAATCTGCATTATTAAATTACATCGCACCACCTTTGAAATTTTCCTCTACCTCCAAAAGAAAAACAGTTGAATTTTTACTACATTTTGGATAAAAGTTCAAAGTTACAGGAAGGGGCTGGAAGTGTAGTCCAGTGGCTAAAGCACTTGCCTAGCATGCCCAAGCCCCTGGTTTGATTCCCCAACACCACATGAAAATAAGCCGGGCACCACGGTGCATTCCTCTAACTCCAGCACTTGAAAGGCTGAGGCAGAAAGATTAGAAAGATTTCTTTGAGTTCAAGGCCAGCCTGGGTTACACAGTGAGTTCAGAATCAGCCAGGAGTACAGAGTAAGACCTTCTCTCAATTTAAAAAAAAAAGTATGTATACATATGAAACAGGTTGAAAAGACAAAGGAAAAAGTTAAGATATTCATAGGTAAGCAGTCTAGAATTACAAACAACTGCTCTAATCTCTCTTGTAATTCAGTGATCTGGAGGAAAACAGAATGAGAGTTAATCTTTTGGAGCCTCCTGTCATAGAACTTTCAGAATGTTCAAAGCGTTCTCTGTCCGATATAGCAAACTCCACTGAGCACTGCAAATGTGGCTGTTGTGTCGTATCATCTGACTTTCTTTGCCTCATTTAATTTTAACTTGTAAATCCACTTGTACCAAGTAGCTATCTTTTTGAATGACACAGTTTTAGATTTAAAGGATTTAAAAGACATAAAACCATACACAATGTGTGAAGTGGGGAGGGAGGGTGTCACATCCTGAAGCAAACAAAGAAGCCAGAAAGACCTCTCTGAGTCTTTTAGGAAAATTCAACCTTAGTTTGAGGTAGATGTTATTTTTTTAGTTATGATAAAGGTGATTGTGGTTATGTGATACAATTACTTCATTCTTAGAGGCCCTCACTGAAACATCTGTATGTCACAATTCCTGGGATTTGTTTTAAGATGATCTGTCAAAAAGAAAGGAGAGTCATGAAGCAGATAAGGCAAAATGTTGGATGACTCTAATCCGGGTGAGGGAAACAGTCACTGGAGTTTGTGTGTGTGAGTGTGTGTACTTCAAAGAGCTTCATAGTAACAATTTCTAAAATTCAAATTCATATGGAAAATATTTAATAATGTAAGTGAAGGGCACAATAGAAATTGCCTAAGCAAAATTATTATAACCATCTAGTAGCAATGAACATAAATATTGATATGAGTCAATATTATTACTCAATATTATCATAATGTTACTCATTATTATTTTATTATCATTGATGCAAGTAATCCATTGAGGTGTTCAAATTTGTTAGTGATTTTGCTCATAGTTTAGTGAAGAAGTAAGATACAGTCAACACACTAGAAAATGCTACGGGAACATAATGAGCATGTTGAGTGAACATGACGTACAGCAAGAAAAAAACAGTAGCCTGAGAGTGGCTGCTGCAAATGAACACTGATACATATAGTTCTTATATTAGTAACCTTCCCACTGCTAGACACAGTGCACTACCCACAACATAAAGGAAGAGAAGTTCAACTCAGTTCACATTTTAAGGGCATTCAGTTCATGATCGGCTGGATCTAAGGCAGAAACACTGCAGTAGAAGAGCACAGTAGAGCAAAACTGCTCAGTTCATGGTGGCCGGGAAGCTGAGCAGGGGAAGTGCACAGGAGAAGAAGGAAGGAGGGAGCCAGAGACAGACCCAGGGGCCTCCCTCCAGGACCCAGGTGGACACATCCAAATGTATGCTCCATCCCACCCCCAAGAGGACCCCAAAGCCTATCAAGTTGATACTCCACCTTAACTGCCACAATTATCTGCAAAAAAAGACTGAATATAAACATATCGTACAGTTTATCCCAGTATGGTGATTTTGTTTCGTTTACATGTTATAAGTTTGACTCAGCCCTTGGTATCTAACCTTCCCTCTGTGGAAAATGCAGTCTCCTCCTGTCTCTAACCAAGTGGGTCTTTGCTGTCCTTAATGACAGATCGGTTCTGATGATGCAATGGATCCCACCATTTTGTTTTGGGGGAGTTTTTGGAATTTTTGTTTTGCTTTGTTTTGTTTTGAGACAGGGTCTCTCTCTGTAGTCCAGGCTTGTCCTAAACTCATCACGTAGCACAGGCTGGCCTCCAACTCACAGCAGGCCTCCTGACTCAGCCTAGTAAATGCTAGAATTATAGGTGAGTGCTACCTTCTCGTGGCTCTAGGAAATCAAACCTAGGATCCTATGCACATTAGGCAGGCTCTTTAACCAAAGAGTTATACCCAAAGTTCCCCCACTACTTTCCTGCATGTGGTCATTGCAGGGTGCTCATTCAAAAGTAGAGTACTGAGTTTAAACCTGGTCGTGCTGTAGAGGTTTCTATTTTGCTTTTATAAGAATATGGTAGTCCAACTTCACTGAAAACTGAGAGTTTCTTCTGCCGAATTGATGTTCTGGTTACCTGAAGTTGAGTGTTTGTTCCTTCTTTCCACCCCGCTGCCCCCAGGACCTTTGAACTGAGCTACAGCTTAGCCCTCTATAATTTTTTATTTTGAGACAGTCTTGCTAAGTTACTATATTGCCTGAGCTTGGTTTAAAATTGTGATCCTCCAGTCTCAGCTTTCCAGGGTTCTGAGATTGTAGGCAGGCACCACCACACCCAGCTGGAATGTAGCCTCAGAAAGAACCAATTTTTTAACACCTGCTTTTAACTGATAGTAAAGACAACACTGCCTTGTTAGACAAAAGCAGGTGGAATATAATAATCTTATCTTACTGTTAAGCTCATTGTGTGACAAAAATTGCAGAGTCACAGCACCTTACTGATCCTTGGATTATACAGATGATGTGTAAGGATCTTTCCTATGATACATGCTCTTTGGAAGCTGTGCTTTGAGCCCTCATACATGTTGCTTTGTGATAGTTTCCTGATGTCTTCAAATGGGGCTTCAAATCAGTTGTTGTATCAACTGATGTTCTGGTTTTGGAAATCATATATCAATTCAGGCCATAAGGATGAATTTACATATGAATTTGTGACTACGAATAGTTCTACCCTTTCTACAAAGGCCCAGTGACAGCTTTAAAAAATTACAGTTAAGAAGAGTAATTTTTGAGGAAAACAAAAATAGATAATAATAAACTCAAGAGTAAGTCACACAGAGATGACACACTTCACAGCCCTCTCTAATTACTAGCACTGGAAAAAGAACAGAGCTCTAAGCTTCCTGGAAGCCAAAACAAAGACAAAAATGTGATCAATTCGCTTACAATGACAATACTCAGAAAATGAAAACAAAGCCATATAGTTAGAAAAATTGCTACCATTCTTGATATGAAGGCTTAAGAGATTTTTTTCATAGTGTTTATTAAAAATCATGATACAAGACAGCATAGATAGAACTTCTGATCAAGATGGTGGTCAAGTAACAGAGCTACGCAGTATCTCCTCATGGATTCACTTAGAAAGTTGAAATTATAATTAAAAACTGCCTGTTCAACTTAGCTAGGAGAGGAAGGAATGCTACAACAATTGAAAGGAGGCCACAGGAAGAACACAAATCCCAAAGACATATTGGAAGTGGAGAAAAACAGCAGCCCTGAGCCACCAACATCCTTGGACGGAAAAAAGCCTGTAACCTCTGACAGAGGTAAGTGCAGACCTGGGAGAAGTGGGAATTGACAGCGGCTGGTAGCCCCAGCCTTCAAAAATGAACCTACGGATTATGCAAACTGCAAACATAATGTGAGCTCTTCCTGGGAAAGGCCTTTTCAGATCCTAGACCAAAAGAAGTGCTCAGCAGCCAGAACAGCCAGTGACATAAGCAAGAGCCATCTTGAAAAATCCCTAAAGAAATATGCAACCACTAAACCAGCACCGAAGAAAATACTTGAAGGAATCTTTGAGAGAGACAGAAAGACAAGCAGCACTAAAGAACATGGAGGAAAAGAAACATCTAAAGAGAAAATGTAACAAAAAAATAGGTATCGATCATTTGATAGGTATCTCGCTAACAGAGTACCAGATCTCATAAAATCTGTAAAACCTCCCACCATACTTTTTAATTTTTATTAGCTTGCAAAATATAATAATTATATTCATTATGAGGAATTCATATAAAAATCTTAATCTGTAAACCTTTTTGACATGTATGACGTACATAGATATTTAGCTGGGGTTGGAGTTACAGAAAGCAGTGTTTTCGATTTAGGATATTTTTAGTTCTAAAAACAATAAGAGCTGGTAAATAAGTGGTTCTTGGGATATTTTCCCTGAAGCTGTCATTGAGTGGTAAAGATAAAAGACCATGTAGCCTTAATCCATTGGCTAAGAACTCAGTCAGTTATTAGTTCAACCTCTAACTCTTGAATTTTATGTCTCAATGTTATGCTCTGTAACTACATATGTGATAACGATCTTACTTGTTTTTCCCTGCTCCTCTTTGGCAAGGAACTCATTAAAACATTCTAAAATAATTACATATGCCACTATATCTATTTGAGATGCAGACTTAAGTTCATTTAAGATAGCAATTTATTTATTCAGTCTTCGATGTAAGTTTAGCCTAAGAAATCTAATTGATGTAATGATAACCTGAATGTCTTTTGTACAGCATCACGGTTGATAGTAGCCATCCTTGAAAGAAACCAATATGCCCGAGTACAGATGACTGGGTAAAAATGTGCTATATATACACACAATGGGGTATTACTCTGCTATTAAGAATGATACATTTGAGCTATTTTTTAGGTAAATGGATGTACCTTGAAACCATGAAGCTCAGCAAAATGAATCAGACCAAGAAAGTTGAATATTATGTAATTTCTATAACATGAGAAAACCAAACCATAAAAAAGTAAGAGACAAGGAAAAAAAAGTAAGAAGACAGACTTTGTAGGGAGAGAAAAGGAAAGGGGGAGATGAAAGGGTGGGAAGGAAAAAGGGAGATAATATGTTAAAAAAATCAGATGGGGCTGATAGTAGAAGTTAGAGGGGGGAAAAAGGGGTTGTGGGAAGGTCAAAAAATGGGAGAGGAAGGGACTGTAATTTTGATGCAACATATATGTGCACAAAATACTCAAGTTCAATATAAACATTATGTATTGTGCATATATATATATATATATATATATATTAATAAAAGAGGAAAAAGCATAAATAATGCCTTCAGCATTATTCTGACCATCACTGATATAATATACTTTAAATAGTGTTTCTTTTGGAAGTCCTTATTGTAGACCAGAAGTATCACCCAAGCAAATAACATCTAAGAGTAAAAGCAATCAGGTGGAGAAATTATGAAATTCAGTATACCCTAAATTTTAATACATGTGTTATGGTTAGTAGTTTCCTTGATAGTACATATTTCTTAAATGGCAGTCATATTCCTGATATATTATAGGCCTATAAACATTTACACACAACTTACAGGATGTTTTTTTTTCTTTTACGTACTACCTACTTAGAAGCTATTAAGTATCCCTTGCTATTATATTGAGTTAGTTCCTCTTTCTGGGCTTGTAGTTATCTTTATTTCATGATGAGGGTTAAGTGATTCTTAGAGCTCTCTGTAATTATCAGTATCTAAACCTTTAATAAAAAGACAACTGTCAGATTCTAAAGAAAAATCTTAAATTTGTGAATTGACAGAGTGAATTGAATAAGATGTTCTAATCACACACTACCTAGGAGATATTCTTTCAGATCTCCTCTCTGAAGTGATTTTAATGAAAATGTATTCAGTGAATTTCAAAGCCAATTCACCCACCCACTTCACCTTCCATTTGTGTCTCGGACAGCAGGACTGGAGGTCTGCTGCTTACTTTCACCTCTTTCCTTGCACTGTGCCTACTGGATGCAGAGAACATTTGCATGTTTGGATCCTCTGAACAACACAACGAGTTCTCTACACGATACTGCAACACAATTGCTCAGCTATCAAGAAGAGCCTTTTTATCCTGCTGGGTTCAAAGTTCAAAATTTATTTCTTAGCTTAATGAAATGCAAGTGCAAGTGTGTTTAATATATTCATTCTAAATGTCATCGGAGGACGGTGGTGTCAACATTTTGGCTTTGTTTGGACAGCTTTTGTGCAAGTGCAAACACTGGGTGTATGAAATCTAATGAGATTAGGCGCTCACTGCAAAATTAAAGGAAGGCTACTAGACTTCAAAGACACAACCGCAGTGCAAATCCTACTATGTTTCTTGGCCATTTCAGCAAACTAAAGTTTGAGAACCAATTTTACCAAAAGATTTTTTTTTTCACTGCAACCCTCTCTTAGGATACTTGACATGAAATAATTTCTACAGCTTGCATGTTTATAAAGGTTTCCAAGAATCTCAATTAAAGAACATTATCATTAAGAGAATAAGATTGAATCAAGAAAAGAACCACGAATTTCTTCACAGATCCAGAGTTAAACTTGAATCTTAAAAGATATTGATTTGAGAGTGTTGTTTGTTTTCTCGGGGTATATTTTTTGGCAAAAAAAATACAGAAGACAAAAGAAATTTGTCTCCCACAGAAGATGATAATAAACCTTCCAATTTTTAGCATAATTAATACTAAATAAGGGTCGGCCATCATTGAGGTATTATTCTAAGTGATTTGCATGTATTAGTGTAATTCCAACCACAAACTTATGAGACTGGTAACATTATGAGTCCCAAATTGCAGATCAGAATATCAAACTAAGTAAAATTAAACTGTGGTTTTTCAAGCTAGAATATGCACCCAGCTGACAGTCAGAGATACAACTGAAAACTTGAGCAAGCAAGAACCTTGTATCCAAATAGACATTTGTAACTTCAAGCAAGAGATCACAAAAGACTCCCCTGAGAAAGCACAATAAACAACCGAGTGCCGCCTAGGTGTCAGTGCTTCTGAGCACAAACCAGGTAATAAAAGAGAACCTGCCAGCTTCATTACGGCAATCCAGGGATGATATGGTTACACAGAAGAAAAGAAACAGAGCTCAGCTCCAAGCTTCTCCACTCCCTGGAGAAATGGGGCGATGGAGGAAAGAGGGCGCTGCTGTGTCTGGTTCCAGGAAACAACCGTCGTCCAGTGCTGTCACTGACAACAGGAGGCTCCTGGGAGAAAAAGACGGTTTGGTGCAAGCGATTAGCTCCAGTCTGGGAGTGTGACTAGTAGGTGAAGTCATGTAGAAGTGCCACGTGACCATGTCTTAACTGTTAAATTAGTCGTCTCAGAGTAGCCTAAGCTTTTGGAGCACCCCAACGAAGACTGTTCTGCTCCTAGGTTTACACCGGACCTGTGTTTGTTCCCCTAACAGCTGCACATGAGGATTTAAGTCACTCCAAACATGGCTGGCGAAGGTGGATCTCTCTTACTGAGATGACGTGTAAATATAGGGGGCTGAGGAGCACTTGGTCCTTTCTAGGAAAAAAAAAAAAGATACAAGGTGTTTTTCAGCAGAAAAACAGTTAGTAGGTTAGAAGACAATATCAAAAAGAACACAATTCAGAGCCAGGGATATGGCTCTGGCGTAGTGCACTTGCTCAGGACGTATAATGTCACTGGGTTCAACTACGAGGGCTGTTTCAAAAAAAAAAAAAAAAGCATCATTTTTTCAGGAGACAGGAAAACCCGACCTAATGAGAAACCACCATCCTAGAACGGGTCAAAAGTTCCACAGAAATAGGGGTGTTTCTGCTGTAAGTTTACAATGCAGAGCCTTTTAAAAAAAATTGAATAGAAGCTTTCAGCTAGAAAAATCTGCTCTTATACTCAGAAAACCACGTTCTCAGAAACGTGTATAGCTGGTCACACCCACTGTGCAGCCCTGCTCCTATGGCACCTAGAAAACAGCAGGAGAGAACAGGGCTGAGTGCGTTTGCGGCCCTACCAGGCTTCCCATACAGATGAGGAATGAGTCCCTGTGAGCGAGGACCGAGAATTTGAAAACATCACTGGAAGTGGTCAGACTTTAGAGACACGGTTGGGAAAGAAACTCTTAAAGGGAAAATAATAAATGATGCAGAGCAAAATAGTGTGTCACCAAACATTTTTTTTTTTTCTTTTTTCTTTCCTAGTACTGGAGATCCAACCCAGGGCCTTCACACTAAGCAATACCAGTGCTGCAGCTCTTTTGTTTTGTTTTGCATGTTTGTTTGTTTGTTTGTTTTTAGCTTTTACTTTGAGACAGGTCATGCTAAGGTACTCAACTGCCTTGGCTGGGCTTGAACTGGCACTCCTACCTCGGCCTCCCAGAGTGCCATGATGATAGGCACGACCAGAACCTGCTGTCCCCAAACTTCACTTCTACTAACTCCTTTGCCCCTCATTCATGTACACCACACACACACACACACACACACACACACACACCATTTAAGGGAAAATACTGTCTATTACTCATATTATATTCCTGCTTCACAAAGGACACAGCATAGTGACTTGCACAGTGACTTATACAGTAGACATTGTAATTTTTTAGATGAATGCAGTGAGCTCACAATAACTAGCTCCTAGTTTTGATAGAATTTATAGAATGGTTTTAAAATACTAAATGATTAACGAAAGAGAGCTTAGTAACAATAACTAACATATGTAGAATATTTAATATGAGCTAAATTTTTGTGTATATTACCTGATTTAATCTCCATAATGATCCTACGAGGTAGAGATTATTGTCAGCATCTTATAGTTAAGAAAAAAATTAAGTTTGAATTGACTAAGAACAGGGAGGGGTCAAATAAAAAAAATTGATTAAGAACATTCTCCTGGTCATGCTGCTATCAAGTGGTAGTGCAAGTGTTCCAAATGACCCCTCTCTCAAGCTGATAATGTATGTAAAACCCCAGCCAAATGCCAGGCTTCTGTGAGGCAGAAACTTCTTGCAAGCGGAAGCTGTAACTGTAGGACATTTCAGGTCCCAATACGGCGACTAGTCAGCAAAGTGACGTTTAATACTAGGTAGTGTTTCCTGACCTATATAATAAGAAATTAGATGAGATCCTTAAACTAGTTTCCTTCCAGGTGTAAACATCTATGATTTTAGATCTAGTCCTAATAAATAATTAAGGATGGTTTAAATTCTTGCTTTATCTTGCTTGGCTGTCAAGAGTACCAAAAAATCACACTGTGTAAATATGAAAAGAATCATTAGAAATGTGAGACTTTGGTATGAGGTTTTTGTTTGTTTGTTTGTTTGTTTGTTTTGTTTGTTTCTCTTTTTTTGAGACAGGGTCTCACTCTAGCCCGGGATGGTCATGAACTCACTATGGAGCCCAGGCTCGACTTGAACTCACAGCAGTCCTCCTGCCTCAGCCTCCTGAGTTCTGGGATTATAGGCATATACGCCACCACACCCAGTGTTATGTGGTGCTGGAGTATCGAACCCAAGGCCCTGAGTTTGCAGGACAAGTGCTTTAACTGCTGAGCTACTCCTCCAGCCCTGGAATGTGAGACTTTGGAAAGTTAGTTGTTAGTCTTTAAAATTTTTGGCAATCTCAGATAATAATGTCACCAATGTTCAATAAGGCAAAAATCCCTTAAAATTTAGCTTTTTTCTGTTGTCTTAACAAGCAACCTGAAAAGAAATAGCCAGAAAGGAAGTATATAATGTCATTCTTACCATCACCTCAAGAGAGATAATTTCAGATTAAGTAAAATACGAGGAGGGTCTAACAGTACTTATCACCACTCCTCTGTCCACCAGGAGTCATATGAAGTCAGTGACACAACCTACATGGCCCCCCCTATGAGAAACCATTCTTTTTTTTTTTTAAATCACAATAAATTCAAGTGACAACAATGTTTTAAACCTAATGCCAAACAGCCACTAATCTACCTTCTCACAGCCACGAGACAGCAAAGGCACAACAACCTATCTCCTAAATATAAAATCATCAGTTTCTACTCACACAAAAAAAAACACATTCTTCACCCTGAGCTATGCAGAATATCAAATATTTAATACATCATAGCTCTCTACTATGGCCTCTCAAGTGGTGCTCAAATACCTCATCAGACTGTAGCAGCATGAGGAGACGTTAACTCTCTCCAAGGAGCTTTTGGCGCACACTTACCTAGAGTACAAGGTCATCAACAGAGGACCATTCAGATTTAATTTAAAAAATAAGTGGAATCTGCTGAGTTTGGCCTAAAAGCAAAGTATCCCCTTCAAGTGAAGAAATACCCTAGTGATAAAGTTTTCCATAGATATGAAGAACTGCAACTCTATCATAATCTCTGTGATCTCTGTGTCTCCTTAAAGCAACTCACTATATCAACTGTTTTTCAAAGGTATTGAAGTAGACTGTTACCAGCCACTATGACGATTCATACTTTCTTTTAGCCTCTCGCTCTCTCTCTCTCTCTCTCTCTCTCTCTCTCTCTCTCTCTCTCTCTCTCTCTCTTTGTCCTGGGAATTGAACCCAGGTCTCCTCACTGAGTTCCATTCCTAGTCCTTTTTTATTTTTTATTTTGGCCCTCCAAATAATCCTGCTTAGTCCAAACCTCCAAGATGTAACCAATTTCTTCTTCAGGAACCCCAAGTCCTTTTCAAATGATAGATTACTTCTTCTGTTCACTAATGAAAAGGAGAATTCTGTACTTAGTCAAAGCCACAAAAAAGTACTTTGTGGATCACCGTAAAACATCAGAGAAAACAAGATGACTTCTCATCCTCAGAAATCACTTAGCACTTGGCTTGTGGTCTAACTTGAATGGAATTATTTGCAGAACAGAATAAGGACACAAGTTATATTTTCTACCAGAGAGGAAGTGTCCAGAGCTCCCGTGACTGCATGGGTGTTAATTGAAAGGAAGTCTCACTTTCACAGGAAACCACTCACGGTAATAAAGACGATGACTCTGCGCCACCAGGTTGGCCACTGGGTGCAGATTCTTGGGAAACCAGCCTCTGTGGTTCACCTCACTCTCTGATAATGACAGGCCCTTGCCTTACCCTCAATTCTGAAAAAGTGAAAAAAAAAAAAGAACATGCTAAAAATATAAAAAGGAGAGTGGTGTCCTTGCCAGTGCAAGTAACCAGGAAGCCTAGAAAAAGGCCACTAGGTACCCTGCTATATATTGCCCATTTCCACCCGTAGGAAGCTGGCATGACAGCGTGCCAAAGGAAAGATGAGCTGCATCCTTCCTGTGGCCAAAAACAGAGTCACATCCCTCTTTCTCACTCTGTTATTTTTCCCATTCTACCAAGAGTAACATTTTTAGGCCAAAGTTTTTAAGAAAATAAGCTTTTAATTCTACGTTCAAGTTTTAAGTCCCTACTTTTCATTTTATTTGTAAGTGAAAAGCTGAATTGAATTCATTATTTTTAAAATACTATTTTAATCACCTAACCTAAGTGGCCATGTCTTTTTCTGTGACTGGATAAATTTTAAATGATTAAAAACTTCTGCTATTCTAGAATGAATGAACTTTTCCTTGAAAATGTGTTTAGACCTAAAAAAAAAAAAAAAAGTTAAAAAAATTTAAGATTTCTCTGAGTAGGAATTTTATAAAATACAAGGGCCCCCCCTAAAAAAAAGGGAAGGGGAAGAATTTCACTTATTATAGACCACAAAGCCTGTAGAGAGTCAGTGCATTAGTGAACTTTTTAAAAACTTGTTGAATGAAAACTCTGTAGTTGTTCTGAAGCCCCAGAACTCAGTAGCCGTGTCTTTTCTCAATTGTTGTGAAACTTGCTTCTCTCTTCCTCTGAATTTTCATGAAATTATGCCTTCTGCTGGATTCTACCCTTCCTCCTCCCTTATCCGATCCCTTCTGTTTCTCCAACTTCACTCTTCGGGGACTGTTTAAATGCCACTTGCTCTGAGAAGGTCTCCCCCAGCTCCTGCCTGAATCCAATCCCACCCTCATCCTCCTCCCAGCCAATACTAGCTCGCATGCACTCTCAGTCTAACTCATGTTTCATAGCCCTTAAAACACTGCTGGCAAATTGGTTCTTTGTGTAATCATATATTTAATAGCTATGTAATTTTTATATAATGCCTCCCTTCTGCACTTAATAAACTTCAAGACAGCAAGAGCCACATCCTTTCTTGGTCACCACTCAAGCATGATGCAAATACTCAATGAAATGTTTTGAATGAGTGACTGAAGATTTGCACCAAATGTTCATTACTATTCTATCAGCGCCATATCATTTTGGATTTTCTGGAAGCCCTACAGAATAAGGACTGGGAATATTTCCTGTCTATGGCAATAGAATTAAGAAAGGAAATTAGTCAATGTTTTTCTGACCTGTAAAAAGAGAATAATAGATAAAATAAATCTTTCTAAACACAGGGCCCCTGACTGGGGTGATGATAAATACAATAGGCAAATTGGAAGACTGATGGGGGAGTCGGATGATATAAGTTAAAGTCATACTTTTATATATGATAAACAATCAGAAGGGTTACATGATAAAGTTGTAAGATTATCCCAGAGGTAAATTTCAATATTGATTCAAAGAATAAAGACTAAAGTAACAACCAACTAGGAAACCAAAATGGTCTATGCTGGCCATAATAAATATTACCAATTTTTAGCACCAAGTTCAATCCTTTTTCCTTCTTAGAATTGTGGGAGTAGTAACAAGACCTAGCACTGAATGAGCAGGAAGAGAGAGTCTGGTTCTCAGCCAAAAACAGAACGGGGTGATAAGTTTACAAATCTATTTATCAACCTGTGAGGAGTTTAAAGGTTATGAATAACAGGGTAAGACAAGTGCGGGGCAGACAGGGGAACAGAGAAGAGGGATGATCCTGTGTGTTGAGGAAGGGACAGAGATTTACTGGGAATCCAGGCACTGTCTCACTTCATTCCTTTTATGGTATTTCCTGTTAACGTAAGCAATCATCAACTGTCATTGCCCCGGGGTGGGGGATGTCATTTCACATGCAAATGGAACTATAACAAAATATAAAGTTGACTGGTGGTCCTTCTGGCAGCCATCTTAGATTCCATCAGAGTGAAACTGTGAGATGCCTAACTGGTGGTCACTGAGCATTAAAGAATTGGTTAACGTGAGGAAAAATCCTCATATGCTCAGTATTAGAAGTATTGAGAGAGTACAAAAGAAGACTCTGAAGCTTTCCTTTTAAATCTGTTGTGTTCACAGCAAAGTGAGCCATCCAGAAAGGTTTCTGGGAAGACAGCTGGAGTTACAGGGCAGTGCCGCCCAGAAGGGTAGCAGGCTGGACGCACAGGCTGAAGCAAGAGGCCTCACGGTGTAGTGGCAGTGATGGAGGCTCACGCAACAGGAGGAGGAGGTCACAGAGATGACAATACAGTAGCTCAGACTCTCCCTAGTCCAGGGAACTGAGGTCTTTGTGGCCTTAAGTCTCCCTGCAGATAAAGGAGACCATTTCTATGCCAGGTGATCTCCTGAGATGATACACACTTGCATGTTCATTACTTCAGGTAGGCAGCGAAATACCGTTTCCAGTAAGATGCAAACAATCTATGGAGCCAAGTGCTTTCCTTCCCTAGCAATGCTTCTAGCAAGAAGAGAATGCCTAAGCCCCGCTGCAAAGGCTTTGAGTGTCCCCAGAAGCCATTTATCTACCATTCCCTGCTCTCCAATGCCTGCCTCCCCGGAGCCACTTCTGAGTTACCCAGATGTGCAGCCAACCGACCATAGATAGCATGCATGTAATGCTTCAGTGCTCGTCTTTGGGAGACACCCCAGTCCTCTGTCTTTCAATACAATTCTCCTTTCCAGTAACCATCCTGCCTATGAAAAGCATATGTGCTACACCTTTAAAATTTCCTTTGCCCCTAACGATGAATAGTGTTTCATTGTCTGCTGCCATCCTACCAGAGAAGGAGCATTGTGTAGTTGGACAAAACTTGCACCCTTGAGCAACTGAGAGCTCAGTTTCCTCTAATGATCCCAGGCAGGCGCACACTGCCAAGGGCATGATCATATATCGGTTCTCCTTGAATTGCATATGGGAATATTGTTGCTACGTGGCTTGGGCCAAACAATCCCAGAGTCACCTGACATCCTCCATCCAACATTTAGGAGTCATCAAACTTAATTTCCCCTTTGTGCAATAAAACACCAAGAGGAAGCTTTAATAGATTGTATTATGTAACGGTTCTGTAAAAATAGCAGGCCAGTGCTGGAGCACTTCCTTCCTGGGGCCCAGTAACCTATGCTGAAAGGATACACACTGGTTGCCCAGGCAACCATGAGAGATGACACTAGGGGGAAAAACAGCAACAAAAGGACCATTTTTGGCTCAGTCAAATGAGGTCTGGTTTCAAGCTTGTGATACAGTGAATACAGACAGCCCGGCACAGAGAGAAGAAACCAGTTAGCAATTCTACTCAGGCACCAGTAGCCTTGCAAATCTCCCCCTGCTTTTGGGTTTTCTTTCTTTCTCTTCTTTAAAGAAAGGGGGAGATGCATTATTGCAGAAATTTTATGTTTAATTTAAAAAAGCAAAAATCTTTAAACTGCAGCAGCCAGTACATAATGTGCATTCTTTTCTTTCTCTTCCCAAGAGCTCAAAAAATAATTTCAGTTTCATACAATTGTCTTTTATTTCCTCCGAGCTTGTTAGGAATTTGATTATTCAGGCAGTGAGTGGTTTAAAGTAAATAACCCTTATAAACAACCTCTAAATAAAAAAGTAAATCAGGGACACTCAAGCAATAATGTATTTTAAAAGTGATTAATAACCATTTCTGGGGTCCCCGTTCACAGCAGACATCAAAGAACTTTTTAAAAACAGACTATAATCTCCTCTTTCCTGCTGTACTGAATTAGAACCCCTAAGTCTTATTATCAACATCCGTCATTATCACTGGCTTGCAAAGGGGTTGCCATTTGAATTTTAGAAAACTGGTTTTCCCAATACACTAAGAATAGTGGCAAAAGGTTCTTAAGTTGCTAACATGTACCTAAACATTTCTTTCTCCCACAGGGTGGAAGTGGACCCCCCAGGATTTACACACATGATGTGAAATCTCTGGAGAAGAAAACCAAAGATGAATCAAAAGAGATTAAGTTCAGATCTTTAATATAGTGAAACATCAATAGCTCTTCCATGGTGATTCTTGAAATCGGTGCTCATAAATATGTAATGTACTTTTTTACCCGAAAGACCTGTTTCAGTCCTCATATAGTAAATGATTTACTTCAAGATTAGGTGCTCAGCACAAAGCAGAGCCCTCTGACCAGGCGGGAGTAAAATCCGTGAAAGCTAGTGGTAAAGTGGTATGCAAATGGAGCTTAGCCTGTGACCTTATGTGCTTGAAAGAGGGAAAACCCCTCCATTCTTGCTGTTGCCCCCAAATCTGTGCCTGTCTCTTGTGCCCTTCACAAGGGAACTCAAACGCTCACTGCATCCTGTCATCATTTGCTTGCTGGAAATTAACCAATATGAAGATCGTCTCTGCAGACCAAGGGGAAATAGAGATTTATTAGTCATTTATTTTTGTCAATGTATGTTGCCAAACTGGAGATTCTTGTCTCTGAAGGAAACCACTTAAGGCAAAATTCCAGTCCTTCCCTGTAGCGTGGGGCTGATCATCTCCATTTACCAAATCTGGGCTCTCTTCAAGACAGATGTAGTGGAATTAATTTTTAAATATCACATGCTGCGTGAAACCCAAAACATCCTTTGTTATCAAAGTCACCAGCACAAACTTGGGACCCAGAGTCTCTGGAGAAAACACATGCAGGCTATGTGTGCCCAAAGTCACCAGGCCTTATTTTTTCTTTTCTGTGTTGAGGGTTTTGAAATCAACAGGATTAAGTTGAAGGTAGCTGGATTTTATCCAAATCTTTATTTTAACTCTAAAGAAGAACTGAAAATGTCTTTGTGAAAACAAATATAGAGTTAACATTTAATAGAAGTTCAAGTCCAGGAAGGGAGCCTGACTTTGAGGAAATGGAACAGTGTATCTTAATTGCTTTTCTCCTCGGTAATTTCAATTTAGTGACGTTTAAGTACATTTCACAAAATAAAGTGAACAGGAGTTCCAAAGACTGATACACGCCATTACATCTAAATCTTTTTTCAGTCATTGAAGAAGAACTAAATAAAATTAAGCTAGAAAAGCTGGGTGTGGTACTGTATCTTTAACTGTGGTACTCCAAAAGGCTGAGGCAGGAGGCTCACAAGCACAAATCCAGCATAGGCAATTTAGTGACTTAGCCAGACTGTATCTCAAACTAAAAAATTAAAATGACGGCTAGGGAATAGCAAAGCAGTTAGTAACCCCTGCCTAGCAAGCTCAAAGCCCTGAGCTTGGTTCCCCAGCACCACATAAGCCAGACACGGTGGTGCACACACATCATCCCAGCACTTGGGAAGCTGAGGCAAGAGGATTGCTGTGTTTTGGAGGCTAGTCTGGGCTACTTAATGAGTTCAGGACCAGCCTGGACAACAGAGACCTTGCCTCAAATAAATAAATAAATAAATAAATAAATAAATAAATGGGCTGGTGTTGTATCTCAATATGAAGACTTTGAGTTCATGTTTTTCAGTCTTAAAATTCTGGCTTAGCTTCTCTGATTGTTCCCTGCATGGTCCAGGTCAGTATGAGTAATGCCATTAATCATGTGGCCATCCCTTTGAGAAGTTGCAGAGTGGTATTCCTTGTGTATCTACACACAAGCAAAGTACACAGTGGAGTGGGAAATAAAGCACTGTTGTTCACTGAAGCGTATGCTACATAAGGTTATTCTATCTTGCAGGAATTTTTTGTCTAGATTAGGGGTTAACACATAGACCTACGTGACAACTCCCACTCTGAGGTGCTGGGTGAGCTCTACAGCACAGAAATGTGAGAAAAGCTTCCTGACTGCCAGCATCTCAGATGCTTCACAGACATGTCTGAGGCTGGGCAGACCCGCGAAGGCTTCGCAGAGGAGCATAAGGGAGATGGGCTTAAGAAACAAGAGGGATGTGAGCACGTGGAAATCTGCTAAGCTCTGAGAGCGGTAACTACAAAGGCCCAGAGAATCACATTCATGGCATATTCAAAGAACGATGAGGAGACAGACGATGGGAGGCAAAAACAGCATTTGCAAAAGAAAAACAGCAGGAAGTAAGACACAAAAGACCATTGCATGCATGTAAAGGAAAGAAAGAAAGAACATACAACATGCAACATTAAATCACAAGAAAACTTAAAGTTGTTTTCATGTGACTTGGGGAAAGATTCCTATCTTTCCTACCTTTTTATTGTATCATTTCCCTTGTCTATAAAATAAAGATACTCATCACGGAAATGACAACACTGCTTCATGAGGCGTCATGTAAAATATTCGCTGTCATCTTGGCCAACTATCTCAGGTTATATTTTAATTTCATCTCATATACAATTTCTTTGTTAGTATAACCCACTTGGTATATGTTTTAACATCAGTCCTTTATGACAACACAGCCACATCCCTTTTAACAGTAAATTCTCTCAAATTGTCCAGTAGGTAAGGAGATGCCCTGAGAGGGCAAGGATATTTCCAGAGTGAGCTACTCCCCACCACAGGTCCCAACACTTACCCGAGCCTTCCCATTTAAGAGTGGCCAGGAGGAGCGGAAGGAAAGCTTGGGACTGGCTAGCTTCTGCATGCAGCCCATGGCCAGCCAACTCTGGACTGAGTGAGGTATCTGATCAAATACAGGAAAGGTAAAAGGTACCTGGGACTTGCGTGTGAGATTCTCAGATTCTGAAAGGTCACGAATAGCAACAAAAATTCCTCACTTTCTACCTTTGGCACTCTGTCAAGGTCTAAAGGAGAGAAAAGCTCCCTGTTTTGCCCATGTCTATCTGAGTGGCTTGACTTTTTAGCCACGCCTCTCTTGTCCTTCTTGCGCACAAAGCCACGGCCTCGTGGAACAGCTTACTTGTGGCCCACTTCATGTTGTTTACTTAAAGATTGTTTTCGTGACTTTTAAAAAGGCATGCTTGCATCTGGGATTTGTAATTCTAAGTCAGAGAAAGACAGTTGTTATGTATTGTTTAAAATCTGTTTAATAAAAAGGAATTTCTTTGAAAACATCAGGCCAAGCTTCTGATGTAAATTTACTGTCCGTAAATTTACAATGTAGTGACAGAAACTATAACACAGTATGTTAATTGATCAGTGCTGTAAGAAACACTCACTACAGCAATGAAAGAGTATATGGTATTTTGTTTAAAAGATATTAACCCAAGATGAGAAATGTAATGTTTTCCTCCTGGGTGATTCTTCCTTTTATGGTTCTTCTCTGTTGTTATTGCTCATCTATATTTACTAACTTCTTCTACTGAGACAATCCAAATGTCCGGCATAATTAGAAAAGAAGAGCAAATACAATGTTGATAACGTAACTTCAGACTATCCACTAGGTGATTTTCAACTGAAAAATTGCTTAACACAGAAAACCTTTCCAGCATTCCTCCAAGTCTAAATCCACTGATTTAAAGCATATTTCCAACGTTGAGCAAGCCCAACTTCTGAAATGATGAACTCACCTCTCTCTGAGCCCAGAAAACAATCCCAAATTTTGACTGTAGCCTTTTAGAAAAGGAAAGATTAAAGCATCTGAAGAAAAAGTTTCTTGGTGGCCCAGCCCACACTTTCTATCTCTCTGTAGGTTCAGCACAGAGAACAAAGGTCAGGAAGGGTCTCCCAGAGAACTCCCCTTGAGTTTGTGCTATGTTCTTTTAAGATTTCCCTGAGTATTAAAAAAAAAAAAAATCTTGGGATTAGAAACCTAAGCTGCTCCTGTCACCAATCCGTTGGGGATTCTTTTGCTTCAGTTAGACAGAAATCACTCAGCAAAGTACAGTTGTACCAGTGGCCCTGATGCCACCAGTGAACACCAGTTAATGCTGGATGTTGTCAGCTGATGCTCCTAGTTACTGATTTCTGCCACTGTCAGCTGCTGGCTGCTGCCATTTGGCAAGTTTCTGGTTTCTAATGTGCTCTTCATCTGCTGCCGGCCTCCAGAGTGCTTGAGCTAAGAGCTCTGGTGTTTTTAGCTTTTTCTATTAAAGTGACCAATCTCCCCCATACTACTCAGGACAAGAATTCTGAGCAGATTTACAGACACTTCTGAGCTCATACTAATTAAAAAATAAAATCACAAGCAGATTTTCAGCACTACCAGAGTAAGGCTTTCTTTTAACAGGACAAGTGTTGCAGCACAGCAGGGTCACTATACCAAAGAAAGCCCCCCTAGACCTACCCAAGAAATGCAAGAGAGATGCTCATTATGTAGCCACAGAAGGCCTGTGATTGGTCCAAGTCAAAACCTGCTAATTGGTCCAAACTCAATCTACTCAACCTAACCCTACTGATTAGTCCAAATTCAATTCTACTGCATAGTTTAAATTCAAGTTGGGTAGGTATCTTCTAGAGCAAATTTAGGACATTCAGGAAAATCACAGCTGTCATGGTGGATGGGAGCTGTTTCACTGACAGGTGTCATGTCTAGGTGGAAAATGACAAGCCCAAACCAGGGACTATTAAGAAGGGCTAGCTGTGTTAATCACAGTCCAGTGGGGCTTGGGAAGGTTGGGGATGTTAATAATAGGCCAAGATTGCTCCTTCCCTGGCTCTTCATTGCTGGCCATGTTAGGGTGGTCCCTCCCTCTGCTAATTCTAAGAAAAAACAGAAACTTCTGGAGTGGAGAAAGAGTGGGAAGAGGTCAGCCATAGGTAACCCAAGGGATAATGGGAGGATGCCAAGGTAGGCCACCCCAAATCCCTTCTTGGTGGAGGCAAGGCTGAAGAGGAACAAAGGAAATTAAGATGAAGGGTAGTGACAGCCATTGGAGAAACCACGCCTCCCCCCAGCCAAGGGGATCATTTTAAGCCCAACTTAAAGAAAAGGAGAGGAGAGGCAGGTGCTTCATTTCTGCCTCAATCGCAGACTGAGGGGAAAAAAGTCACATGGGATAATACCTAATCCCCTGATCAATAAAACATTTACTGAATAAGGTACCAATAGCAGCCCTCCGACCAAAGAGCCAGGCTGAAAAAGGACAGGAAAAATTTGCGATGGACCATAAGAAAGTTGCCCAATGACACAAGATGAGGTATTGTCATTGTTAGCACCATCCCTTCATGTTTCTAGGTTTCTTTCTGAGTGTGTGGTAAAATGATTCTTCCTTTCCCTATGCAAGTCATGTCATTTGCTTTTGGCTAATAAAGTGTGAGAGTGGTGTGCATTACTTTTAAGCAGACTCTCTAGAAACCAATGCATGATATATCTCTTTCCTCTGTTCCCAGTGAGCTGCCTTATTCCAGATAGTGAAGGCTCTGGCACCCAAGAGCCCAACACATGGACACTGAGGTGCAGAGTTCCTGCTCGACTAGGGTAGACATGTGACATAGGCAGGAAATAAAATTTTGTGACTTTAAGGCCCTAAGATTTGGGGTTCATTTTTACTGCAACAAAACCCAGCCCATCCAGACTAACACAAAGGTTAATGATCATACTAATTCTGTAACAGGAATTACTCTTATATACATTTTGCAACTTAAAGTATTAAGCCATAAAGAAAGAAAGAAGCAAGCTTATGTAAGCCAGATAGGGAGAGTTGCTTACCACATCCATTTTGTATTCATAGAAATTGAGTCTTAGATGTTAATGTGATCTATGTACATCACACTCACCATAGGTAAAATGATCAAATGCTTTCTCTTTTCATGACACCTTGAAGTAATTTGTTATGGCCAAACAAGGGGTTTAAACGACAGGAGTGGCCTAGATGACTAAGACCCCACCACCTCAACACTGAAAGGGATATATTTCCAAGAACTACAATCTGAACGGAGCTTAAAATGGTCAGATTCATTAATTAGCAAACAGGCAAGAGAAACACTATCACTCGCGTGGAAATATCAGAAGATCACTTGACAACAACAGATCCAAATCGAGATCTAAACAGGAGTAGTGCTGCATGATACTCAAAAAAAAAAAAAAGACTGAGAACACATCAAATAATTCTTCAAATGCCATCATTTAGAAAAGCTGACTGATCTTTAGCCAACTGGAATCATTGAACAACTTAATAAAAATGGTGGAAAAGATACAGTGATATTTCTCCATGTGGACCAGAATCAACAAAGACCAATGAGCTCATTTATGTGATAGTTGTCAAGGACATGCAGATCCTATGAGGGAAGAATCTCAAGTCTAAGTTAGCTCATTATTGAACTAATGAGTATATAGTACCTATGTTAAGTAGAATGCTACTTTGGAATTTTGTGAGGAATTTGCTGAAATTCCTATAAATTTGGCAAGTGTCTTATTACCTCACTAGCAGCAAAGACCTGTAGATGCTGGAAAAATAGACTTAGTGGTGTGGGCAGAAGGGGATGAACTTTCAGAGCCAGGTGTGGTGGTGTACATCTGTCATCCCTGCACTCGAGAAGGCTAAGGCAAGCAACTTCATGAGACCCTGTCTCAAAATTAAAAATATAAAGAGCTAGAGATGGTAGCCTGGAGCAAATCAATTAACCCTTTTAAAATCTCAGTCACTTCATCTTTAGAAAACTTTAAAATGCAAGTGCTAATACTACCTCAAAGGATTAAATACACTAGTACACCTCAATGACTTTGCAAAACACTTGGTTCATTGTGTGTACCCAATAATATCAATTTCTTCCATTATCATTCCAAACTAGATGAAGATGCATAGTACTGTACAATGTTGTTTAATATTCCATGAGGAAGTACATTTATATGTAGTAACTAAAATTCTTTATAAATGCCTTTACTCATTTATCTCAATTTATTTTTTCTAAAATAACTTACTATTAGCTGAGTTTGGCTCCCTATATTTAAAAATCAGAAATGTCATGCCACATTGCCATAGAAAAAAGCTGAATAAAGAATCCTGGGATGTCATCAAGCCTTCCCCTCAGTTTAGAGAATATTCCTTGAGTTCCATAGTAAATCAACATTAAGCATTATGAGCAGGAGAGTCTGTCTAGACAGACAATCTCTCCTGTATTTATGATAAACTCTGTCACAGCTATCTTCTCCCCAACCCTGATAAACACAAAGTTAAGTATAGAAACATTACTACCGTATATCGAACCTGGCTTACACTCTAATCCAACAGCAACGCAATGACAAACAAAATCTCTTTCCAAGAAAGTGCTGGCCAGGGAAGACATTAGTCCAATGGTGGTAAACTACTCAGCCTGGCAGACGCTGAAGCTCATTTACTAAGGACTTGGTGCAGGTTACACACTAAATATTCAGGAAATACAACTTTGTAAATAGTTTGTGTTTCTATACATTTTATCATTACCCATAACATCAATAAATAGGTACCATACATGTTTCAGCAACAAATTGTAGTCTTACATAAGCTTATTTTTTAAATCTTTGTTACTGTAGGGAAAAAAATGACAGAGATCATGCTGATTCTAACATCACATGTTATTTTGTTGCATCAAAGGCATAAAAAAAGCCTTAGGTTCTGATGCTGGGATTATAGCTCAACGATAGAGCACGTGTCATGGACTGGTTCACCTCCACCACAAAAAAAAGTAACTAAAACGCAACTGCACACAATTTCAACATGGCTAGTGTGGCTTAAGTAACCTGCTAATATTTTAAAGTTCACTTAGAAAAATTCTTCGTTTGTAGGCTATGCAGTATAAAATACCTCCAAGAAATATATAAGCATAATGCATACTTTAGGCATCAGTTCACATCAAGAGTTAACTAACTTTGCAAATAAATAATTTAACTATGCAATGCTTCCTTCTCAAATGAACCCCTAAGCCAGCCATGAAAAAAGTCAACCAAGAGTCACAGCACACACACCTCCCAAGGACAGTCCTGCACACCTTGCCTCTGGGAACTGAGCAGTAATTCCATCTTTCCTAGCCAAACCACTTTTCCCTTCTTGGTTCTCAAAACTAAAGAACCTGGTTACCATCTTCTGAACAGCAAAATTTCACACACTGTGATCAGGTAGAGTTAGAAATGTACAGTAATTTCTACGCAGGCCTTGTTCAGGAATTTAGCACTGCACTACTTAAAAGAACTAAATTATCTCAACCTGAAATCCAAATAGCAGGAAAAATTAAATTTTTCTGAAGAGCCAAGCAAGTTATTCAATATCCTTATTAGAGAGAAAGACAAAGAATATCTCATTCACGGGTGGAAAGAATATGGTCTTTAAATTGTGAGATTCTTTTGAATAAACCAATTGTCATTTAATGAAGTTTCTCTGTAATTCATCCTCATTGAACTTATTATAAAAGAACATCTGGAAAATTTTTACTTGTATAAGTCCAACTATTCTTATCTCTGTGATGTTTGTTGTTTGTTATCTTAAGTTAACCACATTTTTTTATTAAAGGTAACAGCAGTAGAATTGGTTATTGAGAAACAGAATAAGGAAAAATTAAATCATAAAAGGGAAAAAGATTCTATCTGATGAACAGCATTATTATTAATAAAGCATGCAAGAAGGAAACCAGAAAATACCCAGTTAATCAGAATTGCTTCCAAGTTAGAATTTTCCAAAGGATAGCATAGGCCTCGGTCATGACTGGTTCTTAAATTATATATGTTTACATGTGCTGTGGTATTTTTTAAAAGTTTACCAATAACCCAAAAAGCTCTGGGCATGTATACAAAAAAATAAAATAAAATAAACCACAATTGAATTAGACTCAGTGGTAAAAGGAAAATTTAAACCTTAAACTGCCCCATAAAAGAAAAGGAAGGAAAAAAATAACTCGGCTGGATAGTCATAGAATGCCAAACCAAAACTATGTACTTTAGTTCCAGGCCTTAAATGTCAAAGAACTTAGGAAAGAAACAACCCTTGCTAACCATCATGTCACCTTCTACCTTACAGAGTCACACAGTTGGCAGATGGACCCCACATACGATATTCCAGAAAAATTATGTGTTCAATCTGGCCAACCACATTTTTTTTCAAATGACCTATAGATTTTATCCCATCTTGTCTACTGAGAGAGGGAGAGAGACAAACCCCAGGTCTGAAACCATACCCTAGCCACTTCCTGTCTTCAAACATATCGGCCCCTAAAACCTTCAGAAAGTGGGCCAAATGGTCATGGAAACCCTACAACATCAACTTCCTTCTCCTCTGAGCCGGTCATTTACCAGAACCATAACTAAGCAGCAAGGGCCATGGTCTGGCTTTGGCTATTTTCTATTACTCTCCCCTACTCTTGGGTTGGTAGTGACTCCAGGGAATAATAAAACTTCCAGGAGGCAGCCATGTTGATCTCCCTTAGATGATCAAGTGATAGCTGGAGCTCCTGGAGAAAACAAAAAACATAAAACGCCTAGGTTCCCACAAGAAAAACTGTGGTGGGACTGGACACGCTGGGTGGAGATCATGTGATAGTTCTAGCTATTCCGAGGCAATAAAATGCATGCATTCGAAACACCCACAATATTTTTAAGTATCAGATCATAAAGCAGTTATGGTGCGACACCTTACACAAACATCTCCAGGATACAGGGTGCAGGAAGGTGGAAGCCTGAAAAAAACAGACTAAAAAATAAAATCCAATGATGAAATACCTTCTTGGATTTCTTTTTCCAAAGGGAAAAAAAAATGAAGAAAATTGCTACTCGATTTGCATCAGACTTCATATTACAGTGATACATGCACACCCAAGTTTGTAGCAATATAACCCATAATAGTTACATCTTGAAAATAGCCAAAATATCCATCAACAGTTGAATGGATAAAGAAAATGTGGTATATAAACACAATGGAGTACCATTCTGCCATAGAGAAGAATAAATTAGAGTCGTTTGTAAGAAAATGTTTGTATCTGGAGACCATAATGCTAAGAAAAAGGAATCAGACATATAAAGTTAAATATTGCATGATCTTACAAATTTAAGAAATCCAAAACATAGTAAATTTGAAGAGCAAAATAAAGCAGAGATGATAGGAAACAGGAAGATATAATTTGATAATTTGTGGAGCTGTGAAGGGGATCTGGAGACAGGAGGAGAATGGCAGGTAGGAGGGGAAGCATCTAAATGATTAAATTTGATGTGTATATCCACCAATTTCCAAAGTTGAATGAAATTATTATGTAGCACAAACACATAGTAATGAAAATAATTATTATGGAGAAATAAATAGAATCATGTAAATAAACCTCTGGCCCAGAGTCCAGCTTTGGTAAGGTGGCCTATAAACAATATCTACTTGGCTCATTGATTCTACAACTCTGACTAAGCCCAAACTGTGTGCCAGACACTGCTCACTTTTCTAGACCAGGAAAGATCACTAAACTTCAACAAATTTGCTTTGTTTTGTATTGTTTCGGGTTTTTTTTCACATCATGCCAATTCTCAAGATTGAGAATCAACAGCAATTAGAATTTGCCAAGGACACTGACCTGACTTCTGCTGCATCCAACAGAACTTGGGCTCTGGCTCCCAGGACAGTGAGCTGGCTGTAGGCAGTCATAAACAAAGCAGCCTTGGAAGGAGTAGTCATCTCTAGCATGGGTCATTCTTCACAGGGGTTTCCTTACAGGTTTAATTTTCATTTTCACCACACACCTCAATATTCTCCACATGCAAGAGCTTAACTCCTAAACCTCACGCTCCTGGGCAGCCAGAAATCCCTTCAGAGACTTTATCAGAATTTCTGGATATCCTTCGAAGTGCCAACTGGTATCTTTTTGTAAGAGTTCTGTGATAGCATCTTTGTACCCATCCTCCACAGATACCTCAGGGAGAATTTCAGTCAATACTCACTGAAGGTCCTTCTGCTCGTGTGAGATTAGACACAGTAAGTGGCCAAAACAGATCTCAGAGGTCCTTGTCAATGTGCAAAGAAAATGGCTGCCCATTGTGTTTCTTCCAGGCAAAGTCCATTGATAGGAATTATTGATTAAAAGTGATAAAAACAATTCCTGTGTCACAGACTAACCTCTTTTCAGTGGTTACAATCACCAATAAAATGTGTGGTTAAACATGTCTTAAAATATGTTCCACATTTAGATTTGAAAAAATCCTTAAAACTGAACAGAAAACGTTGGGTTGAGGGGAATTAAAAAGGAAAAACACTAAATGGGAAGCATAAATAGATTTCTTACCTTCCATCCTAAGAAAGACTGAGTCTCATAATCTCTCTCTCTCTCTCTCTCTCTCTCTCTCTCTCTCTCTCTCTCTCTCATCTACCAAACTGCAGGAAGAATGTAGAAGTAAAAACTCAATTACCCAGATTCTTAAGCATGTCCTGCAGTTACCATTAATTTGTTTAAGCCTCCACTTCCTTTTGTCTGTGTGTTGAGTTGGGAGGGAGGAAGAGAAGTATCACATAGAAAACAGATGTGGAAATAAATATTTATCAACAAAAAGCCTTGGCAAACCTTGATTTTTATATTGCTCTTGCACTACATTTTCCAAGTTTCCTATTTTCCCCAAACTCCGAAGAATTTATAGCTAGAGATGAAGATAAAAACATTGTGTAAGTTTTCCACAAGATTAGGAAAGATTCTATGGAGAATTCTGATGCTTTACCCCTTACTCCAATATTAATAAATGGTTTTGACCCAAGGAATTTCTGCCAAAGAATGTGGTAAATAAAAGGTCCATTTAGCTGGTTTGTCCTGTCCTTGGGTTTCAAGGCAGAATAAACAGCACCTTGCGACAAAAGCGGGCCACAGGCTGGCCCAGCTCCAGGCAGACATTGGGGGGATGCAGCCTGTTTATCAGACAGCACATTGTCCTAACCAGGATGTGGTCCGCCTTTGTAACAAGAGGTATGCAAATGACTTTCCCAGAGACCCAGCACCCTCCCCCTCCTTTTCCTTCAGCAGACACAAGCTAATGGTGGCTGTTCTGAAAACACAAGAGAGCAACACAGAAAGACTGGGAAGAGGAAGTGTCCAGAATTAACCAGATTAGCCCAACAGTGCCTTTCAAGAAACACAACTCCAAAATATCTCGTTTTAAACACATACACACACACACTAAAATAAGATGCCTTTTGTTTTTTTTTTTTTAAGTCAAAAGTTAAAAGAATTCAGACTCTGTCTCACTGCAGGGAGGATGATGATGTGGCTTTAAAACACTCCATTCATTTTCTCTCCAGAAAATTGCATCACCAAACACTGTCAAACTACTGACAAAAGCACCTCTCTCTGCTCCAGTTGCCTCCTATGAAAAGGTACTGAGGAAAGTACCTATGATATTTGGTCATTTGGATGGTTAAATAAAAGAATTAATGGAAAAAATTAACACAATGTCCAGTTCATAATCTGAGTCCTAGGGCTGGGATTGTAACCCAGTGCTTAGAGCACTTGGCCAAAAAGTGCAAGACCCCAGATTTGCCCTACCACCACCAGCACCACAAAAATAGCTGGGCATGGCGGTACACGCCTGTAATCCCAGCACTTGGGGGGCTGAGGCAGGAGGATTGCCACGAGTTCTGGGCCAGCCTGGGCTCCATAGTGAGTTCAGGATCATCCTGAACTGCGAGGAAAGACCCTGTCTCAAAAAAATAAATAAAGAAAGAATCTGAGCATTGAAAATTGTTGCAGTTATATTATGCACTATATTAAGCTGTACCGAAGAATGAGGGAAAGTATCCAGGGAAGGGATTCAGAGTGATAGAAGGAATTATAGAAAAGAAAGAAAGGTGTCTCATTTGCTAGTTTAAAAGGTTTAATGGGTTCCTAGTTTGTAAACCTTGGAGCCAGACAGGACAGGCTTACATAACCTTGGGAGAATTCTCTCATCCTATCTGAGTCTTAGTTTCTTTAAGTGTAATGTGGTTTTAACATTGATTTCACAAAGATTAAATGAGACAACACATTAAAGTGGCTAGCCACGGACCAGGCAAACAGTAGCCACTCAATAGTTGTAATTATTTGCTTGCTTTATTTACACAACCTGATGATTGGGTTCAAATTCCAGCTTTACCACTCTGTAGTTGTGTGATATCAGGCAAATTGCTTAACTCTTCTGGGCCTCAATTTCCTCAACAATAAAAGGAGGATCGTAATAACAGCTACCTTGCCAGGTTTATCCTGTGGATGACATACACTGTTTCCCATAAGGTTCTTAGACTAGTTCTGTCCCTGGACAAGATCCAAGTGGACCCCCAAACTGACACAGGACCTAAATCCACCCTGCCTGCAGAATGGTGTCATAGAAAAAGAATTTTCAGGACTAGTCAAAAAGCCTTGAAAAAGATTAAGCAAAAAAATTTGAAAGTATACACTCTATACATTGTGGGCCCTGGTGAGAAAAAATCAAGGAAACCTTTGTAGACAGAGCTGAATATATTTACTGCAGGGATTTGGGGACAGGCATTTGGGGGAGTTGAGAATCCATGGAGTATCCAATAGAATCAAGGGATCCAATCTGCAGATAAAGGCCACATTCCTTCCCAGAGGAAGGATAATAATCATAGGTGATGGCCACTAGCAATGTTTACGAAGGAGTTGGAGGTATCCCTACAGTGGCTCTTTATCTGGGGAACTTCAACATGTGGTGGGCTACTTTAAGGGGCACCTCATTTATATGCGCTTGAAGCTGAGATATGTCTCATTACCAGCTCAGCTCCCTGGGAATGGGGCTGGTACCAGAAAAAACACATTTTACTGCTGAAAGACTCAGGCCTACAGTTACAGTCTTTAAGGCCCTCAGAAATTTACTTTTTAATTATTAGGACTGTGCCCTGAAGCTGCAGCCTTTATCAAAAATACAAGTTGAAAAGTATGATCGCCCTCGCTTCTTCTGAATCTATTCCTATTTCTGTCCTTCCTCAGCTCTTGACATGAAATGAAGACAGGCCATCATGGGTGATGACAACAGTCTTACTGCTTGATACACTCAGTTAATCTCACTAACTGCTGAATTTCAGTGAGGGAGGGGATGGTTCCTTGGCATACCTGTGATCACACTACATTTCTAGCCACTAGAATTGCACTGGTCTCTTGGCAAACATTCACATGATCCTAAGCACTGAGCTTAATTACGCCTGATTACATCAAAGTAATGCCTTCAAAAATAAGCAAATACTGGTTTTGCCCTTTCAGTCCCTCCACATCAGCTTTCATGGGTAAAATAATCTCTTTTTTTAATGGTATAAAGGAATAGAAAATCAGTATCAAAATCATTTCAGAAAAAGGATCCAGTCTTGACTTCAGCTTTTCAGTACATTTCATATTTAAAAATGTATCATCTTTTTCTCCCTCTCATGTACAATAATGATGTCAGATACCTACGTAAGCACACAAAGACCAACATATACATGCATAACACTACTTCAGATCTTTCCGACATGTATCTTAATACCAAGAGATTTTCATCTCACAGGTGAGATACCCACATGTATATTCTCGTAGCCCTTCTTCAGTGCCTGTAACACTGTCAAGCTCTGCTATAGTTCTTTCACTTGTCAGCACCTCCACTAATGAGTGCGCAGCAGCAACGCCCCTGCCTTATTGACATCTACAAACATTTTGACAAGCATGTTATATCATTTCGCCTGGGTTCAGATCCCAACGTTACCACTTTAATAGCTGTGTGACCTGGGGTGGATCATGGAAGTCTTTGTGCCTCTGTTTTTTTCCAACAAGAAAGTGAGGACAATTGTTCCAGCCTGATAAGATGGCAATGAAGATAATAAATGGAAACAAGCCTGAGGAACCGTTACCCATGCTACATTATTTTACTAGGATGATGACGATGATTGTTGGTGATAACTAAGAAGCATGTTTCAACACAGCTTACATATGACTGCTGAGGCAGATAAACAAATATAGCAATATAACTAATCAGGTAATAATATGTGCTGTGATAAATACAGAAAAGGATACTGTAATAAAATGCCACCGAAGCCTGCTCTAGATTGGACAGTCAGAGAAGGATGTTGGTTGAAAGAAAGAGCAGGAAGAAGCCAGCTTCAAGAAGTCACAGAGAAAAAACGTTCTATGGATAGAGAAAGTAGCATGAGAGCCTTATGGCAGGAAGTACTTTCTTGTTCCAGAGCAAAAGAAATGTCAGTGTGGTTTGACAGAGCATAGCTGGAGAGGAAGCTGGGGACTCGAGATGACGCTGGGGAGGTAGGCACTGGCTAGAGAATACAGACTACATTGTTTCCCAGAGTGATTCAGAATATTGTTTCATGTGTCAAGAGATACCTTTGTTGGGTCTTGCAGACTTACATGATCTCATTTCTATTTTCAAATAATCACCCTGGCTGTTATGTAGATTGAAATCAGGGAGGTAAACCTGGAAGCCCTCACAATAATCCAACCAAAACAAAATAAGAAGGTAGCTTAGGATAGAACGAGAGTGTTGGACACAAAAAGTAGGTGGAGCTCTGGAGTTCAGGTGGGTTTTGAACATAAAAATCATCAGGCTATATTGATGGGTCAACAATACGGACAACTGAAGTAAATATACTTTTAAAGGAAAAGGGGTTCAGATGACCTCACACTTTTTTAACACTGTGCTTTTGGTATGTCTGTGATTTAAAGGCATAAAATGACTCTTAAAGTTCAAAAATAAGCATAAAAAAAGGCGAGAGCCAGAAAAACTTTGCAAACAGCATGGAGAAAACCTAAAAACATCAAAGCTAATGGCCTATGACCCTCAACACCTACAAGGCTCTACAGAAAACCTTTCCCCAACTTCGAGTCATGCTGGTATGATGTAGTAAAAGAGGCAAGACGGGCCAGCAGAGAAAGGAATCTGGGCCCATGCACATTGGGTAGTAGGCAGTTCGATCAAGACTGTTTATTGCACACAAGGGACCCAGGAAGAGCATGTGCCCTAGTGCAGGACTCGAAAGTACAGGACAGGCCACCTGAGCAACAGACACCTGGAATCAGAAAAACGGAGGCCACAGAATATAAGTACTTCCCAGCCTGAGATCAGAAACCCGAAACCCCTGACGAACTCAGGTGTACCTCAGCACACTTTCTGGCACAGAGACTAAAGAGGATCCTAAGAGAGGCACCACCTCCTGTGACGGCAGGATCCAGCCCCAGACACCAACAAGCCACCAAGAACAGACGCAGGGAAAGACAGGGAAATGTGACACACAGGAGCAGGCACCCCAAATGCACAGGCAATCCTGAGGACACCAAACTACCATTCCCTGCAAAGACTGGCTTCTACCTTTCTAGCCATGCAAAAGCTCAGAAGAAAGTTAGCACAGATACTACCAAAAATACAGAAATTACCTTTTCTCTGTCCATCAAAAGTATAATAATTATTACATTTGCAGTGCTATCACAAATGTTGATCATGGTATTAATATTTAATTTAAACAAAAGTGTTAAACAAGACAAACAGAAAATATTAAAATAAAGAGTGTGGTCTTGGCCAGGAGTATCTGTGCAAACCTATAATCCCAGCTACTTCGGAGGCTGAGGCAGGAAAATTGAAAGTTGGAATTTTGAAAAAATGAAGTAAGTAAAGGATCAGGAGGACTGGAGATACATCTTAAGGCTACAGTACTTGCTTAACAAGCAGGAGATTCTGGGTTCCCTCCCCAGTACTTCGAAAAAAAAGTGTGAAGAGACAGAGAATGGGGATGTTACTTGGTAGTAAGGCATTTGTCTAGTATGTTCAAGGCCTAGGCTTGATCCTACGCCCTCCTGCCTCCCAAAAGAACACAATCCATATTAAAATTATAACTGCCTTAGTGCCTAAAAACGTTACATTAAAATTCATAATGTACAAACTGTAGGAAATATAAGAAAAACAAACTTTAAATCATAATTTTAGTCCAGGGGCTGGAGGAATGGCACAGTAGTTAAAGTGTTTGCCTACCAAGCACACAGCCCTGAGTTCAATTCCCCAGCACTACATAAACCAGCTGTGGTAGCACACGCTCGTAATCCCAGCACTTGGAAGACTGAGGCAGGAAGATTGCCCTGAGTCCAAGGCCAGCCTGGACTACACAGTGAGTTCAGGAGCAGCCTGTGCTACAGAGCAAGACTCTGTCTCAAAGTAATAATAATAATAATAATTTTAGTTCATGAAAAAATCAATTAGACAAAAACAACAATGTTGGATATGAAGTGTCTATTTAATGAACACAAGTATAATTGCTAACTAGAACTTGCTACACCTGCATTGTGAAACTTAATGATACATCTATAACATTTTGACCCTCAATACAGAAAAAAAACAGAAATAGCATAGAATACATTATTGACTATGACACCAAGAGTATTAAATGGCAAAGAAAAGAAAAAGGAGGACAAAGAGATGGTGAAAAGAACAAGATAAAGCAAGTCAATCTCATAAAAACTGAAAAATAAAGGAACTTTCTCCTGGTTTTTTGTTCGTTTGTTTGCTTTTGGTTTGTTTTTTGAGACAGGATCATGCTATATAGCTCAGGCTGGTCTTGAGCTGAAGATCTTCCTGCTCAGCCTCCTGTATCCTGAGATAATCAGCATGTGCCACCATGCCCAGCTCGTGGAAATGCATTTTAATCAACAATTAGGTCAAAGAAAAAAATCAGAACTAAAACTTCAAAATATTTGCAAAATTATAATAATAAAATTTGTTACATTTTCTTAAAATATGAAACAACCAGACATCTAGAGTTTAAATATTCTCATACACACATAATTAAGAATAAAAATAAATTAGGAACCCAATACATTAGGAGAAAACTAGCAAAATACAATTAGAGAAAGTATAGAAATTAGAAAAAAATAAAATCCTTAATGATACTTAAATACAAAACAAAAATGTTTCTACATATATTTCTTTCGGGCATTCATATTAACAAACTCAGAAATGTTATAACGAAGTAAAAAAATTAACATTAAATTTTAAAAGCCTTCAAGGTTGTTTAAACAAAACATCTATGAATTTTTTGTTTCAGTTTTTGCCAATGGCAACATTTTTCTTCTCAAAACACCTCTCATTGACTAGCTGATTACTTCATGGTCATAACAATCATTGGCCTGCATTTGTTAAGTAATTTGATTCTAAATATAGAACCCTCTAAAGGGACTAAATCTTAACACCAGCAGGAAATGATATGCCAAGTATACTCTGCCTCCAACCATTCCCAAAACTACCAGTAAATAAATTCCACCAATTTACTCCAATTAAAGCCAGGAAAGTATCATGCACACTTTAAATGTCAGTCAGTGTAGAGATAATTATATCTGAAGTCAGGAACCTATCCGGGTCTCTTTTTAAGGATTAAACTTAGGTGGAAATGAAGGCGTCAAGGGACTTTTCAGATAATTAGTTCCATTCCTATCTCCCCTAGCTATTTATTGACAGTAAAAGAATAAGCATCTTTTAAAGGATACATAAGGATGTTTTTTAAAGGTTTGTCATCTCCATTTCATTTTTTTCAACTGGGTCAATCTCACTGAGAATGCATATGAAACTAAGATTTTAATTTGTGGAGAAAAAATAGCCTAAAATACCAGAATCAACCATTGTACTTATAGATTTTTTTAGAATTTGTTTGTGTTTATTGCCTTTTAAAGCAGAATATGACCTGGGCCCTACATTTCCATTTGCTGGCCTTGCTCTTAGCCATTTTTCAAACAGCTTTGCAATACTCATGGTATTTTATAGTTTTGCTCTTTTGAAGATAAGGAGCGTAGACCACCCTAACTACGTTACTTTGGTGTGAGGATCACTTTGATCTGAAGGCAGTGGAGAACGGACAGACGTCAGAAGGACTCTACCCTCTGCTCATCTGCCTCAATGTAAACCATCGCTTTTTCTGTGCAGCTGCAGCTCCACCACCATTCCTTGTCAGGAACAGAGAAGTAACTCTTGTCGTAGGAGATGGGGATTCAACACCCCAAGATGAGTTTCCATAAACAGACTTCATTCTAATCCGCAAGTGCTCCTGATGTATTTCCTAGTTAGTTCTTACAATTCACCATCTTTTGAATTCCAAACTGTGTGCCTTTGTTAAAAGATTATAGAACCTCCCAAATCTACTATTTCTTTCCTGTGGACACAGGTGTGTGTAAATCCTAATAAAAATTGCATGGCTTTCTCCCCTGAATTTTTGGCTCTCACTTTTATCCATAGGCCCCTACATCCTGAACTTGTAAGAGGGTAGAAGAGCTTCTCTCCTTAGCAATTTGTACTTCCCAAAATGCTTTCACGGACGCCTCATCCCATCTCACAGCAGTTCTTAAGGAGAGCAAGCAAGGTGTCAATTATCTTCATTACACATAAAGAAAATGAGGATTAGCCACCAAGGCACTTGCTGTAAGACTGTACCTCAACCAGAACTAAGCCAATTTATGGTGTCTGCATAATTACTTCCTCCTCATAGGCCTCTAACCCATCCAGGCACTCTGTTCTTCTGAGCCCAGACATCCCAAGACTCGTTCTTCACAGTCTCTATGCCGGCACTAGGACTTCCTAGTAGAGGCAGGAAGTTGGCAGCATTTTATCTGTACCCCACAGCCTTCCCTAACCAACAAAAAATATCTCTGGATCCCCTTCTTTGAGGATCTTTATCCTAACATTCTATTTAAAGATTCAAATAAAATGTACTCTACAAATTCAGTGATGTATCATATATTATTCTCAATAACAGCCTATCTGGGTCCTTTAACTTGGGATTGTCATGAGGCAAATAAGAAATGTCCTTCTGCCTGGTTGACCATTCCCACCTTAGCGAGGGTGCATTCCCTTGACTTTGGGAAAAGCTAAAGTAGATTATAAAACAAGTCAGCTTACACATGTCCCCAAAGTTTGCCAGCCTCAACAGCTATCTCTCAGTTACTACACTAATTTCCTTAGAAGAGAAAAACATAAGGAAAGAGAAATAAAAAAATGAATTAATCCTGGGAACTACTGACATGGTTTCTTATTGTAAAATTATTCTCTCTAAAAATACTTCATCAAAATGTCAAATAAAGTCCATATAATCTTTCTAATCATTTCATCCTTTTCTGTATATTCTGATTGGTGATCAGAAAGGGGTTTTTATCCAGTAAAGTATGTAGCTCACATTGCTAAAATATCTTGGGCACCAAGAATACACATAAGAATAGGCCAGGGAATATAGCTCAGGAGTAGAACACTTGCCTGTCAAGTAGGAGGCCGTGAGTTCATTCCTCAGCACTATAAAAAAAAAAAAAAATTACATGTGTTCAACATAAAATTTGAGAAGAGAGTTGATAGTTTTTAATTCAATACTGTTTATTGATCAGTACATTTTAAGAGCACACATTCTGTTTGTTGCAGGTTCGTGCAAGGTTTTCTTTGGTGTTTGAGATAGAAGGAAAACATGAGACTGTAAAATAGGAAAAAAAAAAAAAGGATTACTCTTTCCTTCTTTTAAAAGTATCTTTCTGGTGATTCATTTCCTTGGAGCAAAAGGACTTGGTCTCTATTAGCCAGGACATAAACAAATTTTGTTTATAAGCTAGCAGTTGATTATTCTTCTTATATAAAATACATCTATTCTTATAGGCCCTGGGCCAAAGAAGCAAGTTTATGAAACATTAGAGGAAAAAAAGATGATACTGCTTTCATCACTTTGAGATCTCAGCCTATATGCACGGCTCTATCTAAAATCCCCAAAATTAAAGAAAGCTTCACTAGAAACAAAAATGTTGGAAAATCAAGTTTACGAACTATACTTCTACTCAGCCTTCTACTATGAGGGAAAGTTGAAGATTCAAAAGCAAAGATAAAAAAGAGCCCTAATAATAAGACCATATGCCCATTCATTTCCTAAATTTTCTAAGACGTTGTTTTGTTTGATCAACGAACACCAAGGGAAACTGGATGTTTTCTGGAAGCAGAAACAGAAAATGGATCAGATAAAACTAGTGTGACTTCATTTTAGGTTGGACTGATCCTGCCATGCTGGGGAAGGTGCCCATTTTCACAAACATCTGCACACCCAAACACATGGAACTAGTAAGGCAGAGTTGCAGCTTAGCTTAGGATGTGTTTGTCACCCAACACCCTGGAATGTCGAAAATAGTCTGTACAACCCAAAAGAAAGCTTGACTATTCAAACTTGCTCAGAAGTTTGATGATGATTTCCTAATTTCCTGTCACAAAACAGTACAAGAAAACAGAAAAGATATGAGTCTCCCTCAGTGATCCACCTAGTGGTTCCTACTTTGAAAACTGAACTAGTAAAATCAAAGAAAGACCATGCACAGTTTGTGACTGAAAAGACAACTAACCTGTCCAATCAAATCAATGATGGTAGAAACAGACTAACATGAAACAATCAAAAACGCATTACTTTTCATTCAAAGCAAAACGCCATACTAGGCCAAGGAAAATGTAGTTTCTTTCACAAGAAATCTTATCCCTAAGGTGTGATAGTCTTCCGCATCATATTCTAGAATTAAGGAAAAAAACAAAATAGTGATTGCATGTGGTGAGTAGGTTTTTTCCTTTCCTCCAAAACTGTGCTATTTGGCACACTGAGGAAATGATGAAAATTATCTTTCTTCCCTGAAAGAGTTGAGCAATATCAGAACTTGGAACTGGAAGAATCTTAGCTCAACTTCTGAATTTATTAGATGAAATTGAGCCCAAAGCACACAACAAGCTAGAGGAAAAAAAAAAAAAAACTAAAGTAAAGCACAGATCTTCTGACTCTTGTCAAAAATTCTCTTGTCTACATCATAGTTTGTCCGCGTATCTTCGCCAAGTGGACACGTGGTAGATAAGTGACTTGCTGAAGAAACGCTGGAGGAAGCACTGTTAGATAGACTTCCTTTGTGGTGATGTCAGCTGAATTGTGGGCTCCCAAGCCAAACGTTGAGAAAAGGTCCCATCACTCCTGATTAACTGCAGAAGCCCTGGAAAGTAAACAGCTGCGAGCGCGAAGTCCCTCCCCGCGGCTGACCTCGCTGGGACGCGGCTCTGCTCAGCAAGGCTCAGCAGCCACGGCCATCTGCCTTTGGAAAGACTGGCCGTTCTTTCTCTGGTGTCCGCTTCTGCCCCTCCTGTTCCCTAGAGTGCACAGTAAAGACTAGATGCCTTCTGTGTAATGACTGTGGTCAGCTCTAAATAGAAGGGAGAGGAACATGCGCCATCTTGATGTCAAACTAATTTTAGCCTCCCAAGTTTCATTTTAACTAGTATGCCCAACCTAGACTGGGCACATCAGGGTTCAGTCTAAGACGTTTTAAAAATGGAAATGACAAAACCCCAGCGTGGAACCAAAATTGCTCAGATTGTAGTAACAGTGATTGAGACGCTCTTGGTGACGTCGCCAGGAAGGGGCCTCTGGGCCCGCGGTGGCCAGCTCGCAGACCACAGGGTAAACAGACTTGCTCGTGGGACCAAGGGAACAACGGGCCCTGTGTGGTGGCGCCCACGTCGTCGTCGTGAGCGCACACGGTTTCTCACCATTTCCACGGGGACAACGCTGTGCGTGTTGCAGGACACATGCAGGGGCAGGTCGGATGTCGGCTTCTTGGCAAGTCTGGGGCGCTGGCTTCTCAGTATTTTTCCCCAGCGTTTGGAGTCAGCGGAGAGTCTGACCAGCTTTCAGTCCACAGAACAGCTACAGAGTGCGTCTGAGATTCCAGCCTGTTATTTTTCTTCAAATCTGGGTTTCAATCTTGGTTAATGTTTGCCCAGAAATATGTAATTGCGGACTTCCTCCTCATAAACCCTTCCAGAGTGCAGGCTGCCAGGCGAGCATGCTATTATTATCTCCCTGCCTCAGGGCTAACGCAGGGTGTGCCCTTCTCGTCACAGGACGGAGAACCTGCTCCCTGCCAGGAAGCCCGGGTGGCGAGCAGCTGCGGCCAAGCCAGCACCCCGGCTCGCATGTGCCTGATGTGTGTTGCTGCTTCCCCTTGGGATAAACACGTTTTAACCGCTTTCTTTATTAAGAACTCATACTTGACCTTTTTCCTGTTTCTGAGGATGACTCTTCATTTATCCTGCCCAGGTTCGTCACCCTGATTCCAATGTAACTGTTCCCACTTTCGCACCCGGCTTCACTGACCCAGAAGCTTTTTATTAATCCATGGAAGGTCCCTTTCTGATGAGGCCCAGAGCGTGAACCGGGCTGACCCCACAGGGCGCACCGCGAGCATCCTGGTGCTACTCCAGCACGTCGGGACACCTGTGTTATTCGATGTGATCTAACCTGTTGATTATCTGTGTTCCTTCGTGTTTGCCTCCTTTGCCTGACGGACCTTCACTGTCTCTGTTCTCAGCGCTTTGCAGTTGTCTCAGCCCTTCAATAAACTTCATAAATGATTTTTAAAATACAACTTAGATGTTGAGCTCCCCCCTCTCTCTGCACAGTTCTGTGAGTCCCGACAAATGCATACAGTCACGTAACCCACACCTCCGTAATTCCACTGGCCAGAAGCGCGCCCTTGCTTTCTCCCAATATTCAACCCCTCCCCTTGCTCCCAGCCCCTGCCAAGCATGCTTTTGTGTTCCCAGAGGTTAGCATATTAGGTAAATGATAGTAAACCGTTTATAGGTGTTATGACTTGGATCTGGAGTGTCCGTGAGAAGTCTCATATATTTGGATGTCATGGAATACCTATGGAGCCACATGACGCCAGCGGTAGGGCCTGGCCAGGAGGGGTAGATTACAGGTGTGTGGTGAATTCAGGGTTTTTACTGGATTATGGGACATAACTTGGAAGGGGAGGGTTACTGAGGCCTGATCCAGACAGGGGTGGATCACTGGGACATGATCTGGAAGGCTGTAGGCTCCACCCTTCCTCCCTCACCTGGCTTCCTGTCCGCCACGGCGTGAACAGCTTCCTCCAGGTAGGCCACTGCTATATGGCCCCACCGTGAACGGACTGAGGCCTTCTGAAACGGAGCAAAATTAATCTTTCCTGCTCCGCTGAGTTGTGCATGTTGGTTACTGAATTACAGTGATGAAAAGGTAACCAACTCAACAGTCTTCTGAGTACTGCTTTTACTTTTCACCATCGTGCATTTGAGACCCGCCCCTGCTACGATCACAGCAGTAGCTCATTTCTGTTAGTGGCGGAGGCGTGTGCCATGGAAGAAAGGGCAACAGATGCTTTGCCTATTCTCCAGATAAGAGACATATGTTTTGCTTTGCTTTGCTTCGGTTTGGAGCCATGGTGAATAAACAGCTATAAAAAAATAACAGTCAGCTTTTTAAATGAATGTAAGTTTTTATTTCATTCTGATATATAACTAGGAATCAGATTGTGGAATCATAAGTCACTATCTTTGGTAAGTACAGGTTTATCTTGATTAGAAACTGCCTGACTGCCAAAGAGCTATTTTATTTCTCATTCCCACCAGTTAGATGTGAATTCCAGTTTTTCCACATCCTAACCAACACTTGATATTGTCAGTTTCTTTCTTCAGGCATTCTCCTAGATCTGTATTGCTATCTCACTATGGCTTTAGTTTGCACTCCTCTAGAGACTAGCCGATATTGAGTATATTTTGGTGTGCTTTTTTGCCATCTATCTATACATTGGTGTTAAAATGCATATCTAAATAACTGGTCCATTTTTGGGGATACTGTTTTCTTGATATTAACTTCAAAGGTTATTTCTAGGGTCTAGATGTGTGCCCTTTACCAGATATGTGAATTGCAATTATTTTTTCCCAATCTCTTGATCCCTAACAAATATTAAGTAAAAAACAGCAGAAAAAAAAACCCACAATACTTCTTTTGAAAAAGGCTTATGAGGCTTTAAATCTACAAATGATATAGGTTAATAACTTTACATCTTCAGGTGAGTCTACAAAATGCTTAGAGTAACGTAATAAAAATTTGACAGCAGCAAATCTAAACCTACCACCTATTTGGACATTACTTAATTATATTACATTGACAGGATGTAAGTATATCACATCTACCACATCACTAAAAAAAGATCTACTATTAAATTTTCTTTGAAAGAAAACCATAATAGAAAATATGTATTACACTAATCTTTTAAATGATTCCTATCATATTTATCAATTATTAGAATAGGTATATATCTCTAACAAGATGAATCTGACAAGTTAGATGTTCCAGGCTCCACTGAAAATCTGCTCCAGACTCCACTGAATTCAGTAATGTGAAAGGCGTATTTAAGGATTATGCACTTAATCTTTGTGTATAGACATGTGTAGGAGGTGCTTTACTACGAAGGCTGAAACCTGGCAATTCCTATGAGGATTTTTAGCGCCGTCATAAAACATTCCATTGTCAATCCCTGTTAAAGGGAAGATTTTACGGGAAGGGACAATGTTTTATGATTGTTTCTACAAATGACGTATTCTGACCTCAAATGAATACCTACTTGGATCAAAATAGCCAAATATGTCATAAAACGTCACATTTTTCAGGCATATTTATTCTCAACTAACCAATAGGTATGTTCTGTTTATACTATATGATGGATATCACAGAACAAGTGCTAGATTTGATTGTTAGCCTTAATGGGAAATTCTTCTAGTTAAGGAGTGTCTTAGCTACTTTCTCCTTGCCAGGACACAATATCCAACAAGCACAACATGAGGGAGGGAAAACTTATTTTAGCTCACAGTTCAGTCTGAGTACATTCATGTATGGTCAAATGACAATGGCAGAATGGCTTGGTGGAAGAGCCAGGCAGAGGACAGCTGCTCATCCCACCGTGGCCAGGAGCAAAGAGAGTAAGAGGGCACTCCTGGCCACACCTCAGTGATTGCCATGCCCTGAATATCTTTCCCTCCTAACTAGGCCCCAACTCTTAACAGCACATGAAACCCATAGATTCACCCACTTGAGCCAACAACCTCCCACAGTTCAGTCACCTTCCAAATACAGGCTTTTAAAAAACATTCCAGATCCAAACCATAGCATCCCAACCCTGGACTCCAAAAGACTCATGCCCACTTCCATATGCATTTAGAGTCACCAAATTCCTAACAGCTCTAAGATTGCTGAAACATGCAAGTCCAAAGTCTTCGGTAAGACTCAAGGCAAACTCCCTGCTGTGAGCCCCTGTGAAAATCAAAGAAAAGTTAAATATTTCCAACATGCAATGGCACAGGGTAAACATTCCATTCCGAAAGGGAAGAATAGGATGATAGGAAGAAATCAGATCAATGCAAAGCCAAAACTTAGCAGGGGAAATGTTAGATGCTGTAGCACACAGAGCAGGCTGCCTTGGGCAGCTGGCCCCACCTGATGACAATGGAATGGATTCTCTCTTGGAATGACTTCACTCACTGTCTGTTACTTCCCTCAGCAGCCATCTCAAATTCTTGATGTTTTCAAATTCCTGGGCTCTCCACTGTATTTTTAACTCCACTCTCACAACTAAGTCAAAGCAAAACTACTGGAGCCTTTCCTTTCCGGAACCTTCAGTGTTAAGAGTTTGAAGGCCTGGTCCCTAGCCCAAGAAACTACTGGGAAATGGTAGAGCATTTAAAAGGGTAGAACCTAGCAGAAGACCTTTTGGTTTAAGGGAATGGTATGGTTTGGATCTGAAGTGTCCTGAAAAAGCTTCATGTATTTGGATGTAATGGGATAACTGTGGAACTGTTACTGGGATGCAGGGCCTGGCTACAAGAAACAGATGCTTGATATTTAACCTAGAAACATTGTGATAACTTGTTGAGATTGGCCGTTGCCAAGGGCAGAGCTTTCAGGCTCACACTGTTGACTCGTGAGCCAAAAAGTCAGACAGGGGCACCTACCCTGGGTATGGATGGAAACTTGAGCTAAGTAGAGGAAGTAAGAAGAAATATTGTTGCAGCTTCTTCCTGAGAGGATTTTGGCCTTGCCTGAGTCTCCAGAGATAAGCTTGGTTCCTCCTGTACTTGGCTTCTGTCTGCAACACGGTGAGCAATTCTGCAGCCTCTGCCATGTACTTTCGCCTTGCTGGCTGCTCATGAAGGGATTGTATGAGACACTCTGAAACTCTGAGCTAAATAAATCCTTCCTCCCTTAAATTGAGGATACAGGGTATTCTGCCCCAGCAATGAATAAGTAACTAAGACCGGGAGCATGCTATCGAAAATGACAATTGAGTCCCCGACCCTTCCTCACTCTCTTCTTTACATCCTAGTCTTCAGGTGAGTAGTTTCTTACTCCACCATGTCTTCCTGCAGTAACAGGCCACCTTGCCACAGGCCCAAAAGCAGCATGGCCAACTGACTATGAGACAGAAACCAGCAAAACTGCAAGTCAAAAGAAATCTTTTCTCTGCATAATGCAAGCTGATATAACTCAGGTTTTGTTATATCAGTGGTAATGGAAAGTAATAGAAAACAAATACACTCAGCAATCGGCATGACCACACTAAACACTGATTTCATAATTTCCTCACTCATTCCTAATAACTGTATAACTACATAACTACTTTATCATTTAATATTTAAAGACTTCTAGTAGTTTTAACTTTTCCACTTTTCCCACTTCTGGTACCAAATTAACTTACATATTTCCAGTTGGTATAACAAACTACTTCCAAACTTTACAGCTAAGAGCAATATCACACCATCACCTCCGAGTTCTGTGCATCTGTAAGACGGGCAGGGAGGGAGGGTTCACCTGAGGATTCTTTTGTTACATAGGCATCAGTGCAGGTAATCCACTGGTCAGCACTGAGTGACTAATCTTCTCTGAAAGGTCCACAACAGCATCATCTTCACGTCTTGCACCTTGGAAAACATGGCTAGACGGCTCAACTGAACAGGAACTCTCAACGGGAAGGTTAATTTGAGATCTCTCCAGGACGATGGCCTCAAAGAGATCACCTCTGACTTGGCAGTTCAAGGTTCCAGGCAAGTGCCGAGTGGACAAGGCCCTGTAGTGCAGAAGCTTGGAAGCCACACGGCATCAGCTCTGACGTCTTCACTCCAAAGCAGGTCTATGCCCTTCCAGACTCCTGACAAGACCCTACCTCTCAATAAACACACACTCCTACAGTCCTTTGTTTGGCTATAAGCTGCTAACATTCATCTCATGTAAAGCCATTATGGTATCAGACTCTGGCTTAGGCTTAGTCTTGAAGTCCAGAGCTCATATATTAAAAATCAGGTCTCAGTTAGGTGCTTCCTACAGGCAATGCTTTGATAAATTTAAAATCCTGATTCTAGGAGCTCAGCTGAAAGTCGGAATTAAGCTATAAATTAAACTGAGAACTGTATTTGTATGAACAGATTCATGATAGTGTAAGGAAACATTTCTTTTTGGTTTTTGATTTGTTTTATTGTTTTGTTTTGTGTTTTAGGGCAGGGTCTTGCTCTGCAGTCCAGGCTGATTCTGAACTCACTATGGAACCCAGGCTGGCCTAAAACTCACAACAATCCTCCCGCTTCAGCCTTCCAAGTGCTGGGATTATAGGTGTGTCCCACCATGTCCAGCTTTATGAGGTGCTGGGGAAAAAAACTCAGGGCCTTGAGCTTGCTAGGCAAGCACTTTAACTCTTGAGCTATTCCTCCAGCACCACAAGGAAACATTTCAAGGAATGTTTTCAATTTACTTCAAGTAACCAATCAAAATATCATAAATAATATTGATATACATATAAACAATAAAACTCAAAGAACTGTTTCCCCTGGGCTTTTCCCTAAATGAGACATTTATACTACAATGATTCAAATTCCTACGCATCTTTCTTATTCCCAGGGATATTGTTCAGCTAACATTTAACATTCTAGCATTTGAAGGTTCTGACCTGTCATTCACTGGAAGTACTAGAGGGGATCACAGAAATATGCTTGATCCAAACATGCCTACATTCTCTCTTTAATTCAGTGTGGACTCAGTGAGCAAACACTCTTGGAAGCAATTCTCATACAGTCCTTAGATGCTTAAGAAAAAACAAAGAAGGCTAATAGCTTTTTGACATTTTCTTTATGAAATCTATGAACAGGGTGCATAAGTTGAATTTTTTCATTAAATTGCAAATTAATGGCTTATCAAGTACAGCTGAGGCAGTGGGAAAAAAATAACCAAGTGAATAGGGACTCTTTAAGCATATATTCACCATGTGGCTTCTGTTGCCTTTATACTCTGGGCAAATTACTTCACCTTTCTGTGTTTCAGTTTCTGAAAAATAAAGATACAAGGAGCTACCTTACAGAAATGCTGATAAAGTTAAAGAGTACCTCTGTAGTAAAAGCTGAAGCACTGGGTAAAGATCAAGTGTTCTTAGGCTCTGACTGACTTCAACAATCAAATTTTGGTTAAATTTTGACCCAGATACGTGAATGTAGAGTAGTAGCTTCTCACAGCTGCCTCACAACCATGAATAGGTGTTGAAACTATTTATTCCTCATTTGCCTTGGACTGAATGTCAAATCTTTGCAATTTTTATTGATGAGCTTACAAATAGAATCCATTAGGGACATATGTTGTCTCATACTACAAGGATATAAAGCATAATGTGGCAGAATTAAAGCAATACATCTCCATATGCCTCCTGCCGGCACCTCCACCCACTTCAAGCCTCATCCTCATCACTTCCCATATCGGTCATCGTAACAGACTCCATAAAAGTTCCTCCAACTTGTGTTTCAAAAGACTAAAACTGAGTCATGACGCCAAAAAACTAAGTACTTGTTCCTTACTCTGGAACTCAAAGCCTCCTAAATCAACCCCCCAAGTCCCTTTCTAGTATTAATTTTCAGAGATATAACCCACAGATATAACCTATATTCCAGTACAGCACATCTTCTTGCTTTTCCCAGGACCTGCTATAGTTTATTTTCTCCTTACTTGAGCTGCCTGCTCCCCTTCGAAGCCTCTGCGCTTAATCACCTACTGAAATCTGACCAATATTTTATGACAACTTTAAAAGTTACCCCAAACCCTCATACCAATAATGATAATTCATTATTCAGAAAGTCACAGAAACTAATGAAGAGTGCCATACAAGATGACAGTTCATACATAGCTATCGAACTAGGTGGACAATGTCTTTCTCTGTCACAGCAAAAGTTTGTATCTTTTCTGGTATAGAAAAATTTTAAAGCTCCTCATTCTTGGGACTTTAATATATTGGACAAGGAGATAGTACCCAAAAATCTGTCAACTATGACAATAACTGGCTGTCTTTTATGTGCAGTTCTTCTCATCACATAAGCACAACCTAAGTGGTGCCAAAACAATCTATCATTTTGTTTTATTTGGTATCTTAATGCAAAACAGGTCTCTAAAAAATCTATCCAAAAGTTGTATTTTCCAGACCTTGACTGAGACTTCTTAGTTGTTCTGTTTTGTTAGTATTTCTTCTGAAACTTTAGTAAAGCAACTGCAAATGTATATTATCTTTCTTTTTCAATTCTTCATAGGGGCTTTCAAAATTAAACCTCTTGGCATTATTAACTGTAGGCAAAAAAAAAATAATAATCCATAGGCAAGAGACGGTAAAGTTAGATCGGGTTTTAAACCATCTATTACTCAAAGAGAAGTTGCCATATACTACCCACGACAGTTTTATTTCTGAAAGCTTTCATTGGCTCCAAACATTTAAAAGTATGCTTGCACTGAGCAAAGAACACAATACACAAAAGTACTACAAGCCCATAAAAGTTACCCTCAAACAGAGGCTACACAGGAAAGGGCCGTCCTCTGAGGTTAACTAAGTCAAATCCACACAAGATGGTTGGAATTAGCTGTCAACGGCTGAGGAAGCAAGGGGAGCTCCCTCAAGAACTACTGCAACTTTTACATCCATAAAAATTAGCAGCAATGACAATACCCTGACCACTGCATTAGAAAAATACAGGAGAGCTTTCTCTCCCCATGCTCTTTCGCTTGGTAGCGGCTGGGTTTGACGGATTGACAGGCATCAGTTAAAAAGGTGATTTCCCGGGCCTGGAAAGATCGCACAGCGGATAAAATGCTTGCCTTCGAAGAGCAAGGCCCTGAGTTCATTCCCCAGCACCACATAAATCTGAGTGTGGTGATGCACACCTGTAATCCCACCACTTGAGAGGCAGAGGCAGGCAAACTGTCCTGAGTTCAAGACCAGCCTGAGCTACACAATGAGTTCAGGACCAGCCAGAGCTACAGAGCGAGACCCTATCTCAAAAGATAAAAAAAAGACAATTTCCCAAATGCAACCCATTCTACAATGTAATCTAGAGGCAATTTGTCAGCAATATTAAGAGTTTTCTCTACATGATTAAGGGAGAAATAACTTCAAGTGAAACTAATGTTTCCAGTGGAATCCTTAATGCCTATGGTGCACAACACATTATACAGGAGCCTAAGGTAAGACAAAGCAAAGCAGTCAACATCTACAGGACACCTGGTACCAGGTATCCAGCCCAAAGTGCTTCCCTATCTACCTCAGTCAGTCCCAATGCAACCAGTGAGTGAGGCATTATTCAATTTTGGTTTTTGGTTGTTTTTTTTTTTTTTTTCAGAGAAAGAAACAGAGACAGAGCAATTAAGCAACACTCTTAAATCACATATGCAGGCTGTGGTCACATTAGCCACAATGTGAAGTCAGGCATCCCTACCTTAAAGCCCACACTTCTGCCGATACATGTCTGGTCTTTCTGAAACACAGTTCTTACCTCCAGGGAACTCACTGTCACCTTGGAATAGCACAGCGTATCAAATGTGTTGCAGTGAAACTGCTTGGTGGAATAAAGACACAAGCAGAGGAGCAGCAACCTAAACCTAAAAGAAGGTGGAAAAGAGTGGGGTAGGGGATATAGGGGCATTTCACAGCTGCTGCCAATGAAAGAGTTTAGCCTGCACAAGCCTCTCTCTGGGCTAATTAGAATAGGTTCTAACTCAGCAAGGTTTTGGGGGGTCAGGGGAGGGATAGAGAGAGAGAGTGCTTGGCTGGTTGGTTACTTGGTTAGAAAATAATTATTTCAAAGAATAGCACAGGAAGAAGAAAATATACTTTAATTGCCGAAGAAAACTTACTCAAAAATCATTTTGGCTCTAAGTCAGTTCCTCAAATGAGAATGCTTTATCAGCTGACCAAAACATCCAACTTATCAAGAAGTCAGACCTTTCATATTGCTGTGGTTTGGATATGGTCTGTTCCCACTAAAACTAATGTTGAGGGTTGGTACCCAGTAACTGTGCTGCAAGTTGGTGGCACCTTTATAAGGCATTTGAGGTACGAGGGATCCATTCTCACAAATAGGATTAATGCTTTCTTGTGGATTGGGTGAGCTACTGCGGAGCTTGGTACCTTTTTCTTCTCTTCTGCACATACCTACTTGCTTTTCTGCTGTTTCTGCAAGAGTTGGAGTTACATGGTGCACTCACCAGAAACCAAGAAAATGTGATTATCTGATCTGGGATTTTCAGTTTCTATAAGTAAAATAAACCTCTTTAAAAATTACATAGTCTTAGGTATATTGTTATAGCACCAGGAAACCGACTAAGAAACATAGTTAAACATAGTATCTAGTTTCTTAAAAATTATATAAGTAAGAAGTATACACCCCTGCCCCATTATCTGTAAGTAAAACTAAACAGATTGGTTGTGATCCAAATAAGGATATTCTTATTTTCTTCACCAACAGAGTGCCCGTCCTCATCCCTCTGTGCTATGATTTAGTATGGTTTCAGTGTGTCCCCCAAAGGTTCGTTTGTTGGAAGCTTGACCTCTTTGTGGTCAACCCCTCATGATGGCATGTGGTAGAACCTTTAAGAAGTGGAGCCTAGGAAGAAGCGGTTAGGTCAATGGTGTCATCATCCTGGGAAGAGATTAGGTATTTCTCGTGGGACTCCAACTAGTTCCTGCAAGAGTGAGTTGTTATAAAAACAACAGGACTGGCACCTCCCTGTTCTCTCTGGCTTCATCTGTTGTCATGTCTTCCTTCTCACGTGTTCCCTTTATTGTGGTGCCACCTACCATCGGGCCTTCAAAAAGCCAAACAGGAGCTAGCACCATGCTCACGAAACTCTAGGACCACATGCTGAATCAATCTATCTTCTTTATAAATAAAGTATCTACCCTCGGGTATTTTGTTACCACAATGGAAAAACTGATTAATTCACTTTATAACTTTTTTATTTTATTTTATTTTATTAGTTCGTAGGCTTGGATCCCTCAATGGTGAGGACAGCTGCATGCTGAATTATAGACACTGAACCATATAAAACAGTCAATAGTTAGTCTTTTTTATATATAAAAATAGAAATTTCATATGGATAAAGTGAATAATTCCAAGGGCTTGTAGAGTGTTTTAAGAACTTTAAGCAGAACTCTTTCTTACTAGAAAATTTTACTATTTTCCTGAAAGATGTCTTCAGGTTCCATCCAACCCCATGACTGTATGTCCCACGTCAATTCTATAACGGCCGTAGGAAGTTTCATGTCAGAGAAATTATAAAGCAGACAAAATCCAACCTTCTTTCAGTGAATAATTCCAAAGCCATAGGAAATGAGAAGAAGAATTTTTTTTAAAAGGGACCTTTTAACTTGTGAAGGCAATAAAAGCACGTTCCAAGCATAAACACTTTAATACAGTGTAATACCTGGCTCTTCTACCTACCTCAGCAAAGCAGTGTGTTCCAGCCTTGCTGAAGAAAATCTCCATCAAGACATTACAGGTGAGTTAGCTCCCAAACTAGTTTGGTCCTGTATGATCTCCACCAAATTGTATTTATGGACTTCCATAAAGTGAAAGCATCAAAGACACCTCGCCTAGGTCCCCAGGCTGGGCTGGCACCGGGGCCAATGAAAGCAAGCGCCTGATCCCTTAATTCACAGGGCCGTGCCTTTCCACAATTCCCCGTTTCTGAGGCCCATCCCCGCCCAGCTGGGAGGTATAAAGGGAGAGATTTGGTTTTTTTATCCCTCAAGAGGCACAGCACAAAACACACCACAAAAACAAAGCATACAAGATCATACACTTAATCTTGGAGATGTGTGTTTGCCTTCCGCGTGCCCACAGCAGGTCCTGAGGTCCCTCTTACCTGTTCTCCTTGGGCTATTCAACGATACTAAGGTCACCTTAGCGCTTCCCATAATAGTACAAAACTAACTTACTCTTTCAAGGATAGACAGGTGGGGATACAAATATGTGCATACATAAGAACTCACTTGGACACATCTGCACAGCCATTTCTCTCTAGACTATGCTCATTCATTCTGGCAGGACTGTGAAGTTTTAGACTACTCACAGAAAAGGCAACGGGCGAGAAAAGTAATACATCTGGCTTCCCCTGAAGGAAGAAATGAACAGGAAATAGCCATTGACATCACAGAGACGGCACATGCTAGGCACAACCTTTGAATTATGTTTACTAAAAAATAATAGTAATTTAGCCTGAAGGAGATTAAGTCACGGAAGTGTTTCCCAGAAAGTGGAGGGGAGTAAGTAAAGAGGAACAAAAAGTAGAATACACAGGTAACTGGGTAGATTTCTATCTATGTACAGCAGAAGTTATTTTTTAACTTTAGACAAAAGCCAACTGCTTGACTCCATCCACAAGATGCCTGCCATGTGGCCATTCCCTCGGTTTCTAGAGGCATCCCCCACTTGGAGAGATTAGGAACCACCCCTTTACTTCCTCCTTTTATTTAACAGAAACCAGCTTCTCATGACAGGAGGTACATGGCATGACAGCCAGCTTGGTTACTGGCATCTACATTTTTTTCAGAATTCCCTTCTCTATAGGATTGTGGTTCGAGTTCCCAAAAGAGGAACTCAGGTTAGCTTTCAGACAGATGTGAGAAGGTCACTGGTGGACACAGTGACAGAAGAAAGCAGAGGACACTGGCAGGGCTCCGTGTTGATTCTCCTCTTCTCTAGAACGGCTCTTTCCGGGTGTTAGCCCTGCTGGCAAGCAGCAGCTCACCACGCAGTCACAGACCTGATGTAGCTAACCAGAGGCAACACCTTCCCAGACATTCCACCAGCTCCCTCTTCCTTGCCAGTCCCATGGCAGCAGCCAGATGGACTCACCTTCTCAGATTTCCCAGCAAGCTCTGACTTGCCCACCTAGACCAGAGCTTCAGTCATGTCTGAAGTGAATGACTCCTTCTCCCATCCTCCAACTGTCCTTTCTGAGCCTTCCTTTCCCCTGATCCTCCCACCATTAAGTAAGCCTTAATTCATGCAATAAATACCTTGACCCACACTCAGAGTGGCACTGCTCCCTACAGAACCCTGACTGATTTATCTCTCTGACTACGGGCCCCAGTTCTGCTTTCTACAGCCTCCCAGGACGGAGGGCTCTAAAGCTGGAGGGTTGGCATGATTTCTCAGGGTAAGCCCCATTCCTTCCGGCTCTCATAACCAACCTGTCAGAGTTTCTGCTGGAATGTGGTTTTAACCCTTCTTGTTCCCAGAAACACAGCAGCTTTTCAATTACTTTAAATTTAAGTGAAACTCACTCATACTCAATTTCGAATCTTTTTTTTGTTTGCTTTATTCTACAGACCGAATATTTCTTCCCAACAGTCACATTTGGTCAGTATGTATGTCAATATCTCTAACCTATAGATACATGGAAAGGTGCCAACAACAAATTGTGTCTATCAGAGAACCTCTCCAAGGAGTTTTCAGGATACAATTCTCATGTCAAGTTTTTACATAACCCCATGTAAATCAGTATCTGACCCAGGAGACTTGGTCAAATTAGACAGTACAGAGCTAAATAAATAATTGTGATATACCACCAGTGTAAACCACGAAGAACTGCTATGTTATGGTTGTGTCAAAAATGTCCCCCAAGAGTCTCATGAACTTGGAAGGTGACTGGATCCTAGAGGTGTGATACTCATCAGTGGATTAGTCCTTTGATGACTTCATGTGCTATTTGGAGAGAGGGCACTGCTAGGTGGACATGCCACTGGGGCCAAGACCTACAAAGATATATTCTTGCCCCAAGCCCTCTCCTTCTCTCTCTATTTCATGGGTGCCATGCAATTAACAGCTTTCCTTTTCCCAGGCTCTCCACCATGGTCTTCCATCTTGCCTTTTTTTTTTAACTGAAACAAGGTCTTGCTCTGTAGTTCAGGCTAGCCTTGCACTCACTGCAATCCTCCCACCTCAGCCTCCCAAGTGCTAGAATGCAGGTGTGTACCACCACGTCTGGCTGTTACGTAATGCTTTGGGATCAAACCCAGGGCCTAGCACTTGCTAGAAAAGCACTCTAATCACTGAGCTATACCAAAGGCCTTGTCTGCCTTGAAGCCAGCCAGCCACGCGTGGACCAAGACCTTTGAAAATGAGATAAAATAAACCTCTCCTTTAAGCTGTGCCTCAGCAGGTAAAAAGTGACTGAGACAGGTTACACCACAGAAAATAAGAAAAAATAACAGGTCAGTTTTTTCACACTGGAAGCAAGATGTAAAAGATGGTGCATTTAATTTTAGATGCTTGAACTAAAGGTAATTAGATAAGTATGTGAGCTGAAGATGAATATCTTGAAGCCATGTGCATAAGAATGATATTTGAATATGCAAAGATTCATCCTTTAAAAGACAGAGATAGAGACAGAAAAACAAAGAGTCAAACTAATATACTAGAAATATCTGTGTCAAACAAGCACTTGATCTTTTTCAAGTTGGTGGACACTCTTAGAATATTATCATATGCATAGGAAAATATAAGATCAGAGAATCACTCCAATTTAGATCTCTGGAACTAGGATTTACCTACATAGTTTAGAGACCACATATCCTTGATTTTCCTAATATTACTTCTCTAATCTTGGTATTGCTGAACAAGGAAGTTTCCCTTAGCTTATATATAGCATGATGAATAGACTATCATCCAAACTGTAGAAGTCATTTTGTCTTGCTAGGGCTTAGATCTTGAATGTTCCCCCAAAAGCCTGAGGCATTTGGAACTGTGTGTCATCGGAAGCAGGGGCCTAGTTAGAAGGGGCAGATGTTCAGTGTTTGACCTGGGAAGATTGTGTCAACTTCTTGAGACTGGGGGTTGCCTAGAGCAGAGCTTTCAGGTATGTGTCAGTAACTTGTAGGCCAGAAAGTGAGGGAGGGGCACCCATCCTGGACAGTGGGGGTGGCAACCGGCAGCTTGAAGTAATTACAGAAGGAAAAAGAAACATTGGCAGTTTCTTCCTGGGAAAACTCTAGCCTTGCCTGAGTCTCCAGACAATGGCTGGGTTCTTGTGTGACTTGTTTTCTGTCTACAGTGCCATAAGCAGCTCTCCAGCCTCTGCCATGTGCCTCACCATTGGGGCTGCTGGTGAATGGACTGTGTGAGACCTTCTGAACTGTGAGCTAAATAAATCTTTCCTCTCTTATATTGTGATGTTGAATATTCTGTCATAGCAACAAATAACAAAGTCATGCCCCTTTACTGAAATTAGACTTTTACCTGACAGACATGTCTTCAGATTTTGAATAACATACATAACAGATCTTTAAGTGAATCTGGAAACAACTCAAATTATTCAATTATTCCCCTTCACTTTGGGAATAACTGAATGAATTATGCAACTTAAAGGAATAAAAGATATCTGCATATGGTTCTTCTTAAGTCCTTTCTTTCCCCCCAGCAGCACTTATGCTTGTGAATACGACAGGATGTCTGTGTTTTCTTGAAAATAACCCAGGAATGAAGTTAGAAAACTGAGCAAGCAGGTAGAATTACAAACCTGGCCCTGAGGAAACACTATTTTGGGTGGGAAATGTATTAATGAAGGTTCATTGTACTTTTCACCTTACTTTTTGGGTATATTTGAAGTTGGTCATAATATTTTATTCCTTGATTAGGGTCTGAAGCCAAATTGCCTAGGGTTGAATGCCAGTTCAGCTTAATAGCAGGTAACCTCAGCCAATTACAGCAAATTGTGTAACCTCTCTGTAACTCAGTTTACCCATTTGTAAAGTAGAAATAACATAAACAGTCACTTCCTCAATAAGTTGTTAAGAAGATTAAATGAGGCTATGCATATACAGGTGTAGGTTAATTCCTAGCATATGTTAATTAACATTTACTCATTGGCTATCATAGTATCTGGGCCCTCCAACCCCTAAGATTGGCTCATGAGAAATTACCACCCTTTCTCTCAAGGAGGAGCAACACAAATTCAATCACTGTCACCCACTGCAGCAGCTAAGCAGACTACAAACACTGACCAGTCTTCCAGTTCTCAGCATTTTGATGCTACCTGCTGTAGCCAAAAAGGAAAAGCTTACAGTCACTGCTGAACCTCTCCTCTACCCTCAAGGTGACGGCTCTTCTCCTCCCTCAGTATCAATTCTCGGGGGCAGATCCCAAGTACCCTTCAGCCTCCTGCGCACGCCCCATTCCTGTGGTAGTGTAATTAAGCAAACACAGAGAGCCTTGGCCCAAGAGTCTCATCCTATCTCTGTTCTGGATACAGCTATAAGACCATGGATGAGCAGAATTTAGGTAATAGGAACTCCCTAAAAATTCTTTAGAAGACTATTAGAGCATTCTTTTGAGCATCCTTTCTTTGCTAATAGTAAATCTTCAACTTTCCAGGGCAAAATAATGCCAAGATCATTTGAATGAGATACATAATAAAGCTGTCTTTGGTTTAAAACCAGATGTAACTATTAATAGGGGAGATTGAATTTCTTTTAGGAAATATATACTGGCTTTTAAAAACATTCTCACAGAAAGACCATGAAAGAATTCTCAGACTAAAAGTAAATAGTTTCTTTAAAAGATGTCTGCCTTAGAAAACTTTTTGGGTTTTTTTTTTTTCCTCATTTCTCTTTAAGCCAAATTCACTACTTTTAAATGTCACTTGGACAGAGTCATAGCTTCTCATTTACAAAGCACTTAAGTGTGTGGACTTTGTCTTTTGTACAAATATAACTATATAGGTAAATTTACAAGTCAAAAATCATAAAAATGTGCACATTGCAGCTACATAGCTTGACGAAACTCTCAAGTACAAGTCATAGCTAGGGCAGTTGTGGTCTACCCTCCATGAAATAAGGCAAATAACAAGTGTGTCTCCCTCATCAGGTTGTTTTAAGGATTAAGTGAGTTAATACACATGAAGTGTTTAGACAAACTAGCTCGCAATACAAGCCATAAGTACTAGCTACTGTTAACCTTATGAATGTTTTGCTGTTTCCAGGTCTCAAAAATATTTTTAATTCTCTTTATTATTATATGTTTGTGATACGTAATGATTTCAGCCATTGTGGGGCACCCATGCATATACTCACCTCCTAATCATTTCCCTCCCCTTCCTGCCCTCCTGTCTCCCCCTCATCCCTCGCTCCTCTTTCCATCTCCACAGTCTACTTCTCTGCTGCTTTATCATTTTTTGTTTTGCTCATTTTATTTTCAAAAATCCAAACATTTCTCATTTAGTTTTATTTTTCATTCATTCTGCTAAAGCCAAACGTAGATTCCTATCACTGAGTGTACACACATTTTTCAGGAGTTGAAAGGGTCTAGAAATTTCTGCATCTATGCAGGGCATCCTTATCTATGTAGATAAGCTTATATGCAAATAAACTAGTTTATACACAAGGGCTCCAACACATACACTCATTAAGGGATTACTACATAGTTTGGTTTTAAAGAAAATATCTATAAATATCTATGAATCGGCAAATATTTACTGCATGCCTACTATATCCACGGCAACATGTTAAGAACTGTGGAAAGATAAACAAGGAAAAGGCACAAGATTTATCCTCAAGGAGTTTGCCAGTTGAAGAAATAAGAAAAATTTATACAGGGACGATAGATGACTGGATGAGGAAGCCTGTGCAGACTGCTAGGCAACAGGACACAGTGTGCCTAGTGGCAAACTTGTCAGGGTGAGGAGTGGGCAGAGACATCCCCAAGGACTGGGACACTTCACAGATCCTTTCCAAGGAGATGGGCTTAAGCCAAGGCTCAAGGGATGAGTAAAGTGCAAGGAGCAGAAAAGGCACGACAAAGGCAAAAAGAGAAAAAGACCGCGAGTGCTTCAGTGGATATGAGGTGTCTATGCTGACTAAAGCAAAAAGAAAGTCTATAGAAACAGCGAGAGACAAAGTGAACAAAGGTGTGGAAACTCTCGAACACCAACAAGGGTGGTGTGGCGGTGCTGGGGGTCAAGGGCCTAGGGCGTGCAACGTAAGCACTGTCAGTGCACTACCCTCTCAACCCTACAAGGGACGCAAAGCAAACAGTGGGCTTTGGTAAGGCTTTGGCACACTAGTAAAGAGGTATTTTACTCCAGCTTTGGAGTCCCTACAGCCCTCGCTCGAATGGATGGTTGAATTATCTGTATGTAGACAGTCCCTTCTCTCACATTTTCAAGAATTATGTAGTTCCTTCGCCTGTGTTTACAATACCTCTGGTTCATTTAATCCCTAAGATTTGAGTTTACCTTTTCAAACACAAGATCGAGATAGCAGGCACGTGATTTCCCACAAACTAAATCCATCTTGTACTTAGACCACGTAGCCAAGAACAAATTCCAAACTGGTTCGGGACAGATCCAAAGGCCTGAAACCTCTCGAACAGAGACACAGCCAATCTTCGTTCTTTTAACAGAGAGTTACAAAGATAAAGTATCACTTTTTTTTTCTTTTCTCTCACAGAGAAAAAATTTTATTGGTTTGCCTGAGTATATAAATCAGTAAATTTGTTGTCCAAAATTCAAATACACCCAAGTGTAAAGAAAGAAATATACCTGGAATACCAACACCTGTGATGTAAACACTCTTAATACTCTAAAGACCCTTTCCAAGAATATTATTGTATTATTGTACACAGGTGCAGATACATATGGATTTTGTAACTTAATCATGGTAATGTGTTGATAAAAGTGAACATCCCATTATTCAGTTATTTTCAAAGTATTTCAACTTTCCCTTCTCCTCTTCCTCTGCTCTTGCTGTTCTCACATCCAGTTTCACAGACCTGGTGTATGTCAAGCACTAGGTTATGCTGTCGTAACATATTAAGCATACACATATATCAGATTTTTATTATCATTGTTAGATTTACAAAAGTAGTATCCAGACATGTACTTCTCTGCTCACTAAATTACACATCACGGAAATGCCTCCAATTTCTGTGTTACTTAAACAGCTCTCTTTACTCTTCCATAAAATGAGGGCAGCTAATACTTACTAAGGACCTACACCATGGCAGGCATTGTTCCCAGACAAGGTGCCCACGTCATCTCAGCTGATTCTCAGAAAAACCCTACAACATTGGTTTCATTGTTCTTTCCATTTTGTGGATAAGAAAACTGAAATGCAGGGGCTAAACATGTTTCCTGAGGCTGTTATATATTCAAGATAAATACAGGATGAAAGCTTGGGTATCTAATGCTAGTTAGACCTGTGCCCTTAAACTCACACCACGCTGCTTAGCCCGGGGCTGTTTGAGTTCTTGACCATCCTCACCAATGACCATTCTATCTGATTCCAGCCTTCTGTCAGTACAATAATATTATAATAAATATCCTTGGATATACATTGCAAACTTTGGGTATTTCCATTTCTTTCAAATAGCAAATACTTAATGAGTGCCATTTAGTACAAAAGAATGTTCCAGATACTGGAATTTCAGTGGGAAAGAAAACAGACAAGGCCTTTTTTTTCCCTAGAGTTCTCATGCTAGTGGGAGAAAACAATAAATGAATTAATGCCTCAAGAAAATCAACAAATAAATAACAAGAAGACAGGAGCCGATGATAAGTCACAAGTAAAGAGTTAAGATAGGCTTAAGTTGTAGAGAACAGGTTGGCAACAACTTGGTCCAGATACCCAAGTGTGAGATTGCTAAGTTTAATAATCATTACTAATTTGCTACTGAGAAGACATCTTCCCAATAATTCTCAAATCTCCAGCAATGAAAATATATATTTAAAAAATAAGTTTTTCTTGTCTTTTTTGACTCAATCGAGATTAAAAAGATATTTCCTTCTCAGCTAACCTTACTGTCTCAAATTCAACATCTATAAGTTTGAACTATCTGTAAGGTAAACATAAAAATTATATCATTTTATGCACTTTAATATGTAGACTTACTGATATATTTCTATGAAATCAAAATGCATATCTCATATACCCCTCCCAAAAGAAATGTATTAATTGGTTGTTGGTGAGATACTCTTACTACAGATAAGAGTTAACATTTTTAAAAGATGGTTGAACAAAACTGAAGGTTTAAAAAAAAAACAGGAAGCAAGTGTAACAGGCCAAAAGATGCTCAGATAAAGAAAAATCTTGATAAGCATTAAAAAGCAACCCTTGAGAAGCCAAGGTATTTTCAGAAGTAGCAATCAAAAGAATACCATGTAGCCTACCATCCATGACCTCTGAAGTCACCCTTCCCACCACATTCCCTTTCCCAGTTCCAAGGCCTGCCTGCATATCACAAGTTCTAGGTAACTGCCATTATTTAGAGGAGTCATAAATATGCAACAGGCATTTCATGGGAGAAAATGCACTGAATAAATTCCAATTCCTCTAAGTACAGAAAAGAAAAGAGTCTGTCTCTGACTTCCACCAGTCTGTAACACCACCACCCCCAAACTCCTGTCACCATTCTAAAGAAAAGTGGGTCAGCCTTCAGGCACCCCTCTCAGTAAAGGACACTGCCCAATCAGGCTGAGGGAATGACAGCACTCCTATCTAAACCTAACCTCTCACTTTTAAGTTCTGCACACTTTATGTGTGCAGAAAAGCAAGGCTTTATTTTAACTGAGTTTCACAAGCAAAAGCAACGGAAAGAATGCAATGCCTAATCTTTTTTTTCCTCCCTTGAAATCTGATCATATTCCTAACTTTAGTCATACTGCCTGGTTTCCTTTCCTTAATGGAGTGAAATTTATGTCTGTGATTAGAGAATTGGCTTGGGAAAACCATTTGAGCTTTAAAAGTTATATGTTTTAACAATAATAGATATGGGAATCCTGGAAGAAAACTAGTATGTTTTGGATGTTAACGCAGACATTCTAATGACTTGCTATTTCAATGTGCAGTTGCTACGTAATGGTGGTATAAAACATAGTAGGGGAGTAGGAGAGAGACAAAATATTGAGTTAAACATTTTCACAAGGATAACAAAGGGACAAATTTAGAATCACAAACTGGATGCATAGCTTTTGGACCAAGATATCCAAGGATAATTTTTAAAATAAAGAATAAAGTGACAGGCACAGGAGTACAGTTGCCGCATCCACAATAAGTGCGCCATCCTTAAGCTCTAGCACATACAGAACAGAGGAGAAAGCAATCAGATGAGCCTGAGCCGCACTTCATGAAATAGACTCATCCCATAAGTCAATCAAATTTCTCAATGCATGAGGGAAATTCGCTATAAATGAAGCAATGTGATCAGGCCTTGAGCAGAGCAGGGACAAGGCAACAAAATGCCCTTCATCACACCATACAGCGGCCAACTCCCTCCTGACTGAAGCCTCCCTGGAAGAGCAAGAGCTCTGTCCTCAGAGCCGCATAAACCTGCATCTAAATGCTTGCTGTGTGTGCAAGTTACTTAATGTTTCTGAGCTTCCTTTGCAAAATGGGGCATTTTCAGTTTCTTACTTCAGAGGTATTGAGAAGACTAGATGGCATAAAGTATGAAATTTAGAAAAAATATTTATTATGTGTTTTAGTTTTTTCTTCCTTCCCACCCACTTGTCATGTTGGCTGTAGGCCATCGAGTTGGAAGGAAAGAACGTAAAAGAAGGAAAAGTAGGTATGAGGTAAAAATAAAAGGGGGGAGCTGTCTGGGAGGGATCAGTACTGACTTGGCATATCTCAATTAAAGAACCAAAGAAACCAGTGTGGTGACTCATGCCTCTAATCCTCAGCCTTCATGCCGAGGTTTGATGATCCCTAGTTTGAATTCTGCCTGGGTGACTTAGCAAGACCCTGTCTCAAAATTTAAAAATAAATAAATACAAACGGTATCTTTAAGTGTATGAGTATCTCTGGGTTTGATCCTCGGCACTGCAAAAATAAAAAAATAAAATTAAAGTTAAAAAGAACCAAACACTACTCATACCTGAAACATAATCAACAGACAGCCCTCTCAGGCAGGGAGAAATGCTTTTGCAACATGAATACTGCTACCTAGTGCCTTTGTCTTTTTCCTGAACTTCCTTCTGGTGGGGTGGGGAGGACAATATTGAACCCATGACCTCACACATGCTAATTTGACCACTGGTACCTCTCACAGGCCGCCTAATGTTTTTCATTTCTGAGTTTTTCTAATCAAGGCACTTACATAGCTATTACCTGCCATTTGGTGACACTTGTAAGTACACTGTTAATGTCACTCATCTCAATTTAAATATTATTAAATATTATCTAAATGTTATAGGCCTATGATAGTCCTTATCCCCTAAGGAGCTCAGAAATACTTGTTACTTCTTACAGCATGATAGTCTAAAAACAGTTTCTAAGATATCCTTAAAAATGGCAAAAAAAAATGTATGAAATCAAGGAGTTCCTTTAAAAATAAACATATCTCAAAATTAGGGATGTACCTCAGTGGGAAGGCATTTGCCTAGCTCATCAAGGGCCTTGGATCTGATCCACAGCCCCACAAAATAAATGAGCAAATAAACAAATAAGCTCAAGTATCACTATAGCATAGGCATCTCCATAATATGCATGAAAGGACATTTGAAAAGTCTAAGCGGCCCCCTAGGCTTCTTAATAAGTTCATGAAATTAAAAGCACAAGATTAAAAATTGTATGCAAGTAACTGCCTGCTCAGTACTTTCATTTTCTTGAGACGGCACTTATCATTGTCATCGTTTGTTCAGGTGACGGTGTTTAGAGGCCCATTGTCCCTAGAAGAGCCAAATGTTGACCACTTGACAAGAATTATGGCCGCATCAATCAGGATGTGTGAGGACCAACAGCCTCACGCTGAGGTGTGGATCCCAGGGCAGCTGGGGCAGTTTGCTCCTCGCATATGGGTCCATTTCCCACACTTCAGAAACTCCTAGCCAGATGTGGTGGTGTGGGCCTGTAATCCCAGCACCCTGGGAGGCTGAGGCAGGTAGGGCACAAGTTCAAGCAAGGCCTGTGCAACTCAGTGACTTAGACCCTATATCAAAATTCTAAAATATTTTTTAAATGGCTGAGGATGTAGCTCAGGGCAAGAAGCCTGGATTCAGACCCAGGAACATAAATAAAGATAGAAGAGACAGAGGACTTCCAGGCTTTGGGCCTCATGGAGATCACAAATTATACACATCACCAACCTCTGGGACACCTCACAGGCAGACGAAACCTCCAACATTATTTCCCCCAATGCCAAAGGCCTAACACAGATACAGGAGGCAGTGAATCACTCCTCCCAACCACCCAGGAATTTGCAGGAAGTAATAAATGCTTTAAGCTAATTTTAATATCAGTGTCTTTTGCCTATGTCTATTTTCTTTTGAATAGAGATAGGTAATAAATAAACAGAATGTGGCAGGAAGCCTTAAGAGATCTGTCTAATGACCAGGAAACTAACGTCATTCAAAAAAAATTCTAAATTTCTTATTTTCTTATCACAATATAGATCACCATTCAACTAGGAAATTAATTTTTTGTATTCTTCTTTCTTTACTATTTCTCTGATACTTGCACAGAGTGAGCTGGGTACTTGATCTTATAAACAATTTGTCACACGTCGTTTGGGGTTTTGTTTGAACTGTAACTGAAGACTAGAGATATCTGTGGCTTTGGCTTATACCACAGTATGAAACCAAATCACGTAATTTTTTTTTTAAAACAAGCTTAGCAAAGAAGAAGAAAAGTACACAAACCATTTGCGTAATATAAATTCACAAAGCCCAAGTCTCCTGGTTTTTTAAACGCTTCTAATGAGTTCTTTTGGCAACATACAGATAGATATTTAGGTGGATTAAAACAGAACCAATCCTCTAATAAAACACGTAAATGAGATTTCATACTAACATGGCTTTATGCTAGCATGTCTTAAACAAATGCAGAAAAACTCCGCAGTAAATTCTCCGCACCTCACTCCCACCCATACATATCCACTCCATCACCACCATAGGCTCCAAATTGCTTTATTGCGGTAGAATTATACTATAATGTTAAATTGCTATAATTCAGTTTCCAGAACGGAGAGAAAGAAGCAAGTAGAGCTGGTCTTTTAGAGGCTGATTAGCAAATGAAAAGGAGCATGTTTTGGAGAACTGAGGAAGTGGAACAAGGAACTCTGTGGGGGAAGAAACAAGTAGCTCCCTCCCACCGGCTATTTCTATACCTTCTCACCCTTTGTGTGTTCCTGGGTTTTGCTTCCCTGGACCTCAAGACGTTTGAGGTAGTAGTGATTGTAGTAAAAGATGACTTCCACGTGATGACAGAGCCGAAGGATCTTGGCAGGCTCCTGTGACTTCCCTTTTCTCTCCTCTGTGCTAAATGCTTCTTCAAGCTGTATCCTTCCCATGTCAGGAGTGGCCCACCCAGGACCCTGAGAAAACATTTTTGGAACACAATTCCATGCTGTGGCAAATGAGTTATAATGAAATCCATAAAGCACCATGACTACAACTCTCGACCTGACAGAAACTACACATTTCTACCAAACACTTCCCTGAAATGAATTCCCATCATCTCTCTCTCCCTCTCCTTCTCTCTCTCTCTCTCTCTCTCTCTCTCTCTCTCTCTCTCTCTCTCTCTCTTTCTCAGAGACAAGGCTGCACTAGAACTCATGGCAATCTTCCCGCCTCAGCTTCCTAAGTGCTAGGATTACAGGCATACACCACCATGCACAGCTATTATGTGGTCCTGACAGACTGAACCCAGGGCCTTGCACTCCTTAGGTAAGCCCTCTAACCATGGAGCTATGCCCTCAGCCCCTACTCCTTTATTTAATAACGACTACTTCCCAAAGATCATGCATTATGTCTCCTACTAGACACAGCAGAAGGCAAGAGGGAAGATATAAAGATGCAACAGCATGAATACGGCCTTCCCTCCACATTCTTGAAGGGAGTAGTTGAGGGAATGAGGAGCTATAAGGGAGGAATGTAAAATCTAAGTTCTTCTCATAGCTCTTTTTCTCCTTTAATCAAGCCCACATGTTTAACACCAGGGAACTAAATGTGGTGAGAAGGGAAGGATTATAAAAGTGTTCGCTTTCATCCTCCAGATATGAGAAAACAACAACACATTACCATTACTCGACAACTTTATGGCTCCAAATGATGCTAACGCACAGTAAATCAAAGGAGGCGCCGCAAGCCACATGAAATGGGCACCTTCCGTGAGTTCCTGAGAAGGAACCCATGCAAGTCCACCCACTTCCAGCTGCCCAGGCCATGGGTGGCACTGAGGAGGAAAGGCTGGGGGCAACAGGAAGGCAGGGCAGGCCCGATCTGCTCTCAGAGTTAACCAAAGTTATCCCACCCAAACCCTCCACCCCCAATTCCTCCATGACCTTCCTTCTCCTCTTAAGAAATGACAGAAATCAGGAAATATGACTCGGGCTTTCAGGCTTCTGTCCTGGCCTATCAAACCCACAGAGAAGTCCTAGCAAATTACTGGAAACTGCACTTTGAACCTAGGCTTTGGCAAGGAGCCCAGCCAAACAAAAATGTAAAGGTTCCTTTCCTCCACAGGGCCCCTGCACCAGAGTGTCCCGATAGACACTCCAGAGCTGATTGCAACAGGTTGGAATGAAGCCCTGAGCCAGGAAAACAAGCCCTGGCCAGTATGATTTCCTACTGCCTGTGTTGTTTCTTAAAAAGGTTTTTTTTGGCTTGTTCTCCCTCATTTTGTTGGACTGGGTTACAGGCTCAGGTCCCATCGAGGAAAAGACTGGCACTATTTTCACAAAATGCTTGTTCAGTTCAAAAACTGCTCCATCACCCTCACCAGTAAGTAATGCTGGGGGGCCTCAAAGGGGCCCAATAGCAGGGATGGACTGGTCAGGCTAATTGTTAAGCAAATTCTTAGAACTTCCAGGAATTGAGAAGTAACTAGCTTGTAAAAACCCTGCAGATATTTCTACCTCCGACAAAGGAAACAACCTTCCCTGCCCACCAGATCTCACTACATGGTATTAAAATAAACCAACAACAAGGACTGTCATCGAATGAACAGACCCAGCAGCGCCCAGACCTGCAACAGTTTCTTCTTCTTAGGAAGAAACAATCAAAACATTGGCCTCTTTCTACCTCTGTTATATTTCTCTCTAAGAAAACTCAATTTGCACAAGCAAATAAACTGACTCATTATAAAACTGAGAGGTCAACGAGAGGCAGATAAAACAGAAGGTTAGACAGCTGGAGAAACAGGCCTCTCCCCAGCTGCACTGGAAGCTCCTGGGAGGAAGTGACAAATCCCTGGGGATCCTCCCAGGCATCAACCTGGGATGGGGAGGGGGCAAGAAAAGGAGAAAAAGGCGGGGCATACTCAACACCCGTTTTCTGTCACATCAAACATTCCTTTCTCAGGCTCTAAAACAGATTCAAATCCCAGCCAGACCTGGCCAGCACTGGCCTAAATCTCTCAATGTGCAATTATTTCAACTGCTTTTTCAAAATGGGCTTTTTCCCTACAGCTGTATTGTTTCTTGTGCAAAGCATGAGCAGGGTAGTGATCTATAGAAAATTTCCAAATTCTCTTCAGTTCAAAATGTGTCTTTTAAAGTCCTATATTTTCCCTAAAGATTTCACGTGCGTTAGTAGAATTGCTAAGCCCACAGCTTCCCCCCCTTCTTGCCTCCCTGACCTCTGACTGACCTAGTTCTGCTATAATAACCAATCAGTGAACACCACACAATTTTTTTTAATACTATCAGATAGCATTTTAGGACATCGGGCTGGCCCTGTCATATTCTAAAGAGCTGCCCAGAGGTTTCCTGCTTGGATTGTTAATGGAGAACTGTGGCAAGGAACTTACAATTTTCCCCCCTCTTCTGTCCGAGAGGTTCTAATAGAAGTCAAGTAAGAAAGAATAACAAAACTTTAAGTTTCACGTAAAGTCTACAAAGACAGTGCGAATCATTTTACCATCCATGTATTCAAAGTGTATTTACTATGCTCTTCTCTAGCAAAATAAACCTCATTGTACATATTTCTATTAGACTCTGTGTTCCCATTCATAAAAATGACCTAGTAGAAAAATACTAAACTCCCAGTCACGTTGTTCCACTATGTGGCAAGTGTGCTCGGTCACTCCCAGCACATGAGGGGTTCACCCAGAATGGCTGGAAACATAAGACTGGATGCTGGATATGAGGCCAGGCTGGGAGGAGTTACTGGGTAGCTGGAGGGCAAAGCCGGACAAGAGAAAGAAAGCACTCAAGAGAAGGGGCAAAGAGTACAAAGCAGAGTCAGAAACTGTGCCGGGCAGACACCAGGAAGGAGGATGGCGCATTTTGAGCTCTGGTAAGCGGGAGAATCCCCATGAGAGCTGGACCAGCCGGCAGAGCCTGGGCCACCCCACCATCCCCCAAAGATTCGAACCCAGTAGGCCAGTCATGTTCCCGATGAGTCTGATGCTGGACAGGCACAAATGATGCTTTAAAGAAAACACAAACTTACAGATAAGAGGAAGAAGAGGAACTGGGAAGGGTGGACCAAAGAGGCTGGAAGACAGCAAGAGAGAGCCCAGGGGATGGAAGATTCACCACAACAGAGGTGGAAGAGAACAGAAGAAGGGTGTTTATTAAGGCTATGGAGGCGGGTCAGAATCCACAGAGAGGGAGAGCAAGACACTGAAACCTTGTGACGGGTGGAAATAGGTTATTTTGTTTTATGCTTTTAAATTTTTCAGACTGTATTAGAAATGCATAGTACACAAGCATTTTCAAATTGGTCTTATGCTGATACGATACTCAAATGAAAGTATTCTGAATTCAGCATAATCCAAGCTTCTCTGAGAAAAGTAGCTTCATTCAAGCAGTATAGGTAGTTGGCTGCCTGGAGTCATATAACTGAAACACCAGGCTCTACAGAGCACCAAAGCCATCCTATATACACTGATAACAACAGGTCATTCATTTAGAATTATCTACTTCTTCAAGGTCTTAACTCATAGTACCAACCCAGAGCATGAACATAGGTTTTGAAACTCAGGAGATCTTAGGTTGCAAAAACTTCTATTTTTGTGCATAAATCCATAGAGTTGTAGAAATTTAGTTGTAATGAATCATATGGAAGACTGGGGCCATGTGGACAAAGACTAGTTACAATTGAGGGAAAAATTCAGAACGCTTCCAACTGGACAAAGTCTCGGTGCCAACGACTTTTCCATTACCAGCTCCACTCACTGAACCATTACCACTCTCCTGATGGCAAAAGAAAAATTATAAGGCAATTTTTAAAAATCGTATTTGCCCTTGGAAGGCAATATTAAGAATGACTGAATAATAAGGAAAGGAATAAAAACTTGAAGAAAAATGACCTCTCAGAGATCCAGGATGTAAGTAAGAGGATTTCTAGAGAGAAAAGAGAATAACTCATAGCAGAGATTATTAAAGACTAAAATGAGAGCCAGGTGTAGTGGCACATTCCCGTAATCACAGCTCTCTGGGAGGCTGAGGCAAAAACAAATTAGTCAATGACGGCATATACCTTGTCCCAAAATTTAAAAAATAAAAAAGGGATGATGATATAGCTCAGTGCAAAGGCTATGAGAAAGCTCCCCAAGCCATCAGGGTATGAGCAAGAGCCCATTGGGGGCATCATGCTGAAGAACATAAAGGATTTCAAGCAAGGCACTTCAGTGTCAAAGTGAGATGATCCTAAGAGTTTCCCCAAAGAGAACAGATTACAAATAAAAGAGTAGCAATCAGAATTGCTATCATACTGTTGGTCAACAACACATGCAGCCATAGATAATAGAACCATGGCTTTAAAATTCAGAAGGAAAAGGCAATACAGTCTAAATTTACACACCACAAATTTAGGTAAGAGGTAACCCTATTGCCTTACTCAGCCATCCTTCACAGAGCTCCTTATTATCAACTTATAAAGCCCCAAAAAGCGCCTAAGATGTTCAGATATTCTAGACATCGGGATTGAAAAAAACCAATAACCTGAATATTCAGTTAGAAATACATAATACCATGCCCCCAAGCTCCATAGCTTCTTAAACACTCTTGAAAAGTCTAGATCTAATTCACGAATTTTTTTCCTAAAACTTCTCCTTCACCATCCTTAATTTTCTCAATGGCGTTGCCAGTGTCTCTTTTCAAACACCTTTCCCAAGTGAGGAGTGATTTTTGCATCCTCCCACTTCCTTAGTCCAGTTGCTGAAACTTGTCAAGCCGGAAGTCTCCTCCCTTCTGCCAGGGTCACTCCAGTTCAGGAACTCATTCACACCAGTTAGTGCATAGTTTCCCATTTATTGCCACTGAATAAATCAATACAGTCCAGAATTTTGATGATTTCACATCAGAAATAGAGACTCTAGCTGCCTTTCCACATTTAGTTCCCCTTCTCTGAGTAACAGAACTCTGGCTTTTAGCTCGTCATACAGCTGTCCAGAATAGTCTCTACTCTCCTAAGTTCTGGCCAATGATAAGCGAAAATCTGACTTAGAAGAGACACCTGAGAAGAGTTCCTGAGCTGAGCTGAGATGTATGCTGCTTTTGCCACTGTCCATCTAAAACGCATTCAATCCATCTCTTTTTTCTCCTCCCAGTCTGGAATGCAAATGTGATGGGTGGAGTTCAGCAGCCATCTCAGACCATGAGGTAAAGGAGGACAAAAGTCTACTTCACAGAAACACAAAAGCAAAGAAACAGGGAAAGCCAGGGTCCCTGGTGACTGTACCTCCTCTGAATTGTTCATGTCTGAATCCTCGAAATAAGTTTTATATTACTCAAAGCTGCTTGCAAAGTAAAACCAATGAAATTTCACCCTCAGAAATCATTGGTGGGTGCCAAATTATTATGAATCAATGTTCAGAATCCTCAGTCCAACATCCATGACAATTCTAACTCTAGATTTCACTTTCACTTCCAGTTTTGTCTGCTACTTTTTTCTCTCATACAATTTTTAATTCAGCCAAACCAAACAGCTGAGATACCCAAGGAGAAAGGCCATCACTAATGCATTTAAAAGATGATGAATCATCAGCATTCATAAGAAAAGGGACTTCAATAAGTCTCTAGAGTGAGGATTAGGATAGGTTTTTGTCAGTGTTTTAGTCAGTATGTTATCTCCAATCAGTGGAACAAAATACCCAACATCCACAATTTAGCGGAGGAGAGGTTTACTTGACTCAGGGTTCAGAGGATTCAGTCCATAAGTTAGTGACTTCCAAGGCAGAAACCCTGGTAGAGAGACAGAAGAAAGCTGCTGATTTCACAACAGTCAGGAAGCCGAGAGAGCAGGGAGGAGCCAATGAAGGCAACAGAATCTACAAAGTCACATGTCAGCGACACACCTTTCCTAAGCAGGCCCACCTCCTTACAGCACATTTAGATAGGGACATATCAACAGATCAGTCCACTGACAAGTACAGCAACCTCCAAACCCAACAACCTTCCAAAAACCCCACCTCTGAAAATATGAAATCCTTGGGAAACATTTCAGCTATAAACCAGAGTACTTCACCTCTGGACTCCAAAATGCTCGTGTCCATCTCATTAAGTAAAATGCATTTAGTCCATCACCAAGCATTACCAAAGTCTTAACAGTTTTAGCAATGGGGGCTGGAGGAATGGCACAACAGTTAAAGCATTTGTCTTGCAAGCACAAGGCCCTTTATTCAATTCTTCAACATCACACAAGCCAGTAACAGTGATGCATGCCTGTAACCCCAGTACTAGGGAGGCTGAGGCAGGAGGACTGCTGAGAGTGCAAGGCCAGCCTGGGCCACATACTGAGATCAAGACCATTCTGAGTTACAGAGCAAGACCCTGTCTCACAAAGAAAAAAAAATCAGTTCCAGCAATGCTGAAAAGTCTAAGTAAATCAGGCGTCTCCTCTGAGACTCCAGGCCAACTCCAGCTGTGAGCCTCTGTAAAAATAAAAAAGCAAGTTAAATATTTTCAACATGCACTGTTGAGTAAATATTTCCATTCCAAAAGAGAGAAATAAGGGAACAGAAAGAAACCTGACCAAAGCAAGACCAAAAACAGCAGGGCAAAAATTAAACCTCATAGTCCGGTCCAGCACTCAGGGCAGGCTGTGTGGCCAGATGCGAAATCCAAAAACTCTGGGCAGTCCTACCACTAAGGCTTCACCAGTTACAACCCAGATGGCCTCCCTCTTAGGGTGGCTCCACTGGGCTTGAGCTTTCCTTGACAGACATTCCATGTTCCTAGAGTCTTTCATTTCCTGGCATCTCCAATGCACCTCTGCTTCATTCCTACAGCTTCTTGCACAGCCTGTCAAGGGTTCCTCGCCTGGCCCCTGGCCTTCCACTGAAATAGGCAGAAGCCTCTCTGGCTGCTCAGCTCTTACAGTTCACAGGCCTGCAAAACCAGCATCCCATGAACGACTCCAAGGTCTGCCGCCAGTATGAACTGCAACCACATCCGGCTGCATATGACAGCAAAAGCCTCTTATACTGGACGGCTGAAACAAATACCAGGGAACCAATTCCCTGGGAAGCCCTTTTCAAGTGGTAGGCCAAGAGACTTTCTTCTCAAAGGAATTGTTTATACTTTTGCATTTTTGAGCCTACGATGGGGAGGATCTTACTGATTACCCTCAAGGACTCTTTCATCTTGTCCCTGCACAAAGTATGGATTCCTTTTGTAGCCCCAACTTCTCAATTTACTCTTTCTGGGCCAAAATTTAACCTTTTCAGGTTTTTCTGCTCTTTTTATCTTTTCCTCCCAAGTCTCACTATAAATTTGGCTAGAAGCAGCTAGCAGTACCCAAGCCACAGTCTGAATGTTGAGCTATCTTGAAACCTCTTCTGCCCGATTAACTGGTCCACTGGCCTCAGTCTGTCTTCTGCAAAGTCTCAGAACATAGACAAGATGTCAACAATTCTTTGCCAGGCCATAACACACATGGCCTCTAGTGTAACTGCCAATGGAATTCTTGTTCCCTGAAATCTTCTGAGTCTGAGTCTTCATATTCTTATAAGCATCCTGGGCTTTTAAGCCTTGTCCACATTCATTCATATAGCTCTATGAGTGCATTCTAGGGCTTCTCCAGCCCACATCTCCAAACATTTTCAAATTCATCCTGCAAAACAGTTCCAAAAGCTTCTAAGCCACATTGTCAGGTATAATAGGAATACACTGATTCCCCATACCAATTCTTCTGTATTAGTCAGCTTTCCTGTCACTACCAAAAATGCCTGGTACCCACAAACTTAGAGGCAAAGAGGCTTAATTTGGCTCATGGTTTTCAAAGATTCAGTCCATGTTTATTTAGCTGGATCGTAGGCAGGAACATCATAGTGGAGGGACAAAGAAGAGAAAGGCTGCTTACTTCATAAATGACAAGTAGAAAAAGAAAGGAGGATCCAGGGAGGGAGATATACCCTACCACACCCCAGTGACATACCTCTACCCACCAGGCCACACTTACCAATAGCATGTTTATCTATGAATCCACCAAGATCAATCTACTGATGAGTATAATGTCAATCACCTCCCAGAAGACCCACCTCCTAACACATTTGAATTCTGGAGGACATTCCAAATCTAAATCACAATAGCAAAAGAATTCTCTTTTCTGACTTTTAAACCAGTATCTCACATAAAATTCAACGCTAAGATTAAAAGCAGAATAGCTCTGATTTGTAAGCCATCGTCCTGGTCCAAATTTGTATAATATAAAAGAGTAAACTGAAGCTCACAGGGGTGGGAGCTGATATGACTGATTCACAGCTGGATAACAGCAAATTCAAAACCAGAACCCAGGTTTCCCACGCCTTACTCTCATCTCTTCATTATTCTTACAAATAAGTGATGCAGATGGAGGCGTTCCATGAAAATGAAACTATGCAGCAAGTCTTCAGACACCCACATTTCTAGCTAAGGGAAGAGGGGCTTGTACTAAACCAGGATTTACAAGATTTGTCAATCCCACAGAGTATGTTGACTAAAAACACAACATAAAGAGCAATGTCTCAGAGCCAACGATTTTCAACTTGGAGTTTTCCAAAAGCGAGAATACTTCCCATTCATCCATGCCCAAGGGAGCTGCTGTAATTAGCCCAGCGTCCAGAGCGGTGAGATTATATACCAGGTCAAAGGATGTGTCTCCCCGTGATACTCATAAAATTCTATTGGCCGGTGTTCCTCACTATTAAAAAAAAATCAAATGTTGCCTTACCTGGGAAAACTACATTCTATTTGGTTCTTTGGTCACCATGAGAGAGTTCAGAGACCACGTACAGCAAGTTGAGCTGAAAATGCCTGTCCTCTAGAACTGTAGGTGACATCCTGACTCTACATGTGTGTACTTCAGGAAATCTGCTTCCCTACAAATGGCAGACAGAACATGTACCATTGAACAGTAGAAGAAGAAAGAGGATTAAGAGATCATGGAGGCTAAGTTCTGCATTGTAAATTTAACTGTTTTGAATGAGGTCTCTTCCTCCACTTTCAGAAGAAAACCACAGAGATAGGACAAAGGATACCTACAAGTAAAGTTAGTTGCCTGGGGAGAAAGTGACAAGGATGTGATTGCTGGGTACAGAATAGCAAGAAAAAGGGGAAAAAAAGTGTGCAGAGTCCAAGGAACAGTGACAGTTAGTGAAAGTCTCACCCGTGACACTGGACAGAGTCCCTGCTATCCAGAAAGGTCAAAGGCAGCAGAACACGACTGAAGCGGACCAGGTCCACTGCACTGGGCCACTCATCTTTACTGGATGCTAACAGACCCAGCTTACAAACAACTCCTCTGGGGCCTGGCGGCCTGGAGTCGCAGCCTGACTGCAGCATACTGTGTGACCTGGTCAAGTGAGCCCCCCCCACCCCCAATGCCTATGAAGTGGAAATGATAATAAAGAACCTACTTGATGTGGTGGTAGAAGGACTTAAGGAAAGAATCACCTGGAGCCTGCCACAAGGGAAGCACTCAATAAATATTAGCTATTGTCACAGATCACACTCACACAGTCCGTCTCTCCAGCTAAGCCATAAATACCTTCAGAGCAGAGGCCGTGCCCCACTTCTCGGCACACAGAATCCAGACGAGGAGATGCTTTAAGAGTTGCTTGATTGATTAATGGGCACTGGAAGGGAGGCTGAGCTCATTAGATTACATGTGACAGCTTGTTCCCTCCAGTGCTCAAAGAAATCTCACAGTCCTTTATTTGGGGGAGAAAGCAGCAAATCCCCAAGCTTTCTAAAGTATATCAAAGTGCCCCCTATTTTCATTTCACAGATCAAAGAAGAAAGCTGTCAAGCGCGAGTGGGGGACTGGGCCAGGCAGCGCCCTGGACAGGGGCGTCCGGAGAGGCCTGCGCCCTGCTGGGGTGGCCCTGCCCTCCCCGCGTGAAGCCTCCGTCCAGACTTGTGCGGCTCCCATAAAACCGGCTCCGCTAAGGCCTCCCGAAGGTCGGTCGCGGGGTGGTTCATAAAACCTTTGTCTCGCGGGGCGGTTCATAAAACCCCACGGCCAAGCGTGCCTTATCCTTTGCGATGATCAAAGTGGTAGGTGTCTGGTGCAGGAGCGAGCACTCTTTGAATGTACGTTTTTAAACTCGGATGCTAAAGCAGGTCTCTGGACTCACCTGTCCCCTACTTTTCGGGTGCCAGCGGCCTGGTCACGTGGCCGCGCCTTTCCGGCAGCAGGCTGCCGCCTAGCCCATCTGGGGAATCGGGTTACCTGGAATGTCGGGCCACTTCTCCAGTCTGGGTGGAGGCCGGAAGGCCCGGTGTGGGGAGCGGGGAGCTAAGTAGAGGCTGGATGGGGAAAACAGACACCCGCTAGGAGGAAAACTGGTTTCCCTTTAGGGTGCCCAGGCTGCGAGCACGTGTAGTTGGGGGGGGGGGGGGGGGGGTGCAGTTACTATTGTTTGTCTTGAAACAGAGACTGGGAGGGAAGGAGAAGGAAGGTGCAGAAAGCTGTTCTTTTTTTTCTTTTATTTTAACCTGCAAATATATATGAAATACCTACCTGCAGTTACACTGGGTGGGAACCTGCGACTCAGCAGGCAACCACATTCTGGTGGGGCCAATCAGAAAGGTCATTGTATACGCAGTGGCTACTGAGAACGGCCGCATAATAGGCTTATTATGGATCGCGCACCTGGGTCCTGCAAAGCCTGAGAGTGAAAAACTTGCTTTTACAAAGCCATCGCGTAAGCAATAGGATGCAGGTCTTCCCTTGTGTCAAAACGAGACTGCGCACGATATACAATTCTAGGCATTGTGCAAGGCCTTCACAGAGCCCCGGGAGGCACAAGGATGCCTGCCAATCATTCACCAACCACTGGGTCTTCTCAGGATCCCCAGGAGCTTTTCGTAAGACAAAAGGGGAGCAATTTCCACTCTCATCTACAGTACTGGGGAAACCAGACACTCCCAGGCCCATCCCTCTCCAGTTTAGTCCAGCTTACAGTCAGCAGTTTGGAAGAACGAGATGAAAAGTTTACCCTTCAGGAAGGCAGACACCTCTAGAAGGGACTTGGGGGCACCTTCAAGATTAAACCCGAACTGGAAATGGAAGAAAAATCAGATAATATCCTTTCTGCCATCCCCTAATACCTTCAGGAGTTCAAAGGTTTTCCAAGCCTGCGGCACTTGGCAATTATAATTACACAGTAAAATACCTAAGGTTAATGAATAACCTCTAAAGGAAGTTACTTCACATAATGACAGCAATTTCTCTGAGCTAAATGTTAATAATAAGGCCTGTAATACTATGAGAAGGAAATGGTGGCAATTGGCAAATGGAACTCTGTTGCTTAGTAACAAAACCTGAGGTATGAACATTCTCTCTACCTGACGGGAAAGGGGTGGGTGGAAAGACTGCGAGGTTGACATGCAGGCCGGCTTGTGCAGCCAACAGCTGTCCAGCGGCACATAAAGTGGAGGCATATGTGGCCCATCACACAGTTAGCAGAGGGAAGCGGGGTGGGGGTGGAGAACTCCCTGACAATTACTTAGTGCAGCAAAGGAAATGGGATGTAATCTGTAAAGAGACGGAGGCGACCCCGTTCACATTACCTGGTACAAATCACTGCTGAGCAAACAGAACATTTCAGAACATTTCACCAACAGCTAAATCTTCTCTCCTGCTTTTTTGCCTCTGTTTGTTCCAGCAGAGACACACACTTTGAACCTCCTGTTTGTTTGTTCTCTTTTGGAGCAACTGTGGCATGTGAGGGATGAATTAGAAAAGGAATGCAATTAAGACAACCCAAGAATGCACTGCTCCTGCCGGGAAAACTTCACACATTTGAACTGCAGACATGGACTCAGTCAGGTAATTGTTGGCAGTCTGTATAGAAAGATCCGAGACACAACTTCTTCCAGCTGGTCATTAATCAATAAGAAACACTTTACAACAAGGTCATTATTACCAAAACTATTACAATAGCATTTTCAGTGAAAGGCTGAGATACAGTGCAGGAGTTTTAAGTCCCTGATTGTTTCATGACAATGGATCTCAACTCTCCAGAGTATATTACCCCAACAACTGGTTTCAAACTGTAGATTCCACCCAGGCATGGTTCCACATGCCTACACGTAATCCCAGCTCTCTGGAAGGCTGAGATAGAAGGATTGCAAGCTCGCGGCCAGTTTGGACAGCTTATTGACTTCCCAAGAGATCCTGTTTCAAAATGAAAAATAAAATGGAACTGAAGATGTGCAAAGGTTGTAGGTTCAATCCCTACTACCATAAAAAAAAAAAAAAGCTAATTCCAGAGACCCACTCCTAGAAGAAGTGCCTGTGGATCTGGACTTTAACAGTTCCAAAGTGTTCTGGTCACCTGCCAAGTGTGGGAATCACTGCTCTAAGTGATGTTAGCATTCACCAATAATAGAAAGGAAGAGTGAATAAGTATCTTTTGCAGCTGAATAAATTTTTTGCACTAGAAATTTCATATATTTTTTAATCTCCAGAGAAACTGATCTACACGATTAAAGAAAATTAATACTCTAAATACATTAACTTCTCATGTTTAATTTTTAATATGAAAAACTATTCAAACACTGTAATACCAAGAACAACTGAGTTTCTCCCTATACCATCATTTAATTGCAGGTTGCTTACTTTAACTCTAGCATCTTCCTAAGTAGTCAAGTAAAATTACTTGCCATTAAAGCCTTCAAAGTCATAAGCCTTTTAAGCCCTATGCAAATTCAAAAAATGGGCAAAGTTTGTCCCTTAATCTTGCTTTTTTCAACAAGAATTGCCACTGCTTCTTAAAAGTCCCTCTAGGCTTGTTTCTCCCAGCTTTCCCTTTACCATATGCTCCCTCTGACTTTTCAACTCAGATCTCTTTAAATAATAATAATAATCCTATTTTGTTTAGCTATGAGTTCCAATGGGCTAATATTATGATAGCTAAGTAACATAAACATATCTTTACAGGTAATGGCCTGGATCTGGTGGAAGGTGGAAGGTGAGACAATGATTCAAAGGAATGACTCCTGAACAGTATAATGTTTGGGGTAAACCAGGCCTCTGTCCCTGAAAATGGCAGTATTTTACACTCAGACTGAGTCAGAATCCTTAGGGTCTTTGCATTTATTATACACAATGCAAGGAATTACCTATTAATAAGACTTTTTAGCTACATCCAAATAAATCAAAAATCACCACTTAATAATCGAGAGAAATATCAGAATAACAGTAGACGCTTTCAGAACGTACGGATCACTGGCAGCACAGATGTGCACTGGGGACTTTACTGAAGCATCCTGCACTTCCAGATTCTATACAGGTCATGAGAGGCCATAAGCAGGTTCACCAAAACCCCAAGTCCAAGTGGACGGGAAGGTTCTCCAAAGAGATCACCACCCTGTGTCCATACAATCAGTGACTAGAGAAAACTTCTGCAAACCTCCACTGTGGCACTTATAATTCTCTTGACATTTATATCAACCCTCCTCCTCCCTAACCCTGACTCCTAAAGACACAGAACACTGTAAAAATCACATGGAAATCCTGATTCACCAACCTAATTGAACTGAAATTGCTCAACATAGCTGAAAGCTATGAGAGGTCTGACCCTTGTATATCACAGCCTCACAGAATGTGACAAGTCCAGCCTAGGAAAGGTGCTCTTCGCTGTAAAACTCCTGGCCACACCAATACGATCTAGTATGGTTTGGATCTGGAATGTTCCCAAAAAAGTCTTGTGTATTTGGATGCTATGGATTATCCCATGGAACCATGTGCTATTGGGAGATTGGGACTGGTCTGGGTTAATTATAGGTATGTGGTGGAACACAGGCTATAGCAGATTATAGGTGGCAGGCATGTAGATTGAATTACAGGTCTGTGGACTGGATTACAGTCCTGGGGTGGGGGTTTACACATGGAAAAGGTAGTACATTGAGGGTGGACCCAGAGGGACTAGATCACTGGATGGGACCTGGAAGGATATATGCTGCTTTTTGGCCTTCCAAAAGAATTCACTTGACTTGACTTGTTTTGGCGTGGCTTCCTGTTTGCAATGCTGTGAGGAACTGCCCCCACCTCTGCATCTGCCATGTCTTTCCACTTTGCCAGCCACTCATGAATAAGCTGTAACCTTCTGAAGCTGTAGATACAAATAAACATTTCATCCTCTAATTTGTGGATGGCAGGCACTGAGTCACAGCAATGAAAAAATAAGTAAGACAGGATCCCTGCAAGAGCACAGGGCTGTGTCAGACTTCAGTAACACTTCTGCAGGATGTATTGTGATGGTGTTAACTTGTCTATCCTCCTGTATTGGAATACAAACTCACTGAGGACAAGAAGTGGGTTTACTCAACCTCAATTTTCAAGGATGGGCACTGTGCCAAGCACATTAAAGGGTTAGGTGATAACAACTAACGAATAAAGAAATAGAAAGCCAGAGTTAGAAAGTAGTTGAGTTGGTAAAAACAGATTTTATTCAGGACTATTTTATTCAGTGATACAATAGGGAAAATGAGATTCAGTATAAAACATGGCTTAATTTATAATTCAATGTGGCCAAGTAACAATGTATAACCAAGGAGTAGAATTAGGGGTTGAAGAATTAAAAAACAAAATGATTAAGTGGGAAAATCAAGGGTAGGTTCACGAGGATTCTGATTAAACTGATCTAATGGAGTAGGCCAGACTGATCAGATATCCCCGGCAGGGTAGAAGATAAGGGCCCCAACTAGACATGAACGGTGTTCTGATATGGAGGTTTCTTATTAATATTAGATTTTGTAAGTGCTCTGGCTTAAATGTGTTCCCTCAAAATTCATGTTAGCAACCTAATCCTCAAATTCATATGTCAGTGATATTTGGAGGTGGGGCCTTTAGAAGGTAATTAGGATTAGATGAGTTCATGAAGGTGGGGCATTTATGATGGTATTAGTGGATTTATAAGATAAGGAAGAGAGACACAGCCAGTTTGCGAGTTCTGTCATGCTCCACATGATGCTCTTTACCAGCCATGATGCAACAAGAGGAGCCTTATAAGATGCCCAGCAGACACTAGCACCATCCTCTCAGATTTGGCAGCATCTGGAATTGTAAGCCAAAGCTTTCTATTCTTTGTAACTATTTAGTCTCAGGCATTTTGTTGTAACAAAAAAGAAAAGATAATTACGAAGTATACAGACAGAACTGCGAGAAAGTTCAGGAGCTTGACTATACAGTTTGATCAAGCAAGGAATCTATTTCAAGATCTGTGTTGCTACTGGCTGCTTTCTGTGTTAATCATTATCATTTTTTTCTTTTGAAATAAAAGACAAAATATTTAGTGATGCATGTAGTCACTGATGTTTTATTATGAATTGTTACAATTGCTGATTTGCTGGGGTTTTCATTTTGTTTTCAGATTAGAAGCTCTGCTGGACTTGAGACTATGGGCAAAGGAGACGGACACAAAAGTCAAGTAGAGAATAAAGAACAAAAGAGAACTCTTCACCAATTTTCCACTCTGTCCTTAGACTAATGCTGAACAATCCCAATTCTTCCTCACCCCAAAGAACAAGTGATTATGGTTATTTGGCTGAAATAAATTTGTCCCATAATCTACCACTAAGATACTAAAGATACCATGTGAACCCTACTGAGGACTAAAACAGGTAGTGACTGTTTCTTGATAGACTGTCTTATACAAAAGTGCAGTACTCAAAGCAATGGCAACCCTGGGCCCTACCCTATAATAGATTCACAAAGGAGTAAAGGAACTACAGGAGAGGCCTGGCGATTTCACAGGAAATCTGGAGTTTAATAGCCTTTTTAAATTTCCGGCTGAGTCAGGTACTACTTGGATGACTTTGGCCTGCTAACCTAAGCATGGGGCTTCTCATTTGTAAAAGAGTAGCAGTAACACCTCTGCCTCCTCAGGGGATTATTGAGAACTAGGGATTACATATGTAAAGCAGCTATTTTACCTACATGTGACAGTGGTGGAGACAATACAGTCAATTTATCAACTACTTAATAAAGGCCAGGTCACAGAGGCACAGGCCTATGATCCTTGCACTCTGGTAGACTGAAGCAGAACTGCAAATTCAAGCCCAGGTGCGGCAACTTAAGGAAATCAATTCTGTCTCAGAATGAAAACTGGGCAGGCAATATATCTCAGTGAGAAGGCCCTGGGTTCACTCCCCAATCCTGAAGGGAAAAAATGAAATGGAATGTTCTAACATATTTTGGAGTGCCTCTGACACACACAGTATAGACTATGGCTTTATCCCAGAGAAACAACCTACTTTAGACTCTTCATTCTTAATGTCCAAGACACAAAGCCCTTGCTAAAGATTGAGTCTTTTTAACAAAAAATTATTGACAGACTTAAATGTTTTTACCAGTCAATCTGATCAATAAACATGGCTGAACCACAGAATTCAAATTATTTCTTGATTTGACTGACTGAATATGCTCAAACTGAATGAAACTTGTGCTGGTGAACACAGTACTAGACACAGTACTTTCTTCTTGAAAACCACGGACCTTGATAAGCTGGCTTTTTGAAGTACTTCTGGGGACTACAAGACAAAAAGTAAAAGAAAAGCAAAGAGGAACAAGAAAAAAAGAAAGGGCCTTAAGCTGATTAAGTTAAAAGAATTCAGCTTGAGTCCAACAGCCAATCAACATTATTCTCCATTTTTATTAGAGCTAGTTAAAAATTCTCTGTTGGGCTGGCGATGTAACACAACGGTAAAATAAAACACTTGCTTAGCATGTGTGAGGCCGTGGGATCAAAATAAAGTTTTCTCTTTTCTTTTAGAACTAATGGAAAAACCTTTGTACTCACTCAGAAATTGTAAGAGGCCTGTTCAAGGACTCTCCACCTAGATTGTATTCCATTATTCACTCTCTTCTGCTCAACAAGAAAAAAATCAGCTTTCTCTCTCAGAATCAATCAGTCTTGCTATCTGAACAACAGCACCCATCGTGTTTATAACCCACTTTTATATAACTTTATTGCCATTATCATCAAAGAATTGGGGTTCCTCCTCTGGAAATCAAGCGCTTCCTTTTTTGCCCAGTTTAGGGATCTAACCCAGGACCTCATGCTAGCTAGGCAAGTGCTTTACCACTGAGCTATATCCCACCTCTACATTCTTACTCCTACATGGTACTCAGCCCTGTTCTGTGCCTCCTAAAACACAGCCCATATAGTCACTGCTTAGTATAAATGACCTCTAAATACTGAGATGACATTAGATACAAATCAGGTAATCTCTGGGAATCTGAAGTATGCGGCCATGGATCAGGATGTTAATTATCTTGTCCTCCCATTTCAAGTTCACCTTTAAGCCTACTGCCCAATAACTGACAGGTCTTTCAGTTCTCATGGCCCTGGGTGGAGCGGTAGAGGCTCTCTGTTTAAATTCTAGGTCTATTCTTCAATTCTGAGTGATCCATGTTTCTTACAGCTACCCAAAGCAAAATCATGGATTCCACTCACTCTCCCATTTTAGGGGACACAGAGCCTCGGCCCTGCCACCTTGAGCTGCCCCTGCTCCACAGCCTCCCCATGTTATGTTGAGCCCACCCAGCTGTGCCATGCTCTGCGGTCTACCTTTCTTCCTACTAGAGCCACACACACACACACTCACACACACACACACACACACCCCTTATCTAAGATTATAGTCTTTTTGTTACCAAATTTTGGCAAAATCGCTGTTTTCAAGCCCTTTGTCTCTCCCAAGTCCAAAATTAGCATGAACATTTCTAAAACTAATCATATTGAGCATTCATTGAGGATGTCTTAATTCTCCATTGCCTCATGATTTTGAAGCAAAGCCAATATGCTGCTTTCCCAAATTGTCCATGGAATTTTCACTTTCCGTGAGGCCCCCTGTGTAAATGCACAATAAACCTTTTTTTCCTCTTAATCTGTCTTGTGTAAGTTAATGCACAGACTCTAGTCAGTTAATCTATAGAATGGAGAGGAAAAGCTCTCTTCCCTCCCCTGTTAGCTCATAGTGCACTGCATGCAGAATACACACAATACACAATTTCTGATGAGATAAAATTGTTTTGCTTAGAAAATCTTGTTGCCAGTTATTTTCACACTATTCTAAATAGAAATCTGAGAATTCTTATATTGATTTTAGCAAGCAAACCATCAAATTAGGTAATTTAGAAACTTCAAATGGATTAGGTTGTGATGTTTTATTGCTACATCGAGAATATTACCTGAAACGACCAACCTCAAAGAGATACTTACATGCAGGGGCTTATATACTATGTCAACAAAGGTTGAGAAAGAGCAGAAAGTTTGATAAGGGAACAGTAGGGTTGGGCTTCTGGGGTGAGAGGCACTTCTGCACATGGAAATTGACTGAGTTATATGGCAAATGAAGTTTGTTTCGGAAAATCTGCTATGTAGTCTTCTGGGTGAATTTTCAGTGGAAATTTTATTTACAAATGAAAGTTTCCTTTACAAAAGAGTATTTATACCCTGCCTATAAGCAGAAAAGAGATTGAGCAGACTCAATTTACTTATGAATAACTACTGCTTACAGAGATGCCTAAATGAAGTGGCCAGAGGCAGAAGTCAGGCTGGGCTTCTGTTGCTCTTTGGAGGTGAGGAGAACTAAGGAGTTAAGCTTGTAGTGCTTTTGATTTTTGTTTTCATTTTTGTTTCAGCTCTTCTAGGCCTCCCAACTTCACCTTGATTTCTTCAAATCTTTTTTTTTGTGTTATTCTTTAAGAAAAAGTTTCACTTAATAATATGAAAAACATGAGGATAAAAATGCTCAGTGTATTAACAAATACACGAACTTAATTCAAATCAGAAAAAAAAAATAAAGGAAGTATTGCTTAGACTCCAGGCAGCTTAAAGTTTTGCTGACTTATGTGTGGAATGATTACAGCAAGCTGTAATTCAGATAATGTACTTCTTAATGCAGGAAGTTCTTAATTCAGGAAAGAGAAGTTGGTGAAATTGAAACCAATTTATTAAGTAAATAAAAGGAAAACCAGATACAGTCTAAGTACTTAGGAGCTAGAATATTCAATTTTAAAAAAAGATCTGAAGTAGAATATCTAGGGAGCTACAGTTGCTCAATTTATATAATACCATCACTCTAAAATATGGCTAACTCCTCTGAATTTTTTTAGAAAAATGCAATGGATATGTGGAAAAAACAATTTGACATTATATTTAAACTTTTCTTCAAGATTTAGCTGTGAGTATAACACTTAGCTGCTGAAATTTCTAATAGTCTACATAATGCACAAAGCTTATATTCACCTGCACAGCACAATGTTTTCCAGGCTTCTGGCATCAGCTTCCCTCCATACCCTGTAAGGAAAAACCAGGCCTCTTCCCTTTTCGGTGAGTTTATATATCCAACCATGTTGACCACCACATTAACCACAGGGAGACCTGTGACAAAGGCTTAGGATCTCCGGCTCACCCCCATTCCCTTTAGCACTTGACTCAGGAGTTACTGCCTGCCTAACAGAGAGTCTTTCTCCTTCAGAGACTTCCCAAAGGGAAGCTAAGAACAACTGCCTTTTCTTGTGTACTGCTAAACACTTAATCCCAAGGATTGATCCGTAACTCCAAAGCTTTCTGTGGCTATCTTCATTCAAGATGACATTTGAAGTGACAGACAAGAAGTGATGATGGCAACAGTAAAGCAAGAATCCGGGATGAGAAATGAACAGATGGTCTTGATACCTCAGCACTGGAACCAAGTGACTCTGAGGCCTACTCCATCCTTTCTTTCCTCATTACAAGAAGCACCTGGGCTAGTTTTTGTTGCTGTTGTTTTATCACTGTGACATAATATCTGACAAGAAAGAAGAAAGATTTCTTTTGGCTCATAGTTTCAGAAGTTTCAATCCATGACTGGCCAGCTCCATTGCTCTTAGCCCTGTGGCAGGAAGATCATGTCAGAAGGGTGTGGCAGAGAAATGTGACGCATTTCGTGGGAGCCAGGAAGCAGAGAAAGAGGTCAAGAGGAAGGGGCAGGGAAAAGTCTCCAAGGCCACACCCTCAGGATCTACTCTCTCCAATTATTCTCCATTTCTTCTTCCCATTACCTCCCAATAATGTTATCAACTTAATCTTATTAATGGATTGATCTACTTGATGAAGTCAGAGACCTTATGATGCAATCAAAAGCCTATCAGGTGGCAACTAAGCCTTTAGCACATGAGTTTTGGAGGATGTTTAAGATTCAAACCATAATATCACCAAATTCCCCTTTTGGACAAGTTTATTTAAGAGTCTATTACTGCATAGAGTACATTCTGACTAATATATCTATTGTACAGGTTTAATAGGATTGGTTAAGCAAATTATAGTATATTCATTGAATCAAAAATGTGTGACCATTAAAATGATCTTACCAAAACAGATCTCTCAACCAAAATTAAAAGAATGGACAACATGCCAAGATGACTGCACATTAAGTACAAAAACAGTATTTGTTGTAAACCAATTTTATAAATGGCTAGAGAACAAAATTTTAATGATTTTTCTGGACACTGAAATTATATATGCTTTAAAAATATTTTCTACATTTTATAATTTTTGCTTTTCTAATAAGAAAAAAGATATTAAACACCAACAATTTGGTCTAAAATATTTATAGGCCTATGTTACAAATTACAATATAATCACCTACTCATTCTGAATTTTGCCATCCACCTTTCTTTATAAATCAGTTCCCTTTAACACGGTGATACATCATTCCTTTTCCAAACATTAGGACTTGAAAGGATGGCATTAAGGATCATATATAATCAACACCTTCACCAGAGATTATGTCTTCATGCTAGTGTAGCAATAAACAAAAGAAACATTTTTATCTAAATGAAGTAATTTTCTAACTACTTCTCTCCGTAGTTAACACATACAGCACAAATAAATATGAAAAATATGGTTACTTAAGTTTTTTTCTTCTTTCATAACTACTTCAATAAGCAGTGAATGTGTTTTATACCTCCTTAAAAACCTCACCGGGTAGGTGGGGTTCATTTTAACACCAAATCTGACTCTATTACTGAATTCTTGATGGAATACACTAATAGCTTAAAGTTTCTTTATTGACTTTTTTCTTATGAAAATAACTGGAAACACTTTGGAAAGTGTTTCTGTAATGTCATGTGAAAAGTGAGCCTTTTATTAGATTTCAGACCACAGTGGAATCCCATGGACTTTTTTCCAATATAATTTAACCCCTTCATTCAAAAACTTAATAGCTGCAGTGTAGTTTAATAGGTAGATTTAGAGGCTTCTGTGCCTCTAGTAATCTTCCTTTCATCAAAACAATGGCTATAATTAATATTTATGACTTTGCCTTTCACCTCAAAGGACTTTACAAATTGTTACCACAGGACTCATGACACTCACTAATGAAGTACTCACTCCTCAGCCCAGAAGAGAAATTTACAATCATCTCAAGTTTACTCCGTAACGATGTGGCTACAAAGGAGGATTGGTAGTGACTTGACGATGTGGCTACAAAGGAGGTTTGGTAGTGACTTGGCTAAGTCAACTCACCATTACTGAATGGGTGAGTCAGGAGTGGGAAGTAGTCAGTCTGTGCTAGCTCCTCAAAGCTTACAGGGTAAGATCACATTTTATGGGAGTTGTTTGTTTTCCATTTTGTTCCGTGTCTTAGTATCTCCCACTGTGACATCCTAAGGGGTAAGCACATTGGTAAGCCAAGGTCCTCCAGCCTAAACCTGATTTATGTGTGTATACTCTCCCTTCTTCACCTTTGTCCCCACTTCACCCATGGGGCAGTTCTTTAGAATAAAAACAGAATATGTGAGAGAGATTGTATGTGGCCTGCAAAGCCTGAAGCATTTACTCTTTGGTTCTTTAGAGAGTAAATTTGCTTTCCCTTAGAATCTAAGGGACAATATGAAACTAAAATGTATGCATTCAAGATATGAACATTATCTAAGATCCATGAGTGTCATTCAGAACACTGGGCAGACAGTACAGATAAATACACTCTGTAGAAGCATATTTCAAGTGTCACTGAACTTTCCTGGAGTCAGCACATTGCCCTAGACTGACAGGATATAGATTTAACAAAAATCAAGTTCATGTACTAACATGCATATAGGAAATGATCTACACACTCAGGATACTCAACTAGGAGGTAACAACCAGTAGGCCTGCAGGACTGTGGCATCACTCAGTGACAGTGCTGGGAGGGAAGAACAAAAAAGGGGAAAAAAACCTGCTACCTGTGCCCAGTGTGGGGAGACCCAGAGGCAAGACCCAGCCCATTCAGAACATGATGAGACCAAGCAAGAAGTCAGCAACACAGCAGCCTAACCATCCAGTGGGACACTGTTTTTCCACATCTTTAGCCAGTTTTATCAGCTACTTACCTGGTAGTTGTTTATAAGTTGTAACTCTCTATTTGCAATGATCATATTATTGGATTCTCAACATACAGAAACAAAACCTGCTTTTTGTGTGAGGCACTGTGCTAAACCTGCTACATCTGTATAGCATGTCCTCTAAGCTGCCAGCAAGACAGACACCACCATCCTCATTTCACAAGGACTGTGAGTGGCACAGCCCACATAATGGAAGCCATCTGAAGGAAAGTTAGCAAGGCTCATGGGAACAGCCTCTGGCTCATGTCAATCTTCCTGCCAAGTTTGTTGAACACACAGTCCGCATGACAGATTTTCCACCAAGAACCCAGAATCCTATTGGAAACGGAACCAGATACAATTCAGAAATGGTTCTTTGTTGTATCCCCATCCTTGGAAGGAGTAGTTTAAAAACTACTTAACCACAAAAAATGTACCCCATGTGGCGAAAACATTGAACATCATGATAGGAAGGATTTCTAGCCCCCGTGGGTGCCTGAGCAGATGGCTAATGGTGAGTGGAAGGCAGCCGAAACTGAACTAAACACAGGACCAGACGAATAGTATTTCAGAACCCAACTATGGGCTGCTCACACACCCGACACTGTACTTCAGTGAAAGCCCACTGAACATCCCTGTGGCCATTGCTGTTCCCATAGAGAAACATCAACATGCACAAACGTGTTCACCACACATCTGGATAGCACTGGACATTTTGAAAGTATGGTCCCTTTCTTTCTTAAGCATACCATTTCAGTATTTGTGCTTTTCATATGTGGCATGCTGTGCAAATGTGACCTCTATCCTAGTATTTGGCCTGTTTTTAGCACCTACTGGACAGCTTTTCAGTTGATGGGGGGTTCATACAGAGATAACTCCTCCAGTAACATTTAAACTTTGAGGTTAGCTCTCAAATTCCAACTTAATCAACCATATAGCTATGCAAGCAGACTAAGATTAGTGATTCCAAGAATTAAAGCTTTGTGGCTCAAGAAGTAACAGATTTTAAAAAGAGAAAGGACCTTTCTTCCCTCTTTTTTGGGCCCAAATATTTTCCAGGAAGACTCCAGTTTTTCACCAGCAATAGCAACTGCAGCAGGAATAAAGAGCCAGGACAGCTGTGGTGGGGCCAGGGCTATGTGAAGGCTTCTGGGGAGAGATGGCTTGCACCCACACAATTCCAGGCAGGAAGAAATTAAAATCCTTATTAAATAACTCTAACTGAAAAGGAATTCAAAATACAAGCATCTTTCATCCACAAATCGGAAATCCCAAAATACTCCAAAATCAGAAACTTTTGAGTGCCTACACGATGCAACCTGAAAAATTCCATACAGTGAAACTTTATTTCATGCATGACAATATTAAAACTAGTGTATCAAAATATATCATACAATATGTGTGTGTAATTTATCTTTGAAACATAAGTAAATTTTATGTTTACATTTGGATCCTACCTATAAAATATCTCTTTATATATACTGAAATATTGAAAATGTGAAAAAAAAAAATCCAAGATCTGAAACATTTGTAGTCCCAAGCATTTCAGATAAGGGACACTTAATCTTTCAATAGAATTCCCATAATCAAAATTATAACTTAACCGTCAAAGCTGAAAGCATTATAGGGGAAAAACTCACCACAAAGAAACTAATATAGTTAAAAGGTTGGATTTATTTATGTACTTAATTTGACGTCTGTTACTTCAAAGCTTTTGTTCACAGTTCCACCATGAACCCTATGGCACAAAAGCCACAAGTTGATAATAACCCAAATGCATTAACTGTAAGAAGAATTAGAACCTGTAGCACATTCATACAGAAGAATATCAATACCTGAAACACAAATGTTGAGAAAAAACAGCAAATTGAAGGAAAACTGTTTTTCTTTTTTAACACAAAATGTCAAAGTAGACGAAACCAGAGTTGAAGAAAGAGAAAACAAAGAAAAGGATTTCCCATACAACTGTAGTGATGACTAGCTTTCTGTGCCAGGAAGAGAACTGCAACTCTACGTGGACACAGGGGGGTGGGGGGAGCGTTCAGCTGTTGGCAACATCCTATTTTTTTAAATTGGATGGTGTTACATTTTTAGAAATTCGATTTTTAACTATTTGTTAACACCAACATATATATTATGCTCCTTTATGAAAATATATTTCACTGTGTAGAGTGTTTGATTTTCAAAGTTATACAGAGATTTGTCCCATAATTTGATTCTAGGAAGCTTTAGAGTAAAGAAAAAGGAGCAAGTTACTAAAAGGACTCGCAGGGCAGGTGAGAAACTAGGCCTCGTTCTTCCCCTTGGATGTTAAGTTGTGCCAGGACTAGGGTTGCGATGCCTAACACACACAGGATGTTAAATAAATATTTGGTGGTGTTGAGGGCTTAAGTAATGATCTGTGTAAACATCAGAAGCTGCTACACAGAACCCATTCTCATGGAACCATTTAAAGTTGACTACAAGAATCTCACTGTGGTGTGTCTAAGTCTGACTGCAGAATATAAGAAAGTTTCATTAGCTTATCAGGTTGACAAGGAGCTTGTTTGTTGCAAACCAGCGTTTGCTCAATGGCTCAGCAGTTAAAGCTCTTGGCAAGCACTAAGTCAAGCACTAAGTACCTGAGTTCCATTCCCCAGCACCACATAAGCCAAGCATGGTGGTGCACGCCTATAATCCCAGCACTTGGGAGGCTGAGGGAGGAGGATTGCCAAGAGTGCAAGAACAGCTTGGGCTCCATAATGAGTTTAGGACTAGTCTGGACTACAGAGTGAGACCATGTCTCAAAAAAAAAAAAAAAAAAGAAAGAAAGAAAGAAAGAAAGAAAGAAAGAGCATTCTCTTATATATATGGTCAGTAGGTTTAAATTAATTTGTGTAATTAGCATCACAATAAAGGAGGGCAATTGGGCAATATTCATCAAAAACATTCAAAATAATGTTTTTTGATTCAGGAACTCCACTTCCAAGGATGGATCCTAAAGAAGTAGTCAACAGCTGTGTATGCAATGATTTAACCTTCAGGATATTTCGGATAGCATTGCTTGTAAGAGAATAAACTGTAACATAAATATCCATTGATACTGCTACGTAATGTATCGTGCTACACTGTTTTCAATAGAACTTAATGAAGTTATTAAAATTGATGTCATAGGGTAATATTTTAAAACAGTAGTCGCTGACCTTTTGACACCAGGGATTGGTTTAGTTGAAGACAACACTCCCAAGGAGGGGAAGACTTGTTATGGTGTCCGCTGCTGGAGGACAGTTTGGAAGTGGTGAGCAGCAGGAGGGGCCTAGAGAGCAAAGCTCTGCCTCCTGTCAGACAGAAGCAGCATTAGAACCTCCTAGGAGCTGTGCTGACAGGAGGCCGAGCTCAGCTGGCAGCTCACCTCCTGCTTGCTGCTCTCCTGTCCCGGAGGCCCTGCCCTTCCAAGGCCTGTGGCCTGGAGGTTGAGCACTTCTGTTCTAAAATATGCAAATACGATTGTAATACACCATTGTTTTAAAAATATTATTACAAAGTACTGTAGTTTAGATCCTGAATATCACCCTAAAGTGTAGACTCCGGCCTCTGTGGAACTACTAGGAAGTATGGCAACTTCAGAGCTGTGATGAAGTACAATGAAGTCAGGTCACTGTTCCCGGAAGGGGATGTAGGGAGGCCAGCCCCTTTCTCTCTTTTGCTTCCTAGCTAGCAGGAAATGAAGAGGCTTCCTCTACCACGTTTCTACCATGACATACTGTTTCTGGGGATCCAAAGCAAAAGGACCAAGGGATCATGAACTGAAACCTCTGCATCTATGAGGTAAAATCAACCTCTCATCCTTTAAATTGATTTACCTCAAGCATTTGTTACAGTAATGCTAAGTCAACTAGCACACAAAGTTCTACATAAAATTAATGTAGAAAGTGGTGGAAGAGAAAGAAGTGAGAAGAGAAAAGGCAAGGAAAGGAGAGGGAAGGAGGAAAGAAGAAAGGAAAAAATGAAGAACCAAACCACCAGAAGACATTCATAGTAACTTTGAGAAAAATCGCGATTTAATCACTCCCATATGTAGATTGCCAAAGGTGACTGGGTTCTGTTAGCCGTTCTTGTGTTAGTCTCCTTTTGGAGACTCCTATAGGGACGCCACCTTATCCTTTGCCCAGGACATCTCTGATGTTAGCACAGAGAGTTTTGTGTTTAGAAAACAAACTGGGAAAACCAGGACCATGGTCCCAACAACAACTCCCATGAATTTACACAAAAAATGGAAAAGAGTGACAATAAGAGGCAAGGACATGAATCAAACAATTTTTTTCATTCATCTACTTACACGTTATTTCATACCTACACATGCTTCTGGAACAAAAAATAAAACTTTCTTGTCTATAACTGCAATTATTTATAGCTATTTCATTTTACCAGAAAGCTAAAGCTTACTTTTGCAACACATAGAAAGATGAATGGTATAAATAAGATCATTTGGAAAATGTTTAAAACCTTTTTCCAGTCTGAGTCAGTAGTTCCCAGTCTTGCTTCCTGCCACATGTACCTGGAGATAGGACACATTCCTATCACCAGCAGTAGCGGAGAATGGAAGACTGAGGGTTTTAAAAGCCCCCCAAACAAGTCTGATAGTCCCATTCATGCCTGGCTCAGGTAATTAAAACGTTTAAGTCCAAATCCTGTCTGGCTGAAATAACTAAAACTTTCATTCTTATAGTAAGATTTATATATTTTTAAAAGATACTTATATTCCATACTTAAGTTATTTCTTCTGAGTTTATATCTGTAAACTTTTGCACCATTTAATATGCTTGTATGTTTATTCCAGAACTCCACGTCCCACGATTGAAGCCCATTAAAGATCAGTGCAGTGTTTTAGTCACCTGGGAAGCCAATGACAAGGACATCAGGACTATGTCACCTATGTCACCTAACACACTTGCTATACTCATCCTTCTTTCACCAGTTTGAGCTTATTCCATTTTCACTATTCATTAGTTGAGCAGCCACAGGCTAGACTTCTTTCCGTTCCATAATGGAGATTCTTATAACTTTAATCAGTCCAAGTTGTTGATTACATAGTCAGGTGCAGAAACTGAGATGCTAAATTTAGCTGGCATAATCCTCTCTTAGCCAACTGGTCCTTCTCCCTCTCCCTGGATCACATGCACACATGTGCATCCTCATACTATTCTGTTTTCTGGGAACTTAACTGCCTGCATAAAACATTCCTACCATAAAAGATTCCATACTGCCTTCAGAGAAATGCAATAAGAAGTGAACGATAAACTGTGATAGAGACAGGAGAGAAGCAGGTACGATATTCTGGTTCAACCAGTGAAATAACTGTTTTACAGCATGTGAGCAATCTGATTCTAAAGCCATAGTCTGTTCAGAATCAACCGCTTTGCTTGCTTTGCCAGCAAATCCACATAAGTTACAATAATTAAAAACTAACAGAAGAGCTGCTCCCCACTAACAAGGTTGTGTAATTCTTGCTCATTTGGCAAAGGCACGTTCAACATTATAAAAGAGAATATTCTCTTTTCCAAGGCTCATGAAAGAATGTCATTCCAGATGCATTATTAGCTTCACTGGCATTATATCCTTATTGCAGGGGCAATAGAAGTTTAAATTTTTAAAAAAGGGTATTTTCTTAAGTAACATTTGACCCTCCCTCATGGAGTTTTATTTTACACAGCCATGTCTTATGGATTTAATTTCCACTAATACAAAAAACAGGCCCTAGTCCTCTGGAAAGGAGCAAATAGAGGAACTGTATCTCTGTCCACGTGGGCTTTGGCCGGACAGTCTGGATTTGCTCAGGCTTAGGCCGCGGCCTCCTCCAGTCTCTGAATGGAGTCCCCTGCAATTAGCTATGGCTGTAAATAGGCCTGGGCAAGGGGAAGCTAATACCCTCTCTCACGCAAGGCGCACTTTCCTTTTGTTTCACACACACACAAAAATGTTTGATTAGTTGTCAGTGGATTTACTTCACCCTTTATCAGGTGGTGGATTAACTAAAGGGAGAGAAGGAAAGTTAAGCCCTAAAATGCTGTGCTATTTTGTAAAGCTTTTCTCATATATCCTGAGACTCTGGGTAATGTGGGATTCACACATAAGAAAGAAAAATATAGACCGTGGAGAGTGACACAAGCTCAGTAGGGAGACAACCAGGAACAAAGAAGAATGACTCAAAAACCAGTTTCCTTCATAAGAAACTTTCAAAATAGTGAGTTGTGTTTGCTTTGAGTGAGCTTTAGTAGTGAGATATTTCAAGACACATATAAAGACACACCTACTTCAAAGACACATTTAACCTTAGAGTTGAAAAGAGTATAGGTCTCCTAATTCAGTATCTCAAATATGAACGTGTCCCAGAATCCCCTGGGTAAGCATGAGTCAAGATACCTACATTTTTCATGTTTCCCAGATGATTTCAAGGCACCCTACCATCTGAGATGCATTTACCTAATATAAGCTTCTGCTTCTTGTAGGTTCCTCCATACCCACAGAACAGACAAGTCTTTGCTGGGTCTGGCAGATGACTTCACCTAATGTGAAATGATACTGGAAACATGGCAAGTAACGAACATTCACAAAGTACTAAAACATGCTTACTATACCTCTCTTGCTATAGATATCTACATATATATCAATACCTCAGGTCTGCATGCTGCATGCTTCCTTCTTGCTGCTGTTAAACAAATAGAAAACTACTGCTGATTTGAGTAGAAAACTGTTGAATTATGTTCAGTTTGATTGTTTATTTTCAGACTCAGACTCAAACTACTGTTATATGAAACTTCTTCCTTAAGTACAGTTACTTAGCCATGTTTGGATAAATAGCAAGATTGGTAGAAATCAGCCCAGTATTCATATCTCTCATACTTTTAATCAACTTAGGTATTTTGACTTACATAAATCAGCCTAACAAACAAAGCTTAAACTGTTCAGTTATTTTTCAATAGTCACTTCACTCATGAACAATGGTTAACAGTTGGTCTTTAATTTTGACAGATTTATGCTATTCCCCTGAATACAGTTCTTGACCAAGTTCAGCCTTATAGTCATTCTGAAAATTATTATGAAAATTAAATTTCTGTCATGTAAATAGTTGCTTACTTTAATAAATGTGAACTTAAGCACTTGAAGCAAGGGCAGGTATTCTGTGGTTACCACTTGCCGATCTGACAACAGTTGTTAGTCCTTTCAGTAGACATCCCATCATGAACCTACACGCCGAAAGTTCTCACTGCTTCCTATCTAGCCGCTCTTTTTGCTCCTTGCACAACACCAGCAAACTCTTCAGTCATGATGCAGTTCTGCAGATGTGCAAGGCTACGTGCATGCCTCCAAAAGAATGTGCCTACACAAAGCTGACACTTCTTCTAACTCTTGATAATCTACAAAAGATTCTTACTAATTTGTATTGCTTTGACTTGTAACAAACACAGTAAAAGCTCCTAGGTGACTCACACCTGGCCTGTGTCATGGATTCAGTTATGATGCAGATCAAATCACATCCCCCAAGTACATGGTGGTGTAAAGTGAGTTCACTCATTGTGACACAGGAAGCCAAACTGTGGGTATTTTCTCCTCTCTGGACAATGGATTACAAAGGGATTCCACAACCTCAGCACTAGCTGCCTTACACTAGAAGTCCTGCTTAAGCACAGGCTTAGAGCTGAGCCCGATTTGGCTTCTATTCACAGCTCAGCCCCCAGAGAGCCTACATGCCTGCAAAACACCATTGTATTTTTTTCTAACATCAAACTAGAATAACACAGCTAATGATAGGACCTGGAATTTTGGCCATCACCAGGTCTTTTGCTCTCCCATGTCATCTGCATGATAGCCAAGTACAGTCAGCTAAGCTCTGCTAATAACCAAGGAAGAGCTTAAACAGTATGCGCTTTCCCAGAGAGGATGGCTTGGCATTCTAAACATGACCTTCTAGGGATGATGCAACCCCCTTCTGATGTATAAGATGGAATACTGGCATTATACCTGGGCTTAAGGACCACAGAGTGGAAGAGAGAAGCACTATGACAGGTCAGGAGGGGGAAGGTATGTGTTCAGAAGAAGTCTGCAGTATCCCTCAGCTCAAACTCTCAATCCTAGTGTTGTAATTGGCATTACTATTCTGGAAAATAGGTTACACTAGGAGAAAATTTAACAATGTAAAAACTAAGCAAGGGGGCTTGATATTGAATACATCACCCCTTGTTGCTCAGATGTGATCCTTTTCAGTGGAGATATTGGAGGAAGTTATTTTGATAATGTTAAGATTGGTCAAAACATTATGGATCTTATTTAGAATGAGCTTTAGTTTACCTTTGGTCTAAAATGGGAATACTTACCATTCATTACAGTATCTTTCTTATTCACTAAAGATTCTTGATTACTTTAAAAAACAAAATCTGCTCCCTTCCATAGGACTGAACTGTGTTCTCATTTGGGATATGCATTCATTTGTTAATACTTCATTGGTTCAATTACCTAATCAGTAACTACTGAGTACCTACCACTTCCCATGTATTATACTGAGCACATACACAAAAGAAGTCCATTCGTCATTCATAAGGAATGCAAGTGTAGTAGGAAAGATAAAAGTGTATATAAGTAATTAGAATACAAGAACCTGCATGCTATAATCAAAACACAAAATAAAAGCTATTTATGGAAACATAAAGAAGGGAGTAATAATTCAGCTTGGGTGATTAGGAAAAGTTCACTGACAAGGTAAATATGAATATACCCTTGATATGATAAGACAAAGCTTATACTTTGTAAGATGCCAATAAGAGAAGGATAACAAAATATAAAACAATTCTGAGTCAAAATAATAACATAAATAAGGGCATTAATCAGGAAAATGCATAGGGGCGGAAGGGATGCAACAATTAATGAGAAAAGGAAGATTCCCTTCAACAAATGGCACTAAAACAACTGAAAACTCCCATGCGAAATATGAATTTGGACTCCTAACTTGACACCACACTCAAAATTAAATCTAAAGGGACTGAAACCAAAAACATAAAACTATATGCAATGACTGATTTCTTCATTAAAGACACAAAAGGCATGAGCCACTAAAGATAACACTGGCAGGCCAGACTAAATAAAACTTAACATTTGTACTTAAAAAGATACTATCAAGAAAGTTAAAAAAAAAACTGACAGATTGAGAGAAAATATTTGCAAATCAGACATCCAATATGGGATTTATACTTGAAATACATAAAGAACTCTTAATAATAGCAGACAAATAACCCAATCTGAGCCCAATGGTACAGGCCTGCTATAATCCCAGCACTGTGGGAGGCTGACACAGGAGGATCGCAAGTTCTAGCCTAACCTGGGCAACTTAGTGACTTAGCAAGATCCTGTCTCAGGATAAAAAAATGTGGTGGAATACAGGTCAGTGAGAAGGCTCTGGGCTTGATCTCTAGTAACATACACACACATACTGTTGTGGTCTGGGTCTGGAGTGCCCCTCAAAGCCTAGTGCTCCGAAGGATACTATGTACTTTTAGGAGGTAGGACCTGGGTGCAAGGGATAGATGGTTGGGGCTTGACCTGGATGGGTGTGTACTGGTTCCACTCTTCCTCCCAGACTCAGCTCTGTTCTGCCATGCTATAAGGTTCTCTGTCTCTGGGTCAGGCTCCAGATCCATTCTACCATTTCCAATCTCCCACCTGTAAATGGACTGTGACCTTCCAAAACTGTGAGCTAAAATAAATCTTTACTCCCTAAAATTGTGAATGTCAGGTATTCTGTCCCAGCAATGAAAAATTAACCAGACCCACACACCAAAGACAAACTACCCAATTTAAAAATAGGCAAAGGTTCTGAATAGACATTTTTATAAAGAACATGTGTGAATGGTTAATGAACATACGAAAAGATGCTCAAAAGCATTAGTTATTGGCAAAATGCAAATCAAAATCAGAATGAGGCACCACTACATACCCACTAAGATGGCTAAAATCAACAGGGTGAATAAAAATAAATCTTAATGAGGATGTGGAGGAATTTAAACTCTCATACACTACTGATGGGAATAGTAAAATGGTGCAGCAACTCAAATGTTACACAGTTGCCATCGGGCCAAGCAATTTTACACCTAAGAATCTACCCTAGGGAAAGAATACATAGTCAAAGCTTGTACTAGTATTATTCACAACAGGGTTATGCATATGGATGGGCAGAAAGAAAAGTTAGGAAAAGTAAATCAAGACCAGATAACGCAAATCACTGAATGGCAGGCTAAGGGATACCATTAAATACAAAAGATAACTCCAGCCTCATTGTGGAAAATAACTGGAGGAATACATTCAGGCACAAACCAAGTAAGTTGTTTCTATATTCCAGATTTAGAAATGGTAACAAACTAAACAAGGACATGAGTTGAAGGGATGAAGAAATGGGTAGATTTGGGAAATATTCAAAATAGAAAGTCCAAAGGTGTTTCTTAAGAAAAGAGTTTGAGAAACAAAATACATTAAGTCACAGCACCAACCCTACAATAAGTGCAGAACTTCCCCAGGTCACTCTTGTGGAAGGACCCAATCTGTTCCCTTCCATATTCTGCATACTCTGCACCACATGGGCTAGGCCAGAACTATGCAGTCAAGGACACATATACCTTGAATGCTGCTAACAACATTGTTGTTTCTTCCTCTGGGAAGAACTTTTCTGATTGACAGTGTGGCCTAAAACTCTTAGTAGGTTAAAAATATATTGCGTACAAGTTAGAGTGAGAACAAGCATCCATTGCTATGGTTCCAGATAATTAAATAACAACTAATCTATTCTTGTAAAATTGACCAGGGTTAAGAATGAAATGGTTTTAAAGATCATGTAAACCAAATTCTGTCATCTTTATATTCCATCAATAATCTTGCAACCACTTGTAGCGATAGCTCATGAAAGTGGCTTATGCAAACTTTTTAGGCATACTCTAAATCAGATCACCTGAGCATTCATTAATTGAAAGCAAGAGGATATGAGAAAAGTGATTAACTACTCCCTTGGCAGATAGGGATCAGGGGCTAGAGAACTGGAAGGAAATGGACTCAGAAAAGAAATCAATGAACCAAATCATCTCCCTGCTTCAAACTGCAGGGCTATGGAATGAAATCTTTGCCCCAGGGCCTCATAAACCCTTTTGCTTAAATTAGAAAGTTTAGACTCATTCCCAGAAAAAAAAAAAAAAAAAAGACATTTGGGATTTAAAATAAGCAAAGGTGAAAAGCAAAATAATTGTGTTTTAAAATTCTGTAATACCAACAAATGGACAGAAAAGGATGATGATGCAGTGAACACAAAGCCCAGACACCCCGAGATCATAGGCCTCTCTTTACAACCTTACTTTCAGGCAGTACACAGCACCTGGTGTTAGGTAAACAATCGAGAATTAATTCTACAAAATGCTTGGTTTGTATAAAATTTATGGGTGTCTAGAACATCTCACAAAATAATCTTAGACAAACAGAGCTAAAGATGTATTTCATCATTACCAGTTGCAAAGAGAAGAATTTGTGGAAACTGGATGGTGACCAGCTGTTTCTCATCTTTACCAAGGAAATAGCCCAAATTTGATTCTAGATACCAGCATCAGACAAAAGAAAGAGCTTTCCATACATAATATTCCATTTGCCACAGTGAAGGCACACGAAAGATGTTGCTTATCTCTATTAAACACTTTCAAAGAACAGCTATGTGGACTTGTTGGCTAGACCATGGGAAGAGATGGGTATAGACCAGTAACAGAAAGAGATGAGTCTACAAATCCTGTCATGAGGAGGTTGAGTGATTAATGTGGCCATCATTTGATATGTTGTTTTGGTGTTGTCTGGTTACTCTTAAACTAGCAACTAACCAATTACATGAAGAGAAAGTTAAAACTAGCATTTTGTTGCTTTTAATTTTCAGGTATCACATAATTACTCCAAAGAAACTCTTAACCGGGTTTTTGAATTAAAAATCAACAAAACATTTAAATATCAAAATATATTTAGAAAAATAAACATGGGCAAAGCCCAAAAAACATTCTGTTGAGTAACAGGACCTGACTGAGGAAGCTAATAGAGCGGGAATGGGGGGTATAGGAACCACATGGTATGATCAAATTACACCTATGTGTCTACATAAAAATTTTTGTTTTTCAGACAGGGCTTCACTTTGTAGCCCAGGCTAATCCTGAGCTCACCATGCAGACAACGATGGACTAAAACTCATAACAATTCTGCTTCAGCCTCCGGGGGGCTGGGATTACTGGTGTGCATCAGCAAACCTGCTCATATGCTACTGGAGAATTAAACCCAAGGCTTTGTTTTTGCTAGGCAAGAACTTTAACCAATGAGCTTCGCCCCCTAGCCCATAAAAAAGATTTATTACTGCAAGACAAATTACGATTGATCACCCTCAAAATATTCCCCCTTTCTAGCCTACAAATGGAACTGTATCTCTACACTAACAGGGCCCCACAGAGGAATTGAACGAGACATGACCAGACGTGTGGCTCAGAGAGCTCACTGCACATTCACAGGGCACAAGTTCTGAAGAGGGAAGGGCAAGTTATTTGTAACATCCACAGGAAAGTGAAGGAGTTTGAGAAGAAGGAACAAAGAGGACAAAAGAGACAAAAACGACCACAGCAGTCGTTACAGGCAGAGTCCACTTGATAAACCTGAGTTGCCACATTGCCAGCATTTTAACCTGCACTGTGCATGAGAACAGAATTCTGGTGGGAGGCAGGTTTGGTGGCAGAAGGTGATAAATACAATATTGGTCATAATGAGATTGAAAATCCTGTGGGACAATCGAAGAAAGTTATTTATAAATCTTATTTTGTATATTTGAGAGTCATGAATAATGTAAGTGGGGTCATCTACACATCATGCTCATTTAAATATAAGTACATACCGAGTACTGATCATGTTCTGGGCTGTAGTGGGTTCTGGGGAGACATAACTAAAAAAAGTCAAGGCCCCTTCTTTCACAGGGCTCTTTTTCTAATGGTATGGGTGAAGCATGGGTGGGAAGACACAAGACAATCAATTATATTTGTATTGGTAACACCTATAAAGAAAAATAACAGAAAAACCCAAGAGTGACTGGCTACAAAGGGTTAGGCTACAAAGTCCTCAGGGGTCAACTGAAAAGATACATTCCTCCTCAGGTTCCCATTCTGCCCCAGCTCAGTGTCTCCTTAAATTCTCACCATAGGCATTTTGCTTGCTCCACCCTTGTCCCATCCCTGACACAATTTCAACTCTTACTATTTTCTATGAAAAACCAGGAAAAGTTTTATTTGAAAGATAACATCCTAGTACAAAATTAAATAGAGAAGTAAGCTACATAGCCCCAAATCTAAGGAAAACCCATTCCAAGCAGAAAAAAAGTATATACATATGTATATATGTACATGTATATACATGTGTGTGTGCACACACACACACAAAGGCCATGAGGCAGTAAGATGTATAGTATGTTCCAATAAGATTCCAGGGAAGTTCACCAAGAGAAAATGTACAGAAGAGATAAGAACCAAAGAGATCACAGTCAAAAGATAAAGGTGGAAAAAAACTAAAGAGTAAAAAGAAGAGTCCAGAAAGGTAGAAGATAAGCAAGGACTGTCTCTTGTCAACAAAACTCTAAGAACTTTCTAAACAGGAAATAATTATTTCAATTACTGTAGGGAAGATCCAAGAGAAATCTTTCAGAGGTGACAATTAGAACTTTGTTCTGACTTTAGAGAAAACAAACTTCGACTTAAGAACTTACATGAATTTCCACACCCAAATGGAAACTCTGGTGTGCCCTTACAAACAACCCTTCTGGTATGGATTATCACCATAATTATGTCCACTTTGGACAAACACATGAAGTACAACATCTAAAATTACAGTTCAGTTTGAACACCTTCAACCCTAACATAATAGTCTTACAGAAAGTGATTCATGACTACAGCCTCTGAATTCATGTCCCAGCTGGCCAAACCATAGTGGCCTTTCCCTGTGGGAATACTCTGCCTCATTCTCTGATCGATAATAAAGGCCCGGATTTGTCTCACAAAACACACTGATCTTAGGAACATGCAAATGGTCTCCCAATATAACACAGGTGTCCCCAATCCCATTCCCTGAGCTAGATGTATGACATCATTTATTAGCTATGAGTGAACATATAGCACTAGGTTCAACAAAAAGCAAATTATAATTCAAAGATAGTTTCCTTCTACTGCATTCTAATGCTCTAGGGAACTTACAACTTCCCTCACCATCCAAAACAAAATTACAAGTATCAGTGAGCAAAGGGAGTTCCATGGTTCAATCAGAATCAGAGGGAGAGAACAATATAGTAACGAAGTCCAAAAATTGGCTCATTATGTAAAATTTTTTTAAAAAACAAGGAATTTATGATACCCAAGCTCACATCTGTCCATCAAATAATAACAATGATAATAGTGTATTCCAAGTATTACTATTTGGAGGTAATGCTTATAAACCTAAGAAACTCAAGCAAAGCTTCCTAAGTTTTTAGTTTTGAATTTCTAAACAAATTCTTCACTAAGGAATGTTCACACTTTTTTAAAAAATCCTCTATCCCTACATTTTTAGTTACTTTATAATAAGGTAACTTTGAATAGATTTTTTTTCTCTCTTAAGTATACTTTGCAAAAAAAAGTAGGAATTATAAGCCACACCTACTGGCTGACACCTGCTTCATGCTCTCTCCTGCTCTAAAATGTCTGACCCAAATGGAAATGAAGCAGGAATTCACAGTTAAGGGTCAATTCATGGTCTGGGAATTGTGATGAAAGGACGTACTTGAAGAAGAAACCGAAGATCCTTGCAGTTGGCCACTTCGCAATCCTGTGAAGGGCTGGGGAAACAGCTCAGCAGTAGAATAGTTGCCTGCCTCATATGAAGCTCTGGGTTCAATCCCCAGCACTGCAGGAAAAAAAAAAAAAAAGTCTCTTGGTGGTAGTCTAGGCAGTAATCAATTCCCAAATCCAGGTGTCTGTGTGTTCTTTTACAGAGAGTATGCTAGGATAACTAAAGACAAGAAATCTGTAGACACATGACAAGAGAAAGTGTTAAGAAACATAAAATAGATTGTGAACACTGCACATTGCCAAATGTCTGCATGAGAAATAGAGACAAAACAGGTATCTGTCTTGATACAAATGTATTATCATGAGCAAGGTTGAAACACAAAATTAAAACACTTCAACAATCTATTTTCTACTGTGTCAGCTTTATCCTACCTTCAAACCACAAGACAGTAATCTGCTTGCTGTTTAATCTCCACTGGGATTGGAAATGGATCTTTTTCCAGAAGTTTGTGTTTGTCCACTCAGGCCTAATTGATGTGTATTACTAACATTAGAGCAGTCCAGCTGCAACATGATTTCATGTTTTAAACAAAAGCTGGAGAAAAGGATAGTTCTGTAGCTCAGTGGTGGTACACTTGCTTAGCATGTACAAGGCCTTGGTTTTAGTCCTCATCTTACCAAAAAACTAAAACTACAAAAATGCTGAGACAAGGGACCTCTAAAAAGTGCTGTCTAGCAAGCTGCGGCCCTGGGTTGGATTCCCCACCACCATGTGAACTGGGCACGATAGGGCTCGCCTGTGGTCCTAGCACTCCGGAGGCTAAGGCAGGGGTATTACTGTGAGTTCGAGGCCTGCCTGGGCTACAGAGAGTTGAGGAGCAAACTGGACTGCAAAGCAAGACCTTGTCTCAAAAAAAAAAAAAAAAGGAAAGAAAAAAAAATAATGCTAAAATGCAGGGACAAGAAAAACAGGTCAAAGAGTCACATGTTGGGCAGTTGGCTGGAGTTGTGACCCAACAATACTCGTGTGTACCCCAGCTCAAAGTGGAGTCCTCGGTGTTGTCCAGATAACCTCAAAATCCGTCCTGTGAAATTTCAGCGTCTCTAAGGCTCTATGGGCGGTCTTCCGTTTTTCTTATATCAGGCATATGAGCACATTTCCACAGCCTGATACGGAACCCGAAACACACGTGAGGCTGGGCCGCAGCAGCTGTCCTTCCCTGCCTCGGGCCGAGAGGTCACCGCAAAGTAGCAGGGCCTTGAGAACAGGCATCTTCCCAACCCCCTAGTTGCACGTGAGGCATCAGCAGACCTCTGTACTGGTGGCTTAATTTTAAAAGGAAAAGGGAGAAGAGCCTCTTACCAAAAAAATAAAGAAAATATTGCATTCTGAACAAACTTCCCTGGGCTGCTTTCTGCCTTAGCTCAGAGGACCACCAAGGGTCCGTGGGGTCTCTACGGGGACGATGGCTCACCAAACGGAAGACTCCCTTTAAATAATTACTAAAAACAAAAATAAACGTTTAGAGACCGGAGGAGGCTCCGCAGGCTGGAGCAGACCCACCGGCACCTTCCAGTCCCGGCCCGACAGCACCGCAAGGGGGAATCCCGACAGCTGAAAGAGCGGACCACCTCTAGTAAATGGAAGAGCGTATTTCCATATTACGAAGCAAAGGGGTCCTGCACCGTCCGTCCCCATCTGGGTGCCCCCCGCCCCACACCGAGCGGATCTGCGAGGGATTCAAGTGCACCTTAGCGATTAACCAGTCCCCCGGCCTCCGGAGCGCGCCCGCCACACAATGGCCGCGCGCAGCGCCCTGCCTCCTTCCTTCCGGTCGCGCGTTCCGCCCGACTACACAAACTCAATGCGCGCCGCTCCCCCGCGCGCGGAGTGGACTTGACCGGAGCTAAAACCAACAAAGGCGGGCTCTGGTGGGAGCTGCGGAAGCGCCGGGCACTGAGTCAACAAGCGGGTCTCATTGAAATGCAAATGGCGGGCCGCGGCCCGGCGCGCCACCGCCCGCCCCTTAACTTCTCAACCCCCGCGCGGCGACCTCAATGGGCGCATTGAGGCGCGGGGCCGCCGGGCCGGCGTGGCTGCTGCGCGTCGTCGCCACGCCGAGGGCCTCGGCGCTTCCTCCTGCCCAGGCCCTGGGCGAGGCTGCGCGGCCCGGAACCGCGGCGTTACCTGGTGACTGGCCAAGGGGCCCAAAATGTCAGCCGGCTGCCGCTCGGCGACAAAAATAAAAAAGTTCCACAGTCCGCAGTTGGTTATGCCGGCCCCCCTACGCCAGTATTGACCCGCTTCAGCTTGAGTGTTTACTCGCTTAAATCCTGTTCTCTTTCTTTTGTCCGGAACGAGCCAGACTTACATTGTTTTCAGGTGCTGAATGATCTCTGCAGCCCCAGAAGGGAGTTTTCTAAGATGCAAAAACAAATCCCATTTGACATTTGATTACTGCCCTCGCCCCACCCCCTCCCTGCTTTTACCTTAATGAGAGAATATAATATTTTTCAGCTTATTGCTTTATTGTGTGCTTTTCCCAAGATTTAATGTTACAGCACATTGCTGAAGTTCCTGCAGTGTTTACAAAGGAAAGTAAGGTGAAGTTTGTTCTTTGCAGAAATAAAAGGCAAATGCAATTTTTTTAAAGCAAACTGAGCTATTTTCAAAAAGTAATTGTCGAAAGTAAATCTAAATCATAGGTCAAAAGTCACCAGAAAACATGAGGTAAATATCTACAGAAGCTAAATTGAGCTATTTCTCACTATTAGAAAGTTAAGGACTGTTATAACTATATAGCATATAATGAAAATTTTTCTTTAAATATCAATCTTGCAAATTTACTAGCATCTAATTTATAAACTATATGTGCACACACGATAGGCATGTCACCTAAATACAGATTCTTTTAATAAAAAGTAAATGATAAGTGTTGGGGATGTGGCTCAGTGTTAGAGCATTTGCTAACATGCAGGAGGCCCAGGGTTCAAGGCACCAGTACTAAAAAAAAAAAAAAAATGGAAAAAAAGCAACTAAAAGAATACACTGCCATATCTGATTTTGCCTGACAATTTTTAAATTTGATATAGTAGAATTTAAGAACAAAAATTTCATAGTTGACTTTCTTTCAAATCTAAAATACCTTGTGCTCTTTACGAGTGTCTTAGTTACGTATTTATCAGGACAAAATACCCAACATCAACAACTTAAGGGAGGAAAAATTTATTTGGGTCACAGTTTCAGGAGGCCTTACACAGTCCACTCATGGGGCAGCCAGAGATGGTAAAGGCACATGGCAGAGGCAGAAGAGCTGCTGACAGGTACTGCAGACTGAAACCAAGTGAAGCAGGAACAAATAAGTCTAGGGACTCAGGGAAGGCTAGAGCTTTCGCAGAAGAAACTACGGCAATGTTTCTTCTTCCTTCTTTTATTTACTTAGTTCAAGCTGCCAGTTGGGCACCCCCACACCTGGCGTAGGTTCTCCTCCCTCAGTTCCTGGCCTACAAATCAATAGCAAACACCTGAAAGCTCTGCCCTAAACAACCTCCACTCCAAGTCTCAACGAATTAACACAATCCCTCCAAATTAAGCCCCAGACATCTGAAACTTGCAGCTAGGCCATCCCCCAGCAGCACATAGTGCCATAGTTATCCCACTATATTCATCTACAGGAGACTTTAGACCAACACTCCAGATCCAAACCGTAGCAAAGGACAAGTGGCACTTTCCTACCCAAAGCATACTCTTCTACTTGTAGTAAGGAAACAATAATTGTTAGATAGGGTTGAGCCGAGTTGAATAACTTAAACTGAGTTGTTGGATCAACAAGGCAAGGCATCCATAACTACAGCAAAGGCAGTACCTTCTGATAGTTCTGCCAGCCCAGGGTACATTCCCCATTATAGAAAGTGAACTTGGTTTTCATTCAGCGGCCTGTACCTCCTTTACTCACAGTCCAAGTTGTTGGGGGTGGGGTGGTTCCCACCTGCGTCACGGTGGCTCCAGGACAATGAGTAACCCATAGGATACCTTTGCATAAATTGGAAAAATGGACTGCTCCCTTGGGGTACATAAAGCCCTTGTCTGCCACCAGAGCATCAGGCTTGCCTCAGAAATAGCTAAGGGCCGCACTGGCTTGCCACCATGGCCTTTCTATAGCTACCCATCATATGCAATCCTTCCTACTTCTAGCAATAACCATATGACTGACATCAACCTATTCAGGCCACAGTCAGGAATTTCAGAAGTTTTAAGAACAAACGTGTAAATCAAATTGATCTTATGAACTTTAGCCAGAGAAGTTTTGCTGAAAATATTGGAAAAGAGGGGTTCTTGCTTCATAGTACAGTTGACAAAATTTGGTAGCACATTGGAGCTGCCCTCTGATGACAAGACGAGCTGTGGGAAAGACAAGAATGAGCGAGACATTGTTAATCATGTTATAATGTCTGAACCATTTCTGAATCAATCACCTTTTCATAAATATGAGCCAATGGATTCTTTCTTTTGAGTAACCTGTTTGATGATTTTCTGCCATTTGTAATCCAGAAGCGTCATAACCAATATAATTGCTATAGTGGGAAAAAATAATTCTCACAATACATGATAATTATATAACTAAATTCACATTAGATTTTGACATCAATGTGCTTCATAACTACTTTAGTTAGTAGTAAGCCATTACAAATTAACATTATAATAGCAACCATGCCATTTCTTCTGCTTTTTAAAATATATATATGATGATAAACATTTTAAAATATATGAATGGATTTCTACTTTAAGGGTCTGAAAAATTTTCTCATTAATGCTCATTGTTTAGTACAGTTTGAGTTTTAAATGGAGGGAAATAATTTAGGGACTCAGAGTTTTAGGGTGAAAGTCCCAGTGCTCAGGGTCTCAACAACCGAGGTTTGGTCTCCTGTCCCATAACACCAGTCAAGGAGGCAAGCAGCAGTAAAGGGCAGGGAAGGAACTTAATCAGTGTGGCCATTTTGGGAAGCAAAGATGAAAAGGCTCAAGATTTGTCGTTGAGGGCCCAATTTGAGGGTGCCAACAGAAGCTTTGGAGTTTCACAGGAAAGGAGAACCAAGACAAGACCTGGAGATTTGCATAGCTGAGGAGTTTGCATAATGGCACCATAGGTGTTCCTGGTGAAGTCAGATCTACTGGTTGATCAGTATCTCAAGGCTAGGTCTGTGAGGTTCTGGCAGAGAAGTCATTGCTTGAAGGAGTAATTCAGTTCCAATCGTGATGAAGGCTCTTGCTTGGTTGTTGTCACGGGGTAATTTTTTCGATTTGAGGGGACTGACTTCATCAAGGGGTGCTCTGTAAGGCTTTGCTTTTCCTGGAATCCAAGATGACTGGAGGTTTAAGACAGTGACTGGAGATGTCTGAAAATCACTCCAGGAAATCTGGAATCAGTGTTGAAAAAGCTGCCAGTTGTATGCCCCTGCAAATCTTGAAAATTAATTACTCTTTTCTTACAGCCCTCCATTTTGAAAAGGGATAAGTAAATTTAAGGTTAGTAAACCACACATTATAGATACTCCTTAAATAATTAACATGCCTATGTACAAAGGTGTGTGGAGATCTAACCCTAAAAATGAAATGAAAGTTAAGACGTCTACTGTTTTCCCTCCGCTGTGCTCTATTTATTTCTCTGCACTGAGTTACATCCCCAGCCTTTTTAATTTACTTTTTGAGGTAGGTTTATAGTAAGTTAATAAACTGACCTGGCGCGGCTTGAATTTATGACCCTCTTGCCTCAGCCTCCCATAGTGCTGGGATTATAAATAGTACCACCATGCTCAGCACCATCTTTTTTTTAATAATCCATGAGGCATCTATAGTCCTAGCCTCTGGGTTCCAGTTAGAGTATGATGCTGAGTAGTTTGAAATAAAAGATAAGCAAAAGGCCTCAGAAGCAAGATCTGTTTGACCCTCTCCCATTCTGTCTCTCCCTCTTCTTTCTCTCCTAAAAGGAGTCATCAAAACTAGAATTCCTCTATCACAAAAAGAGTCACAGAAATTAGAACTGCTCTGCTTTTTTCTAAAGTAAAGCACAACCCCTGGGAAAGTCACTTTCTCTTCTCTTTTGAAGACCCTCAGAAGGGTCTTGCCCAAGAGAACAAGAATCAGGTCAGGGTTTGCTAGGTATTATATTTTGACTCTAGAATGCCACCCATAGATTCATGTGTTTGGTCTTAGACCCAGGGTGCTAGTGCAGGATAAAAAAACTGTACGATGGTAGTCACTGGGGACCTGTTCTTGAACAGAACTGCAGCTCTTGGTGTTTTAATTTCTCTTTGATGTCCTGGTGGCCAAATGAGCATTTTTGCCACATACACTGCTGCTTTTACCACAGGTCCAAACACAATAAGGCAAGCTGCCCAGGGACTGAAACTCCAAAATTTTGAGTCTAAATAAACCTTTCCTTTATAAGCTGTTAATCTCAAGTGTCTGCTGCAACAAAAAGCTAAGTTAGCATTCTGCCCCTTTCAAACACCCAGTACGTTACCCACTAGCACTAGCTCCTATCCTTCTGTCCAATCCGTTTCTAAATAAAGCTACCTATTCTTTATGTAGCTAGACTAAGAAAACACTAGAAAATTCTCGAGTCTTTAGATTTTTCTTTCCGAAATTTTCCACGTCACATAAAACTTCAATTAAAAAAATTTGTGATGTTTTTCTCTTGTTAGTCTGTCTCTTGTTAAAGGAGTGCCTGCTGTGAAACCTCGTGAGAGGGAAGTAAATGTAGCACACCTGTAGGAAGACTGGAAACTACGCCAAGTGGCAATCCCCCCAATACGCTTAATGTTGATGATAAGTGGAAGATACATGACACATTGGAATTGTTTTTGTAAAAACTTTTTCACATATATGGAGTTTATTACATCTAAAACAACTTTAATATGCAAAAGAATTGATGAGGCAGTTGTAAGAATTTAAAAAGGAAACAGTAATGATTGGGTAACAGCAAAATTTCAGTAAAAAAAAGTTATAGTGAACTAAATGAATTTCTCATTTGATAACCAACCCGGCAATTTTGTTTTTATTCCCAGAAATAAGTAGAGAAGATGAATCATTTGTCAGGGATATAGTGCTGTGGAGGGTCGGGATGTGTGGAAGGGTGGAGATGAATACGAGCATACTTAGCTCACAGTGGGAACACCTGAGCCTAGCACACTGAGCTCCCAGGACTTCCATATAAGGCAATAATTCTGATTCTCTGAGTTGATTGGCTAAAGGGAACCTTGCGTGACTCTAGGACACGCCTCTTGCTCTACCCTATATATGCGCTCACTCTCTCCTGAGAAAGTGGGCTGCGCTCTCTGAAACGCGTTCCCGGAGGTCACGTCAGTGTCTCCGTTTACACCCTTTCCTCAACTGTTCTGTGGGTTCTGCTTCTACCCTGTCTTTTGCTGTTCTATGGGCTCTGCTTCCACACTCAACTGTTCTGTGGGCCTGTGGGTAGGGTCCGAAATCTGGCGCCTAAACGGGGTCCTGAGGCAAGAGGGAAATGTGGGTGGGGGCCCCTGGGAATTGGGGGAACTATGGGTATCTTCTTAAAAGGACTCCTGGCTGTAGCTGTTGGGCCAGAAGTGTCAAGGTGGCTGCAATCTAACTACACTCTCTCATAACTCAAAACTCTCATAACTCAAAACCCACTCTCTCATAACTCAAAACTCTCATAACTCAAAACCCAAGAAGGTTACTACTCCCTGGGTGAAAGTCTCTGGGGCGGGCGCGGGGGGGGCGGGGGGGGTTGAGTTAGGGGTGAAAGTGCCGGGTCTGAGACAAGCGGCTTAAGAGTCTAGGGGAGTAACGGAAACTACGCAAAAGGAAACTAGGGTCTAACGAAGACTAGGGAAAGAGGCTCAGAATCGAAGGGAAGCCGAAACTAAGCAAGATGACTGGATTCATGTGGCACCTGAATTGGGTCTTAATTCTATCTAAAACTATCACCTGTAGGGCTTTCTGTTTCTATTCTAGACTGGCTTACGCTAAATCAGCTACAGATGCGTCTGGGGTGCGTAAACTAGCTGCACCTGTGAGGAGACTCGAGCCCAGCCTGTTCAGAGTTGTGCTTGTTGCCCCATGTCTCTAGCCCCGAGTACTTTGGCAACAGAAAGACGCTGAGGGTGGCCGAACAAAGCCCGCCCTGGGCCAGTTCTGGGCAGGCCGAAATGCCCTGTGAACTGAAGGAGCCCCTTGGGCCTCTCATTAAAAAGATGAAAGTTTATATTCTCAAAATTCCTCCAGCTTTCTGTGAAGACGATCCTACTACAGAGGGGGAACGTGGCTGGGCCGGGATGTGTGGAAGGGGCGAGGTGAACACAAACATACTTAGCTCCATTGGGAATACCGGAGCCTGGCTCGCTGAGCCCCCAGGGCTTTAATATAATGCCGAAATTCTGATCCTGTGAGATGACTAGTTAAAGGGAACCTAACATGGACTGGAGGAGCCTTCTCTTACTCTACTCTGTAGTCTCTTTGCTTTCCCCTAGTAGTGGACTGCGGTCTCTGAAACGAGTCTCTGCAGATCATTTCAATGTCTGTCAATATGCTCTCAGCTGGTTTGGTGGGCTCTGTGGGTCGTATCCACGTAGTGGAAAGAATTCTGTCCTGTAGAGAAATTAAATCAGCTAAGAATTTTCAACTTCCATGTTTTTGACATATAGAAGATAGGAACTCTTTTCCAAACTCATTGTCTTACTAACTCTGTATAACCAGCTCTTTCCTTCATGATTATCCTTGTATTACTTTGTATTTGAACCTGAAAAATTAATTCTTGTTCAGAGAAAGGTTTAACCATTTGAACTGTCTCCAGTTTTAGCCCAGAGCTAAGTTCCTGTTTTATTTTAAAAATCTCAAAATAGTAAGACTTAGATATGAATGAAAATTACAAGAAACTGCAGTTCATCATTTCTAGTTTCTGTTCTTTGTTGTTCTTGGCTGTACCACTGTTGTACCCATGGAAGGACTGAAAAGAATTGCCATTGTATCTTTGTTTTGTCAATGTTGACTTTTTCCTTCCTTGCTCTAATATCTGATACATCTGCTCTCCATTTTTATTATATAATTGCTGATACATTTTGGGAAGTTCTCTTCTGAAAACTTGGTCTTTAAAAATGACTCACAGCTAATACCTCCTGTCTCTCCAATGAATGGAGAAAAGGGTGGGGAGTCTGATAGCTCCTTTAAAAGTGTAAATGATAAGTAGTTGAGTTCCCAGCATGTCTAATCTCTTTGCAGTTTCTCTTCTTGAACTATAGAGACCTGAAAGCACATTTCCCAGACTCCCTTGCAGTCACCTGCAGACAAGATTGAGCTGCTGATTTTCAGATAAACAACCATTCAAACCTGGAAGGTGGAAGGCACGTGCTTTTTAAGTACTTGCAGCTAAAGCAGCAGGATCACTGGGCCCAAGATCTCAAAACCTGCGTAGATGAGATACTGAGGCCCTGCTTTAAACAAACATCTAATTCTAGGGCAGCTTTGGCAATCTGGACCCCAATTTCTAAAGTTACCCGGTTTAAGAGATGGGAGGCAACACCAGATGAGATTTGCTCAAAAACATACTATGTATACAGGACCTAAGTTCTTAAAGTTCTGCTCCTAGCTGCTGAAGTGAACAGATAATCTTGGTTATCAGGCGTCATGAAGATTCTTTAAACTGTAGTGTCTTCTTAAACTATAGTGAACTCTTGTCTGACTTGGTTGGACTTGAAGGCTCTGAGAATCTGGTTGCTATCACGGAGCTGGCGTAATAGAAGATGCCTACACATTTTTACTAGGAGTGTATGTAAATTGCAATCACTGAAAGCACCAGAGTACTGAGTGAAGGCAAAGCCTTATGGGACCAAGTGGCTGCAGTTAAAGAGAAATGAAGGGCTGTAAGAAATCTGTGTGGTTGACTAATTCTAAGTGCACTAGAGTTTTTAAAAACTAAAAGAAATAGCGCCAAGTCTCTCAAAGTTCTCATTCAGTGGGATGGTCAGACCAAGGAATTTATGATTGCCCTAAGAAGACTTTCTTCCTGTCAGCCACATTCTTTGTCTGACAGCCAAAAAGGAGATGAGATCAGAACCCATGCTTGTCAGAACTATGACACAGGTGAATTTACATTCACATCAGGTCTCCTATGGTACTTGGGACTCCTTGGTACCTTGCTAACCCCATCCATAACTGATGCCAGGATATCTGGAAGGATGGAGCAGTGAGAATTCTCTGAACCACCAAGTTCAAGTGCTACTCCAGTGGAAGGAGTTCATCCTGTCCTGCATGATCTCAGTCAAGATGACTCCCTTGCAGTGTGGTTGCTAATGCTTGTCCTCATTTCTCACCATTCATTGCTTCCAGACTTAACCGTAGTCAGATCCTGCATTCAGTAGGTGCTCTGGTGTAGTAGATCTAACACAATTCCCAAGTCTTGTGTGTCTGGAAGGTGACCAGTTTGTGGGAGTGCTATACACTATGCTCATCAGTGGTCTCATCTACTGATGAGTTCAGCAGCTGAATGAATGTGCTGTTAAGAGATGGGTCACATGACCTGAAAGCATGCATTACTCAAAGCTCCCAGCTCTGTGCTTCCCTTTCTGTCATAAGATGAGCAACTGTCCTCCGCCAGAGGCCTGTCATGTTACTTCTGCCTCAGAGCCAATGACTCTGGATTGAATCCTACAAACTATGAATCAAAATAAACCTCTCCTCCCTGCCCCCCTTAGGTTGTGGGTATCAGGTATTTTGTCCCAGTGATGGGAAAGTAAGACACACTAGGTTATGAATTTAAACCAAAGTAGGCAAGACTTAAATGCAATGGCAATATTTCTCTAATTTAGATCATCACAAACATGGATCACATGGATGGGAACAGATTCTAAGGTCTCTAGATGACAGAATATTCCAGATCAGGTTGAATTAATGAGGCCAAAACAACCAGGGGGTTTGCCTTTAAATAGTCAGGAGCTGTTTTGTTTGACCACGTGGATGTACTTGAATTGAGGTTTAGGTGATGTTTCCTCATACATAAATGAACTTAATGTTTCCTCATACATAAATGAACTTATAACACATACATTGTCTTCATGTGATTGGATTTTTCTACACCAAGACGGCCCCAGATGATACTCACCTTAACTTTAAACAGTACTTCAGCAAAGTATTAAAATGTGGCAGTCAGGCTGGGGATACAGCTCAAATCACTTGGCCTAACATACCTAGGTTCCTCGAGTTTAATCTCTAGCACTTCAAAAAGTACACAAGAATAGAGTACAATGCAGTATTTCTTGTCCTTATAAGTCAGAAATGAAGGTAAAAGAAAAGGCTATTAAAAATAGCCTTAGAGACTGGAAGAATAGCCCAGCACACCTGCCGTGCAAGCAATAGGCCCTGAGTTCGGTTTCCTACCACTTGGCCTGGTGACACATGCCTATAATCCCAGCACTTGGGAGACTGAGGCAGGAGGATTGCCGTGAGTTTGAGGCCTGGCTGGGCTACACAGTGAGAGCTCAGTAGCAGCCTGGGTTACAGAGTGAGGCCCTGTCTGTCTCAAAGGTATTGAAATAGGAATGATTAATTCTTGAAAAGGGGGCCAAGTAGCAACACTTAACTGCTAAAACTGCCATTAGATGTTTCCCAAAATAGGCAATGGAGTCAAACTAATCAGAAGTGAACAACTGGAATCGCTGAAGGTAGCTACTGGATCATGAGGCTTTTTGGGTCAAAGTAGACTGCTTACTATTGTCCGAATAGTTGTAATAGCTACTCAGGCTACTGGAAGAATCTCTGCTATAATGTCCATACTGAATGTCTCCGATATCATTAACATTAAAGGTGGAGTCTCACAGGCCTTTGTGAGGCATGGAACCTTAGGCGGTGGGATCTCATGAGAGGTCCTACAGTCACGGGGTGTGTGGATTGAGGGACTCTGGTCTCCTCCTCCACTCTTTACTTCCTGGCTCCTGGTGAATGGTTTGCTCCACCCCATGTTCTCACCAATATCTGCTGCCCTCACCACAGTCCCGAAGCATGAGGCTACTTGATCTGGAACTAGAACTTCTAAGATAAACCTTTTCCTAGGAACCAGAATAAACATTTCTTTTCCTAGGTTAATTGCCTCCAGTGGTTTTTTTTTTTAAATGAAGGAAAGTTTGTGACTTGTGGAATGGAACTCGGGAAAGGCCAGAAAAAAATCTTTAAGTTGAAGTTCTGAGGCTTCTTTCTCACTTTCTAGTGTGTAAACCACAATAGTGAGTCACTTGGGAATCTCAGAAAACAGGGCAATAACCGAGGCATGGAATGTAAGGAATAGTTATTCCTACCTTATCCTTTCGCTAACTTGTTTAGGGAGTAATAGTGGACTGCCAAGTTAATGACTCTCTAGCAGATCTGTTCCAAGTGTGACCTCATTATTGGAGCAAATCAATACAACCCCTGACATCTAGAATGTACTTAGCCTGAAAATATCACCACACCCTTCTCTATGCACATACCATTTAGGTCAAAAGAAAGTTTGCCTTCATGGAAGCTTTAGCGTTATATAGCTGCCTGTTGAGGGCTCTGTCAATGTTATGATTTCCTAACGTTTTTCAGTCCACTGACAACCCTGATCACCATTCCATAAAATGTTAGTAGCTTCATCTGACTTAGGTCCTCTACTGCAATGTCTGGTAGCTCTCTAGATTCAGGTGTGCTGTTTTAGTCCATTTACCAAATAATCCCTAAAACTTTGAGTGGCATTGCTGAGGAAGAGATGACTTGACATCTTGTTCAGCTTAAATGACAATTTTCTGTTCCTTCTGATCTGATGACTCAGGACACTGTAAAAAGCCTTGTGGCTGTAATACTACAATGAAAATTCTAAGGATTTTAGAGCAAAGCCATAGCTTTAGTAAATAGCTATTTTTCTTAGTTCAGCTGCTGATCCACAGTCTCAATGTACGACTCCTCTTCCCAGCTGTCCTTCCACCAGTGTGTCTTGAGATCTTTGAAATTCCCTCTGACCATTTGATAGAGGGGGGAAAAAAAATCTCACTCTAAGGAAAGTCCTGTGAGATAATGCTGGTTCCAGCTGCTGCATTACCGCCTCACTCAAAGCCTCATAAAAGACAATAGAGAAGGAACTTGCTTATAACTGGGCAGAGCTTTGGGAAACATCATGTTGCTCACTCTGCCTCCTCTTAAAAGAAATCTCAGGTAGAGAGATCTTGTCACATGAATGTGGGTAAGAGTTTGGTCAGATGCCTTGCTTAGAAAGAAATTCCAAGTATTAACAAAGATAGGGAAGAATTGGATGAACCATTCAGAATATACCAAAAAATGGAATTACCATCGATATCAGTTTTCTTTGCAAGAGTCTACTTAAGACTGCCAAAGTTCTGGACGTTTGTTCCCTTCACTCAACCATGTGTGGTTATCTTATAAAAATGAAAGGCTGTAATGTCAAGTTCTTCAACAGACACCAATGCTGAGCCCCTACCAGGACAACCGAAACATGCAATGCCATCAGTTATGTTGGATTTTTTTACTTCATAGGAAGACTATTGTCCTCCTAGATCTTTACGTTTTCATTTGGCTGCACACCTGGAATTTTTCCATCCTCTGGCCCTGGCCTTGGAACTGGGGACTGAACCCGGAGTCTTGGTGCATGCTAGGCAAACATACTATGAACTATACCCTAGCCCACTTTTAGGGGCTCACTAAATTGCCCAAGTGATCCCCAACATACAATTCTCCTTAGTCTCCCGAGTAGCTGGGGTTGCAGGTGTATACCAGCACACCTAAAGCAATTGCTTCTTTGTGCATTAATTTGCATTTATTCACCAGCACTATGCCCTTATGTACACCATTGCCCTAAATAGGAAATAAAACACATTGAAAAAGTATAAGGTAATGTTCAAATGCTCATAGGGCTCACTGGTTCCACTATCTTATTCTATACCTAAATACCGTGATAAAAATTACTGGGAGAAATTAGGAAGGACTTATAGTAGAGGCTGAGGGCAACTTCAGGCCCTTGGGGAGCTGCTCCAGAGGCATACATTCTCTCAAGTAATGATACTGTCTCTTCAGGAACCAGAAGACATGCTTTTGTGAAAAAGGAATAGGAAAGGTGGCTTTTCTCTAATTACAGCTAATGACCCATGTATAAAATGTTTTTGTTTCCAGCTTTTTCTTCACTGGTTTAAAGGTTTTGTTGGTCAATGATAGAATGGTTTATTTTTCTAAAGAGAACTGTTCGCTCAAACTGGAATCTAAAACTTCCATCTAGTCAATTTGGGGCTTCTGAAGATCTGGATTTACTGACAGAATTTAGTTACCATGCATATCAGACGATTGTTCATAATCCAAAACATAGATAGCTGCTACTCACTGGGCACAGACGGGCACATCCAAACCCAGATAGCCTTTAGTAGTTTCTAAAATTGTCTCATGATAAAAAATTACTGTTAACCATAGACATTCAGCATTCTCATTCAGCCTTCTCAATTTACTAGGAAAAAAAGATCAAATTTTCAAAGATAACACTGTACACCTAGAAGTCTAACTCTTAAAAATGGAAAGTTAAGTTTTGCTAAGGTGAAATTAGAACACTTGAGTGATGCTGGTAGGAATGGTTAGTGCAGCATTTGACAACAGTTTGGCAATTCCTCAGAAAGGGGAACGGAAAGAACCATGTACTACAGCAACTTCACTCAGATCTAAAAAATTGACAGATGTAAAGGGATGTTTGTACACTGATGTTCAGAGCAGCACTTACCGTTGCCAAAAAACAGATGAGTGAATAAGCACAATGTGATATACACGTGTAATTAAATATTATTCATCCATTAAAAGGAATGAAATTGTAGTGTATACTGAGGCATAAATGAACCTTGAGAATCTCATGTTAAGTAATATAAGCCAAATACAAAAGGGCAAAACAAATACTGTATGGTTCTATTTGAGAATCCAAAAGTATGCATATTCAGAGTAGAGGTTGCCAGACTGGGCAGAGGGAGGATGAATTTACCTAATGTGCACGGTTTCTCTCCGGTATGATGAAAAAGCTCTCAAGATAGCTAATGTAATGGTTACACAACATTATGAATATACTTAATGCTACTGAATTTTACTTTCAAATGGCTTAAAATGGGAGTATTATCTATCACCATTAAGATAAATACTATCCCCAAAATCTATCATAACCACATACAGGGGGATCACCAAGTGTTGACATGTGTCGGGCACAAAATTTTTATGAATGATGCTTTACCAGAACAAAATCCCCAAACAGATGAGATGCTGGATAAAAGCATAGCAAACATCAGAGAAATGAAAGTATACATATCCATAATAAAACTTGTGATCACTATGAAAAGTTTTAATCTGCTCACTCATTTTAAGTAGGGTGCATTGCTATTTTAATTGCCAGGATACAAGCCAAGCCAATAGGATCATGACAAAATTCAAATAGAAATGAATGTCACCGTTGCACTCCTGTTTTTATGTAGAAGATGAGAATATATTTGTAGAAGGAATTACTGCAATCTGTTAGTTGGGGGCAAGTTGCTCTTGCTATTTCTTTGGATGGTTAAGTACAAAGGATAAATATTAATGTAACAGACTGTCATATGTATTTGGTATGTCCCAATTTACACCCATTCAAACCCTCTTGTAACTTAATGTCCAATACTATAGCAGACCAAAAAAATCAAGTTTCCAAGACTCTTTAGTCATAGGTCTTTCAAGCAGACACAACTAGCTTGAACTCGATGCAGAAGTAAGCACTGTTAGTGGTCATACGCAATGAGATCAGATCTTCTGGCAAGAACAGTGGCCAAGCTGGTTATTCTGGGCAGCTAGCTGCTGGCATCTACTCCTATTTCAGGTTTCCCCAGGAAGCAGACTCTGAAACTGAAGTTAACCTGGAGAAGGTTTATTACCGAGCACACTCTGGATCAAAGCCTATTGAGGAAAGAAAGGAGACAGAATTGGGCAGAGGGCAAAGGAAGGGTGCAGTTTCTTCTCATCAAAGGCCTTCGCTGACTTGATGAGAAGGCTTTGAAACTGGAATGACCTTTTAGAACTGTCCTGAGTTGAAGCAACAGAAGCAGGTGTCCTCAGTGTAGGCAAGCAGCTCCTCCCTTCAGTCCAGTCAATTTCCCAACACGTGGACTCCTGAGTGTCTGGCATCTTTTCCAGCGGGTGAGAGAATCTAAGAGACCCTCGGTGACATATTAACCATACAATGCTATTGATTAAAAAGCATACTTTACCTTAGGAACTGGTGGCCTTCCCTCATAAGTGACATCAGTGAGATGGTACCTCAACTATGCCTTCAAAAGCCACTCATGGGTCCCTCAAATCTGAAGCCTCTATGCAGTTTAGAGAGAACTTGAAATTTTCAATGGTCGTATGAGCAGTGGCAATAGCCAATCGACACTAGTGAGTGGGAGCCCAACTTTAGGCTCATAACATGGCTTCTGTTCAGGCCACTATATAGATGGCTACTTTATTCATGGGTTTACTATACCAGCATTGGAGTGGCCCTATGTCTTAGACTGGTTGATGTCAGCTAGTGAGCTTTCACTACTTCACTGTTTAGGGCTCCAGCCACAGAGGATGCTCTCAGATGGGCATTAATATGTGCACAAAATCTTTACACCCTTCTAGCAGTTTCTCCATAGGCCTTTATTATAGAGCTTTGTTTCCTATCTTTCAATCTTCCTTCTTCCAGACCCCTGACCAGGGCATATTTCACTGCTTTTAAATCCATAATCTTGTCTGGGCAACTTCTAATTTCCACATAAAGTGGATGCCCAGGTATGTTACCCAAATCTCTGCCCATTAAGAGTGCTTCATTTCATCATTTGCTTCAGTGCCACGTCTAAGCAGGGCTGTCATCAGTGGTACACTGGTAAATGTTTCATAACTGGCTCTCCAGGAGCCAAGTAAAGAGTCCTGATCTATAATATCTGCCACATTTGTAGTAAAAATACTTCCACTATGGCTATCTCAAGTGTTAATTGTGGTCTCCCTAATTGAAAGGTTGGAAATGAACATGTTGGCACTCATGAGCTGGTGGTAAGCCCCCCCCCCCACCCCCCGGAGCGCACCTGCGTGTAGAGTAACTGCAGCCTGCTTTCAGCTTGCATTGCTTACCCGACAATGCAGCGTTGTCCATGGTGGAGCTCTCTTCCTTCCGCTGATCATGTGGGTCTCACACATGGGTACTCTTTGAGCTGAGAGGACCACGAGTGCAGCCATGTGGATCCCGTGAGATTCTACTCCAGCTCCTCTCGTAGCTCACATGTCCCCATGGGCAGTGTGTGTGCCTGGTCCTGGATATATTACTTCCATCGTGCTGTGGATTGCTGCTGGTACTGCAGCAAATCATTAGCTCCCTAGCAGCATCCTTCTTTGGGCATGCCTACTCCGTTCCTGTTTTCCCTCTAACCATTCCACCAGACTGCTGGGTAAGTTCACTGTTTTCACTATCCCTGAAGCTAAGTTCTAGCTTCATAACACAACTCTACTTGATCTGAACCCTGTTTGTCCCTCAATGTGTTTTTATCTAATTCACCCCACCCTAGTTTTAATTTCAGTTTCTCAAATAGATCATGTCTGTCTCTTAAACATTCTGTTCCCTCTCCCATAAGAGCCCTTCTGCTACTACTCTTTGAAGTCTCAACTTGGATGTTATTTCTTCTGAGATCCTTATTGTAAGTCACCCATTTCCCAGTGGCAAGGAGACCACATCCAGTCCTCCTTTAACTGTTCTATGTCAGTAATATGTCACCTATCAAAAGAACTTACTGGTAAGAACCAAATTGTTACTTTCCAGAAAACAATTGGTTATCTTGTGAGTTCTGAATCTGTTTCCTAACATTTTTGACCACTGTCACTCTGTAATCCTATTTATGGGAGAGTCAGAAAGTGTGTGTAAAGGTTAACACTGGTTGTGTCATCTTGGTTGGCTTGGGAGCCCTCAGGGGATGGGTAGAACACACTGTCTGGATGTATTTAGGCAGGTCAGACACATGACCTTAGGTACCATGTGTGGCTGCTGGCTCTTCTCTGGGGCTACTTCATGCCCTGCCTCCTGGCCACTATGATCTGCACAGCTCTGCTCTACCATGATGCTCTTGCCCTGGAGCCAGCCAACTACAGCCTTAATCCACTTCAAATGTGAGTCAAATTAAACCTACTCTCTTAAATTGTGGGTATCAGAGATTGTGTACCCAACAACAGAAGGTGACTAATACACAATGTAACAGTGTTTATGAAGATTCTAGTTTGCTCTAGATAAAAATATGTAAAATGTACATCAAAATACACATAGCCAAGTGACACAGCATCATGAGAAACCTTCAGCAAAGGAGAAACTGAGAGCCACAAAGTTGAATGGAGGAGGCCAGACCAGAGAGCTACTACTTGGAATTAAACAGGGTCATAGTGGAAACGAGTGAGAAGGCTCAAGCTACACCTGGACTAGCCAAATGGGGCACTACAGTGTGCCTTCAGACACGCCATTGTCCTAGACAGGGAACATGGCCAAGGCTTCCACTTCTAGGTACAGGTAGTGTGAAGGCATCACTTCCAAAACCAGCTGGTGGAGATTGAGGTGGGAGTTATGGAGCAAGAATTCTCCTGAAGAGATAAGGGGAAGACGGGGAAAGTCATGGTAAATAAGAGACACCAGGGAATATGCAAGAATAAAAATAGAAGAGCTATCACACTGAATGTAAATAATTTAAAATTCATCTATGGTGCTTGCTTATAATCCCAGCACTTTTGAAGGTTGAAATAGGATTAAGTTTGGGCCCAGCCTAGTCCAATTAGTGAGATCCTATCTCAATTTCAAAATAAATACACAAAAGGTTAGGAATATAGCTCAATGTTATAATTCCAAGGAGATTGCCAAATTAGATGAATGAATACTCTAATAGGCTGTTTCCAACAGATACACATGAGTTGAGCACAGAAAGTCTTTTTGTGATACAGGGTCTTGCTCTATGGCCCAGATTGTTCCTGAGCTCGCTATGTAGCCCTAGCCTGACCTCAAACTCGCAACAGTCTTCCTGCTTCAGCCTCCCAGGATCTGAGATTACAGGTGTGTGCCACCATGCCCAACTTATGTGGTGCAGGAGAATCAAACTTGGCCTTGAGCTTGCTTGCTCGGCAAGTGCTTTAAAAACTACTCAGCCCCTAAAAAAAAAATACAAAGTCAATATTGATCCAAATAAGATTATTGTAACTAGATTAATAGTTTAAAAAATTCTGAATGACAAAGGAAATATGTAGATACAGATAGCACATACTGATAAAAAAAATCATTTGAATGAGTCAATGAACAACTTGTCTGTAAAATAGTCTAAAACCTATGTATCTTAAAATAATCACAAAATGTAATACTTGCATGATTTGCATTACAAGAAAAAAACGGGAAAATTGCCACTGTAGCAGGGTTGATAGTTCCATTCCTACCTCCTTGAACCTGGTAGATTGGGCACACAAACAGCAACAACTACAGGGGCAGGGATGACTGAAAACAGGCACGAGGGATCCGCTGGACGTGAAAAGTTCTGAATGCAGTGTAACAATGTTTGCACACTTTCAGAAATTACTAAGTCTTCTGTTGCTTTTTAAAGTGGTACTGAGGATTAAGCTTTCACACTCCACTACATCCCCACCCTACATCCTACCTTCAGTTTTCTTATTTTGAGACATGATCTTGGATCTTAAGTTACTGAACTGTGCAGGGTGGGCTCAAACTTGGGATCCTTGTTCCTCAGTCTCCTAGAGTACTGGGATTACAGGTGTGTGCTACTGGATCCAAAAAATATATATAATTTTAAATAAGTGATTTTTTTATAGTATATAACTTCCACCTTAATGAAAGTATTAACAATTAAGTAAGTGGAGGAAAGCTTTTGAGTCTGTAGAATTTTCTTTCTGCCAATTAGGGAAAAAATTTCAACAAAAGAAAAAATGGTATATTTAGAAAATTTTATTTGGCATGAAAATTAATATCTGAAACTATATTCTGAATACAATTAAAATGAGAATGTTAAAAAATCATTACTCATATCTTACAACTTTAAAAAATACTTCTGAAAGCATGAGTTTTAATAAGCAACAAGAAAATAAATGCATAGAACTGAAAGACCAATGTACTGTCATTTACATCAAAATCTGATAAGCTAAGGAATTGGAGGGACAAAGAAACCCTGAATGATGGTATAAAACTACATGAATATGACACAAAACTACGCAGTAGTTGCTTTTTGTAATCTTAATGGGAAAATATTCAATTGAAAACTTAGACACAATGGATGATTACCTAGAAACCATTGTAACAGACTCCACAAGAAAAGGAAAATCCTGTGAGACCTATGGAATAAGCGGAAGGTGGTTTCCGTAGGCACAATGAATACCAGACTCAATGGTTTTATAGAGCAGCTCTACCAACATTTTTTAAAAATATGTAATACTACAGCTATACTGACTTTTCCCAGAGAAGAAAATGAGGAAATCTCCCATGTGATTTTATTAAGCCACTATAACCCCAGTACAACAATCATACAAGAACAATGTGAGAAAGAAAAATTATAGGCCGATTTCACACATAAACTTCTAGAATTTTTAAATATATTAGCCTATTGAATCCAAGAAGTGCCTAAGAAACGTTAACGAGGACAGTCACTGCAAGACCAGACTAATGCTTAAAAACCCCTAACCTTATGAAAGATTACAGAAGAAAAGTTATCTTGGTAGACTTAATAAAAATCAACATTTCGTTCATGAGGAGGCTTACAGAAAACTAGAAAGAAAATGTTCTGAACTTGATCCTCAATGTTAACAAAACCAATGGCAAACGGTACTTAATGGCAAAGTGGTAGAGGCAGCCCCTTGAGTTAGATACAAAACAAAAATCTTTGGCTGTTTACTTCAAATTATGAAAGAGGTTTTGGTCTGTATACAGGGCATGGAAATGTTGTACCCATCAGGATGGAGCAGGCTACAGGGTGGTAACACAACCCCCAAATTTCAGTGGTTTAAGGTATAAACTTCTTGCTCAAAGCTCATTGTAGATCTTAGGAGTGATGATTCAGACCTAAGAAATTCCACTTGTGGCTCTAAGACCTGATTACATCATGGATTGTGAATGGTTGATTGTGTATCATTTTAACATGACCCTGACACGTAATGAAATGTATATATGTGTCTGCTTTATACATGAGAATGTCAACACCGGAAGTGTACTATCTCAGATCAACCTCTAAAGGCTGCACAAAGACATAACCATTTCCTTTTTTCCCTTGAGGTGCGTGTGTAATTTCTCCAATTGCTTTTAAAATTCACCCAGAGCAGAGTGTAGCTCAGTAGCAAAAACACTTTGTAGGCTGTACAAGGCACAAAGTAGAGCCCTAGAAACTGCTGAAAAATAAGTAAATACATAAAATCCATATAGAAGAGGAAAGATGCATGAAATCTATATAGAAGAGGAAAGATGCAAGGAGAGACATTTTTAAGATTTTTTTCAGCCAGACCTTTATTTTTTCTATTCATTTATATTCTACAGATGTGTCTGGTGCCGCTATGCCCACACTATGTTGTTCTGGGGAATTGAATCTAGGGCCCCACACTTCTCTGGGGAGTGCCCTTAAACCAATGAGGTATACCTTCAGCCTAGAAGAAAAAATCTTTGAGTCAAAGAACAAGCTAATAAACAGTATTATGTCCAACTACAAAGTGACAACTGCTTCTATCACATTTACCTATAAATAATGGGTAAGTGTATGCTTAACCAAGTATTTGGATCTGGATTTTCCAATTCTTAATATGAATTAACAAATTGACATTGTGCCCTGTCACCTTGACAAGATACATATGTGTATGAAAGGTTCAAATCCATTGTAAACCTTAAATTTTGCATGTATACATATCAATAAAATGGGGGAGAATTGACATTGTGGTTATACCTCAGTCTATCTTAACTAACATAAGCCAGCATTAAAGAGGAAGCATTTCACATAAGGATATAGTCAGGTTTGTAATTCTACAAGGATAAGATAATCATGAATTCATGGGCATAAGTGTAATCCTATATAGAAAGTCATTCAACTGTCTTCAGGGCGCAGGTCTTTGCCATATCTGAGGCTGTCCATTAGAAACCAATTCCCCTTGTACAAATCTATATATTCACTGTCTTTGTTTGAAGGTTAGCTTCCCCATATTGACCTGTTAGAAGAAAGACTTCTTCATTGTATGTGGCACTCTCTAAAACTATTTATGGTCTATTGGACATTTCTGAATCGGGGTTAGAGAGGCCATGGGTTGGGTCTTGACACATATCCCAGAAAAAAACCTAAGTGATAACCAAGTGATCATGACCATCCAAGGGACCAGAGGATAGTGCTGTTTTCACAATGACATTTCACAGTGACATAACCACAATGTCCTTTACCCAGTGCAGGCACCTCATGAAACTCTTAACAGTTGTCACAGCAAACAAAACCAATGCAGCACTCCATAATTTGGATTCGCAATTTCCCCCGAAGTGTTTCCTTACCACATTGCCCCCATTGTATGCCTAGTGGAGACTAGCCAGTTCAGCAGACAAACTCGGGTTGAGTGGTTCAGTGTGGTTTAATAGACATGGAACACAGAGATACCAGGACCTACTCAAAGGACATAACTGCTCTTGTCTGAGCTGAGCTTTTGCAGGGTGATTATTGGCACATTTTAACATGACCCTAACATGTAATGAAATGCACTTGGTCTGAAGTGAGAAGGAGGATATGGGAGAGGGGATAAATGTTTTTTCACAGTTAAAACCCAAAGCAAACTCTTGGTGTAACGCTCCAGGACCGTCATTTGACAACTTTGCAGGAAGTTCGGCAGCTCTGCCAAAAACCTCTTCCTTCGTGTCACTGGGACAGATTTTCTTCCTTCACGACACTATATAAATCACAACTTGCAAAATAATTTACAGCCACAGTGGAGGAAGTGAAAGGAAAGAACAAAGAATATGCCCTCTACATTACAATGAGAAGCTCTGAATTCTCAGCAGGCTTTACAAAGATGGAAGCAGGTGGTGGTTGGGTGGGAATATGAACCCCATTTTCCCAAACAAATTTCCCATCTTCAGGTTGCAGTGGGCCCCTTACGTTTAACACTGGAGGAGGGGTGATACAGGAAGGGGAATTGGAAGGCTGACAAAGATCTGTAGAATTCCGACCAGCCACATTCAACAGTAGAGTTTGCACACAGCAAAAGTAGCTGCAGCCCTGCCTTTCCGATCAATACCTGGTACTAAGACTTTCTTGGGAGGGACACTCAGCCACAGAGAGACAAACCAAATAGGCACAGGTTTTAGAGATGGCCAAAAGACCAGTGACTCTTGGCATAACCCTCCTTCTGACTAGTTCAGCGTTGATAAAAGACGAAAGAAAATGAAACTAAGTGCCACATGGCTCTGTAAGCCAGCAACTGATTTGTATAACTCATCCTATGACCGGCTTTTCAGGAAAACATGAACTTCACCATTACTCCCAAAACCCAACCCTAAATAGCACCCACATTTACCTGAATCATAAGTTCTACACTGGATTATTCTATGAGAAGTAAACAACTCGACCAGCATATCGATTACTGCTTCCAATAGAGCTCTTCAATCTGAATAACCCAAAACAAAACATTTTTCTGAAACTACATGGAACTTCTTAGCATTTATATTTTTTGAGAAATAGAGTACTCCAAGAAATCCAAACAGATGACTCTTTTGTAAACACGGGAAGGATGCCCAATAGAATGCAGTGTATTAACATGTTTTTGAATAGTTATTACTCCATGATCATGCTGCTGTAGGCAGTTGGACTGGAAAAATCCCTCTTCTCTCAAAGGCAGGTTGTCTTAGCTAACCTTGACAGCCCACATCCGTAAACCCTACCACACTCTTGAGAGGCTGAAACAGGATTTCAAGTCCAACACCCACCTGGGCAACTTAGTGACCTTGTAAGACTGTTTTCCAAAATAAAAAGGGATGGGATGTAGCTTAGTATGAAGGCCTTGGGGTTTCATGCCCAGTGCCAAAGGGGGAATTTAAAAAATTGTATTACCAGAACTCTTGAAGAGGCCAAGGCCCAGGTATAAATGAATTGGAGGAATCTATCTATAACCAGTCACCATAATACAAATGTGTGTCCATCTTGGTCAGAAAAAAATATTAACCATACTGTACAACTCATTTACTTGATGGCTAGTTTCTGACTGCATACAGGACTTATTAAAAAATCCAAAGTGATTATCATTTCTTCTGTCCAAGGACTTAAAACACCACCAGACAGGCACAGTCGACCTCAAACAAAACAAGGGAAGGACACAGCCAAAAATAAACACGTCTATAACTTGATTCCCCCCAAAACTCAATTTCTACTACCCTGCTGTTGACTGGAAGCCTGACCATACCAAAAATAGTCAGTTACCATTGTTGCATGTTATAGCTATTATATACAGTGAAAAATTTTTGATAACTGAGATCATTTTTTACTACTATAAGCAACTTGTGAAATTGCTGTGAAGATCATTGTACAATGTGTTCTAGTTAATTTTATGTAGTTATATGATTTAATACTTTATGCAGTTAAGATTTTTTGTTTACATTTTTCTTGGCTGCAAATGACATACCATGTATGTGGTCTGTATTTGTTTCTGTGAATTTTAATGTTTTATAATTTGTGCATATTTTATGGCAATAAATAATGGAATAACTATTATCCACATGTATTCATAACACATTTTCTTATTTTTAAAATGATTTCTATGCCATGCCATTTGTCTGCTATGCCATGCCATTTGTCTGCAATTTTTTTCAAATTATCAAATCTCCCAAAAGAATCCTTGTATAAGTGGATCTACACAGCTCATACTTTTGCCTTTTTCTTTTTTTTTAATGTGTGTTGGGAAGTACTGGGGATTAGTCAGAAGCTTCACATTAAACTACATCTCAAGACTTTTTCTTGTTGAAAAAATCTTGTTAAATCCCCTAGTCAGGACTCAAGCATGCAATCCTCTTGCTTCAGTCTCCTTGAGAGGTGAGATCACAGATGTGCGCCACTACACTCAGTCAACTATTTTTCAAGGGTCAACTGTGTATCTAGGTATGCCTAATATAAGGCACGCTGCAAAATCATTAGCGCAGAAGTGTCACATGATCTAAAATACTTTGCAGAGTAGCATCTGTGCCTTTCATATCCTCAAAAGTTCTCTTCAGGTTGTCACTGATGTATTATCTCCCCAACCAGAATAAGAAAGGGTTAATCGGTCTTTATACAAGTAATTCTCCCAGTGCAGAATAATATAGCCTCACTTTTCAAAACATACTTTGCTGAATGAATGAACTTCTGCCAGGGTGTATTTTTAAATTCCATTATGTATTTATTTTTGGTGCTGGGGAGTGAACTAGGTAGGGCTTCAAGCTTAGTTAACGTGTGTTCTGCCACTGACTTGCACGCCAGCCCTCCAGGGTCTATTTTTGTTCTGTGATTATTTCAAACTTAATTTTCCTGTGAGTTTATGGAGGGTAGGCCTCGCCGTGTGCCTAACTATGTACTGCCAGCTTGGCATGACCATCCACCCTTCTAGAACTGAAGCTGTCTTAGAATTATCTTCCGGTGTGTTAGTTAGGGTTCTCTGGAGGAACGGAATCAATAAAGATGTATGATTATGCAAGGGGATTAGGTCAGCTTACAGGATTGGGGCAGAAGAGTCCACAGTGGCTGTTCACAGGATCAGAACAGGAGAACTCCATCATGGCTGCCCGTGCCCTGGAGGGTGAGGATCCAGCAGCTGCTAGGGCCCAGATGGATGCTGCAGACCAAGGGAATCAAGGATCCAGCACCAGTTCAAGGCTGAAGGCCTGGAAGCTCAGTGCAGAGACCCTGGTGCAAGTCTGCATTAGAGAGCTGAAGCACCTACAGACCTAGGTCAAAGGCAATGGGAAACTGGAGCTCTCCCAAAATGTGGACACTTCATTCTTTTATTCCATTCAAGCTAAAGCTTATTGGTTGGTGCCACCTACACCCAAAATGGGGCTTCTTCCCTCAGTTGGTGGGCCACATGCAGTCAAAACTCTGCCCCACTCATCTCAAAAGGCATTTCTTAATACACTCAAAAGTTGATGTATTATGATTCATGGTCACATTTGGGAACACAGGATGTGAACTGTCAAACCTCTAAAGATACTTTGCAAACAAATGCTCAGGAAAATTTGGAAGGGCCACTCACTCTGCCCAATCAACAGTTTGTACAGGTTCTGAGACCTTCTCAAGACATGCTGCCACTTGAAAATCTGCTGTGGGGATTCAGCGCGGACTCCTGACTTTGGAGCCAGTTACTTGAACTGCAGGAACAACTTTGACCTCTGCTCTGGTACATGAGAGATTTATCAAAAGTTCTATAATTTCATAATTATGAGTTAAATTCTATGTCTATATGTCTCACATAGGCATCTGTTTTCCTGACAACCCCAACTTGGTCCGGTTAGGGAGTATGAGTTTATCCAGTGAATTTCGGCCAGCTATTCTCTAAGATGTCAAGTGTTTGGTTCTAGAATGTTCCCCAAAAGCCTCATGTATTTCGATATTGTGAAATACCTATGAAACCAAGTGCTATTAGGAGTTAGGGCCTGGTCAAAAGGGGCAGGGCACTGGGGTTTGATTGGGGAAGAGGCAGACCACTGGGACTTGACCTGGAAGGATATATGTGCTAGGTGAGCCCTTCCTAGCTCACCTGGCTTTTCTGTCTGCCAGGATGTTAACAGCTTTTCCTCCTGCTGGGCCTCTGCCATGTGCTTCTGCCACTGCTGGCTGCCCATGAATGGGCTGAGACCTTCTGAAACTGAACTAAAATCTTTCATCCTTGAAAATATAAATATTGAATAATCTGTCAAAGAACAAAAAAGAAATGAAGACATTAAGCTGGTTCTGCTTGGAAATACCTATAGTTATGAATAGTAATATATTTTAATTTTATAAAGATTTGTAGAACATTTTTCAATGACTTAAAATGAATCCATATCTCTTAGGTAGTATCTTTAATTTCCATTTATAGGTGGAAAAGCTGAGACAGAAGAGCCAATAGTAGCTCTGAAAAATATCACGTTTCTTAGTTTGGAATAACATTTAAAAGCCTTTATCACTTGAAATAGAAAGTTTCAAAAAATAAGCACTTTTTATAGCCAGACTTAGACATGCTATAAAAGACCCCACCTTAAAACTTAGCATTAAATTGAAAAATACAAGCCACACATATTCAAGTGATTAATTCTGAGGAACACTTTATTGTCCTGAAGATTTTTACTCAATTTTTCCACGTCTGGCTTTTCCCGGTGCAAGTTGGTCCCAGTCTCTGCCAAATCCACCAACATTGCTCACAGATAATGCCAAGGGTGTGGCAGGAGGAGGAAAGTGCAGGATGGAGCCACTGGCCCACACAAGCTGAGCATCCTTCTCTGCAAGAGCATTTGGGGCAAGCTTCCCCATCCAATGTCAGGAATGCCAGGGCACTAAAAAGAGTAAGTCAGGTGAGGCGGGGCACGCCTGTAGTCCCATCACTTGGGAGACCTATTGGGTAGCAAAACTGAGCTCAAAGCCAGCCTGGGCTGCATAGGAAGACCCTGTCAAATAAGACAAAAACATGGACAGCAAGGAGGAGCCACGCTGAGTACCTGACTCATCTGGAGTTTGCTTTGGCCTCTTTCAAGGGGAGCTGCTGGGCTCAACGAAAAACTGTTCATACCCTCCCACTCTTGTCCTAGCTGCACAGGATCTTCTGGGCTTCATTTCCCATACATACAATTCAGTGGCCCTCACCATGAACCTCTGACAGCCAAGCCACACTGATGTCAGTCCCACATGCTTCTGCTCTCTTTTTGTCTTCGCTATCTTGAAACAGAGCCCATCCCATCCCCGACAGGTAGAATAAGAGTGAAAAAGGGATCCTGTTAAATACTAAGAGACACAGGTTGGTGCTCCAGAGTGTGCAACATTTGAAAGCCTAGAGTTGCATTAAATGACCTCATTCCAAATCAAAAGACTGGATGGCATGCGTCTCGGCTTCCTTTTCTATTGTAATGAGTGCCAAGCTTGTTGTAGTTGTATTACCTGAAAGAAGGTGCCTGAAGCATTAGGCACGGTGACTGGTATGTGCCAACAACAGCCACAGTAATAGAAACTAGCCCCGATTGAGCAACAAACGCTTTTTAGAAGAGAATATCCTTGCTTTGCCAAGTATGAGCTGTGTGACTTAAGCCGTAGTCCTTCATGTCTCTGAGCCCCACAACCTTATCTGTCGGATAAATCTAACACCTGTGCTGTCTACACACGAGCTGATGTGAAAGCCAGATGAGAGAATACCAAGGGGAAAGCGCATTGTGTAAACTGTAAACCCATAAACAGAGCACTGAGAGCCTGTGTGCAGATCGTCCCCTTCGCTGCCAAGCATGCTCTGAACTGGAAATCTTAAGGCAAGGAGCCACAGAACAAGAAGCACTGAGAGGCCCTGGTGTAGAATAACAATATCCAATAACTTGTATTCAGGCTGTAGCAGGACGGTTAAAAGTAACTCGCACAGAGAACTTCTAAAGAAAAATAAATCAAGATCAGCATCTTTGTCAAAAAAAAAAGGCAGGAAACCAAAGCCAACTCAAATATAAAGTCACACGTGCCTTATTAGACTCCTTCCTATGGCCAGGCGATGAGGGAACAATGCTCCTCCACACTCCCAAGCAGCCAGTGCCCCAGCTTCACAGGCATCTTACCATGCCCCAAATCCATTAAACTCTGTCAGCTCCAGAATAACCTAGCATCTCCTATGCTCTAAAAACCTGTACATTCGATACAGTTTGAGGACACATTTAGAAATTATTCACTCACAAGTTATTCCCTTTTTTCTCTTTCAATAATTGGATGACCAGTAGAATTACAAGAGGAAGAAGCAATATCCCTATGAGGTCTGGGTGTCTGGGAGGGCTGGAGAAGAACCCAGGGCAAACAGTGAGCTACGCTATCAGATGGAATTTACACTGATAACCAGGTTTCTGAGTGTGGATATGAAAGGAGTTTCAGTTGGAGCCTATTCAACAGGACACAAGCCCGGAAGGACTGCTTTCGTCTTATGATATAAAAAGTTATATAAGGTGAACAAATGCTCCTCTTTCAGAAACGTCTGACACAAGTTGCACGAACTGTCAAAAGCCTCGGGAAAATAGCCAAGGGTGAAAATGTTTGTCCAGCACTCAGCTGATAGGCAGGCATTGCAAAACCCTCCCTGGTACTCATTACCAGTGCCCTGCCCCCAGCACTCACACACACCAGACACCTGTCCCTGGTTGGGCTGGGCCGGGCTGAAAGACACCACTTCAAAGTGGAGCCCTCAGGACCCTGCTCCCTCCCAGCCAGCAGATCAGGCCTGCTGCGTGGAGGTGTGTGCCTCCCAGGGAGTCTTCCTCCTCCCTCCCTGGACTCGACCTGTTCTGAACATAAACAGGCCTGCATCTCCAGGATGGCTCCTGTGATATAAAAGCCACATTGTTCAAAGTAACTCTAGGAAAGCGTTACAAATTGTACCAGGTACTATCTCCTCAAGAAAGGGTGGTGTTTTCATGGCCCGATAACTCCTGTCTGACTCCATGATTCTTCAGAACTTTCCAAGGGAAGAAATTCAGCTGGGTTGAAGAGATGAGCAGGCTGAAGGGGCCAAAGGAAACCACACCTCTCCCAACCCCTGGTTCTGGTCCCTTCAGTCTCTCTACCCTCAGACCCTCATTTCCTGGAAGCTACTACTGAGTACACCTCAAGTGAAATCCAAGCGACTTTTTCCAATTTGTCTGAGTGTGGCAACACAAACACCTAACTGTCAAGTTTTAAAAGCCAAGAAAGAATGGCATGTTTTCCCCACAAGGGTTGTCCAGCATGTGTGTGCAGCTGGGTTAATTAGATTAAAGGAACAAGTATCTCCACCATGAATGGAGGACTTGTTAATTGAATCCTACCTCCTCCTTCAAAGAGGCTACTGTTTGTGTCTTGTGTGGTCTGGAGGAAATTGGCCCGCGAAGAGAATGACAATAGTTGTAAACAACCTGCCCTGAGTGTTCACTGGGTGCCAGGTGCGGCCCCACCTCGGCAACCTGGGTTTACTGAGCAGCCTAACTTCCTCCCTAGGAAGGTCCCCCAGCCCCCAGCTGCTGGAGGAGGCACAGCCCTTCCCCATGTGGAGTCCTCTCCTGCCTGGCATCTGTGGCCATTGTTCACAGGGACTTCCACCACCGCTGCTCCCATCACAGGATGTCACGCCTTTGCTCCTAAAGCAAGCCACGGGGTTTCTCCACGTCTGTTTTTATAAGTCAATACAGATGCTGCCTTTCAGGGAGATGTTTTTCAGTGAATTGTACATCCTTTCTTTTCCTGGACCGCTCTTGTACACTGTTGCATTCATCTTCCCGTCACATGGACTGTGGCTTGAATGGTCTTTCCAGCTAGAGGCTAATTGTGCCCCAGGGCAGCACTTCATAAAGATTGGGGGAGGGGAGACGGTGAAGTGGAAAGAGTTCTTCAAATGAAACTATTATAGAAGCTGTGATAACCCATGTAAGCACAGGCTTTGGGATAAAACAGTTCTGGGATAGAATCTCAGCTTTTTATCATTCGCTATGTTTTGAGTGCTTGATTAATCTCTTCAAAACTTAGTTTCTTTATCAATAATACAAGTTGAGTATCCCTAACCCAAAACCCTGAAACCCTAAACTCAAACTTTTTGAGGCCCATTATTAGTACAAAATAAAACACCTAAACTCTTCTGACAAGTACATTAAAAAATATTGCAGAGGGCTGGAGGAATTACACAGGGTTAGAGAACCTGCCTCACAAGCACAAGGCCCCTGAATTCAATTGCCTAGGACCATATAAACTGGGAATGCAAGGTGCACACCTGTAATCCCAGAACTTGGGAGACTGAGGGAGGATTGCTGTGAATTCAGGACCATCCTAGACATCAAAGCAAGACCCGGCCTCGGAGGAAAAAAAGAGTCGCATGATGTGTGCATGGACCATAAATGAATTTAAGGCTTAGGCTTGCGTCCCATTCCCCAAATACTTCATTAGGCACATGTATATATTCCAAAATCTTTAAAAAATGTGTAATTCAAAGCACTTCTGAATTGTCCCCAAGATTTCAGATGACAGGTATACAATCTAATAATTTAAAAAATGTAAAAAATGGACAATTTTATATAATGTAGAGTTATCACTTTAAAAGTACTGACTGCAACTCGGGCCTTTAGTTCGCCAAAGATTTTCACTGTGCAAATGTCACCATCAGCATTCATGTAATAGCATTCTGTTAGGTGACCTAGCAATTCCCTTCCTTAAGGGAATTCTCCAGGAATTGAACTTAGTTTCTCAGGAGAAGTCAGATCAGTGACACTGAATGATTACCTATATAATAGATGGTGTGAGGTAAAGTGTATGGCTCCAAATTCATATTAAAGTCCTGACCCTCAGTACCTGAGAATGGGACTATACTTAAAGACAGGGGCTTTAAAGAGGTGAATAAATTAAAATGATGTTCGTTCGTAAGGTTGATATAATCCAATAAGTGTCCTTACAAAACTGGAGTTTGGCCTATTAATAGACAACACAAGAAGAACGGGAGAGGACATATGGGTGAGGAAGACAACCAAGGACAGAAGCCTGACAAGAATCCCACCTTACACCCCCTTGTCCACGAATATCTGCCTCCAGAACTGGAAAAAAAATGAATATCATGTAAGCTAACTAATGGTACTTTGTGAAAACATCATTTTTATTAACCTGATTTGTGCTCATGGGATTAACCATATTTCTTGGTTCACAATCCATTGTAGTCTTGACTAATACTATTCATATTTAGTCATTTCAATTTTTTAAATAAATATCAGTGACGTCTAGAACAGAAGTCGGATTGGAAAATATCTCACGTCTAATGACAAACTCTCCCATGCTCACCGCTGTTCTGTGTCCAATTTAAAAGTACATAAAATACAGTATATTCTCAGTGGTATGCTGCACAGTGAAGGAAAGGAAAGTGTGGCTATAATTATCTCAAATGGAGAAAAAGGGAGGAGAATTGAAGTGGGTAGAGAATTTCAACTATATAATGCCTGCTAAAGTAGAATTGTGGAAAGCAAATATTTACTACATAATGTTTCTCTTTATGCCTACTTATTTCATAGTAGCCCATTCATAATTTTAAAAGTGGGTTTTCGACAGTTTTAATGCCACCCCCATTATTAGAGGGAAGGAAGGGGGTACAACCTAGGGGAGAGTCATTGTTCACAATTGTACCCACCTCCATTTTCTCCTTTTGAATAATTAAAAAGATGTGTAATTCTGGAAACCCTTGACACCTGTGACCCTGAACTTCAAGGCTCTCCTAGTGAGTACACAGCCTACTAGACTTCTATAATTAGGCTGTTATAAGTCACTTTCCAAATCCCAATAGTTGGCCTGCATTTTTCTACTTGCCACGGAGGTGACTATAAACATAACCACATGACAGTAACTACCGTGACTGCCATAGGGACGAGAATATAAAGTGGAAAACAAACGTTACCCTACGAGCTTTAATTCAGTGTAAACCCATCAGTAATAACTCTGCCCAACTGGAAGCATTAGCAACATAGTAAAAATGCTACTTTTACTATGCTTGATTAATATAAGAATTAACTAACTGAACTTTGATTCCTCAAATGTGCAAAACAAGCTGAATGTGGCAGTATGTGCCTGTAACCCTAGCACTCTGGGACACTGAGAAAGGAGGAGCCCAAGTTTGAGTCCAGTCTGGCTAATATAGCAACTTAGGATTCTGTCTCAATTTTTTTAAGCAAAAGGACTTGGAATGTAGCTCAGTGCCAAGATCCTGGATCCAATCCCCAGTACCACGTGCACACACACAAAAAGTGCAAAACAAAACTGCATTGTGCAGCAGAAAGAGCTCAGAGAAACCTGGAGGTGAACCCAGCCTGCTCTCGGCACGCCACTTGGCTTTGGCAAATTGCTGAGCCTGTGTGGCTCTCGTATGCCCTTTTTCTAACACGGGAAAAATGTGGACTGCTAGGCAAGGTTTGTGGTGCTGTATACGCGACACACGAAAAAAGCACCTCGGACAGTGCTGCCTCACCGCTCGCTCCTCCCACGTATAAATCCACCGCTTCTCCCTCTGAAAAGCAGATCATCCAAACTCAAGAAAATTTTAAAAACCACCACTGCTCCTGCTGGTCTCCTGGGATCCCCGAAAGGTCTTCAGTGTTGTACCGATGGCAGGAAATAAATGCGAGGGAAAAGCCAAGGCGGGTCATGACCCTTGCTTAAGTTTTGCTTTTGCCATAGATTCAAAAGATAGGGGCATGTAAAAATCGATGAAGTAAATAATGAGAGAAAAGGTAAAAATGAATACACCATAACTGGGCAGGGTGCCTGCCACGTGCCTATAATTCTAGTACTCTCTGAAACTGAGGCAGAAGGATCACAAGTGTGAGCCCAGCCGGGGCAACTCAGCCTCTTAGTGACGTCCTGTGTCGAACTTTGTACAAAAGCGGGTAGAAAGATTCAACTTTGAAGGACTGGATTTAATCACCAGTACTGCAAATTAATATAAATATAGTTAAGTGATAGCGATCTTGTAAAGTAATGGCCCATGTGGTTTTGTCTTTTGTGTGATTTGTTTTGATGACTTTATTATTTACCTTTAAATTATAAGAATATTTTTAAATTCTCCTTTTCAAAAGACCAGGGAAGAGGACATGGATTTAAGTTACATCAGGAAAATATCAATGAAACTTGAAAAAATAAATTTTGATAATCAATTATAAAAAATTAAGTAGAACTTTCATCTCTGGAGATCTTCAAATCATTTGTCCTTTATTAAGACATAACCTTTTTAAATTCTAAGAATTAAAAGTTATCTACAAATATCTACAAATTTTTTCCATGTGCCCATCATGCCTATGCATGACATATTTGAAAATTACTTTATTAAAATATTAAAATTATAATTCTAAGTAAAACAAATTTGAGATCCTAAACATTTACTCATTACATTCAATGTATTTTCCCATATTCAATATTTTCTGGAAATAGAATGTTCCTTCATTCAACTGTTTCTGGGGTTTTTTTTGCAATAAAGAATTGTGTGGTTTCAACATGTACATCCTCCTGTACCTCTGTGTTCAGCACTTGGGGTAAGCTGTAGCAAGATGTGAGCGCCAAAGGGCCTGGATGGTCCCACCTTTACAGCATTGCTTCTGGCCGCAGCCTCCAGCTTTTGTTCTTTGAGATGTTGCTGGGTCAAATGGAGTATTTTCAGTTTGTTTTTCCCTCAAGGATGAAGATAACTGCTTCCATAGTGGTTGCACTGGGTTGTATGTAGTCCTGCCAGCAATGCAAAAGTGTTCCTTTTCCCCCTCACACCCTTGTCAGCATCTTGTTTTTGAGTTCTTGATAGAATTTACTCTTACTGGGGCAAGATGTTGTTATTTTCATGTGTATATCTTGAACAGCTAAGGATGTTGAATTTTTTTTCATGTATTTATTGGTGGTCATTTGTAGTTCTTTGAGAACTGTCTTCATTTCAATAGCCCATTTTTAATTTTGATTTTTGAGGGATCTATCTTCAGTTCTTTATATACTCTAGTTATTATAGTCCCCTATCAAAAGTGTAGGAGGTAAAAGTGTTTCTATCCTGTTGGCTGTCTTCACTGTTTCCTTTGCTATGCAGAGACTTATTTTTGACATAGTCCCATTTGTCAACTCTAGAGATTAGTTTTTTCACATCAGGTGTCCTATTGAGAAAGCTTTTGCCCATGCTTATATCTTCATGAGTTTTACCTATTTTGTCCTCCAGAAGTTTGTGTTTTTGTATTTCAATATCTACATCTTTGACCCACTTTGATTTAATGTTGGTACATGGCGATTAAGTGTGCTTCTAGATTTATTCTTCTGCAGCATTTCTTATTCACAAAAGAATGAGCTGTAGTGTAAGCCTTATACTTTACAGAGCCCCATTGATAGCATCCTAAGGAAAAACAGGAAAATGTAAAAAAATCACAAGCTATTTCTTTTATCCTCTAACAATATTCTATAAAACCTTATTAAACTGTGATTGTTTTTACTCTGGGAGCCTGAGGCATGAAAATCACAAGTTTGAGGCTAGCCTGCATAACTTAGGAACTTAGAGATACCTTGCCTCAAGATAAAAAATAGAGTTGAAGATGTAGCTCAGTGCAAAGACCCTTGGGTGTTCAATCTCAAGTACCAAGAAAAAGAACTAGTAAAATATTTCTGGGATAATTAATGAAGACAACAGCAAAAATGGCTTGAACATTACTTACATGAAACATGCCAGTAATTATTTTGAAATTTCAAATAATGAAGTAGAAATGTTTAACAAGAAATTATTATTAAACTCTAGACCCTAAGCAAGAACTTTTATGAACAAACATTTACTTTTTGGTCACTTAAGCACCAAGGCAAGGAGACTTGCTCTTCCTCTAGTCCAAACATGACGGAGTAACTGGAAACAGACTAACCTCTCTTACCCCAATAATTACAAAAGTGTTTCAGGGAATGGTTAACAAGAAATGGGGACAATGATCCCTGAGGGAACCGAAGATCACTACTAAAATCTTAGGTTCATCCCAGCTCTTTGGGGAAACTTTCTGGAGCCAGATGAAGAAAAAGGAAACCCGAACAAAAAGCACAATATTTTGGCTGAACTGAGCAGGCTGACAGCAATATTCCAGGCAGCTGGGATGGCTGCACTCTGGAGGGCAAAGCAACAACCAAAACAGAAAGGGGACTTCAGGAGTCGGTGTGGGAGTCTGCAGGAGTCCATAGTTAAAGGCTGAGTTGTATACACGCAGGATTTGGTCACCTACGGCAGACCAAATAACAGCAGGTATAGGTTGAGAACAGGACAGACACTAAATTAGTTGAACACTGCTGGGTAATGTTGATGTTCCAGCTCTGTCAGAGCAGAAAGATCTTAACATCCCATTATCCCTGGAATTCGTCTGAGACACAGAAGTCAATTCCTTACTAAGATCTACTGTAAACCTGCTCTATTCAACCTAAAACTTTGCCTAGACAAGATCTACAGGGATGACAAAGTTTAATAAACATTATCCACAATGGTCAGTACCTGAGACAGCCAGGACTATGGATGGAGTTAGTGCACAAAATTTAAAGGCAACTTTATAAGGACATTCAAAAACGAAAATGGTAATACATTCAAGTGGTTAAAGAAAAACATAGTGCTATTGACTGCATAGAGAAGTTCAAAGGATCAAACAATAAAAAATTGGAACTAAAAAGTAAAAGAATTGAATTTTTTAAAGATCCATGACAGTAGCTTAAGTGCTATAGAGAAGTCTATAAACTCAAATCAAAATTACATAAATAGAAAAAGGTAAAAAAGAACAGAAGCCCAGCAACATATAGGACAATGTGAAGTCAGCCAACATATGTACGAATTCTTGAAGGCAGAATAAGGAAAACTCTGAAAGAGGTAACAATGCAAATCTCCAATATTTAGAGAAAAGCATCATTATCCCACCATACCAGAAAGTCCAACAAATCCAAGAAATATAAACAGATCCACATATGAAGACATCAAACTGTTCCAAATTGAAGGGTAAGAGAAAATCTTAGAAGCACCCAGGGAAAAAAAAGTACAACACACACGAAAAAAAAAAAAAACCATAAAATTATCTGTCTTAATCAGAAAAAATGGAGGACAGGAAATGTCAGCCAAAGAAAAATGACATCTTGTAGAAGCGTCAATCTATAGCTAGAAAGGAAGAACACTGGCAAAAATAAATGAAAAGACTGTATTCTTGTAATTTTTTCAGAAGGCTACAATTTAAATCAAGTGAAACCCTAGTAGTCCAGGTTTAGAATATATGAAAAATAACTACATAAGCATCATGAGTGGATACATAAAATGAAATGCTAAAATAACCCTATTGACATAGGAATTGAGCAATAGAAAAACAAAATCAAGTAAAAGGTGATAGATTTAACCCTAATCATGTCAACAATTACATTAAATATGAAGGGACTGTCTTCTTGTCATTGTGACTCAATACCCAACATCCACAACTTTAAGAAGGAAAAATTTTAGCTCAGTTTCAAAAAGTCATGATCCTCTCCTGGGTGGCCAGCAACAGTGAAACTACAGTGGAGGGTAGAGGTAGCTCCTCAACATCAACAGGAAGTCAAGTCCTGGAAGGACAGAGGGAAGTAACATATACTCTTCCAGGTCCTGTCCCAGTGATCCACCGCTTCAGGTTCAGCCTTAGTGTGCCCCTTCTTCCAGGCTTTACACCCTTATTCCACCACATACCTGTCTTCCATCACAAGTGCTTCAATCTCTGTTCTATTCCTACAGCCCCTCAATTTAGAAAGACATTGTCAGATAAAGAATGTCACATCTGCTATATGCCATCTACAAAGACACACCCTAAATATAAAGAAATAACTTGGAAATGTGAAAACATTCAGTTCAAAGAGTGAATGTAAGAAAGCTAAGTGGCCATATTAAGATAAAGTAGACTTCTATAATTTAGAAGAAGAATATATCAATAATATATCAGAAAGACAATCCTAAATATGCGTGAACTTAATAGAACCTTAAAATCTGAAGCAAAAGCTGACAAATTCAAATGAAATTACAGTGAGATCTTGCAACCCTCTGTTACTTGATAGAACAAATATTAAAGACATTACAGAGATTAATCTAGATGACACAATCATACTAACTCAATATCTGCTAATAATCATGCGCAAGAAGAATACATCTTTGTTTTCCAAAATACAAAAATACAATAGTCACCCTAATAGACCCTATGCTGAGCCATAAATATCCAAAAAATTTCAAAAGATTTAACTTTTACAACATGTGGTCTTTGTGAAAGAAAATAACATTGAGTCATTATGTGGGCAGGTAATGAAAAAAAATCAAGATTTCATCAAAGACAAATATACCATTGAGATAATAAATGAAAAAAAAAAAAGGAAAAGGCCAGGAAATATTAGAAATTGTAATAGTCAGAAAAGAGGTGCTATGGAGATACACCAGTCACTATTTATTTCTTAAAGCAGAATGGAGTGTTGAAACAACTGATAGGAATCTGGTCCACAGAATTCTTAAGATTGATCACGAACATTTGTTTCAAGATTTCCTCAGGATTCTATAGTCTTCACGTGCTCACAAGAGGCCTCAGGTTCTTGAACCCAAGATTGATCATAAAAAATGCAGCATGGTATGCATGCTGCCACTGCTAGTGTGAAGACATTGTGTGTGGTGTGTTTTGGAAAAAAGCATGTCTGTTTCTCCAGTCATATAAAACAAAATTGCAAGGTCAAGGCCAAAAACCTTTTTTTCCATTTCAAGGGTCTTCAGCATTAGTTATAAGCCAATTTTATGGACTCAACTATATTTTAAAATGTATCTTAATTTTAATAAAATATTTTAAGTGTAGCTGGATTCTTAAAGCTACCTTACCACAAATGAGAAAAATAATGGGAACAAAGGGCTGACCATGGAGCAACTGAGGAAGCAGAGACGAGCAAGAGGCTGGGAGGAGGGGCCCTTGCTCTCCAAGCACAAGGATGGGACCACATTGTCTTTTCTGTGTTCCCTGGAGAACAGGGAATTGTATGAAGGCAATCGGGTTCCTATGCTGGCAATTCTAATGTGAGTCAGAATCCTTAAAATTTGTTCCCATTTAAAAAATCCTCTGGGTTTAATCACTAGTGCCAAACAATAAAAACAAAATGATGACAAAATGAGGTATACAGTTCAATAAACTCTGTAGTCACTAAATGAGTCAAGGGATTGTTTTTTTTTTTTTGCCACAGAATTTGAAATCAAAATCTAAAGTAATTCAGTGTACCAATTATATTCTTTGCCTTAGTCATAGCTTTGCTAAACCAAGGTTTAGTAACACCTATAGTATTTCCACAACAGACTTTATAGTTCCCAGAAAGCATTTGTTTTCAAGTAAGAATTTTTAAATGAATTAAATTGGAAATTCAGATTTACAGAAAAGTTGAAATAGCACAAAGAATACCCGTGTGCACCTTTACAGAAATTATCCAATTGTTAATTTTTTTGCCCCATTTTCTTCCAAACCGACAGTAAGTGGCATACTCATAGCCCCTTGGCCTTGACGCCTCGTAAGGATATTCTCTTGTTACCCCAGTGCAGTAAGCAAGGTCATCGAGTTTAACATTGTAGCAATATTTCTGTCTAGCCTCCATCTGATTCTAAACTTGTCTGTTCAATACATTTCCCTCCAGATTGAATCCAGGCTGAGATCAGATACTGCATTTAATTGTCAAGGCTCTTTCGTGTCCCTTAATTTTGAAATTCTCTTTAACTTTCCTTTTTCTGACCTTAACATTTTTAAAGGATTCACTTTCTTTTAAATGGAATGTTCATTTAGTTATCTGATGTTTCCTCATGACTAAATTGAGAATATGTATTGCAAGCAGGAATTTTGCATTCTTCTCAAAATACAACGCTCAGAAAGGATTTAGGTAAAAAAAAAAAAAAACACCAGTGTCTTAATGAGATGTGTTTGTCTGTAAGCTAATCACTTAGTATTTTTCTAAATTAAGAGAAATATTAAAGAATTTGTTTTTGTTGACTTTCCTATTTTAAACATTTTATGCAAATATTTTCTGAGCTTCTCTGCTAATTTACCTTTGCTATAAGCTGGTCTTAATGGTTAAGAATTCAGTAGCCAGAAACATGTGGAATGACTTGAAACACTTGAAATGACTTTTCAAACAAAAATCTTGTTTGTAAAATCTATTTGCAGTTAAGACATCCAAAATGTGTAAGAAGATGAACATTAAAATTAGAATCACCCTAGGCATAGCGGGGCTGGACCTAGCGGCACAGACCTGTAGTTCTAGCACTCTGGGAGGTTGAGGGAGGAAGATCACAAGTTCTAGACTAGACTGTGCAATTTAGCAACTTAGTGGGACTTTGTCTCAAAATAAGAAAATTAAAAGGTCTAGGGATGTAGCCTAGAGCAAAAGCTTTGAGTTCAATCTCCTGTAATAAATAGCAATTGATGATGAAAACGTTTTTTTTTTTAAAGGAATCCCTCTTTTAGAAACATTCCAGCGTATTTTCTGTCCTTTGGGCAGTGAGACGGGAAGACAATCCAACTGTAGAGTCTCCCTCAATTTAAGTCCGAGGGTAATCGGGGCATATTTATTTGAAAAGTTATCTTACAATGGTCATCTGATTCCTTTTTAAAGGATTTCACAAAATCACTTCGAAAGCCAAGCGAGGGGAAACGGGTCAAAACTGAGAAAGGGGAAATTCAACTCACTCAGACTCAGCTTGTTCTTCTTTATGGAACCATCACCGACGAGAGCTGCCTGCCTCCGTCATTTCCTTTAGGTTTTCAGGTATTTTTGCCAGGAGACCACTAAGATATACATGTCGCACAAATGAGGAAGAAAGGATTTCCTTCTTAACACAATTGGCAGGGCAGGTGCAGAATAAGGGAACGCACTTGACGGCTAAGGAAGGGTACACTTGAGTTTGTGAAAGATTAGTCACGTTTCTCGTCAGTTGCTCAAAGAAGCTGCCTGTACCATGACTGCAGAATGTCAGAATCCAGAGTATGGCCAGGAAGTTAGAAATGTGGACTTAGAAGCTAAATATCAAGGTTAAACTCGAAACTTGCCACTAATTCTGTTATCTGGGGCATGCTCCTGAACTGCTTTGAGCCTGATTCCTCATCTGAACAATTGGAATCATGATAATACTTACCTCTTGGGTCCCTAGAGTTAAGGAGCACCTGTGAAAAACTTAGAACATTGCTTGCCCCAAAGTTTTTAAAAATATTCTCCTCCTTCCTAGAGCAGCACAGGTGAGGGAATGCATTTGCCGAAAATCTTTATTCCTTGCAACTAGTCTGACCAAACATGTCTAATCACCTTCATTTTCCTCTGCAGAAAGCATTGTCATCAGCATCATCAGTCAAATCTCTAGTTGGCTTAGTAGCATCCTAATAGGCCAAGAGGCAACTCCAAAGCAATGTTGGATGTAGTGAACACAAACCTCCATTTTAATCTTAGATTTTACATTGTTTTTCTGTTTTCATTTTCTGTAGTAATGGGTATTGAAACCCAGGAATGCTCTATACTGAGCTATATCCTTAGCCCTTTTTGATTTTTACTGTATGACAGAGAATCTTGCCAAATTGAGCAGGCTGGCCTTGGACTTGCAATCCTCATAAACCAATTTTCTGAGTAGCTGGGATTACAGGTATGTACCACCAGGCCCGGCCCCTCCAGAGTGTTTTGTGCTGACATTCCACAAGTAGTTACTGAGTGCTGAAACAGTTTCTAATACTTTACAAGACTCAATGAGGAATCATTTTAGAAGCTTCCACATTCATTAAAGAGACTAAATTTGAGCTGGGGACAGTAGCTCATACCTGTAATCCCAGCATTTTGGGAAACTGAGACAAAGGATCACACATTCAAATCCTTCCTGAGCAATTTAGCGCAATTCTGTCTAAAGGGTTTAATGCTCAATACAGCAGAGGGCGAGGGGTAGGAGGAGGAAGGAGAGACCTTAACAACTGGAAAAAATGAACAGCACCTTCAGCACTGTTCTTGGTCATACCTTCTGCTGTGGTTTGGATACAGAATGGCCCTCAAAAGCCACCTGTGTTTGGTTATAGTGGCATAAATGTGGAACAATGTGCTGCTGGAAGGTGTGAATGCTTGAGACTTGACCTAGAAGGGACTGTGTCAACTTGAGATTGGAAGGTCCCCAAAGCAGAACTTTCAGGTGTGTTATTGACCTGTGAGCTAGGAAGTGAGGAAGAAGCACCCACCCCGGGTGTGAGGGGGCGCAACTAGCAACGTCAACTAAGTAAAGAAACATTGTTACAGAGCTTCCTGGGAAAGCTCTGGCCTTGCCCGAGTCTCCAGATGTGGACTCCTAACTGACTTGGCTTTCTGTCTGCAAAGCCATTAGCAGCTCTCCAGCGTCTGCCATCTGCTTCCACCATTGCCAGCTGTCCATGAAAGGGCTGTGTGAGGCCTTCTGAACTGTGAAACATCCTCCCTTAAGTTGTAAATGGATGGTATTCTGACACGGCAGTGAGCAAGGGACTAAGACAGCTTCCTTCCTTGAACTTCCTCTGTCACATCAGGTACAAAGCTTGGATTTCCACAGACTATTCCTCAAAGTCATGGAACCGTTCCACCTTGACTAAGCACATTCAAGTTTACTTAGCCTCACTAAATCCTTGCTACTGCTGAATTTTTCTTTGATTCCTACTCCATTAAAATTCATATATGGCTTATGCAATTGTGAGACTTGAATTTTAATGAGCTTGTAAGTATGTGTATGATTTATCTGTTCCTCATCAGCAAAATGATGGTGACCCCAAAGTGGTACTGTGGGTTTAAAGGAAATGTATATAAAGTGTTAATTAGTATCTTTCTCACAGACAGGTTTTCAAGTCCCGCCCCTTCTACACAGAAAACTCTCTTGGTTATCCCTTAAGAAAATGGAAAACATCTTTGAGGGTGAGGATGACTTCCTTTGACTTAAGCCTTTAAAATTACATCTCCACCTCCCTTCTCTACCTTATAGAAGAGATTTCTTCTCTGAAGTAAACTCTTCTGTTCCATCCTTAATTCATGCAGCAAGCGATATTTCTTGCTCAATGGGTGTCAAGAACATTCTAGGAATTTGGTTCAGACAAGTGACCTGCACGGTGCTCTTGAGGTGCTTCATGGGCTGTGATAAAGGTAGACTGGCAATCAAACAGCTGGTCACACATGATGTACACATACAGAAGTAGGGGAGCACACAGAAGGAAAACTCGCATGCCTGAGGTTTTGTCATTTTTGTCTTACCACACTCAAAAGACAATCATTTAAAATAAAACCTTTACCTCCTAAGATCCACTCACCAGGATTCTGTTTGCAAGCTAAGAGTACATGAGGTTTCTACTACACCAGGAGTTGGTAACTGGCAGCTGAGGTATAACAATGCCTCAGACCTTCTAAGCCTAGGCAACCTGCTCTACAGACCACAGGACATGCCCCTGTGACTTTATTTGGCAGAATTCCTCCTTCATTACTGCTCTATCAAGCCCATGCCACTTTCTGTACCATCTCCAGTCCTTTCATGCTCATCATGCCTTTTCCTGCTCTGCTTTCCAACAGCAACATGCCAGTCCCCCGTGCAGCGTCCTTCACGTGACCTGCACATGCTGCCCACCTCCAATTTTGTTTTCATTTTCCACCAAGGTTCACCAATTCTTAAGATTGTAGCCTCTGCTTTTGCAACACATTTTCTTCCAAGCCACTTGCAGTGTGGTTTCAGGTCCCATGTTTTCAACAGCCAACCAGTCTTCCAATCTACAAGCTTATTCCCAGCCTTCATTTTCTCCACAGATAATGTTTTCCTCTTTGCTTGTACTATCCTCTGCCACAGTTCTTTTGTCTACTTAGAACAACCTTCCCACCTACTCTAATCTCACTCCCTGCTTCCTCCTTGTCTTATGTCATGAAATAGGAGCACTACCCAAAATCCAGTCATCACTTGTTAAGGCTCCATCCAAGGCCCAATACGGTTTCTCTACCCGTACACTTTTAGTCAGGACTCTCTCAAATGCAAGGGCTCCATCCACACCCCATATGTGACATTTTTAAATGAAATGCAGCCATCTGACAGAACATCCAAAATCTTATAATGCACATTAACCCCCAAGTTCTCATCCTGGGGGCTCTGTTTCTCCTCATCAAAGTTGAACTCTTAGGTATGATGGAGAGGATTGAAAATGACTAATTTCCAAATCCAGCAAGTCCTTTCTTTCCAGTGTGTCTCGTGCCTGCCCCCACACTCCTCACTACCTTCACCGGTATTGAGGTCTTTACAAACGTGGAGATTACAGCACCTGTCTTTTAACCAGTTTCTCTGCCTCTTTTGTAGGACTCTCCACCCAGTTGTCCCCGCCCAATCTCATTTCCAGTAAGTGAATATTTCTACGTGATAATAATCACTACCCTACTCAAACACCTTCATTAGCTTCCCAAAATCTATAAGCTGATAATCGCAGCCAGCCATGGGCAGATCCTAACCTACTTTTCAGTTTCATCTCCCATGACCTTGTCACCACGATGATGAATGAGCCAGCCAGACTTGCGTCTTTGGTCATTGCTCCCTATTAGCTTTTTTCTTCCAGCCAAATGCCCCTGGTGTCTTCAAATCTTGCTTTCTAACGCCACCTCTCAATCCTAGGTCTAGCTCGTACTCCCTGAAGCACTCTAGGCCCAGTACTCTCCACTTCCTGCCACTTAGCTACCGAATCAGTCACCTTTTTTTTGTATGTAATTGGGCTTAAAGGTATTAAGGGATGAATGTCATATCATTTTCAGGTAGGTGATTCTTGCGGCAGCATGCAACATGGCTTGGGTGGAGGTGGGAAGCTGCAGGCAAGGAAACCAGTTAGGAAACTATTGCAGATCACTAGATAAGACCGTGAGGGAAGCGTTAGAGACTGCACTGAGGAGCCAGCCACATCCTGAACTTGATTTTTAAACATGATACAAAGTAAAAGATAAAACGCACTTGGCTTCCAATCTAAGTGACATCATTAAAACCTTGCTCATAAGAAAATGTAAAATGAACGTGATTGCAGAGAAAACAGTGAGAACCATCAACATGGAGGGAAAAGATCTTAGGATCTTGGGTGCGATGTCATTGGGTAAACTGTTGAACTGCAAAGTTTCAGCAGAGTTTCATTGTGAATTCATTTTGCCTCATGGTTAGCTTGAAAACACAGTATTAAAACAGGCTTCATATTTAAATGTGCATATGTTCCAACAATAACGTCTCCAATTCTCTAATAATCCCTGTGGAAAAAAAATTATCACTCAACAAAAGCAGTGGCAAAGGGCTGATTTTTATAGAACATTAAGTGACACAGGCGTTTTTGCTATTGAAATTGTCTATGTTCGTTTGCAGCTTAACTTGGCACCAAAAAGCAAAATTGCTCAGAACTATACTTTGGGAACTCGGGGATACCAAATCCTTGCCAACTACTGAAGTAATTTTGGATTTTCTCACGTTGCCCACAGTTTTTCATATTAAGAATTTTTCCTCCGTGTGTGAAATGTCAGTGACTTATGAAGAGTTGCTCTTTAACTCCAGTGCCTCTATCTCATCAACTCGGAAAGTTCAAGGGTGTGTTAGCCCTGATATTTTGCAGCAATGACATGCAATGTTCCTCCACGGTTCATTTTCTCTTTTCAGATTTGCTCATTTTTGTATTTATCTTCTCATGGTTTCTAAACTTACTCTACCAAATTCCCAAGTCTGGAATAGTTTTCTGTCACTGCAGTCACTGAAGCATAGTATTGTTTTGTTTGCCATCCGGAACATCCTCCAGTTCTGCTCAGAGGGGAAGAGGAGGAGAAGAAAGGGGAGCAGGTGCAGAAGTTCTATTCATGAGGGCACTGACCCTCGGCAGGGGCGTGACAGGGCTTTAAAATAGGATTAGACACCCAAACAAGAAAAAGGTCACACTTGACATTTCCACTGGAAATACCAATGCAAATAGAGCTGATCCAAGGAACATTTTTCACACACACATCCTTCCCCTCTTTGGGATAGATTGAGAAGAAATGGGGTAAATTTCAACAAATTGTTTCCTACAACTCAAGAAATCTGTTGTTGGAATCGGGGTCCAGTGAATGAGTCATAAAGTTCATTTGAAAAATTTCTGTTATTTGTAAGAGTTAGCTTTGTCTTTTGCCATAGGATGGAGATGGTAGGGGAAAATGACATGAAGATTTGGAAACTTTGATTATGTTGTATTCAACTTCTCAATTTATATTTAGAAATTTTGTTCCTAAACACCCCATTTCTATGTTTAAATTCTGTGTCTCACATCATTGGTGGTAGACGGATGATTTTTTTTCTTTTCCGTTTTCAATCCAAAAGTGGTTGACCAAAGTAGTAAATATCAGATTAAAAATGTGGTGGCACTAGATGAGGATTTTCACCAGCACAAGTTGGGTGTGATGGCACATACCTATTATCCCAGCTCTCAGGAGGCTGAGACAGAATTGCTATGAGTTTGAGGCCAGCATGGACTACACACAGAGACATTGTCTCAAAAAAAGCCAAACTCCAATTATTTTCGACAATTACTTGGTCAAGAGTATTTATCAAATTGTCTGTTGCTTAAGGCTATCATTTATGACAAGTTATTATATGAAGGACATTTTCAGAGATATTTTACCAATGGCTTAAGTATTTTTTCAGTCTTACATTATTTAATGCTTGTTATTTCTAATGAAAGAATTAGTCAAACACTCCTCAAATAAGCATAATTTTATGTTATATAAGATATATTTTAGATTATAAGATAATTTTATAAGATATATGACCACAAATAACATTTTAGTCTCCTATATGTCATATTTCCCATTTCTACTTCGGGTAGAATGTTAAATAATAATGAGTTATAGAAACAATCCTTGTCTCTTTTTTGTGAAACTGGAGATCTTGAACCCCAGGGTCTTGCGCATGCTAGGAAAGTGCTTCACCACTGAGCTACATATTCTAGACCTAGCAATCTTTGTCTCATACCAGATTTTCCCTGTATTGTTCTGTTATTTTATCTAGACTCCTTAGTTTAAGATGGATATTCTTTGTTCCTTAGGGATTGTGACAGTTAAATTTAGCCATCAACTTGACTGGCTTGGGAACCAACCAGGAAATGAGTAAAGCATATTTCTGGTTGTGCCCGAGTGGGTGACAGAGGCCTGACCTTGAGGTCTGTATCTGGCCCCTGGCCCTTGCTCTCTAGTGCTGTTCCCCTGCAGCTCTCATGAATCATGCAGCTTTGCTTCACCCTGCCCTTCTACCACAATGTTTCTGCCTCAGAGCCAGCCCACCATGGACGAAATTCTCCAAAACCATGAGCCCAATAAGCTATTTCTTCCTTTAAGTTGTGGGTGCTGCACACTTGTTGCCAGCAACAGGAAAGCTGACAAATACAAGGTTTCCAGCAGAGTCAGCACTACAACTTGGAAAAGTCAGCATGTTTGATTCCTTATCCTTATTATATGGATCCCTTATCCAAGAATTTTGTAATACCTATAAATTCTTCCTATGTTATGACACTAGGAGAATGATTAGTCTCATTTTTTCAGATTTTATTTCATTTTGAGTCTCTGGGTACATCTTTTTCACTGGAATTTAGAAGAAGTTAAGTCAGATTTAGTTTAATACACAAGCCATACCACAACAAAAACATGCTAATTACATACAACCTACCAATCTTTGTGGTGAGCACTCTACATACATTTACTTATTTAAACATGACAATTGTAGTAAGTGGGAAAATCCGCTTCTACCTGCAGGTGGGGTCATCATGCAAACATGCAGCCCTTTCCCACACTCTGCTCTGTTCCACATGCCTGTACCACCCCACGTACCAAATTACATGTATTTCTACCCCTTTTGTTCACACTTTGGCCCTGAGGCAGTTATAGCACGGTGGCCTAGCTGTGCATACGGACAGGAAGTGGGCCCTGTGGTATGGGTCTGGAATCTGATAGATAAACCCTGAAAGAGTCTTATGTTCTGGGACAAAATACCTGACACCACCCACAACTTAAGGGAGGATTTATTTTAATTCAGTTTCCAAAGGGGTCACAGACCACTCATGGCATGTCCTTCAGGGCAATAACGAAGGCACATGGCAGAGACTAGAGAGACTCTCACTCCATTGCAGAAGCCAAGCGCAGTCTGAAGACTCAGTCAAGGCTAAAGCTTCCTCAGGAAGAAGCTGCAACAACTTTAACTTAGTTCAAGCTGCCAGTTGGGGAGGGTGAGGGCCCCTCCTTCTCTTCCTGCCCACAAGTTAACCCACCTGAAAGCTTTACCTTGAGTATCCCTCCCTCCCACCATTCCTCCCTTCCCATCTCAACGAATTGACACAGTCCCTCCAGATCAAACCCCAGGTACTTGTCACTTCTAGCCAGGCCCTACTTCCCAAAAGCACATAGTTCCAAATACATGAGGCTTTTGGGGACACTCTAGATAACAAACCATAGTGAGAAGTCACGTCTCCTTAGACCTACAAACTTTTAATCCTGTAGGAAAGAAGGGGTCAGAGAAGGAGTAAACAGTTCTCCAAAGTGGGGGAGAACAGCACACCATAGTTAAGGTCTAGTCACCTAAGCCCAAAGGCCACGTAGGTAGCAGACACTGTCCCCTGTTAATGGTAAAGCTGGCCCTCAGCCCATCCTCTCTAACTTTATTACTTTCAGCTTATGCGCGTTAAAGAAGCACAAGCACATCTAACACTGTCTTACGGAATTCCTGGAAGAATTTTGATCTTGTCGAAGCTTAAAGAAGGGGAAGGTAGAAGGAAGAAAAAGTGACGAGTTGTTGAGGTGTAGAAGGTGATTTTCACATTGATCACACTATTTCACGAGGGAATAAAATGAAGTCACTGAATCTGTTTTTAATTTATTACCATGCACATCTTCTGGGAACATCAATTTTAGGAAGATGCAGAGGTGTCGGCATGCATGGCTGCAAATATATTCTGAGGTGCCACAGACTTGTCTCCCTTCACTGTGCCCAGGAGGAGCAGGAACCCTTGTCCTACAGGGCCAAGATCCCAAAGCACAGCACTGATTCTAAGATTGGCCTGATGCCTCCCACAGAATGCCTGGCACAGAGCTAAGGGCTCCAGCAGGACCCTCCAGGCCCGGGGGATGTACCATAATTTCCCTTTTGTGACTAACAGGCAGCTCCCTGGTGCGTCACGCAGCATTTTGCATGTAACAATGAATGGGTATTAGCTCACACCTCATCCCCTAAGCTGTGCATAGCCTGCATTCCTTCTCCAGTTCATGTTCACTTAACTTTTCCCTTTTTCTTCAATAAGTCTTCTTTAATTCTCTTTCAAATGGCTCCTCTTTTTAAAAGACTATTTTGTACTTTTGTTACTCTAAAGTCACGATTTTTCTCTTTGCATTGTTGAGTAAAGCTGTGGTCCTCATTTGGGGGGTTTCCCTCATTTATAACATTCTTTCCTGCTGGACTCTACAAGTGATGTTGGCTGCTGTCAGCTGATTTCCTTTAGATCATCTTTTCCACTCTAGCGACCTTATGACTGGGGACATAACGTATAGATTAAGTTACAAATTTTAGCTGTAGGTAACTAAAGATGGCAACATAGATTAGAAATTGTTAATGGTCTGGATCTGGATTGTCCTCCAGAAGCCTAATGTATTTGGATGTCGGGGGATAACCGGGGAAGTGCGTAATGCTGGGAGGTAGCCTGGCTGGAAGGGGCAGGATGCTTGGAGCTTGAACGGGAGAGATTGTGCCAACTTGTTGTTGCAATTGGAAAATTCCCAGGGAATAGCTTTCAGGTGTGTGTTGTTGACTTGGGGTGAAAAGGGGCACTCACCTTGGGCATGAGGCAGGGGGACAACTGGCAGATTGAACGAAGTAGAAGGAAGAAGAAAAAAACTTTGCTAGCTTTTTTCCTAACAAAAGCAAGCTTTCCTGAGTCTCCAGACTCACTTGACTCCTGCTTTCGCTTGGTTTCTGTTGGCAGTGGAGTGACAGCCCTGCCAGCTGCCATGACTGGACTGTGTGAGACCTGAAACCATGAGCTAAATAAACCTTTCCTCCCTTAAGTTGTGGATGGTCAGTATTCTCACAACAATAAGACAGAAGTAAGCTTTGTTTTAGCATGATGGTCATGGAAATGTGGATGAACTTGTGTTATATGTATTTAAGTTAGGCATCCAAAACCAGTTTGGTTGGCATACGCCTGGAATCCTACCACTCCAGGAGTCTGAGGGAGAAGGATTGAAAGTTAAAGCCCAGCCTGGGCAACTAGTGACTTAGCAAAACCTTAGCTCAAGTTCGTTTGTTTTAAAGCCTGGGTACATAGCTCAGCATGAAGGTCCCAGTTCAGTCCTCAGTACTGGAGGAAAAAAAAAAAAAAAAGGGAGTCAAGCATCACAATGTCAGCCCCAGCAAAGCAGCCCATTTTGGAGGAGATCTGAAGAGACTTGGAGGCCGGAGAAGGGTGGGAATGTCAGTGACAGTGTCACTCCAGCATCTCTACCTACCAGATACACACATTACTAATGATGAGCAACACTACAAGTAAATCTTTTAATCACTCCTTTCTCTAGTTTCCAGTGATGACAGCAGGATTGGCGGCGCTCCCGGAAGAGCGCATGTGTGGGTTCCTCTAATCTATTAGTAGTGGATATCAACTATTATCTGATGTAGCAAAACTTTTTTTCAATTTATAAAGTTATCATTTAGACAGTTCCTGTCTGAATGGTTTTATTTTCTTTCTGGTTGATTTACTGATAAAGTAACCCATGACATCAAAATTTAGCTCATGAAAATAATTAGAATTGCTTAAAGACTTCGAGAAAGGGTTCTACTTGAATTCTACCTACTTCAAAGACTTAAACCTGAATGTGTGTAAAAATTCTTGATAGAAGTCTAATTCTGTGTGATACTGGGGACTGAATCGAGACCTTTGCTTGGAAGTATGCTGTCAGTCCACTTCTTATGCTTTATTCTGAAACAGTCTCACTAAATGGCTAAGTTGTTAAGGCTGGGCTGAGACTTGGAGTGCTCCTGCTTCAGCCTTTAAGCTGGGATGCGTGCCGCCATGCCTGTCCTGCCATTACCTTCACCTGACCTTTTTCACCCCACTGTACATGGACTCCTTAATAGTGTTATTTTAATAGAATGTATTATAGACATAACATCTTTTTATTTTAAAAAGCTCATAATTAAAATAAAATTTTAAAATGCATAATTAAATAAAAAATGTACATAAATATATTTTCTAAAAGATTCCAGGTTACATTTTTTGAAAAATGTTACACATTTTACAGTTCAAGTTCATTTACTTGTAAATTTTGAATCTAAAATTCTTTAGTATTAACTATTGTCTTTTTCTACTCCAAACATCAGTAAAATTCATTCTTTAAAATTAAAATTCATAAATTCTGACAATTTGAATATCAACCATTTGCTCCCTGAAAGAGGACGTACTGTCTCATTGATCTTGTGTCCCCAGTGCCACGCCACCTGTTTCATAGTGGATGATCAATAAAAATGTTTGGAAATAAAATGAAACTTCCATATTAGACTTTAAAAATTTGCCATTTGTGAATGCTAAAGGAACAAAAACCCATATTCTTCCCATGACAGTGTAAATCTAGCTACCTGGCACCACCAAAATCTACTCAGCATTTTTAAATTCCTGACTTAAGGCATAACACAGATATCCAAGAGAATATAATGTGGCCAACATAAAGATTCACTCATTTAGGCCAATTAAGGAGCTCATTAGCTTGAATTAATAGAATGACCTATACCCAGACTGGAGGTGTAAATCAGTGGTAGACTACTCACCCAGCAGTCGTCTGGAGGTCCTGGGTTTGATTCCTAGCAAAGTGGGCAGGGAGGACAAAGCCCATACTTTCAATACAGTAGTTCCAGTTTATTCAGCATATAAACATCTTAGGATGTTTTAATACACAGCAAAATAACTTGGATTATCTTTATATGTTCATTGGGGTAGTAAATGTTTCATTTGTCCAGTATTACCAGAAATAAGATAACTCAATTTTGTTTATCAAAAGTGCCCCATAGGCTTACTTTTTAAAAGTAAGCATTTTCTGGAGGGCAGAGGAGCATCCACTGCTAGGCAGGATCTGGTACAGATAAGGTAGTCGGCTTTGCCCTTACAAATCACCTTGCGTTTAGATGATGCTGCACAGTTCCCAAAGCATTTATGGCCATGTCATTCCACTTAATTTGTATCAAGTGGGCCCACACTGCACTTCTGTATTTTTTGCAGCAGCTTCTGTATTTTTTGCCCTCGGGCTGTGGCTGTCACTTCTCGTGGGTAACAGGGTGCCTCCTTGGGCTCCTCTGCGGCACCTCCTGATGATTGGCCTCTGCTTAGATGCTAGATATCCAGATCTGTCAAAAATATCTCAAAAATAAGCTTGGAGTTGAAGAGAAGGTTGGGAAATTCTACAAGTACTAATGTTCACAAGCCACAGTAATAAGGATTTTCTGATGCCCTTTTGAACGCAAAAACTGATGTTTCAGGAGCTAGTTACCATGTCTCTATCCATCCACACAACAAATGTTTGAGTACCTCCTTGAGCCAGAAACTGAACTATCTAACAGGATTACAATGGTTAGTAAAATCAAATGTTATCCCTGCCCGAATGGGGTTTAAATTTAGGAGAGAAACTGGCAGTAGTAAACAACGGAACAAGCAAATAACCAAACTACAACGGTGGCATGAGCGTCCGTTGTGATTACAGCAGCCGCAAGTCCCCGACACGATCACTGTAGTGTAATTACCTTCTATTTATATTGTGTTGTTTTCATGGATTTCATTTTAGGCTCACCACGAAGGTTAGGGGGAAACAGCTGAGGGAAAGCTGAAGTTTAGAGAGCTTTATCAGGTCAGCAGTGCAACAAGCTCCCCAGCGGAGCTACCTTGCCCTCCCCACTGGCCCTAGACAAGTCTCTACGAGAAGGTGTGTCCAACTTGGGGCCTGACATTTTGTGGTTTTCCTTGAGTGAAAAAGAACTGCCACGTATAAAACACATAAGTAATGTACATATATAAATACTAAAATTTTTTTACTTTTTATAATTTTTTAAATCAAGGTCAGAAAGATAGCTGCAGATGGTACATACCTCATGGGCTTTAGAGGGTATTTCATCTGATTTGACAAGTTTTTGCTTTTTTTCCTATCCAGAAGGTTATTTAATACTTTTTACAGTCATGTAATAAACAGGAAACAATAGAATAAGTTCTTGTAGAAGATAAGTGTCATCTTGGGAATGATTTGTTTTGGTCATTGGTAAAATGTCTGAGAACTACTGTCCTACAGAGCAAACTAGGAGCACCTGGAAGGGCCAGGCAATGAGGAAAATTTCAGGCGTTTGAATTAAGAAAGTCATGAACTTTGTGAATACCACAAAGGAGAGGTAGCAGATGAGAAGGAAGGGGAATGAAGGATTCATGCTTGGGAATCATTGGCATTAACAGGTTATAGCAAGTACAGAGCTGAAGAAAGACCTCTGCGAGTAGGTGGGCCGAGTTGCATGAAGTGGCCCACAGACCTTGGTGTCCCCAGGGCGAGAATCAGATGACTAAAGACAGATCTGGAATTGTGTCAGCAAAAGGACTTTTAGGAACTTCAGAGAGTCCTGTTTCAGTGAAGGAGATGAAACTCTAATTTTAGGTTGGTATGCACAAAATCAAATATTTGGAAATATTGGAAAGCATAATAATTCAACGAATTGCTTATTTTATGATAAAACTAGTATCTGGTTGATTGACTAAAAACAGCCATTTCCATGTGATAGTTTATCATGGCTTTATTTTTAACTTACCCTCTGACTTTCAATCAACTTTACAAAACAGATTTCTATCTTTTTTCTAAAAGAATCTACTTCGGCTGACTTTAATTACTTTTGTGATTATATACATAATAATCAGCCCATCAGCTCTGGTTTCTATTCCCATCCCTCCGAGGGTTCTTATGGTTAACACATCAATGTTTGCTACTGCATTACTTTTTCCAGTGACAGTAGAATGTTATCTTCGTTATTTGTCATTCCCTATGAAAGGGAAAACTAGACATGCAATGTTAAGTATGCAGAAAATCAGCTTTCTGGGCATCACAACAAAAGAATACAGTTCTCATTTTTAATTTTAATTTTAATTCATAGTTTTAGACAGTCTGTTGAGAGGTGAGTGGCTGGGAAATGGAGGAATCACATGGCAGACAGTCTGGGAGGAAGGTTGGAACCAATACACACCCCTCCAGGTCAAGCCCCAGGCATTTACCCCTCCCAGGCTGGCCCTACTTTCCAACAGTGCACAGTATCTACAGGTACACGAGGCTTTTGGGGAACACTCTAATCAAAGCCACGACAATATACCTATATGCTAATAGTATAAGTATTATTGACTTCAGTGCAACTACATGGTTTTTATTCTTATTGGGATGGTGATGGCTGCCAAAAACATAAATTCTCGCTACTTAATAACCATATAAATTAGGGGAAAGGTTTTTAGCTCTTTTAAAAATGATCAACACAGCTGGGCCTGGCATTCTAGAAGGCTGAGTCAGGAGGTTCTTATTGTAGAGCTAGTCTGAACAACTTAACCACTCAGAATCTCAAAAAGGGAAGAGAAAAAACTCAACAGAAGAATCTCAATCTCCTGTATCCTAGTCCTTCTACTTTTTCAAGTTCATATACAAACTAAAATCATAGAATTTACAGTTTTCTATCATGAAATAGAGGTATCATTATTTTAAGTAGAAGACATCCTTATTTTAAACAGGAGAACTTAAAAAAATAAGTACTGCTATGACCCAGTCTGCTGTTAACCTGTAAGCCACAATGATAAGCAAATTCAGCACTTCCATTGCTACTCAGCTCAAAGGCCCTGCAGGAACATTCCTTTACTCGCCCTTGTCATCAGGGATGTCTGACCAATTCTCAAAACAGTACCGGCGCTGAGGATCTTCTTTCGGGGTGGTGGTGTAGGAGGGGGGAAGCAGAAGAACTCAATCATTTTTCTGGCTCTTGAAAACCTCAAATGCTGTTACTCGTGCCATCATTCTTAAGATACACAGATGGGCCAGTGCTACCAGGAAGACTGACAGAAGAAACAACTACAAACACCTGAATGTCATGTTTTCATTTCACTCCACGTTGTCTCAACATTTGTCTTTCCTTGGTCACTTCCCACCAGGGAAAACACCAAATGGCAAGTTATCTGGTAAACTGTCCTGTCTACTAATAAAATTGGTCAACGATATCCATTTCTCTTAAAACACCACCTGTATGTATCATTGTATTCTCTTATTTGAAAATTTTTCATGTTTCATGTTGGGTTTTTCTCTGAGAAATATGTCAGCCAATAAAACAGAGTAACCCTAAAAAAGGGAGACTGTCTCAAGTGATTTTTCTGACTGCAACACACACCATAACACTTAGGAAAACAGCCACAGCCACTCCGTAGCAGGGAAACAAGGTAATTAAGAACCCTGGAGTCAGGCTGGTTCCTTCTAGAGCAATGGTCTGTATGACCGTGAGTTTTTCCATCTTTAACTCCTCATAAAGGTTGATGTATGTACTTTCTGTGCTGTGTAGTAAACACGGTTCTTCCGTGTGCCCCTGGAAGACAGTGTGACAATCTATCGGGTGTCTCCAACACTACAAACCTGTGAAATAAGGAATAGACCAGCCCACATAAGAGAGCAGAAAAGTGATACTGTTTTAATCCACCACGACTGGCAGGCCAAGAGTTAACAGTGTGGCCGTAAGAATCGCAAGAGAAAAAATTAGGGCTACCTGTAGAAAGGTAGATGTTCGATCAAAGAAGACATTTTCCCTTTTGATTGAAGGCTCGGGAATTTCAAAAGTTTGTGTCAATAATATTTGTTAACAAACTTTTAAAAATCTCAATTCTTCCAAACCTGGACAGCAAAATATCCACTTAAGAGTAAAATTGAGTTTTAGAACAAATTTACACTCATCCAATCTTCTAGCAGAAACTTCTTTGAATTTGAAGTCAAAAGAATTTGAGAACTAATATGAAAGATAGTCACAAATCCTTTCATTTTATCCAGGATACAAGTAAAATCATGGATATATATATTTTTTGAAACGGGGTCTCATTCTGCAGCCCAGGTTGGTCCTGAACTCAATGTGAAAGCCAGGCTGGCCTTGGATTCATGGCAATCCTCCTGCCTCAACCTCCTACATGCTGGGATTTACAGGTGTGCACCACCACATCCAGCTTATGTGGTGCTGGGGAATTGAACCTAGGGCCTTGTGCTTGCTAGGCAAACGCTTAAACCACGGTTCTTTCAGCCCCTATTTTCTGTAATTTTTCAAATGAAAAATTTAGCTTTCAGTGACTAAGCATGTTCTGTTAATAGGATTTATTACACATGTTATTTTGGATAATCAGAATCTTCAGGAAAATTGTTCTCGGGGAAATCCAATAGCCCTTTTGATTAATATTTTAATGTAAATGTATATACTCGAGGTGGTTTAATAGTGTATTTGTGCAAGCAAGTAATATCTACTGAGGTTCTGAAGTAATCTATTCCTATTCCTCTAATGCTTTTAAACGAGAGGAAGTATGTACAAGTGAATTTTAAAGTACGCCATTTGTTTTTCAGTTTACTAAAGATGGTTTTGCAACCCGGATCCACCCGACTGCTTTATATAACCCCAAATCCCCACCCCCATCTATTCCACATGAGGCCTGAGCTATACTAAAATTTTGCAAAGCCTTGCATTGTTCTCCCTGACACCAGATCAGCCAACACAAAACAACAACTGCCAGCTCAAAAGCAATCCGGTGATAGAGCCTGGTGCTATCTAATCAAGGGCAAAAGGTCACTTCCGAACAACTGGGCAATAAAAGATTATTTCCAGCGACAAAACAGAGAGGCCCAGTTGTGGGGGGTAGAGAGCCGGGAGGGGTCGGGGAGGAAAGAGGGCAAAAGGGCTCTCGTCTGTGGGAGGAAGTGCATTGACTCAAGGCAGCAGACGGGAACCATCTGGCTCCATCAGAGGTCTGTTCTGAAGACAAGAGAGAAAGCCCCCTTTAAAGGGGCCACTGACTCCGGGCTGTGTGATTCAGACTTTTGCATAATATAAAACCAGCTTTCCCAGGCGTAGGAAAATCAGGGAGAGGGAAGGAGAGGACCTTCTCCCAAATAAAAAAGTACATCTTAGCAAAAGCTTACTAGGAGAACCACTGCCTTTGGATTCAACCGATCAGTGCCTAAACTCTCTTGATAAATGCTAAGCAGATGACCGACCAAGAGACTAGCGCTGAACTATTATTTGAAGTTAACTTTAGGTTATAACACTCACATACACACTGAATTTTTAAGAACATAAAATCCGATTTAAATGACACTGTTGTGTTAACCTCTTCCTTGGATATCCCAGGAGTTATGTCTACCTCACCACCCAGGCTTCTAGAGTCGTCTTCTCACTTGCTCTTCCTAATACACATTTAAACGATGCAAGAAAACTAAAGGGCCCTACTACATTCGGCCCAGGCACTTCTGTCTAGGTAAAGCTGGAACTACAGATAATGTACCCCATTTTCCCCACCTCTTATACGAGTCAACCCAGAGTAAACTATGTCCTCAATTCTTCCATGAAACACTTTTTTTTTTTTTTTACTACTGAGTAATTACTAACCGAAATAGAAAGTGTCCAGGCTGAGAGACCACTGCTGGCTGTGTGACTGCAAACATGGGATCCTAATTACAGTAATTCACAATCCACAGAACAGGAAGCCCCATCATCTTCAGACTTCTAACAGACCAACTGATCTGAGGCTTTTCAGGCTGAGCCACTGTATGATATTCATGTTTCTGAACATGAACATTCTTTGAGAAAGGTCTATGTCCAGAAATTAGGATTCAGGGTAAATGTGTGCCGGGACTGCTAGGAAAGGACAGAAAGCATTTGAACGTCAGCTCTGAGGACAGCGGAAGCTTTGTCCCATTAGAGCACATTGAGAAGTTGCTCGACAGAGAAAATGTCATGCTTACGCAGCAAGCAGAAACATAAAACCAGCACTCGCTTTTTGATGTCCACATAAACGGGAGAGAAATAACGAAATGATTATGCAAATGTCATTAACATTGATCACTGAAAAACAGGAGATTGCCCCAGAAAGGTATCCAGCACCTCTCTCTACAAGGAGTTTGTAATCCAAAAATGGGCAGGATAAATCAACTGGGGAGCCGCGGAAGACCTCAGTCTCTTCTGGTAAAAGAAGCTTAAAAATTGAGTCTATTCAACTGAATTTGATGCTCTGGACTGATGAGATGCGTCAAATGAGGTTTGGGGAGGAAGGGCTGGCCAGAGAAGGGGCCAAACAAGTCTTGTAATTTAAATATCATGAGTTTCTAGTACACATCAAAGCCATGAGATACCACTTCATGCCTGTTAGGCTATTAAAGCAAAGCTGAGGCAGAATTACTGTGAGCTCAAGGCCAGCCTGGGCTACGTAGTGAGTTCAGGCCCAGGCTGAACTACAGAGAAAAACCCTGTCTCAAAAACTCCAGGACATAACTAGTATATGTGAAATATAAAGGAATCTTGAACTCTGCGTTTCTGTAGGAATGTGAAGTGACAAAGCTGTTATAGAATAAAGAATGAATTTTCTTCGAGAAATGAAAGTGTTACCGTGTGAATTGCCAATTCTGGCCCTAGGTAGGCATATACTACACTCTATAGAACTGAAAGCAGGAATTCAGACACTGCTATGTGTTCTATGATGTCTGTAACAGTATTATTCACAAAAGATGAAAGGTGGAAATAATCCAAATGTTTACTGATGAATAAATAAGCAAGATGTGGCATATACATGCAATGTAATATTAACCTTTAAAAAAGAAATGCTGACACATGCTACAACATGGATGAATTTTGAAACCATGCTAAATGAAATAAGCCAGACACAATAGTACAAATAGTAAGATTCCACTTATGAGGTTCCTAGAGTGTCAAATTCATACATACAGGCAGAAAGTAGAATTGTGCATTCCAGAGACCAGGGAGGAGACAAGTGGAGAATTATTGTTTAGTGGGTGCAGAGTTCAGCTATATATAGATGATGAAAAAGTTCCAGAAATACATAGCATCAATGGTTATAAAATGTGAAGACCTGGTGATCATATACTTCAAAAATGTGTGTGAGATATATATATATATAATTTTAAATACACAAACACAGGGTTTTTTGAGACAGGATCTCCAGGTCTCTAATCCAGGTGAGTCCTGAACTGAACTCACTGGAGCCCAGGCTGGCCTTGAACTCCCAGCAGTCCTATTGGGCCTCCTAAGAGTGCCGGGATGACAGGCATGCACCACCACACCTGGCTTATGTGGTACTCTGGAACTGAACTCAACAGCGTTTTGCTTTCTATGCAAGCACTCCAACTGTTTTTCCTCCAGCCACGCTTAAATATTAAAATTAGAAAACTTTATCTTAAGTATATGTTGTTACAAAACAATGTTTAAAAAATGAATTTCAAAGTCAGTAAAGCTGGCTTTCACTGTCGTCTCTTCACCTTAATATCTGTGTAACCTTGGGCAAAGTTCTTACTGCTTGAGGCTTACATCCCTCAGCTGTGGAATAGGGACAGTAACATTCACAACCCTGGTTTATAGATACAAGAAGTAATTTAAAGTGCCTGACACTTTAGAAATGGATGAACAAGGACTCTTGGTTACAAGATACAGTCACAAACTGAAGTCGCTTAGGACATATCAAAGCACCTAGGAGCCTTCACATCTCTTCATCTGGCCTATCATTTTTCTCCATGGTAGACTGTTGGACACCTAGAGAATACAGCTCAGGAAATGGTGACCTAGATTTTATGTGTACAAGATCAACAGAAGCCACGTAGATCTGTGGGCAGAGAACTAATTATTTTTACTTAAGGAATATGCATTTTATCTTATTTGGAACTAAATGATCATTTCAGTAGTTTATTAATACCATCATGATATATTACTACCTATAGGATAACTAAAATTGACACCTCCAAGTTTAAAATGATTACTCAAAATTAAGAATATCATATGCTATTTTATTATAGGGTGTAAAAGCAACTTTTGCAAATAGAAGAAAATGAAATTTTACGCTATGTCATAGTACAACACAACTCGGGAACAATTTTTGCTTGATGCTTCTGGAACTGTTCGCTCTGAAGCAGAGAGGGCAACTTAGGTCAATAGCTGCAACTTCTCATTGCTCGTATTTTGTCTGCTTCCAAAAAGTCCCCTGTCTTTTTTTCTGTCATCCATCATTCTAATTGCTAAGCATGGGACATTCAGATTATTAATTACCTGAGTAACATAAGACTTTCAGGGTCTATTTTATAGTTGAAAAAAATGTAAATTGGCTTTCCTCCAAAGAACAGCTATTATAGATGTTCAAGGATTTGTCCTACTCCAGGTTCACACAAATGATAAGAAGGGTGGAAGTTGGTCTCTGCCTGAAAACCAGGTATTTCAGGACATTGAGTCTAAAAGTTTGTGGGTTTTTTTTTTTTTCAGTATTGAAGATTGAACCCAGAACCTTTGCGCTGTGCTCCCTTCCCAGACTATATTTTGGTCTTGATTCAGAGACTGTCTTGCTAAATTGCTAGATTGCCGAGGCTAGGCTTGAACCTATGATTCTCCTGCCTCCAGCTTTCTAGAGTACTAGAATTACATGCCTGTGCCACCAAACCAGGCTGAGTCCACAAATTTTAAATCTTGCAGCAGAATCAAACTGAGGCACTTATTTTATTATGTCACTTTTGAAGCCTATTTTATAAAAATGTAACTTGAATTATATAAAGCGTATCACTGAGTTTTAAACTTTGCGGCTTACATTATGAAATACAGGGATTCAGAAGAACTGCCAAGATTGGCAAGGTGAATTTATTTGGCACAGGGTTTATCGGTTATTGAATTTCTCAACCAGATATTCAGGGAAAAACTCATTAAAAATTTATTAACTTTAAAATAGGCCATTAATAATGACTTAGCAAGACCCTGTCTCAAAACAAAACTTTTAAAAAGGAGACACCTCAGTGGCTTGGTGCGAGAGCCAGAGTTTAACCCCAAGTGCTGCAAATAATAATGAGTAGATGACAGAGCCAGGAAGTAGACAAATCTCAATCGATAAGTGATCCTCTTTGAGACTTAACACTTTCCTCAGTTTATCTAACGGTGACTCTAATTCTGCTATTGACCAGTGGTGAGACTGTAAGAACAACACATCCAAGGGGCATAACCAGAGGAAGGCTGGCAAACGGGCACAGGCTCTTCTGGTTTTGTGAGCCTCTGGAAGATGTCTGATGCTATCACCTTCCTCCTGGGTAGCCTCTCAGCTGGGACCACATACATACTCATTCTTAAAAGGTGACTTGATGTGAAGATTGAGATGAACAGAAAAAATCCCAAAGAGCTTTTTTTCTTGTTTTCTCATTCACAAAGCCTACTAGTTGTATAACATAACTGCTTTCTCCTTTTGTTAACTGAATTAAAAATGAACTATCAAGACCAACACTGTTCATACACACACTCACTGCCTGCCATTTGGAGGGTAAACTTACCCCCAGATAAAACCTGTGCCCCTGCCAAGGCCTTGAGTCTTTCCAGCTATGTAAACTATAAAGAGTTTGCAAAGGAACAAATCCAGGACAGGACACAACCCCCTTGAGAACCACAAGGGGGATACTTGTCCAGACAGTCGCATTGCATCACGCCACTTCACAGCTTAGAATGGGTCTAGCAAAAGAGGCGTGGCTTGGGCCTGGCGCAGTCCTGTTGCTCTCCTTCTGTACGCCAAGGCAAGCACCTCTTGATTTTCGGGTTTGTAGTTTATCTGCTAGAATCCACCTGGTGAGGCACGGGCAAGCTCGCTAAAATGCTAAATAAGCCAAGTCAATGCAGAGCAGCCACTTAACTTAAAATATCTCAAGACCACCAACAACCACAAAGTTTTGTGGTAAAATACAAAACAAAATACAAATACAAAATACAGAGGCTTCATAATTGATGTAGGGGCTTATCTGAGCATCGTTCCCCTTTTATTGGCCTGTCCCACTGGGAACTGGTCTGTGGGACAAAGACCCTGAAGAACTTTATTTTCCATGTGTTCTGATGACACTTCCCTGGATGACTGATATTTTACCAATACACAAATACTTAAACCCAAACCTCTATTGAGGAATAAGAATTTTGAAAATCTCATTCAGATTGTAGATACATAAAAATATAGACTGACAGCTAGTTAATGTGCCTTTGGCTATATCATGAGACGAAGGTTCTACTTTTCCATTCTTGAAATCTTCCATCTTTTCCTATTAAAGCAATAATGAGCTACTGTGTGGAGAGGGCCATCCCTGGTACTCACAAAATTAACATAGTAGCATCTAAAGTGTTCATTCCCTGAATTTTTCCTTCCTGGAATTCTTGTCTAAATTTTGCCAGATTAAACTTGTTTCATGTTTGTCTATGTATTGACTTAAATTATTGTATGTGTGTGTAGAGAGAGAATGTGTTGCTGTGGGTGGAAAGAAGGGTCTTTGTACTATGCTACACTCTAGCCCATGTTTTGGTTCTGATTTTGAGAGTGTCTCTCCTAGTTGCTGAATTACCCAGGCTGGGCTTGAATTTGTAATCTTCATGCCTCAGCCTTCCGAGTGCTGGGATCACAGGCTTGTGGAACCAGGCCCTGCTTTGATTCAAATTCTTATATTTTAAGTAAACTTAGGCAAGTTTTCCCTACTGGCAATATTTGTAATGTAAGCTAGTAAATCATATTATTCAAATCTTATAAAAAGGATTGATTATATACTACTCTAATTTCCTTTCAATATATTATTTAAAAGATGAAAGAATTAAAGCAAAGTCCTAACTTCCTATGAGCTTTTTTCTCCCTTCGTCTCTTTCATGTCTAACTACTCTCATAGATGAAAATACACAAGGAAAAATAGATTATTTACCATCTTTCTTTCAGCAACGCAGAACACATGCAGTTCTGCAATCCCATGACTGCCAAACAGTGAAGTAGAATGTGTAGTTAGGGGAAGATGGGTCTCATGTGGCCTGGAGCCACTGATGGAAAGGTTATTGGCTAACTGGAGAGCTAAAGCTAACCTACAGCAAATGTTTCAATGCTGACTAAAGGCAAGCTCATTTGCTTTGGAGGTCAGGACCGCGGGCAGGGCTGACAACTTCTGGTAGGAGCTGCTCCAGGGGTAATTTGATATAAAGCCACTGCCACATCAGCATGCATTTAGGTCATCAAAGTACTTCTTTACCTTTTCTAGCAGTGTTTTAAAGTCGCACTGCGTCACACCATATTGTTCTGCTAGAGTTGCCATAACAAAATATAGATTGGAAGTCTTAAACAACAGAAACTTATTATTTTCACACAGTTCTAAAGACTAGAAGTACAAGATTCAAGATGGCTGGAGGATTGGGCACTGGTCAGACCATTCCTTCTGGCTTGTTGATGTTCTTCTCCTCACTCTGTCCTCACATGGCCTTTCTACTGTTATGCAGAGTCAATGAGACGCAAGAGGGACAGAGAAATACAGAGACAGGGAGAAAGCCCTCTTCTGTTTTTTTCTCTTATGAAGACACCAGCCCTGCTAGATTATGGCCTCACTCTTAAGATGTCTTTTAATTTTATTCCCTCCTTATACTTCCAGTTTCCAAATATAGTCATATTGAACATTAGGATTTTAATGTACAAATATTAGAAAAAGTTTAGCCTGTGACACCTACCTTAAATTGAGAAAGTTATGGAAGACCATGAAGACTGATACATGGGCCACAAAGTTTGGACATCTGTAAGTTCCCCCTTGGTGGAAGGGAAAAATCAGTCCTCTTCACCAAAGTATGGCTTTAGTTTTGTATTTCTGGATTTTATTGAAGTTTACTACAAGAAATAACCACACAAATTACTTCCATCTTCTTAAAAGATACTGTCTATTCCCAATATTCAATACCCTTGGCATAAGCCTCCATGTAGGATTTATTCTGAGCTTTTAAAGCAAGGAACAAAAATTATCTTTCATAAGACCTTCCTGTGAGTCCTAAAATTTCAAAAATTGTCTTTTTTTTTTTTTTTTTTGGCCTGGCAGAAACTTTTGAATCAGAGGTTCAGTGCACAACAAATATATTAACTGTTTAGAGATATACATGCAACCACCCTCTTAAAATTTCTGCTTTTCATTCCAATACTCTTATTTCTAACTTAGCAACAATTCTTTAAATGTTTCTAGTGGCTGATAAACTTCTTTTTATGAAAATGATGGTGTTTAAATACATTGAAATCCTTGGAATAAGTTGTTTGTAAGATTAAACCAGATATTTTAAAAACAGATGGCAGTAATTGATTTCTGTGAAATACCTAAATGAAAAACAGTCACCACAAAGAAGAATCTTAGGTCCTGCTCCAGTTTAGCTCACCATCCCAGGAGGATGGAGTACCTGGCAAGGAGTATGAAAATTAATCCTAAATCAGCAGAGCCAGGCAGGGGGTGTGGCTCAGTAGTAGAGCGTTTAGTTGTCATGCCCAAAGGCCTGAGTGTGTCCTCAGCAACATGCACACATAGTGAGATATTTTATATTTATACAATGGTTATTCAGTAAACGGTTTTTTGTTGTGAAATCATATCATAATTAATAATCCTTTATCATAGGAAGGTTTTCTAAGGAAATAGAGCCAGCCACACACTTACCTGATGCTTTTTTGTCACTGCTTGCCATTTTTGCAATTCTAGATGCCAAGTGCATGGTGTGTAAAACTAAGCCCTGTAGCTAGAAGATGAGTATGAAAAAAGCTAAAAAAGAGCAAAGCCCATTTAGAGATAAAAGGGTAAAATTTTCCAACAAAAATGGACAACTTCAAACCATTATATGCAAATTACCTTTCAGCTGCTGGTAGTTTTTAAAATGACCAACACCCTAGCTGGCAGTATTTGCTAGGAAATAGTTATGCTTTCCTCTGTGGTTGATGGGAGCGCTCTGTTGCTGCACTGGTTCTCATTAAGAGGGGTATGCTGCTGGACAGTACAGACTAAAAATTAAGGAAAGGCAGAGTGTCTTGGAGGAAAAATGTCAGATACACTTCCCGAGCTAATACATGTGCTAGGATATGACCTCAGGGACCCTCACTGATAAGATTAGTGTTCAGGGAAAAGCTTCCCTTTGTATTAGGAAGAAAATTAGTTCTGGAAAGGGAAAGTCCAAGAAATGAAAAACAAAAATAGTGAGTTATTATGGTAGAAAAATAGTGCTCTGGAGTAATATGTTGTAGGCTATGTAAGCCCTGGAGGATGCAGTTATAAAATCTCAGCAACATGTGTTAGGAGAGTATTTAAAATCCATCAATCATGTATGGATACCAGAAAACAATATGCAGTGATCAACTGAGCAAAAGAAAATTAACCTAAGAAAATGCAGGTCTTCCTGAAATTCTTCACAAATACGACAGACTGCTTGTGTTGTGGTCTGTTGAAAGAAAGAAGGGAAAGAGGCAAAGCAAGAGAGAAAAAGAATGAAAAATATGTATATATTCCTGTTATAAGTCTGTGGAGAAGGACGTCTTCACAAAGTAGGTGAAGGAGGGGTAAATCTGTCAGGGAAATTAAATCAAGATGGAGGTTGTACACATCTGTTAGTTTCTTCCTGTCTAAAACTCAGAAGAACAGGAAAGACAGTCTGGAAGGCAATGACTTCGAATGCATGTTAGAAAACAAGAAAACTAATTTCTTCAAAAAAAAATCAGCTGGGTTTGGAGTCACTAATCACATTAAGTACTTATAAAAAAAATAGACAACAACCTCCACATTTCTCCTCCCAGGAAGGCACATAGGAATATTCTCAGTGGAAAAGGAAGGTGGGACCCCTGTGAATGGCTTCCACGTGGAATATATAGAAAATTGGTTTTCCATCTGTCATAATGGAAAGACAAGAGGGAGGGGGAAAAAAGCCTGCTGTGCATCTGTTGAACACGGTCACATCACACGCTACTTCCACAGCTCCACGCCGCTGATGTCGCGTGTTGGCATTGCTTGCTTGTGACTGTGTGTCCTACAAGAGCATCAGCTTCATGAGGGACAGGACTGTACTCTCCTGTCCGCTGCTGCTTCACCAGGGCAAGCCCTTTGGAAATGCACAAGATTGAATGACCCAAATCCAAATGCAGTGAGAAGAAATGGCCATATTGACAGCATCCTGCAGCTCCCTGACCTCCACCCAGTGGCATAAGCCAACACTGTAAATGAGTTCACACTTAATATTACTGTTCCTCAGAGAAAGTAGTCCCTATTCAATTTAGAATGGTTCGATATGAGGGGTAATTTAAGTGTGCAAAATTTATCTATTATCTATCTGGCATGAGCTCAAATACTTGCCTAAAGGAGTCAGCAATAAATAAAGCACAGGCAAGAAATACAAGGATCATACAGTATGGTACAGTACAAATTTAAATCATGAATCAGAATAAGCTCTCTCATGGTCGTTGCTGGCTAGAAAGGTAAGGCATTGACCCACCTGTTCCCCCATCTCCCATCAAGGATAGATTTCTCAATTTTGGAATCTTACTAAATATTGTGTCAGTAAAGTTACTACATGATTAATTTGTGTTAATGAAAAAGATTTTAAAACCTGTGTCTTTTCACCTACACCATTTGTCTCTATCCTCAAACCAAGGAAATACAAGAAAGACTAACACACCTGTATTGTTTTTAAAATGGAGGGGAGTTAATCTATTTTTAAATACAATGTGAAATTACTTTTTCATTGAGTTGGTTTTGGTGTCTATTTCTATGGAAAAGTAGCAAGTCATTCTTCTAAAAAATTTATGGCTAACAACATCATCAAACTTAATCTTTAAATCAAATACCTGGAGTTCAAATCCTCGTTTCCTCAGCTTTAGCTGTGCAAACCTGGGCTAGTTACTTCACCTTACATGCCTGGGTTTCCTCATTGATAAGCGAGGACAATAACAGTATCTACTTCATTCAGTTGTTGGAATCCAATAAAATCTTGTAATTTTGTTAGCACAGTGCCCAGTTATCCCAGTATATAGGAGGCTAAACATAGTGAGCTATGCTTTTAAAGATGGTGGAAGAGAGCTCTTACATTGCAGTGAGAAAAGCAAGTGAAAAGTCAATTATTTGGAAACAGGAACTAATATGCAAAGAGTAACCAATGAAAAGATCAGGGACTGAAGATACAGCAACGACCTAGCAGCTTTCCTAGAGGACTCATCACAAAACAAACGGAGTTCCAATGCTATTCTAGCAACATGAACTGAAATGACAGGCCCTCAGCTGATGGCCCCGCTACTTGGCGACCCTGGTTCCTTTGTGAAAAAGGGAAATGACCAGGTTTATTTAGTATCTTGAAAAAAGTAATTCTCCTCTGAGGGGCAGACATCTTTCCTCTCGTAGGGGTGGAAATATCCGAAATATAGAGCCAAGAGGCTTCTGTTATTGAATATGATTTTTAAGTCTTTTTGTTCATATAATAAAGAGAAAAAAAGATGACTAAAATGCAAATTTCCTGTTTGTCCTGCTGGTGCTGCTCACTGCCTTAGCCTCAGAATCTCTCTGCCCCTCACCTCAGGAAATGAGGCCCTCTTCTTCCAGTACTGTAGAGTTCAGTGCACCCTAACTTGGGCTTACAAACCATTTTGATTGAGTTGCTCAATTACTTAAAACTGCTCGTTTTCCACCCTTAAGAATTAGTATAATTTGTCATTTTAAGTCATATGTTAGAACTTCTCTCTCAGAACTGAGTTTGAGACTCTTCAAGTTGTAGCTGATTTTCATGACTTTCAGAAGTGTCTTCTGTGTAGGAATTTGGTAGTAAGTGTGCACAAGAGTGACACTGATGTTAAATACAAATTTTTAATTCTCCCAGGGTTGAAGAGACTCAACATCTTTTCTGTATTTACCACCATCACCACTAAATTCTAACTGCAACTGATTTACAAAGTCATACAACCTGACTGTACCTTAAATTTCCCTTTATTATGCATATGAAACACAAAGTTCGAGATTACTTATGATCAGGAAGGAAAACTCCTTAAAATCTCAAGGGTCTTCAGAAGAAAGAGGCCTAAATAACTTTCTACGCTACCTTCTCTCAGGTTGGGGGTGCAGTTCAAAGGATATTGTATATTTTGTTCATCGGTATTGAATAGTTTAAATTCGCTTTTACAACTTAAAGCCATCATGTTGTTGAGGCTACCTGGGACTTTTTGTCCTTAAAGTTTCAAAACTTAAGGCAAATGGTTTCCTCCAACCTGCTTAATTCAAATTGAACCAGGAAACTGTGATGTCGTGTCTAGGAAACCATCAAAAGCACACTGTTTAAAATACAGAAGTTAAGTGAGCTCACTGCTGCTTTAGAATACTTTAATTTTTGGCGGAACATCAACCTATCCAGGAGTAAAAAGTTAATTAAATCAAAATTGGTCATCACCTCTTCCCAAGTGATCTGTTGTTACAGTACATTAGCTCTTTCTCTGGAAAAGATGAAGGCACCATGTGTGACGTACACGGAAGCTGCTACTTGGCTTGCAGCTAAAAAGTTCCCTTCATATGTGGAACAAAATGACAGAATCTGAGTGTTGTGCTAGTATTGTGATAATAGGATCATGTTAGTATCAATAACTGTGGATGTACAAATAACTAATCACAACAGTATGTAATAGAGTAGCCATTTACAGCACTTAAGGAACATAAAATATTTATCTTTGAGGCTTTGACATGGTAAACATACCAGTTCATTATCTAAACATTAACTCATATTTTAAATGGATACTTTAAGCAATTGCTTCCTGTACAACCGGAATGGAAACACATGCTGATTTTAATGACAGTGATAATAAAGTTGGTTACATAATTCCAAGCCAGTCCTGCGGGTACAACAATGTTACTTTTCAGAAACAGTTTCTCAAAGAAAGTCCTGGTACTATTAGGGTAGTTAACGTAAAAGGTAAGAGGGGACAACAGCTTGGCTTTCACAGCAGAACAACAACAACAACAAAAAAAACTTTATGGAGTTGTTTTGCTGTAATCAAGGGCAATCTTAGCATTTCCCGAAGCAAAAATTATATATTTTCCCACTTTTATCCTTATGATGGCTCCATAATTTCTAAGTTGTCTTTAGGTCATCATCACTTTTTCTCTCATAAATGTGCTCACCTGTGTAAGGATTGGACAGCCAATAATGACAGCGGGGTGTATTTTCCCCTTCTTGGCCCTCTGAAAAAAAGCCTCTATTAAGACGGAAAGAGGGTTGTAAATGAAATGCAAACTCTGGTTCTTTTTAGAGGAACTGTTTTCGAAATGATCACCTTGATGTGTATCAATGTCTCTATTCTAAAAGGTTAAATGAGTCACAGGCGAATAAAAGGGTTAACACACGAAGTGTGTGCTACGTTTCAGTTTTTATTTTAGAAGAGAAAGACAGTAGCTGGGCATAGTGTGGCACAGGCCTGTAATCCCAGCACCATGGGAGGTGGAGGCAGGATATCACAAATTCAAGCCGGTTTGGATAGTTCAGTGATTTAGCAAGAATATGTCTCAAAATAAAATACAACTGCGGGTGGAGGGGGACAGAATCTTGCTCTACAGTCCAGACTGGACCTGAATTTACTGTGTAGCCCAGGTTGGTCTTGAACTCACAGTAATCCTCCTGACTCAGAAATTACAAATTTTAAGATAAAAATACAAAAATTTGGAAAGGGCTGGAGACATAGTTCAGTACCAAGGCCCCCTGTTTAAATCCCAGTACTGCCAAAAATAAAAGAGGAGGGAAGAGGAAGAAAAATATTCATAATAGTTCAATGGTAGTGCTTACCTAGCATGGCCCTGGATTCCATCTCTAGCGCCCTCTCCAACACACACAGTAAATATACACGTATAGATATTTAGAAAAAAGTTAGAGCTCTTTGCATCGAGTTACATCTTGATGAACCTTTATCTATGTCCATCCATCCATCTCAGGCTCTTGCTAAATCATGAAGTTGCCCAGGCTGATTTTATCAGTGCAAAATCGGATTGAAGTATATTCCTGCTTTTTGGTCCCAGGTCAGTTTCCTAACCCAGCTGTTAACAGGGATCAAGAGCTTCTCCGCCACTGTCTGCCCTGCTCCCAACAGAACTACCCTGCTGGCACAGCGCTGACCGGTTCCAGAGCCCAGCCAGTCTGGGCTGGCTAATTGATGTAGGACTCCTTCACCTTTGTACATCTCTGCACTTAAAACACTCTTCTCGAGGGTGTCTAAACACACTTAGAAAGAGTTGCTCTGGTTTTAAACGATATATAAATTCCCTGCTAAAGCACCTTCTTCTCCATGTTCATCATCTTTCAGAAGCAGACCAGTAAGGTGACGTCTGGAGTAAGACGCCACTGACTTCTGGCTAGAGCCATGTGCGTGTTACGAACAAGTTGGGGATCTCAGACATATCCCAGTCTTCGTCTTCACCTGTTTATCAAGAGTACCATCTGCACATATCAGTGATGATACATTAAAATTCACATTACTTTTTTTCCAAAAAGAAGCCGTAATCTCTTCTAGGACGGAGCCTCAGCACTTTGCTATCCATGTTGCTTCCGCCGGTGTGGGGAGCAGAGACATAACAAATGCAGGATACTGGCTGAATCGCTTCATCTGTTTCATAGTGCACATACTAGGTTTCAGGGAGAAGTCTACAAAATACTATTCATTTAAAGGATTACTACCCTCTATCAAAGATACAAGAAAGGGACAAGAACACACTGTATTCCGCAGCGTGTTAGTTAGGCACTGAAGACTTTCATAAGAATGCTGTGCCTGAGTGATGACAACGGCAAGCAAAAACACCTTAATTTGACATATTTCAACAAATAGGTGAATTCTAGTATTGAACTAGGAAAGCACAAAAATTATCTCGAATAAATGTCTCAGGCTTATGAAAATTGCTCATCTCCTGAAACAGATGCGATGAATGTGCACCTGAACCAACATGCTTGGTCTAGAGTGCAGCTTCTCTAGTGGCCCTACAAAGTGCTTCCTTGGTTGTCTCAGTGTTTTAATAATGTTCTTTTTTTCTCCTTCTTCAAAGTCATGTGCCGTCATACATGTGGAGGCTCGGGTACTCTATGCCACCTTGCTAAGACAGCTATTGAACCCGTAAAGCCACCGCACAGCGTCTAAATCAGGAGCTGAATGTTCTCCCACCTTTTATCGGCTCCAAAAAATGCAGAGCAAACATTATCTATTGTTAATTACCTGTAAAGTAGGGCTTTAGCCACTTCCCCTGCTTCTAAGAGCCCCGAAGTGAAACCTAAAAGAAGTCACCCATTGTTTTCAATTGTGCAAGGGCCAGGAGCAAACAGGGCTCAAATTGCAGTTCTGAAAGGCCACAGGAAATTGGCATACCACTAATCTGCACTCGACTATTCAAAGAAACAAAGCCCACATTCCTACTGAAAAACTCACCAGCAGAAACCCAAGGCAGATCTGTTCAGTAAGGACCACAAATAAATCTGCAGAAATAAAAGTTTTTAATTAGAGTGCCATGAGACCTGGCTCTAGTTTCCTAGCTCTGAGAGTAACATGCATCATTGAGATTTCAACCTAGGCTTCCCAATTTTCCCCAAAATGAGACTGTATAATTAGACTCTTTCTGCTTAATCATTTCAGCAGGGATTGGGTTGGAGGGAACAATTTAATAAGAGGTCAGCTCTTCACTGCAGATAGCTTAACTGAGTTATGATAGAGTACAAAAATAATAATTAAAAGCAATTTAAATCTACTTTTTGTATATTTGGGCAATATGTATACCCTATAAACAATACTGTTTCTAACCCATACAAACAGAATGCAGTTAAGAAATTGGCCAAGTTATTTTTCAAACAAACCGAAGGAAAGTTTCAAAGGAAACTCTAAGATCCAAGTATGAAATTAAGGATTGTTTTTTTTTTTTCAACTTGGGTATTCATTTCCATCGTAACAAAAATCACAGGCCAATCGCTGAAGACCTGTCAGCCACTGTGACACACCTCCTAGAACTTACACAGTAGGCCTGGAAAAAACAGAAGGAACTCACAGAATCAAGGAAGTTAGGTTCTAGTCTTGATTTTATCAATCAGTGTGAAAATCATATTTCATCTCTGTCAAACTTTCTTATCTATAAAACTATGCTAATAAATTGGCCCTTCCTTGCAAGTATGTTGAAATCGCAACATTTTATAAGCTTAAGTACTTAAAGACAATGTTACATTTGGTATATTAGTCTGGCTCTCTTCTAGGGGATACATCTAAGACCCCCCCCCCCAGGAGTTGCCTAACAAGGGGGACCACAGCCAAAAGAGGACTACTGTTTAGAATTTGAAATGTTTACTAGCAACAATGTTTTGATTTGACTGATAACAGTCAAATTTAGGTTATGTAACCATATTAGATTACATAAGATAGATCTATCAAAACATTCAGATATTTATAGCCATAGTACATTTTAAAAAGGGAATGTTTTGAGGGGTTTTATACCTATGCCAAGTTCATCAAAACAGACTAAATCAATAGAAAAATAGAATCAGAGAATCTGAGACAACTGGTAGCATTTTTCAGAATCCTAATCAACTCACTGTTACTTTTAAAGATACTTTGGATCCCTAACAGAAAAGACCAAGTGGATTGTATTAGGAATAACTAACACTAGATGGGCCTGATGGCACAGGCTTACACTCCCAGCCCTCTGGAAGGCTGATGTAGGACTATCAAAGGTTCAAGCCCAGCCAATTTACTCACTGAGACCATGTCTCAAAATCAAAACTAAAAATGGGCTGGGGATGTAGCTTTGCTTAGTGCAAAGGCACTGGGTTGTTTCCTTAGTACCATGATTAGTTGAAAGAGTAGATAATTCCATGCATTTCCACGTCAGGCTTCTAGTTAGAATATTTTGAAGATACATTACTACACTGAGTAAATTGTAAGACAATTCAGTATCTTCAAAACCTCAAAGTTTCATCCAAACAACTCTTGATCACTGAGCTATATCTACCAGCCTATAAAAATGATATATATTATATCCTGTCTCAATCTCCTATGCAGCTGGGATTACAGAATCCTCCACAGTACCCAGCTCCCACAACTCAATATAGTATTTGTAAAACTAACATGACCTTAAAGAGGATATACATATCAGAATACAAATTTTATTACTGTAGTATACATTGCCCTGTGGCCAGAAAAATCGAAGTCAAATACAGGCTTTTATGACTCCATTGTAAAATGCAGTAAAGTATATCAATGAATTTTTATTGAGTGCCAACAGTGGGCAAAGCACCTTAGTGGTAGAGGTAAACCTATAACATAATTCCTGTCTCAAAGCATTACAATACAGGAGAGGAGAAAAGACATAAACATTAAAAAGCAAGCATTAAAAGTAATGAGCAGTTTACACAACACTGTTAGCATCGAGTTGCCGGAAGAAATTTTGGCATGACCCAACCGGACAAGTAGGGCTAAAACCTAGCTATAAATGAATAGGATTAAAAAAGTAAAAGCAGTTTCTGAAGCTTGGATTTGGAGGTGTATTTCAGAGGTTGGGAGTGAGAAAGTGCCACTGGATGGAAGATTTGTGTTTCAGAGAAGTCAGACCGGTGAACGGGCAGGTCAGAGTCTGAAAGCACGGCCACAAATATCTGCTGTGTGAGTTTGAACTTAATCCTGTACTTAATGTAAAAGAGTGACTTCAGGAAGAGAGGAGAGGGCAAGAGAAAACTTGGGGCTTCAATAGACATACAGTCTGAACTGGAAAAAACTCATTTTTAACATGGTTATGTGCTATGCAGTCATACTGTAGGCCAGTAACATCAGATGATAAATAACACAAATGTTTCCAAGTGTAAAGCATCTTATTCCAACGAGGCAGCCACTAGCAGACACACATTTTCCATTGGGTAAAAAGGACCCAGAATTTTTATTTGCACACAAAAATACAGCGGTGTTTTTTTTTCCCCTAGAGAAACTGCCCCATAGGTAACATCTGAACGGCCCCCTCATGAGATCACCCCACCAAGCTTGCCTGCGGTTGAGTTAGTCATTTGTTGTACCATAGGAAGGAGGTGACAGTTACTGCTTGGATAGGTTTGTAGGGCATAACCTCAAAGGAACTTCCTCACTCTATAGAAGAAAGGAATAAATGTTTGTTTTGAAAGATAAGCATGGATAAGTAGGAAAAAATGCTCAAGGGCAAATACTTTTGTAAAAAAAATGCTTTATGAAAGAATGTTGGGGGTTTTTTTTCTTTCAAGAAAGGCAAGTTCATGCAGACTATTTTTCCCAAGAGTACTGCTTGCTTTTATTCTCTCCAAAATTTGCCAGATTTTACAGTTCACATAGAGCGCATTTCTCTCCTAAATGTTAAGAGACCCCTCTACCCCTGTTAAAATATTTACTTGAGAAGTCAGGGGACCACATGGTAACTACTTCAGTGTCAAAGAGAGGAAAAAAATACCATTATGCCCATAAAGTGGAAGAAGTGTGGACTTCACACTTGACATATTTTCACTCAGCTTCTGAAATTAAATATTGTCAGCTCTTCTCCAACTCGTCGTACTGTTTTATAATGCTCACCTTTCAGAAAGAGCATTTCCAAGTCTCTACATGTGCTTCATACCAGCTACAAAAATTAGAAAAATTTTAACCCCAAAACTATCATTTGTAAGCCTTTCAGTAAAAATGCCAACTCTAGCCCTAAAATAATTTTGCCATTTTTTGGGGTATAGTTTCTGCAAAAGTTCAGATTTTACTGCACAAGCCCACTTTTCTGGCGTACTCTACTTAAGAATTACATATTAAGCACAGTTTTCAAGTATAGACAAGTCTATGGAACAGACCCTTTAGAAGTATTTTTCATCTTTTTCTCATTCTGTTGGTTCTCTTTCCTGTTAGCTGTTTATTCACTGAGCAAGTCATTTCAGCTTTCTCAGGTTCGATTACCTTTAAAAGCAATTAAAGGAGCTAAGTAGTTTTTAAGGCTTTTTTCCCAGGTTTGATTTTGAGTGGCTTCAAATTTTTCTGTAATCCTAATCCCCAATCTAGCACACAAATTCTCCGGCCACCTCCTTTTTCCACCATTGCCACCTTTATTTCTGACTTTCGTAAGTAGAGAAACTTGAAAATAAGGAAAGCCAGGCCACTGGACTGCAAACCTTGGTTTTTATAAGCCATTTCAGTGAATCCAAGTGTAATGACCAGGTAGGGGGAGCAGGTAGGGGAGTAAAGAACTTTTTTTTTTTTTCCCCAGTACTGGGGATTGAACCCAGGGTTTTCACACTGAGCTACATCCCCAGCCCTCTTATTTTATACAGGGAGACAGGCTGTCAATAATTTGCCGTGCTGTCCAGGCTAGCTAGAACTTGCAATCCTCCTGCCTCAGCCTCCCAGACTGCTGAAATTCTAGACCTGCATCACTAAGCCCAGCAGCAAAGTTCAGGTATATGATTCACTTTTCTGAGTCGTTTTCTCAATGACGTCTGGGGAGCTGGAGTGGAAGGGCATATTTACTAACTTAGTTTCTATTTGATTTCAAAGGCTTAGTTTCTCTTTCTGTCTTCTCGTTTCCGGCCTCTGTCCACTTGATCACCCATTAACTCTTCCAGGAAAGCAGTGAGCTTGGGGAAAAAGATATTTTATACACTTTGTAGAATATTCAAGTATGGAAAATGTTGGTCTCCTGATACAAGAAAGTGAGTGGACGCAGGGCGACATCCCACGTGTTCCTCCCCCTCCTCGCAGTCTCTCCCGTCCCTGTCACACTAAGCAGCGTGACTACAACATGAACTAACGAGCTGCCTGAATTATCTATCTGGAACTCTCATCTGGCCTGCTACTCTCCTGATTCGGATCTGCCAGTGACTATCTCAACCACAGGCTTGGTTGACATTTTTACTATAACACTCACACTTTTCCTTACTGACCCTTTCATTTCCTGCAGGCAACTTACTTTCAACATACTTATATTTTTCCCATCATACCCCAGTGACTCCCGCTAACACGACTGTCACTTCTCCGAAATGCTTTCCTCTCTTGCCTATTACACGCATTACTATTTATCTTTCACGTTTCCTTTATGAAGGTTTCTCTGCCCTGCAACATAGATCTGGCTGCCTCCCCCAAGGGGTTGCATGACCCTCCTTATCTCCAGCACTAAAAGTTACGCATTGCTGCTCAGACACTGGGATCCCCAGCACCTAGCATGATTGTTGAGGAAACGGTTGACAAAACTATTCCTTATTCTGAATTTTTTTTTGAATACTTAAGATTGAACCCAGGATCGTTGCACTGAGCTACAACTTGTGGCCTTGCACTTGAAACTGATCATCTTGCCTTAGACCCGACAATGCTGGGATTACAGCCACGTGCCATCATAACTTGCCCCCCACCCCCCTTACAATTTTAAGAGTGAATCTAGGAAGTCCATCAACCATATAAATGTTCCTCAGACTTTTACTCTGTTGCAATAACCACCATTCCAGGACCATATAACAAGATGTTTAACTGATAAATTTTAGTATCATCTTTCTTTTATCTTCCCCAATTGAATTGTGAGGGGGAAAAAGAGCCAAAGGCAGATACAACAACAGCAAGCTGTAGGCAATCCGAAACCGTGGGTGACCAGTTTAAGCTCTCTGTGCTCTGCTGAGAATCTGCCCCACTAGCGTTCTCTGTACAGATAAGCCCCTCTGCACTCGGAGGAGAAAGAAGATTCTGGGTGGCCCAGAAAAATAAAATGTGCTGCGGTTAGCGAATCAAATTTACTCATGGCTTCTACGAACTATATGCAGCATGCAAACATGACAGGACTAAGACCTTGGATCCAATCCCTTCGCTTCCTGAAATGCAGAAAGGCTTAAGGAAGGGAATGCAGGAAGCAGGTCTTTTGGGTTATTCATTTTAATCAGTTTTCTTTCCTTTTTCTTTTGAGAAAGGAGCTTGCTCTGTAGTCCACATTAGTTCTGAATTCAGTATGTACTCCAGGGTAGCCTCAGACTCAAAGCAAACCACCTGCTTTAGTTTCCAGAGTGAATGCTGGGATTGCAGGCATACACCACCATTTCCAGCTTTCTGGCTTGTGTGGTGCTGGGAAAGGGCCTTGAGCTTGCTAGGTCAGTGATCTAACCGCTGTGCTATTCCTCCAGCCCTTGGTCAATCAATTTTCATGAAGATATTTTCTTTATCCAATAACAAATTTTTGTTAACAGACCATTTATGCTATAAATGGAGCACAGGCCCTATTACAATAAATTCTGACTCCCATAGTTTATCCCTGATTAGGATGATGCCTTAAGAAATTCTACATTTCCTCAGATCTCAATCTACAAGCCATCTGCTTAAACACAAGTTAAATGATCTAAAAACTTTTTCAAACATAAACACTGGCTTCTAGACTATCTTCCCTATCTTCTCTCCCAGCATTTTAGTATCTAAATTTACAACTCTTGTAAACATTGGCCCCTTTTTCATTCCCCTTCTTCCTTGGCTCCAAGAAGTTCTATCTCCTTTCTCCTCCGCTACCCATTAGCACAGAGAAACCTCAGATTTCCTCAGCATTCAAGAACGGCCCATCCTGTGTCCCAGGATGGTGAACCACAACTCTCCTGCTCAGTCGTCTCCTCACCTCTGACCCTGCTGGGGACCTCCCGAAAGGCCCTGGTTACTTAACCTCCCAGGTGATGCCTGTGGTTAGTTCTCTCATCTAGGAACAGCCTGCAGCAAGTCAGCATCATCCTCACTCGCTCTTCATTTCCCCATCTCCTGCACTCTGGGTCTTCAGTATCGTTTCACCCAGTGCCACTCACCCAACTTAGCTGGGAACCTGCACAGATTGATTCTGACATCTGGTTACTAATTTCCGTCTTGAAAACCTCTTCCCTTGAATTCCAGGCCACGCCACCCTCTACAAACCGGCTTGGGTAGCCACCCCTCACCTGCTGATTCCTCGTCCACCTTCTACCCAACGAGCAGGTAGTTCCTTGGAGGTAAAGTCCAGCCCACCTTGCCTCCTCTCTTCAGTGGGGCTCTAGCTCCTGGCCCTCGCGCTCCCAACGTGCAGGTGACAGGTCTTCACCAACCTCTCTTAGATGAGTCTGGACCACCTGCACATGATCCTCCTGGTAATCCTACCTACTACTGGGCTGTCTCCTAGAACCCTTCCCATCCTGCATACCCCAAACGAATTCTGCTTGCTCTTGTTTTTGTTTTGTGCCGCTAGGAATTGCGCCCAAAACCTTCACGTTAGCTACGTCCCCAACCTGCTCCTGTTTTCGACTTTGGGACAGGGTCTCTGAAGTTAGCTGCCCAAGCTGGGCTAGAACTTGCCACTCTCCTGCCTCCGCCTCAGCGTCAGTATTCCAGTCCTGAGCCACCACCTAGGCTTCCACCCATTTCTTTAACAGCGCTATCATTTCCCCATTTGCCTAGATCTTGGTATTTTTTAAGTTATTTTCTCTATCTCAAACCCACGTGTGACCACTGCCAAGTCCTGGAGTTTCTATCTGTAAGGCTTCTCCCACTCATCCTTTCCTACCATTTCTACTAACGTCACAAGCTAGTTCAAGGCCTCAACTCAGTATCGCCTCTGGTCTTCTAAATTGGAATCGTTACCTCAATCTCTGCTGCTTTAACCTGCATTTTCTCTCCGCATGCCATAATCCAATCCAGCCGCTCTTGCCAGTCTGGGCTTTGGAATCACCTCAGGGGTTCTGAAGCAAAAGCCAGGCCCGTTCCCAGTTCCCACAGGTTTTGCTGTACCTGATCTATGACTTCATTTTTGCTCACTGTGGGAAGTGAAGCCTTTCACTCTCATGCAGTTTTGATGTACAGAATAATTTAGGCTGAGAACCTCTTTGCTAGCCAAACTTAAAGCTGCATCTCATTTTCCTACTCCAAATTTTACTCGGCTAGATTTTGGTTTTGTGTTTTCTTGTGGTACTGGGGATCGAGCACAGCTGTCTACCTGAGCTACATGTCCAGCCCATTTTCAATTTGATTTTTGAGACAGGATCTCTCACAAAATCCCTAAGTTGCACAGCCTGGGCTCAAACTCGCAATCCTATTGCCTCAGCCACTCAGAAAGCTGGGATTATAGGCCTGTGCCATGTAGCCCGGCTGCTAGTTTTGTCTGGCTTCCTTGCGTGACACTTATTTTTCTGCTATGGACTATCCCTAATCCATAGTTTTCAAAAATCTGTTCAATTTTATTGCTTATAAATTAACACGAAACTTTCAACCCCTCGCGCTCCCCAGCCAACTTTCCTCCCCGGAGCCATTTACTACCTGTAAACAGCATGGAGCATGAAGTTTGCTTTATTCGGGCCTGTGGGCCATGACTGTAGGTCAGTAACTTGGCTGAACTTGGGCTTCTCGCACCTAAAATAGACTAACCTAGATGACCTAGATGACCTTGAAACTTCGTTCTATATGAAACTCATGGCTCTCTGATTCTTTTACCAAAGTATCTTGGACTACTGGCGAATGTGTGCTCTATCTAAACAGAGTCCTTTATCTAAATAAAACAGTCCTAAGTTCTGATAGATTTCATAATTAGAATTACAATGGTATCTATGGTTCTATGTGACAGGTAATATAGATCTTTTTAATAGGACATTTAATTCAGCTTTTTAATCACCCTGATCCTAACACTGCCAGAAATACGGCTAAGAATGACTGTCACAAGTTCTTAGATCTCCATGCCAAATTACTGTTACCTCTTACAAACTGATTAAATCAACTGTTGCTATTCCTAGCATATAAACCTGGATAAAGCACATATTGGCCTTCCCAACACAGGTGCTAATTCTAATGTTAACATACAAAAACTGGAATGGCAATATTTACACCTTAGTTGTGACGCATAAGAAGAACACGCCCTTTCCGAAGTCACAGTAAGATGAACAAGCAAAGACTTTCTGATCAGGAGGGGAACAGCAAAAATTAATACGCAGCAGAAAGGCTAAATCACTATTACCTTTTAGAAACTGATTACATCAACCAGCAGCTGGCTAAGAAAAAATCCCGTATCAGATCAAAGAATGCTGGGTTGGGTCCAGCTACCATGCATAGCTCATCTTCTCAAGCCATGACTTTTAACGTTTTTTCTTTCTTTGAGACAGAGTTGGTCTCACTCTGTAGCCCAGGCTGTTTCTGACCTCACTATGGAGCCAAGGCTGGCCTTGGACTCACAGCAATCCTTCCTGCCTTAGCCACCGTAGTGCTGGGATTATAGTCACCACCACACCCTACTTACGTGATGCTGGGGAATCGAACTCAGGTCCTTGCGTAACCACTGTGCCATTCCTCCCGCCCACTTTTTCTTTCCCACATTCTCAAGATGAGTATATCATTTCCAAAATCACCTGAGCTTTTTGAAAACACAGGATACCGGCCCTTCCCCGCACCAGAGATCTTTCTGATAGTTTTGAAGTTAACATTTTCTTATTAGTGACCTATTTTCGTATGTGTTGAGAAACATTCAGAAACACTTCAATCTCCTAGCTCTAGGATTCTGATGAATGTAGAATTAAACATAAAACATAGTTCGTATTCAGTAAGTATAGCAAAGTAGCTTGGCAAGACTATATGAGCAGAATCAGTAATTGTCAAATAATTACAAGAATGTTCAGTGAGGTAGGGCAAAAAACTTCTAAATGTCAGTTTCCCACAAAAATTTAAAAGTATTTTGTTTTCAAGACATTTAAAATCAAACTTTCTTGTACTACAAAAAATGTATGGTGGGTGATAGGGGACAGTTTAAGATGAGAAGTAGCTAGCAACACTTTTTGATGCAATACTTCAATATCTCAAAGTTGTTTTTTTTTTAAAGAGCTATGGTTAAAAAGTGCCATGAAATCCATTCTATTTTAAAAAGGGAAGATGTAGGGAAGAGAGATAATTTCAGCACTTGCTTGAATCCTCTGAAAATTAGTCCTGGGTTTGCTTCCAATATCCATTTCAGAGTGAAAAGGCAATTAGCTTTCAATCAATTTCCATTCACTTTAATAACCACATTTTGTTTTTAGAAATAACTGGAATGTTCTATGGTTTGGATTCTGAAAACCATGTAATTGTAACATATTATGCTTGAAGATTCACCTCAGGCCGTCAAAAGACCACTCTGTCACATTTCATTTCCTGGTCACGTGACTCCTTTAACAGGAAACTACTCACAGAAATCCTGCAATGGTTTTATTCACAATTAAGTTACCTAAATAAGACTTCTTTGAAAAAATTGGCAGTCAGAAACCCTTTAACAAAAACATCCACTCTGTTAAGCTGTACTCGTTTGAGGGAACAAGGAACAAAATGTGTGGAATAAAAAGGTCACACTATTTGGTATGTCACTTTTCATTTGGCAGTATTAAATAAATGACGATGGCATTTTAAGAACTTCCATCTCTTTCAAAGTCTTAGTTGGCACTTGAAAGGGTGATGAGTGTTGAGATCCAAAACCTAGGGCTCATAAGCTGTTAGGAGCACATACCCTGATATTCATCCCCGCTAGGTTGAAACTATCACAGAGGGGGAAGTTTTGAATCAAGGTGTTTATGCTTTGTGACCTGACACGCCTCTTAGGAGTCTGAATCTTCAACCTATTGTTGCTTCCAAATGTTGCCCTGACATTACCTCAGAGTGCATATGCAGCCCTAGAACCTTCTTAAATACAAAAATTTTTAATGAATTCTGCGTGTATCCAGAAGTTAAAACTCTACAGCATGCTTCATTCTCATAATAGTTATACATTTTCTTTCAATAAAAGCTACTGCTTCTTAAGCTGGTTATTATAGCTCCAGACACATCTCGTGTCAACTCTTAAGTTATACCAAGTGTTTGAATAGTAACAGAAAAAAAAGTTTTGAGGGAGCCTGTGTTTATATACTTCATTGAAGAGTCAAATCTCAAGGAAATACTGTAAATATTAAGTGACTCAAGAGGAAAATACTCCAAGTTCACATTTTAAAATACTATAGATTATGAAATAGCCTTTGAACAAAAGTACTTAAAAAAATTCTCCTTCCAGGGCACAGAGAAAATATTTACCAAATGTCACACTGTTCACAGGTTTAGTGAGTTGACAGAAAATCATTATAAATTTCTACCAATTCTATATAAAACAAAGTCAAAGCCTATTTACAGGAAATACTCCTAACTTAGTGGTCAAGCTATCTGTGAACCATGACTAAAAGAGCTGTGTGAAAGTTGGTGACCTGGGATTTCACATTATGTCAGCATTTTATTTTCAAGTATATTTACCGACAGTATCAGTTATAGATTGGTGGGACCAAGTCTAAGGACTCACATGACCAAAACGTTGATTAGACCCAAAGACCTTAGCTATGTAGTAGTTTTTACTGTACTAAACAGTAATTTATGTCAAATGTCAGGCCCAGATCCCACAGTACACAAAATGTAATTCGATCAGGTCTCATTGCTTACTAGGAAGTAAAAAAAGATTAGAAAACTGACAGTATAAACTATTCCTTTGGTGCACTCCACTCCTCAAATGCTTTTTTACTAAAGTGACAGTACCAGAGACACCTAAACCGCCTAGAGAGCTAAATTCTTTTAAGTCTTGTTGATGAAAGCTAACTTCTAATTAACTCGAGGCAAATAAGATAAACGTTTTTTAAACGTACATCAATAATGCATTTCAAAACAACCTGGGACGTAACCTCACGTTTACAAGTCAAAGTAGGAAGTCCCTGTCAACGAAATATTTCTTTGACTATAAAGTAGGTCTGCTGGGCAACCAATACAACAGAATTTGGATTTCAAAATTTTAACTAATATATTTTCCAGGAAACAACTAGCTTGTAATCTGGAGTCACATGTGTAGACTCAACATCTGAAGGAAAAGTAAAATGGGTACACATGAAAAACAAATAATAAAACCACCTTGATAGTACAGGCAAATAAATGAAGTCAGAAGACAGTTTCATTAATTAATATATTTTCTGCATTATAGTTAACATATGTACTTTCTTCGTGTCAACTTATTTCCCGTTAAGTATTGATATTTTGTTATATTCAGACATGAGTACATTAACAGTCTTTTGCAATAAATATCATAAAATAATAGATTCGCGTAATAAATATTCTTTACAATAAAAAAGTTTAACAGACTTTTGTCTTAAAAATAGTCAGAATTCAACTTTGTGATTTATACATAAAATATACAAAAAGCACCACAATTTGTGGTTAAGGCAATGGAAAACACAGGAAAGATTAGGATTACTCAGCTGTTAACTAACCAAGGGACCCGAAGGACCATTTAGGAGCCAGGATCACTTCAGGCAGCATAGTTCTGTGACACCTATAGGTTGATCAGCTACAAATTTCAACCAGTTATCCAAGTGCCCTCAACGACAAAATTTTGAAGAAGAGCAAGGGGTATGGAAGGAAGGTAGCGGAATCCTTCACAAACACAAACACCAGAAGAGGAACGAGCGAGTTAACAACCGATGTATCTCCAATGTGAAGATTTACATAAAGCACATCTAAAATTACACAGAAGGGGAGAAAAAGAGAACAGCTGGCACCCCCAGAGTAAGGGAATGCCAAAACTGAGACAAGAGAGCTTCGAAAGACAAGGTGAGGGCAGTGGTAAACAGAAAATCTTTATAACAAAAAGGTATCTTCCCATTCTAACTAAGGGTCCAATGCTAGGAAGACAGCCTTAGTTGGAGACAGATTTAATACATAGCTTATTTAAGAAACTAAACGGTTGCTTCTTTAAAAAACAATTTCCAGGCTCCCACAGTACCCAATCAAAACCAGCTCTAAGTCCTATAGACTGAGGGGTGTCTGCATTCACGTACACACCCTGGAAAGTTGCTTGCAGAACAAAATGGGTACACAAAAGCCCACTAGCTCTCAATGCCCTCTTGAGTGGATGGCAGAGGCTCTTGTCCTAAGTGGGAGCCAGGTGCAGTTTCACAGTTCACTCTTACTGAAGATCGTCCGTAAGAGAAGAGTAAAATCCATAAGGCCAACCTTGGGAATGAGAAGAGGCAGGGAGCAGGGGGTCGGGGGAACCCTAAAGCCCTAAAGAAAAGAAAATCAGTTATCTCATAGGACTTTTCTTAACAGCCACAACTGGAAAGCTTGAAGTTCAGGAGGTTCACACCCACCTCCAAAAATCATGATGGTTTACCCTGACCCCGGGAAGGGCAGCCCTCCAGCTTACAATAGACAGTGTTGGAGTTCTTACATCTGCACCCTGGGCGGTGGATCCAGTCACAGCATCCCCGGCACAGTTTCAGGCATCCCTTGGCAGGAGGATAGCAGAGTAAGCAAGGTAAAAGTAGCGACATGGCTCCCATGCACAGGTACCTAGAGCAGCAATGTGACTGCGAACAGGAGCAAGGATTATCCGAGTAAGAATCCCCTTCGTCGTCATTGGAGCAGTGGTAGAAGATGCCCTTGACTAAGCACATACAGGTTCCATACTCCACCATGCTCTCGGCAGAGCAAAGGCATTGCCGGTTGCAGGCCAAACAGGATGGCAGGGTCCTGGGGGCTGTGCATTCTCCACACTTGCACTTGCCACACTGTTCACAGATGAACTTGTGCTGTGTTGGGTCCTCTTTCAATGAACCCTTCAAATCATCCCCAATCAGCTGTTTGGGCTGGGTCCGGATCACCCTTTCAGACCTATGACCAGGGACTGGTCTGGAGGGGGGCGACCTTCCTAACAGTCCCTGCTCAGAAGAGGCACTGCTGTTGCTCCCCGAACTGGCTGCACTTCCAGTGCTGGTTGATCTGCTCAAAATGGGGCCCCTGGCATTGCCTGGGAGACCCGAATGTCCCGGGTGGCTCGTGGGTCTATGTTCGTAGTTGTTATTCACATTAATTGGTATGATTTCGTGGGTCCTTTCGTGCTTTTCTTGCCTGGGCGCTGTCCGGGGAGCTGGTCTTTTCACCACCGAAGGTCCCTCAGTGTATTCATTGCTGCCTCTGATGGCCTTAATCTGGTCCAAGGACAAAATAGCAACAGGCTGAATCTCTCTGTCATGGTCTGATCTCTGCCGACCATCCAAAGGCGGCTGCTGGATCACAACTAACGAACTGCCACTGCCATGCTGAGTTTGGGGATCCATGTGGGGTGATCTTGAATTCTAGAAATCAGTGGAAACCTGGCATGCATCTGAAATCCTAAAAAAAGAAACAGAAAATAATTGAAAAAAAGAGACAATGTGAAAATAATCCACAGGAAGAAGCAGTTCTGGGAGGGGGGAAATCCTGTCAAGTCACAAATTGCTCAAACCACCTGGTAATGATCTCGTTCGTCAGCAGATTACAATGATGCTGGGGTCCTGGCCAGCGTCCAATGCCAAGAAAGGCTTTGGACCACATCACAGAGGAGGAATGTACGCGAGAGACCCCGCGCCAGAAAACTTACAAGTTTTTCCAGCTCTTAAAAAAAGTGGAATCAAGAGGAAGCAACGTCTTCCTCTTTGTGAATCTTAACAAACAGTCAAAATGAAATAAACCTTTGTAAGAAACACTGAATCTAAGCACTGGGATGGCTCTCGTGCTTTACGGACTAAAGAAAGGTCAATATCTGTTCCTTGGTAGTTTTCATACAGGGAAACATCTACTTTTCAAAAGTCAAAAATGGCTTTGGTGCTCATGCCTTGCTATTTGTAAACTGTTAACAACTTCAGCAAAGAGGAACTTAAAGCATTTTCCAAAATACTTAAAATTACAATAGAATCTTGAAAGAGGAGGTCCTTTTCCATAGAAATTAGGGAAAAGTAGTTTATTCATCTATGGACAGCAAAAAAATATGTGAGGAACACAAATAATTCTTGGCATCTTATAAGCACTAAAACACACAAAATTCAATCTACAGATCTGAATGGTTTATCAGAGTATTCATATTTCAAACCATGAAATGGCTTTTTTAAAAGCTCAAGGAAGGGCACATTCATATAATGTATGAACAAGTGTTAGGCCTTCAAAGCACTATGGGGAAATTCTAGCTGTTGAAGTTGTCTTCACTTAGTTCAGTTCAAAACTGTATTTTTGACACAGACCTTGATTATTAAAAGGTCTGACCTGTGAATCAATATGCTTTATAGCAAATGAGTACACTAATGTTCTGATAAAAATAAGCATTTGTCTCTAGCTTCCAGTAAATCATTTCTAATTTATAATGTATTAGTCATAAAGCAAAGTACCAAATACAAAAGTGCTTATTCCAGTCAACAGTAAACTACCAATATTTTTTTTACATAAACTTATTCCCAAGTCTACAGATGCAACCCAATTCAAGATTTTTAAAAAGCCTATTCTCCACTAGTTCCTCGCCAAACAGTACCTTCTTACAGGCATAGAACAGAAGCCCACGACCTACATTAACTGCGTCTCTGGACTATGCCTTAGACGTTAACTATGACGTCTCTAAACTTTGCCTCAGAGGTCAACTTCTCACTGCTGCGCCTCTTTCCCCTTCTCCTCCAGCGAGGAAGGGAAACCTATCAGATCCGGCTGCAGTGAGTCCTGGAGTCCTTGAAGGACTTCAAGTTCTTTAAAGCACGCCTGTCCATTTTCATTCTTCCTCACAAACCGCGCCGCAATTCCACTGCTCTGGAAGCCAAGAGTGTTTCAAAGTCCTAAGCTGGGATTCCACCAGGAGGAAAAGGGGTCGAGGAACGTAATCAAAACCACCAGGCTCCGCTTTAATAAACGTTTTAAATGAGAGTTGTACCCAGGTCCACACCGGCTGCTCGAATCAAACCGCCAGACCAAAACAAAAAGCCAAGCAAAGTCTCCACCTCGGATCCGGAGACATGACCCATCCTCCAGCAATGACAGCCGCCATCGATCCCCCAACACGCCCCGGCCCGGCGCTGCCCGTGGACACGCGAGTCCGCGTGGAGTACCTTTCCGCGCGGTCCGTCACGCGGGTGGCCGACCCGCCGCGCGTCCCCACCAGGGCGTCCGGGTGCGCGCCGAGTCTCCGGGGTCCACGCGGGCGCCCGCGGCCAGCCCACTGCGTGGCTGGTTATAGGTTATTTAAATATCTCTATACTTTAAAGAAAAATCCCGATTCAACAAGGGTCCGGGCGAAACAGAGCAGGGCCGGGCCGCGGCGGCGGCTGCCCATCGCCAGGGACCACGGTGGCGGCGCGGCGCCCTCTGCGATCCGCGGAGAGGAGCGCTGGATAAATAGTGGACGCAGAGGAAGGAAAAGGAAAAAGTTATGAATGAAAACAAGTTTTCTCTCCCGGCGGGAGGAGGGGCGGAGGCCGAGGTTGCCATTACCTCAGGAGGGCGGACTTCCCCACTTTTAAAGTGGCAGCGCCCTCTCCCCTCCCTCGCCCTGGCGCTGCTGGCTACAAAAGGCCAGGCTGGCCGGGGCACGGTGGCCCGCTGGGGGGCTGACGGACGGCTTTGGGGTCGGCCTCCCAGCTGCCCACGCACGCAGGCAGCCCGTAGCGGCGGCTGCGCGCAAAGGCCCAGGTGGCACGCACCCACCCTGCACCCCTGCACGGTCCCCCGCGCCGCCTCGCACCGGCTTTCCCGGCAGGGCGCCTCCGAGAGAGGACCGGCTCCCCCGCGGCGGGCAGCGACGTGGGGCCGTGTGTGTGCTTGGGGCCGCGCCCCCTCCCCCGCCCGCCCGCCCGCACCTGCCGCGCCGCCCAGTCGCCCGCCGCGCACTCACCTAGGCCGGAGCGGTGGCTGCGGGCCGAGCCGAGGGCCCCCGTCCCGGTGCGGGCGGCGTGCGCGCCGCATCAACGCCGGCGGGGAGAGCGCGGAGACATCGCCGGGCGGGCCGCGGCCCCCGCCGGGCAGGAGCGCACCCCGCGGCCCCTTTCCGGCCGCCGCTCGGTGCGGCTCGGGCTCATCCACCCGGGGCTCGCGGTGGGCGCCCCTTCTTCCGAGACCCGTTCTTGTCCCGCAGTCCCCTCGGAGGGGCTGTCCAGGCGTCCGGGAGCCGGTGCACGAAGGACGGGAGGGGGCGGCCTCCGGCGCGGGCGAATCCTGGGGCTGGGCTCGAACTGGCGCCGGCGCTGCTCCCTGGCCGCGGCTTTCGGGTGGGGGAGGGGCTCTGCCCGGCTGGGGGCGGTGGAGGGAGCGAGGTTTCGGGGTCCTTCTCCGAAAGGCGGCGAGCGTGGTCGCGGGTCCCAGCGCCGGCCGAGGCACTGTTCCGATCTCGCACGCGGGCGGGCGGAGGGCACCGCGTCCCGGGAGCGGATCCCGGCGGGACAGCCTGCCGCGCGGCGCGCTCTCCCGGCCGCCGACGCCGCGGTGCGGCTCCCGGAGCGCCTGCTACAGAGGATCAGAGATGAGCACGGGAACGTCCTTCCTCTCCGGCTGCGCGGAGACGCACCCGCGCCCGGCCCGGGCACTGCGGCAGGCGCGCGCTGCCATGTGGTGCCTGTTGCTGCCCCCGTGATTGACAGGCCGGCGGCGCACAGTCGGCGTGTCAGCGGCAAGCCCAGTAACATGCAGCCTTGCACGTTTTTGCCTAAGTTCTCGGGCCCTTGGAGTGCCTGGGAACTGGCACAACGTCCAAGCAGCGTCTCTGCGCGCTGGAGATCGATACCCGGAGACGAGAAATTCAAGTTTTAGATGATCGCTCCGCCAACAATGCCTAAACAAACACGCACTGGGTACACACACCGAGAGCCCGTCCCTCTCCACCCCGTGTCTGATACATTTGTTTCAGACTAAACTCGCTGCTCTTTGACTAAGAGGGAAAAAATGGAAGGGATCTATCTAGCTTTTCCTTTTAGCAAGAGAATTTAAGAGTATTCAGCCATGGAAATGCTGCTGGTGTTCTGAACTGCAATCAGTAACCTTAGCTCTAGAGCAAGTTCAAAGAATAATGTTCAGTTTCCTGCAAAAGCAAACATTTCTCACCTTATCTTTCCTAAAATATCCGCGGAAGAAAGGAAGGAAGTGACTCTTACCTAATGCAAAGAATGGAAATTGCTTTTCGGGCACATGTACAGCGATGCAGCTGTTCCTTAGCGGGGGCTTGGTGTTCTGTCCGCTCCCATCTGCAAACCACTGTGAGCCTTACAGAGAGATCCCACTCCGGCTCCGCAGAATTTCAGCTCCTCGCCGCCACCTCCACCTCCAGTCCGGGACACGCCTCCTGTGATATCATATGTCAATCACACGGGCTGCCCGAAAACCTGGAACAGGATTTCCTCAAGTGTTGTTTGCTCTTTCGTTTAGGACTACCAACTTGGAAACATTACCTATATGTTCGTGTAATAAATATGCCTTAAAAACTTGAAATTGCTTCTCAAAATCCTGCAAAGATCCTGCAAAGAAAATGTGTCATGAAGACATACATTCAAACTTGTCATTCTCTAATTTACAGAAATTATTGTACTCCACCTTGAATTAGATAAAGAATTGTGAAGAATTAAAATGAAAAAATTATGTATTACTTTGATAAACTAGAGGGAGGGTTGTATTAATGCAAAAGATGGTAAGATTACAATTTCTACTTAGAATAGGGCTCAGAATTATGAAATCAAATTTCAAGAAGTTGCATTCCTTTTTGCAAATAAGTATAACAAATGATATGATATATCAAGGCGAAATTTCCTGCTGTGAGTTTTTAAATAGTGGTTTCATCTTGGCTTGTGATAACTTTCCATGTACCACCAATCACATGGAAAAAAGCAGTTCCTTTTTCTTTGTAGTATAGCTGTATAATTTTGCACACACAAAAATTTAAATCGACTAAAAGGCAATTTGCTAGTTTATCAAGAAATATAATTTTTGATATGATGTATCAGTGGCAATAAAAACCTAGTCAGAAACTTGCTTTCTGATTTTTTTCTAGCAATGAGATTTTGTTGGTAAAATTATAACTATTTTAATAGTATATACTTGCAGTATATTTGACTTGAGGAATCAGTGCATGTACATATTGCATCTTATTTGTTTTTACTTCCTCTTCCCTCCCAAAGCTTCCTTCTCCCTCCTCCAGATCCTTCTCCTATCTCCACAAAGTCGATCTCCCTGTATATTGGACATTGATTACCAAAGTCACAGTAGTTCATGCTGCATTGAAAAAGATACAAGGTGCATGGCTTTGCACTTTAGATCTAGAAGACATTTCATGAAACCTGCCTCTCCTTTTGTCTACAGCCATCTAGGAAAATATAAACAAAAATTTAGGAATTCTATGTGTAATTTAAGATTCCCAAGACTTTAAGAGATAACTAAAACCCAAAAACACAGCAAAAAGTTTTTTTCCAGGTACCACACATCAGGAACATCAGAAACACCAGAAAGTCTTTGGCAAAAGAACCCTAGAACCTAAATCATATATAAACTTGAATTAGATTTTAGCTCAAAGTAATTTAAAAAATCTTTACAATACCAAGTGATTGTGTGGAAACTTCCCACACCCCACTATACCGCACAGTTGTTTGATCACTTTGGAAGGTGAAGGTTTGTTTGGGATTGCTTCCATGGAACCCAGGGCTCGTGAGGAACAGCAACAGAAATCATTAGGAGAATAATGACACCGAGAAGCCAAATATTCACCCTTAATTGTATTTAAAATCATCTATTTTAAAATATAAAATTGACATTCTGGTAGTATAAGTTGGATTAGAATAACCTATTTTAAAACAAATGTCTTTTGTCATATTTTTTATAGGTCTCATTAGATTTGGGGATGTGATAGTTTTTCCAATGATCGGTTTCTTGTGAATAGATTCAGAACACTCAAATTGAAAATAGACTGTCACATTAAGTTTTTTTTTTCTTTCTTGGTTCCTCAAAATTGTCAGCCATCATCACAATTTTGGGAGGAGGTCAGTTCATCAGTATGATAAAACTAGGAGACCACTGAACATTCTAATTCCATAAATTCTACAAAAGATATATTAAAATATTTCCATTACAAATAAACTTGTTCCAATGAGAAATGTATTAAAATAATGTCCATGACATTTTTACATAGCAACAAATAAAATTCATGAGTTCCGATAAAACACTTTCATTATGAGTCATGCTCTATTTAGAAATCATGCTGTGCCAAACTGATCAATGAAACTTGCTGTCATATAGCACTAAAATACAGCAATGTTTTTCTAAATATTACATTAAAATAGATATAAGCAAGGTATGCAGCTTCGCACCGTGGATCTAGAAGACATTTCATGAAACCTGCCTCTCCTTTTGTTTGCCTATAGCCATCTAGGATGATATTAAACAAAAATTTAGGAATAGTAAAATTTTAGTTTGAGGTGGACATTGTTCTCTAGTAAGCTTAATTACACTGTCCCTTGGTTAGAAGTAATTGGAGCCTGAAATGTTTTTAAAAAGGAAAAACAATGTAAATATCATCTGGAAAATCTTAATAATTCATCGTTTACTATATTAAGATATGTCTACATAGAGTGGAATGGAAAGCGAACCCTGACTTGGTCTTGATTCTGTGAAAACAAGCATAGCCTGCTGATGAGTGTTTGAAAAAGAAAGTGGGGGGGGGGGGGAGTCTGGTAAATTCGCACAACTGTCAGTGATTTTTCTTTGAAAAGTGGAATACTAAAAGACTTATTTACTTTGTTTGCCAAAATAAAAACAGCAGAACCACAATGTTCTAAGCTTTTGAAAAAGAATACTTATTAATTCTCCCAACATTTCTGTGAAGTCATGAGAAATTATATTTTTACTGAGATTATATACTAGTCAGCTATAATCTTTTATCTTGTTGAGAAAGAAATACACAAAATAATCATCACAGACGTTGATGAGATAGTGTATAAGGATTTAATAAATCAGTGAAGAACCAGTCATGGAAACTAAGTTCTCTTTACTCTCCTTTTAGGGCAAGAGTGTCTATATTATTCTACTTCCCAAGAAAAGCTGGCAAGGAGAGGCCATGTTATTTTCAGTTTCCTTTTGTAAACAATCTCTGTAGTTGACAGAAATAGACTAACCTATTCTGTAAACTTTCCATAAACATTCTCCTCATTTTCACAAGCGTTAATTCTCATCCTCTGCCCTACTTGAAATGTTCATGTTCTCTATTGGTTTCAAACTCCGAAAGTGGCCAAATCAAACAATGCACTGAGTAAATTACGCTGAGCACTTGGTGGTTTCTATCAGGTCTATAATCCTGCGGCTGATCATGCAAGTACTTTGTCACAAGGGTTTGTATTTTTCTGCAAGTTGAATGCAGATGCAGGTGAAAGGGCTATCAGTTGGTGCTCGTCATTCCTGTGTGCCATATTTATAAAGTCACCAGTGTTCGAACAAGTTAAATCCTCTTTATTTATTTATTTGAGACAGGATCTCACTTTATAGTCCAAGCTGACTCTGAACTCACTATGTAGCCCGGACCGGCCTAGAACTCACAAAAATCATCCTGCCCCAGTCTCCCGAGTGCTGGGATTATAGACATGAGCCACCACCCCCAGTTATTATGTGATACAGAGGGATCATATCCAGGGCCTCCTGCTTGCTTGACAGGAATTCCAATCACTGAGCTATGCCCTTAGCTCCTGTATCACTATTACTGTATACCAGAGATTTTAGTAAATAAATCCACATGGTAAATAAGATTGTATAAAAAAATGCCCTTGCTTTAATACAAAATAGTCTTTGTTTCTTATCTAACCAGTTGCATGATAAATCCTCTTCCGGTGATGGTAAATGCTCCCATCTGACTGAGCCTTGACTTGTTTTTCATTTTCATAAAAGACAAGATAGGCTATCTCTTCTATTGATTCAAGTTTTGAAACGTGGAACAGAATGTCACAGTGATCAGCTCTCATATCTTTGGTTCTGGTCATTAATAACAGAAGTTATAAATGTCTCTTCTCCATGACTACCTACTATCTTCATGTTAGAGATACATAATAACCTAAGTTGATTTAAACCTGAAACTTCCTTCCCTAGATAGAACAGCAAGAAAATAAAATCATGTTTGTATTAAAAACAAACAAGCTTAAAACATGTCCCGGGGCTTGCCTACTTTAATCTTTATTTCCTATAGAAATAACTCATGCCAGAATCTACACTTTATCCTCTATCTGTGGGAAAAACAGTAGTGCACTGATATAGCAATCATAGGCATGCCCTTCTTCAAGAGTCCCTAATACTGAATAAAGAAAATATACAAAACTTACCAAAAAAGAGACTTTAGCTTTTAAGAAACACTTAAAGTTTTTCTTGCATCATTTAAAGTATTTTACTTATAAAAACATTTCAAGTGGTCTGTAATATGTATCATATATACGTATTTAAGGTCTGAATTTGCTTGTCATCCTTCAATGTCATGCTTACAGCTTTACCATTCCATGTGCACCTATGATAGCTCTGAGTTCAACCTCATATGTAGGAGGAACATGCATCGTGGAAAGAGGACCAGATGTAGGAGATTCCCACTTTGCCATGTTCTAGCTGGTAGCCCTCACCTACGTCTCTGAGCTTGATGTCTCATTAATAACCTGAAGTTCATAACAGTATTTTGCCTTCCTAAACCCTGGTGCTATGAAGGACTCAAATGTACAACAGGACTTTGTCAATGTTAAGATCTATAATAAATTATTAGTTATCATTGCCTCATGCACACTGGGTGATGAGACCTCTTTCTTAAGCAACATCCATAAATAATGAATTTCTCTGCCTTATAGCTTTGCAAGTTAATTTGGTTTCATTTTTGGTTTTCTAAGCTGAGAATTCCTAAATTTACATTAGCTACATTGTCGTATGTGTACACATGTAAAAGTATATGTGTGTGCACATGTGTCCACCTGGGTGTGTTTTAACTGGGATTCTCGAGCAGCTATCAATTCAGATTAAGGCACAGTGTGAGCCCTGATTATCTTCACATTTATCTGGAATTTTTAAACATTTTTACTTCTACTCAAAGATCATTGTAAATATTAAAGACCCCTTCTATAAAAATTGTAAATCTTCGTGATTAAGAATAAAAAACAAGCACATATTTTAAAATAGTGATTGAATAGCATTCAAAAGTTAATTTCGAGTAAAAACATAAATCTCCTACATATTTTCAAAAAGTATACTTATTGCTCTTTTTAATCTTAGAATGTTCATTTTGATCCTGCATAAATTACAGACCTAGTAACATACATCGTCTAACATTTACCAAAATATTATGTGAATCTTCCTGTTTCTATATTTCTAAAAATGATAGCAAGAGGTGTATTTCATATAGTCAAGGCATTACCATTAAGAAACTCTGTGAAGCGCCATCTATTGTTGAAAATGAGTCATTTCAAATTTCAATCAAAATGAAAAAATGTGCTTGAGTCTAAAAATTGTATATTCACTTTGATCAGTGCTTCAGCGTTTTTATTTTATTTTACAATACATCTGCATGATTTGCGATGTTCTTTTTCAATAAAATCTCAAAAGCTCAATATACATATTAACTACTTTTTGCTGTTCACAAAAAGTTACAATATTGATAAGATAAAGTAGTGGTGTTGATTTTTAACAACGTGTAAGAATTTATATGTAACAGTGTTTTCCCACTCAAAGTAGTTAGTCCAGAAAGCTGAAAACTTATGCCAATCATGCCACAATTGTACAAATCTTTCTTTAAAATCCTTTATTGTAAATATTAGCTGGGCCTAACCGTATTTTTTAAACATCTTAAAATTGTATATCTAACTATAGGATATTGTGTGTTATATATTATCTGAATATTAGGAAAATCTCCTTTCTAAAGATGGAGTGGGTCTTGTTACTTTATACGTTAACAGCGTGTGAACACATAGTGAATGAAGCAGACAAAACCAGTCTCATCGCTCCTTCCTAGAGCTTACGTACTGGAGGAATAGGCAAAAAAACAAACCAAAACCCCACAAGAAATAGATTAATGTCTTATAATCTCGGCACTGTGGGAGGCTGAGGCAGAAGGATGTCAGGTTGGAGCCCAGCCTGAGCAACATAGCAAGTCACATAGTGAGACCCTGTCTCAAAATTTAAAAAATCCGAGATGTAGCTCAGTGTGAAGGCCCTGGGCTCCATCTTCAGTGCTATAAAAAAAGGAAAAAGCAATAGCAAGTAACTAAATACTACAAAGAGAAAAAATGATGGTTTGTTAGAATGATTGGGGTTGAGAGATGACAACTAGCTAGCCAGGGTGGTCAAGAAGAATTTGAGTGCAATCTGGACAGAGCCATCATGAGGTGAGAAACTAATCTGTCCTGGGGGAAATAATTTAGTGGAAGAAATAGCAAGTGCAAAGGCCTGGAGAAATGTCACATGCAGCTAGTAAGAGAAAGACTAGCTAAGGAGGTCAGAAAAGAAGATGCTATTCCAGTTAGAATCTTGCAGTCCATAATAAGACTCTGGATTTTGTCTTCAAGTCAGGAGGTTTTGTAACTCTTACCTATTCAAAATGTTAGTAGAACTGCTAGGTTATATGTTAAAAGGCTGCTACAGACAAATTAACAGTGAAGGGAAAGAATTATTTCTGTCAGCACATAGTAGAGATTATATATTGCCATAAAACATAAGGCATTAATTACTATAGGAAGGAGAACTCAAGCCTTATTCTAGAATAACTGGGGTTCGTTGACTAGGAAGACAAAAAGACAGCCTGTCCTCAGGGCATGATACAACATCCAGGAAGTGGAGGGAGGCAATAGTCTCCTCATGACCATGGTCAGAAAAGGTTCCTTTCAAAATCATAATTGACAAAATTGAGTAAGCTAAAGACAAATCACAGAGGAGCTTTGATGCCCCTGAGGATTTGGGCCTGCTTCCAAGTTCAATGCAAGTTTAGTGCAGAGGAGTTACCTGGTGAAAAGGTCTCTTCCCAGCAGATTCATGTGGCCAAGAGATTGCAGCAAGCAGAGGCTGGGCTGAGACGAGGAGCGCCTGCAAGTGGGTGGCAGGGAGGACTCGGAGTTGGCTCATGGTGGCAGTGGGAAAAGAGGGAAAGGTCAGATTTAGCATAGCTATGAACACTCCATGCTCCTTCATTAAATGATGCAATGACAAAAGACTGAAATATTTAAAGAATGGGGAAGCATACCTAAATTGCTCAGCCCCACTGAGGATGCTGGCTTTGGGGAAGAAACCAGTCCCATAAAGAGACCTGAGCACATAAGATGATTCAGTGAGGTGGCCTTCACAGTTGAAAAGAGAATCTGTATTTGTCAAAGCTAGGAAAGCTGAGTAATGGGGCATAAGTCCATAATTCCAAGTTCTTGGTTGCTGAGGCAGGAGGAGATCAAGTTCAAGATCATCCCAGATAACTTAAGACTTTGTCTCAAAACAAGAAAATGTAAAGGGGCTAGAAATGCAGTTGAATGTTCCCTGGGTTCAATCCACAGTACCACGCACACACCAGAGTCCACTCCATTAGACAGAAACAGTTAAGACATCAAAATGAGTGCTGAAAAATTTTCCAAGGTAAGATTTCAATTCTTGAAAATCTTAATTCATAAACTCAAATACCACATTTATAGAAATTGAGCACCAAATTTTGCTATAGCAAGTCAGAGATGGTGTAATTTAAAAAAAAATTAAAGTACAATTCATTGTCAAATTGTACATTGGTTAATGAATGAGTCACGGACTCTACACTCTTGCAAGATCGCTTTGGTTCATACATCCACTTAACAAATATGTACTGGTACTGTGTGTGGTACTGTGCTAAGTGCTGGGGTTGCAAAGACAAAAACATTCCTGAGCCAGCCCCAGACAGCCACATTCTGTCCCACTTAACTCTATCCCCACAGTTGATTGGATTAAGGGTAAAGACTGGTTAGAAGAATGAGCTGGTCCAGTTTGGAAATTACCAGGAGGAGAAGGCAATTATTTTATGAAAACAGAACCTGCAAAGTCATGAAGAAAAGTAGCAAGGAAACACAGCGTCTAGACACACGGCCACCATTCAGCCCAGAGGAAGATGGAGGGAGCAAAGGTTTTGCTGAACACTTCGGGAATCAGGAGTGCAACGAACTCTGAGAAATTGGTGCATGGCTAGACCAGATTGTGTCATCACTTATGACAAAAAAAAAAAAAAAGCCTGACAATAAAAGCTGGGAGCACATTGAAAACAACAGTCTTTTGTACCCTGAGTTTAAAGAAATTACAGTGCTGACAGAAAAACAGATTGTCAGAAACTGCAGATTGCACGTTAGGTCAATATCTAGAGTTGGGACAGGAAGGAAAGACAGTGACAAGAAAATTGAAAAACAGGCTGCATTATGAGCAATGCCACCTGTGCCTGGGCTGAGAATCATTGGAGTAGAACTTCAGTTTTACTCTGGACAGGAAGTAGCTGAGGATGAGAATTTCCCACACTGCTACCCTTTAAATTATTCCTATTTTCAATTATCTATATGACAAACATTCTACATGCAAGTATTTCCAAGTGTCTTCTTTTGACCAGGATCACCCATTTGGGGTTTGTTGTATGTGTGTGTGTGTGTGTGTGTGTGTATGTGTGTGGTATTTTTTAAAAAAAAGTAATGATGTGAGTAAAAATTATGAGCCAATAATAAGTAACAGGTAGAAATAACCACAATAGTACATCAAATTTAAGATATAAGTTGCATGGTGAACTTCTGTTTTAAGGACTAGTACAGATTTTACAATGCTACTGGTTAATCGTGGCACAATACTTGCCTGTTTTATTTTGTATTTATTGGAATGGTTTTTAATGAAGACTTACACACATAGATTTTTATCATAGAATTCTTGCCCATACCTGAAAAAAAACGGGAAAAATAAATGTATTAGTGTTCCTAAAACTTTGTCACATTTGTAGCTTAATTCTTCTGTATTTTAACTCAAGTGTCAAGGCTTGCGATTTTCTCCACAGCATCATCCAGGACCAGGGTGAGCACTGTGTAGCAGTTCCTCAAAGATGTAGCAATTCTTAGAGGCTACTGCACCTTTTTTTTCCTGGATTTCTTTCAAAATTTATTTAGTAATTCTTGATTCTGGAGTGTTCTTTCATCAAAAACTGTCAATAGAAGGCTTTTAGAGAGCATTGAGGACTCATATTTCTGCCTCAAATGATCTTAAAAGTATTAGTTTTCTGAAGCACAGAGAAAATACAGTTGTTCAGTCATTTAACTGAAAATAGAAAATAGACCAGGTGTGCACACAGGCAAGAAATAACCACCACCAACCACTCGACTCCTGCCTACCAGATAGCAATCATAAAAGGCAACTTGATTTCATAATTATTAAACTATAAATGAAAACATACATTTTGGAATTGAAGGACAGTAGTAGGAAGCATTTCATCCTCCAGTAACCTTAGGCTTTCTCTACATCACCTTGGTACAGATGATAGACCAAAAAGTTTGAGTTTGCCCAGGATTATATAGCTAACAAGTGGTAGAATGAAGATTTGAGCCAGGATATATAGAGGGTTAATTAAGTTAATTGGTAGAAAGACATCAAATTCCTTAACTGCTGTGATAATAACAGGACACATTATTTGTTGAAGACCTCAGCAGTGGGCTCGAGGTCTCGGAGGGTAGTTGATCTGTAAGGTGGTACCACCATACCACGGCTTCCTTTTTGGAGTCCCGTGACAATTCTCCTTTTTGTTTTTTAAAACAATCTCTGGGGTGGCCTGACACAGTCTCTGCCCCCTTAGAATCAGTAAGCCTGATAGCCACAAGCATCAAACACTGGACTGCAGTTTACTTGTGCAGCTCAACCCCGGGACTGACTTCTTGGTACTAGGTCTCACCTTTGATACCAAATTTCGTGAGGCTCACTTTTACCTTCTCTCCAGAGAGAATTTTCATCTTCATTCTGCTTGCTAGTCCTCGATGTTCCTTTTCTGTTTCCCTGGGCCACAGTGTTCAGGGGGAATGGCAAATTTCTCACGTTAGGCACAAGGCACTGGGTCTGGGCTCCTCTGGTTCTTCCTCTGTTCCTCATACTGGTCCATGTTTTTCTTTTGCTGGAAGAAAACATATGACACAACCTAAAAGGAAAGATGTTGGCTCATGGTTGCCGAGGTTTTAGTCCATGGTGACTGCTTCCAAAGCAGAATCTTCAAGGTAGAAAAAAGTGGCAGGTGAACTTTGACATTTGGAAACCAGGGAGAAGAGAAAAGCCCAAAGGAAGGGCCAGGGACCGGATATAGTTCTCCATGTCTCACCCAGACACACCTAGGAGTGTGCTCTCCTAATCTCCGGGACATCAAGCAGTCAAGGTGGAAAGATTAGCAGTCACCTACTTCTTTCATCTTTTCTATCACTGAGAATTTTGAGGGAATTTCACATACAATTTCTACTTGTCGGGCAGATCACAAGTACAATGCACACCTTTGGAAATACCATATTCCTTTTTAGGGTGCGTCCTATGCTTGTGCACGGTAGAGGTGCAAAAAGTGTACTCAAGGACCCACATATGTCTTCAAAACTGGTACTAAATTTGTGGGACTTATTGAAGGAAACAAGACACATAGAGGTGAAAAAGTACTTCCCATCCTTAATCCTTCCACTCCCTACATACAAATGTATAATAAACAGGACAGTAGTGATGCTGAGAGTGTAACTCAGTGATTAAGTACTTGCCTGGGATGTGCAAGACCCTGGGTTTGATCCCCAGCATCACAAATTTAGGGGGGTAGTTATGGGAATTCCTTGGTGCTATGAAATCTAAATCACAAATAAATGATATTTACTTGTGATTTTGGACTCTCTCAGGTAACTAATTTTTTTGGCCTTCTCTAACAGATACAATCAAGAAAGTATGGTATATACGTAAAGCCAGTCACCTGATGATTGTACATTGCTTTAAAATGTTTTCCACAACATCCTAAAAATGCATGAGACACCTATACTTTTCTTGAATAAAATGCGCATTATATAGAACCCGTTTCCTGTTCCACACAATAGTGATATCTTTGTGAAGGTATGACAAACACAGCGCTCAGCATTCCCTGTAACACAGCTCTTTCCGCTCCCAACTTCAATTGCCTGTGTTCTCAGCAGGAGCAAAATCATCAGGCACTCAGAAACCGGGTGCTGGCCTCGAAAGGCTCTGCATGATTTGTCAAGCGACAAACATTTTCTGCCTCTAAAGAATATATGCTAAATACTAAGGTATTTACCAAGTGAAATATTTATTAAGCATAAGGAAACAGCAAATGTCAGAGGATGTGTTTGAGTGGGTGTGTGGTTTTCCTCTTTAATTTTACACTGCCTTTGCATCTCTTTCAAACATTTTGTACAGAAAATCTCATGAACATGTACGAGATAGAATCGTTGCTACATTAGTTTTCTTTCTCCTTGGGCACAGTTGAACGTGAGCTTGTGCTTGTGGGGTTGTAGGTACCTTGGACTAGGAGTTTTGAGATGAGGGATATGGAGGGGGAGAGAGAAATGAAGGCAGAGGGAGAACTTGCCTGGTAAAAGGGCTCAACTACAATGTATTTCAAAATAAATGCAAGCATCTGCCTTGCATACTCTTTCAAAACTAAAAATCCAAAAGGAGTAAAACTGAACTCACAGTGGGCTATTGTCCTGTACTTTGGAACAGAGTCATTCTGAGTTATGCCTTCTATTTTGAACGGAATAAGAACCACATACACTAGATCTGAAATATTACCAGTTCCAAAGTGGGTTCTAAATTAATGAGATTAATGAGATTTTTAAAAACTATACAGGGAATTTGATCCTAGGTAGAAGTTTTATTAATGAGTAGCCCTGCACTCAATGACAATGTGCCAGTTGATGGGTGTATTTTTATAAGACCCTGTGCAAACACCACTAGGCGGACTCCCTCTCAGTCCACGGTGACAGTAAAGATCATGAGCATACATCACAGCAGCAATCCGTATTCATTAGAGGCAAATTTGGGCTGAGACTATTCATTCTGGGGCCCCCCTGTAGAAAGTGTACGCAGTTCTTTGGTTTAAAAGAGAGTTGTTTCATCTACATTGGAGTCCTAAGAGATATATAGCACAAAACTGTTTTCTCATTTATGATGGAATCTAACTTATGAGCAACTGGTATACAGTTCACAATTAACCCTTGTTGTTACCTGATACAATTTTATAATTTGATATTTCAGAAAAACTAGATGATCATTTTTATACTGATTCTAGCGTTATGAAGTAAGCTGACTAAACCATCATATTTCTTGTAAAATGCGACATAAAAACTAAGGTGCATTCATTGAATATTTTTGTTGTTCCCTTTTTCACTTGTTTTGTTTTTGAGATACAGGCTCACTATGTAGCCCAGGATGGCCTTCAGCTCAAAATCTCTAGCCTTAGCCTTTCAAGTATCTGGAGTTACAGGCTTGTGCCACCACGTCTGGCTCATACAAAACTTTAGAAAAAAACACAATAATTGAACTTTCTCAGCTTGTTGCTTGTATGTTCAGGCACATACGAATGCTCTTTCTGCGTGAATGAACTGTTTTACCAATGTAAGGATGAAAATGATAAACGTTCAAAATGAGGATAAACGTTTTGTAAGAGAATGGCTCTTTTCCCCCTAAGGTCAACTTTTTTCTTATGTGTGATTCTTTTGTACTTTCTAAATTGTTAAAACTGTCTCCGAGTCTAATATTATTGGGATGGATTATGGACTTAACTGTTAACTGATACTGTAAAACTTCTAGAAGATAAACAGGGAAATATCTTTGTAATCTTGAAGACAAAGATCTTTATAGTGTAACGTACATACAGATGACATACCAGGAACTACATAAAGAAGGTAGACTGTGCTTCATCAAAATTAAAGCTTCTCGTTAACACTGCTAAGAAAATAAAGGTCAAGACATAGGCTGAAACCTTTTTAAAAGCAGGTATTATACAAAGAACTTGTATATGGGACTTAGAGATCTGTAACAGATAAATAACTAAATTTTTAAGTGAAAAGGAGACTTAAAATATATGAATAACAATAAACACATAAAAGCTGCTCTACATTATTGTCTATCAGAAAAATGGAGATAAAATCACAGAGATACCAGTTTACTAGGGTGACAAAAATCTGACCACCAAACAGTGTTTAAAAAAACGTGGAGCAACTGGAACTCTTCACCATGACACTTCACATCTTTTGGGATTTTGGTGCTGGGACCTCAAAGATACCCAAATCTACGAGTTCTCAGGTCCCTCATAAAAATGGAACATTTTCATTTACATGTAGCCAATGCACGTGCTCATACATGTTGAATCATCCCTGAGTTTCTTATACTAGCAGAGTATAAACATGATATAGTTGTTAAATTGCATTATGCAAGGAATAATAATTTTAAAAATATGCTTACTACATACAGTTTTTAAAAACCTTCTCTTCATAATTGATTGACTTCCCAGATGGAGAAAGCCCATGTATGCTGTCAGAGGGAATGTGAAAATGGCATCACCTGTTTTGGAAAACGGTTTGGCAGTTTCTTACACAACTGAGCATCTGTACATCTTAGGACTGAGCAAGAGTCCTAGTGGACTAAGACAAATGAAAATCATATGTTCATAAAAAGATTTCTATATGATTTTTCACAACAGTTTTACTCAGTCAGCCCTGAACTATACCATCAATGGGAGGATGTATATATAAGTTGTGGCACACAGAACTGTGCAATACAACTCAACAATAAAGTGGAGTGGATTACTGATGATCAAAATGTATCAATGCCTTCTTTTTCTGAGACAGAGTCCTGCTCTGTGGCCCAGGCTGGTCCTGAACTCACTATGGAGCCCAGGCCGGCCTTGGACTCAGGGCAATCCTCCCTTATCAGCATCCCCAGTGCTGAGATTACAGGCTTGTGCCACTACGCTTGGTTTATGGTGCTGGGGAATCATTCGGATACTTAGCACTTGACTTAGTGCTAGCAAGCGCTTTAACCACTAAGCCATTTCTTCAGCCCCAAAATGTGTCAATTTCATAAACGTAAAGAAAAAAGAGAGATGATAGCCTCTCATTCCATTTTTCTGGAGTTCAAGAACAGACAAAGCTAATCCGTCAAAACAAATCAAAAATAGTGATGGCTGTTGTAGGAAGGGAGTATATGCTCACGGGAGAAGAAGAAACCGGGAGGGTGTCTGGGATGAGAGAAATCATGGTTGTTGATTCAGGTACTAAATACAGGTGATCATATTTATCAAAACGTGATGAATTGCACACTTACGATCTAAGCATTTCATCATGTATAAATCTTAACCCAATAAAATGATTCAAACTTCTCTCCTACATTTTAGCTCAACTGAACACTTCTTAAATTTCCCACATACGTGGCCCTTTTTTATAGTGAAGGACAAATACAATTTCCATGCCTTCAATGAATTGGAAGTTTAGAAAGGAGAATGCATCCTCTGCTGAAGGAGAGAAAATAATTCTGTGAACTATCTGGAGCTTGGATAGAAGTATGGGGACACAGCTGGGACATGGATGGAGATCCAGCCTCAGAGGAACACCCAGTGCAAGAAACGTTCCTTGGTGAAGGTGACTCCAGAACTTTGTCTTGAAAACATGAGAAGGAAGATTTTTAAGGATAGGAAAAAAAAAAAAACCTAAATAATCAGAGATAACTGCATTGTTCCATCTGAAGCTTGGAGTACCATGTAGGTTCATTGTTTCAGAACTGAAAAACAACCTGTAATTCCAGAAGCAATGTCTTGAAATACTTTTCTGCCTTGGCATCGGGGACACATTTTCCCAGTCCACTTCCTTTTGTAGATTTTGCTCTATTCAAGCTTATGTTGACATTCCTCTGCTTTTGCCTTATATAGCGTATCAATGCAATTATTGTCTGAACTGAGTCACTTTTGAGAGTTAAAATTGCATCATTAAAAGTTACACTGAAAGACACGGGGGTTCAAAGTCATGCCACATTCTCCCCCATCGATCCAGCCATCCTGTGGCTTCTCTGCCGTCTTTATCTGAATGATTGCAGCCTTGACCTCACTACTGAGCACCAGACTCATTTAAATACATGCTCCTTCCACTTGGATGTCCCAGTAACTGCAAAAGTGATCAAAGGCTGTCCTCAAATCCACTCCCTCTCTGCATTTCCTGGCTTTGTAAAAGGTAGGGCTGCAACAACTTGTTCGAGCAAGAGCCTTTTTCTCAACCCCTGTGGCCTCGCACCTAGTCACTACATTCTGGCCCTTCACTACCTGGGCTAGCATCCACACTGCCACCAGTGTGCCTCCCAAAACACCAATCTAATCACATTTTATTTGTCTGCTTGCTTGTTTGAACCCAAAACTCTTCAGTGCCTTCCCATTGTACCCGTCATCCATCTGAACTTGTAGCATGGCATCTGATCCAGGTGATCGGACCTGGACCACAACCCCGGCCTTCGGTGTATGAAAACCACTGGGAGCTCCCTCGGGTCCTTGAAGGTGCAGGGGCTTTTCTAACCTCGGAAGCTTTGCTCATTTCTCGTGCCCTCCGTTCTACTACCCTCAGATACTCTGTACTTCTTTGTACAATTGTGCTCAGTTGTAATTATTTATTTAGAATAGTTTGTTTAAATTTTGTCTTTCCTCCTAGACTGTAAGGCTCCACGACGTGACTGTTATGTCCCTAGCGTTTGGCCCAGTGCCTGAGGCTCAGGTCACATATTTTGTGTAATTCAACAGAGGATCTCTCTCTTACAGGAAAAATCTAATTCATTGATGAGCTAGGAAATTCAGCTTACTTGTTTTCTACAGCAGCTCACTCAAAACTAACAACATTTTTTTTTCCTACTGTAATATATTTTTTTATTTTCGGGGGGATGAGCTCATGTATCCTTGACGACATCAGGGGAGAGACCGAAAATAGCCCCATCTCACATTTTTTTTAATTTGTGTAGTGTTAAACCTTAAGGAGAGAAATAGGATGACCATCTACATTTCAGATTTTGGATCTTTACAAGTAGGAAAAGCTAGATGTAACATGGTGATTGTCAGCTGTTTCCTTCCAGATCAGAAACAAACCACAGAGTAAATGCTTAAGAAAATTATTTTCCAATCAAACACTGCTAATCTCGTTGATTCCTGAAGTTCAGGAAACCCAGGAGAAATCCAAAAGTGAGTTTCTTTGTGTTTCTTCTTTAATGAGTGTTTGACGAAAACAACGAGGGGTGGGGGGGGGGGGGGACACCGTCCAGTGTCACTGGCTCACAAAGCAACCACTGGGACATGAAGTGAGCATCTGTTTTCAATCTGGGCCAAAATATCTTTTAATTCAGGATGCAATTAAGCCGCTGGTATGTACAGAGAGATCGATTTCACTTATATATATAATTCCCTAGATGTTTAATTATAAAGTAGTTGCAATCATTTGCACAAATCAGTTCACATTATGTTATTTTTGACCTCAGATTTGAATGCTTGGGAAGGCTGTATGTGGGGCAGCGAAAAAGCACAGAACAAACAAGGCTCGAACCCCTTTCCTTCATGTTCAGTTACCAAAAAGCCTGGCTTGGTTCCCTACCTTACTGTTCTTCTGGTATTAAGACAGTGATAATTTTGTATTTGTGGTCATTCCAGCTAGGTCTGAGTTTTAGGAGAATTTCTTAATTTCTTTGTTAAAATGTAAAAATGGTTTTCTTTATTAGTTATACGGGAATAAATATTTACTTCAAAATTAAGAAAATTCTTTAGCTTTGAGTAAGATAGAAAATAATAGGTTACTCTGCCTCTGTTACAACATCCACATTATATAATTTCCACTTGTGAACCATTGTGAAATATCTTGAGTTATTTCCAGGGGGGAAAAATCTGAGACTATTCTTCCTGATTTCATTTTCTCTAAATCTTTCCTTCCTTCCTCCCATCAATCAGTGAATAATTAAACAAAAATGTACTGAGTGTTTATTATGTGCTAGGGAGTGAACACTAAATCCTATCTTTTTGAGAAAGAGGTTTAATGTCCGTTTTATTTTTTGAAAAGGCTCTGAAATGTTCTAATGAGTAAATTATATTTCCAAAGCAAGGAAGCCAATGAAAAATTTTAATCAGGATATGCATAATAAGGAATTTGGTTGGCTTTTATGCTGGTTCCTGGGAGACACTCTCTAGACTCTTAAGATTTCCTGAGTGATAGGAATGTCTTTGGTGTATATATATATGGTGGTTCTTGTGACATACTTAAATGTTTATTGCAATGAGATGGCTCACAGTGGGCTTCTGACAGTTTGTGCCCTCAGAGGGCTCAGGGTGAAGTCAGCAACACTCAGTCTTTGGTGTGGGCCAATCAAGCTACAAAGACCATGTATGTGATTATAGCTTTGTCCATAAGGCATCAGACCAGCCTCTGAGGAGGACAGGAAAGTGAGAAATGGAGGTCAGCCACAGCAGTAATGATTTAGTCAACCATGTCTCTTCTTCTTCTTCTTATTTTGAGACATGTTTTTGCTAGGCAGCTAAGTTTCTAAGGCTGGGCTTGAGCTTGCGATCTGACCAGAGTAGTGGCATTGTTAGCTTATAGGAGAGTTTCGCCAAGCCTGACTCCATCATGTCTATTCAATGAAGCCTCAGTAAAAATCTTGGCGTTCTTCCGCAGTCTGCAGTACTCTGGATAGCCACGTGTTGATGTCATAGAGCAGTTCGTGTCTAAGGGCGTGGAAACTCACACCTAGGCTGGTTTTCCATCTTGCGCATCTCTTCCTTTGGCTAGTTCTGATTTGTGTCTTATTAATATAATAAAATTATAGCCACAAGTGTTTTCATGAGTTCTGTCAGTTACTCTAGTAATTTATTAAACTGAGGATTGTCTCAGACATCCTGGAATTGATAGCCAACTGGTCCCAAGTGGAGTTGCCTCTCAGGCCCACAATCTTGTGGTTGGTGCCAGACATCCTGGGCGGGCTGGACAGTCTGGAAGACTGACCTAACCCTCAAGTAGGACTGACTTAATTGTGGCCGATAAGGTGATGTTCACGCCTTGGGCTGTTCACAGACTGGACATAGTGGCTGACTCTGGGCTATTATAATCGGTGGGGTAAAATAAAACCATGAAACTGTGAACAAAACCCCCATATCCATCTTTAGGAAAGCTTGAGGCAAATATCAGCACTGGAGGTGACCGGGCCCAGCAATTAGGAGATATGAGATGAGACAGGCTCGCTAAAGAACCCGAACAGAACTACAGGATGAGGGAAGGAAGTCACAGTGTCGTTTCTGATTGTTCCGGTAACAAATCACCACAAACATCATGTCCTAAAACAATGTAATTCTGTAATCTGTTCTGAAGATCTGAAGCCTCAAGTGCCGCCTGGCAGGGCTGCGTCTTCCTGCTGCTTTGCACTTTGCATTCCTTGCCTTAGACAGCTGGGTTCCTTGATACGTGGCTCCTTCTCCTCAGCCACCTTCTACTTCTATCAATGGATTTATAGGGGAGAAGCAAATGTCCCTCTCCTCCTCTGAAGGTTCAAGTCTTTAAGTCTGCTGAAATAAACTAATAATACATTAATGGGAGAAAAAACATATTCTTAATAAGTATGTGACTGATACAAAATATGAAATTGAAAAGAGGCCCTAAAGGTTGAAAGGCCACAGGCCCAAAGACCCGACAGTAGTAGTTAGGACCAAGTCCTCTACGTCTTAAGGGTGGTGGCTAGGAGTTATGAGAAAAGTTGCAAGATGGATTGTGCTGTGCCCAAGATGGCCTTCTGAAGCTGATAAAGCCCCACAGGTAATCATTCTCTCAGAAGAATGGATGAAAAGTCTCCTCAGGCTTGGTGACAACCTGCAATCTCTTCCTCTTTCCAGAGGTTAATAATCCCTGGTTATTTGATGAGAAGTCTAGGGAAGGGATTTGGGACAAAGACATTTCTTCTGGAAGTTCTGTCAGCTAAGGTGATTTCAGAGAGATGGCATCCTTCCCCTCCCTGACTTGTACTGGAGCGGGAGAAAGACAGAAGCAAAGTGTGTGGCAAGTTGATCCTAAGCAGCATCCGGGGCCTTCCAGCATCCTAATTCCATGAGCTCAGCATGCCAAAGCAGCGAGCTTTGAGCTTCAAAGTGTAGTTGGCCTCAGGAATCGGGGGGCAGGTATCTGTGGGCCATGAGGGCATGACTCGGCCTATCCTAGGGAGTGAAGGTAGATGAGATGTGAGATTGGGTAAGATTATACTTTCTGGAGAGCAGAGGTAAACGTTGCTGCAGCCACTACGAAGATCCTGAAGGCTTCTTGGCAGGGTGTTGGTTGGTGTGGCAGGGGATGCAAGGGGTGCAGCACTAGGGGAACCGGAAGGAGGCAACGGAGAGGGAGTGGAACTGGGAGCTATTGAAGTGCCCTGAACAAGGCCTGGGGCAAAGTAAAGGGGATTTGGGAAAGGAGAAACTTGTGGGAGTTGGCAATACATTAGAGACATGATTTGAGAGAGGAAACCAGAATGTTCTAAACTAAGAGAAGGTGGAAGTCGTATCTGAAATTTTTAACTTAAAATTTACCAACTAAACTTGTATTGAAAATGTTTTCAATCTTATTTAAAATTTAATTTTTTATTAACAAATGCTTTAAATAGGCTTATTTGGCAAGAAAATAAAAATTATATTTTGTATAGGGCCAATTCTATGAGATTGGAGTGCCATCTCGTAGACACTGGATACCTGGGAGAGAAGTGTCACATGAACTCCACACTTGGTTCCTGGGTTGAAAGCAGATAACAGAGGACCCTGTGCCGAGGTCAAGGGAAAGAACGAGATTTAGAGGCTGTTCATGTAATCAGCCACAAATCACTGAACTTGCTCCAGAATCTGTGCCAAGCATAGCAGATAAAAGGAGAATAAAAATCCCCATCCTGGTCTCACCTATATTACTAGTTTAATGGAGAGATCACAATCCATTGTGGAAATGTGAAACTAGCAGGGTGTGAAGGGGGACTCTGGCTTCTGCAGTCAGAGCCACTGGACCAGGACTGAGGGGGGACTGAAGGAGGAGAGACCAGCCTTCCTGATAAAGTAGAAGAGACCAGGGAGTGCCAATCTAGGAAAAATAGACATGTTCCAATTCATGCAAGTTTGGCAAAGCCTAATGGATTTGAAGAACACTACCTCAATGTGAAGAACTCTTTGAAGAGGTCTGCTTCTGAAGGGAAGATGAGCTTTACTGCCACAATTAAAGGCATTTATGAGGTGGAGACTAGTGCTTATTTAAGAGAAAACTCGGCTGTGATGGGCAACTAATGCTGTATCTGGTATGCCGTTGATGCCCAGTGGTCATCAGCGAGTGCATTCAAGTTTGCAGAGACATCTTACATAGGTCATGGTGTAATGGTGACATGCAGAAGAAAGCCCCACTCCCAGACACATCCATGTCCTAATCCCTGAGCCTGTATGTTATTTTACATGGCAAGAGGGAATTAGGGCTGCAGAAGGGATTAAGGTTGCTAATCAGTTGACCATAAAATGAGAGGATTATCCTGGATTAGCAGGGTGGGCCCAGTAGAACCACAAGCATCCTTACATGTGGAACAGGAAAACAGTAGGGGAAGTCAACGTGATGTAATAGCCAGAGGACTCAACCAGTCTCTGCTGGCTTTGAAGATGTCCATGGCCAGGAGCCAAAGAATGTGGGCGGCATCTAGAAGCTGGAAAAGGCAAGAAAATGATTTGTTCCTGGATCTGCCAGAGAACAGCCCTGCGGTCACCTGCTTTTATCCTGGGGAAGTTCCTCTGGGACTTCTGATTTCTAGAACCATAAGATGATACAATTTGTATTTAAAGTCACCAAATTTGTGTTGATTTATCACAGCAACAACTGAAAAATAATTCAATCTCTTGTTTTTACAAATAAGATAATAAAGTTATCCAAAATGATGACCAAAGGAAAAGACATTAATTATAAGTATTATAAATAAAATATACAACACCACTATTGATCCTGCAGCCACTGAAAGAAAAATTAGGAAAGCCTATGAACAACTTTATATAAACTATTTTATCTAGTTTGTATAAACTAGATAACTTAGAAGAAACAGATCAGTTTCTCAAAATGTAAAATAAAATTCAACACAATGAAATATATATATTTTTAAATTATGATTTAAAAGCGTGAGGAAAAAACCTCTATGCTACCAACTGCCAATTCTGGTGGCCTCCCTGAAGTAATCTACAATACATTTAAATAAGAATTGACAGCAATTTTATACTTCTAGAAAACCAGAAAAGGAAACACTTCAAATCATTTCATGAGGCTAATATTCCCATAACCAAATCTGGCAAACAGTATAAAAAAAACCAGAACTGCAGGTCAGTATCTCTCATGAACTTAATCTTCAAGAAAGCTGACCAAATGCAGTCTAGCAATGTATAAAAAGAATTGTATGCTATGACCAAGTAGGATTTATTCTAGGTTTGTAAGATGGGCTTGACATTTGAAAATCAGTCCATATAATACAGGTTAAGGAAGCAAAATCACATCACATATATTGAATTAGAAAAAGCATCTGATAAGTCAACAGTAATTCACTGCAAATAAATGGCAGTAAAATCCTCTGGCTGGGTCACTGCTCTGAGGAATGAAGTCTTGATATTACACAGTGGAGAGAAGAATCAGGCTGAGAGAAAAGGAGAACTGTGTTCAGATTCAGGATTGAAGTGGCATTGGAGCTCGTCAGCCTTGGGGTTTACAGATAAGGACACACAAATCCTTAAAGTCCAAGGGGACAGGGTAGTGTCAGGTGACAGCAGGACAAGGATCACGGTTCTGGCATCGAGTCACCTTGGCTAGCGACATCTCTCTGAGCCTTGCTGCTTTAGTTTACAAAATGGTGAAATTGTACTGCTATGTTATTCTCAGAATTGAAGGAAGGATTTGTGTAATTGCTTGAAATATTGTAGGTGATCAACAATTTTATTTCCTTTCCTTAGCAAAACAATCAGACAAAACAATACACTTTCTCAAACTTACTGATGCTGTGATAAGCTCTCAAGCCCCTGGCTCCTTGCGCAGTGGTGTCTTAAGTCTAGCAAACCAACATTCCTGAAGTGTAGACCCAAAGGCAAAAGTTAGGTCAGAACCCACAGGATACAGAGTACATTAATGTGTACTGCCCTACTAACCCCTGAGATAATTACGTAACAATATTTCCATTTTTACCTCTACATTTACAATTTCGGGCATTATTTGTACATATTAGAAGTCTAAATTATTGATGCATATGCTCTTCCCTCACTTTAAACTTAACGGAAACGTTCCCTTTCTCCTTTTTTTTTTTTTTTTTTTTTTGGTAAATAGAGTGGGAGTCTTGTGTGACCGATAAAGTGACAGATGAAGTAAACCTTTGCCTGTCGGAATGGAATAGTTCATTGTATCCACGGGAGGGAGAAAGGAGACTTGTTTCTAGCCTTCCGTTCCTTCCGCTCACTTGACTCGAGGACAAAGAGTGCTTTCACAGTTGTGTTTTCCAACCTTAATCAACTATCTTTCACAGATCTTCATTTTGCAGTGTTTATTTAATATACATTTTCCGTAATGTCACATTTACAAACACTTGTCACTGTCAGCATTTTATTTTACTTTCTGCCAAAAGTTAAAATATACATATAGTTAATGAAATAATCATCTCTGGCTTCATTTACGGTTTTGTTTCCACTGCTCAATAACATGGATATAGTCAAGTCTCACTGGCCACTGTCTCCTTTTTAAATATAAGTTTTAGTACTGAAGAAACATGTTGATTCAAATCTCCTTCAGAAGAATTACATGAGACCTGTGCTTACGACAACGCTGGACTGAAACTGGACACTCTGTAAATCTTAGTAAATAGCCACTATTAATATTCCCAAAAGATTAGTCAGCATTAAACTCATTTTTCTCCAACACGGAGCACAGATATTCAGAGAATTTGAGATACCCACAAATGATGATGGGATAAGGCACAAAGTTTGCACTTCTGGAAGAACCTTTCAGAACTCAGATGCACGTGGTGGTTCATAGTGTACTTTCTGAGACAGCACCGGCCCTGTCCCCCAGCTGACCTCCCCTGCCTCCCCCGACTGAGGGGATGAGCAGGCTCAATTGTGCGGCTTGGTCACGGAGGCCGCCTCCTGAGGTTTCTAGCTACAAAGGCTGAAGGCCAACTCACTGAGCAGTGCACATGCTCATTCGCATTTGAGACTCAGCATTGGTTTAGTTAATGCGTTACAGACCTTGGTGGTGATCTTCTATATATAATTGCCACATGCGTTTCCCTGTGTATACATAGAGAAGTGACAGAGATTGAGTGAGAGAGAGACGTGGAAAGATGGAGACAGGAAGGGGCTGAGGATAACATACAGTTCCCAAGGACATGTGCCCCAATGCCATCCCTCCTCCAGCCAGGCCTCACCTCCTATGGTTTCCCTTTCTCCACATTGTCCTTTTAGCTGTGAATCTATCAATGGGTAGTGATCACAGGACAAGGATTGTAAGGTTGGAGTCCTACGATCCAATCACCTCTAGATGCCAAACCTTCAATACATCACCTTTCAAAACATTTACAGTTCACATAAGGAGCTATGAATTTCCAGAATGCATTTATACTTACTTTATCCTTATTATACGAATGGTGACATATTGATAGATTATGGAGGGCCCTGCTACAGCTTCACATATTTGGGTGTAGTGTGGCTACTGTGGAATCATGTGCCGTTCGGATGTGAGGACTGGTGGGAAGAGGGAGATGCCTGGGGCTGGATCTGGAGGGCTGTGGGGCTATGCCACTCCTTCAGGTTAGGAGGCACCCGGGGCAAGGCTTCCAAGCGTGTGCTGTTGACTGGTGGGCTAGGAAGTGAGGGAGGGGCACCCTGCGAGCCAATTGGCAGCTTGAACCAAGTAAAGGAAGGACAAAGAAACACTGTTACAGCTTCTTCCTGCGAATGCTCTAGCCTCTTCCCGGTCTCCAGTGCACATGAGCAGCTCTCTAGCCTCTGCCACGTGCTCCTGCCATTACTGGCGACCACGCATGGACTGTGTGAAGCCTTCTGAAACCGTGAGCTTAATAAATCTTTCCAAAGTTGCGGATGTTGAGTATTTTGTCCCAGCAACAAGTAATCAACTCTGACATCGTGCATTTTCATAACCTCAGTCTCGATGTAGCTGCATAGTGTACCATGACGTAGATGAGAACCAGACATTTAACCAGTCTTCTATTACAAGAGCTTAGGCTCTTTTCAGCCTTGGACTCTTAACAAGCAATGCTTCATGCATCTCGCATGAGTGGATCTATAGGATAAGATCTCAGAAACGGACTGACAAGGTCTGTTGTTACACAGGGAGTCCATTGACCCTCCCGGAAGGAGGGGGGAAGCTCACAGGTACACGGGATAGGGGGAGGTGGATTCCTCCTCCACTCGTGCCTGGACACGGAGCTGCTCCTGCAGCTCACGCATGGGCACTCTGACCTGTGGGGCACACCCCGTGGCTCCTGCAACATGTCCTCCAGCTGTGGCACGTGCACTCCGGCTCAGGGTACCACTCCTGGGGATATTTAAGGGCACTGAGGCCACTAGGTGAGAGCGAGAAGTTGCAAAATGTAGATAGCAAGAAGGCAATAAAACCAAGAGCAGGAACTGCAGCCACCAGAAGAGAAGTCGCAGAAGGAAAGCGGCCGGGAGCAAGTCCCCAGGGGCAGCGTGCCGTGTCCACGAGTGACTTTTGTCCCGTCCGGGCCTTCCTGTAACGCGACCCCTCCCTCGTGCTCCTGTAAATAACCCTCCACCTGTGCTTCTGCAGGAAACATCACACTCATACTTGTGTAGGTAACCCCAATAATCCCACCAAATCAGAGGACGGTGTAGTGGTTCTTTTGGGCTACCCAGGTTAAGTAGATGTCGGTGTTCACATCTCCCCAGGAAATCTCCCACAAGAAATCTGAGTAGTCATTTTGCAATATATTTCCAACTGCCCGTCCACAGGCCTTGGGTAATTCTCACAGCCATTAGAATTGTTCGAGTTTATTTCTCCAAAGCCCCACCTACATAGTACATCATCAAGTGTTTGGACCTTTGCCAATCAGATAAGTAAAAAATAGTCCTCCCTGTGGTTTTAATTTACATTTTCCTTTTAGGAGTAGTAGTAGGGTTGAACATCTTTTCAGATTGTATTATAGACCATAAATATTTCCTTTTCTGTGAACTAATGGATCAGCTATCAATTTATCATATTTTTCAATGACTCATTTTGAATGTTTTTACATATTGTTACCATTTTTCTGTGTTTTCAATTTACTGTTTGTATTATTACATTCCTTCCTTATACAGTTCTCAGTCATATTATTATGAAGATGCTTGTATTTTCTTTTTCTTTTTTTTCCTGATATAAACATTTATGGCTGTGGTGTTTCCCTCTAAAAATAAGCTCCTTCCTTTCAAGAGGCAGATACTAGAGGGAGGATTGCCTGGACACCAGGAGGAATGGACACCCTCAGTGTCCTGCTACCCAGCACAATTGTACAGTGCTCTTTAGTTTTGCAGATTGGCAGCTGCTTTTCTTCCGCTTTGGAGACAGATGTTTTACCCACACACGGCCTTTTGTACACACTCGTCTTTCTCCTCTGCTTTCTGACCAGCCCAAATTACAGGCAGTTTCTGCTCTAGTCGCCTCAGCCACTCCCCCTCCTACGGAAGGCATGTGCAAGCTTGCTCAGGATATTGTATTGTGTTAAATGCCCCAAAAGTTTCTTCCTGGTTTTTCACAAAAATTGACTTCTCCTTTTTATAGCTTTTAAAGAGGACTTATGGCTTCATTCAGACCTCTGTCTGGGACATGGCTGACCTAGTGCCAAGGAAGGAAGAGGGACATATTACGTGGTGGTTCTTTAAAACTTCTGCCCCCAAGTAGCCCCTGTGACTTCTATAGTCCACCGGACAAGGTCAATTTCATTGCCAAGCCTGAGACCAATGAGATGGGAAATATCAATCTCTAGCCAGAATGGCCCTATTCAGAAAGGAACAGATAGAAGTCTAGGAGGGAGTGACCATAAACATTTTGGAGAAATAATACCACCTGTTACCCAGCAAGAAAGCTTTTCTTCCAGGAAGTACCTCTTATGTTCACTGTCAGAATTTGCTAATTCAGATCTACCACACAGGTCTCTTAAGCAAGAAGGCACCTCTCCACAGTTTCTCCTCTTCCTTCCCTTAACTCAGCTGCATGTGGCAGCCTGGCATATATGAGCTATCATGGAACAATACAGTAAATGCTTTAAAATTTTTTTTCAATTACAGTAAAAGACACACAACCCCAGCCCCCCTCAGAATACTCCCTCTGACTGAGCACACCTATCCTATTGTTCTTAACACTTTCTTAAGTAGTTCTGAAAGTCATTGTTCACGGGTATCCGTAGTTGTGCTGTCATGTCCTGAATTAATCCAAAATATCTATTTATTTACTTATTTTAAGACAGTCTCATTCCATAGTCCAGGCTAGTCTTAAGTTCAGTATGTAACCCAGGGTGGCCTTGAACTAATAGGCAATCCTCCTGCCTCAGCATCTCCCAAGAGCTGGAATCACAGGTGTGTGCCACCATGCTTGACATGCAAAACATTTACCTTTCATGGTCATTTTAACTTTGGGAAAAAGCTGTAAGTTGCACATTACCGAATCTGGAGAATAAGGAGGATGAGGGCACACCGTGGAGTTTGTGCAAGCTGCCTTCCCAATGGACAGTACTTAGCAGTGGCTGTCGCTATGTTCCTGTTCACACTTTATAAAAACACTAAAAAGGACTTTAGGAAATGGTGCGAATGATGGGACAAGTGTATTCAAAGCAAAGTTAAGAATTTTGAGAGGGGATTAATGACAGCGTGTCTTTTACTATGACACATTTGTTTTAAATTTAAACATTCCCTGTATATTGTGATTACTTGTTGAATTTTTGAATCTGGAGAAAATATCTGACTTCCAGTTTCACCAAAAAAGGAGCATGCTTTTTTTCCTCTCCCTGTTGCCTTCAGATATTTCCCAGGAGGCACGGAGGAAATGTCTATGAGAACAGCTAGGTTCACGGATCATCTGACATAGCTTCTTAGCCACATTTCTTTGGATGCAGAGTAATATAAAAAGTTCATGAATGATAACTTGACTAAGTGGGACCTACATTATGAAAATTTTTGGAATTTCTGGTCAAGATGGTGGCTGACGAACAGCACTGCATGATGTATCCTTGTGGACCCACTTAAAAAGTTGAGAATATAGTCAAAAACTGCCTGTTCAATCTAGCTAGGACAAGGAAGAGAGTCCCAACAATTGGAAGGAGTCCACAGGAAGGCCAGAAAGCCCCAAAACACATCAGAAGTAAACAGCAGCCCAGGAAGCAGGCCTAGGTGGACTGTGAATGGCTGGGAGTCTCTGGCACCTGCGGAGGAAAGCCTTACCATGGACACATCATAATCAAAACCTCAGAAATACAGCATAAAGAGAGAACATTAAAAGCAGCAAGAGAAAAAAACAGACATTATCCTACCAAGGCAAGCCCATTTGAATTACCACAGATTTCTTGATGCAAACTTTAAAGGCCAGGAGAGTCTGAAGCAAAATCTTTCAAGCTTTAAAAGACAGCAAGTGTCAAGATGGGTGTAGTGGTATACACCTATAATCCCAGCACTCCAGAGGCTGAGGCAAGCAGATTGTCCTGAGTCCAAGGCCAGCCTGGGCTACAGAGCAAACCCCTGCCTCCAAAAACAAAGTGTCAACCCAAGGTGTTGTGGCCAGGAAAATTATCCCTGAAAATTGAAATAAAAAAAAATGTCATGACCAAGAATCCCTACACAAATTTGCCTGGCACTATAGAAAGTACGTGAAGGAATATTTGAGACAAAGAGAAGCAGAACCAAAGAACATGCTAGAAAGGAAACATCTAGAGAAAAGTTTAACCATTTTTTTCCTTCATACAGTTAGGTTGTTTGTGATAGAAGACAACAGCCTCAATGGTTTTATTACTTGTCGCATTGACTTTCTCATTGCTGAGACAAAATACTTGACATCCACAACTTCAGGGAGGAAAGATTTACTTGGGTTCCCAGCTTCAGAAGGTCTCCCAGTCCATTCACAGGCAGGCAGCAGGGGTGAAAGCACACGGCACAGGCAGGAGCCTCCGTGAGTCTGGAGAGTCAGGCGAGGCCAGAGCTTTCCCAGGAAAAAGCTGTAACAATGTTTCTTCTTTCTTCCTGTATTTAGTTCAACCTGCCAGTTGGGCCTCCCACACCCAGGACGGTGTCCCTCCTTCACTTCCCGGCCCATAAATCAATAACACCTCAAAGCTCTGAGCTGGGCACTCATGAGCTCAACAAGTTGACACAATCTTTCCAGGTCAAACCACAAACACCTGTGCCTTCTGGCCAGACCCTTCCTCACAATAACACAGCTCCGCAGTTATTCCACTACATCCAAATACATGAGGTTTTCAGGGAACACCCCAAATCCAAACCACAGCATTAATCTATAGCGAGATTGCCTAATACCCAGGGCAAACGATCACCCGCATAAGGTCTGTCACTTAGCTTTTATATCTTTGTTCTGTCCTTCTGGTCCCCCCTCCAGCTTTAGTCGGTGACTGACGCTCCTGAGTTTGCCTAGGTCACCTGGGCTATCCTAACCCCTCACGCCCTTCCCAACACCATCCTGGGTGTTCAGCGCCAGCGGCCAACATGCTCCGAGTCCACCATTGGGACGTTATCTCTCATGCTGGCTTGTTGATTCAGCTAACGCATATCTATCCTATCACAATTTTTCACTCTCCTTCGCCACAACCATAAATAGACAGGTATATTCAGAGACAAAGTCCAATGATGAATTGATAGAAAAGTGATACTTTTTTTTTTTAATCCCAATATATCCCTGTGGAAAACATTGGAACTCTACAGCCATAGCTTGATTCAAGCTTCCTTCTCGGGTTAAGTTGCTTGGCAAGACTAAATTCAAGCAATAAAAAGATCCTCAGGTCGTGAAAACATTTAACATTGTGATGCCAAGTCCTAGATATGAATATGATGCCACAGCTCATGGCAAACAAGATGCCTCCATGTGTCAGTCCCTTCTTTCTGCTCTTGTACCTTGCTCCGAGGAGACTTACCTTCATCATTTTTCACTGAGCTAAGCAGCAGGTACCAAACTTTTGTATAGTTCAGATATTCATACTCTCCAACTTCCGATTTACCAATTGGGGGAAACAATGTGTTTCGTGTAGGTCTTCAGGTATGCAGGAACAACAGAATGTGCTAGCTGGTAAGCAAACTACAATTAGCAATAATTAGACTTTCTTCTTCTGGGATATAGAAGGCAAGTATGAGGAACCAGCAGATACAGGCGACCGGTACAAATAATAAAACAAGTGTTGCACAGGGAAAGTGTCATAGAGACATCTTAGGTTTCAGGGACAGAGCAGGCAGCGTGTGGGTGGAGTGGCTGGGCTGTGAGAAGTATGAGGCCTTCAAAGTTTACTTCCACTTCCTTTCTTTTACGGGAGGTTTGGGCACTGAGAATTTACTCCAAGAAAAATAACGCATTCTGATACATAACAGCCCCCTCAGCCTCAAGGCCAGTTACCCAGTCCAGAGGCACGGGGCCTGTGATAATTGGGAATGTGCACATCCTGTGCCGGATGCTCCATGTGGGAATGTGGGGCCCCCGTGGGCAGCTCTTCAAAATGTTGCAGACACAAGCAGGTTCTTAATGTGAATTCCCCTGGTTTTTAAATGTTGAAGGGCAATTTGTTTTTAAAATACTGTAAAGGCCCAAAATCAAACAAAACCTATCTTGATCACTGGCTTGCCCGTGGGTAATCTAAACATCCAGAGAAAGAGAAAGGTTTCTATACCACTGTGGCCACTTGTGCTGGTGATCCTACGACTGAGACGTCTGCAGAGATGCTGATGAAGGGTTGGGCTCCTTTACAAGGATGCAACACCTTTCTGGCTCTAGCACTTGCTGAGCAATCTGTGAAATTATGTCTCTTAAGATGACAGCGCCCAGCACACATTCCCCACTGGCAAGTGTAATGTTTACAGTGGGGCAAAGGGTAGCTTTGGTGAAACCGAAGGCGGCTCAATACCTTTGATTTTGTGCGTCAAACAGCCACATACCAAGTGGCTTTCAGAGGCTGGGGAAAACTTACCTCAGACAGGATCTCTCTGGGTTTCAGTCCAGGGCTGGCTGGGCTGTTCTGATCCAAGCACATTGGACTGTCTGTCAGGGACAAAAGGCTCCAGCAAGCTCTACACCAGGCTTAGCTCCAGACAGAGTGTTACTGCACAGGCTCTGTGGTCTCCGCCTTTACGCTAAGCTTTGTCACCTCTTGCTCCGCTCTGGTAGCTCCTGGATCCCTTTTTCTGGCTTGGCATTTCACAAGTTGCCTTGGACGCTCCTTCAGAGCTATGCCTCTGAGTGGAGATTATACCTGTCAGCAAAAGCTTGCCCTATCCCTTTCTTTACCATGTTGTTATGTTGTTATTCCAACCTGATAAAACAGGGCCTCCTTTCTCATCTGGTCTCCTGGCAATAATGCAACTCTCTACCCTTGTGGCTTCTTGTTTCCATCACTCTGGGGAATAACATCTCTCAGGATTTCTACACAGAGAGTCTGTTCTTGTCCGTGTGCCGGGTGTTTTCTGCTCTCTCTAATTCCCCTGCCTCATGCATACAAATCCTAGACCTGGTGTCCTTCTCTAGCGTAGAGTGGTTTAATATCTTCCTCATTTTTTCCAGAAGTTGCGAGAGCATCCCCATTCTTCTGTGACTCCTGTTGTACTCCAAGGAGGGCAAGGCCAGGGAATCAGAGACCCCATCACCCACAGCCCTGTGGAAGCTGTGTTCTATTATGAGCACCCCTTTAAGTGTTTGTGTCCTGCACCGGCTTCAAGTGTGGGTGAGGGGGATAAGAATTCATAAGTCACATGTGTTCCCACTAGTTCCAGTGATAAATTGCACACTCTGCAGCCATATCAAATCTATTTCAGAAGTTCTTTTAATGAGGAATGTTAATGCATAATCAATGTGTCTTGCTGAGACTTGACTTACCACTTAATTTCTGAGAATCAGAAGTTTAAGTCTCATACAGGATACATTAAAAAGGCTTATACTGCCTTTGATTTCTTGTTGAGTTCCATTCTCGTTTCCTGGTGTAACCCAGAGGCTGCTGAGCCCAGTGTGCATGCAGAGACTTCCTGTCTTTCACCCGAGTTCTTTCCCCACATGAGTTTACTTACGTGTCTGCTCGCTCAGAAATATTTGCTGAATGTTTACTGTCCTAGAGGTTAGCAAAACAAATATGAGTAGACAGTCTTGTTTTGAAGACTATGACAATGACTTTTTATGATAGGGAAAGTTTTGTTCAAATCTTTAAATTTTATGAGTGTCAGTCATATGGCATCTTTATATTAATAAAAACTGGCTTATACTTATTAATGTGCAGACACTGGTCTTGGGAAGAAATATCAAGTCTGCCTTCACTCTGAGCTCCTTGGTGATCACTTCTTCTGGGTAGAATAGTCCTCTCAACCTGTGTGCTGCAGTCCCCAGTCTCCTACTCAACGACATAGAAACACTTTAGAAATATAAAAAATCTGAGTCATAGTTGTAACTTATAGAACCTTATAAGACAGTGGTAAAGGTTTCACGGAGCCAGGTGAGACATATTAGACAGTCACTCAGTATCCACCCGGTTCACAGCAGAATGGGGTTGATGACATGGGCTCAGGTCAGGGAGGCTGGGCAGAGGGACATTCGGTGAGTCACAGCAGGAGGGAGGAAGGGAAGAGCTTCAGGAGTTTCCACGAACCTGTTTTTACTCCCAAATTCTAGAATTCATCTCAAGAAAGGACTGGAGAAGAGGGCTCATGTTAGCCTTGGACATATTCAGAATGAGCACCAGGGTTGATTAAATATGAGGTAGGTCAAAGGTGAAGATCTCTAAGAAACTGAGCAGAGTGAAAGAGAGATGCCCAAGGGGAATGTGCGGCCCTTTTCTACCTTTCCATCAGCTGTGTTATAACTCCTGAGGACCTCTGGGATGCATCTTGCCTTCTTTTACATGTGAGGGAACACAGGTCACAAAAAGGGGGATGATACAAAGTAGAAGACAAAGAGAGCTTCTGTGAAAGTATTGCTGAGGCAGGTGGGAGATGGGGACATGTCTCTGTTTCTCATTCATCATTAATGGCCTGCATGTGTATTGACTCCAGTTTAAAGAGCCAAAACAAGGTGTACCTAATTACAATTGCCTGACGATTTTTCCAAACTATAACCATACCAGACAGTTAATAAGTGACTCAGGATATAGTTTGGGAGAGCCTGTTATATACCAAACAATGATCTAGACACAAAACATAATCACAAATGACTTAAAATTTTATTAACTGCTTAGATAAGAAAAATAAATATCCTGAGATCATGTATATTCTACCGTAGAACACTAATTTTCAAATATCAGTGCATACTGGAATCACTGGAATATGTTTTTAGAATGCAGATTCTAATTCAATCAACCTGGAGATGGGCATGCCCAGCTTCCAGCGGGCTCCCATGGGATGCTGGCAGTCTGAGAAACACATTTTCATCAATACAACTCCAGAAAATATAAAGATCAACCTAAGCTAGAGCGAGGTCTGGAGAATGCTTGTGTGTGCACCTTGACTCCTGTTCTCCAACTTCTCTACTCTGTCCTTCCCATCCATTTCCTCCCCACCTGTAGAACCTGAAGGCCTCCAGGGCTGCCCTTGAGGTACTGTAACAAAGGATAAACAAAACCCCCCAAAAAACAAAAAACAAAGCTTCTGAAACTCACTGTTGTGTACCTTGATAATGTCACCTGGGACCCTTCAGTCATTGTCTCACTTGCTGTGTTTATCAGCAATCATAGAAGAAACTCCTCTGCTCTTCCTCTCCAAAACAGGTTCACCTCCAGTAAGCACGCAGTATGATTTTAGCTCCTGCTCACTGTGAATTGCATCACTGCCTGGGCTTCCCTTTTGTGCATTAACAACAAGTGTAAAGACAAATTTATCACCCATGGAGAGTGACGATTAGTCTTTGCTGTTAACTTGACTGGCTTAGGAGCCACTGAGGGCATTAGTAAAGAAGACTTCTACCCGTGTCTGGATGGTCACAGAGGCGGGACCTTGGAGACTCGACCTCCCCGCTGTCTCTTTCTCTTGGTTGCTGCCCCTCTAGGCTTCTGCTTCCTGCTGCCACGAGTTGGGCAGCTGCCCTCTATCGTGCTCTTTCCCCATGTTCTGCCAGGAAGCAGCCAGCAATGCACTGAAACTATGAGCCAAAAACACCCTCTCTCCTTCATGGGCCATGTACATCAGGCACTTTGTTCCAGTGACAAAGAGGTGGCTAATGCAAATGGCATCATTAAATACGCACTTCTGCTTTTGCTGAATTCCTTCTAATTTTGGACCTATTTTATTTTTTGTTTCATGTTGTGTGTGTGTGTGTGTGACACTAGGAATCAAACCCAGAGCCTTGCACATGCTAAGTAAGCACTCTACCCCTGAGTTATACATCCAAGCCATTTAAGGTTTTCATTTTGTAACAAAGTCTCTTCAAACTGCCCAGACTGGCCTCTGACTTGTGACCTTCCTGCCTCAGCTTCCCAGGTAGCTGGAATCACAGAAGTGAACTATCACTCCTGGCTCTTCGTCCACTCTTAATTTGTGTACTTGTGATATCTGAAAGAATATCATAAGCCTCTAATATTCCTTCTGAGTAAACAATACATAAATATGTATTGATAAAAGTAAGTTTTATGTGAGTGTTCTGAGTGACTGTCCTCACCATTCTAAATTGGCTACTTCTGTCATAGATTCCTTTATACGCAGGAATTCCCTGCTTTTTTCCAAACTAAAGCTCCTTAAAGCTTCATGAAACATAGCATTTGCACGTTGTATTGGCATTCTCTAGAGAAAAAGAACTAATAAGATAGATGTGGTGTCACATGCCTGTAATCCTAGCACTCAGGAAGCTGAGGCAGGAGGATTACCTGAATTTGAGGTCAACTTGGGCTACCTAATGAGTTCAGGGCCAGCCCTGAATACAGGGTGCGACCCTGTCAGAGAAAGAGACAGAGGGGGAAGGGAGAGAGGAAAAAGTGATTGGGTATATATTAGATATTTAGAAAAAGATTTAGCATGATTGTGGAGGAGGAAAAATTCTATTATCCGCCCCCTATTTGCAAACTGGTAGACCAAGAATGCTGGGGATATAGATATAGTCAGCACTTGCAAGCCCCGGAACCGGGACAGCCAACGTCTGAGAGCGGAAGATGAATGTCCAGCTCAAACAGAGAGGGGCTGCTTCTTCCTCTTCACCTTGTTCTATGCAGGTTCTCAGTGCTGGGGTAATGCTAACTCAAGCTGGGCATAGAAACTCATTTTACTCAGTCTACTCATTCAAATGCTAATCTTTCCTTGAAACACCCCGATGGGCATGTTCAGAAATAATGTTTTACTGGCCGTCTGGGTATTCTTTAGCCCAGGCATTGACACATAGTTAATCATCACTTAGAGCATGTATAACTTGACAGAGAGTATGCTCTGTGAGATGCATCCTAGTGATTTCATGGTTGTGCAAATATCACAGTGTGTACCTACAACTACATCAATCCCTGACATCGCCTCTGAATGCAAACAAAGGGTGTGTAAACGTGACTTATACGAGGCTGCTGTTGTCACAATGCATCGCACTATTTTACAGTGAAGGTCTTTTTGTAATTAGTATACTTTAAAATAAAAGTATAGTAATTACTCAAGCCAGTAACAGCCACTAATTATTAGGTATTATGTATTATACCAACGGTATGTACCATGAGATTGGTAGCACAATAGGTTGGTTCACACCAACACGACCACAAATGTGTGGGTAATGCATTGGACTATGACATCATGAAGGCTGGAACATTATTAAGGCAAAGGATCTTTTTAGCTCCAGTATAGTAATTTTATGGTCCACCATTGGCTTAAAATGCCATTATGCAGTACCTAGGTGTATTTAACTAGACCAAGGACTCCACTAAGAAAATGGTAATAGGACATATTTTGTATGTTAGGTCACTGAGTATAATACATACATGCTACACCATTCTTAATAGATTGTATTGCTGTTGCGATAAGAGCAATGCATTTTGATTCAGATTATTCAGAATCCAACTACAAAAGTAGCATCAACCAGGTATGACAGCACATGCCTAGGTGGTACTTTTGGAGGCTGAGGCAGGAAGAGAACAAATTTGAATCCAGCCTGAACAACTAAGTGGCTTAGTGAGGCCTATCTTGAAATTTAAAAAAGGTGAGGCTGTAGCTCAGTGCAAAAGCTCCAGGTTCACCTCCCCTGCCGAGTACCACAAAAAAGAGACTCATTCCAGAATAGACTCCTTCATCAGGTAAACCCTCGCAGAGTAAGACTAAGGTGTATCTGAAGATATCCTCATCTTCTTAGATCTACTAATATGTTCTGATTCCTATTTATGTGGTTGTTTGAAGCCATGCAAATTGACAATTTCAAAAACAAAACCTCCAACTTTCTCCTCTTGATATCCCCCATTGTTCTTTCTGAATAATTTTTATATTTGCACAACTTCCTGAAGTTTGTACGGCATGATTAAGATAACATGTGTTTGGCATCTGCTTACCATGAGTCATGTACCATGATGTTCCTAATTCATTTTATTTCTTGAAAGAAGAAAATGTTCAAGCAGCTAGAACTTTTAAATCCTGTTGTTTCTTTTTGTCTACGGAAATTCACACATTGTGGTAGTTTTGTTTTGTTTTAAACCGCGATGCATGATCGCAAGTTAAGGAATAAGCTGGTGACTCACTACTTGCCCAGTGTCCAGATTTGAGAAACTTGTGAGGAATTACTTTGAAAAATTAAATGTGTAGATGAGGAATTACCACCTTCATGGTAACAATATAGGTGCTTTTCTACCATGACCCTTTATCAAGTCCACAAAGTGATATTTAAACTCTCATATTTTAATAGCTAAAGTCTAATGAGCAGTGTATACCCACATTGTCCTAGAATTCTCTTCTGAGGAGTGGCCAACCCTGGCAGGCATGAATAAGTAATTTTTATAAGAAGAAAAAAGTCAAGATGTTTTCTGATCTTTATCAAAACAAGAAAGGCAACAATACACAGGATTTACTCCAAAGAACCAACTGTCTAAAAAAACTGAGCATAGGTATAAAATCTTTAACCTACTGGTAATGTTTAGAAAAGAGAATTTTGGGCAACTGTGTTAGTCAGCTTTCCATCACTGTTAGAGAACACCTGAGGGAAACAATTTTAAAAGAAATTTATTTTGGCTCATAGTTTTAGAGGTTTCAGTCCATGGTCACTTGGTTCTGTTGTCCCTGGGTCTGTGGTGAAGCAGAACATCATGGAGAGGGTTATGGTAGAAGAAAGCTGATCACTTCATGGTGACCAAGAAGGAGAGGGAGGGAGAGAGCCTTCTACGTGACCAAAATATTCTCCAGTGACCTCCTCCTTCCACATATGCTTCACCTACTAAGGTTAGGGACTAAGACTTCCACACAGGGGCAGTTGGAGGATATTCTATATATAAACCATAACAGCAGGTGTGTGATCAACAATATGCGTGCTATTCATTGATGAAGAAAAATAGAGTAATGACAAAGCACTCATGTTTATATGCTGTGGGCTTTTCATCCTGTGAGTTCAAGTGTATCTGCCTAATGTGATTTCAGGTGTTCCCACAATATGGAAGCCAACATCCGTGTTAGTCAACCCATCTTGCACTATTTCTTCTTAATAAACTTTATATTTAGCACATATTCAAGCCACTTAGGAAAAGGAGGAAATCACCATCATAACACATCTCTCCCTGCAGGTCACCATACCGGGAACAGTTCCTGGGCCCAGTAGAGGTTTTCTGGATTTCTTTGGTCGTGATTTTCTGCTCAGGTAGCAGCAATATTCTTGTAGACTGCAGAGAAAAATGTTTTGTTCTTTTTTGGAGAGAGATGGTGAGATGGCTCTGTCACGGGGCTGACCTGGTTGACTCACAAGCTGACTGGTATGGCTACAACAGCTGTTTGCTGTCCTTGGTGTCAGTGGGAGACCTGACGTGGTGCTCCCTTGACATTCTGTGACCTCTTGCTTCCCATTCTAGGGCTTCTGGATGCACTAGCGTGTGAAATTCTGTGGGATCTCTGGGTGCTTACACTCTTGCAACGGATTACCTTGTTTCCTATCGGGCTTCAGAATGCACACAGGCTGGTGGAAGGGGCTGGTGACTTCGTGGCTCACACCACCAAGATTCCACTCGCTGAGAGTGCAGTTGGGGAGATGCCGAGTGAGCAAACCCTGTGCAGTGGGAGTAGCAAACAGCCGTTGGTGTCTCTGTTTCCTCCACCTGGGCAGACCGTAGGAAGTTGTAGGCCAGATCTCTGCTTTGCAGAGATGTGAAAAGAGGCAATCAGATGTGCTTAGTACAAAGCCACGACCCTCCTGGTGGTACGTTTTGGATATTTGTCTCCTTGCTTCAAGGTCTCCCTGTGGCATAATCCACACACATGTCTCCTTGGGATTACACTCCCCCATAAGCACATGAACACGTTTATCTACTGCAGCATAACAAATTACCATAGAAATTAGCCACCTGATACTCACTAATTCCCCAAACCCCATGGTTCTAATGTGTTACAGAATTTGGAATTCATGTATTTACCAAAAAAGTTAAATTTTATGTTGTGAGTTTTTATCAAAGTAAAAAAATAGCCACTTGAAACAATGCACATCAGTTTTCTCAGTTTCTCACTCCTCTGAGTCTCTGGTGGAGGATTTCTCATGTGACTGTAATGGGAATGTCATCCAAGGCCAGGATCTTGTCAGAGCAGTAAACTGGGAAAAGAGTCCCTTGGATCATATAGTTGTTGGTAGAATTTCATGTCTTGGGATGGACTTCCTACATTCCTTGTCGGACACGGGCAGTATGTTCTAACATGGCTACCTGCTTCATAAGAGAAAGAGAGAGAGACAGCGCCTGTAGCTCTGTGCCCAGCACTCTGGGTAAACTATGACAAGATGTGAGCTCCAAATACACTTAGCGGCTTCGCTGTTACGTCTCCCACTGCAGCCTCCATGAAATCTCTTTTGGGTTGGTTCCTCTCATGGCCTGTTGCCTTCCTCTGCAGATAATCCGCATTCTCGATATCTAAATTTCTGGGGTCTCCACTGCACCTTCAACTTCACTTTCACAACTTAGGCATTCCCTTCTCAGGGACACGCTGCCTGGCCTCCAAAGTCTTTCTCTAAATTTAGGTGGGAGCTTCCATGACCCCACAACTCTTGTATTCTGCATGCCTGTGAAGCCAGCACCACAAGGATGATGCCAAGGTCTGTCACTGCCTTGAGCAGTAGTAGACTCTTCCTCTTAGACCATGGACGCTGAGTGCCTGGATGGCTGGACTCCAGGAAAGTACCCTCATTAGTCCCATAGGACGCCACAGCATACTCTTCTCAGAGCAAAACCTTTGCACCTTTGAATGGGTAAAGGGTGAGGTCTCACTGATCCTTCAGATGCTCTCAAGGCATCTTTCTTATAGTTCTACTGCAGAATACTTAGGTCCCTTTCAATGCTAATCACTTCAGCAACCACACTCTCTTATGCCCCGGCTTTATACTCACTTTTAGTCTGGGAACTACAAACATTTTATATCATTTTCCTCTGCCATTTTCTCCTGCTTTAGCCATAGAACGAGCTAAAGGCTACGGTTATTTGTTCACCATAGAAGGGACAGGATGAAGTACAGAGAAGAACCCAAAGCGGCACACAACTCGTGGTCTTACGTTGGGCCAAACTTTAGAAGTTTGATGAATTTTAATGTTTTCCCAGAAGGACTACATGTATTTGAAAACAGCAGCATCATTATTATTATAGTTCATGAGATAGAGGAATGGCTACATGTAATGTTATGATTCTTCCCATAAGCCAAGAATGCAGTTTACACATTACAATTCTTGCTATAAGCTAAGGAAGCAGTTTACATGAAGAGGACCACTGAGGTTAGCACAAAGGTTGCCGTGAAGTAGGGCAGGAAGGAAGTGCCCTGTTCCAAGTAAGTTTCAATGATACGGCTTCTCACAAAAGGCCCTGAGGAGTACCCGTGTACAGACAGCCTGAACAGTGGGCTGCCGTGAGATTTTCTCTGCCAGATTAAGGAGTCCCCTGACTTCATTTCCAGTTTCGGGTAAATCCCACTACAGGGGCAAAATGCCTACAATGCAGAATGCCACACACAACACGGCATGCACTGTTTTCTAGACCAATTGCCAATAAAGTCTTCCTTCCCATCTGGAATAACCTTGAGCCCGGCCTTTCCAATGTGCAGTTCTCTTAGCTTTCTGGTCTTCTGAACTCCCAACAGACTCTGAGCTTGGTTCACAGCATACTGAGGCTTCTGTAGTTGCCATCTTCAAACCTTTCTAACCTCTTCCTGCAAGCTAGTGCCAAAGTCTTCTAAACCACACTGTTAAGTAAATCACAGAGACAACCCCATTTCTCTGGTACCAAAATTTCTGACCTAGTTACTTTTTTGTTTCTGGGACACATTATCCAACATCCACAATTTAAGGGAGGAAAGATTTATTTGAGTTCACAGGTTCAGAAGGTCTCTGCATTCAAGGGTGTCTGGCGATGGCAGGAAGGCTGTGGCAGAGAACATCTGCTTGGAGTGTCACAAGAGGAAGAATCAAGGGCCTCCAAAGAAGCTGGAGTAGTTTATATCCTCCAGACCACACACCTGTAATCTAATCTATCATAAGCTTGTCCTTCACCACATACCTATATTCACCCCTCTTGACCAGACCCCAGTTCCTAACAGCACAGGAAATACATAACATCAAAAAGAAGCCTTTTGGGGACATTACAGATCCAACCGTAACAATTTGCCTATGACCAATCAGAGCTTGCAGAGCCACTTGGGAAGGGAGACCTACTCAGACTAGGAATCGTACATCTCTGCTCTTCTCTTTGGACGTTCTCTGAGCCTTTCCCTTACTCGTGGGGTTGATTGGATTCGCTGGGTAATTTTAGGACACAAATGGTACAGCATCATTCTGGGGCCCTGTGGTAGGTGTGATATTTTATTTGAGGCAGGTCCAGCAGAATGGTACATACACACAGTTTTGGGATGAGGCATTGCCAAACACAGAGTTCAGGACTCTGGGCTATTGAGGGTCACTACAAGCTGTTGAACTTGTGTTGTGCCTTACTGTTGCTCGGGTTATACCTGTGGAACTGCCTCTGATCTATGACAGGTCGCCTAAAGGCAGTGGGGAGTGGAGCAGACATTCTTTACCCTGTGCACTGCTGGCAGACATTGCAGCCTCCACACCCCTTCCACATGCTGGGCACTCCTTCAGGGGCAACAACAACCATCTCGTCCAAGGACTCTAAGTACTCTTGCAAAGTACACACAACAGGGCTCTCTGAATGTCTTCTCTTGTCTCCTGGTTGATGTGGTGGCTTTATACTCTTTGGGGTTGGTCTTTAGCTATACCGGATGAGAGTCAGCCTTCACCTTGAAACTGAGAGCCTGTGCTCTGTACTCATGGGCACCTCACTTAGCCTCGCTACCAGTGGGCACATAAGGGAGGCCAAGGTGAGTGTCAGCACTGAATGTGATTTTATGCTATGGATGCAGTGAACATGGCCTCAAAGGGTTCAGGAAAATCACGGCAGGAATTGTGTAGTTCTCTGTGTAGCCTGTAAAATTTCCAATGGAAAATGTAGTGTAATCAGAAAACAAGTATTTCACAACTTCCTTTACTTGTGTACATCGCCAGCAAGAGCACACAACTTGAAAGCGTCATCGGAAGCTTGAGTTCTCAATGTCACAGTGGATGACGTAGCACCACAAATAACAAGTTAGCCAGAACTCAGTACCTGGGATTAGGAACGTGCGAAAGGAGTCGCGTTGTTTTATGAGTCAAATGGGTTACAGTGTACTATGAATAATAACACTGCTCCCTTTTCTTGTTGCGGGAAATGTGGAATTGACCACAAACAGGGCATTTGACAATAAAGAACAGGAAAAGATATTTCCTGGACCTGAAAAGGAAGAGGTGCTGCGTGGACATTAAGAATCTCCAGGTGCACTGGCTGGGCATAAACAAGCACTTAGGTACTTCTTCTCTATTATTATAAATCTTTATGATAGATCTTCTTACATAGCATCATGAACTTTGCAGTACATTTTTTAAAGTCAAACTGTTTATATAGACAAGAGCCTGGCAATAAGTAAAAAAACGTTTGCCCAGGCTCCTGCATGCCTTAGGGGTAGCCCTGACCCAAACTGATTTCTACATCTGTCTGAGTCAGTAACAACACAAACCATAGACGTGCTCCACAACTCCCAATCTCTTTTTTAAAAAACAGAGTAAGTCAGAATTCTTCTAAACAGTTATGCAAAAAAAAAAAAAAAAAAAAAAAAAATCGAACCTTGGTTTAGAATCAGACAAGTAAAATGAAAACTTCCACAGAGGCGTTAGCAGGGAAAGGGTGTGAAAATCCCCCGCCCGCCTTCCCAGGGATATCCAGGCCTTGACAGGGCATGGTTCTCAGAGTACATCTGATTTGTGATAGTTCATCAAGTTGGATAGTAAAGATGCAGGCACTTTCTCTGTATGTGTTACCCTTCAATAAAAATCATGACATAAATGTGAAAAAGCACTGCTAGCCATAGCTAGATTCTGAAGGAAAATTCATTTAGAACGTATAGTCCAAAGGTCTGAAGGGAGCTTGTCCGTGTGCCTGCCTTGCTGCAGGATGAAAGTGGCGGATTTTAGGGTCAGATCAGCACTTCCTTTGGCTCTCCCATCGCAAGGCAACCTTGCAATTAACCTCAGCTCCAACTGTCTCTCAGCACTTCCCCGCCCTGCTTCATAAAATAGAAATTCTTGTAGAGGTTGTGTCCAGACAAGCACAATGGAGACTGACACACAGGGTTTGGAGAACTTCCCGGAGGTGGTTTAGGCATGATTATATAACATGTTAAGTCTGTGTTCCTTTTTCAGGCATAATTGAACCTTTGCCAAAATAACTAATTGCCAGTCCTTTCCCACTGACCCATTAAAAACACAGTGAATAAATTACAGTTCGGAAGCATATTCTAAACAAACAAACAAAAATGACAAAGCTGGCGCTCAGATGACATCATAGCCTTGTGTATGGAGCACCACCCACTCACTGAAGGGCTCCGTGCCGAATTATGTCTAAGTCGTGCCACCTGTTGTGAGGTGAAGGGAGAAAAGGAATGAGTGTAGTGAAATAAAAGAAACCAGCAACAAAAGAACTACTTCCCTTTGGCCCATTGATTTTGGTTAGAAGAAGAAAAGAAGTAATTTTAATAAGCTAATGGGCTTGAGGGAGGCCACGAAAATAGGCCTATGTCTGTATACTCAAAGGATTAGTGAGAAGCAAGCAGTAGACCTGAAAGCAATTTTATTCTTGCCTGCCTTTCCTTCTGGTTCTCTTTACGTCTGGTTTTATGGGGCAGCACAGAGCATCTGCTCCAAGCAGAGAGCTCTGCATCTCTAAAGCGACGTTTCTCAATGACTGTGGGAGACGATGTGTCTGCATGGGACGCGGGGGTCAGGACTGGGTGAGGGCCAGTGTGTGACGGAGCTGGCTCTAGGACTGTCAGCAGATCTCCAAACCCATGGCCAGTGACCTCACCCCAAAGTGAAATCAGCTGCAGGGCGGGATTGACACACCCCAACTCCCCTGCTGCACATCCTGGCTCTGGGATGGGGAGTGCAGAATATGCTTAGGACCAGTGACCAGGGAGCCACTGAGCAGCATCTGTGCAGAATCCAGGGTGGCCACCCAGCGAGGCCTGGCTGTTGCCTGGTTCAATCACCTCCTCCCCTGAAAGCTCACTAACTCCTGGGCTTCCGTATGGAAGACGATGCCTCTGTATTTTGCTCAAGTTCAACCATACAAGAGTGCCGTGATAGGGTCAGGACAACATAGAAGAAGTGACCTGTCTCTGAGGAGCAGCGTGTCACATGAAGAATAAAGCCACTCCTCAGTATCTGCAGGGGTGACTTCTAGGATCCCTTGTGTACCAAAGTCCTCCCACATCCTTTAAATCATCTCTAGATTATTTATAATAGCTAATATAATGTAAATGATATGAAAACGACCCCACAGTGGTTTCTTAAGGAAACAATACATGGTTCTGGTCCTGATTTGCATGTATATAAAGAATCTTGATTTGGCCAGTGCCCTTAGATGTGATCAAGCTCAAATTAACTGACCCCCTTTAAGAAATTTCACACAAGATTGATACACAAACCACAACGCTGATGAGTTCTCTTTAGTAAGAATGAAGATGTAATGTGGTCAGACTGGTTGATCAGTACGCTCTCTTTCTCTGGGAAAGCTACACAGGAAGCCAGACATTATAATCATTAGGTTATTTTCTAAGCAAGAAATTTTGGCAAGGGAATTCCGTTGGGCAGTGGTGTACATGAGAGGTGTGGACTTGCCAAAGAGAAGAATTGCACGTGCAGATCTCCACATACTTCCTCCTTTGGAGGCACGAGGACTCCTCCTGTGGGAGATCTTTTTCCATGCCCCTCTGGGAAAGAAGGAAAGAGTTCCAGACCCGCTGCAGGCCTGCTCCCACGCTAGGCTCACCCAGATGGCATGTGGCCCTTCTCAAAGGTATCTGGCTTAATGCTTCCAGACTCCACATGAGCGCTTTCTCTAAGTGGCTGGTCACTACCTCCCTGTCACTTCCTGGGAGTATTTCCATTTCTAGTCTTTTGTCATCCTGTGTGTTCTGACCACTCTGGTCGAGCCTGGCTGCCTGGTTTAGATTGTATCTAAATCTTCCCAGGGCATTTCTCAGCTGCTGTAGCCCTTACACTCTGGCTTACTTCCTTTCAGGGATTTTAAAGCTCGTGCCTTCTATTTAGCCTGTTTGCTTTTGTCATTTTCCTCTGCCTAAATATAAAGCCAGGAGGGCAGACACTCTGCCGTCTCATTCAACACTGGGTTGGTTCCTGCTTCGCCTACAGAAGTCATTTCATGAATATCAGCTGAATGAGTGAATGCCCTCGAGCATTTGCAGACGGTATTCCTAAAGGATGCATTCTTTTCCAGATGAAATGTACTCAGATTTTTCAAGGACGGTCAGCCTTTGTTTTCTATGGGTTCCATGCTTGCAGATTCAACTGCAGATCAGATATGTTCCAGAAAACCCCAAAAGGCAGAGTCTGAATTGCCACATGCCAGGCACTGCACTCAATCCACACAGATGAAGCAATACACGGGCAGTCTGCTCTGGTCTCCCACTGCCTCACTGGCCTCGCTGTCTCTGTAGGCTTGTATGAGCACCATTCAGTGAGTGTCAGTCTCACACTGTGTAGGTAGACCCGGCATGGTTGTGCCCGTACCGTCTTTTTTGTCATTATTCTCTGAATAGTATAACAAGTGTTGTCATATCATTCTCAAACGAAACAATTTTTGCACTCTGAGCCTCTGATGGGTGGGGTCTTGCTGCCTTTCGAGCTGCTCTCATGGTCCCTTTTTATCCCTCTACAAAAGTACTTGGTTTCCTTTTAACGGAACTACTATCTTCAGCAGCCACATTTTCTCTGGTTCTAACTTCACACATGATTCCTTCTGGTCAAACTTTTAAAATTTTCAAAATTTTCTCCTTTTTGCTTAATGCTCACTATCAGTCTAGCTTAAAAAAAAGCCAAGAATATTTATACCAGACTCTGAATGTTGACTTGCTTTGAAATTTCCCCCACTAGTTCAATTAGTCTTGAATAATTGCTAGTGGCCCTTAATATCGGTCTCCTGCAAATTCTCAAGTCATGAACAAAATGTCAACAAGTTTTCTGCTAGCGTGTAGCATGTACCGCCTCTAGTCCAAACGCCGGTGGAGTCCCGCTTCCCAGCTGAGACCTCTGAGTCTGGCTATTCTTGTCTGCATTCTTATCAACACGTTGGTCTGTTAGGCTCCAAAAAATAACAAAAAGAAATCACCCATCAGGCTTTGCTTACTGTACTCTAAGGTACCTCTAGCTGGCAACTTCAAACCTTTCAAACTCCTCCTACAAGCCAGTCCCAAAGTCATCTAAACCATATAGGCAAGTACAGTCACAGCAATGATCTCACTTCTTCAGTACTGTCTGCTAATCAGCTTTCCTACTGTTAGGAAACTGGACTCCCCCAACTAAAGGAAGGAGAAGTTTAATTTAGCTCAGTTTTGGAGGATTCAGTGTATGGTTGGCTGGTTCCAAAACAAAAATGACATCATGGTGGAAGGGTGTGGTGGAGCAAAGCTGCTTTAGTTCAAGGTGATCGGGAACCGGAGAAGAACACTGCACCAGACAAGAAGGGGTCAGGAACCACGTATACATCCCATGGTCGGATCTCCATGACCTACCCAAGCACACTGAGAAACGTCTCTTACCGACTTCCTGGGTGGCTCCAAAGCCAGCCAAGATGACACAAGCTAACCTCTCACACGGGAAAACATGACTCTTCACGTGTCCAGATTCTCTCGTCACATCTGAGTCTTATCCTAGGGGAAAGGCGGCTGACCTGGCATTCCTTGGAGATGGCAGCCATCATAGAGGGAGTTCCACGGGAGGGGAAAAGGAAAAGCAGGGCTTCGTGGGGTTTCAAAGGTTGCAAGGGAACAGGACTGGGAACAGCAGAGGTCTCAGGTGGGGAAGCAAGGTGGTAGGCCCTACTTACCTGCCCCTGGTCCCTGAGACACCCTGCAACGAGAACACAGGGGCAACAGCGGTCTACTGATTATTAGACACAGTCAGCCTGCACAACTGAGGGCCTGAGTAAGCACTGGAGGAGACGCATTAATGTAAATTTTCCAGCAAAAGAAGTTACAGAATCTACCTATTTATTTTCTATTAATTACCAAAGTAAATGATCCCAACCAAGAGGAAGCATCCCACATCCCCCAACCAACCCATCTCTCACCCCAATCCTGACCCATGGGTGACTCTGTTGTGGGAACTCCCTGAGCTGTTTCTGTGCCTGACATGAAATCAAATGAAATAAAAAGCAGAACACTTTGTTTAAATAGTTATTGTCTAGCGTGCCCTGGCTTCCTTTTATTAGGATCATAGAGCTCATCGTGAAGTGTTTCAATTTCTACACATCCACGAAGAAAAAGCAGGACATGGTTCCCACCATAGGCAAGTCCAGCATTTGGCCATGTCAATCAAAAGAAACCAAAGAAGAAAATTCAAAGAAAAACAAAACTCCTAAAACCCCAGGAAAGTTTCCATATGTACAATGTAAGCTGACTAGCTCTTGACCTTTTTTGAAATCCGATTAAGTGAGACTTCACAGAATATTTACAGAGCAACATACATGTCACAGAAGTTTGTTCTATACAAATGTTGTTTCTGTCACCTTTTTAATAAAAAGGAAGTAATTCTGGAGGAAGGTGCGACTTGGCAATCAGCCTTTTCTATTTCTGAAACCATTAAAATGCAAGTCAAAATGTCCCTGGAGCCAAAACACCAGTCTATTTGTTTACAGATATTTGGAAACTTTTTAAAAAAAATTTACTAAAAAATGCTCTCCAGGCTGAGGTTTTTAGACTCACTTTCAGAGCAGTTATTTCTCTGCTTTCTAGTAGTACAATTATGGAAGTCTTGGGAAGACTGGGCCTGAAAGCTGCTGGTACAGCCAAAAGAATCATCATCATCTCGCAAGCAGTACTCATGCTCTTGCTTCAAAAATTCCCAAGTTTGGCCTGTACCTGGTCTCGGCAACGACTCTCCCTCAGCAAGGCCTGTTTCCTGCATACGTTAGCTGGCTTGTAAAGTTCTGCTGAAGCATTTGTACCAGCACGTCCTGAGCTGTAGCCAGGTGTGAACACACACACACACACACACACACACACACACACACACACACACACACACACACACGTGCACAAACAAAGAATAGAACCTAGGGGAATATGAGCCAATTCTGCCTTCCTCCTCTTACTGGGGAGTCCTCACAGACGGAGTTCAGTACAGTGCCTTGGACAAAGGAATGTCCCCTGTTTCTCCCCTTTGCTTTGATATTACACATTTGTCGAGCCACAGAGCAAGGAATGATGCAGAGAAGGGGCGGTGTTCGGCTACTGGTTCCTCCACGCACTCTAAGAAGCCCACAAGAGAACACTGAGCTAAAAAAAATTTTAAAAAGGAGACTTCCTAAAAGGTACTTTGCGCTGGTCTCCCCAAGCCCGGCTTTAGGGGTGAAAGAATCATCTTTTACTGAACACAACACTTGGCAGTTGAATTCCCTTTTGACCCAACGTTTATTCCCTCAAGTAACCAACAGATGTGATACTTGGTATTGGGTGTTGAAAAAACTCATGAACATCCAAGCAGTGGCTCTTGCCCTCAAGTTACTGGTATAACAGCAAGGCAAACAGATGCACACGGAGGGGGCAGTACACGTCCTTGATTCACAGACGCTATTTACAAAAAGATGGGCCATCTAGTAATAACATTCAAGAATCATATTAAACCTCATCAGGTAGATGCATTGGTCGGGAGGGTAACTCTGACGTCAGCAGTACAGGGAGGTGATGATCAGGGACAGCTGGACAGCAGAGGCGTGCGGTGGCCGCAAGAACAGGGGAGATGCCCCCCCTGACAGTGCCGGGTGGTGGTGAGGGGCACAGCTACTACTCGCCTTCCCACGTGTTATCGCCTGTTCACAGCAACTCCTGGCATGTGTGTAGTGCCCTCATTTTGCAGATATTCAGCAAGTGCCCCGCGGAGAGGGATGAGCAGGCACTGGGCCGGCCTGTAGGAAACGGCTGGGCATGGGTTAGAAGACAGGCTCCCGCCTCTGGCTTTCCTTCTTATAGACCATGTGGGCTGTGGGCGACTTGCACAATCAGTTTGTGTTTCTGTTTCTAATTCTGTAAAATGGGGGTTAAACATTCACCATGAAGGCGTGTTTTTTGTGGGGTTTGGTCAGTGGTCGTGGCACCAGGGAATGAGTGCAGGAACCTCCTCAGAAAGTGTTCTCCCTCCAAGCTATATTCCCAGCCCTTCCTTCCATTTTTTTATTACTATGTATTTGCCATGCACAATGGTTATATTAAACTTACAAATGATGTGCACATGTCTGTTGCACGAGCATCACATTCTTTTCCCTTCCCCTTCTGTCAGCCTCCCGCCCTCTCATTCCCACTAACTCCCAACATCTCACCTCTTTGATTCTATTATTTATTTATATTCTGGGTTTCTGAGAGACCATGTGATATTTAATCTTCTGAGTTGGATTCACTTCACTAAGCATAACGGTCTCAAGTTGTATCCATTTACCCCGAAATGTCTCTATCTGTCTTTAGGACACAGTAGTACTCTGTTTTATTTGAGATGGAGTCTCGCTAAGCTGCCCAGGCTGACTTTGAATTTGCCTTTCTCTCCTGCCTTAGTTCCCCGAGGAGCTGGAATTATGGGTACGTGCCTAGCTTGTGGGGCTTGTTTGCTTGCTTCTTTGGTTATTTTCAGTACTGGAATAGAACCCAAGGGTGTGCTACTATTGAATGACATGCCCATCCTTTTTTGTTTATTTTTAATTTTGAAACAAGGTCTTACTAAGTGGCCTACAAGGGACTAAAATTTGTAATCTTCCTGCCTCAGCCTTCCAGAGTGCTAGAGTTAAAGGTGTGTGCCACAGGGCCTGGTTTCATGGGGCTATTTTAAAGCTTGAAAATGACAGAATCCATGTAGCCGTCAGCTAGGTGCCTGAGTATAGTAAATGGAAGCTGCACACTTTTAGTGCTTTGATGGTGACATGGACAAAAGCTTTATCAAAACTAGATAGCAAACAGGCAGGGCAGGTATGACTGGGACCAGTTCCAAGTGTTCAGGTTACCCCAGGGCTTCGCTCTGTCCAGAGGAAGCTGCTTAGCACTAGTCCCTGCTGGCCTGCAGGATACTCTCATCACCAGGAGCAAAGGGAACTACAAAGTATTTCTATTTTTGATTTAATTCTGACGGAAAAATCTGATGACTACTGGATAACTTCCAGGAACGTAGGGGAAAAAAAAGTCTGTCATTCTGGGTCAGTTTGAGGGAAGGGAATCCGAACACCAGGTTGGGCCGATCTGACTGTGCTTTGGGAAACAGGCTTCAGAATGAGCACTGTGTCCCTCTCTACTGCGAACGATTCACAAGAAAGGGAAATTTGAAACAAAACAGAACAGAACAAAAATGGCACCAAGTGGTGCTCTCATAAATAATTCCTGTGGAAAAAGAACAGGAGACAGTTGCTGCAGGAAAAAATCATGTGAACTGTTCAGATTTCAACAGGACGTGTGTAAAGGGCAGAGGATGTCCACGCAGGGAGCCGTACCCTGAGCTCAAAGGGAGGCAGGAAGGGTGTGCCAGTGAGCTCTAGTTAAAGGGCAGGCCAGGGTCACGTTTAATATTTATTACTTCATTTTATCCTTCTCAATCCTAAAAAGTACATGGTAGAAGTTGTGTGCTTCAGAGTAAGAAACGTAGGGAGAGAAGCTGGATGATTTCCGAGGGCTCACATGGGTAGTCGAGAGCAGAGCTGGAACTCACATCTGGATCTGTGTGGCTGAAAGTACCAGGTCCTAGTAGCCGCCCCATCCTGAAGGTCAGGAGTAGCAGCTACAAGTGCGTTGGCACCAATGGAGATTTTTCTCTTTTATTTGGGTGTGTGTTCTTTTGTAGAGTCTATGAACTTGCTGGGATGCGTTGGACAAGCTAAGAAGGCCACGCATGAGTCAAGGTCCCCAAGAATAGTACTACCCAAGCAAAAGGTGGCACCTGCTGTCTGCTGCAATTTCAAAGCGAGGGCCTATCAGAGAGCATCCCCAGCCCATGGACCCAATCCTGGTTATCTTTACCCAGTGACTTTCCACTAACCTGCCTCTTTTCACCAAAACCAGATTCTACATTATCCTTACTCTCTACACAGTGGCATTCTGAAAGCTGTCACTAAGAGGTTGGATGGGACAGTGAATAAACAATGCATCAGTCATGATCAAACTCAGCCATCAGTCAGCCTTATAGTTTCATCCCTATGAGAGAGTCAAAACTACCTTCTACAGAAAAGCAAACTCTGCTACACAGAGCCTCATCCATCTGATAATGGCCTCATTCTCTATTGGGAAAATTGTTTTTACCTGTCTTTCTTCAAGGCTCTCCAGCAATCTTTTTTTCCAATCTTCAAATATCAGTGGTTGTTCTGTTTCCTTGCAGTCTAACTGAAAAAGTACTGTCTTTCTGCTGATCAGGGCTCCTGAGGGTAGGCCCTGGGCCACTGAGTAGGATTGCTGGGCATATTGTACAAAGTATTAATTTAATTAAAGTTTATATTTTCAAAGACAGGTTTTAATTATTACACCCAGCCCAAAAGACTCATATTTGACAATAAAAGAGAAAAATTCAAATGAAAAGTAAGAAAAGCTGGTTCAGAGCATGTGATTTACTTCTGGGCTCCTTTTGATTCTTGAACAGGTTTCGGGATCTCCTCTGTGTATGAACTCGAGCACTCCACATCTTCACTAGAGTCTGTGCTGTCTTCCATTTCCTTCTTTCTCTTCTTTGTTGCTGGCTTTGCATTTAAATCTCTATTTTCCACATGACCGAAGTCCAGTTTGCCATCGCCATTACTTCCTATAGCTTTTAGTTCTTGCAAAAAAAATCATGTAAATTTTGATAAAAGGCTTCTCAGTTAATCCAGTAATTTTACAGTTCCCATGTACTTAGCAATTTCACTTGGCTTGTTTTGCATAGGAAAACATTTTTCCATCAAACTTGCAATATTTTCTCTATCTAGTTTTGGAATCTCTAACATAGTTGGGGTCTTTCAAATTATCCTCCCAAAGGAAGATGGCTGAGAAGCCATTGAATCATGCAACAACCAAGTATTTCCAAATTACCACGTCTTGATGGGGCCACACCTGTATGTGCATCAATGCTGGTAAATTCGATAGTGCCATCGTGACATCTTTTAGCATCATCTTTGTATCCTTTATGCCCTTCTGGGCAGTATGGATCGGCAAGGTCATAATCTACCAAATACTCCATCAGGACTCTCGTAGCTCAGAAGCAGGTTGGAGGCCTTGACGACCCCATGCACACACTCTTGCTCGCGAATATACTTCAGGATATCCTGAATTCTTAAGCTCAGCTGCAAGAAGGTTTTCCAAGAAAACTTTTTGCCGTTTGCTTATTTTCTGAAGGTCACCCCCAAGGCCATCTATTATAATAAACCTGTAATTTTTTTCCACTTTTATTATGTAGATCAGATCCCCAATACTTAGGAACACCAAGGTACTTCCATTTCTGGATATGAATCCATTTCTGAATTTGCCCTGGTTTAGCAGCTCACTGGTAGAAATTCAATTCAGTAAAAAGAGGTCCGTTGCCACTGGGTTCCACTTTCACAACATAGGGTGCATCACTGCCACCTGATTTTGATGAATTCACCTCAGCAAGATACATACGACTAAAGCTACGTTGGCCAATGGGTAATCTAATTTCCATTCCCTTTTTGACATGTCAGTTATTATCTCCCCAGTTGCAAAGTGCTCTGCAAGTTGTCTCTGCGCAGGACCCTGTATCCCACTGTGAGCAGCTTTTACACACAGCATTCTCTTCCGTTTCCGTGGCCCACAACCAACTGTCCTCTCAAGAAAACCTTCCAGAGTGTGCCAATGGTCACTCCCTGTTACATGGGCGTCCCACGGGTGAAGGAGCTGGAAACACTGGCCAGTTCTTAGAGCGGCCACTGATGCAGGACATACCACCAACCTGTCAGGGCAGCCCCTGGGACCCGCTGGTGCCCGAGCAAGGCCAGGAAGACGCATACGCTGGCACCGGGTGGCAAGAGCAGGGCCCAACCAACCATCTATGTTCTTTTACATTCACAATACTTGAGGCAGCAATGCCGAAATTAAAACTTCCAAACTGTATTGTGAATGAAAATAAATACCTTTTCTAGTCTCAACTCTATGGATCTTAATAGTCAAGTACTGTATATTGGGCTAAGGATATAGTTGGGTGGTAAAGTGCTTAGTGCCTAGTGTAGTTCAGTGATAATGTACCTAGTATGTGCAGGGCCCTGGTGCACTGCTGCTATAAGAAAGGAAGAAAGAAGAAAAGCCCCTCTCCCCCCAGTATTGTATGTTGTTGTTATTGGGTTGAACAGTATGCAGTTAAAAAAGATGTGTTGGAATTCTGACCTCCAGCACCTCAGAATGTGCCATTGTTTGGAGAAAAGGCCTTTGCAGAGGCAATCCAGTTGCAACAAGGAAGGGGAAGGGGACCTTTGGACACAGAGACCAGCATCAAGGGAGTAAAGAGATACCGGGAGGAGATGGACACCCATAGCCATGAACAGATCCTTCCCTCATAGCCTTCAGAAAATTTAACCTCGTAGATAACTTGTTTCTGTACTTCAGCCTCCAAAACTATAAAAGTTATTTTTTTAAAATCTAAGCCATTTAGTTCGTGATAGTTATGGCAGTCCCGGAAGACTAACATGACTGTTACTTTTATTTTCAACTTTCTCTGTGTTAATTGGATTAGTATGATCCTTGACTCATGACGCACTGTCATCAGTGGGTTGTAAAGGCAAAGTTTTTATTTAGCAGAGGTTGCAAATGTTTCTGCCTTGCCACAGACATAAAACAACGAAGTCAGATGACCATGGACTGGAACCTCTGAAAATGGGAGCCAAAAATTTTTTTAAGTTGTTTTTCTCAAGTATTTTGTTATAGTGTTGAAAAGCTGACTGATACAATACCATACTGCTAGGAGTCATCTGCATTGTTGTGTGTTACTACAGTTCATTTGTTATGTTACTTTGTTGCTTGAAAATCACCCTGTCAAGGCTGCCCTTTGGAAACAGCAATATTTTTTCCTACTATTTTTTAACAGAAAGGCCTGGTGGGGAGCTTGTATTTCCGCTGCTCACAGCTGCCACGGTCTTCCTGCTTCTCTGCCCAACGTCATCACAGCAACCTGAGGATGTGCTTCTCAAAATGAAGCATTTCCTCTTGGTCGATTCGTGTTGTTCTGATTTCAAAGGATGAGTAAAGGGAAATGTTAATGTGAGTCAGAATTTACCCAATGGTTTAAAGTTAAAAAAGAAAAAATCTTCAAATAGTGTTTCTTCCCCCAAGTTCCTGCATAACAATACTTTGCATGGGGCTGTGGTGTGGTTTAGTGGGAATAGTATGGCATTGGCAGGCAGAGGACCTTGTGGCCGTCAGCTCCTCACTTCAGCCACCGAATGCGTGACCTTGGGCAAGTCTCTGGATGACAGGGTGCATAGAGATTCTAAGATCAGAGATCACACTACACTGCCTGCCGTATCTGTTCATTTCTAGTTCTCAAAATGAGTGAGGCTTACAGAACCCATTGAGTTTTCTTCATTATTACTATGTAGTGACATCTGGGGTAAACAGATGTTGGTGGCTGTGCAGTACCTGTGTTTCCTGTGATGCTGGGTCTTCACACCCAGAACTATCAGCCACAGCTAGAGCCTCAGGGGCTCTGGAGAGGATCTTCTAGGGCCACTAAAAGACGGCTCCTGATGCTCATTCTGTCAGTCCTCTGGCTCCTCTGTGAGCCACTGGCTACTGTTTGTGATCTTTGATGCTTTACTATGGGCTAAATAAAGAATATTTTTAAAGGTAGAAAATTGAGAGAGCTGGAGATATGATGCGAGAAAGTCTAACCAGTGCAAGCACCAAAATAAAATGACCTTTGTGCCATAAATTAGGGGGTTGGAAGTAATGGCTTATTATACAGCTGAAGTATTTGAAATGTAGAATTTGATGGGTTGGCAGATTAATCCTATTTATGCTGGGGAAAGTATTCCACGACATTAAAGGATTTATTTGTTTGCTAATCTGCCTCAGACTCCAGAGGCCTTGTTACAAAATAAGGGGTTGGAGGAGAAGAAAAGGGTTAGGAAGGAGGAAAGGCTGCAAGTTTTGGCTGCAAGATTTTGTTAACTGAATGCTTAATGAGGACTTCTGAAACACCATAGAATCTGCTGCATGAATACAGCATATATTATTGCATTTACAATATGGACAAAGGCTTGTTTGCTTTTTTTTTTTTAATACTTGATGTGATCTTTCTCTGAACACATAAACAAGAACATGTTTTTTCTATTTCAAAGCTAGGATTTGAAATACTTATTTGAGATAGAAGTAAATAAAAATGAATTTAGGGTTCTTCCCATCTTTTCACTAACAGACTTAGGAACCACCACCAGTAATCATTTTAACTTGGGGGCATTTTCCTTCCTTTCCATTTCCAAAGTCCCCCCAAATGCAAACAAGCATTTGCTTCACTGTTGCCTTTTTCACCATGGAGGGAGGACACAGTGCAACAACCAAACATCCTCTTAACCGCTTTTTCAAAGACTATAACCTTCTTTCGGTAAGGCAGTCATTCTGTTGTGTCCCACAGCACCTTGACAATGCCGAGAAAACATAATCCTTCACTTACAATGGAATCTCAGATTTGCTGTTCCATTACCCGGCAGCCTGAGCATTTGTGTTAAAAGACAGTTAAGCTTTTTTCAGCGAGGCATTTCCTTCCTTACCTTCCTCACAGAAAGTTCTGCTTTATTTTTAGTAATATCCTGGCTCCTGGTATTGTATTTGTGCACATAATCCCTTCACAATAATGCTCAGCACTCTGGTGGCACTGTCTCCCCCAGGAACTCAAAGGCCTTTACAAACGTTAATTAATTCTCCCAGCACCCTGTGTGAGATGGGTATTTCATTCCAATTGGTATATTATTATCCCCATCTTGTGATTTTGCCAAAATTCTTTCACCTTCTTTCCCAGTGTGCTGCCTAATAGAATTCATCTTTAGTCCACTGGGGCCTGGTGACGTCCAAGGTAAAGGAAGGAAGCAGCAGTAAAGAAGGACACGAACTGGGATATGCAGAAGGCCGGGCGGCCCTGTTGGCAGAGGAGTGCTCACCTACTCCCCCCCTTCTCCACAGGGAAAGAGAGAGGGAAGAGGGGCCCAGAAACATTCCTGTTACCCAGACCAGAAAAGAAACCCAACATTGGGTGACAATGACAGAAAACCTTTGCCCAGATAGTTGGGCAAAACCGTGAGTGCATGACTTGTTCCCGGGGCCAGTGGACGCTGGGGTGATGACCTCTGACTCTCTGACCCTGGGAGGGTGAAAAGTACAGAGTAACCCCCAAAGCCACGTGAAAAGTCCTTATTCTTTGGTTTGGGACAATCTATGCAGAAAAGTCACTGTGATACTTTTTCAGAGTCACCAACTTTTTATGAGAAAATTCTACCAGAAATTTTAGCATTTTACAAAAGTTTGGGCTCTTTTGCTGTAGACAGTGTTTAAAACAGTGTGGTAGTATTTCTATATCTACTTGAATGGTTTCCCCAGTTCCTAGCTTTTTCAAATAGTTTATCGTTAAAGCGGGAGCACTGTGCAAGGACAAAATAGTGAGTTGTTGAAGGGGAACCCGGGAGACACAGGCCCCGCTTTCTCCCTCAACACGCTCACAAGGCTTGGCTGGAGCAGCTGAAATGGCCAACCCCGGTCCTTTGACTCGGAGCCAAGGGCTCTTTTCAACACTTTCATCAACTTTTCTGAAGAATCCCTACTGAGAAGTTAAATGGAGAGGAGGCAAAGCACAGAAATCCACAATTTTTTTTGGTGGAAATAGGCAGAGAGAAAAGGTAGTATTTTATGCTTTCTAAGTTGGCTTGGATGGCAAATAATTTCTCTCCACTTACAACGGAAGTTGGAGATGAAATTTGTGACTAGTTTTATACTTTTACAAACTCATTTAAAATAAAATTTAATTAAGCTACAAATATGATGTGAGTTTGAGATAAAAATGTGAGGATTTTGGTCAAAAATTCTTTGTGCTCTTAAATTCTTGAATACTGACTTCAGCCGGCCCTCGTGCTGCCCGGCCACCATATGCTGTGTTTACGGTTCCTCACGCTGTAGTCTCACACTTTCAAAGCTTCCTCTTCTAGTCTCCCACTCAGCTGAGGGCTGAGCATCCCACTTCATTGAGAAAAACAGCCCTACCCTCCACCAAGGCCCTCTCCTGCCCGACTACTGCCCCAGGATCATCTAGCTGCCTCTCCCTCTGCCACCAGAGGGGCCTCTTTCTGTGATGGCCCCGGGTCAAGCCTGTCCCTGTAAGCTTTCCTGGTTCTGGTGCTGCTGAAAATGTTAAGACTGCTTAGTCTGGATTATCTTTGTTATGCCAGGGAAGCTCTAGCATCACAGCCTCATTAAACACAGGCCTCTGCAGAGCCCACATTTCAGACACCCACCGGGTAAACTCCACAACACTCATGGTTTTTCAAATACTAAATTGACAATGGGTCTCTTAAAGAGAAGGGGAAGAAACGATGTACCCCTCCCCCCATACTAGGGATGGAACTCAATGGTTCTCGACCACTGAGCTACAGTTTTATTTTTTTGTTTTGACACAGGGTCTCATTAAACTGCCCAAACTGGCCTTGATTTTGCAGTTCTCCTGCATCAGCCTCCTGAATAGCTGAAACTACGGGTGTGCCCCACTGGTCCCAGCTAAGAGATGTTTCTGGCTGAAAGAATGCCAAGAGATCAGAAATGGGAAACTCTATAAACACGGTGAAACCTGTTACAGGACACTAGCTCCCCCTGCAAACCTGGGAAAGTTGAAACTTTCGATAGGCTTGGCACATAGAGGAGGCTCTCTTTAAAAATGGTGGGAAGTTCGTATATTTGTGATGAAAACAGTTTATGTAACTTCAAAGTCTAAATATTTGGGGCATAATTTTGTTTCTAATTTGTTCATATGATGAGAACCTTTGGGAAAGGTCTTGGTCATATACATTTTAAAGACCATATCTGAATAACAGGAGAGTGTAGGTAGCAAAGTAAGTTCCCACAACAAAAGGGGACATCTGTTATTAATGAATTAAAGTCATCACCAGCAATACTTACTACAGCCATATATGAGGTCTGATTGAAATACATGATGAATGCTTAAAGTTTGAAAAGCTTACTGTAAAAGACATATTGCCATAAGTCCCCCCTCAGACTACTCCCTTCCCCTTGAACACACTTATCTTATTGTGCCTGCCATTTTTCTGCAGCAGTTCTGGAAGGCCTCTTTTGTGTCTTTACATAAAGAGTATGATCCAAAAATACAGCGAGTGCTGCTGCTAAGTTCCAACCAACAAAAAAGTAGTCTTGTAAAAGTCTTACGGTGTGTACTAGCCAAGCTTATTCACCAGACCTGTGACTGTGTAACTTCTGACTCTTCCCCAAAGTCAAAATGACCATGAAGCGTAATGTTTTGAATAGACTCAGAACACTGAGTCAGCCATGACAGTGCAACTACAGACACCCAGAAAGAGAACTTCTAGAGCTGCTTCAGGAGGCGGCAAGAATGATGGAATACATGTTTGAAGCGAGAGGGGATATTCTGAAGTGTATTCATGGCAATAGGTCTTTTTAAATGGCATGGGTTTACTTGGCAAGCCTTTCCAGACTTAAGAAAGATTAAGGAAATACCGATTTTTCTCTGATTTTACCTTTCACATCCTGTTCTTTTATTCTCTCACCCAGTATTTGTGAGCACAGTTTTGCTGAGAATACTGTAGCAAATAAAACAGATAACCCCTGCCGGTATGACCCAATGAGAGCAAAAAATAAGCGAATGAATAAGTAAAAGTAGCAGCTTATCAGAGCCACTTGCATCTATAGAAGCCAAAAATGTTGACTCCTAATCTCTGATAAGTGCACCTGTATTAACAAATTCACTCAACCCAGTGTGACGTTAAATTCTCCTCAATCTTCTGCCTTTAGAATCCATACTCACAAGCATTATCCTTTTTGGAGCTGACATCCCTAGGAGGGATAACACAAAGCTGGTCTCACCTGCCACAGTATGAGGAGCTGTCAGGGTAAGAAATAGTTGCTCCAGCGACACTCAGGAACCAGGCAAGAAGGACAAGGAGAATCCACAGGAAACAGGAAGAATAGGCTTCCTCCTCCTCCTCTGTGCTTGTGGTGTCCCTCTAGCGCCTCCTAATGGCATAGCCTATTAATGCATCAGCTGGCCACACAAGCCAGCCTGCTTAGCCCTTACCGTCCCACCACAAATCAAAGTTGAGGTTATGTTCGGAGGATGGTAGAAAAGAACTGAATAATCGACACACTTATATTTGAAAAGAATGAAACTAATAAATGATGTAGCTCATTGCAATCACCACTAACCCTCACTCATTATTCCATTGATAAGCTACCTTAAAGGCCATTCATGAATGAAGAACTAAATTCATCATTTTCCCCCCAGTATTGAGGGCTGGATCTAGGGATTTCCTACTGAACTACGTCCTTAGCCTTCATTTTATTTTTTATTTTGAGACAGAGTCTCATTAAATCACTAAATTGCACAAGCTGGGTTCAAAGTTGCCATCTTCGTGCTTCAGCCTCCCAGGGTGTTGAGATTACAGCTGCGGCCCAGTTGGCTCACCTCATGTCACTGCTCCTTGAGAATGCCTTCATCAGTCTTCAAAGTATCCATTTGATCCGTCTACATTCCTTTTCTTTTTTGGTCCCTTCATGGCAACACTAGCCAAGGCTCCATCTAAATGCTTACCAAAGTAACAGGCTCCTCTAGGATGAAAATACAATATTCCTGGAACTTTGAAAACCTAAAAGCAGTTCTAAAACTTACTGATGTTGTTTAATGTTGTTCTCAAGATAGATGAAAATCTTGCTCTTGAGGCAAGAAGATAGTTGGTTAAAAAATAGATATTTTAGTTATTAAAAAGAATCTCTAAGGAAGATACTTGGGAAAACTGATTGCAGTAACTTGGCATCACAACTTTAAACAATATCTTTATAGTGAGCTGTACAGCAGAACTGCCTCCCTGCTCGGGATGATGGGACATAGGGAAAGAAGCTATAGCTAGTTCGGTATAGGCTGCCTCTTGGAAGAGAGGAACACGTGAGAGGAAGAAGAGGAAGACATGAATTGAAGAACACGGGCAAAGAATTTAGGAGTACCGTTATCCAAGAGCAAATTAAAGTTTCTTCTTTTCACCACTGTAATTATGTTACAAAGTTTTGTGAAAAACTAGGCTGGCCTAAGCCTATGCACAGGGGCAGGGAGTGAAGGTGAGGTCTCTAACATAGGGAGAAGGAAGGGCAGAGGTAACTGGAGGAGCCTGTTAGGAGATAGTACTGGGGTGCCCAGGGTAACTTAACAAACATGAAGCACTGATCATCATGATCCCAAAAGTATTTGAGGAAGCGGAATCAGGAGAATGGACATATGGGTACTGGTGGGGTAAAAGCTTGAAGATACAAATTCTATGTGAAAAGATCTTATTTTAACAGCCATTCAAGGGTGGGACATACTGTTACACAACGATTCCTCAGCTACCTATCTCGGGTTCCTTCTCTTATTTCCTAGTTTGACGACACTGGCCACCACACAAAGAATAGCAATGAACAAATGAGGCAGTAACTGGGCATCTGTGCTAATATCTGAGATTTTTTATTAGTGACTCTGTCTTAGGAGTACTATTAGTTTTCACATTTATTACCATAGGTACATAAACTTTTAAAAACGTATTTCCTTTATAAATGTACTTTTAAATTTTGTATATTTGTAGTTTTGTTACCTTAAGAATTAATTTCCTATTGCTTCTGTAACAAACTACAACTTCTGTGCATCAAAACAATATGCCTTATCTTACCTAGTTCTAGAGGTTGGAAATCTGAAGGAGATATTTGAGGCATGACTAAAATAAAGATGCTAGCAAGGCTGTGTCCTTGTGGGGGGCCTTAGGGGACAATCTTTCATTGCCTTTGCCAGTTTCCAGAGACCACGTGCTTTCCCTAGCCAGGGCCCTTCCTCCCGTCTTCAGAGCAGCTGTGTGGCATCTTCACCTCTCTCATGTCTGCTTCTGATTCTCTTGCTTCCCTCTCTTCTCCATAAGGACCCTTGTCATTACATTAGGCCTACTTAGAAAACCCCAGATGATCTCATGATCCTTAACGACATCTACAAAGTCCCATCTGCCACGTTAAGGCGATACACTGACATGGTATCGGGCTGAGGAGTGAAGACATGGACGTATTTGGAAGACGATCATTCTGCTCAACATAGCAAGATTAAGCTGTTTTGGATGGAATGAGTGGTGGATCAATCATTTGGGCTTGTTTTAATTTGTTGATGTCAGCTTTCATCTTTGTTTTCCCTAAGTTTAGTTTGAGAGTTCTTTTCTATAACTTCTCAGTGGAATGCTTAATTGGGTTAAACTTTTTAAAAAATAGTTTAGGTCTATATAACTATTCTCTGAGTAAAATTAGTTGTTGTAGATCTTGATATATAGTACCTTTATTCACATTTTCAGATATTCTGCAATTTTGATTTCTTCTTGGATCAAGGAAATATTTAGAAATTAATCTAGATTTCTAAGTAGAATTTTTGTTACAATTTCTGTTTTTGTTATTAGTTTTTAGTTTTCTTGCAGTGGTAATTATAAAGCATATTCTGCACCATTTTCACTTTTCCACGTACACAGTGATGTGTGCAATGCAGGCATTCTATTATAGTTTCTTGTTTCATATATTATGAACACTGTGCATTCTGTTTGCAGAATTTAAACACATCTGTCATATTATTGCTTTCTTATTTTGGAAATTCCCAGTATCTTGGAGGTAATTTCTGTTTCAGGTCATGAAAAACTTTTCAAAGGCATAATGTTCCACTGTATGGATATAATACACTTAATTTGTTTCTTATGGACAGGTAATTGAATTATTTTGCAACTGTCACAAGGCTGCAATGCAAAAATTGCATGCATTATTCTGTACATGTGGAAGAGTATCTATAGAATAAGTGGCTTGGCGTGGGATTTCTCAATGAAAGCATACATGAAAGAATTGCTTTCCTAATTCTTTTCCTATCTCTGCTAATTCTCTTTGAATTTTACATAGTTGTTTTATCGCTTTATGTCGTGAATCATATTGTTCGTGCTTTATTAACCTTGTTTTTAGCTTTCAAGGTTGTGGTACTCTTAGGCAGGACTTGTGGCACGGGCCTGTAATCCAGCATTCCGGGAGGCTGAGGCACAGAAATCAGAAGTTTGAGCCAAGGTTGGACAACTTAGATCCAACTTAGTGAAATCCTGTCTTAAAATAAAAGTAAAAATAAAAGTAAATGGCTGGGAAGGTAGCTCACTGAGATGGCCCTTGGTCTGATCCACAAAAAAAGTAGATATATTCTAAATTTTTTCTTCAAAAATCCCTTCAAATGTGCTCAAGCTTTCTAAGCTTTCTTGTCCTTTGCTTTTCTCACTCTCAATTCTCTTTCCCTCAACTTCTGGCATGTTCTTTTCATTCTTCCTTTTTTTTTTTGGACAGGGTCTTGCTATATAGCCCAGGCCGACCTCGAACTCACAGCAATCCTCTTGCCTCAGCCTCATGAGTGCTGGGACTATTGGTGTGTGCCTACATGCCTGGCTGATGTGGTGCTGGGGAATCAAACCCACGGTCTTGTGCTTACTATTCTCCCAGCCCTGACCCTGCTGCTATTTTTATCTGAAACATTTCAATCTGTGATTATTCCTTTATCCCCAAAATAATCTGCGTGCCTCCTAAACTATTTACCCGTCTCCATTTTCATTAATATGATTATGTTTCAGTGAACAGTATCTTGATTGCTGTGAACTGTTTGAATATATTACCTGTCAGCTCCCTTCTTGTGCAAAATTTCTAGGATATAAGTTGTTTAAAATGTTTCTGAAATAAGGATACAATTTTACTGTTAAAGGTAATTTTTTTCTCCCCAAATGATATTTTAAATAGGAGTTTTACAAGTGGTAGGGTGCTGAAACCAAGTAAAGCATATTCCTGTCATCATACATGCTCTCAAGCAAAAAGTTTGCATTGAACTTCCTGGATCTCTTTTAAATTGGCGTCAAGTGTGTTGCATCTGGCAAACAGCCTTACACATTTGCAATATGTGTTGTATTTTCCCCCTTTTCTACTTTTCTTTTTCATTCTCTTGGGTTTGCTTTTATAGATGTACAAATGTGATGTTGTACTATCTTTCCAGAAATGTTTAGCATTAAATCTTGAAAGACTACAAATTTCCTGATAGTCTTGTAAAACATTTAAAACCCAGTAGCTTACCTCTTTTCTGCTAAAATGAATTCTGTTCTACCAGAGTTCGCCTCAAAGAATACAGATTTCAGGGATGTATCCATGTGCACAACTGGAATCATTACATCTCAAGAAAGGCAAATGAATTTGGAGCACTAGCATGCTAAGCAGGCCACATTTTGAAATCTGTGTACATAAAATCAAAGAGTTAATCTTGCATATTCTTAAGGAACGACTCAGGAAAACATGAAATAAGTCAAAACTCTAATAGCTTTACTTTCAGGAATTTAAGTAGTCTTCGGCATTACTGGATATCCTAGTTGCTTTCCAAAGTGGTATTACCAACTTACGCTCCTTGTAGCAGAGAAGGAGGCATTTCTAGCTTGGGTGCATGTTTTCATCTTAATTTTTATGTTTTTTGGGTTCTATAAATTTGACGGTAGTATTAATTCAAATCTCAAAGCCACGACTAAGTCCAAAGTCACAATTCTCTGAGGGGCCTATATTTATTAGTTTATTTAAATCCAAAGCATAGGCCAAGCTAGAGATTTTCTGTGATCTCCGCCTGCCAGTAGAACAATTTCTTTTCTAGCTTTACACTCAGAGTTTAGGTTTCTTAACTGGGCACAGCATGGGAGGCCGAGCTGTAGCACGCTCTCTTATGTGGTCTCAAGCTGTCAGAGCCACTAACATCTCAACTCCTTGTCCACAGATATTGCCACCTTCCTCCCCTCTAGCCACCCCCCGCCCCAGCTCCAGTAACTCCTTGGGCATAAGCTTTTTTCTTTATTTTCTTGTGTTCTCAGCTATGCAGGTAAAAAGGAAGAAAAAGTTCTTCCTTCTCATAATTTTTTCTTTAACAACCATGGAAAGCACAAATGTAATTTTGAGGTTCTATTTATTTCAATGTATGAGCTTAATCTTCTCAATTAGCACTGTTTAACACAATTTTCTGGATAATAAAAGTTCTCTATGATTTGCTTTGCCCAGTGTGGTACACCTCCAACACACATCACATTTGAGATGTGGCTAACATATCTGAAAAACTAAACATTTAATAATACCTACTTTTGATTAAATTTAAATAGTCACATGTAACTAGTGTTTATCTGACAGTATAGTTCTAAACAGTCTTCATTCTTGTATGGTTTTATATACTGGAAAATATGTTTTGCAAATCTCTCACTGATAGTCACAAGATGAAACAGTGAAGATACGATTTCAGAATATCTTATTCCACAAAATTATAGTCTATCACTAGGATAATAAGGGATTTCCTGCCTGACTTGTCTTTCTTGGAATTTTCAGATGTCTACAGTGGCTGAGATTAACTGTACATTCTTTCCATTGTCAATTTCTGATCTGAAAGTCACAGATCACTTTACAAAAGTTTTTCAAGGGTATGAAGTATTAAAGTGCCAAGAAATTCTAAGGAATATAACTAGAAGAATAAATACATATATTTATAACATAACACAATATTAAGAGTAAAATTTTTTATTTTTTTTGTTTATACTTATTTTTGAACTGAAAAATTTAGTGGTAACCTGGAAATACATACAGTTTAAAACATGAATACTTCATATGATAAGCTTCAGAGGATTTTAGGAAAAAAAATAAAACCAAGGCCTATTTCTCTACCTTAGACTGGCCTTACATTAAACACTTTTTAATGTTCCAATAGCATTATATTATGTGAAATAACTCTAAATACTTTCTCTTTGCCATACAATGAGAAGAAAATGTGTTTGGAAATAAGGCCGCATACACCTGATTCATGTATCTGGCCATTTCAGTGGTTGCCCTTCCAAAAAGAAAAGATTTATAAATACTTTTTCAAGATGCATTTATCCATACATCTTCTACCTTGCTGTACCTGACTGATGTTCACAGGCTTAGCACTTAGGAAAGCAGTGAAATGAATTCTTCGGCAAGGAACTTACTTTAAGAGGTGAAAATGATCAAATAAAAAACGAAAAAGCTAAATGTTTGCCCCTTTTTTTTTTGATAACTCAGCACACATTTCCAGATAAACTGATTTAAACTCAGACCCAGAGATTTGCTGAACTAATATGATTCAAAACGTTTATAACAATTAGACTCCCAATTTTGGTGAATATATTTCAAACATTTTACCCCCTGAAGGGGTTTTAAAACACTTTCAAGGCAAAATTTAGCAAAGGAAATTTCTCTACAAAGGATTTTAGTACAGTGAATGTGAGTATCTTCTCAGAGTGTATGTAGCCCACTCTTCTCTTGATAATCTTCATAAAAACGTCTCAATGATTCAGGAATTCTAGGTGTCACCATGGTCAAGGCTTGAGTAAAATGTTTCTTCATAATACAATTGGCTTTAATGTTTTCTTCCAGAGCAAGAAGAGCTGCCTCTCTACAGACAGCTATAATCTGAAATTTAAAAAATAAAGGAGAGAGAAAATAATACTCTTTTTCAGAAACATGAAATTCCAAATATTTATCTGTGTTAATTTCTATAAGTTTTATAAGCACACTCCTGAAGTTTATCTCCAGGAGTTATTCCATTTGTTTTCAAAAGGATAAAAATTAAGCCTATATAAAGATTTTTCTTCATGCCAAACAATGTATGAGCACTCAGAACCAGAAGCACAAATATGTATAAGCTATGTTTACTTTTAACACAAAAGGTGGAATGGATATGCATGCACACACTTCCAGATATTAAGTATGGATATGTTTGCATGGGTCAAGGGGGAGGGACTGAGTAATGACAGGGGGTGGAGAACAGACGTCCTCTAATTTAACAGAGGGAGCTCTGGTTCAGCAGTATGCCCTGTCATACAGAATTTTCACATTTCTTTCAGCCTCTGATGTACTACCAACACGTGAAAGTGTTTGTGTATCTCTTTGATAAGTTCTTAAATTTTCAGAATTTTCAGATAGGGCTGTCTGCATTTACTTGCGGGAGCTGCATTAGAACAGAGAAATTGTTTACTCAGCAAGAAAAGCTGGAAGACCAGAAAAGAATTTGGGGAGGGAGCAGAACTGATTCACAGAAAGGCTAGAGTAGGAGGTAGAAAACTGGAAGAAGGTTCAAGAATCCCAAATGTGTTTTTAAGTTCTCAAGACTTTAGACAGCGGAAGCAGGCTGATACCAGTGTCATTCTAAAGAGACACTGCTGTGGTGAAAGGAGACTCTATGGGATGAAAAGAGAGATTGTGGACAGGGAAAACAGCGGCTGATATTGACTGCACCCGTATACTGGTAAATGAAAGGGCCAGCTGAAACACATTTGTTCAGCCATTCAGCATATTTTCTCTGTTTGTTCACTTACTGAAAAGCGTTCCTTTGCTTATACTGGGCTAATGGCTGCCAAAGCAGTTTAGTAGCTTTTTAGGGGATTTAGCAGTATGTTTAGGGAGCTTTCAAAAAACAGGCATAGATTTAGATGGCTTTGTCAAATTACAACAATGTAACTATTAGTTCTGGGCTTCATTAATGACCGCTTAAGTTAACTATAGTGGTTATGCATGTCAATGCTTTTCCGGAAAACAAAACAAAACAAAAAAGAATGGCTACCAACTTGTTGAAGGGAAAAACAAAACTTCCAGGGATTAGTAAAACCACTTCTTCACATGTTCTGGTGCAAAAAGAGTTCCTAATTCTTTTAAAACAAGAATATGATAATTAATAAGCATAGTAAAAGTCCATGAAATACCCTGCATGGTAACCAACTGTGCAGCGGTTTTACTGTGTTCCAGTGGAATTTTGGGGACCTCTATGAAGAGAGATGAAAGGACCAAGTGGGTTATTGGCTCCACCCACCACACACCAAAGCAGCATTTCTTCCATAGGAACAAAAAATATGAAGGCTAAAAAGTCTGAAGAAGCACTTGCAGTAGCAAAGACTGCTTTATTATCTTCTGGGTTGTAGGGTATTCTACCCTTCCCTCCCTTGCACTAGGACCAGTTCATAGTATGGGTAAGGAAGTCACAGACCCTGGAGCAATGTCACGTTTTGCACACTACCCATCTGAGATTTGCCTCAGAGTACAAAGTCCAGCACATAATAGGAACATGTACTAGGTACTACTACATATGCTAGACCAGTAACAATTACAACAGTAAATATGCCACGTGTCTTTCCTATGTCCCAGATGTTGAGCAGTGCAGTGATCCTGCTAATAAGGACACACTGAAAAAGGAAAGTATGATATGGTTTAGATCTAAAATGTCCCATGACTCTCATGTATTAGAAAGGTGACTGGATCATGAGGATACTATACTCATCAATGGGACTCATCAGTGGATGCGTCCACTGACGATTTCATGCGCTATTAGGAGTCAGGGACTAGCTGGAAGGACGTGTCACTGGAGGCATGCTCTGGGAGGATGTTTTCTTGCCCCTGGGTCCTCTCTTCCCTCTCTGGTTCTTGGCTGCCGTGGACTGAATAGCATTCTTCTACCAAGCCATTTCTGCCTTGAGCCAAGTGACCATGGACTGAAACCATGAGTCACATAAACTTAACCTCCTTTAAGCTGTAGGTGCTGAGAATGACATTCAGTGATGGGACAGTGACTAATATATGCATCAAATGCAGCTAAGTCCATGCAAAGTAGGGATAGGTAGGAGTACGGGGTTTGGCTGAGTGAAGAAAGACAGGGTGATTTAAGGCCCCCTGGAATCTCCCAGTTTGGGAATTTGGTTCACATGACCAAACGGTAGGTGGCTAGCTAGCACTGTTGGTATATCTGAGAAAGAGAACCAGTAGTCCCCTATGATTTCTCTCTCAATACACAGTAAATAAAATAAAAAAGAAAACAAGTATACTGTAATTACTGGACTCTTAAAGAATCTGACATAAGATAGCAATGCAGAGTCAGTGATGAGTGACATGTCACTGAGGCCTAGAAGACTGTTCTTTGACTTGTGTCCCTTAAGTAATTCCTTTTCAGTGTATCTTTCCTTCCTTCACATGTGCACCTACTGATTTTTCCATAAGGTATAACTGATTTTTGTGATAGCCTCCTTAGTATTAACAAAAAGAATATTGGTGGTGAGACAAGGTTCGTGCAGTAGTGGCCACCTGAAAGGTACATGGGCTTCTAGTATATGTTTATATGGGAGAGTAATTCTTTTATATTTAGTAGTGGTCAGACTTTAATAAACAACTTTTATCACAGTCTGAGATGAAGAAAACTTAAAGTTCTGGCCTGGGCAATGGGATTATTGAGATTTGACAGCAATAACTTAAGGAATCTTTGAGAGACAACGAAAAGGGAAATAGGAGCTCAATACTGGTTCTCAAGGATCTCATGAAGGGAGTCTCCTCTGGATATAGAGGAAGGGATGCACCTGCTTGTCTTTCTTAGGGTGGTAGAAAGACTCCTTATTTGAAAAAACTATCTTATTTGTAAGAAATGCTCAGAAGAACTAGTCAATTAGGCAATCTCCTCCTGCCACTTCCACTTTCCTGTCACAGTTACTTAGCAATATACAAACAGTGACAGAGAACTGCAAACACTATGGAAAATTTGCCATCCTTTCACCAATTAACATTAGCTACTCTGTGCAGAGCATGCAAGGACAAGTGGAAGATCCAGAGATGTAACATGTAGCACCTGTTCTCCTATACTCACAAATTAATGGGTCAGACACAGCTTGGCACCATTATAGAGTCAGAGAGGCCAAAGAAAAGTACCTTGGTAAGAGAGAAGAACTGATTGCTCTGTAAGTTAAAGCGTGAAGGACAGAATTTATTCTGACTAGAAAGAATACAGTAAGCAAAGAAACAGCAAGGTAAGATACAGAGTCTAGGCTTTTCATTGAACTAGCCTCAGAAGACAAAACGAAAAATTAAAAAAACTCCAGAATCAAATATAACTAAAAATACTAATGATGAGAGTATTTAAAATCACATGGGCCCAATCACAACTATCTCATGGAACTTAAAATGAAAAACAAAGTGAACCAGGGGAGTAGGGAGGGATGAATAAAGGGGAGGGACAAAAGGAGAGCGGGAAAGCCCTTGTCACCTTGACAAGATATGTATGTGCACAAAATGCTCAACTGTGTTGTAAACCTTAAATTTTGTGCTTATACGTATCAATAAAAAGGGGGGGGGGGGTGTGGAGAAAAAGCTACGCAGTTTCCTCATGTAAGCTCTAAACCAAATCTACAAGTAGTTGACAAAGTGTAATTCCTACAGGTCCTCCCCACTCCCAAAAATAAGCCTTTTTAGCAAAAATTCTACAATGAAAAGCATTATTTGTATTAATCTTATAACCTACATTTAAAAAGCGGGTCTGGAAATGGATGTACTCTCAAAACACCCATTTCACGATACCATATTTTCTTTTTGCTCTGGGAGCCATTTACTTTGGCACGACTTCCACGACTGGATACTTTCTAAGCAAAGTGCTGCTTTTCTGCTCACACCCATGGCCCATGTCAACATTCTCCTTGAGTTATCAGTGTCTGTTCAAGGGAAGGGGTATCCATGATCAAATAAATTCTGTGCAACATAATGTATACCCTGTTCCTCATAATGTATGAAAGAATTTTGCAGATTTTGCACGTCTCCCCAATATTCTTGAATTACACTATTTAAGGCAATGGCAGTAGGATGTGGGGTAGCGATTAGATCATAAGAGCTCCACTCTCATAATGGGCTTAGTGCCCTTGGAAAAGGGTTCTGGGGAGCTTGTTTGCCTCTTCTCCCACGGGAGGATGCAGATGGTACTTGTATGGGGACTGCCTTCATCAAAACCCTGAATCTGATTAATACCTTGGTTGTTCGCATTCTAGGCTCCGGAGCTGTGAGCAATAAATTAGTATGTTTTGCTGGTGATCTTTAGTGTACACTTTGGGAGGTGCTAATTCATACCAAAAAAAAAAAAAAATCTACTCAAGGTATGGTATATGTCTCTTGCCTATTCTATATCATTTGTCCATTTCATATTATTAAGAAAATTGTTCTCTTCTGTGCTAGAATAGAAAGAAAGGGGAAGGGAGCTGAAGCAGAAGTTTGAAGGACAGACATATTTAAGAATGAGAAGAGAGAAGGCTGGGCAGAAAGCAGCTGAGAGACAGGAGGGCAGGGCTGTTGAATGCAGTCAAAGGGCAGCGATGGTGGTAGCAGCCACAGTACCAGCTGGTGCTCCTGGTTGTCTGCTTGTTCAACTAAACTTAATAGTTCTTTCTCCTATGTGGTCAGTATTCTGTTACATATTCCTGTTTGTTCTGTACGATCCTAGAGTTTGTCAGTTATACTCAAGTTTTCATAATGAAGATAAAGTAAACAAATTTTAATACTGTGATATATATTCATCTCAAGCAGTGTTTCAGTCTGGGGCAGTACTTCTGAGTTCAGCATTTCTGCAAAAGTGATATAAATTAGTAATTCTATCAAGAATACAACTATACCTGTATTATTTTTGAGTGGTGTTCTTTTAGGTTTCAAAATTTATGTGAAAGTGCTTGCCTGACATGTACAAGGCTCTGGGGGAATCAATACCACAGAAGCTAAAAAGAAAGGCTTCAAATGGGGTATTTTTTCTAATAGTTTGTTAAAAAGAAAAAAAAAAAACTCTAAAGACCTAAGCATGGGTGCATGTGCATATGGCCCAATTGACCGATCTTCCTCTACAGAGAACAAACCCATGGACCATAAACTCAATCACCCTCTTGGCATCACATCCCAAACCAGATGAAATCTAGAACTGTTTCAGTGAGGGAGGAATTCAGCTTAATTTTTCCCATGAAGCCACAGAAGAACTTTGCTGCTATGTAGAATCACCTACAGGCTGTCTGGAATGTTAAATTAACCTGTTTAGAAAGACTGTTCACTTCTGTAGAAAAGAAAAATCTGGAAGTCTTTCCCCTTATCCCTTTACTGTCCTGTCTTTGCCCTCCATAGGTGGCAGACTAATTTATTCAAATGAGTTTGTAAATGTTTTGGCTGGTCTTGTAAAGCTAAGGGTATATTCTTATTCGTTTTAACTGCAGAATTGATAAGTTTTAAAAATGCTTATGTGCTTTTTTGTGAAGGTGTTGTGCTTATGGAAATGAGAAAACAAAACAAATGACTAGTAGAATGGGTCTAAGATTTCACTGTGAGAGCTACACTATATTTTTGTCTCACTGGCCACGACACCAATTTTTTTGGTGCCAACCTGTCACAAATTCTTTTTCCATTTGCTCAGCCATCATAATAGACCCTAATACTGAATATCTGACAAAAACAGGAAACAAGCAGACTGTACAGAAGAGAATTTGAGATGAATTCCTAAGAGGTAGAAAGATTTTTAATTAAAATGTTTATAAATCCTCAAAGACTCGGCAGAAGACAGTAGATAATTATTTTCAAATACTAGAAAAAAAAGCAATTCAGCAATGGAAACAAAGGGACATATAAGTATGAATTTTCATGCTATGCTTGCTCTCTGAAGAAGCAGTGCCTCTGGAACAATATAGCAGTAACTGGATTACGTGAGACAACGCCACTTGTGAGCCATCTGGGGAAGCAACTCTCCAGGATGAGAAGGCTCTTGACCACTGAACCTTGGGAAATCTAATTACTTCACTTCTAAATGCAAAAGGGCAAAAGAGGCAATTGTGCAGAATTTTGAATGCCACAGAGAATAAGAACAATGTCTTACTTCACTGTGGAAAAAAATGAAACCTCTTATGCACAGCCTACATTTCTTTCCCCCCAGTCCAGACAAGAAGAGTTTGAACAGGTGGTTCAGCTTAGCAAAAGAGAAGCAGGCATACTGCGAAAATTAAAATCAACATGATTTCTAAGCAGGCAGCAATAATTTTTTAAATGACATGATAAAGAATAGTCAGAGTATTTACCAAAAACTAATCAGCAGAAAAGAATACCTGAAAATGTGGGCATTATCCTGAGTATTCATCCCAGCTGTGTTGTAACTCTCCCATTATTATTAGTGTCACTTTTCCAGTGTACTGAGATTAGGAACCGTACAGTAAATCTGGTCACAGTTACTTTTATTTCCAAATTAGGAAGGCCTCAGTCATTCTGTACTCTCTTGCTATTGGCTACAAAGAGATGATGATGTCAACAGAAAAACACACCCACAAGCTTGGAAAGAAGCGTTGCTGCTGTAAGTAAGTTTGTGCAAGAAAACTACATCTGCTTCCAAATGGATGCTGAAATTCTAATGTAGTCATTACCAACAAACTCCTAACTACTGCAGAGTGTATCAGTTTCCTCAAAGAAAGATACAAAGGTGACAACATTTCAAATGTAGCTTAAACAACTGAAGTTCTGCTTGATGCTGTTACCTTCCTGTCCTGTGACAGGGACAAGGAACACTTGGTTCTACAGAGAAAAGGAACTCAGCAACATAGAAAATGGCAGAATCTTAGTGCTTGAGTGACTTTAGAAAAAGCCAAACAATAGCTCTTGATAGGTGAATTCATACACTACTTTAAATAGCAACTGGGCAGGGCTGCTTCAAAGGAAACTACAACAGCATCCTAGAGATTGCAATTTTAAAGCACATATAAGCACACAACAATTTCTTGCATTTGTGGGTGAACTGTGCAGATCAGGCTGGAATCAAGAGAAAAAGAGCTGGAGAGTGACAGGCCCCTTGTCCTTTCTCATGCAGCTGCACGCCCAGTACACACACGGGCAGGGATGCTGTCTGTGTGCTGCTCCTGCTGTTTGGCACGAAGAAAGCATGCCTTCCAGTGAGGCCTAATCTCTTGTCTTTGTATTTCAAGTGTACTAAATAGCTTTAAAGAACTCACCAAAAGAAATAGGCTGCAGTGCTTAAAAAGTCTTAGGTATTTTCAAGAAAGTGGTTTTGTTAAAAGCATATTCTGTCTGGAACACCTGTGACCTGTTGAGCTTAATTGGGCTGCAGCTGCGCGGATTGTGGCGCTGACATTGTATTTGCTGGCCTTGCCCACCCCTTTGCTTTCTTTTCTTCACTTTCACAGCCCGGCCACCTCCTTCCTCTATGTGCCTGAGGGATTAGAAACCCAGCAGAGAGTGGTGTCCTGCTGTTCCTGAACAGCAGGAACTGGAGGTGCTTCAAGGAGGAAGCTACCTGGGAGATCCCCTGCGCTTGTGCATGGAGAGGAGGGCCCATTCAGAAGCACTGAGAGGTGGACGAATGGCCAGGCATAAAAGATGTGACCGAAGGGAAACACAGCGGGCTCCTGAGCAGGGAGTGGCAGATGGAAGTCAGGCTGTCTTAGGCACAAACTGGGAGGGTGCCAACCTGCCAAGAAGGCTGCTCAGAGTTCAATGGCACTGGACAAGGGGATTTAGAGAAGGAAGCAAGCAGCACTATCTTTAAAGTCTTTTAAAATGTTACTTAACTGAAAAACTTTTAAGAGGTGAGGTGAGAAGTGGGAATTCTGGTTAAGAGTTCAGATTTAAGGAGCTGTCTAACTACTGCTCTTGGGCTTTGCAAAGTAAGCTTCATAATATTCAATTAATCTAGCCTTATGTTAAAGTCAAACCCTTTGGAATGCCATACACAGAGCTGAGTCAAAAGAAAACAAAATTTCTATACAGACACACTCAAACTTAATGACAGTGAAGGGGAAATTCAGTTGCTTACTTTTGTTGGTTAAAGATTCGAAGTTGTGTTTGAATGTTTAAAATATGTAGTGAGAATATATATACTCAGTATGCAACTTCTTGTTATTATTTGCATGGACAAGTTATTTTTAAAAAATTAGTACAGGGATTGATTATCCCATAGAACTGGAAAGATCCTGTTGAGTTTTTAATTGTTTCAGTATATATTTGCAACTATTTGTACTTGTGTGCATTTTAAATGCTTCCAACTGTCACTGAACCATAAAGGGAGTATTTTTAGTTTTGAAAAGAACATACCAACTGGCAGATGGAAATGGAGAAGTCAGGAACCACTCTGGCAGAGACAGGAATAAGAGGACAAGGAGATGATGGGTGCCCCTTTTTCATTCATATATTCAAGAAATCTTTATTGATTTCACAAGGTAGCAGGTGCCACTAAATATAGCAGTGATGAAAAGTTCCACTTTCAGTGAACAAGGTATGCCAAGCACTGACTCGTAATCTTCAAGGTTTGGTGTAAACTTTTCCACTGGAAGCATTCTTACAGGGAACTTCACTCTTACCCTGCCTTCTGATTTTAGGTTTGCCTGCTTTATGGGAAAATGGCTATCTAAACACCCAGTCATATTACAACTGTCAAGATCTAGCATTTTCAGTAAGGCCCTGCTCTACTTTCCAGACTTACCAGATTAGCATGTCAGAGTTACAGGCATCCTGCTAAGGTCATCTAAATAGGGATATAAACTAAATACAGCCAAGGCAACAGTCTATTAAGTATTCAAACACCAATAATGTCTCAGGCACAATGACCCATCCCAAGTTGAAGTGTGGGGGTCTTGTTGTCTGAACATCAAGCTATGGCCTGAAAGCTGGAAAAGTCCAATAAGAGGTACTGGACTTTAAATGTGTCAATGTATGGGGAAGCATGAGGCTAAGAGGAGGAAGACAGGGGGATATGCTTGGGAAGGGAAAGTGAACAAAGTTCAAAGAACTCTAGAACTCCTCCCCCAAATCTGGAGGGTCTGATCTTTCCTGTCAATGTCCTGGGAGCTTGAGGAGCAGAGCCTAGGGGTGGTGTGAGGTGAGCAAGCATGCTAAGCTTTAATATAACTTATGTCACTTCATCCACCAGTTGTATTTTGCCAGTCCCCACATCCTGACCCCTTACACACATCAAAGCTGCCTCTCTTGACACTGTAGCCTCAAGAATGCCACAGGTAATGCAGTCTGAGATTCTGGTCTCTAAACACTTGCCGAATTAAATATCTGGGATTTATACCTTTAATTTCAGTCTTAATCTGTAATGAACTTTCCCCCTTTCCTTCTATTTTCTAATCAGCTTCAGACTGACTGGTCTGATCTGCAGATTTTCTTGGGAACCTTAAGATCACTTTAAAGAGTATACTATGATGTTAATAACTATGTGTATTAAATAGAAAAAACCCCTGACAATCTGTAAGGGCATCTGAATATAGGTTGTGGGGGACAAAGACATATAACATAAGCCAGAGAGTAACAAGACAATGTATTGACTTATCTCACACTTTATGGATGTCGGTCTCATAACAGTATTATCCTTTCTGAAGAAAAGGAAAGCTCTCTTCTCCCCAAGCATACAAACAAATAAAAATGATTTAAATTAAGTGAATATATATCATCAATATCAAATCAGATATACAAAAAACACCCAAAATACATTTTTTTTTTTGAGACAGAGTCTTGCTCTTTAGTCCTTGCTGGTTTTAACTCACCATGACTATGCAGTCCAGGGTGGCCTTGAACCAACAGCAATCCTCCTTCCTCAGCCTACAGAGAGCTGGGATTATAGGCATGCACCACAACATTGCTTGTGTAGTGCTGGAGAATTGAACCCAGAGCTTTGTGCTAGGTAGGCAAGTGCTCTAACCACTTAGATATCTTCCTAAGCCCTGATGACTTTCGCCAGAAGTCAATTGATTATCACATCTGGGGAGCACAATTTGCCTAAAAATCGAAGGTAATCCTACTCGAAGAGTTTACTTTCTGAAATACTCCTTACACCCTAAAAATGTCAACACTTGCTCCTAAGCGTAACTAATGGCCAGCTATTTAGATCTTTACTGACATGTAGAGAAGCCTAAATAACCTACTAATTTTCATCTTAAAAAAATAAAAGCTGGAGCCATAGGTATTAAGACTACAAATGTACACTAGTAAAAGAATCCAAAAACCAAATTCCCAAAATTAAAATTTACAAGTGGCACATATTAACCATGTGTAATTTAGTTAACCCATGAGTAATCTTTATATGAATTAAGTCTTGATGTTTGGTAATAATACTACATACTGGGTATTTAAAAACTTGACTTATTTTCTTATCTGAAAAATTTTATGGGCTCTTATCTTACAACTCTGAACTCATTTTCTTCATGGCCACGAAAAAGGGAAAAAGGAAAAAGAACATTTTTGATTTCACTAGTTAAATAATGAGATCCAGCTCTGCCAACAATAAAATTACGCATGTGACGAAACTTAAAGGGTGGCAAACACTTGTAAAAAAAAAAAAAAAAACACACAGGGTATTTCCATTAGATACTGTTTAACCAAGCAAAAGTGGATAATAAAGATAATTCAGGTTATGAAGACTTTAAACGTCAAACATTTTTCTCTTCTGATCATTAAATCCATTACTTAATGGAGTAGCAGAACTAAAAGTTCAATTTTAATTACTCAAACTCCTTTGCAAGAATACAGTGTGAAAAAAAGGTTTGTGTCAAATTCAGCAATGAGAAAAGCCAGAAAGTCTTCTGAGGGAAGATTTAAAAATGCCTGCTTATTAAAAATTACGAGAAAGACTATTTTATAATAATCTACACATATAGACAGGGTTGTGGAAAAATAAGAGTAAAACTACATCTTGATAGTGAATAAATCATGGTTAAAATTTCTGAATTAAAAGTATGATTAAACCATCACTTAGTGGGACTTGTTTAATACTGAAAATATTGCAGTAGTTATATGATGAGTTAATGGTGAAATTTTAAAGTATAGAATATGCATCTAGTTTAATAAGATCTAAGGGAATATTACCTGCAGTGAATTTAAGTATATTATTTATAGATCTTAGGACTGTAACCATAGACTTGACATCATTTTAAATAAGGTTAACTTCTCTCAGATTTCTCACAATCAAAAAATATATCACTTAAAAGAGACCAGTGGACATTTCTAACTGAGCAGAACTGTTTCTCACAGAGATGTGTGTCAGCTGGACACAAGGACATTTTGCTAAGGTAGAAAATATTTTGCAATCTTAGTCAACGTATTCTCTATTACAAATTATATAATATACACAGAAAAGTACCCTATCACATTGTAAAGAGGGTAAGATACTAGTAAGTACCAAGAACTTCTTCTTAAGCCTCTACTTTTTCCTTTGAAGACTGAATCACTAAACTTTAGATCATCTACTGTTTGGTAGAACATCTCTACCTTAAAATGCTGCCATCTAACAGGGAGTAAACCTAGGTCAACTCTGACACAGTTTACTCAAAGAGTATCTTTTGCACATATTTTACAATTACACCAAAAAACATGATAGCCAGCAGAAATTCTGAGTTACTTCATAACTCTTTCCTGCTCATTCCTACTTACTGTGTTCTATTCAAAATAAAGAAATATATACATTCATGTGTATACACCACATTCACTGCAGATGTATATAAGCTCACAAAACACAGTGTAGGTTTAAACATATCAGAGTATGAAGCACACTTTATTATCAGTAGTTCTAAGGCCAAACATCTGTGAAGTTTAAGCTGCTAAGATCCCATCACTCTGGCAGCAATCCAGCATAGCTATTCCTTTAACAAAAGAATTCTGCAATAAAACAAGATTTTACATGCTGAAACAAAATATTTTAAAACATTTTTCTGACAAGTGTTCGTTTTAATAATATTTGTGGAATGTAAAACCCACATACTCACATACAAATGTTCCCATGGTAGATTATGTTAAGTTTTGGGTTAACCTCAGAATTACTAAATTTTTATATCAATCTTTTAATGAACATTTGATTTTTTTCCTTTAAGATGAAATCTAAATCCTGAAAGGACATTTAGGTCAATGTGTCTAATTGCTAAAACAAATACCACCGGGCAAACTTGAAGCAAAAGAGACTTGGAAGTAGCTTTTGTAATACACTTGTGAATGTCTCTAAAGTAGGTAAGTCTCTGGCTCAGCTTCTCTTACAAATATGTGTAGTTAGTTATGACATCTGTTGTTTATTAGGACTCAAATGCTAGAAGCAGAAACACAGTTTGAATAAAAATGGAGAAATTATAATGATATAATTGGGTTTAACAATTTACGGACAGAGGTGAGGCTGAGCCTCATGGAATAACTGAAGCTTGGGAATGGAATGCCTCTACAAGGTGTTTTGTTTTTCTTTTTTATGAGACAGGGTCTTGCTATGTTGTCCAGGCTGGTCTCAGATTCTTAGGCTCAAGCAATTAACCTGTCTCAGCCTCTTGAATACCTAGGACTACAGTTGTCGACTAATATGGTTGGTCCTTTAACTTTTATTTTTGTTTCTCTTTGACTTCATTCTCCCAGAGTGTACATTTTCTTACATGGTAGAAAACAGGACCATGCACCTATATTCATATATTCCTATATTTTATAGCTTACTGTGCACCAGAAAAGTTCCTATCAGTTCTGGTGAACAAGAATCCTGTGGAGAGTCTGTAATTAGGTAGGCTCAGGAGAAAGGCACCAAATGAAGTTCAAGTTAGGTCATTCCTCTGTTCCAAACCAACTGTGAGTGTACATGTGTAGGGGGAGGGGGGATGGACACATCATACTGTAATGACACAACCAACTTTAATTTTTGGGTTGAGGAAATAAAGAACTGTTGGAAAGCTAGATAACTAGATAACTGATTTCCGACAGTCTTACTTTAGTTGGTGGTGAGAGAAGGTAAAAGCTGCTTTCCATCCTTTTTAAAAGTATATGTCAACTACTTTGATTAGCCATACTGCTTTCTTTCAAAGGCTGTTTTGACAAAATATTACCTCAAAATTATCTGCTGAAAAGATGCCACTTTAGAATTTATGCCAAGCAGTGCGTGCTTACAACAGTGTTTTGGCATGCTGCCATATGGCCACTTTGTTTCTAGCTGCCATGACACCTGCATGATGCTACAAGGGCCATGGGGGCTACTTGTTTCTTAGATAATCCTGCTCATCTAAGATCTGAAAAATGTTCCGGGTTGCATAACTCATTTTTGAGCCAGAGAAACCATCCAAACTAGGTTAAAGTGTGACATCTCAAGGGCCACTAGTCAACTAAGCTAAAAAATGAAAAAAATTCCATTAATGTATCACGGTCAAAGCTAGAAGCAGCTATCTTTGTATTACACCCATTCTCTTTTCTTTGGCAACCAGAAGTCTCAATGAAAATGAAAAAAGCAAGCAAAGAAAAACTCAATTATTTTTGTAGTGGGAAGGGATCATGAATAACCAATAAATCATAAAGCTTAAATCCGGGCCTGTTCAGTTTGGAAGTTTATGGAAATTCTATTTGGAGACAGTTCCTAAATTCAATTAAAATGGTGCATGTAACTGGAAATGTGTGTTGACAGGGCCTAGAAAGAGGAAGAATAAAGCAGACAGCATTCCAAGTTTGGAGAATTGTGCTTCATTCTTTTATTCTGAGTGGCTTGAAAATGATTTGAAATGTCTTTCACAATGATTCTACCCCCCCCCCACCCAGTTTATGAATTTTCCGAAGTCTTTCTCAAGAAGAGAAGTAGAGGAGTTTAAAATTATTAGTGAACACCAGATGAGTTTAAAATTGTTAGTGAAAATTTAGGGAATAAATGGCACTTCTCCGTTTTTTAAAACTATACAAATATTCAAACACAGAGAGAAGTACGATGAGCCTTCATTCACATGCTACTTAGCTTTTTAACAACGATCAACTCATGGCCAACCTTGCACTTCATCTATAGTCCAATCCTCATCCCCAATTCTTGTACTGAAGTATTTTATGAAACAAATATTAGAATTATAATCTGTATTTTAATGCTTATCTCCAAAAGAATACTTTAAAAAGTACAATTTACTCCACACTAAAAATACAATTATTTAACAGTAATAGTGTTAAAATTTTGTCAGTAGTGAGTGTATTTTAAGCAGATTTGCTTCTACTGAGATTCAGAGCTAAGGGATCTGTCTTCCTCTTTTACCATTCATGTTGAAGAACCTAGAGCATATCTTCCATAGTTCTCAAATTATTTGTGACTGCATCTTTAATATGTTTCCTGACCTCTTGTATTTCCCATAAACTCATATCAAGATCTATGGGCTCAAGCAGATTCAACTTCGACTTTCTGAACAAATACTTGGTAGGTGATGTTGAGATACATATAATGTCTGGCTGCTGCTCTTTCTTTTTTTTTTTTTTGATTAGTGTTCAGGTATGATTGCTAAGGTCTTTTATTTAAGTACATATTGCAAAATGATGGCATCCTATTTCTTATTTCCTCTTGTCAGCTTGCAATTTTGTTGTTGTTGTTTATGAAAGGAAGCTTTTCTAGTATTCTAGTCACTTTCTTAGACAAATACTGGAATTTTAGTCACACTTTCTTTGCCTTGCCTTTTTCACAATTTATCCTAGAGGTCACGTCATACCATATACAGAACTATTTCTCATTTCTTTTTACAGATGTACAGTTTTTTCAACCCAGTCCCAAGTGATAGATGTTTGATTTATTTTCCAGTCTTTTGTTCTCTTTTCATTTGACAATTTTTAAGTAAAAGTCTCAGTCATCATATAGGATAAAAGCCAAATTCCAGCAAAGAGGAAAGAATCTGGTAAAATGTACCCTTTAACTGTAAAAGTATAATTACAAAATAATGCCTTAAAAAAGTATTGCTCATACAAAATTAAAAAAAAAATCTTTAAAATCATTTTTGGTTCCTATTTGCCTCTCTCTCTCTCTTTTTTAATCTCACTGTTTTCTAAACAGCTTACCAAGGCTTCTAACCTTTGTCAACCCTAGTCACGCTTGTACCTTTTCATATTTTCACAGATCGCCACACAACAGAACTAACCTGACCTGATCTTTTTTCTTTGGTTACTGGAGGTGACTCGCTTTCAGTCACTGCTTCCTGGTAGTCATCATGACTGCCAATACCCTGTTGTAAAAGGGAAGGCAGTGGCACTGCTAAAGGGCTGGTAGTGTGACTCAGGTCAGATCAGACACAGCTCCAAAATTTTAAGAGCAGCAATCACGGGCTTAGGAAGTGAAAATGGGAAGACAAGGATGATCTCGTTTATCAAGAGGATTTCAAACCACTGTGGCTCTCTTTTATTTATTTTTCATATACATGATAATGAGTAATCATTAGACTAGTTTCTAAAGCCCAGATCACATGGCTACATACCATAAACATAAACAATGTAGATATGTTTCGCTTGGTTACTGGTTTTTAGTATTTCCCTACTGCATGGGTAACTTTTTTAAAAGTATAAACTTGACTGGATTAAGGAACATATCAAGAACTGGTAAAGCATTATTTTTGGATGTGGTCCATGAGGATATTTCCAGAGGAGAATGGCTTGTGAGTCTCAGTAGACTAAGTGGTGAAAAATCTGCCCTCTATATATGCAAAGGTTCCATCCATTATGGAACAACATAAAAAAAGGCAAACTGGTCTCCTTCTTTCTTAGAACTGGGATATACCTTTTCTTTTTCCTTTCTCTAGGAGACCTAATTCTAGGCTTTCTGGCCTTTGCATTCTGGACTTACACCAAGGGCCCACAGGTTCTCCGTCTTCAGGCCTTGAGAATTACATTATCATCTCTCGTCCTGAGGCCTTCAGACTGAGACTTGAGTCACACCATTGACATTCCAGAATCTCTAGCTGTCACATGGCTGGTCATATGAATTTTCAGACTCCAAAATTATGAGTCAATTCCCTTAATAAATCCCTTCTCCTTTATATAGAAAGATATCCTACTAGTTCTTTACTCTGGACAAGTATAGTTACAATCCTCCAAAAAAAAAATGAAATCAACTGCATATCTTCAAATATCATTCCATGCAAAGAAACACCTATGAAACCTTTATATTTAGCTCAGGTTTCTCTGGAGGAGCACAGAACATGTCCAAAATTAGATATGTCATCTTGCTGAAAATTTCCTAGTTCACTAACTCAGTTTTAGTGATATATCATTTCCCCAGTCATCTAGGCTTGAATCTCCTGCATTATTTTTCCTTGCCTCATATCACTTCATCTGACCAAGTATTCTAGACTGGATGGGGATTTAACTGGCATTACGCAGAAATTTAGAAATGACATTCCTACTTGGATGGGGTTAACTAACAAGAGGTATCCCAGAGAAACACACATTAGATGAAAACTTAATGGTGTACTGGTAAAATGTGAAGCACTGAATAATAAGAAAAACAATAAACTAAAAAACCCGAAACTACAAAACAAAATCACAACTGCAGGAGAAAACTCCAAAATTTGAGCCCTGATTAACAGATAAAACTGACTAAATACCTTGGCCCTTCGAGGAGGCAGAATGACTGGGTATGAGAAGAGTTAAAACCACATTTCGGTAGAAACATTGAAGAATTAAGAGAGAAACTGTGCCATCATGAGTCATGAAATCGTATCAACTCACAGTATTTGGAGGCTTTAATGTACAAGCATCGGAAAGGTTCATCTTGGGAGGCTACAGAGGCAGAACTAGGACCCATGTTATGGGAGACAAATTTTGAATAATATAAGAAATATATAAATAATTCAATGCTGTCAATATATTAGATAGCTCTAGAGATACTGAATAAATGACTATATGAAAGGATATTGTGGATATTATTCAAGCATTGAACAGAAAGTTTATGAGGTAGGAAAGAACTTTTAATTTGTTAGGATCACCAAATGTCCCATTCCCTTTACTATACTTTGCATTTCCTCCTTTTGAACACATGAATTATCTGTGTTCCTATGATCAGTTCTCCCATTTATGTACTCTATTCTGTTAACTTTTTCACTGAGTCAATGTTTTCCACCAGCATAAACTAGTGTTGCATTTTCTCATTTTAAAAACGTAATTCTTCCATATGAGTTTTCAGTCTCATGAGCAAAATTCCCTGGAAGTCATTCTCCATTTCCTCTTTTGCACTTTCATTTGCACCTATTCAATAACTTCTACTCATGTGTTTTCTGAGTTGCTCTGTGAAGGTCACTGATTCAATCATCAATTCTCCATTCTTTTGTCTACTTGATCTATTGTACCATCTGACACCAATCACCTTTTTCCATTTTCTTCAGTTTGGGCACTCACTTCTCCCGAGAAATGCTCCTCACTCTAGCTATATAGGTATTCTGACCATGATGCATAGTCCAAGTAAGATCATTTGCAGTAATTCCCTCTCCTTGTATTATGCTTCCCTTGGGTAACTACACAGTGTACTTACTTCAGGAGTTCATCCAAATGTCATCTTCTCAGTAAGATTGCTTCTGCCCTCCAGTTTAAGTACAGTTCCTCCTTACAATTTTGTTTTCCTTCCCTGACTCTTCTCTTATTTACCATCTACTCTGTTGATTGTATGTTGCATCCCACAAAAAAACAGACTTTTGTTTATGCTGTTTGCTAACAGCCTAGAAACCTACCTGGCATGTAGCAAGAAAAAAATTCTTGCCCCTAGTGCCAGAGATGGAACTCAGGCCCCCAGCCTAGTGGTTGTCCTATCATTTAGCTACAAACTTGGCCCAAGAAATATTTGATAATAATTAGGCAGGAAGAAAGCTAAAATTGTATACATAATATAATTTTTAAATTCCTGAATCATGCACCCCTGAGACTTCTATTGAAGTCTGAGATCCATTTGAATATTTGATTATTGTAAAATGTTTGATTTGTATGCTTTCAAGTCACTGCTGCCTTTTCCATGCTCAATACTGTTCAAATTATGACTTTCAGATAATAAAGCACAGTTTCAATGGAAAAACAGACACGCATACATTGAAAGTGGAAAAAAAGGAAATATTTTTCAAATGAAGGCAGTAAAGGAAAGAAAAAGAGAGTAAGAACTGATTTTTGCACTACTGACAATAATTAGAACTTTAGCCCGCTGGTTTCTGATCATATGTGGAATCTGTGCCTTAGAGGAGGAGCTACAATTACACTTTATATACTGCACAGGAAATTCCTCAGGAGTAGAGAGCAATGACTTAGCATAGGTTTTCCTGAGTTTTCTTCTGCTAAGGGGGAATACTGGCTTCTCAGTGTTTCTATGATTTAGAGTTCATAAGTTTGTAGCTGTTATCTTTGTATTTCAATCCTGTATTAACATGCTGAAAATCATTGTCTTTTGTTGTATTTTATGACATTGTAGCTTGAAATTAACTAGCTTTTTAAAGTTTCTGCAAAGACTTAATGACTTACATGTCTAGATCTACATGCTCTAATTTCTATTTTTAAAAGAACTACTTAGTATTTGATGCATACATGCTATTGGCAGTAAAATATTTCAACTAAGATATAGTATATATCCAAACATTTTTGATATGATGATTTTTTATTTTGTATCTTTTGATTTTATGCTTTTAAAAAACTTTTAAGCCAAATGTAAATTTCTTTTAAATACTCTAAGTTTCCTAATTCCCTGTGTGTGTGGTACTGAAGAATGAAGCAGGGACACTACCACTGAGCTTCATCATCAGCCCTTGTTTATTTTTTTCTATTTTGAAACATGCTCTTGCTAAGTTGTAGAAGAAACTCAAACATAATTCTCCTACCTTGGTGCCCGTAAGTGTTAGAATAACAAGTTCTTCTTTTTACGTAATTTTTTTCTTATAAACGTTTTATTGATACTGTTGTTTCCACACCAACATTTCATGCTTCTGTTATGTCAGTTATTTTACTGTTGTTTCTAAATGGCACTTTTGTCACTGTCCTCCGTATGGCACCACAACTGATCTCCATGTGCTGTAGGCCTTCAGCAAAGTTGGCCAATTTATCCACCAATTCAATGAGATAGGCACCATCATTCTCCTCTAACCCTCAATTGTATAAACAGAAAACTGATTTTAGTGCATTTAGATAATTTTCTTGATACCACACAAATAGTTTAGTGGTGGATCTGGATTTAAATCCTCATCCAGTAACTCTTTTCTGTTCAGCATATCAGACTATCCCCGGAAACACAGATGATTTAGAAAAATTGTTTATTGGGAGCCTGACAATAATAAAGAGCAGATCCTTTGGGAATGAGTTTCAGAGGAACATGAGGATACACAGCTAATGGTTTTGGTAGTGAGGCACTTCACTCATATGAAAGCACAAAGGTGTCATAAGGGCTGTGCATTCAAAGGACTCAAAAATAGTATCATGAGACTACTGAGGGTTTTAAATTGCTCTGTGAGGCCCTTAAGTTCTTCAGAGGTATTTAGGCATGGAGAAAAGATGAGGGAGGACTGTACGGACAGCTGGACACAGTGACCTACACCTGTAATTACAGGTCTCTGGGAGGGTGAGGTAGGGGGATTACAAGTTCGGCACAACTTTACAAGACTCTGTCTTAAAGAAAAAAAAAAAGAAAAAGAGAAAAATAGAAGCTAGAAAAGAGAGCTAAGAAACAATCTTGAGCACAGTTAAGCTTACATTCTACACTAAGAAGAGGGATCGATAAAAGGAAATACAGGAAACTAGATCACTACTACAAGAAAGCTAAAAGGGAAGTCTTGAGAAGGAGTATATACTCTGGCAGACAGGAAAGTCAGGAAAGCTGAAAACTTAAGAGCTGACTGTACTGGGACGAAGAAAACACCCGGTGCGATCTGCTAGGTAGTGTTGAGAAGTGGGAGGCCTCACACTACTCCAGCTGAGGAGTGAAGAAGCGAGGAGGCAGAGCCAGGAGGGAACGTCAGACTTCTAAGAACTTGGTGGTAAAGAGAAGCTTGTAACCTATGCATAACAATGATCCGAAGAAGGTTCAAAAAAAGAACACACAGTCCACAAGTGGGTTGTAAAGAATATAACTAAATTTCCAGAATTAATGTCCTGAATTTATAATGTAAAAATTTTAGATCATTTTGGTATTCACATACTGGCATGTATATGAAATTAATTGTGAAGACAAATGCAGTAGCAGTTCATACAGAAACCCAAAAAGCCTCTGCCAAATTATTGGGATAAGGTTACAATTTAAAGTTCTCCTCAAAACTTCTAATGTTCCAGCAACTGAAACTAAAGTGTGATGGTTACTTTTTCTGCTGGGGGTAGAGTGTCCCCAAATATAGTACACAAACAACCTAATAACACATACAATGACTATTCAAAAACTTCAGATCTTCTCCATTGTCAAATAATTTTCCTTTGTATTCACACTGTATTTATTTTACCTTAAGTCACCTCCTAATCATGCTGACATCTACTACTGATGATTATATTAGATCTAAAAGTGTTCTTAAACAAATGAAAAATACTGATTCCCATTTCTAAAAGTCCTGTTTCCAATTTTCAAGAGGAAATTAAATAATGTATAAATCAAATACTGGGCCTAAGCCCAGACAGCTGAACATCGTTTTGTCCTTTCAAGGCAAAGAGGAAGTGTCTGCTATGGCAGAGACATGCCAAGAGAAATAAAGCTTAACCTCAGCCCCATGTGAAAGTGATTTTAGATAATCGGGGGTGTCTGCAAATAAGTTAAAAATGAGACCACATACTAACACGGAACTTTCCATGGAAGTAAAAAAATGAATTGAGACCTAAACCCCACCTTAAACAAAATATATTGGGAAAAGGGCATGACCTTTAGAATTCTATATAAAGGCAGCACAACAAAGGGAAAGCAGCCAGAGAAGGGAGGGTGACAAACAAGCCAAAGAAAAATTGAAATTAACCACTTATTGAGGGCTCACAAGTAGATTTCCTGATTATTACAGCCAATTTGAAGTGTGTGTGAGGTCAAAGAAGGAGAAGGAAAAAGGAACACATAGAGGGAAAATATAAATGTGTTTGGGGAGAGGTAGGAGGATGATGAAAAATTATTCAGATCAATGGTGGGCAAATTTATGCTGTAATTTGCTAGATAGCAAATATTCTAGCCTTATGAAGAATGTAGTCCCTTCTACAAGTGCTTGAATCTGCTGTAATAATGTGGAAGCAGACAGGGGCAATATGTAAATGAATAAGAGTTGCTGTTTCCAATAAAACTTTATGAATATTGAAATTAGAACTTCATACATTTTTCATTTATCATGAAATAGTAGTATTTTATTGGTTTTTCTTCACACACTATAAAATGTAAGGCTGTTTTTAGCTTAAAAGCTTTACAAAAACAGGTTGTGGGTCTTTTTGATGCTTGGGACTATAACCTGTGGACTCCTGACTTAGATGTTTAACTCCATTCCTTAGCAGGATGGTCTCATGAAAGTAGCCTTGAGTTGTATTTGAGATCCTGAGTAAGAAAAATTGCCATTTTTTTAGTAGTCAAATGAGAAAGATAATAGCAGTGGTAGATCACATTTATTTGGCTGATTTTCTGTAACTACATAAAAAAGACAATTATATATTTTTTTTCTTACCAGGATTCTAAACACAAGTTTAGAAATCTGTTTATATAGGGAGAGATGTTGAAGTGAATTAATATGTGATTTTTATTAAAGGACCAAAAATGACTTACAAATACCATTCCTTGGAGTAAAATTATTTTATAAATATCCTTCGTAGCATAAGACTAGTCTGCAATTATATGTTAGGTTTCTGTCAATTCCTCTCTCACAATCAGAGAGCTGGTGTCCAGAAGAATTTTCTGGTGACATATATAGATCAGATGGCAATGAAAATCTGTATAGAGTATATGAACTAAACTTCCAGAAACAAAGGAAATATAAAAGTACATATAAGCATGCTCAATTTTCATAAAGTAGAACAATTTTTATAGATTAAGTGTTCTGATACCAAAACAGTCTGGGTTTCCCTTTTTGCCAAAGTAGAAAATCTTGTAAAACATTCTGGTAGGTGTTTAAGACAAAGGGTTGATAAAGAAAACGTGGCATTATTCCTTCTTCCTCTCCTTTTCTGGTTTCTCCCTCTCTTTTATTCTCTTCTTCCCTTTATTATTTTTAAATAATCACAGTACTACTTAGTTCTTTGAACAAATGAGGATTGCTTCTTTAAGAATCTGATCTTAGGCTACTCCAGCTCTCTTCATGAGTCAGCCACTGAGCTCTGTTCCTCTTGCCTTAGAGGGCATTGTATGACTAGCTGGTCCAGACAGATTATATTCTAAGGGTGACAATGATCCAAAGATGATTTAAAAAGGAATATATTATGCAAAAAGTGGTAATAAAACCTGAAACTATTTTCCAGAGTTTTATTTTTACAGGGTAGTCATTCAAAGTACAATGGAACCCAGTGAATATGCAGAGTGCACTTTGTGCACATTTAGGGAAAGCAAAGCATATTTTAAAAATCTGGTGGCATGCTCTTCATCTGGAATATGAGCCTCAATTGTAATACTGTTTGTATGAGGACACATCCTTTTCAACAACCATCTACTTTGTGGCAGTCTGCTTTGTGGTATTTTTCTACAAACCCATTGTGGTAAGCAAAATTGCATTTACCATCTCTGTGGAAGTTGGAGGAGAACAATAAAGATCCGAAAGGCCAAGCATGTGAAACTAGCAGTGCAGACGGAACAGGCTCAGTGAGCAGCCTCTATGTTTCTCTTTTAATTTCCTTCCTTTATATTTTTTGATTAAAGGTTTTTTTAAAATAAGGGTATCTTTAGGTTAACAGGAAATATGAGTAAAACAGAATTCTCACATACCTCCTTGCTCCTACATCGGCGTGGCTGCCCTCACTATTAATATTGCACACAGCAGGTACATTTGTTAGAAATCATGAGACTACACTGATACACTGTCCCCAAAGCCCACAGTTTATATTAGGGCTCACTCTTAAGCATTGTATACGCTATCATACATTTGCGTGCTACACAACACACAATGACAATTCATTCATCATTCTATTATCATACAGAATTGTTTCACTGCCCAAGACTCTTCTCTGCTGAGGCTATCTATCCTGCCTTCCAATTTCTGGCAACCACTGATTGTTTTACTATCTCTGTAATTTTGCCTTTTGCTCAACAGTATACATTAAGGATATACAGCATATAGGCTTCTTTCACTTAGTTATATGCATTTGAAGTTCTTTCATGTATTTCTTTGAATTGGTGATTTCTTTGCATTGTTGAATAATAATCTATGTCCAGATATATGATAGTGTATTTACCCATTCACCTTTTTAAAGATACCTTGGTGATACCCACTGATGTTAGGGACCACTCTTCCACTTCAATTTCTTTCTTTTGCTTTACAAAGAGCAGTCTTAACTAGCAATTCATATAATCCCCAAAGTAGATATGAAGAAACTGAGGCCCAGAAGTTAAGTGACTGACACATGCCATTCCTTCCTTCCCAGTGCCTTTGTCTGAGCCTGGCCTCTGACATCTAACTACAATGAAAAGTAATGCTCCCCTCATGGCAGCCTGTAAATCTAAAGCTATGCCAGTTTCTAGATCAGGATGTTTAATATCCCAATTGTAATGTCTGTCCTTTTTTTCCGTGTATCCAGAGTTACATAAGAATATGACTCATATATCTTTTAAAACATTTGTAAGCTGTTTGCTTGCTAATATGGGACAAGATATTCAGGTACCTTTTATCTTAGGAGGCAGGCATATTTTTCTATTAGCTTTGCAACTACTGCTAAAAACTAAGTTGAAAAATTTTTGGATTGCTAATCTTTTTCTCTTTCCTACACAACACTTCAAAATCTTGCCCACATACATCCATATAATTGTATTTTTACAGCTTTAAAGGTTTCTCGAACTAAAAGAGTGACTAAAAAAATAAAATTTAAAGGACAGTATTTTTAACAAATATACACAGGTACATTGAAAAGAACAAAACAATGATGAAAAATTAAGACATGAAAATAGGTACAACTAGTTGATTTATTCTGGTAGTTTCTCAAAATTACCAAGGCCATCACAAATTCTATGCTATAATGGCATTCTAAAAATTACTGTGGTATGAAAAATGATGCCCCCTTCTCCCAAAGATGTCCATTTACTAATCTCTTGAACCTGTGAATATGCTATGTTACCCGGCAAGAGGAAATTAATGTTACAGATGGTTAAGACTGCCAGTCACTTAATTTTAAAACTATTCTCAATTTTCTAGATAGGTCTAGTATAATCAGAAGGGTCCTTAATGTGCAACAGGGAGGTACAGATGAGCAACAGCGTTTGCTGATGGTAGTTGTGAAGATGGAAGAAAGAGCATGAACTAAGGAACATGGGGGACCTGAGAAGCTGGAAAAAAGCAGTGCAATAAAAGATATACTGAACGTTGTTGCTACATGCCATCCAACAAAAAGGCAGGCTTATAAAAACATTAAGATGTGTTTTCATCCACCTTATGTACCAGGACTAGCACTGTGCAACTTCTGACTCTTCCCCAAAGCCTAAATGACCATGAAGCGTAAACATCTGGAATTGATTCAGGACACTGAGACAGCCACACAGTCCAACTAAAGACCCAAAAAAGAACTTCCACAACTGTCTGAAAAAGTGGCAAGAATGATGGGACAAATGTGACTAAAATGAGTAAGGGATATTTTTAGGGACTAAATGGCAGTTTCTCACTGTAATAAATTTAAAAATTCACTTTAAAAAAATCACACTTTGCATCTAGAAAACTACTTAAAACTACAAATTCGGGCTGGAGGAATGCCACAGGGGTCAAAGAGCTTGCTAACAAGCACAAGGCCCTGAGTTCAATTCCCCAGCATAACATGAGCCAGGCATGGTGGTGACTGCCTATGATCACAGCATTTGGGAGGCTACGGCAGGAGGATTGACATGAGTCCAAGGCTATCCTGGGCTCCATAGTGTATTCAGGAACAGCCTGAGATGCAGAGCAAGACCCTGTATCAAAAAAAAAAAAAAAAAGACCCACAAAATTTTCAAGTTTTCTTTATGAAGATGCACGGGAAAAGTTAAGAACAACACTGAATATGACAACAGGTGAATGATAAGAAACACTGAAAATGGAGGCTAGGAAGTCACAATTTTCCTTAAAGGTAGGCCTAAGGAACACTCCATATCTGTCTGAGCTCATATTTAGGAAGGAAAAGAAATAACAATTATTAATTTCAAACTTAAATGTTAGTAAATAAAAATTAGAAGTCCCAACTTTTAAATAAGGTAAAGATATTTAAAAAGAGACCATTACACTCAGAAAGGTACAAACTTGTCAAGATGTAATTTTAGTGTGTATTTTACATGACATAGCATAATGGACAAACAAAGTCACAAAAATATTTTGCTTCTGTGAGTTCATAAAACTAATGGTACTCATGTATGACTCTGAAAAATACAAAGGAAAAAGCCACAAGTTCAACTTTCTTTTTCCTCCTCAAAAATACAGCAGTTTTTCAACTTCTCTGCAATCTTCAAGTTATCTCAGTGGTCACAGGACATGAAAGGGTGGCATGTAGGTGGCACAGGCCCCTAAAGAAGATTCATTCATACTTCTTTTCTATAGTGGGCTTTCCATATAGTTTTACTAGAGAGAAGGAAAAAACAAAACAAAACAAAACAAAAAAAACCCAACAGGTTCTGCTACTAACATCTTTTGGAAGCTATTTATCTGTTGTTTCAAAAATGACCGTTACACTGAAAGTTTTCAGAGAGAAACAGACGTGCACAGGAATGAATGGGAAAAAGACTATATGATCATTTCCTGACACATTATTCTGATTTGAAAACTCTGAAGTGCAGCTGATGAAATCTTGATCTAGTTTTTATTACTCATTCTCAACTAAAAAGTAACGTCAAATGGAGACAACCTGAGAATAATGAGTTTCCTTGCAAGCTCTTACAGAAAAGTTTAAAACTGTCTTTTCTTGGATTCATAAATATTACTCTGGAAGGCCTCTTCACTGCTATACTAGATTGACATGCTTGTTTCCTCGATCCCAATTTATCCTTTTAAAAAAAAATTGGTGAAATCCATTTACCAATTACTTCCTAAAGAGACAGAAACTTTGTTTTATGTCTTGTCTGACATGTATATATGGCATATTCACATATGATTCCATCATCTGATTAGATCCAGAACTCTAGGTTGTAAATAATTTTCCTACAGAAATTTAAAAGTATAGTTCTGTTTATAGCTTTTATAGATGTTGAGAAGTTTCAGAATTCTTTGTATGTGATGGACTCAGGTAAGATACCAGATAGAGGCTTTCAATTTAAAAATCTAAATTTGTATAATTCTTGGACAAAAATTTTGATATATATTAACTCTTCTGATTACTGCCTGTTCTTTCTGAGGAATCTAATCAGATGTCATAAGCTCCCAATTCTCATCTGTCATTTTTAACATTCAGAGACTCTTTCAACTTTGTAATTTGTTTTTTGTTTCTACCTGAAAAAGATTAAAATGTCAGTAAGAAGGAACTTAACACTTGGTAGGGCCCCAGGTACTTATTTTTTGGCTATACTGTTTCTTTTCATCTGCTCCTCCACTGTCTGTATTCTCCATGTATGTACCTCAGACTTTTTACTATGTATGTATATATGTATTTATTTTTGAAGACAGGTTTTTCGCTCTGTAGCCCAGGCTAGCTTTGTATTCACAGAAATCCTCCCACCACAGCCTCCCTAGTGCTGGAGAATAGAACTCAGGGCCTTGTGCTTATTAGGTAGACTTTTTACATTAGAAATTTTCTTCAAATATTCCTGATTTCTTGTTTCCCACTCATCTTTAGAAATGAGACACTAAATACCAACTGGAAGCTGCGTAGATGAAGCTTGCAGCTAGCTTTTGCTACAACTGTGATATTCACAATGTAAGTACTGCTAGGGCTGCTTTCTGGGGCTGATAGATTCTCCGGAGAACACGTTCTGTTTCTTTGCCTGGCTGCCTGCAGAACAGGCAGACCAAGGAAGGGGTCGTGGACGACTAAGACAGCTTGTGTATGCTTTCACTCCGTACTTCTGTTTCTGGTTTGACATGTGAGCCACGTCTCTCCAAGACAGGCCTGGTATCCTGTTGTCACGAAGTGCAAGTTCTCTAAAAAGGAAGCTGCAGTTTTTCCTCTAAGGGTTATCTAGATGCAAGGAGCAGGGGAAAGAATCCGGGAGTCTATCTCCTTTAAATAAAGATCAGAAACAAATACTGTATTATAGTGGAAGCTTCTATGCCCCTAGTTGATAGAGGTACTGTAAAGCTATTAATTTGATGATGTGTCTTAAAATTGATGGCATCGTAGAACTAAGAAGATAATGTAGCTCCTATTATAAAAGGCTGCTGTAAGGCAAATGAGATGATGCTTATAAAGTTTTAAATTAGAACAGTGGCTGGGAGGTATTATGCGTTAGTGTTAGTTTTTCTAATCTCTCTTGCAAGATGAAATAACTTTCCACTATCTTTTTCTACTATCCTGTCAGGATAAGTGGTCACACAATTACACAGTGTTTAAGTCAAACTGTGATACAGTATGCTGAATGATCCAGAGTGAAAGTCCTGAAATTCTTAATACCTTGCACATTTTGTAAAATATGGTGTGTGGATGGGTCTGATTTCAGTTTATTGCCTCTGGAGAAATTCTCTGCTAAAAGACATGTAAATACTTTTCTCTTTGCCATCACATTCAGATAAATACTGGCCCCAAATGCAGCCACCAAAGAACACTGACATGAACTTTCATTCAGGAGAGACGGTACTGTCAGGCCAACATTCTGGTCAGCAAATTGAAGGCCAAACCCTTTCTGGAAATGAATTTTTAAGGGCCCCAGTCTTAAAGGCCAGAGTGAGCAGGCACGTATTCCCCAACACTTTGCAACAACACACTTGAAACGAGAGTATGAGTAACAGCACCAATACAGCATAGCTGTATTTCCCACAGTATGCTGGAGCAATGACTATAAGAAGCAAAGACACGTCAGGGAAGAGGAGCTAGCTAGCTTTATCATCCTGTATACATGCAGATGGTTTCAGCATTTTCTCATTACTACCAAGTGCTAAATTATATCCAGTTAAACTTAAAAGTTACCAAAATTTCCTGGCCCATGTGAATGTTAACTCGTTAGTCAAGATTTTAAAAACCAGATATATTTACTGATTCCTTTCTTGATGAAATGCGAAAAAGAAAAATCCCAGTCTTAGAAGTGTGCAAGGTACTCTAGAATACACAGTAGTGGTAACTAATTCAGGCTGGTGGTGATGAGAGAAGGCTTTCTGCAGGGGCAGTATCTCCTTGAAAGAAGTCTCAGTGCACAAAGCTATAGCTGTACAACAAACTTCCCAAATATTCCCATGTTTCATATTCAAAGCTAATTTATCCCTGTGTGTGGGTAGAGTGGTACAAGTGGCATATCATAAGAGAGACAACAGTGGCTACAGCTGACAGGCAATGGTGAAAATTAGTGCATAATGCTTTAAAGACAAGAGCTTACACAGGAGATGAAATGAAAAGGTCAATCTTCAAGCTTCAATATACTTTTGTATATAAAGATTGAGTCAGCAGCACTGAAGTACAAGGGTTTCCTTGAAGTAGAGAAGAGCAACAGAACAATTCTAGAAGTCAAAGAAATCCGTCTTTCAGATTAAAGAGGAGCAAGTCAATGGAAAATATTCAAGACAGCCAAAGGCAGGATGGTTGTTAGGTGTTCCTAACAGACACAGAAAGGTTCACAGGGTAGGTGACAGTTAATTCTTCAAGAGCATGTGAATTAATAAGCAGTGTACTATTTAAAATTGCTAAGTGAACATGAGCTTTAATTACAAAAATTTTAAGAATATATTTCTAGCTAGAATCAAGAAAAACGGGGTCATGAAAACATCTAGCTGGCAGAAACAGATTATAGCAATGCTTCTAAGAAATCTGGATGCTGTTTAACATCTGTTTCTAGTTATTAAATCTGTTCTTCCCTTTCCTTATGAAGGCAAGCAAAAAGAATCATGTTTTATGGATGTTAAACTCTTCTAATATGAGTGAAATTACCAAAAACCAATGTGCTGCTTTATATTTACTAGGATACATTTTATTAGATAGTTTGGCAAGAGACAGACTAACATTAAAAAAATCCTCAATTGTCTTTTCATGTGCAAAAAATAGAAGTAAAAGTATGTACAAAATAATTACCTGCCTTAAATTTTAACCTTATTATTCTATAATGTGGATATACCTATGCCTTCTGTAGACAATTTCTCTTAGTGTTACTTGTAATATTGTTTTGAAACTACAGGTAATAGTACAATATAACAGTTATATATAGGATATAAAACCTCAGAGTTTTAAAAACAGAAAAGCACTCAGGACTAATTTCATTAAAAAAAAAACTGAAATGAAAGAGAGGCTACAGACTTGCTCAAGGTCATAAAACTACTTACCAGTAAAGCTCAGAGAATAAGTTTCCATTATGTCACCAACAGGTGATATATTAAAGTTCTTTACTCTTAATATATTTCAAAAATGTCTAGACCTCTCTCTAATGTACTTCTTCACTTCAAATGTCTCTCCTCTTTGAAGAGGGCACCATGGAATGGGGAAAAAAAACTTTGCTAGCTACTCCTCTGATAGAGGACTGCTATCAAGAACATAAAAAGCACTGAAAAAAAATTAGGCCTTCCAAAATAAGGGACCCAATAAGAAAATGGTACTCTGAAATGAAAAAAAAAAAAAAAAAGAACAGTTCTTAGAAGTCTGTGTGACCAATAAATACGTGAAAAAATATTCATCAAAAAATGTTCATTTTTAACCATCAGAAAAATTCAAATCACGACAACACTGAGATTTCATCTAACACCAGTAAGAATGGCGATATTAAGAATTCAAAAAACAAATGCAGATGAGGCTGTGGAAAAAGGAACCAGCTTACTTTGCTGGTGGGACTGCAAACTGGTAAAACTACTATGGGAAAGCAGTATGGAGATCCCTCAAAAAACTGAAAATCAGTTTTTCATTTGACCCAGCTATACCCCTTTTGGTTATATTTTAAAGAGAGTTAAAGTCATCATGTAAGAGTGATACATAGAGAGCAGCACAATTTATAATAGCCAAAGGTTGGAAGAAGCCAGTATGCTGAACCACAGATGAGTGAATAAAGAAGATGTGGTATATATACACAATGAAGTACTACTCTGCCACAAAAAAGAACAAGTCTGAGTTATTTGTAGGAAAATAGACATACCTTCAAACTACTATGCTCAGTGAATTGAATTAAGACCCAGAAAGTTAAATATCATATGGTTTCTCTAATTTGATACAGTACAACCATAAAAAAAAAATGTAAGATACAGAAGAATGTAAGAAGGTGGCCTTTGTGGAGAGGGAAAGGGAAAGTGAGGGGCAGTAAGAAGGTAGGAAGGGGAAAGGGATGTGATATGTAAATAAACTAAAAAATGAATAAAGAAAAAAATGTTCCTCCTGTTATATGTATCACCTGTTAGGACTGTTATCATGTGTGTTAAAACACAGCTATACAGAACTACCACTGTGTGGTGTGTGATCTACAGAAAAAAATACCACATGTGCTCAAGTTAAAACTGCTCCTACTGAGTATGGAGTATTAGTTTTTAAGGTGACTTTTTCTATTTATGTAAGCAGAAGTATCTATTCCAAAACACAGGAGTAGAAAGAGAAAGAGAGAAAAGAGAGTAGAGGGAGGGGGATAAAGACAGGAGAGAAGGAAGAGGAGGAGGGAGGAAGCAAAAGCAAGAGCACTTGACAGTGTTCCTCCTCCTCCAACTGGGCCCCACCTCCTAAAAGCATTCTGAACTATAAACTCATCAATGATTTAATCAAATACAGAGCCCTGGTGATCCAATTATTTTCCAAAGCCCCTCCTACGAACACACAAGAATTTTAGGGGACATCTTAGATCTATAACATAGCACTAATTGTGATAAAGGACTGCAATATGAAATACCCAGTTCTTAAAACTCAGTGATAAGAAAACGAGTATCCAATTTAAAAATAGGCAAGACATCTGGCTATCTCATCAAAGAAGATATACAGGTATGCATATGAACAGACATTCTATCACCTGTCATCAGGGAACTATAAATTAACAATGAGCTACTACTCCCTACTACTCCCGTAACACCTACACCCTAGGACACTGACAGCAGGACATGCTGGAAAAGATATACAACAATGCATTTATTGCCGACTGGAATGCAAAATGTACAACTTTTACAGTTTTGTCTGTCCTCTCTCCTTTCTGCTCTCCCACCTCTTCCTTTTTTTCTTTTTTCCTTTTGTGGAGCTGTATATCATACTCAAAACTTGTACAGGCTTAGTGTGTTAGTTAGGTTTTTGTTGCTGTGAGAAAATACCTAATATCTAAAATACAAAATAACAACTAAAGGAGTAAAAGTTTTCAGTCCACAGGTGGCTGGTTTCATTCCTGTGGGCCCGAGATGAGACAGGATAACATGGTGGAAGCAAACATGTTTACCTTATAAGGAGCCAGGAAGCTGAGCAAAGGGTTGGGAGGAAAAAGAGATGTGACAGGAACAAGATAAAATTCCCAAGCTCATGCACATAGGATCCACTATTTTCAAATAGGTTCCATCACTTGTTTCTATCATCTCCCAATAATGTCATGAAATTATAATATCATCAGTGGGATTATAATCTTCATGTACTAATGAGTTTAGAGCCCTCATGATGCAACCACTTCCAAAAGCCCATCGGTAGCCAGGACTCTTCCTCCTTTATTTTTGTTTTATTTTAATTTTAATTTTTTTTTTTGAGACAGAGTGTTGTTATATAGCATAGATTGGCCTGGAATTCCCTACAAAGCTCAGACTGCCTCAGACTCCCAGTCCTCCTGCCTGAGCACCTGAGTGGTGAGATTACAGGTATGCACTATTATTCTTGGCTCACCAAGCCTCGAGTATGATTTTTGAAGGCTGTTTAAAATCAAGACTAAGGTATTTGGCAAGTGCTATAATCCCATCCCCGGCAACTTCTTGTAAAAGTTACCAACCTTACTACATGATCTAGCAATCGTACTTCTTAGAATTACCCTAAAAGTCTAAAATTTTAAATCTATAAAAATGCCTGCGCACAAATTTTTTCAGAAGCTTTAACTATTAATTGTCAAAACTTGGAGGCAACCAAGACATACTTCAGTAGGTCAATGGACAAACTCTGGTACATCCAGACATAGAAAAAGTACTCAACAATAAAAATAAAAGAACAATCAAGTCATATATATGACAACTCTGATGTAGAGACCCCTCGTAAATTTATTTACATATGAGGAAATGAGTCATCTGGCTAGGAAATGGGCAAGTTTGGCATTTGGATTCAGATTTTTCTTATACATATTATTACTTTAGCCAAAGTAAAACTATTTTTAATATAAAGAAGAAACAGTTTTCACATATTTTGGTGGTAAGATTACTGTTAGCAATTGGCCTCCCATTACCTCCAATAACCAGACAGAGATACCTGCTGCTAATAAGGGTCTGTAACAGGTCCCTCATCCTTTCGTCTTTGGCAGCCACCATGGGCTGAGCTGCTTTCCTGCTACACAGTTAATAGCATACTTTATACATTTTTTCCTTAAATTATTTTGCCATTCTTCTAAAAGTAGAGAAGCACATACTAAATGGTTTGTATAAGAATTTTAGAAAACTGGTATAAAGAAAGGGATGGAGAATTTGGAAGAGAGTAAAAAGGTGAATATTAAAATATTCCAATGAGCATTACTGCAGGCTTAGTCGTTCTCCTGAGATACATATTTATCTTGGCTATCAGCCACAAAGACGAGCTTTATCAGGTATGTCCTGATTAACTCAGTACCTAGACATACTTCTTCCCTAAAAACGGGATTCCATATTTGGTTATAAAATGCTACATTGCATTTGCTGCTATCCCGCCTCTCATTCAACATATACTTCCTTTCTGACTGATGTTTCTTGTAAACTGACAGCAGTTTTAAACATTGCCAAGGAGTCAGTAATACCGGTATGAAAGCACAAGATGTTCTGGAAGATGATTTATGATTAGCTTTGGTGTAAACATCCTATCTAAATAGCCTCCAGGTAAACTGAATTAAATACTTTTCTTGCCAATTTACGTAGCCACTGAAGTTTGGAAATACAGAGAATCTGTATATACTGGATGTATACTACATTTTCATATACTGGAAGCTTTAAGTTACATTTTTACTTTTCATCCTTCACTTATTTTAACAGTTTAAAGAAAAAACTGTATTGAACTTGACTAGAAAGTTGAAAGCCAAACAACTAAAGATCTCAGGGCCTGCAACTCCCTTAAAAACCAGGAGGCTTTGGAATCCTTGGGCATGCAGAACATTCACTTCTATTCAGTGTAAAATTATTAAAGTTTGTGGAGAAAAAAATGATTAAAATCTAAGTTTTGCACCTTGACAGAGTCATCAAGTTACCATTACATAGGTATCATGTTAGGATTTGTGGGCCACAGAGGCATGTATTTATAGGCATTGGCTAAGATCTCAAAGATACGACGTTTCTATAAGCATTTTGAAGAAAGTACAACCTTGCTAAATAATCTTGGCAGTCTAATCCCTAAGGGGTTCTTTAGGCAATTAATTTAATCTATAACAAGATTACTAATCACACAAGTTTTTAACAGGAGAAAGGATCATAATTTTACTCCCTTATTAAAAGATAAGAAGTGAGAACTGAATTATTGGGCTAAACTCATACCAAAGTAAACGGCTAAGACATAAATGGCTTATATAAAATTTTTTCACTTGGCATGTAGATCACAAACTACTACAGAAAAGGGATAAGGAAAGGGTTATAGAACTATCTGAAAAGTTAGTCTTCAACATCTACTTTAACTATATGCTAGTTTTTGTTCTGAAGAAACCTTTCACAATTGGGCAGTCATACTTCAGTCCTGAAAGAAGTTTATATTCAAAGTCAGATGTTACAAATATTGCACAGGACATCTTTAACATATTTTTGTCCAAGGGCTGAGAGACAACTCGAAGTCAGAGTGCGGTTCATCTATTAAGATGTAAATGACAAATCTGTTTATGCAATGAAACCTTCATGAGACAGCATTATTAGGTACTGTGATTAATACAAAAGTGGATAACACAAAAATGAGTAAGTCATATATACAGATGTGAAGATCGTACCTATTCAAGAGTGCCCAGGTAAGGAGTGAATAAGGACTGTATACCTTATGTTCCACTGGACAAACATTTTACCTAGCAAGCAGCTGTTACCAAGAGATGAAGAAGGCAAATCTTTTTTTTTTCTGTTAAGTTCATATAAGTGTTGGTTAGCAAGCTAACTGTGTCTTTTGACACAAATGTTACCAATCTTTCATTAACAACAAACTGACAATACTTAAATTTTTTCAAAGGTTCTGCATTGCTTAAAGGAGAAAAGCAAACTCAATGATATTCAAGTTCTTTCATATTAAATCTGACTCATTTTTTTTCCATTTTAGTCCCTTCTACTCTCACATGAAGAGATTTTCTTAGAGTCATATGTAGCCGAACTGACTCTAGACCACACCATGTTTTTTCAAGTTTCCACTTGTTTCTACTAAGTACTCTATTTGGGAAACTTCTAAACATTCATTTAGACTCAGATCAAATATTTCCTTCTGGGTATCAACTATTTCCTGAAATCCCAGGTAGTGTGATTTATTCCTTTTGTCTCTAGTAGCACTTTGTATACCATGAGATCGTGCTCCATAAACACAGTAATGCACAACATAATTGTTTATACATCTTTTCCTCTAAACCTCAAGTCTTGCTAACAATACCTTAGAAATAAAATACATAAAGTATGTGTGGGTATGAAAACATGTCTCACGTCTACTGTTAGGTCCGCTAAGTCACTATTCACAAAGTAGGCAAATCTTTATCAAAGGTTTACAGAGGTCAAAGGGGAACTATGCAATAGTCTCAAAGACTCTTGGCTCAGGTGTATGAAGACATAAGAGTCATTCACAAAGAAAAGCTCTGAGTTTTGCACTGAGTTGGTCACTTGCTGTGGAACCTCAGAAGACAACTGCTTTTGCTCAGCTCTAGTTCTTTTGCTATGTCACTGTTTCTGTAGACTTATGGTACTCAAATATATAATACATATAAACAAACAATAAAAATTAGCGCCATTTTAATCAGTGTTAAGTCAAAGCAATTTCTGGTTGATAAAATGACTTAGAAGCAACACATAAATGTATCAAAATCTATCATCCAACATGAATGTTCACTATCAGCTGCTTTGCTGGACTCTTAAGAGAAGCAAAAGTTAGCCATGGTATTAGAAAACTCTGGTGGAATGAAACAGCTGCTCATATTAAAGTAACTACAAGGCAAATTATACTAAGAGCTAAACAAGCCACACAGAAATAAAGGTATTGGAATTTAAAACAAAATTAAACTTCTGGGTGGGGTACTCACAGTGGCTTAATGACAAAGTAGCAATTTCAGCAAGACGTGAAAAAATTATTTGAAATTCTTAGATTAGAAAAAGAATTTTAGAATAAAAGCTCAAAAAAGAGTACAGATGTAACAGAGACTTAAACGTGAACAGGAGACTAGATGTTAAGAGCAGCCTGTTCTTAGGACAGATTCTCACTAAGTAGGAAAAGTAGAATATAGACAGGGTAAGTGCTAGTGTACTTCACTCTGGAGAAAGAAACACTGCTACTAGGTTTTTGTTTGTTTTTAAAGACATGGTCTTGCTCCATAGTCCAGGATGGTCTTGAACTCATGGCAATCTTCCTGCCTTCAGCTCCTGAGGGTTGGGATTACAGGCATGTGCCACTGTGTCCAACTTATGTGGTGCTGGGGAATCGAACTCAGGGCCTTGAGCTTGCCAGGCAAGCGCCTTAACCGATGCGCTATTCCTCCAGCCCCACTAGTTACTTTTTAATAACAGTGGGAAGCTTGAGACCATGTCAAGGGGTGTCCTGTACTGTTGCTGGATCCTTATTCCTATCTCAGAGATGTTACCAGGCAGACTGGTCAGATAAATAGTAAACCCTCCTCAGATTCTCACACATTGTTCTGGTCCTCTGGGGAAAACTGTCACAAGAAGCTTCATGTAAGTATAGATATTCTAAGTTGTTACAAGCGTTCCTTCTGTTTTCACTATATGGGAAAAAATAAGATGTCAGAAGGAATGCTAATCGGCAAGATACAAAAGTAATTTACGGCTCTCCTTTTATTAGTTATAACAGCTCCAGAATTACAAATAGAACCCTTCTTGGATTAATGAGGCACACAAGAAGTTGATTTTTTAAAAAAAATGTCAAGCTAGCACACAGACCTTGAGCTATTATTAAACTCAGAAGGGTATAGACTGTAAAACAGAATTCAAGGTACAACAGATCATTTTAGTATTAAAAGAGGGATAAATATACTACATTTACATGAAATTAAAAATTTTAAAAAGAATAAATGTATTTGACTTTATAGATTGCTTTAAAAGTCTTTCTAGAACTAGATTACACAAAGAATTGCTACATTAAGTGCATTTTAACACTGTATGAAAAGAATAAGAGGCAAACAGGTGTTGTCCAGCCTTCAGATAAATTATGGTTTAGAAATAGCTGATGTTTTAGTAGTACATATGATTCATGAACTACTAAGGAACAGTGAGGAGAGGAAGCATTAATAAAGCATTTCATGGGTCAGGTACTGTTTCTTGTTCTTTACATTTGCTATCTTATTTGACCTTTAAAAAAATTTGTTACATAAAGACTTCTCAACGAAATCACAGTTCAAAAGAGTCAAATAACTTACTACGGTCATCCTGAAAGAAAACAGCTAGGATTCTATTACAGGTCTCTTCCCTGCAACACCAAAACTGTCTTTACGCCCCTACTTTATTCATTTTGTTGGAACTGAACTCTCTAATTTTGATACATAAGGTAGTCTGATTACCTATATTATTATAAAACAGCTAATCCTTACCTAGCTGCGACTTATGACAGTTTCATTCAGATAAACCCATCTTAAGTTGAAAACATTTTAGTATGAAAATGCATTTCATATGCTTAACTCACTAAATAGCTTAGCAACACAGCACATTATAGATTGCAGACTGACTTGGAGGTCACCATCTACAGAGAGACATCTAGAAAGACAATCTGCTACTTATTCTCAGCTGGGGGAAACAGAAAATTCACAAAATATTTTTACCGAATGCCTATCACTTTTGTATCATCATAAAGTTGGAAAATCCTTAATCAAACCACCTTAAATTGGAGACTATCCGAATTCACTTCACGTAATGTGATAACCAGCAAAAGAAAGTTAACATGTAAATGCAAATAAAAAATTTAACACAGATTTTACATGTCAGTCTGTAGCCTATTCAGCAAATTCCTGTACACATGGAAATTATCTTACTCATCATCTCTGTTCCTAAGCACAGGGCAACACAATGAGACCAGGTATAATTTTCATGTGTACATATTTGTGATGGTTGGTTTCCTGTGAGACAAATGTTTTAAAAAAACTAGTCCAACTTGATAAAAGACAAATAAAGTAGAATTTGCTATAACTTAAAAAACAAAAATCAAAGCAAAAGCAAACAACTGCTATAACCACAAAACAAAACAAAACAAAAAACCTCATTTCCTCCTGAGCTGAATTCCCATTTTGCTTGCAAGACAAGTACTTTAACCACTGTGTCATTCCTTCAGCCTCCATTTATGTTCTCCCCATTTTATTGATATGTATACATGCAACATTTAAGGTTTACAATGGAGTTGAGCTTTTTATGCATATATGTATCTAGTCAAGGTGACAAGGGCTTTCCCACTCTCCTTTTGTCCCTCCCCCTTCCCTCCACGCCCTCCCTCCTCCGCTACCTGACCCCCTTATTTCACTTTGTTTTTCATTTTAAGTTCCACAGGAGTTGTGCTCTGGGACTCTCATATCAGAGAGACCATTCGATGTTTCACCTTCTGCTTCTGACTCACTTCACTAAGCATGATGTTCTCAAGCTTCTTCCATTTGCCTGTAAAAGCCTCCACATTGTTGGACTTTACTGATGCATAGTATTCCATTGTGTATAAATACCACAATTCGTGTACCCACTGGTCTGTTGACGGGTATTTTGGTGACTTCCATATTTTAGCTATTGTTAGTTGTGCTGCTACGAACACGGGTATACAATTATCTCTGTGGTGTATTGTTTTGACCTGTTTTGGATATATTCCCAGGAGGGGTAAATGGCAACATGTTTTTCTACTAACTGAGAGCTAGAGCCAAGAAGCCAAAGACATTAAGGACCACAGCCACAAGGGAAGGGGTGGCGTGGACTGGAGTAATGGCTGAAGAGTGCTGCCTGCATCAGCCTCTCTTGGAAGCTGCTCCCCAGTCAGCGATAATACTCCAGCTGATAACAGACTAACTCTCTAGATCCTCCACAAAACACTTCTTTGCACAGAAAGGCAAAATGAATGGAATGTCTCAGAGTATGAGACTATAGGGATCTCCTCCAGATACAGAGCTCTTTGTGGGCTTTTAAGGAGCAATGTTCATCAGGCAAAATAAATTGCCAAGTAAAACGAAAGCATTTTTAAAGTAACTGTCCTCCAACGCCAAGCAACTTTTTAACTGAAACTATCAGTAAGATAATGTCTGTTATTATGAAATACTTGGTATCCAAAAAATGTGGTGCAAGGAATTTTATCTCTGGCTCACTCAGTCAAATTCTAGTTCATATAGTTAATATACAGTTAACTGAAATTAATTTTAAATAATTTTGAGTATAAAATACTACTGCCCTGTGAAGACAATTACTTGGGAAGCTTCTTTTACAATGAAAGACAGAGGTCTATTTTCTACCAGTTTACCAAGTATTTGTTAAATGTGTGACTATCGCTAGATAGAGACAGAGGAGGTCTCCTCAAAAAAGATGGACATTTCAATTTGACCCCACCTAAGCAGTAGGCTCTTCACTTGCTACAGAAAGGTTTTCTGGATATGTCAGTGAATGGGGAAGATTAGGCAGAGGTAAAGTATACACATGGAGAAAGTACAGTGTGGGTTCTCAAGAGAGGTACATCATATATTTTTGGGATGATCTAAGATGTGTGTTTCTAGTGTCTTTCACATTACCTATTAGTACCAGGATGAAACACAAGTCATGTGTATATGCTCGAAGTTCAGAGATAAACATCCAATTAACTCTGCTATTTCAAAGGGTAAAAGTATGTGGAATCTGTGAATCAAGGAAGGGTGAAGGCTTAATTTCAAAATGAAAAGTAATGGCCAAATTTACAGCCTTACTGTATCTTTAAAAGCCTTAGAAATTTTGGAATTTCCTGGAAGGGGGAAAAAGAAAGCACTGCAACTTTGGGTCCTGAAGTTGTTTTTTTCTTTATGTACAATTTTGAAATTATTATTTTTTTCTTCTCCTTTCTATAATCTTTTTTTCTATCCAAACTCATAATGAAGGATACAGTCTTAGCCTGAAGAGGAAATATACTAGCTACATCAGAATTTATAAAGCACTGAGTCTATAGAAGTCAAATGATTGTGGTTCTGACCTTGAATTAATTTTATTATTAAAAAATCCTTACCTAACTTTAGCTTTCAAACATTTTTATTTCTAATGAAAAGACACAAGACAAAAGATGACACCCTTAAAGCAAAGTTTCGACTATCTTATTTCCTATTTGTCAATTTTGAAACTTTAAAAAATGATAGTAGTTCTCCTGAAACACTTGTTTGAATTACCTAAATCTTTCAAACTCTACTTCTCCCCCAACCCTAAAAAAAAAAAAAAAAGTGGAATAAACCTGTCTTTTTCAAACCAAAAACCTCAGCACCACTAAGATGTAGCTCTGAGATAAAGTTTCAATAAAATCATATTAATATATGGAGTATAATAGGATCTCAGTACAATCCCGTCTTGCTGAACATCAGGAGACACACACAGATGCAAATCAGCCCCCACAAAGATGCGTGAGAACAGTAAGCAATAGAGTATGAAATCAGAACAAAAGAAGCTAAAATTTCTTACTTAAAGTATTACTTTTCCAGAACATATCCATATTGATGGTACTGAACTATTTTGTTAGTTGAGGTCTACAGTTTGTCCTTTTTAAAATTTTTGGTTGTGAGGAGAACACTTCATTGAGAAAATTATAGGAGGAAGAGTAAGGTTAGAAGGAAAAGGAGGGTAAAGTTTCTGCTAGTCAGAGGAGAACCTGGAAATTTGGGTTGCCCCTGTTTATCTTTTTCTTAAGAAAATGCATGCAGAAAAGTTACACAATTACTCCTTTTTTTTTTTTTTTTGAAAGAAGATCTCATTCTGTACTCCAGGCTGGTCCCGAACTCAGTGTATAGTTCAGGTAGGCCTTTAAAATTACAGCAATTACAATTTTCTCACCTCAGCCTCCAAAGTGATGAAATTAAGGCCGGTGCCACCACACCCAGCTTAAGTGGTTGTATGGAATCAAACCTAAGGCCTTTCACTTATTAGGCAAGTGCTCTAACTGCTGGGTTATTTCTCCAAGCCATTTAATGGAATTTTATTATGTACATATTTGTAAATAAACATAGTCTCACTAAAGATTTGTGAAAGAGAAAAAATATTTAACTGCTATACATAAAAGTACAATTTCCTATATTTGTTGAGGCCTTGTATTTCTTTTTGAGAGAGTATCTTCATAGCTCAAGGCAGGTTGTTCTCCTTTTTGTTTTGGGACTCTCTTATTAAAAAGTACATTCAGATAATTGTCCAAAATGATGAAAGAGGATGATAATACAACTTCTTTGCCAAGACCTTTATACTTATGATCTTTATTTCTATGACAAAAGAGCAGGGAAGGTTATACAATCATTCCACTTCATAGGTTAAAAAATGAGGATTCAAGCTAGAGGAACAGCACAGGTGCTAAAGTATTTGTCTAGAAAGTGCAAGGCCTTGAGTTCCATTCCCTAGCACCACATAAGCCGGGCATGGTGCTGCGTATCTGTAATCCTAGCTCTTGGGAGGCTGAGGTAGGAGGATTACCATGAGTTCAAGGCCAGTCTAGGCTACCTAGTGAGTTCACGACAAGACTGGAATAGAGAGCAAGATCTTACCTCACGAAAAAATTAATCAAAGTACAATTTAATATATGACTGGTTGGAAATTGCTGAGCATGTACTTTCTACTGCGCTGTACCCCTTTTCCCCCAAAAAACAACTGAAGTATTTTGAGGATAATTATCCTACCTCTGCTCCTGAGTACGTATGGGTTTGGAGGATGAGTTCATCCAGGTCAATTTCCGTACTGATTGGCATGGAGTGAAACTGCAGGGTAAATATTTCCCTTCTTGTTGCTGCATCTGGTAAAGGTACATAAATGATCCTATCAATTCTTCCAGGCCGCATCAAAGCCTATAAAGAAGACAGAGAAACAAGGATCAATTAGGCTCAGAACTATAGCATTTCATAGGAAAGGCACCAGGGAAAGAAGATGGTCATGAATAAGACATCATTTTTCATAATTAAACAAGATATAATAATATGTATTTCAAAGATAAAAACAAATAATGGTTAGAGTATTTTTGAACAGAAAAGTATTAATAGCATTTCTGGGAGCCTTTTTGTTCCTTAACAACTCTCAGGTGACTGAAAAAATGACTATATCTTTTAGGAAAATGGATATAGGATTTTCATTCATGATGTCAACTTTTTTTGTTAACTTCAGTAACTCTTGAAATATGAAATAAGCAGTTGGCTACTTCAGAGAATGCTTGAGATAGCACAGCTCTGATAAAAGAATGGCTAGAACTGAATGCAGTCAATTGAACTTCTCTAATATTTTTTGAAGAACAACACCTAAATTTTCAAATAATAAAAAAAATTCAGCATGTATTATCTACCAGGCATTTATGAATATTAAAAAAAGCACAAATAAGACAGAGATGTGTAAAGCTGCCGGTTACATAGATCTGAGAATATATTAAGAGGCAATGAATTAAATATCTTAAATAAGTAGATTTTATGGCATGTAATTTATATTTCGGTAAAGATTTTAAAAAGGTAACAGACTAGCTGGACATAGTGGTACATGGCTCTGATCCCAGCACTCTGGAGGCTGAGGCAGGAGGTCTGATGTGTATTTGAGGCTAGCCTGAACTACATGAGTTCAGGACCAGCTTGGACCAAAGACTGAGACCCTGTTGTAAGAAAGAGAAAGAGAGAGAAAGACAGGGAGACAGAGAAAGACACAGAAATAGACAAACAGGTATCAAAAGGCAAGCCATAAAGATAAAATATTTGCAATATGAACATCTGACAAGGCACTTATATTCCAAATACGCTGTCTGAAAGAGAGATACTTCACCTATTTAAAAAAACCACGCAAACTGAAAGCAAAAGGAAAGAAATTTAGAACTCCAAAACAAAACAGAAGTAGCTATACTATTTCAGAAGAGAGGTAAAGCTAAAACAGGTAAGAAGAGACAAAAGTTGAGCACTATAATCTGGTAAGGGCACAATCCAACTGGAAGAATTCACAATTATAAATGCACATGCACACAATTTTCTAAAACAAAAAATACAGGACACGAAACTATAAAACAGATCATAATACAACTGTAGTAGCTGTCTTTAATACTCCATCTCATAAATAGGTCAGACAAAAACTAACAAATATCATAACTAAAACATACCATGAATCAAACTTTGCTGCATCTAACATCTATAGAATATATATTTTTCTCAGCATCCCATGAAACTTTTCCCAAAACAGACCATATCCTGGACCACAAGGCATGCCTTTTCCAAAACAGACCATACTGTAGGCCATAGTCAATACATAAAGGAGCTGAAATAATTCCCTTCATACTTGAAGAACACAGTGGAATGAAAGTAGAACTGAATGGCAAAAGAAACTACAGAAATTATACAAGTGCACAGGCATTCAATGATACATCATTTCATCAGCAAAGGATCAGAAAAGAAACCAGAGAAGAAATAAAAAATTTCCTAAAGTCAAATGACAATAGAAGCACAGTATACCAGAATCCTAGCAAGATCAAGGCCCCGAGCTTAATTACCCAGCACCACATAAGCCAGATGAGGTGCCCCAGACCTGTAATCCCAGAGCTCAGGAGGCAGAGGCAGAAAGATTATTGTGAATTCAAGCCTAGACTGGGCTACATGGTAAGTTCAGGACCAGCCTGGAATACAGAGTGAGAACCCATTTCAAACTAAACCAAACCAAACCACCAAATTAAACTAAACCCCAAGACCTCAAAAAATAACAAATGCTGGTGAGGCTAAAGGGGAAAAGGAACCCATCTACAATGGTAGAGGAACTGTAGAAATGAAGACTGGTACAGTCACAAAGGAAATCAGTATGGTGCTGCGTCAAAGACCTGTAAAGATCAATAGATACTCCATTTGACCTGGCTCTCTCTCTTCTGGGTATCTTTCCAAAAGAATAAAAGGCATACATAAATAAAACAGGGATAGATGTATACCCATGTTCATGGAAGCACAAGTCATAATAGCTAAATCCTGGAAGAAGCCAACATGTTAATCAACAGATGAACAGACAAAGAAAACATGGTATATATACAAAATGGAATACCGCTCTGCAAGGAAGAATGATGAATTTGAATCATTTGCAGGAAAATGGATTCAACTTATTACTATGATTTGTGAAATGACGTAGACATATGGTTTCTCTAATATGAGAAACACAAAGTATAAATAAGTAAAACAGCTAAGTAAGAGTGACCATAGAAAACAGGGAAATAGATTTTCTGGAGAGGGAGATTTTGTGCAGAGGGAAAGGAGATGTAGAAGGAGGCAAGAAAGGGGAAGGAAAAGAAATGCAAAAATGATTATGCAACATGTGTATGAACCACTTCAAGTTGAAAGTAAAGATTACGTACATATTCTCCTTATGTACATAAGAATAATAATTCTGGAAACAAATAAAATTTACTTAAAAAAGTTGAATATACCAGTCCATAAGAACCTATCAATTTCATTCCTATTTACCCCAGAGGAACAAAGCCACTTAACCATTTATTCACATAGACACATATTCATGATTGTTCCTAGCAGCTTTATAGTAGCCTAAGTGTACAGAACTCAAATGTGTAATGCAATCAACATATATAACAGAATATTATTGAACAAAAAAGGAAATTACTGAAACATTCAACAACATGCATGAATCTCAAAATCACTCTGCTGATAAAATTATGAGATTTATGTAAGTTTCTATATGGAGGAACTGAGTCTAATTTACTGGAAATTAAAACTTTCAGTAAAGGGTTATGGTAGTTCATAGAAATTCTAACCTAAGTTTCCAAATTCTACTCATTTAAAAAAATGTTGTTTTAGAATTACTAAAGCACTTCTCACATACTGTATCTCATTTTATATTTCAAGTTCTTGGAATTAGATATTGTTATACTACCATAAAAAGAAATGAGATTCAAGATCATATGGTAAGTTACAGAGATTGGGCTGAATCAAGGGTTTACGAATTTTGAATCAGTCCATGAGCAATGGAAAAAAAAGTGTATCCTGAAATATGACACATAAAATAGATAAAAAGTTAAAGAATTCTTTCAACAACAAAAAAGTAAGCAAGCTTCTACTATGTGCCAGGCACCATTTTAGTTGCTGGAGATGCAGTGGTAAATAGTTTGATTGTTTTAAAAGTTGTAATCATCCATTACACTTTCTTATAAAACTAGAATTGCAGGCTATTTCAAAATTTCTAATAGTTAAAAGAACAACATAGCAAAGGATATACGACATATAAGTTACCTAAGTCAATGGAAATTGAGCATAAATCTGGACTCTTTTTCTTTGTTGTAGGTGTCCTATGGCAGTGCAGGCTGAGCACACTTCAACGATTAGAGCACTGTCTGGGCCAAGAGCCAGGTAGTTTTTTCTGGCCTGATCTTGCCAGTGAAAATTATGCCTTAAAAACAGTAGGAAAGATCCTTCCTTCCTATGGAATTCTAAGTGAGTTAGCCCCCTGACTAGAATTTCATTTAAAATACTGTTCTGGGACATTAGGACTGAAGAATGTACCCTGACTGATAGGGTGATCTGTTACTTTAAAATCACCATATGACAATTAAATGAAAGAACAAGCAAGCTAAAGTTTCCTAGTACTTTGAATCCCTCTAGATTCAAAGTCATATTAAATATTTTATCTTCTTCATTAAGATCATATTACAAAAACACCTTGCAGGGTAAAATGCTTTTTGAGAACTTATTCAAGACCTTAGGCAAGGCTCTAAAGCTCTAACAGCTTTTCCTTCTTGTGAAAATCAAGGCAGAACTTAAATCAGAGAAGTCCATGTGAACCAGATAAGAATTCCCCTTGAGGCTGGGGGTGTAACGCAGCATTTACAATGCTGGCCTAACAAGTTTAAGTGATTCCCAAGCTTGCTGTAAACCAGGGGCTTGGTGCAGCTCATCTGTAATCCCAGCACTCCAGAGGCTGAGACAGGAGGACAGTTATGTGTCTGAGGCTAGCCTGCTTACATAGTACCTTTAGGACTATCTTGGATTACATAGAGTGAGACCCTGTCTCTAAGGGAAAAAAAATAAAAATTCCCCTCAAACACAATGTGTACAAAAACTTTCTCACAGCTTCACTAACAGCTCTGTGGATAGTACCTACGGCTTCACTGAAACTAAGCAATCAGTAAACAAATACTCTATCACTGCTCTAATGCCTCCAGTTCTAGACAGATCTTTTAAATGGGCTTCTTAGACACCCACTGTAGTATCCCGCCGTCATTTCCTGCTATTTTAATCCACTGAAACGCTCACTACTTATATTTTCAGTAATAATCATGTAATTTATTAGTCCTGAAATAGAATCCTTATTGGTTCATATTCTATCAAATGTTCAAGTTCAAAAAACATTTTCTGGGCTAACAGCTAGCTAGGCTTTTTCCAGTCTGGTCTTACCAAATTAGCAGAAAAAGTAAAATACAACTTCCCTTTTTTTTTTTTTGCTAATAGGATTAGCAGAGACAACTTATTCAGAACAAAGTACTGAAAAAAGATACTTTGAAAAATCAAGTCCTACTGGTTCCCATTCATTTACAATAATCATTAGGGATGTGTTGGATGTAGTGCAGGGAGTATCTTCATCTAGGAAAAAAAAAGGTTACACTTAGCTTTTACACTTTAATAATAACAACTCATCAATGAACCACCATTCATGGAGAAAATCATCCCGGAAGCCAGGTAGAGAGGTGAATCCTTGGTAAAAGTTCTGATTTATTTCAGAGAGACTTTGTTTTTTTTTCTAGTTACCTCTTTTCCTTTAAATACAATTTACTAATAGGCATGGTTAATGCTAACTTTTAACTCCCTCTTTATGTTGCCATAACTATTCAGTCTCCTTTCTTATACACTTATGTATTTATTTACATTCTATCTTTCTCAACAGTTTATAGGCAGTACGTAGCGGAAAGAATCCTTTCTTTTCAACACTCACCCATGGCATTAATGTGATCAATAAATATTTACTCAGTAAAGTCAAACCAGTATGATCTCATCTTGAATATCATAACTCACTGCTAATTCTTTGTCTGTAACCTTATTCTTTCTTTCTTCCATTCTCTCTTCCATATCACTACTAAAAGTGAGCATGCTAACCATAAATATTGGAATCTCCCATTTCTAACCATTTAATCACATCTCGAAGGAGAAGGCCTAGGCTCATGTATCTCACAACTCCTTAATGTTGGTGTGACTGTCCTCCCTTACCTGCATGCAGCTCCTTTACCTTTTTCATCTGGTGGCTGCAACTGTATCTACATACCCAGTCAGCTATGCTGCTCTCTGCCGCTGCCTGACCCATATGTCTCTCTCCTCAGAATGGGACTTTACCTCCCTCTCTATCAGATAAGCTCCACTTCTTGTTCACAAGTCAGTTTAAAAGTCTTTTCCTTTATAGGTACTTCTATAGCTCTTTCAAGTACATAACGATTTTAATTTGTAGTCTGGCTAAAGGTTAAAAAGTGAAGGCAAAAGAGCAAGTCTAACTGAATCCCAATCACCGATTAACTGCATACTTAGACAAATCACTTAAAATTCTTGGCAAATTTTTACTGACAGTCTTTAGCTTAGTAAACATTTTTTTTTGCAAGAAAGCTTGAGATCTTTATAATATAACTGAGGCAGTTGCAATAATACATATTTTTAGTACACACATATCCTTTACACAAGTAACCCTTCTGAGATGGGTATATCTGAAACCATGGACATCATCATCTATGGGAGAAAACCATAAAATCCTGGCAATCCTCCTGCCTCAGACTCCTCAGTGCTGGGATTACAGGTGTGTACCACCATGCCCAAACTATGGTGCTGGGGAATCGAACCCAGGGCCCCGCGCTTGCAAAGCAAGCACTTTTAATGGCTGTGCCATTCCTCCAGCCCCAACAGGATTTCTTTTAAGTGAGTTTCTACAGGAAGAACATTATCTGCTATATTAAAATCTGGATCTTATAAAATGAACATGGTGGTGCATGCCTGTAATCTCAGCACTCTGGAGGCTGACACAGGAGGATTGCTGTGAATCCAAGGACAGGTTGGGCTCCATAGCAAGTTCCAGAAGAGCCTGGGCTACTGTCCCAAGAAAACAAACAAAAACAAACAAAAAAACCCCTGGATCTTAAAACAAGCTATGACTTCACTGTTCAACTGTTGGCAGTGCTGTCTTAAACGTTTCAATTTGTATTATTTCTCTTTAGGATAATCAGTTTCGCTCCAAAGTTGAGTCGTTAGAGCTTAGTTTGGGGCTTTGCACAGAGCAGTTCAATTCCACCAACATTTGCTGAGTGTTTACTATGTGCAACACACAGGATTAGGTGCTAGGTTTACAATGTTCTTTGTTCTTTGAGAAATAATTCTTTCAAGAAGGATTTCTACATGCCAACATCTGAGCATGTATTTGTATTAAATAAATCAATCAGTCTATCTAATGTTGGGCTTGCTCAGTTTTGTAAAACCCCACACATCTATGCAAGAAAAGACTTGAAACATCTGCCAACAGGTGTTCAGGACGAATGTACCACAATAAATGGCAGCATCCAATGAGCACAAGAGTAAAAACGTAAGAAAAACAATTCAGTGTGTGTTTCTGCACGCACACACACAAGCTTTCTTCATTTACTAGCATATTATTCTTCATCTGTTTCTATTTAAAGTATCCTTTCAAAAGGCTGAATATTTATTTAGAATTAATCCGAATTCATCCTCTTATAAAATGCCTTTTGAAAAACTATAGAAAACTGAAAATCATGCAAATAAATTTACCAAGTATCTCTATAAAAAAGGCTTCCATAAGGTAAAGGAAAACTTTGTGACATATTTTATAGTACTCAAAAAATCCACAAGTTAATTAGGTTAATGGGACAGAAGTGAGAAAGATCTGTCTTTTCCTTATATCTCCAACATACTCCTATATTTAGTCCCTCTATACCTTTTACTCTCTATCAACATCAAACTCTTTGTTGCTCCCTGAAAACAGCTTATCCTTCACATCTCTGCACCTTTATACACGCTAATCTCTGTTTGAACAGTAACACTTTTAAGCCATGTACTCCAGGCAAATTGTAGTTATTCCTTTAAACCATTTCTATATACTCAAATAGCTATTTTCTTTTTTATATTTCTCCAAACATTGTTCTTTTGTTGCAAATGTTACAGATTCTTACTTACATGTTCCAATTTCCCAAATGGACTTTAGGTATTTGAAGGACATACACTGGTCCCAATGTAAAATCACTCGATATATAGTAATAAAAATGGGGAAAAAAAGGAATCACTCAATCAATGTCAGGTGCCCAGTATACATACAGACAGTGCCAAGTACATTATTAGAACACAGACAAGAGATTAAGTAAAATACCAAGTGGTACCATAACCATGTTACTCTGAATATAAATTTTTCTGATAGCATTTTAAATCTACTATATACCAACCATTTTTAAAAATTTAAGAATCTATATACTACATGGAATAGATATTGTCAACATAGGCAAAGGTTTTCTTCTTGTTGACTCAAAGTTCTCGTCTCCTCTTCCAGCATTATTAAACATCATTTGGAGCTGAAGTTATTAGATGTCAAGCATGGCCCATTTACACAATGTTACTTGAATAGGTAACATAGGACTTATGGGATGAACAGCAATATTGCAGAGCTGTGTGAAATGCCTGCCTGTTTGCACTTGTAGAGTCAAGGAACATTTCTACAGGCTCCGAGCTGCACAACGGCCAATTCCTTGGCTCTCCCCCCACAGACTGCTTTTCTTTTCCATTGCTGCCACCAATTCACTCCCACTTTTTTAAGGTTAAAAAAAATACCAAGATACTGAAAACTATTTATCAATCCCATCATCTGAAACTGCAGTACTATTGTATCATTTTCTTCGGCTCTTAAAAATGCCCCAGGTGGGTCTTAGCTCACTTCTGAGCCACATGACAGTCATGCATGCACTTCAGGTGTTCAGCTCACCCTTCTCTGCTTCCTTGCTTCTTCCTGATTCTTCTCTATTGCCTTGCCTGTTAATAGTCTGTTCATATTAGAAGGTTGGTCTTCCTGTTTCAAATTTCTAACTATTTTATAATTCAAAATTCCGGTTCTATTACTTTCTGACTGAATTTTAATACAATTGTTTTCAGCCTTCATATAAAAACAAAAGCATCTGAGGTTTACATTACAGTTTAAGTACTGTCTCAGTGAGGCCATGCTACTACGCAGTATTTGGCAAACTGCAGGTCCTGGGCCAAATATGATAGCAATCTGTTCTTGCAAATAAAGGTGTACTGGAACAGCCATACTCAGCCTCATTGAAAGTATTAGCGGTGCCTGTTCTCAGGCTAGGACACCAATGCTTAGTAGCTGCAAAAGACAACTGGGGTGACCTAGAAAGCCTAAGACATTTACAGAAAAAGTTTTAAAACTCCTGCAATAAAACTTTGAAGAGCTTACAGAAAACTAATCATGTAGTGATTACATGCAACTCATGGGTTCAAGTATATATGCACGTGTATCACCTTGACTTCCTGGAAGATCTCAACTGCCTGAGACTTCTTGAATAAGTTTAGGGAAGTATCTATGAAGCTTTGCAATTGTAGAACAAATGGTATGTGAAAATCTTTTGTGTTAGTATTTCTAGAAGAATATAGCTACCAGATTCCTTAAAAATACACTCTCCAAAAGTGGTCAGGGGATTTATTCACTAAGTAAGTATGTCCTAAGACACAAGTCATATCAATTCACTTTTAGAAATTCTTGAGAAAAAAAAGTTTACTGCAAAATTTTTTCAAATGTTTGTGCCCTTCTTTAACAAGTGTCCATTTTACAAAGAAATGTCGCTTTCCTTGATTTCTGATGTTTTTCAGCAGCATATCTTAAGAGACAATCTTTATAGCCAAAAATTTAACATCTGTTAGAAAAGGCCCAGTTGCACTGCCATTAAGCAAAAGCAGAAAAAGAATTTAGTTATCCTGTAGGCACACATTTTGCAGTGCCTAAGCACTGAGAATAGCAGCATTTTCGGACATGGTAAAGTCCAAATACGAGTACTCAAAGAATTGACATATTTTGTATCTCTCACACGTCTGGTTAGTCACAGCAAAGTGGTCAACACATCCAAAAGCCCTGAACTCCACATTGTATTTATTATCCTATCTTTAGGAAAGGACCACTGGCTGTGGTCTTTCCAAACTCTCTGGAGTCATGAAACGATTTACTTCTTTGGCACATACTCATCTTCCTCTAGGACAGAGCAGATAACTGGGAATGACAGCTAGGTCAAGGTAATACAACCTGATGAAGACAAAGTATTCTAGGACAGCTGTCCTCAAGCTTTTGGAAAGTATATTTACACATACATTTAAATATTACTGTGCATAAGGTAAGAAGTAAGTTAATATTAATTAATCTTAATACTAACCATAAGTTTTGTCTTTTCTTCCTTTCCCTACTGTTATGTGCACGCATCATTAGAGATCTCAGTCCTAAGAGGTAGTATATATATCCAAGTGAATGGTTTTATCCTTTCACTTACTAGAACAAAACCCATTTGCATCCACTGTAATATTCCTATACTAGGGTGAAGAGAAAACAGAAAGGCTTTTCTTATATGATGACAATGAGGACAACAACAGAATCTGAAGATGAAGTTTACTATGTGCTGGATATTATTTTAAGCCTTTTATATAAAATAACTCATTGCACTTAAAAACTTTGTCAGTGAGGTACTATCAACAGTCCTACTTTATAAATACCAAAATCTAGGTAGAGAGGTTAAGTAGCTGGCTTTAAATCACAGTTGATAAATGCTGGAGCTAGGACTAAAATTTTGGCTGGGGTGGGAGGAATGGCTCAGTGATTAAAGTGCTTGCCTAGCAAGCGCTAAGTCAAGTGCTCGGTACCCGAGTTCGATTCCCCAGTACCACAATGTAATCCCAGCAGGAGGTTGAGACAGGAGGATTGTGGTGAGTCCAAGGCCAGCCTGGGATCTATAGTGAGTTCAGGGCCAGACTGGGGTACAGAACGAGACCCTATTTCAAAATAAATAAAATTCCAGCTATCTTGCTCTATACTCCATATTGGACTGATGCATCAAAATACAACTTATTGATTGAATATTTGGTTAAGAGTAAAGCAAAAAGTACACTGTACACAGAGACTGGATTCCTTGCTTTATAAGTCAGAAAGGTAAGAATTTGTACTAAAAATGAAACTATTTTTTTCATTTAACATGAAAATCAAGTCTCAGGGCACTGATAACACAAAGAAGTTTTCCATATCTTTTCCTTTTATTGTTAGTGCCTATTAATTTTATAAAACTTTAAATCTCACACTGTATTGCATACTTTGATCATCACCTCTCCCTTTTTCATTTCTTCTTATAGTCTCCCATCTACATTAATGAAATGTCTTCCAATCCTAAAATCCTACCTTGAGTGAAAAAAGTGAGGCCAGGACAATTAAATTATTACTGAGAATCAAAGTGAGTAGGTGGTAGAGCTTAGAATGAGCATTATAATTCTTGTAATGTTTAAAATGAAAATATTAAAACATTAAGTTCAGACTATATATTTAGAAATGTAATCAGTGCCTTACAGTGGCAACAGAGTACTCAGAGTGACACTGAAGACACAGATATTTTATAAGAGTTTATAGGAAAGGAACTCAAACCTTGAAAAAATTAAGTAATTGTCAAAGGTCAGATACTAAGCATTAAAGCAGGAATTTGAACTAGCATTTCATTCTACACCTTTAGATGTCGAAAGCAAAGCTATGTTTTATTATTCTATATTGGTACCCCCAAAGCAGGTTCTAAAGTTAGTTAAAACACTAAAAGTTTTATAGAAATTGGGGGTTTGGTTAAAGTGCTTATTTAGCATGTACGAGACTTTGGATTTGATTCCCAAGCACCACATAAAAATTATCTAAGCATGGTGGTGCACACTTCTCATCTGAGCACTCAGGAGGCCGAGGCAGAGCACTGCCATGAGTTATAGAGGCCAGGAGAGTCTACATATTGAGTTTAAGACCAACCTGAACTACACGGTGAGATCCTGTCTCAAAAACAAAACAAAACTATTGGGAAAAACTGTCTGTGAACCAAGACTTTTTGCCTTTGTAAGTAGATTATGTTAGTATTTTCCTTTTCTTTTTGTAAGAACTGCTACACATTAGGAATGTAAGCTATGTGTGTGTATCTTCCTCTCTTTTAAGGTGGGAGCTTAATAAAAGCACATCTTTAGAAAAGACAACCATTATTATGTAGTGGAATCCACAACGTCCTGACAACTAATCACCTCATGCAAACGTATAGGTTGCTTCTGACAGGTCCAAGGTGTTGTTTGAGTTGTTGGAAAAGCTGTACCTAGCCTTGCTTGTGAAAATACTCTAAGTCTAAAGCCTTCATCTATATATACTAACATATGTATGTGTAAATGCCTGACAGATACATATGTGTTAGAAAAGTGATCTCATTTTATTGTTCAAAAAATGTAGCAAGAAATAAAATGCGACTTTCTTTCCTAGTGACCAGGAGCTATCTATCTCTTAACAGATATTTCCTGTTTTTAAGAGCTTGGGAAGGCATGGTTTCCAAACTAAATACTTAGCTTGGCATGGTAGTGCTGTATTGAGAGATACTTTTATAACTTTTCTTCTACCTCAAATTTCAGTATGAAAAGGGAGATGATTCACTTTCCTGTCATGTCGTGTCGTGTCCCATCCCGTCCCCCCCACCCGCCTCTAAAGAATAAGAGATAAAAGTAGGAAGGAAGCTCAGCTTAGCGATTCAGACCTATAATCCCAGCACTCTGGGAGGCTGAGGCAGGAGGAGGATTACAAATGAGAACCTAGCCTGGCCCATTTGCTGACTTGGCAAAAGCCTATCTTAAAAGTAAAAAACGGACTTGGGACACAACTCAGTGCAAAGACCTGGGACTTGATCTCCAGTATCACAGAAGAGTAGGAAGGAAAGGAAAATATAACCAGACTTGATGGACAGTACTGGTTGGCACAGTTCTGCCAGCTGGGCTGTCAAGATCTTAAACTTGACCTGAGTGTAGGGATCAGATTTCTTTTTATGGGGAAAGACAGAGAGAAAAGCAGGCGAGAGGGAAGGAGGCAAGGAGCTTGACACACTTGGTGGAGTAACAAAGAGGTCAAAGAAATCAGAGCATAAGAAGAGTGTGATCAAAGATGTCACAAGGCTAATTTAATGATCACTGTTTTTTTTTCAGAGTGAGATGGCTTATCATCAGAGTTTAGAACTATGACATTTGACATACTTAAAATATTAACACATCCTTTAAACCCTTTGTTCATAGTCTCCATATGCTCCTGCATTCCCATTAAGTCTGAGGTTGTTTTTGAGTCATCTATCAGCCGATGCAACCAGACTTTGTTTTGTTTTTCCTTCCTCACTGTCCTTATCAACCAGATTATCCACCTTGTCTCCAAGCTCTGATAATCTATTTGCATACTGTTGAAGCTGGTTTTCCATTTTTTCACTTGAGTTTTCATGTCCTGGAGCTCGGCTTTCACTGTCTTCTGTATCTCTACTGAATAATTCTATCATTTCTTTCTGTGCCTCCTTTATTTCTTTAGTTCTTCTTTGTATTCCTTATAGTTTTCATCTACTAAGGCTTTTGATTCTTTGATTATGTCAGCTTTGAGCTTTTTGTACATGTCTTGTATCTCCTGAGCTTTGTGGCCAGTAGGTCTACTTTTCTTTCAATCTCATTTCCTTTAGGTTCTGCTGCTCCAGAACCCATGGCATCAACTTCTGGAGTGCCCAGCCTTTTTGCAGGTGATTTACTGCCTCATTTCCCCATGGTTCTATTGTTGTTGATTGTGGCTGAGGTAATGTTGATACTCTGTGTTTCTACCCCACGTGCTAACAGTATGGGAGGTTTCTTCTCCCCTGGCATTTTATCTTGCTGTCTTGGGTCTCCTGTTATCAACACTTCAATCAAAATGCCTCGAGAATTCAGCTGAGCCATTTATCCAGTGATGCTCTGAGTTGTATATGCAGGTTTCCTGGACCCTATGTTCTGAAGCATGGGAGTGGTGCATGGGGAGTGTGGGTGAGGACACATAGGGTGCAGTAGAGTATCACATCAGCAAATGTGTGTATGGACCTGGGGCGTCAGGGCCCAGCGAGGGTGTGTGTGTGTGTGTGTGGCTGCCTCATTGGTAGCAGAGGCAAGAAATGCCAGGAGAGGGATCTGCTTGTTCCAGCTGGCAGTGGGCTGGCTGGAAAACTTCCTGCTGAATTTAAACTTTTGATTCTATACTATAAAAGTAGATGATATGAATTTATTACATATCATGTAAATAATGCAATTCCGTTACATAGTTCCTTAACAAGTAGCATCTGAAATCCATATAATTTACAGGATTTCTTTCCTCTAATAATCAATGCTTACTGTGCCATTCATTCATGAACTGAGTATTTTCTCAGTTGATAATGGTTAATCAGTTTTATTGTAAGACAAGTAACAATTACCATTTAAAATGAAATTACCTTATTATAGGTAAATATTTTGCTTTTAAAGGCAAAATCAGTGTAACTTTTCAAAACAAATCATAACAAAAATCATTCAACACTTTTATACAAAGAGATGGGCTTACTTCAGCTTAACAAAGAACTGTTTTCTTGCATTAGTTCCTACATTCATTATATTAACGCTCAAGCAAGTATAACTGAAATACAAAGTTTTCTTAAGATTCACTATTGTACCTGACAACCAGAATTTTAAGTTTCCTTTCCACAGGGAAGGAATTCACGAGGGAAACCTCCAATATATCGCAATGGTCCTGGATTCTTGTTTCTCTAATTCTTGCTTTTTGAACAGGAGATAATTTAAGCAAACATCTGCAAGTACTTGCACATACTATAAGCTCCTGACATATAAGACTTCAGATTTTACTTTTTTAGGCAGGCAGAGGCAGTTTGGTATCAATTCAGGTGTGATTCTAAGTCCCAGGGAACTGTCAATGACCTATGCAGCTATAGCTGTGAATATTATGCCATTCTCTTCTCAGTCAACAATTATTGCCTCATATTAAGTAAAATGTGAAAAAGAGGAAAATAACTGTAAGTGCTAAAAAGTCCTATTGATTGACTTATTTTTAAAACTTTCAGAGTTAATTATACAGCATATCTTTAAAATGAAATTATTTCTAAGAATAGCCAAGGAAAAGTACTGTGTTTGAAGGTAGTTTCTGGTTTGGATGAGAAGGGTGTGACTCATAAGCACTCACTACATCTTCCACACAGGTACCCACAGTACTATTCACTTAAATTAGCTGTGTAAAGATTTTCCTTTTTTTATTTCATTTTTAAGCAAGAGAATTTTTCCTCTCTGCACTCCTAAAAACCAACGAGTCAAAAGAATGACAAGAGATTTTTTCTTCCTGAAACTCACTAAAATAATGTTTAAAACATGTCTCAGTTCTAGATGACTAGTAAAACCACTGTTTTATTTAAAATAATCACTTAATCCTGGACTTGGCCAATACTTTTTTGGACCATCATGATGACTTCTCATTGGGGTCTGGCAACATATTTGTTTCCTCTTACCTCTTTCAGCCCTTTGCCTACACTGGAAGTTGCTGAGGAGAAACCTGACCTCTACATTCTTTAAAAAAGGTACTCACTCCAGCTTTTAGGGAACCAAAAGTGGCTAAGAACCGACAAATGGGAAGGAAGATGGAAGCACAATATAACCGACATCGACAATAGAACTTCATTATTACCTTTCTTTTATACATGCAGTTAAAACAAAAGTCACACACTGTAAGTAAACCACAAAGCTATGCATATTTATTTTTAAATCAAAACTTCACTGCTCTAAATATGGAGCTGACTCAAATAATATTGATAAGGGGCATTAACTATCACTACAAATTTTAAAATCACAAAACAATGGTTCCATTAACATTTTTGGAGACAATTCTTCCAGACCATAATTAATACATACAGTTTTACACTAAAGGTGTATGTATGACTGCTCTGTATGCTATTTCCTGGCTAATAAAATTCATGAACTTCTTTTAACATTAATACATAGAGATATATGTAAATGTATCACCACCTTAATTATTTTGTAAATATGAAATACATGTAATAACTCTTAAAGCAACTCTATATATTACTATTCTTCTATATTTCAATCTTACATTATTTAATATGTTAAGATAAATTCTTAGAATTATAGAATATAATTTTGGCAACTGCTTAAAAGTTTTATGTTGATTATCTTCTAAAAAGACTGTCCTAGGTTGTGTTCCAGATTCAGTGTAAGGATAACGCGCACACACGCGCACACATGCACACACACACACACACACACACACACACAACACACACACACACACACACGCTAAACTGGGTGCCTTCTAAAACCAGAAAAAGTTGCCATTGATCATATTTTGTATCATTGTACTGCCTACATTTTTTCTGTCTTGAGACATAAAATTCTGGGTCCTAAGTGTCTACTACAAACTTAATTACTAACTTCAATGTTTTAGGAAATGTATTTGTAAGTATGTTTATATATAAAGGCCAGGTTCCTTTAAATTTGCTTTTTATTAAAGTCAAAGAAGAAAGAGAAAACACAAAAGTTTTTAGAGACCTCATGCAATTTAGAAGCAAATCAAGGAAAAAGAGAAAGAGAAGTCATATGACCTACGGCAAGTTTATAGACAGAATGATCTCCACACATTAATAGCCATTTGCCCTTAAAAAGATCTTCTGACTCAGAATGTAACCTTTCATCTTGGTAAACTTTTGGAGAATCCTACTTTGGGATTTATTCAAGCAACAACTATCCTTAGAGAAAGAGAGGGATGGCAATTAGAAAACCCTTAATGGTTACAGGGGAATTGTAGAAAAAACAGTAATAACACTACAACATGGGAGGAACATTATAGGAATAAGAGCAAAGGTAAAACTGACACTATGTTATAATGAAAAAACTAATAGGCTTTAGAAATGCACAAGCACAGCTCTGTTTTCAGAGGTGGAAATGAAATCTGGTTGAAGGAAATGGGTCACTACTATTAGAAATATAGAAATATTAGCAAAGCTATTAACTATTTTTCAGTTTTGGTTTTCTCATCTGAAGAGAGAATAGACTGTGATATCTTTGACCTTTTTAAATAGTATGATCAGACTTTATAAAGTTTAAAAATCATTAAAAATTCACAATTTATTCAACAATTTCTAAAGTTGAAAAATAAAATTATCAATTCATATTATATTATTTTCTGTCATTAGTATTAGAAAGTAATTTTATGGCCTGAATAATACATAAAAATGTTTCATGGGAAGGTAGACGAATCTTACAAAAGTCAAACTGGTGAAACTGGTTCAGTTCTTGACATGGTTTACTATACAAAATTATTGTATGCATGTATTTTCAATATTCAAAGTAAATGGGAGAACATTTTTTCAGTTTTAATTACAAAGATTAAACAGAATGGCTGATACACTCCTATATTTAATGTTATTTAAGTTCTTAAAAATATATCTTAAAGAATAAGCATTAACATTTAGTTAAAAATTTTAATAAGACCAATCTCAAATCTATTACTAAATTTCCTAATATACTATAATTGAGATCTGTCATTCCTGTAATCTGTTCCCTTTTACTCACTAAACTTTCCACTAATGGTAAGGTAATTAAGGATGTTAATATGAGTATTTATATTACTAATGTCCTATGCTTTCCTCTAAGTGACTAATCTGCTTCAGTAAACACCAGTGACCTTTGCTGGTGTCATTAATAAATATATTTGATCATTTAAATCATTGGTATAAAAATGCAAAGATGCTCACATACTTGAGGAAAACTAAATATATATAAATCCAGTGCAGTTACTAATAATTCCACTACTTGAAGAACTTATTATGTATTTGCTAGCTACTTACTAAATTGTATAAAAATATATACTGCCCATGTAACTTCTATTAAAAACTTGCTAATAATACACACTAATATGCTGCATAGATGCTTTAGTCAATGATAGACTGTAACAGTGGTCTTATATTACAATAGAGCTGAAAATTTCCTATCATTTACTGATGTCCTAGTATATTACTCATGTTTATGGTCTTGCTGGTGTACACAAACTGTGTTAGTTATGTTTCTGTCACTAAAACCAAGTACCTAACACAAATAAAGATTAATTTTGGCTCACAGTTTAAGGGGTATCATATCACACCATAGTTGTCTGGCATCAAAAAGAAAAATCAAGGTTGAAGAGCATGGTGGTGGGGGAAAAGATATTCAAATTCTGGCATCTGGGAAGAAGAGAGCAGGGGAAAAACTAGCAAAAGAGACGGGGGTGGGGGGAGCTAGGGGAAGGATAGGGAGAAACATAAAAAAGGCTGGGGACAAGACTGTATTTCTGTATTCCTAATAGCAGTGACCCATCTCCTCCAACCAGGTTCTACCTCCAATATAATCTCATCAATGGATTAATCCATTAATCAGTGTAGTATCCTCAATACAAATGACATCCCAAGCCAAACTTCTGGACATGAGACTTTTGGAAACATTTCAGATCCAAACCATAACACAAACCTACTGCAGTGCTAGTTATATCATATCGGTTATATAGAATATACAACTACATGATTCTACAATATCATAATAACTGTGTTTCTAGTGTGCATATTTACTATACTTTTTATCATTGTTTTAGAGTATACTCTTTCTAGTGTGAAAAAAGTAGTATTGGGAAAAGCCTCATACATCCCATGTTTACTACGTCTCTTCACTGCATCAAGAAGTTAGAACACGTATGTATTCCATCCAAGTCTGTATAAGTACAATCTATAATGGTCACACAGCAACAAAATTGCAAAACTATGTTTTTATTAGAAGCTATTCCTCTCATTACAAGCCACATGAATACACTAGTTTATTCTCCGAAACTAAAATAGTGAATTGAGTTTGACTGAAACAGTGAGGTTTCTACTTGTGAGTAAGGTTATTTTCTAAGGGAAAGAAACAGACAATGTTAATAAAGTAGCATGCACAAATACTCTTCTGTACAAATACTCTTCACATTGCTGCACTGGTTTATGTAGACTTACTGGTAAAGAAGCCTCATTACCTATATAGAACTGGTTAAGAGCTCCCTGTCAGGGATCATGGATATGCTTTAGACAGTACCATGCCTCATCTATGGAGCAGAAGCCTCGACAACAAAGATATTCCAGTAAAAATTTCTAGCAATAGCTGTTTCCTGAACAATTCTCCCAAGAATAAAGTTTTAAACATTTTTTTCCTGTATCTGTTATACCCATAATTACAAATCACATCTATACTTGGGATAAAATAACCAATTTTAATCAAATGTCAAATCAAGTATGACTTTTTTTTTCCTGCTAGGGTACAAAGGAGGTGTGCTTGTATGCATTTGCTTGAGCACATACATAAAAACTTCTGCAAAGCGAAAATGAAATTTGGAAAAGATTTTATTTCATACAGAATATATATCCACTAAATATTGTTGGTTCACTCTCAGTTTAGCTTTACTGTATACACAAGAATCAACCTGCAAATAACAAATGATAGTAATGATAAAAGAAACTAATAAAATTCCAGACATGTGTTACGTTTTTGACAAATACTGCCATGACAGTTTTCTGAAAATGAAAACCACTAATTTTTGTAGGTATATAGATTCTTAAAAAGACAATGGTTACATAGCTTCAAGTATTAGATTGTTAAAATTCTTGGGGCAGTAAGAAAAGAATTTCTTGCAAATTTATGATTAGGCTGTTAACAGCTAAAAAAAAACATTTAACAGCTATGTTACATTTTCAATATGTATTGTTTCACTGAATAATGTGACAAACTACATAGATATTCTAAATACTGTAATTTTATAAATGAGACTACTAAAGCTCAAGGAGGTTTAAGTAATTTGGATGAAAAAAAGCATACTGAAACACAGTAGTACAGATTTGCTGCAGGTAGCTTACAGGACCTATGTCTGAACATGTTGTGTTATCACATACATAAATGGTTTTCTGGGTAGAGGTAATTTTGTTACCTATTGTAATGCAGATGGTCACTTTAGACTAAAACTGCCAACTATAGCTCTAACTACTTACTGAATGACTCACAACTTATATTAGGAAAAAAAAATGAACCAATAAGCAACTTGATCATTCTCCAGTTGGGGTTGAAATCCAGCATTAAGCAGTTATGCTTAACTCCTTTTTGCAGAATTTTGGTATACTCTTAAGGTATTTGTCTATTATTGTATTCTGAGGGTGTCTAAAAAGAAACTACGAAAGTTCTCTGCAAATAATCCTCAAAGACACAGAACAAGAATAGTGAAATAATTAGAACAGGTAAGACAAAAAAAAAAAAAAAAAGACAGGTGAGGTTTACATTAGAAAGTGAATATGTAGAAGGTATCATGTTTCATTTGAGGTTCTAGGTTGAGGGCAAATGATGAAGAAATAAACTGAGAGGCTATTATTCAGAACAAGAGAACAGAAAGACTTTGGGGAGCCCCTACAGGCTGTTAGAAACAAACACATGAATAATACAGCTAAGATAAGGGAGGCTATGGAAATGAGGATGAGGAAAGAGTAATGCATACAACAAAACGACATGTTCTGTTAACTTACCTATTTTGGCTCTCTTATTCTGTACTAGATACTCATGGTAAAACAAAAGCAACACGCACACACAAAGAGAGACATGAACGTGAAAAGCAAAATCCTGTATTATCCTTAAATCCATTAATTTCTTTTTCAGAAGAAATTATTTTCTTCCAGGTATCTTCAATAGTTAGATATTTCCAAGCTTGCTCATTATTAAAAATAAGTAGGACCTGGAGAAATGGCTCAGGAGTTAAAGTGCATGCGAGCAAGCACAAAGTCCTGAGTTCAATTCCCGAGCACCACACAAGCCAGGCGTGGTGGCATAATCTCTGCACTATCCTGGGCTACATAGTGAGTTCAGGACCAGCCTGGGCTACAGAGAGGCACTGTCTCAAAAAACCTAAAACAAAAACCCCAACAGCAACAAAAATGGTATTATTACTTTTTATTTATTTATATTGTACTGGTCATAAATCTATCAATCTTCAGCCCACAGTAATTAAAGTATCACCCAGAAATTTAACACAGATTTATTCTCCTGAACTGGGTCTTGATAGCAGGTGGGCAAAAGGCTTTCTAGCACCATAAGGTAACAGAATTTTCAAGATTAATTCCCATTCTACTGCTTATTAGAATCTAGAAATAAAAACTATAAATGTAGGAAAAAACCTATCACGTGGCTAAGTATTTCTAGACATTTACTTCAGATTATAAACACTACAACTAGAAGTTTAAAAGGCTTATTAAGTGATCTTTGCTGTAGTCAACTCATATGTAAAAGGGATAATTTCCAACTTTTGTAATATGACATTTCTGGAAGATATGTCTTCCTTATCTGCTGGACTGTGTGGCATACATCTAAAGGATTTTTATACTTGCAGACACCAATTTCTTTCTTATAATGCTTTTGCTTCTGTCTTAAAGGCCCTTTCTGAGGCTTTTTCTACCTTGTTGTGACAGTTGTGAGATGATGTCAACTTGAGGCAATCAGGAACAACGTCTGCATTAGGGTTTAGGAACCACACCTAGATTTAGGTAGTTAGGAACCAGTGTGCATTAGAGTATGAGTGATTTTGTGGGCCAGGGAATGAGGGAAGAACATGCACCCGGATATAAGAGGCCCAAATGGGAACTCAAACTGTATAAAAGGAAGGAAGATTATTTCAGTTTTTCCTGGGGGGTGGGGTAGAGGTGGGTGTTGGTGGAGTGGGGTGGTGGGGGGTGTTGTTAGACACTGGACTTGGTGGGAGTTGGCTTCCTGTTTGTGATGTTGTGAGGAGCTGCCTCCACCTCTGCCTCTGCCATGTACTTCCACTGCTGCTGGCCGCCGCTGAGTGGACTGTGATCTTATGAAACTGTGAGCAAAAATAAACCATTCTTCCCCTACATTTGTGGATGTCAGGTATTGAGTCACAGCAGTGAAAAAGTAACTAAGACGCTTGCCAATAAAACTGGCATTTACCACAGAACACACTTTTCCCCTGACCAAGCATGCCTATGCTAAGTTTTAAAAACAAAACAGTAAGTATTCTCACCCTAGGGTTTCTGGATCAATGTGAAGGGATTGGTAAGTAGGCTGAAAATGCAAATAAACTTTTAACATCTACATGCACTTTTATGGGAACATGGTATTTAGTATTAGCAATGAATGTTACTAATTACTGGTATGCTGGAGACTGGGAAATAAAGATAGTTATAAACCATAAAAAAGAAGCTCATTTGCTAATAAAATACTTTATCTTGAGTATGGCCCAGAATACTGTTTGTAATACTTCAACCTTTCAGTTTGAGAATAAAAGACAGGAGAGGCTCTCTGAAACTACCTCTACTTCTCAATCTCCGGGTTTAATCTCTGTTTTACCTTTTCCTCTGTAAAATATTTTGGCTTCTAGTATGGTGATATTAATCACAGAATGTCTACCATGATCTGAAAAGCCAAATTTGTATTAAATAGTAAGAAAACTAAGCTGCAAGATCAAAAAATCTGTGGAGGTTGATGAGTATGTAGAGAAAATGTTCCTTTACAAACTGCTTAACAATGTAAAATAACATAGCTAGGTAGTGAAACTCAAACTGCTAGTACACTACAGCAGCTCAATTTCATACTCATGCTACTAAAGTTGTGTCTTTGCTGTGTAACTCAGATAAACTTGTATAACTCCTGTAACTTCAAACTGTTTTCTGCTCATCACATAAACTGTACCCCTTGAATTCCCAGAATTGCTAACTGCCTTATCTGCCCTTGTAACTCTACTGGCTTGCTAAAATGGAATATTGCTAGTGTTGTGATAGGGCTCCCAGGAGGCAACTCCCCCCAGCCTCCAGGCCAGACACAAAGCAATCTGCTAGAAGCTGGCATGATTGGCCACGTTTTAATAACGTAACAAGCTCAGTAAGACAAATCCAAATCTGATAGGTTACTTTATGGTAATACGATAGCCCACTTGAAATTAATGTTCATTTGTAAAATTACAATTGGTTGTCATGTAACAGTGATTGGTTGCTATGTAATGATGTGAAATCACTCCCCTGGTGCCTTTATAATACCTTTGTTAAGCTTATTTGGGGCTGTTCTCTGTGGGCTCACCCAGAGTCCAGGAATAGCTTGGCTGTAAATAAAGAAAACTTAGCTAGTACTAAAGGGTGTTTGGTGGCCTCTTCATTTCAGTCTTTTACATAGCTATAAGTATAGCCAAACAATACAGAGTTTCCTCAGAAAAGAAAAAGACTGAACTACTAAAGGACCCAGCAATCTCATCTTGGAAGTACAGCCTAAACTTTACACACATTAAAAAACAAACAAACAAACAAAAAACCCCGCACATTATTCAGCCTTAAGAAAAGGAGATTTTGTGATTTGGGACAAAACAGGTGCCTCTAATAAAGAATATGTTGTGAAGTAAGTAAGGCACAGAAAGACAAACAGCATATGATTTCATTTACATGTATGAGCTAAAAGAGTTGAACTCAGAAAATAAAATGGTAAAAGGAAGATTAGAGAGATGTTGGTCAAAGGACTCCCAATTAGCTGGGGGAGTATTAGGAGTTTTATTGTACATAATGGTAATGAGTGTTAATAATTTGTATGCTGAGTATACTGTATATGGCAAAATTGAAATAATTTTACTATATATCCCAATATATAATATCTTTTAAAATCGTTAAAGTATACTTTCAGTGTTCTCATCTGAAAAATGTGAGGTAATATATATTTTAAATACTTTGATTTAGCCATTTCACAAATGTGTCTGCTTATAACTATATTCAATTTTTACTCGATATAAAGAAAAGGGGAGGAAGAATCAGAGGAAGGGAGTAAGGGAAGAAGAAGAAGGATTTAAAAGAAGTGGTAAGAGGAGAAATGAAGACAATGAACTATATAGAGCAATGCTTATTTCTGATGTTCTCTGTTATCACTTTAGTAGCCTCCTTCATTGTCAATATATATTATCTCAAAGACTCTGTTACCTTTCATCCACAACATCATTGATGGTTAGTTTTGTGGAATTTACCAAAACTTCAAGGTACAGAAACTAGAGGCTACTTTGTACAAATTAACCTCCAACAAAAATCTAACCTCAGATTAATTATCCAAATTAGAAGATAAATATAATTTGCTTACAGGTGTCTAACAGTTCTAACATTAAGACCTGAGTTCACAGTTCAGAAGTCATGAGCTTCCATTAAAATTGTTCTTTTCTTGTGCTTTTAGTGCTATACCCAAGAATCCATTGCCAAACTGAAAATCCATAAGATTTATCATCATGTCTTCTAAAAATGTGAATTTAGCTGTTATATTTAGGCTACTGATTCATTTTTGACATAACTGTGACTAAGGGATTCAACATCATTCTTTGCTTGTGGGAATCCAGCTGTCCCAGTACAAATGGCTGCAAAGCTTATTATTTTCCCATTGAAAGGTACTGGCACTTTCATCAAAATTCAATGAACAAATATTCCTTATTCCACTAGTCTACATACAGTCTATCTTTTCTCCAACATCACACTATTTTGATTACTTTAATTAAGTTTTAAAATCAGGAAGTGTTAAGTGCTTCAACTTTGTTCTTCATTTTCAATATTGTACTGGCTATTCAGAGTCCCTATGACTTTGAGGACTAACATCCCTCTTTCCTTGACCCCACCAAAAAAGATTCACTGGGATTTTGGTACAGACTCATTGAACCCACAGGTCACTTTGTTAGTACTGATATCTCACTAACATTAAGTCTTTCAATCCATGAGCAGGAGATGGCTTTTGATTTATCTGGTTTATTTTTAAGTTTTTCAAGAATGATTTGTCGTTTTCAGGTGAGCAGGTATTTCATCTTCTTAGGTAACTTTATTATTATATATAGGGAACAGATAAAACCCTAAGCTAAAACATGACACTGATTTGTTCAAGAAATACTTTAATATGGTTTCCTTGCTGCTTTTCAAGGTTTCTACCATCTGTTCATAGATTCTACCTACATAAACAGATTCAAATTTTAATTCCAAAACTGATTACTGAAAGGCTTTAAAAAACTGAATTTTTTAAAGCTTCCATTTCCTCACTAACAATTGTACAAAATACATTATGCAACATTTCCTAGGTGTTTTCTGGATGGTCACATTACATTTTATCCAGTAGGCAAACGGGCACACCTGCAGGATCTCTCTGGTTAATATCTTTCTGATAGACTAGCTCTTGGTTTTAACACCTCAGGGAATATATCTTTTAATTCAACATTTTCCAGGTGATGTTTATATAGGAAACAATTTATACTTACATTCCTTAAGCTTAAAACAATATTTTAAACAAAAGGACACGTGGGAGAAAAGTCTCAAGTTACATTCCAAAAACAACTGGTACAAAGGTCAGATCATGTGCAGACATCCTGGAAAGCCCTCTGAGTGTCAACCATGCAAACGTTCCTTAACAGCTAGAAGTCATGGTTTCAGTATTCTATATCCTAAGATCATAATTTCTTGTATTTATCTGGTATTACACTGTATTTAGTTAGGCTTAGAAAATTACTTGGAGATTTGGAGAAATGAGCTTGTGGTTAGCATTTATAAGCAGGAGAACAGATTTTCCAGGATGTTAAGTATAATGCAAGAGATGGCTAAACACCAAAAACATATTCTAATTTGTTGTGACTATGAAAGTTTTGAGGCCAGAAATAATAGGATGATTATAATGATAAAATAGTTAATACTTAGTCATTATCTGTTAAATGTTTTACAAACATCAACTTTTACAAGCCTCATAATCTATGAAGTGTGTATTACTACAATTTTATAAGACATATACTGCTAGGGTCAAACAGCTACTAAGTTGTGGTAGAATCTGAAACAAGGCTATCTGATTCTGAAGTTAATCATCCAAAACACAACAATGAATTATTTACATATGATCACTGTCTGATATTCCAGAAAATTGTAATCTTGACTAAGAACTGATAAAACAGAAAAATAAAATTCATACTACAAATAAAATGTTACAATCTGGTGAACAGAATGACGACATATTTACTTATAGTTCAATAGGCACTGGTATAATTTTTTAAAAAATCAACTTCTTGATAATTCTTTGCTTAGTGTCACCAGTGGCATGCTGGTTAAAAAACTGAACTACCTACTTTTCAGGTGGAGTCAGGGGAAATGAACAGTACTGATTTGTAGTGATTATTTCCCACAGTATATACATTTCTACTATGGCTCCTTATTGTTTAAAATCTGACTTACAACACTCCTTTAAAGATTGAAAGTGGCTGTTACAAACTGGGTAGTTCAAGCATGTCACTGAATCAAATTCAAAATGTAATCAAACTGATAAAATTTTACTTGACAACCACATTTATGTAATGATCACTGTCTCACATAAATGCTTTGAAATTTCATGAAGATGGGTCCAATGGTGCAGGCCTTGAAAGGATGAGGCAGGAGGATGTCAAGTTCTTGGTCAGCTAAGCAATACTTTGTCTCAAAAATCAATAATAAGAAGCAGACTGGAAATATGTCTCAATGTGGAGACACTGGCTCAATGCACAGTATCACAATAAATATACAAATGAAGAAAATGCTAAGATGCTAAAGATCTCAAGGGTTACTCATGATTTTAGCATGTGATATAATTCACATAAGAGATAAAATTTTATGACGTTTTCATAAACAAAAGATCCTCTTAATAGGAAAAAAAGTCAAGTTATAAACTGGAAGAAAATACTCAACACTATCATATCCAACAGAGGATAAGAATTCTCCAAATACAACACAGTAATAAATAATCCAATTAGAAAATGGGCAAAAGTCATGATCGTCTGATCACCAAAGAAACAGACTGTAAATAAGCATATATGAGAAAAAGTTAAACCTCATCAGCCATTGGGGAAGTACAAATTAAAACCATAACACACTACTCCACACCTATTAGAATCCTGCTTACTGGCAAGGATTTGTACAGGAACTGGACTTTCCATATATTACTGGTGGGAACAGAAAATTAACGTAGCTACTATGAAAGGTGGTTTAGTACTTGTTTTTTTTTTAATAGAGTTAAATATAAATTTATCATGTGCAGTAGGCAGAATAATACCCACCAACCCTATCAAGATGTCCATATTTTAGTAACATAAAACCAGGGAATGTATTACCTTACGTGACAAATAGAAATTAAGGTAACAGATGATACTGATGTTGTATCAATTGACCTTAAAAAAGGGGAGATTATTCTGGATTATCTTGGTGATCCACATATTAGAACAAAATTTATAGTTTATAGTATTACATTAAGATTAAAAGAAGGAAATAGAAACAGGAACACGTGACTAAAAAATAGGCAGAGATGCAACACATCTGACTCTCAAAATAAGGAGCCACAAGCCAAGGAAGAACAAGAAAAGATAAATAGGCTTTTCCCCAATCCCTCCAAAAAGGATATAATCCCACTAATACCTTGATTTTAGTCCAGATGAGACCCGTGTTGGAATTCTAGGATAGAGAACTATAAGATAATAAACTTGTGTTGTTTAAACTCCTAGTCTTGTACATTTTTTTTTACAGCAGCAATAAGAATCTAATGAGATTTAGAAATAACAAACTTGGCATTCATCCCAAAGAACTGAAAATTTACACACACACACACACACACACACACACACACACCCACCCACCCACCGACCCACCCACCCTGAGGTAGTTACACACTAATACGTGATTATATTTACATGACATTGTTGAAATGACAAAAATGTGGAGATGGATGCAGATTTGTGATTACCGGGGAAAAGAGGTAAGAAGGGAGTATACTATAAAGCACCCAAGAGTTTCTTTGTGGTGATCCAAGGTACAATGCTCTATCCGATTGTGGGGTCAAATTAACTAAAACACAAATGCACATGTATATGTGTGCACATGTGAAGAAAATCACTGAAAACTGAATAATATTATCCATTTCAATATATGGAGCCAAGAGTAGTATCTGGTATTGATATTGTTTTACAGACAGAGGATGTCACTACGGGGGCAGGTGGATATTTGTAGGCTAGAATTTTGTACAATACCATTTTCGACTTCGTGTAAGTTAATGACTATATAAAAGTAAGTTTAAAAATAAAAAGCTGGGCATGAAATAAGGATATAAGAATAGATGCACAATACATAAAAGGTCACCTTAAAATTTTTTTGCTTATATGGTTTTGTACTGACAGGGATCAAACAAGGGGCCCCATGCATATTAGGCAAATGCTTTCCCACTACACTACATCCTCTGCCCGTGTTTATATATTCTCATGAATGTTGCATAATGTATCATATGATACATTATTATATAAATAAGCAAACACTTTGGTGGCGCATGCTAAAAGTATTCACAGATATATGTAATCAAAGTAATTTGGAGAACAACGGTCTAAAAATTATCTATGTCTTTTCCCCCTCATTTTTGAGGTAGGGTCTCTTTCTACAGTTCAAGCTTGCCCTTAACTCACTTTGTAGCTCAGACTGGCCTAGAACTCACAGCAGTCCTTCTATGTCAGCCTCCTAAGCGTTGGGATTACAGTTGTGTGCCAACATAACCATCTTATGGGGTTTTGGGAAATAAAACCCAGCACCTTATTCTTGTTAGGAAAGCACTTTGACCTCTGAGCTATATCCTCAGCCCTTACTTATCTTTCTTAAAGAGTGGAAAAAAAGGAAAGTAATGTTATCTTTAAATATTAACTCCAAACTTTAAAAAGTTAAAAAGCAAAATATATTAAAAGTAAAATTTAAAGCCTTCCCTGGGCAACTTAGCTACACTGTCTCTAAAAATGAGCTGGAGATGATGTTTCTCAGTTCAAAAGCCCTTGGGTTCAATTTCCAGTCCAAACGAACAAACAAACCCATAACAATAAAAATGTTCTCATACGCAAAGCAAAATGGATTAATGTAATGCATAAACTGGTAATTTCCATATCTTTTCTTTCCAGAAAGAGCATTAGTAATTTCACTGTTTCATTTTTTAAGAGTAGAAAAACTTCGTACTTTGATCAATATCATATGTATTACTTATTAAAATATGATTTTGTATATCTTTATTCATTATTTTTAGATAATTTATTTTTCAGGTTCAACTCTGAAAATAGCTCTGTAAGTTGTAAGAAAACATAAAACTGGGACTGGAGGAATGGCAGTGTTAAAGCGCTTGTCTAGAAAGCACAAGACCCTGAGTTCAATTCCCAAGCACCA